>OY770141.1:9515618-10834443 GCA_963669345.1 Gortyna flavago
AGCTTTAATTTTGACAGTTCAACATTATTCATTGCATTATTTCGGTACGTTGTTGAGGACACATTTTTCGAACATATGAAGCAATGGATTAGCAATATCCTTCAAAATGATTCAGATTGTGATTGATAATGTTCAGTAAGGGTGCTGAACCAATCATCCTGGACATAGAATATGTGTGAGCAAGGTCTGCAAAACAATAGTTTTGTCCTACAGACCTATGAACGCGGGGAAGACCCGGATGAGATTCGCACAGATCAGGGAAGTATGGCACAAAAGGGAGGAGGCCTATTACTCAGCACTAGGTGGAACAAGGCTGTCAACGATGATGACCATGATGATGATGACGAAATAAAGTTTGTATGTAGGTACAGACGCCAGCACATCAAGCTACTAGATTTTCAACTTTATCGCTAAAGCATAGGGTTCAAAAGTGATTGACAGTTTCGGGTAGCTTGATGTCCTGCGTCTGTACCTACTATGCATTTTTTTTTTATTAGCATAATCAGCCTATAACGTTCCGAGTGCTGGGACACAGGCCTCCTCTCAGTGAGAGCCGTAGTCCACCACGCGGGCCCAGTGCGGGTTTGTAGATGTCACATGTCTTCGAATGTTTGGTTCTAGGACATGCCGGTTTCCTCACGATTTTCCTTCACCGTTTTGAGAGCAGTGGTGATGAAATAAATTACACAAAGTAAAGCGCCTTTCTGGGTTCGAACCCACAACCTTATAACCTGTAAGTCGGGACCGCTTCCACTGGGCCACCTTTTTATTATTTACTTGAAACTTTTTTGTTTGACCTTAAATGAATATGGATTATTCCACAAAATGATACATTGTAGACAAAACTGAGAAACGCCTACACGGAATATTATGTGTAAAATACGACACTCCATTGTTTTACCAGCTGCGTGCAAAGAGCAAACACTAGTAGGCGTTGGCAAACAAAAGCATAAAACATATAACGGCACATGGCCATCATCAGTTAAATCTGGATTCATTACGGCTGCCGAGCTATCGTGGGTAAGCGGGCAAGGAGAATTAAAACCATGTGTTGAAGATAAGTAACGATACACGATTATTATTTTAACGAAATATTATCAGAATTGCAATCCACACTTTCAAATTAATTGGAATAAGGCGACGCTCCACCGAACACGTTTTGTTTGAGCGCGATGCAAACGGATCTTCGCTCCGTCTGCTGGCCGTGTGCAAAAGAGCCCGGGGTTGCGTCAGAGTGAAGAAACGTCAACCTGCGCTTGTCAAAATGTCCGCTGCTATTCTTGACGTTTCTTGACACTCTCAAAACGTTGAAGCGCCGTCACGGCCGGACTGACATTCGCACGTCCTCGTGCGACTGCTCACGCCTCGACAAATCTACAAAGACCAAATACAAATCTGTAGTACACGTTTGGGCACGCTCGCCCATCTCTGACTAGCTATCCATTTATGCTACTTGTTTGAACGGATCTCGATCTTCACCCCTCACATCTGAATTAAACACACTGGGCGGACAACTGACCTCAGGCGCCCCTTCGACCACCCACCAACTCGCATGGTGCGATGGACCGGACAACCCGTCAGCGCCCCTTCCACCAGTGACGAAAGCCACACACAGCTGCTACAATCAATTGGTCCGGAACGTCGACCCGCATAGGCCAGTCCCAGCTCAATCTAATGCACCAAAGAAGTCGTAGTCTGATCGTGGGCGTCGGCCCGGTTTAGGCCAGCCCAGTCGATCAACTGCACAACATACCACGTAGGAAGACGTAGTCTGATCAGAGGCATCGACCCGGTTTAGGCCAGCCCCATTGATCAACCACGCCGCTCCCAACTGCCTATCCAGTGCCCTACGCGCTAGATCGATTCTCGCTAAAAGAACAGGATTTACAATTGTTACTGTGTCACTATCATCATCATCAGATGTTGCCATTCCATTCGCATGACTATGGACTTCCGCCGTCTTGGCCTCCTCTGCCTCGTTGGCTAACGAAGTAGCTACTTCAATCAATCCACTGTAGCCCCTGGGTACTGCGCGCAAGTTTTCATGGGCGTACTTTTATGTTCGGTTAGACCCATCAATGTCTCTCAGCTCGTATCTATCGTGATCTAGTACCTTGATAATCGTAAAAGGACCTTTAAACGTTCGCTGTAATTTTGTTTGGTTGCGCTTACTACCCTCGATAAAGACAAATTCGCCTATACTAAATGGCCTGACTATTGCTCTCCCCCGGTTAAAGCGTTCTACTTCTGACGAAGCAGCCTTTTTGATGTTCCCGGAAGCATTATGGCCTAATGGTTTCTAAGTCTAGACGGGGCTCTGGTTCAGCATGCGAGGATAAGGTTGCCATTCCCAATGACTTTGCTCGTATGCCAAACATCAATTCCGTAGGGGAGTAGCCTGTAACTCTGGATCTGGTACTATTCAAGGCAAGCTGATTCTGGTTCAGCAGGGTGCCATCAGAAACTATGTGAAACAACACTGAGAGCGAAAGACCTTGAACATTGATGGGTTCTGCGCAGTACCTGGGAACTTCTCGGCGTAGCTGTTAGTTACTAATGAACAAGCCGACCCACTATCAAACAGAAAGGAAACTGGCTCACCGGATGATGTAGTCGAGGTGCTCCTCGATGCCTTGCGTTCACACACATGGACTTCTTTGATTCCCGCTGCTCCGCCGCCTCTCGCTCGATCTGGACACGCCGACGCCAAGTGTCCTGGTCGTCCACAAACGAAGCAGGTGATTGGACTTGGTTTATCAGCGGCTCTGGATGTTTGGTCGTGCGTCTTCTCTGAAGTAGCAGGCTCTTCTCTTCGCTTACGGCAGTCTATCGCTTTGTGACCGCAAGTACCGCAGCGGTGACATGTTCCTGTGAAGCGTGATTCGTTGAATCGGGTCCTTTTCACGTCCGCATCATGGTTATCGCTACTCTCATGCCTTCGTTTCAGTGAAATGCTGTTAAGAACGCGCAGAAGTTGAGATCTAGTGGTCAGGTTATGAGAGTGGAGCTCACGGCGAATTCCGGTTTCCTTTTGGCATAAAACTGAAGATACGAATCCCGTTGTAATATCTTCGGACATCTCCATCCGCGGGATGCGTTCGATGATGTTCCACAGGCGCATGGCCGCCTCGCTCGCGGTTTCTTTAATACCAACTTGAAAACGTAGAATTTCATCGAAGTAATCTTGTGGCAGCATAGGGTTAGCAAACTTCGCAAGCAATACTTCTTTTATTTGAGGCCATGTCAGCTGCGATGCATGTAGTAGTGTTAAACAGGTAGCAGCTCGGCCTTTGAGTGCACGTGTAAGTAACAAAAGCAATTCTGCACCTTCTAACTTACGGTTGTTGACTACGATTTCTGTCACGTTGCACCAACCTTCGATGTCCGCTTCGTTGTCATCCGGATCAAACTCAATCAACTGGGTAGACGTGCTACTCGAATGTTGCGGCTGTGATATAGCCATCAATCGGGATAAAAACAGTTCCATCTGTTGAGACAGGGTTGGTTCTGATGCCGGCGCTGAAGATCTCGTCCGACTATTCTCCTCTGAAGCAAGCCCTTCACATCCCACTTCTGATAACGGCACATGGCCATCATCAGTTAAATCTGGATTCATTACGGCTGCCGAGCTATCGTGGGTAAGCGGGCAAGGAGAATTAAAACCATGTGTTGAAGATAAGTAACGATACACGATTATTATTTTAACGAAATATTATCAGAATTGCAATCCACACTTTCAAATTAATTGGAATAAGGCGACGCTCCACCGAACACGTTTTGTTTGAGCGCGATGCAAACGGATCTTCGCTCCGTCTGCTGGCCGTGTGCAAAAGAGCCCGGGGTTGCGTCAGAGTGAAGAAACGTCAACCTGCGCTTGTCAAAATGTCCGCTGCTATTCTTGACGTTTCTTGACACTCTCAAAACGTTGAAGCGCCGTCACATAATTTATCCGCAATAAAACTAAAGTGTGGTAGGTTAACCGCATAACTTTCTTTACATAATAACATTGTTTTGTTCTATTAGAAAGTTTTACCTTGAAGAAAATACTGATTAGGTAGGTATCGATAAGAACTTTGCGGGCTTTCGTTCATGTAGAGCTATTGTAATACGGCCATTACAAACGCAAAGATAAACCTATTTTTTATTACGAAAAAAATGTTTTTTTGAACTACCCCCATAGTAGTTTTATATAAGTTTTATTAGGAATTATGCATTAAAAATTTAAAATACAATTTTCTGGTGAAAGTAGATAAAATATGATACGCTGTTGCGAGGTCCATTTATGTACTTCTCTAAACGAGACGTCACGACTTTCTCGCACCATATTTTACGGTAAAAAGTTGGGATCACACGTCAACATCCCATTGTTCATACGATTGTAAACAAATGCAGTATGAAACTGCCATGTGATCTCAAAATTAAACAGTAAAAAATATCGTATTGCTCACCGCCGTGTGAACGGACCATATCATTCTTAATCAAAACATTAGCAAGTCCGTAACTGGTAGGTACTACACACAGCCGGCACGAAGCTGAGCAGCAAAATCGAATAATATTTTTGCGCCCAGATGTGCCGAAAGGTGCCAAATCATGCCGACCCGAACGTGTGTAACACGCTTTAGTGTACTAACGACTACAGCTTGTTGCCTAGGATACGTTGAACAAAAAAACTTAGCAAAAAAAACCTCTTCTAAAGCATAATTAATAAAGATGGAGGCAGGTGAGTTCAAAAAGTGCACTGAACTGCCTCTCCAGTCTTGCAGTTAGCGATGGTGGTAGACAGAGAGAGAGAGTGGTGGTGGTTCCCTGTCCACCAGAAACCAATTTAGTATAGAGTCGCTTTCCAAAATGTTTCTTACATTCATTCTTTTTTTTCTTTAATTACAAAAACGATTGCTCTAGCTAGGACAATACACGTAAAAATCCAATTTGGTTCCTTAATACTGGAATAATCTCAGAGTTCTCCCTAGGTCTCCCTAGGTAATCTCAGAGTTCTTCCTAGTTCTCCCTAGGTAATCTCCGAGTTCTCCCTAGGTCTCCCTGGGTAATCTCATAGTTCTCCCTTGGTCTCCCTAGGTAATCTCAGAGTTTCTCCTAGGTCTCCTTAGGTAATCCCAGAGTTATCCTCTCTTTCATCGTGGAAGTAACAGTTCTTTTCCATATTTTTTTTTTCCAAATAGGGTTAAAAAAACAATTTAAAAAAATTAAGCATTTATTTACATCTTAAATAACATGTCATACATTAAAAAGTACCTAATTTACAAATTATTATCATGTAACCGGAAACACCTCATAAATCAAATTAGGTAAGTAAGTACCACTTTTAACCTCTCCACCTTTTCATAAAAGGCTTTATAGTTACGTATACTTATTATTTTAAAATTCTGTTTTATTTTTTAATATTAATTGTAGTGGCGACCGAGTACCGGAAGACATAGCGTTGTAAGGTTTCCTACATGATGGACCGATGGCCTTAGAAGCACAGAACCGGTCGAAGTGGCGGTGCTTGGGGGAGGCATATGTCCAGCAGTGGACGTCTTTCGGCTGAAATGATGATGATGGTGATGACAAATTGTACGATGGCACAACGAGTTTTGAAAAAGTTTGGTGTTTTAGATTGTCGTCTCTTTCACTCATTCCAGTGTGACAGTCTCTTTCTAAAGCTCGATGTGTCAACGCTCGGGTGCTGCAGTTCTATCGCTCAATCATGCGCAGACGTAAGGGGCCGTCTGGTGCGTACATGAATGTGACAGCGTAGTCGAGTGGCTCGTGGTGGTATTCCAGACGATACCGGCGGATTAACTGAAAATTAAAAAAGTTTATTATTATTGCTTCGATAATTTTGACAGTACTTTGTCAAATCCGCTTCTAATGCCTAAAATTATCAGAAAACCTTATCTTGTCTAACTTGAAAATCTTAATCTTTATGGGGAAAATCTTCCCAAATTATTTAAAGGGTTGCTGTTCTCAGCATATTTTAGAGCATAAAACAAACAAACGGTATCTTCTTACTTGAAGATAAACAACGGATTTCTTGAATTTAGTTAACCTATTCTACTACTACCTCTTTACGATTTCTTACCTTCGCCAAAAGAATTTGAATTTCCAAATCAGCGAATCTCCGCCCCAGACAGATCCTGGCTCCGAAGCCATAAGGCAGGGAGGCGAAGGGATGCAAACGACCATCGCTCTCCAGCCAGCGTTCAGGCTTGAACTCCTCAGGGTTGGAGACGAACTGCGCCATGTTGCCCGTCACGATTGTTGGGAATACCACTTGAACCTGGAAACATAGAATCTAAATAGTAAGAATCCAGAGTTTCATATCCGAATTTTAGAGTTGCTAGTGTAGTTAATTCAAATAGTTTACCAAAACTATCTAAATTAAATAATGATGGTCTCTCACGATGAATAAGTTTAAACAAATTGAAAAAAACTACTAGGAAGTATGGAAGTAATGAAAAAGTTTTGAGCATACTAGAATTCTGCAACCAGGTCCTTGAATACTTACACCTTTGGGGATGTGATAGCCACAGATAACGTCATCTTCTTGAAGCGTTCTACCGTTACCAATAACTGTAGAATACATTCTGAAACAACATTAATAAAAGGTATGATTTCACCTCGTACCGATTAACGAATCAAAAAGACGTTGTTCTCATTAAGAGTGTATAATGCTGTAAAATTTTAACCCATGTATTTAAGCAAATCCATCTCCATCTAATTTGAAAAATTAAGAGCTAAGCACTTTAGTTTAGAAATAGATTTTGAAAAACATTATGACAATATATTTTTTTATATTTTCGGCCCAGCCCTGCTTTGCACGGTTTTTTACCATTTGACAAAACATCGAGACTTCTTTCGTAAGTTGAATGTTAATTTAATTTACGCATTTTAAACCTTGCGGAATAATTTCTCAAAATGATGTAGATAACCGCATCAAAATTCGTTGCGTAATTTAGAAGAACAACGCAGTCACACAGACACACATTAAACAAGACAGAATATGTATGTATAGATTATAATAATAGACATTTACCTAAATACTTCTCTAACAAAGGCCTTGGTATAATGCAGTTTGTCCAAGTCAGCATAACTCAGCGGTTTGCTGGGATCAGGTAGTACTCTTCTGATCTCTTCTGCCATCTTCTCTTGCTGCTTCAGTCTCGTCGCAGCCTGGTACAGGATCGAGCAAACTGCCATTGATATCTAGAGGGAAATATAAAATATAAATATTATTAATCCTAGAATCATTATTGAATCTTGTTTGATTTGTTTCTTGTGTTTGTTTTGAGGGACTGTACGATAACGTCCTGCCGCACATTAATGGAATCAAAATCAGTATAAACTGACCTCTTATTCTACTGAAACTTCGTACTAAGCTAGGCCAGCAAAAGGCCAACGTGTACCACCGATCGCGACTTGTGAGCGATAGTACAGCCCGATTAAAACTTTATGGCGGCTCTGCAGTGCGCTACTCACTGCGCAGTACCTCAACCCTTACCCCCGCTGAAAGTGAATTTGTTCCTGCGCAGCGGCTCGCCTCATGTTCCGAGCCGCCATAAAGTACATAAGTTTAAATCGGGCTGTACTAGCCTGTCAGGTGTATCCAGACAATGTTGTGTTCTATGTTCAAAGACGCAAAACATGATAAAAAAACAAGGTTTTTTTTTCGTATTTCAAATTAAGTCTTGCGACATGGAAAAGGCTAACTTTCATAATGATTCAGCAAAACCAATAATTCTTTAATTTTGTTTAGTAGATATTATATTACAATAACTTTCTAAAAATCATGATCAAGCGAATTTAATAATATTTTTCCTTACCGTATCAATTCCAACTAGGATAAGATCCAGCGCCATGATAGTAGCGATTTTTGGGTCTCCTTCACTCTTGAGCACACGCTCAAGCAGAGAAAGATCGTCCTCTGACGTCACTTTTTTGGTCTTTAGCCGTTCGAGAGCCTCGTTTATGTATTTGCTGCAAAGCCTGGAATTATGCAAGCAAATATTATAAAGAAGCCATTGAAATAAGTTGAAGATTATAAAGTGTGAATCTTTGGAAGAGGGACAATTACTAATTACTATGGAGTTTACTCTTGTTATCTTGCATGTAATACGCGCCTTGATATATCTTTATAGAGTATTTTCATGTTATTTTAGAAATTATAAAAAAAAAAAACTAAGCTCTTACTTTGTTAGCTCTTACAGGTAGGTAAGTAGTCATCAAGTCAAGAGAAATGGTAAGTTAGCCACATTAAGTTTTACATTAAGAATTTGTGAAGTAAATCCTTAGCAGATAAGTCTCATCGTAATTTTCATTAATCCAACACTGGCTGATCACTGTCTCTTAAGATACAGGTTTCCCTAGTTTAAGAGGCAGGGTTACAATACTTGAGTACAAATTTTAACATAGAACCAGATGTATACAATTTACACTATTTCAAGAATCACCTAGATTCCCATCTGTATTTTTATGGCAAATAAATTTATTATTATTATTATTATTACTTACTCAACGAAGAAATTCATATTGTTAACGTATTTGGTCCATAGTGGAGTCGGCACATATCTCCAGTAAGGCGCCTTGAGTTCCAACACAGCAACGTTTCTGAGCGCATACTTTGCGGCATCGATGATACGCTGTGGTTCCGACTCGCTGGTCAGCTCCGATGAGAGACAACCTAGCCGAGTGTCGAGGGCGACGCGACCGATACCTGGGGAATGATCATAGATGGCGCTGTTAGTTTTTACCTATTGATTGAGAATAGATTGATTGAGATTGAAATAGACAGCAGCACTAAGCTGTATTTTCCCTGGCTGAGAGGAGTGGATGTAAGTACAGTAACAAATACGTGTATACCTAGCACCAAGTGCAATCTGTCTGGAATAACTGTTCATAAAACTGGATATCCTGGATTTTATATAATAGAATTTAGAAGGCAATCAATATATAGAAAATATTGATATAACGCCGCACGTGGTTAAACTAGAAGTCCATCCTAACTTGTGAAGAGGCTTTAGTGTTTTACAGAGGCCAGCACATCAACCTACCCCAATCTGTCAAATTTTCCCAATTGAATATGAACCTTATTCCTTTGTGGTAAAGTTGAAAATCTATCAAAGAAATTTGACAGATTGGGATAACTTGATGGGCCTCTGTACTTGTACCTACATCTAATAAACTAGGTAATAACAGATTATAAATAACTACTAAGCTGTATAAGTAGCGACTATGTAACGCTCGAGCGGGCAATCTGTTTATAGAGCATGATTGATTGAAAGTTGCTAAGATTTAACTGCATCTAGAACACAAACCAATGATACACTGCTATGTATGATTATTTTATGTTGATGGTCTAAGATCCATTGATTCATTCATTGAACTAGCAAGGAGTTAAGACTGTTGTCGTAAAGAAAAAAGGTTACCGGCTATTGTCAGATGTCGTGTTAATCATCTATTTTTCTATACTTTATTCGTTCCGGTTGTCTCGAGGTCCTACGAGACAGAATCCACTTTTAAGGCAAGTTTGTTTCCATATAAAAATCTGATTTGCCGCCAAGTATCAGTTATACCTACAAGATGAAGGGAAATTGGATAACTGAAACTGAATACATCTCGATATGGTTCCCTTTGTAAAAGTTTTTCGTAATGATGAGTACAGTGATCCATGAAGAGGTTTTCAGCCATTTCAATTACACCTTGGACTTTCCATAAATGCGAATCGGCGAGAATGTGTAACTACCCCAATACTTACACTCAAGCGACCAACGATGGATATCATTATCGAACTCATGAGGAAGGTCCCCGTGCTCATCTCTAGCGTTCTCCATGTACTTAATGAAGTCTTCTGTGACCATCTCTATGGGAGCCACGTACTTCTTCACCGTCTGCGGCTGCAGGATCGGCCGCTGGACCTTCGAACGAAACCGACGCCATTGATCGCCGTGTCTGTAATTTAAAATAATAGAATCATTAGGTATTTGAAATGTGAAATTACGAAAAAAATAATGGCTATTTCCGCAATTAAAGTTTTAAATTTTGGCATTGTGTTTTGGAATTGATGACAGTTTGAGAAATTATGGAATTGTTTATTTGTCTTTAAGTTTAAAAGTACCTAAATGATAAAGGTACAGGTGGGCAGGGACATGGATGCGTAACCAGTAACCATGGATTTAGTACATGATTCTGAACAACCCTGCGTTGAAATTTTTCGTAGGTTATTTAAAAAAAAGTTGGCTGTTCCATACATTTTGACCGCGTAGGTATTGCACTTTTCTATGAAACAGTAACCAGCAACCGAAGGCAAACCATCGCGCGATCGTTCACCAACACGATATGGACCGATCAGGTGAAGGAATCATCGTCTTCTAAATTCTATACGGTGGTAAGTGATGCATTGGACTGAAACCGGTGGAGGCGGACCATCGCTCCAGATGTTACTACGAAGCTGACCACGATCTTCAGACATGAGGGACCGAATACAGAGATAGAAAGAGAGAGATGTAACAGCAGATTTTTTTGTTGATAACCGACGAATCTACGCTAGTCTAGAATCACGTGCTGAATTCATGGTTACAGTTCGCGTGTCGATGTATGCCACCCTACATTGTTTTAAAAAGTACTTATTACTGCCTCTCTAAAGTTACTAGTAAGCATTTATAGTAAACGAACAGCACAGGAATAAGCAACATACAATAGAAGATCTGATACGCCGCGCCGATGCTATTGACATAGAAGCTCAAGTTAGGCTAACAGTGAAACGATTGAACTATCTACATTGCAATCATCATAAAACAACAACAAAACAACCAATTTCAATAGAAAACGATTCTGTAAGTTGTTCTTAAACCAATCAACAGGTAGTGCAGTAAAGCCTATAAAGTAAAGCTGTAAACTCGTATCACAATAGAAAATATACATAAGACAAGGTAGCGAGCCGTTTAATTATCCCATGAAACGTGAAGAGATTTAAATGCAAAATGAAAGCTTCCTGGGTGGTACATAGCTTTCTCAGTTGACTTTTAAGCACTCAGGATATTACGAGTATACTATGTTTTCAGAGAAATCCAAGACAGTTTTTGAAGTGAGACTTCTTGAGCGGAGATTCGATAATTAGACGAGAAATGAGATTGAAATGTCAAGGATCAAGGACGTTTAGGCATATTTCGTTACATGAGAGAGAAGAAGTATATAACTCTCTCTGTCTCTTACACTAAATCTCTCATTATTTTTTTATTTTAAAAGTTTCACTTCTGTCACGGGTACCTTGCTGCAGCGCATTGCATCCAACTTTTTATAAGATATTATTTTGGTAGTAGAAAAAGTTGACAGCTCCAGAAAACATCTCGAGTATCCAACTAAACGACGAATTGCTTTATTTTCAGGATCAATGGTAACTTTATCGATAGAGTATTTTTTCGTGTGTCGTTTCTGTTTCAAAGTTACATGTGGCGCTAACTTTGCAAGTAACTAGTAGTATAGATATTTCGTGTGGCAAGTCAGTCACCACTGTCTTTCAAGTTAAAGAAAAATGCTAATGCTGAAGTGGGACATAATTTAAGAAATATGTTAGTATCGGTTGTCCCATGGCACTTGTGGGACACTTGTCCCATCATTTGACTGGGTCAATGGGACTAGTGGGACGGACTTGAATGTACGCACGACGACATAATTATCAAGCTATAATTTCCAGTATAAGCTGACTTCTCATTGTACGAAAAGCCTGCACATTGCGGGGTCAGCTAAAACTGGAAATTGATGTGTCGCCATGTGTAGGTACTAACTACTTGCCACTCTTTATACGCTACAAATACCTTTCGTTATTCTTTGGCGCTACTGAAATTTTTAAATCCATATTATTGTGTCAGCGTATACAAGCTCAATTCATCGGTTTATAGAAGATCGAAGAGTTTTTAGAAATCCAACACGACGAGCCAACACAGGTCACGTTACTACTTTTATACTGTCCACTTTCTCAAAAAATATAGTATCGCACACCCACAGTTTATAATTACATTTCTGCTTAGAAAACTTAATTTAGAATTGGCAGTGGTTCCCAACAAAATCGAGTTAACACAGTCAGTAACTCCCATGGAAGTAGAAGGAACTATTGCCAACATTTTGAAACCCAAAACCAAAATACCTCGGACCGAAAGATTGAAATTGTAGCCCGATCAAGATACCACCACAGGTAAACAAAGAAGAATTATAAATACGACGCGTTCGTTAGTAAGACAGAATATTAAGCAGCTTATGCTATCTTTACTTTGCTAATTAAATTAGATAAAGAGACCCCATCCATAAAGATACCAGCCATAAAACAAATCAAACATCCTATGTAAAGATTTAAATATTAAACTATAAAAGTATCGTAGGAATTCTTAGCAAAGTATAATATACGCAAACGATGACGAGGAAATGACAGCATAACTTCGAAGAAATCGTCTTACGAATAAAAATGTGTTTGAAGCATGCGTGAGAATATGTGACGGACTCAAACGCAATGATCACGCACGACATGCCGTCTTTTCATAGAATAGCAAACGGTGGCGCATGGAGTAAATCGTCCGTCCACTGTTACATAGGATGTTCACGGAGAGGTTTGCCACATTAGCTGTGCGGTTCATTTGTTTTCGAGCGTAGCGTGGCCATGAGTCACAGTGGACAACCCTCCTACATTTCATACAAAGCGAAGCTATGTAAACGTGTGTGTCTTCGCGGGTTGCCGTGGAGCAGTACCTGTATATCCATCGCTCCATTTGCATACATAATACCCGCTTTAGTTTTCAGTGTCCCGCCAATAGATTTTGCGCATTTCAATGCATAGCGCGTTTGCGTTGCGTGTGTGGTTTGATAATGGGCATGTTTAGGCTTTGTTTTTTTCCTTCTTATTGTAAAAGAAACTAGTGCCTACGTGATCAGTGAATTGATTATGTTCTGAATTACTATCACTTTAATTTTGAGCTTTATCTTCTTTTTCTGATAAAATATATATTCTTAAATATTTCTGTTATCTCTCACCCTTGTGATGCATACCAATTACTTTGATGGTTTAAAAAATATATTCTCCACAAATTGGCTTCGAAAAAGGTTTATCTAAATTTCCATAGCCTTAAATTTTTGAAGAGAGATCTTGATTTGGGAAGATCTATATTGACCTACTTGATCGATTTTAATGTTTTGGCTTTGGTCGTAATTCTTACGAGCTTCAAGTATGAAGACGAACCTAATGAAGCGCTCTGTACAGACAAATGAATCAACACAAAACCAGGGGGGCAATTCTCATAATTATATGAACGTTTAGTCTGATCTCAGTCTCAATCTGTAAAAATACTCCTAATTTCCCTACATTTTGACAAGTTTTTAAATTAAATTACGGGAATTGGCCTTAAGGTCATTGAACTTCGAACAAAAAACGAAAACCAAGCAGTCTGTACTTTCTCTCGTTCGCGGAACACATTAGGAAGACCACCTGATATCCAGTGGTTTTCTCTGAAGTTACGAAGTAGTAAACACCACTTTATTGCGGCTATCATCTGAGCTGTTTCCGAGAGCAATGCCTCCGCACTGAGCCGCTTCAATGAAGCTGGATAGGAGAAATTTTTATTTTTTCTCTGTCTATATGTATAAGTAGAGCCACATAATAATTTTTATATCGATTTATTTTTTATCGGTTTTGGAACTCAGAAATTATTTTAAGGGAACGTACATACTACCTGGATAAATTAAAAGTATCCTATGTCCTAAACCCCAAAAAATATAATCGAAATCTATTCAACCAGGTAATAATAGACAGACAGAGTTACAAATAACACCATGCCTGTAATTCCTCGAAGGGTTAGGGTTATACAGAGGTGTACATACCTTAGCATGAACACCCACATTTAGCCAGTTATGGCGTAGTCCCATGCAGTAGGGCCCCAGCCAATAGCCATCAACCGGGCACAAATACAGACTACGGGCTGCTACTGTAAAAATAACCAAAACTTTGCTTGACCCAAGTCAAGAATCGAATCCAGGACAAAACTACTTTCACATTTATAATATTAGTACCTACCTATGAATTTATGAGTCTTTACATAAAAAGTTTTTATTGTTTCTCATACAATTGTTCTACAGCACAAAATTGAGGCAGCCCCGGTAAATTATAAGGGTGTTTGTGATGGGGTTACCTCGCAACTTTCCATGGGTTACTTACTATCTACAATGTATAACGTTGTATATTATTTAGGTACAAAGTTTTGATATCGATCTACCTTACTAAAAACGATTTTCCAGAGAATTTTAATCATCAAAGTAAGATCTTAGTCCATAAAACATTGCCCTGGTTAGTGTGCTACTATTGCAAAGCGGTAAATAATAGGCACATGAGAAAATTCCACTGTGAACCACAGATTATGTTCTGTAGATTTTAAATTCTGTTAAGGTATCTGCAGAATCACAATCCAAAGTGTTACTTAGTTATTTTGCTACGTACGTGTACGTGTGTAGAGAAGGGACTCTTTAGGAGACCAGGTACATACTTTTTGAGCAGTGGTATCTGCCGCGACTTACGAGTTGTAGGTCGTAGGTTCGAACCCAGACTGGCTACTTTGTGTAAATTATTTCACCACCACTGTTCTCAAAACGGTGAAGGAAAACATCGTGAGGAAACCGACATGTCCTAGAACCAAAAATTCGAAGACATGTGACATCTACCAACCCGCACTGGGCCTGCGTGGTGGATTACGGCCCACTCCTCTCACCGAGAGGAGGCCTGTGTCCCAGCATTGGGAACATTATAGGCTGATTATGATACTTTTTGACCTTTCCGTAAACCCGCAACAAAGCTCCCTGATTTTGATTATCTGACAACTGTGACATAGTTTATACTAGTATAGTCGTCAACGTAATCCATACTAACATTATAAATTCGAAAGTAACTCTGTCTGTCTGTCTGTATGTTACCTTTTCACGCCTAAACCACTGAACGGATTTCGATAAAACTTGGCAGAGAGATAGATTGCATCCCGGGTAAGGACATAGGATAGGATTTTTATCGACATACCTCACGGGCGAAGCCGCGGACGGAAGCTAGTCTCTTATAAATATGTATTAATTACCATGATTTTGTACATAGACTAAGAGAAATTTGTGATTTTATGATATAAATAAACTATTATTATTATTATTTATAATTTTTTCGACATACCTACCTAATCTAAACCTACAAAATAATAGTAACTACCTACAGAAACTACAGAACGCCACCCGCTGCGATCCATACATACTTCTTTTTTTTGCTTCGTTTACGTTCGGTCCTACAGGCATGCTGGTTGCGAGTGCAACGCACAGAATCTTTCTGAAGAGCATCACAAATAACGCCAATAACTACAGTTTCTGCTTTCTTAATTCGTTATATAAAATCTGAATCATCTCACAATGCAAGAAGTGTTAACAAGTAAACAAATACAACATTTTCCTCCGCTACAATGAATCATAAAACGTAAGTAATGTACTCTTGTACACTACATTATTGAGACATGGTGTGTCCACAGCATTATTCAAAGATGTTTGTCTGTTTACACATCGGCTCGGATAACTATTGACACTTATGTTCTAAGATCCGCTAAGATAAACTTAAAGTTACGACTGTCTTCGCAAGCCACGCTTTGCAAATTCCTTATTTCCAATTAGTGAAATATTTTGCGAACAAACAAACGTTTGAGTGTATTTTGGACTTTACCGAAGGAGGCTTAAACAAATACCTTCACTTAGGCAAAATTTTACGATGGTTATGATTTTGACATGTCATTTCGGAATTAGTCATTGAAGGTCATCTGGTATCATACATTTCAAGAAAGTGTAACACATAATATGTGTGATGAATTTATTTATTTACTTCGTTATTGTACCTACACCGCAATAATACATAGCATAAACATAATCAGCCTATAATGCTCCCACTTCTGGGACACAGGCCTTTACTCTGTGCGAGGGAGTGGGCCGTAATCCGCCACGCAGACCCAGTGCGGGTTGGCGGTAGTCACATGTTTTTGAATTTTTTGTTCTAGGACATACATACGGACGCGGACGGACACACGTTTCGTTTTAAACCAATGGTGATGTCTGAAATAATTTACTGCTCTAAAATATATACAACAAAAAATAATAATCACTTTCTAAACATCCAAATACTGAAAAAAGACCTAAGGCATAAAGACCTTACTATAGAGAACTTTCAACATGTAAAGCGTCTAAAGCTACGCCTTAGTTGTAATAGGTACCTACTTGTATTGCAGGTCCTTATCTGCAAGTACCACTGCAGTAACATTTACGCAAACTATTCGTTCCTCAAGTCTAAAGCTAAGTGGTTCTAGAGCCAGACGCCTTCTTGTTTCACAACCGTTCTACCTTTCTGGCACTAACCGACATGTTATTCGGTTTCACAACGACTAGAGCAAATTGAATCTGTTAAAGTAGATTGTAATTACTTACATTTGATCTCTTATTAGAACGTAAGAAATTAAGAGCAAACTGTGTATTTTTCAGTTCTGCTCTAAATCAGAGATAAGTTACATAATATGGTCTAGGAATATTGAGTAGCTGAATCTATGAATGTCGAATTCGATCGTGATGATAATAAATAATCCTTTCGACCGAATTTCGTTCATGGCGGCCAATCTCGACGGAGATAAGCCAAGTACACAATAATTATAGTGAACAAGTGTAAGCGCAAACACAGGTGCGCCTCCCTCTTCCCTCGCTCTCAGTCCGATGGGACGGCCATCTGTGTCACGACTAATGTCACTTTATTTTTATTTTTTTTGGAAACTCAACAGCTTATATTTAAAATTACATGAGCTTTGAATGTTCACCCCACTATCAATGAACAGCTTAGTGCAGTTGCGTCAAAGTTAAAGCATCTTACAGTCTGCATACACTGCTCAGTGATAGCGAGATGATGACAATTATCACTGAAGCCAATAATAGAGTTTCACGGCATTGATAAAAAAGTCACGACATGAATAATAATAATATACCTTTACCCAATACATTGTCAATACATTGTGTACATTGTCTTTAAATACAATTTAAATATAAGTAAGAGGCTGCAGTGCTCGTCTACCCAGCCTTAGCCGAGTGTGCACAATGTCCCAATACGCCAAATGATCATCATGCAACGACACTTTTTCAACGAAAAGAAAATCCGATCATGTGAGTGGATAAGTCTAAATATTTAATAAAAATATAGGATCCTATTTATTAAAACTACTAGCTTCTGCCCGTGACTTTGTCTGCGTGAAATTTATTGTTCCCCGACCCAACCCGTCGCATCGCATCGCCTGCCCGCGCTCTTGCTTCATTTTCACTTGGCGTTCTTCCTAACTTTTTGCTTGGTTTCTAAGGGTTCTAGCGTGATGTTAAATAGCCTAGAACCTTTCTCACGGATTGGTCTATCAATTTCAAAAGGTATATTCAAATATTAGCGCATTCAAACAACCATAAAAACGAAAAAAACCTCTTCAGCTTTATTATTATTAGACATTGATTATTACATAAGAAATGATGAGCCTCAGCGTCGACCACGCTGTGTCGGTCCTCTTATATAGCATCCATGTCACAACCACAAAGACTACAACGTACCTACGATGATGTTAGTACAATCAATATGCATAACCAGGTGTGTAACCACCACAGCCAGTACATGTTGTTCTCTTAATAGCTATATGTATGTACTGCATACTTGATCTTGTCCTTTAACTTGGGGATTTCCTGACTGTTTACTGCTTCGTTCAACTTCAGAGACAACCAGGTTGATCACAAGCAGGTAGGTTAATGTCATAAGAAAGTGATGACATTAAACAAGCAGTTGGCCTTCGCAGCCCTTAATAACTTTTGAGATGCTTAAACTTTATACTTTTAACACCATTATTAAGCATTTAAATAAGTATCTTATCACTAGCTTTTGCCAGCGGCTTCGCCGTAGATGTCGGATATTATACCACGGGAACGTGCTACCGGCATAAAAAGTATCCTATGTGTTAATCCAGGATATAAACTAGCTGTGTGCCAAATTACATTCAAATCAGTTCAACCGTTTTTGCGTTATTGACGTGTCCCTAGTAGACAATAAATGAGAAGCCTTGTCGTAAACCGTGTTTTAATAGTCTTGAATGTGTATTAAATACACGTGTAGGCAATCGATGCACTACAACAATGCATAAGATTATGACACTATTAATTTGATTTGATGAGACACAACATTAAGTCATCATATTAACAGCTCATAAACGCCCATTACAGAACAATAACTAGTAAGAGCGCTTTCGCACTGCATCCGATCCGAATCTGAATTCAAGATCCAAGTTCAAAACCAAATTAGGAATGTTCTAAATTCGGACGGACATAATTTGGATTTACAGAGCAACTCCCATACGACTGTGAGTGATGATATGGCTAGCCATATCATCACTCACAGTCGAATGTGGGTCGTATGGGGGTTAGATAGGGGGTGACTACCGAGATGACGACTAATAAATAGTGAAGTGTGGAAAACAAAGACCCCAAATAAATTGGAGTAAGGAGATTAGATTAACGATGACTTATAAAGGTTTGAAGTATACCTTCAGCCCAAACACTTGGAAACAAAAACGTGGTATGTCCTACTATAGCTTCTTCTGACCGACATTTCTGGGATTCTAATCGGATGCAGTGTGCAAACGGTCAAAGAGATATATTTCATGAGCTCTTTCGAACTTCAAGTTGAAGTATCGTGTTTTAAGATAACTACATATAAGATCGAACCGATCATTACCTAAGTATGCTCAATTAAACACGCTATCTTGTATAAAATGATAACAGTTACCCAAGCATGATCGTGCATCTGCAAATAATTTAAGATTAGCTGTGGATCTGCAATTAGCAGGCGTATCTTTGATGACGATCAGACCATAGAAGGCCGTAGGTACTGTGTCGAAATGTGTAATTATTTTTTCAGTCGTTGCTTTAAGTAATAAAACATTATCTTTTGCGAGGCATGTAATTAGTTTATGTTTATACTTGCAGTTGTCTGCTTCGTGTAAACGCAAAAATACTTTAAAATCGAAAACGACTAGGAATAATAAAGTATTTACGACGTACGGCTTTTCATACAAACTTTCAAGCTGTTGTTTCAAGAACCAATTTTAATAAAACTTCATACGCATAAGCAGGATACAACGATCTAACAAGTTAATCAAGAACATTTTCGAAATGTCTTATTTAAAAAAAGATAACTGGAAATCTCTCTTTCTGTGGAAACTTTAAATCGGTCTAATTTGGCTGTAACACTATCTTTATAAGTAAACGTTTACGAGTAAAACAAAGGGACAACACAAACAAACTTTTTTTTTATTTTGTCCAGTTTTATTTTTAAGACCAGTTTGTAAAAATAATAATTTATTTATATTGTATAGCACTCCACAATAAAAAATAACTAGTTTGGGTACTTACTAGTAAACACACGACTTTCTTGCGACTGGAATTTGGCCTTCGTAGACCTTAATCAGATTTTTGAAATGCTAAAAGTTCACTCAACTGTATGAAAGGCGATGTTATTTATAAAACCAAAGCTAAAAAGTTGTTGTTACATCTTCTTGTTGGGGCTTTATCTGGCAAGCTTTAAATAAACTGTCCGTAAAACTTATTTATTTTAACAAGAACTGGTCTAGTCTTAAAATAATTTTCCTCAGTATGATAGACTAGTAGGCAAATGATTAATTACAGTACATTGTTTTAAGATTATGACCAATGTAATGATAATTAGACGAGACACATGATTAACTCATCATATTACCAGCTCATAAACACCCTTTACGCACAGAACAATAATCCTACGCTTCCCTAAATGCTTCGTCAGTAACCAAGGATAAAATTTGACCTCTTTTTTTACAACCTTCACAGCCAGCTACCATTATTGTGTTTACCATTTCACCGGGTCATTCAATTCTTTCAACATCAATAATCAAACACACAGGGATAATTTCTCCTGTCCGTTTTGGGCATGTGTCATTACGGTGCTCGTCACGTTACGGTGCGCATGCGGCTCTCGCCTCGCCCTGCTTCCCAAGTGGGCCAAGTATCACTGTGTGCGAGTTCAACAATCATGATGATGTGTTATTTATGATCTTGTGTGTCTGGCTAGTAAAAGCGAAATGAAAAAAAAATATGGTGACTCAAGTTGGAATGCTGGCTGGTAAAGTTTGAATATGGAAATCTAGCATGACTAAATGTCAGAAAGAGAGCACTGGAGCCTGAGAGTATGGGCCATGTCAGAGTGTTTACATTCTCTTTGGTAAGTATTCGAAGCCTTTTGCTGGAACCACTGCATTTATGACGCAATCATTCTTAAAGCATCACAACTCGGATCAGCATACAATTTTAGAAACATGGAAGAAGAAGAAGACTCTAGACTCAACATAAAAAGTAGTAAGCCCAAAGATAATTGCTTGCATTTGAAATTTGCTGGCCATTTGTAACCGCGTCTACTTATGAATTTATTGTAAAGAAACGTAACGTCGCGTCGCTCTACCTCCAAATGAATAAAAAGTCGTGTTGTTTGGAATTCTACTTAGCATCTACGGGCCTATTACGTGTCTATTTTACTTAGTAAACTCGTGCACTTATTAGCAAGTAGATAAATCTCCATTCATCAATGGTATGGCAAATACTTGGCTTGACACAAAACCACAGACAACAATAATTCAAAAGGAAGATAAATATACGAGTAAGACTGATGGGTCATCATCTGCCTAGCCTTTTCCCAACTAATTCCTTCAACTAATTTCTTCCAGTCTAACCGGATGCGGGCTGCATTTTACATGGAGCGACTGTCTATCTGTCCTCCACAACCCAGTTACTGGGTAATACGATACCCTTTGGTACGAGTAAGACTGGATGTCAGACTTTCGGGCTTCTGACTACCCGTAACGACTGTCAAAGATCCACGAATGACAGCCGGGACCAACGGCTTAACGTGTTTTCCGAGGCACGGAGGGGTCTCGGTATGTAAAGATGGTCACCCATCCACAGACCAACCGCGGTAAGCGTAGCTTAACCTGATCGATCAACCTGTGCGGCTGTTATTATTTTGCCACGGGCCCCTCTATAGGATTGATGGGTATACAGTCATTATCATCATCATCATCATTCTCCTACCGTTATCTCAAATGTGGTCGGAGCAACATGTCTTTTTCTTCCATACTGTCTATTAGTCGTGTTCGTCGTATTAGTCGTCATCTCGGTAGCCACCCCCTTTCTAGCCATATAATTTTTCACACAGTGCATCCTGCTTCTTTGGTCTTTAAGCCCTACTCTTACAGCCATCCACATTCATCTTCAAACCTTTCCTCACGACATTTTCCTCATTCCACCTCATCACATCCACCCATATAATAACAAGCGATTTCCGCACAGCTCTTTCAGTCACCGATGCCACTTTCAGATGTCCTCACACGAATCATTCGTCAAGCAATATTGCAGATATTGTCTTATTGTGTATCTGTGGAGAACGTGGTTCCTTGATTTCACATTTGTATAATTTCTGTATCCTCTCTTTTTGTATTTCTTAATGTGTAATTGTTTGTTTTTCCCGAATAAATAAAATAAAATACTATGCGCGGAAAATATTGAAAAATCAATTCCACTCAATGCTAATGTGGTTTTAACCCTTCTTAGTTTAGTAAGATAATGTTCCCACTACGTGAAGCAGTGGGCTGCAATCTACAACGCCCAGTCCTGGTTGGTATTTGTCACATGTCTTCGAATTCTTGGTTCTAGGACATGCCGGCTTGCTCAAGAAGTTTTCCTTCACCGTTTTGAGAGCAGTGGTGGTGAAATAATTTATACAAAGTAAAGCGCCTGTCTGGGTTCGAACCTACGACCTACAACTCGTAAAATGAGGCCGTTACCACTAGGTTACCACAGCTCATGCCGCAGGACCACATCTAAAACTAACATCACAAATACGTGAACGGTACTGATTCATTCAAGTTATGGATACTATGCGAGCGAACCGTACCGGACCGGTAAAGCAGCTGAATAAAACACCGTACTTAAAGGTTTACGGCAGAACAGCTTTCGATCCCGAACCGGTTTGTGCAACTTGACGTCTCGTCATTATAATACAATTTAAGCATCTCCGAAGGGTCCTGACATTTGTGTTTGATCCCTATATATTGGTCGGGTAAAGTGTTATTGGGTTATTCAGTTAGGATGGGAAGTACCATCCGTCCGGATTTGGCCAGGCAAATCCGGTTTTTGGCACCCATTTCAGACTTTGCCCGACCGACTTTTTGAGCAAACGGGATTTTTTTGAAAATAGAAAACTAAAAAACAGAAAAATTAAAAAGTAAAATGTCCGGACTTTTTTACAAATCTCCGCCTTTTTGTCAAGACTTTTCAAGTTTTGAAATGGTAACCCTAGTTAGGAGTTTCTCTCAGTAGAGGCCCTCGTTCCTTCCTCGTGGCCAAACTTAATAGTCAAACTGCCCTGGGTCTGGATTTGAGGCATGATTTCTGGCTTCTGAGCATATTGTATAACCAAGCTATAGCGACTAACTTACCCTTCAGGAGTACAGGCGTCGTTGTGTGAAGCATCTCAAGGGAATCTTCAGGGTCATATGCATCATCATGGAATCTTCAATCTCAGAATGAAAAAGCATTAAATTCAATAAATGTTATCTCATGCTCTGACCTCCATGACAAATGTGCTAATATCTGAAGTCACACGCATGATTGTGCTAAACTAGCATTGTCCACAGTTATAGCATCAGCCTAGGTGTGAAGTAGCTGTCTATTGTATTGTTTATTAGTAGAAATAGTAATATAGGTGACATTGGAAGGTTTAATAAGGTAGCAAAAAACTGTATAGCCTTTTCCCAATTATGTTGGGGTCGGCTTCCAGTCTAACCGGATGCAGCTGGATACCAGTGTTTTACATGGAGCCTATCCTATCTGACCTCCACAACCCAGTTAATGAGGTACACGATAGGCACCCCTTGGCAAGACTGGGAGTCTCGGTATGTTATTAATGGTCACCCATCCACGGACCAAGCTCGGCAAGAGTTGCTCAGCCTTGTACATCGACCCGTGCGGCTGTTATTTTTATGTTGAAACCTACTAATTTTTACATTAACAATTGTAATCAATCTTGTGCCGGCAGTTATTAAAAAAAACGTAAGTTATATGAAAACAAATGAAAATCCTGACAAATAACATGGCTACTTAGAATAAATTACTGAAAACTCATTGATGATTGTCATTAGCCCCTTTTTAGGGTTCCGTACCAAAATGGTAAAAATGAACCCTTATGGTGTTTCATAAACGTTTGTTTAAAGCTAAAAGACGTTTAAACGCCGACCGTCGCTTATCATTACTTAACTTTAAGCATCCATACTAATATTATAAATTCGAAAGTAACTCTGTCTGTCTGTTAGATACCTTTTCACGCCTAAACTACTGAATTGGATTTCGATAAAATTTGGCAGAGAGGTAGATTGCATCTCGGGGAAGGACATAGGATAATTTTTATCGACATACCTTGCGGACGAAGCCGCGGGCGGAAGCTAGTCGTATATAAATGAACCCCTAGATATTGACGTCTGTAAGATGAAGCAAAGTGAGAATATATGCACATTCAGTAGATCGATGGAAGTGGTGAAATACTGGTAAGTATCGTAAACCACTTCAAAATCAATTACCAAATGATTACAAGCCTTATATTTCAAACTACTGACCTTCATAAAATCAAGGAAAGAATGAAGAAGAATAGCACAGGTAATCAGCCTATAATGTTTCCACTGCTGGAACACAGGCCTCCTGTCGGTGAAAGGGACTGGGCCGTAATCCACCACGCGGGCCCAGTGTGGGTTGGTAGATGTCACATGCCGGTTTCCTCACGATATTTTCCTTCACCGTTTAGAGATGAAGAAGAATGCCTGGGCTGTATTTCATAAATTCTCATCTTATAAAAGTTGAGAATAGAGATAAAGAGAGAGAGAGAAGATAAGATAATAGAGCTAATCTTGATTAAAGTTTTTGCCTGCAGACATGGTGGAATATATAACGAAATACTGCTTAGGTTAGCACTTAGGTTTTAGTATGTTCCTATCAAGTCAGACAAGTCTTAAGACTGTCCAAGTGTTAGTATCTGATTAATAAAACTGATACCAAAACGCGTTTATAAACCTTGAAGAAACTTTTTACAAAAAAAAAACTATCGACTTCCAAATAAGACACTACAAGGTGAAAAATAACTTAAATATCGGAAGTCGGTACCTATCGTTGGGTTCGTATTTTGAGTCAAATTGAAAACCTCCTCCTTTTTGAAGTCGTTTAAAAATAGGCTTCAAAAATTGGGTACCCTAACCCCAGTTGCTAGATGCTTTCAAGGGGGATCCCCAATTGATGCAGTACACTGTACAGTGTACATTAACATATACTTCGTTATTAGTCTCAGTGTGTTCATAGATCGATGGGAGTCCCCGATGTTGCGGAGGTGGATGCAGCTCAATTTTAATTGTATATCTGTGTCTGTAACCTACTAAACTAACACTAGAAGTAGGTACTAACCCTATGGACTCCTGTCTGAAATAAAAGTTTTCTATTCTGTTATATTCTATTAGGTATTTCTGCAGCCTATAACTTATTACATTTATAGCCACCCAAGGATTTCGACTAACATCTAAATGAAACCTAAATCACATTCGCACTTAGCAAGTGCACACATAGGTAAGAGCGTCACGCATTCGGCGCGTACGCATGCTAAACAAATCGAACGTAGAGCTAAAATGATCTTGTGCAATACTTAGGTACTTTGTGGGTCTAGGATTCTTGGCTGGCGAACAAAGAACTTTAAATTAGTTAGAATTGGGACTGGTCATATCTTTGCTGCCATGGCTTATTTTAATTTAATTTATGAATTGTTTCTTTTTTCATCTTTTCTTTACGGACGCCAACGATTTCAAAAGTAATATAATGTCAATGACGGACGCTTTTAACGTTCTGCATCGTTCTGAAATGCATAATTTTTAACATGAATGCTGTAACCATTCTATTTTAATTGAAAAGAGTGTCCGTGGAGTTTCTTTCCCCGTTCTTCTCCATAAATACCTACCTACTACGCTTTGGAATGGGCATCTAGATTCATCTTTCTGACTGAAAGACCCCTTGAAAATTCAAAAGTGCTTGTACATAATTGGTTTATTTCAAATAAATGCTTTGTGTTTGAGTTTCGTTACAAACAAAGCCACATTATTATACTAAATCAAAACCTTCGCTCGACTCGTGCGGCTGTTATTAGATAAAATAGGAATGCTACTCTGACCTACCTCAAATAAATTGAGTTAGGGGCAGGCGGGTGATAAATAGACGATGCTATTTTTTTTTAATTCTTGAATGATTTTTAACACTAAATTTTTATCTACATATTCAATCAATTCAATAACCGTTTACTAGTGCTCTCGTGAGTTTTATTATTTAAATCATTGTATAAACGAGTACAAGGATCGCAATTACTGCTAATCATAAACTTTTAAGTTATGCAAGATGAACCGACGTACCTACGATCTATGATCTTAACTACTCAAATACTGGTCGCTTCTTCAGATGCTGGCTATTTTCATTTCAATGGGGTTACGAGTATTCAAGATGAATAAAAGAGTTTTAGTATTAATTGCGTAAGCAAATATGCAAAGGTTGTCATTGAATTTTCTTACGCGGTAGTTTTGAAATAGTTTGACGGATTGCCCTCTTAATACCTATTAGCAAAACCTAACATTTGTATTTGTTTTATCTGAGGGATCCCTAGTCCCAGACGTCAGTTGTGGGATATTTTCAGACCCAGTGTTAAACAAAAACTGACTATTTTTCGGGACAGACAGACAGACCGATCGAATTACCCAGTAACTGGGTTGTGGAGGTCAGATAGGCAGTTGCTCCATGTAAAATACTGGTATTCAGCTGCATCCGGTTTGACTGGAAGCCGACCACAACATATTGTTGGGAAAAGGCTAGGCAGATGATGATACAAGTATCCGCTTTTTCAAAATATAGTGAACAAGTTCTAATATGATTGGAAGCCAGCTGTGCAGCAGTTGAGATTTACGAGGTGATAACGATAGTGAGTTTCGGTCTGTGTTAATAGTAAAATCTCTTTGTTGTACTCAACACACTAAACTGAAGATAATATCTGAGAGCTTTACTTTGCCTGTAATTTTAAAGATGTTGCCCCAACGATCTCATCTCGCCATTGTTATTGACTCACAAAGGCTTGAACTTTCAACCTACACATGAAATTGTGACACACATAATCAGTATTTTTTAATAATAAAATATTACACAAAAGACTGGAAACAGATGATTATAGTTGCAAAACGAATGAATACCTTGACTTTAGAATTCGGGTAGGCAGCTGTTACTAACCTTGTCATAGAATTTCGTAACTTATATTTTATTGCTTCATAATATAAAATTAATGCATATCAGAGGGTCAATTCTCGTAATTTTAAGAACATTTACAGTCAGAGGAGGAATTCTCGTAATTTTAAGAACGTTCACAGTCTGACCTTAGTGTCAATATGTCAAAAATACCTCTAATTTCCCGACATTTTTGACAAGTTTGTCGCAGAGATGTAATTGCGACTAGATTTTGAACGTTTTTAATTGCGGGAATTGGCCTTCTAATCGACTATTTAAATAAAATATGGTGTCTACAGTCTATGTAGTAATGAGGTTATGCTTATAATCGATACTTAATGACTATTTTTATGCCACTTCGTTTTTGCTAAGTGAAAGTTCGTGACATTCCGGTGATTCCGGTCGTTAACGGAACTCCGACTCTTGTTTCGTTTATCCAAGATTCTTTTGAGTCTAGCCGGTTTTGGCGCACTTCAATTTGTACAAAATTTCACTCATCAGTTACCTACTTAGCTGAAATTAGGATCTAATGACCATTCGTCACATTGGCTGTTTCGTCGCTATCCCTAAAGGTCACATTCAATAGTACGTCACCTTGTGCATCTGGTCAGTTTTCTTAACTCGTTTCATGCTGTATTTCGACTCATTCCCAACTACTCCAATGGATATGTCAACGTACAGTCAGCGTTAAAAATATCGGGACGAACATCAAAAACCGCACGAACGAACCAGTTTCTAATTAAAACGAAAATAAAAGTTAGACGAATTAAAAAGGAGGTCATGATCTCAAAGCACCATTAAACATTTTAAACTACATACGAAACTTTTATAACAGTATATAAAATGTCTCCACTTACACTCCAACAACTCCAGGCAGTTCCCCGAAGAAATCCTTCCTCACTTCCGACTTATACTTGACGAGGCAGGGCATCGAGGGCCGGAACGGAGTCGGCCCTTCCCGTCTGTATATCCGCTCTATTTCATCCGCATCGTAAACAAACAACAGATCCGGCCTTCCGATCAATCCACCCAAACGAACGATCCTCCCGTACCTCTCCAGAAAAAGCTTTGTCACTTTCGCGAATTCAGAAATGTCGAACTGCCCGATAATTGGCACCATCCGCCACGTATTCCCTAATATCGGAATCGGTTTAGGTCCAGGGACTTCGGAGTAGGGTTTAGCATTTGAGAAAATTTCCTCGGTCAATTCCGCGGTTGGGGCAACTTGGGACTGCTCCCGTTTTGAGAAAGGGCACCCAGTAGTTGCGTGTCGGGCATTTTTCACTAAGAACGGTTGTGTGTACACGGCGAACGTGCGGAGAGAACGACCCATGGCGGTTAAGGCCGCAACGACGACTGCGCGCGCGCCGCTATCGAGATCCCAGGGTGTACCGTTGCGGCGTTGCGCGGGAGCCAACGTTGTTTCTGACATTGCAGTCATAGACGACAATTAACGGCCGTTCTCTTTCTGTCTGAGTGAGATCTTAATGATTTGTTTTTTATCAACACCGCTCTATTTTCTTGCAACTGTTTTAGGTGTAAATTGCAGACGTAGTTTCTCATTTTAATTCACAGACCTATAAAAGTTGCAACCTACCACCTTTTTAAGCGAGAATTAAACCCGCAACAATTGGCGTAGAAAAAAAAATTGTTTATTTGATAACCTTATTTGAACAACTGAAGTCTCCTTTTAAGCAAAAATTCCTGTATAAGGAGACTCCGCTCTTTCATAAACAAAAAGTGTCTATTAAAACTCGGGGGAAAATCATCAATTCCTTTCGACCCGTGTTTATCAATCTACTATACCTACCTATAACTTTGTAATGTTATTGTAAAATGTAAAAAATAAGCATTATATGAGCAAACTACATAAATGTACCTACTATCTATACTTTAATAACCTTAAGCTTTCCTTTGCGGGGTGGGCAGAGAGGATCGAGCGGCATAGAAGCTTGTGGGGTATTGTTGGATCTTTGTCGCGGGCGCTATTTAGAATCCTGAATGCAGTGAGGGATTCAAGCTCGCCCAAGACGAAGACACCTTTGTCCCCGAGGAGAATACCTTCTCTACTTTTCGCACCTAATACGAGGTAATAAAAACCAATTCGATTAACGAACTATAGTAAAACCTTTGAAGTGAGAACTTGGAGCGAAGGACTCTAGAATAGAATCCTGAGAGCAGCGAAGGGTTCTAAATTAGAATGCTGAGCGCAGCGAGGGATTCAAAGTACGTCGTTGCTCCCGACTGCCGAGGTGGACACTCTACTTTTTACCACCCTCTATGAAAAAATAAGTACCCTAATGCAACTTATGAATAAGAATAAGTAGTATAAATACCTAATTACATACAATGTTGAGTAGCTAGTAGTTGTTATTAATTCACAAACTTTTCTTTTAATTTGGCTCGCACGCCACGCGTTTTACTTTGTCATACAGCATGTTAGGTACTTGTTCGTGATTGATCTCTTTGGTTATTGCAACTTTTGATAACAATATCCACATTCCAAAAATTCAAATCACATTTACTCCCTAGGGATTAAGTAAAGGACTATTTTAGTCCCCGTTTACGCATTCCAAATCATTGTTTCTGCCCATCCAAAAAAATCATGGTTCCTGCCTATCAAAGAGATATGATAAAAAAAATAATATCCATTATTTGTAAACACGCCATCTGTTGAACAATGGAAACATAACTTTGTTTCAATGCAAGTACCTGTTTTTTTAGTAATGGCACAGATAATATAATACTCTAGTACAGATACCCAATCCCATACAAAGAAATGACACCTCCCTAAAACTGGCTATTCACCTGGCTATTTTTTGATCCCTCCATTTCTTAAAAAATGGCAGCATCAACGACTCACAAATTGACAGAGACTGTAGTTTTACAACGCCATCTAGGAGTCATCCTAGATACCTGAAGGCCAATTCTCGTAATTTAAAACGTTCAAAATCTAGTCGCAGTCTCATCTCAGCGACAAACAAATGTCAAACACTTGTCAAAATGTATGGAAATTAGAGGTATTTTTGACAGATTGAGACTGAGATGGTGCAAAAACCGTACTGTATCTTTTTTTTTCTTTTGCCTAAATCTCGAAAGCGGTGTGTCATATCGCAAAAATAATAAAAACAAGTTGAGTAAAACGCCATCTATTGTATAGAGCTCTAAACAGAATGCTTGACAGATTGCTAATTTCAACTACGTATAGAGGCCAGCACATTAAGCTACCCTAATACCCTAAAAAAAGATTTTCAACTTTACATCAAACGAATAAGGATCATATTCAATTGGGAAAATTTGACAGATTGGGGTAGGTTGATGTGCTGGGGGGCTAAAAAGGCCACTTTGGCAGAATCATAAAAGGATCACATTATGGATCATATTAAAATTCGTAAAATGGTCATAAACTGACAATTCATAATATGAATTGCTTACAATTAATATCACGCAATTCATCTGTTTGACAGTTTTGTATGGAGATTCGTAAAATGGTCCACAAAAGAAGAATTGCTTTAATGTCAAATAGCAGATTCATAAGAAGTTAGTCAATAGCAACATCTTACAATTCATATTGAGGATTTTCTGAAGAAATATTCTACTAATGGCAGACTTTGCCATTTATGAAAATTTTCTTGGGCACGCGCGGGTGCAAACCATTTTTTAGCGCCGTCGAAGTTTGGCTCTGGCCTCTGTACATTGGGTTCGACTTGAAGTGAAAGGCTTATTTTATCGTTTTCTGTTCAAAAACGTGATTTATGAATGTAAATAGATAAAGCAACATTAAACAAGGGAATTTTGATTTTTAATAATCTTACTTCAGCTAAAATTTGCCGTTTATCGCTTTATAATGATTGACAATTTCATAATTGTTACCTATGCTGCCATCTATGAATTTTTTTTAAGACTAATTATATGGTAATGGGTTTGTCACTGTCAGTTTGACACGAGTGTAAAATTGTCAAAAACAAAAACAAAATAAAGAAACTGTTTGAACATAATTATTATAATAGGTTTGTGTTAAAACCCGCTAGAAGTAATAGTGTTCTGTGGTTAAAACAGCGACAAAATGATTTCTGAATTCGAAAAAGAAAAAGTTTTTTGGACAAGAAAGATGAATTTGAAATTGGTTAAATTTATGGAGAGCAGACCGATTATTTGGAATCCGAAACACCCAAAATACACTTCAGTCAAATACAGAGATAAAACTTACGCGGAATTTGCATCGCAATATGGCAATAAGTTCACAGGACAAGCTGTTAAGGATCGCTGGACGAATATTAGGTCTACTTTTGCCTATTACTTGAGAAAACTTAAAACCAGTCAAGCTAAGGGCAATGGAGAGGTAAGTACCTACTTGGTACTTTACTTTAAATAAATGCACATTCTTATTGTCGTACTTCGAGAGAGGTAGGTCAAAGCCATAAGAATAGACAAGTTAGAAATAAATGCCATAAAATTTAATTAAATCCCTACATTGCAAACTTCTGCAATCTATTTTTATTCAATTAAATGAAACCTAGTATTTGTTGAACAGTTGCTTATTTTTTTGTTTCAGGGATGTAAAATAACATGGCACCTATGGGATGCCTGCAAATTCTTGCTCAAGGTTAACAAAAACATTCAATTGTACGCCACGGATTATAGTAATGAAGACTTTAAAGTAAGTAATGCTTACCTAGTTACCTAGCTCATCTTTTTATTATGGTATAACTTTATAAGACTGTTCAGACACAGTTCTCAACCCCAATTTTTTTGCACTATTGTCTAGTACACACGGCTACACAACAAGCTATACATAAATGGTATAAGCTGACTTCTGATTATACGAAAAACCTATACAATGCGAGGAGGTCAGCTAAAACTGGAGATCTATAGCTTGATGTGTAGCTGTGTGTACAAGCAGCAGGGTAATTGCGTAACACTAACAACACAATGGCAATAACAACAACAACAACAACAATGGCTTTTATTTTGACAGTTCAACGCATCTATTGCGTTATTTTCATTGATGAGCATACAATTTAGGAATGGGTTAGGAAAGCAATGGGTTAGGAATATACTTCAAAATGATTCAGATTGTGATAGATAGTGTGTTACGCAATTAGGGTGCACATTTAGCTTATTTGAAGGGGTTAATAAGATTACCAGTGTTGGAAACCCAGTTTATTACAGTGAATGAAGTTTATTTTCGTTCACTAGTTTATTACATACAAATTAAACCATAATTACTTTAATGTTTGCAGAATGACATAGATGAAGAAAATGTATTTAGTGATGAAAGTTCAGAGAAATCATTAAACAAAATCAATACCACATGCCAGAATATAGCAAATGGAATAGTAAATGTTTTTCGAGGAGTTCAAAATGATGTTTTTGGTATAGACAACACAAAACATGGACAAATAGGCCAGAAAGTAGCCAGTAAACTATCACAAATGAGTTCCTATGATGCAGCACAAATGTCAAGCAAGATGATGGATATATTGTTACTATATCATGAAGATAGTCCATTAAATCCAAATAATGTTAAGTCGGAGACAATATAAGAAACTTGTATTTAATACTAAGAACCCAGTTTTTGTATGATTTCGCCCCAACCTTGGACCTAAAAGTTCCGAAGCAGAGAAACTCAAAACTTTTCGTTTTATTTCAAACTTTTACACACAACAACATTTTAACTGACCTCAGCACCTCACATTGTAAGTATCTAGGCTTTTTGTACAATGAGAAGTCAGCATAAAGGTACACAGGCCAGCACATCAAGCTACTCCAATCTGTCAAATTTTCCCAATTGATTATGAACCTTATTCCTTTGCAGTAAAGTTGAAAATCTATCAAAGAAATTTTACAGATTGGGGTAGCTGGATGTGCTGGCCTCTGTACCTACTGGAAATGTGTGGCTTGATATTATGTTGTTATGCATACCTAACAACATAATAGGTGTTACTTAATTAAACAGGAAGACCTGGTTCATTCGTTCTACCAACCACCGTTCAGGGAGGGTATAGTTCAGTGTTGCCAACTTAGCACTTTCGGTGCCAGATCTAGCACTATTTTCATTAGTCTAGCACTGAAATCTGACATTTAGCACCTAGCACTAAATAGAAATACGCTGATTAATTTTTTTATTACTGCAGAACAAAACGCAGTTACACGAGCAGTAACCAAACGCTTTGGCTTCATAGTTTGCTACACTTTGCCTAAAAAAGTGTGATTATTACATGTGCTTACGGGAAAATCACATATAAAAATGTACTCTGTGCAGAGTACTTTTTGATAGTGCCCAAGTAAACAAGACAAAGACGAGGTACTTAATGTCTTGCTTATTGCTTTAAAAATTTCAGTTTCGTATTGACTGTCACAACAGTTACAAAAAAGAGTGGGAGAACGATCCTAAATACAAAAATGTTCTCATTTGAAATTAAATAATTGCCTAATTATGTGATTTTACTATTTAATTGATGGTTCTTCAAATTTAGCACACTTTTTGGATATACATAAAAATCTTGCACTTTTTGAAGTTACATTTAGCACCTAACCGTAGTATCGAGTTGGCAACCCTGGTATAGTTATGTTCTGTGGGTAAGGGCCTCGCCGTATACACCCTACAAAATGGCACGACACAAAATTTATAATATTTAAAAACATAGGTAACTGATAATATTTGAAATCCCACCACAGCTTCCGTTACTTGGCAAATCTTTGCAGAAAATATTTCATAAAGTATGAAAGATTATTATTTTGATTCAAGTATTTTAAGAACTGTATTAAATAATAACACTGATGATATTTTTTTACAGAAGACTTATGGCCCTTCACCAAGTTTTACGACGAACAAAAATGTACAGGATTTTTAAACACTATTACTGCTTCTTAGTACATTTTGTTTTATTTGTGCCCATTTCTGGGCCAAGCTTGTACTTATGTGACACGTATCCATCTCCTTTCTAGGTAGGTATGTAACTACTTTACAGCTTCGGATTTTTTCCTTTACTTGTGCTACATGACATTGCTTCTTGTGTGCTACATGATTCTAGGTCAACGGGAAGCACCCTAAAAATAGGTTTTGTTTCCCTTGCGAGTGTCAAAATATGCGGCATTAACGGAACATAAACGCCCGTATCACAGAGCATGTAATGGCCCGTATCTTTTGATTGCCTTGACTTTGAAGTTTAATTTTTTCACTCCTTCAAGGGACTGCAACCCTGAGTATTTGTTATTAATTTCAACTTAACTGTACGCTTTCCTAAGAAAAAGGGGCTTTACAGACGGACAAACGGAGTGATCTTATCAGGGTTCCGTTTTTCCTTTTGAGGTACGGAACCCTAAAAAAGGTCTAAAAGTGAAGTGTCATGCAATTTTGTACTGTGTACGTACGTGTACGTGTGTGCGTACCTACCAACTATAAACTCAACTATCCTGCACAGGCAGCACATCATCTACCCTGCTCTACAAAAACCGGCCAAGTGCGAGTCGGACTCGCACACGAAAGGCTCCGTACCACAAGGCATTAAACGCCGTAAAAAAAACACGTTTCTTGTATGAAGACCCACCCCCTTTAATATTTAACTTTATTTTATTTTTATTGTCATAACGGTAATAGAAATTCACACTCTGAACATTTCAACGGTGCATTTGTACTGTGTACACACGGCTACACATCAAGCTATACGTAACCAGTATATGCTGACTTCTGATTGTATGTACGAAAAACCTATACAATGCGAGGTCAACTCAAACTCGGAATGCATACCTTGATTACACATCAAGCTATGTTGATGTGTAATCAAGCTATATAGCTTGTACACACGGCTACACATCAAGCTATACATAACCAGTATAAGCTGACTTCTGATTGTACGAAAAACTTATACAATGCGAGGTCAGCTAAAACTGGAAATGTATAGCTTGATGTGTAGCCGTGTGTACCTATTACGGTTCATGAGATACAACCCGTTCACAGACAGACGGACGGACGGACGACAATAGGGTCCGTTACCTCAAGGGTGCCCCGGGGTGCGGGTGAACCCTAAAAATAATTGTGGTGGTAGGTGGCAGGCCCCCAATCAAGAGTATTTTTTTTTATTTTATGGAATGGCAATATTTATTTTAGATGGTTAACTAATAAAATGTCACGTTGACATTCTTGACATTTAATAATTGACCTGACGTTTTAAGGTTAGAATATCAACAAAACAAACAAGCATTTTATAATTTATTATCAAAGTTTCAAAACATTCTTATAGTGCATTATTTTCAATGAAAGGATTTTTGATTATGACAATTTATATTCGCACGAAATCATCATAGAACCAAGTAGGAAAACATGCACAAGTTGAAAAATTTAACCGGTGATGGTCCCAGAAGTTTTATGAGTTTGTTGACAACAAAATGGGATGAAATTCACAAGGATACGGACATATTTCGGTATAAAATCGATAAATTAGAAGAAAGACTTGTAGACGGGAAATATTTGCTTCAGGTACCTATATTATATCACCCAATATTTTTACACAAAAGAAGTCGTTACCGTTTTTGTAGTGGATCATTTGAGTCGTCTGTTTTGCTAGCTGAATCCAGACCGCCAGTCTAAAAGAAGAACTCCGGAGGAGATGAACAACATCTGTCAACCGTTTGACGATAAAAAGTTCAATTTCAATAAAGTTTCTCCACAAGAAATATTATTTTCTATAGAAGGCGAAGGTAATGTTCACAAAATACTTTTTCTTACACCAATACAGACTGAATTCTTGACAATAATGGAAGATAAATGTTAGATTAATATTTGAGAGGCTGTCCAGCAGTGGACTGCTTTAGGCTGTTGAATTAGTGTTAAAAGGAATTTTGATAAATTGGATATTTTATAAATTTCCAACTTATCTAAATTAAAATATCATAAATGCACTATGGCAAATACTGTATAAATTCATTATTTGCCATAATGCTTTCATAATTTTTTGTTCACCACTATACAAACATCTTCTCGTAACCTATACCTACTGGCTTATCTAATTTAAAACTTTTACTACGGGACCAAACATGAAATCGCGAAAAAAGAATCAGCAGTTTCCTATATTTTGACGAGTTATGCAAACATAAATGTAGGGAACATCAGATTTTTTTTTCACGTATTTCTGTTTGGTCCCGTAGTAAAAAGTTTTCATAATGATAAGTACAATGACTAAGAGGTTATCCATTAATTACCGGACACCCTGTAAATACATTTTTCAGATGCAGATATACACACGGTATTAGTGAATGTAAGTCCCATATCCAGGTACCATTCATTACTGTGCCCATCCGTGGTAAAATGTCTGCCGCAAGTGGTGACACCTCAGAGCTTGGAACTAGCAGTACACATTATGTTTCTAATTGAGGACCGGTGAGTGTAGGCAAGTACACCCTACAGTATGTAAATAGTGCCTCTATTAACAATTCATACAAATGTCAGATTTTTCTCTCAAAATCCTTCATCACTATTGGCAGCCTAAGGCCTGTTGTACACACACATTTATCTTGCCGTGAAAAACTATGGTTTATTCGCCGTGTGTAGGCATGGACGACAGTGTTGTGTAGATGACAAAAATAATAAACCTTTTTTATTTAACCTTAATGACTAAGTTCTTAAACTGATACCTAAGTAATTTTGAGTCGGCGCCATACAACACATACACACAAAACACAACACATGCACACAAACACACACCATGCAAGAGCATGCATGTGTCGGAATATGTAGAAATATTGTATGGAATTAGTAAATACTTTCCTAAATTGCATGGAATTAGTATGTACTACATTTTTGCTAAACTGTCAAGAGTGTTTCTAGATGAAATAATCAATGAATTCCGAACGAAACCGGAGATCTGTGAGTCTGTTTAAATAAACACAATAACTTATTTTACTTTTCTTCTAAAATGTAAGGGTAACAGGATTAAACATTGTATTTAAAATATTTTCCTAATTTTATGTGCACTTCTTGATGTTTATGTGGTTATAAATAATAAATATAGTAAACTCAGTAAATGTTATGTTTAGGAGACTTTAGCTAATTTTAGTCGGATAAATTGTTATAAAAATACATTGAATATCTTTTATCATTTTAAAATAGTTCTGCCAAAATAGATTTACTTATTACAGTCAGTATTAAGAGTTATTTTGGTGCAAATATATGATTGTTAAAATGGCGGGAATGTTAGAGGTACTTGAGGAATATTGTGGATGTGGGTCCGCCAATGCTGGCTCCCTTGGGATTCAACTGTGGTGAAAGATGGACTACGGTTCACGTAAGTTAATTGATATTATAGTTGCTAACTTGCTATAGCTTTGAGAAATGGAACAAGAGATTAATTAATATGATAAGGATAATTGTTTATGCAAATGTACAATATGTTGATAAGTACGATACTTTAAAACAAGCTGCCATGAAGTTTGCTTGTCCTTCCTTCTTCATGATGACCTAGTTTCGGGAACGGACAACTAGTTTTCTCACTGACAAGCCTAATTGAAATAAATGCCTAGTCTTGTCTTTCTGTGCTTTTCTTCATAAAACCCTTTCCCTACACACAAATCACCATATTCATAGGTACTTCATACCATAAATAACTAGTAACCTCCATACACAGTAAATAACACCAATCAACCACACTCAAAGCTTGCTAATTAAGCGGATATTATACATAATCATACAGTTTTCATTCACCTTTCTGACATCAGAAGTGGGATTGTGCTCCAGCTTACATATATCAGATTACTAATGATTTTATTTTTCTATTTTCATGATTAATCTTGGAGCTATCGATGGTCGGCTGGAAGCTGTTGTTAATCGGTGCCTGGGCCACTAAGACGATGACATCGCGCAGCCGCCTCTGACGTCTGGGCTGCGGAGTTGCAAGTAACTGCACGGGCATCGAGACTGCGGAGCTACGAGCTGCTGTACGAGCATCGAGGGTCAGTGGGTCGTCTTAGGGGTCGAGAATGCAGAGACTGTACGAGTATTGGTAACCGTTCCAGCAATGAGAAGTAGCGAAGTCGGTAAGGCCTCTATAGGCTCTGCTTTGATTTTATTTTGAAATCTGAGACCATCTGCAGCTGATGGTGTATCATAGAAGTGTGGTAACATAAAAACATGAATTTAAGAACAATATGTCTGTAATTAAGAGTTAAGCTTCAACTGGTATTTTATCCAACTTCAATTAAGTAGAAAAGGTTCAAACTTCAAAATGATGGTGGATAAATTGCATAAAAAGATTCCCATAAGAATGAAAGAAATGTCTACCTATTAATAAATAATTTATGTAAGTTGAATGGTCATCAATTACCCAAAATTAGCTTGTAAACTATTGACATATATATTACTGAAATCATTTTTGAAAACAGTTATTGAAGCTATGCTTATAAAACCAATGCAGATGATTGATAGTGTGTTAGTTAAGTACTAGTTTTCAGAAATGAAACTATGTTACTGAAATACTGATGTAAATTCAAATTCTTTATTGTGGTACACAGGTAAAAATATGGTGTTACAGTTTCTAGTGAGATGTAGATTCTAGTATCCATGAATTATTTTCAAAGATACATTTAGGGTAAAATTGCAAAACTTATTAACGTGATCACACACATTTCACACTAGACAATTAATATTATAAGTAAAGGTTATCAGTCATTCTCTAAATTTTATTGTTTTTCACTTAACATTTAAAGAAACTTTTTCTCAATGAAAACATAACATGTTACTTGAGAACAATACCAATTCAATAATTTTTACAAAAAGTTTGACATAATTAGTTAGAGACAATCAACGTAATTATCCGAAATCCGTTTTAAAGTGCTTATTAACAGCATACCATTAGTTATTCTGTGCTAATAATATTTTAGTTTGGTCTGAACTGTTACCGTGGGTCTTGAAAATTTAGTTTTGGGTTCTAACTTTTAGGTGTCAACAGTTCAGTGTGATCATGTCAAAAACTGAAATTATTTTAACAGAAAATGTATCATATCAATATAAATTGCAATGTTATTGTCAGATTGGCCAAGCGATGTATAGTTTTGATTATTCATATAATCAATACTGGTTGTTTGATAAACTGGGTAAATTGATGAATTATTACATTAGTTATTTTGAAAACTGATTATTAACCTGTTGTGTGTCTAATTAGCAGACACAATGAAAATGTTATTGTTATCGGTACACATGTATGCTCGACATGTGAAGAGTTAAGTACTGCTCTGAAACTATTATATTTGATAAAACGTAACACTTTTACACCACTGGTTGGCACTGGTGGTGGACTATTTACTTGATGCTATTTTGTCACCATTAGAGGATTGGTTGTTTAGTTACATAGTAATAATAATTGTTATTGACATCTGATCACATAAACTAGAAACTTATTATACTTAAAGTTGAAACTTTTGAATCGGTCACTATCACAAATATTGCTGTTTTTGGTCTTGCTAAATACATACTTCGAGAGCGAAGTAATGGTCAGCATAGCTGTGTGAGATTATTCAAATTTATAGCAGAATATCTCATTGAATATTGATCCACCTATGTTCTATGTTTGTATTCCGCACTTAATCTTTCAATGGACCATTGTGCGTGATTGATCCACCTATTGATTGAGCTATTGATTTTGTCACAGAGTGCTTTTCGATAGGAGATTTTGTAAAACAATAAATTACATCACAGAGTACATCTCACTCTATTAAAAAGTACTCTGTGATCACACCATCTGTGAATCACACTATGAACGTCAGCTGTCGAACAATAATGACATTGACATAATAATGCTAACATTCCATTTCAAGAATATTTTACTATCAAATTTAATTTATTATTTTGTGAATAGTTCAAAGGTTGCAATTTAATATTTGTTGTTCCATTTCTTTAATTGATATTTTAGACAAATTTATTGTGACTTATTTATTGGTTGCTTCACAAACAACGATTCCAGAGTTGTCGAACAAGTCATTATTTATAGTTTTACATAATCAAAACAAATGTTTATTAACTTGGAATTGCACTATATGAATGTGACAAGGTCAAAGGTTATTTTGTCATTTTAGACTTGACAAAGTGGTTAATGAGTGGGTTGTCAAAATAAACTTCTAGTTTTGTCTGAACCGCTGCAGCGGGACTTGATAATTTGGTGTTGGCTTTTAACCATTTACTTGGAGAGTAAAGTTGGTGTCAACTGTTCAAAGTGACCATGACGAAATCTGAAATTATGAGTGTTGTCAGATTGACTGAGCGATGTGCTGTTTTGATAATTTATTTATCTGATGAATAATGGTTAGTGTTTGATTGAACTGTTACTGTTTAGAACATTATTTTTATTATGTTCCTTATTTAAGCAAGTACACACAGCTCCATTATGTGGTTACCCCAAAAGACATGTGCTTTCCAATTAGAGATGATGAATATAACCATCAATCATTAAATTGAACTAATATTTAAAATTAACTGTGATATTCAACAAACAAAATTAGCACTATCGAATAAACATATATCAACTTCATCCAACACAACAACGTCGAACTAATAATAAAAAAAAAAAAAAACCGTTACGTGTATTCAATTGTATGCTCTATCTCTCTTACGATAGAACATTTACGGTTGGGGATATTTTATTCTAAACAAAGGAAGTGATATTTTTAACAAATATTTCAATTGGATAATGGTAGATTTATTTTTATTTATTTAATCATTTATGTACAAATATATATATAAAAAACAGAACAGAAAAATAGGTACAAATTGATTAATTGAGAGTGATTTTGTTGTTAACAATTTCAATATGCATTAGATAATAGAATATTCAACATGTGGCAGATACGTGAATAAAAATATTAATGAATATTTTCAACCAATAAACAATTTCATCCAATCCCTAGTTCAAATCCGTGATAGGCCCAAGTTGGTTTCGTATTTTGGAAAAAAATATATATACCATTTTATTATAATGAATGTACTTATTGTGTTAGTGAACAAATAAGTTGTAAGTTTCTTTTTTTTTCCAGTTTGTTTTAATATATTTTTCTTTCAATAAAACGTTAATACTTTATTGAGTATAACAACAAACAATAATAGGGTTAACATTTACAATTATTTATTCAACGTCTAAATAAACTGGAGGTTTCCAGACAGCTTGCCGTGCATTAGATAATAGATTGAAGTCATTGAAGGTTCAAACCCTAGGCACGAAATGTGCTTTTTGTCATGCATTTTATCTATATTTTTAATATAGAGCATTTTTCTATTTTGTTTTAGTTATATTCATAATGAATTTAAAAATCAAGAAAAATGAAATACTTGGTTATTTAATAATTTATATATACACCTATTTCATTTAATATTAATTACTACTGCTATTAGTTAACAAAGACTTGCTTTTTTCAATTTGATTTGATAATTGTTTGCAGTTATCATACTAGACATAAACTTGCCAACCAACACAAACTGAAATAAGATTAATAACAAAAATATATAGACATATATGTAATGGGTAAATCGTACTTGTTTACTCTTCGTCGTTTTATGTGAACGTATACTTCAAACGTGGTAGTTGTATCTTGAGGGTGTGGATAAATTTTATAACGAAGACGTAAGTAAGTAAAATTTATGGATACCCTCGAGTTTATAACATATCAATTAGACAGAGACCTAAAGATAAAGTGACTCGGACCATAGTAGATAACAATTTCTGGGCTCGCTGCACAGAATACTTTTTGATAGAGGCTCGCTGGCTAGTTTGTCAAACTGCGTATGAGTATGATGACGTACGGTGATGCGATAGTTCGAATCCAAGTCAAAAAAATAAAAGAAAATTAACTCTACGAAGTAGGTATTCTTTAGATCATTCGTAACTAATTCAAAAGTTGTAGCAGTGTTAATATTTTAAAACTTGAGGGGTTAGTTAGCCCATACTGACGCTGTGTGTGTACGTTTTGTAATCATTTTCGTTTATGTCGATTATCAATTTGTTGGTTTTATTTTGTTGAATGTGACATCAGAGGATATCAATGTGGATAGGCTGTGATATCAAAGAGGATATCAGTGTGGATAGAGATTGTGATATCAATGTGGATAATGTGTGATATCAAAGAGGATATCAGTGTGGATAGGGAGGTGATATCAAAGAGGATATCAGTGAAAACAGGGATGTTATAGCAAAAAACATCAACGTGGTTAGAATGTGATATGTAGAAGGTATGAATACAGATTTCATATCAATGATTGATGATTATTAATGTATTTTGAAATATGAATAAAACTTTTAGTCTGTCTTAAACTTTTTCTCTTAACTACTAAGTATTGTCTACTATTGCCTATGTTCTTCGGGACGAAGCACAGATCAGAATGGCCGTGTCGGAATATGTAGAAATATTGTATGGAATTAGTAAATACTTTCCTAAATTGCATGGAATTAGTATGTACTACATTTTTGCTAAACTGTCAAGAGTGTTTCTAGATGAAATAATCAATGAATTCCGAACGAAACCGGAGATCTGTGAGTCTGTTTAAATAAACACAATAACTTATTTTACTTTTCTTCTAAAATGTAAGGGTAACAGGATTAAACATTGTATTTAAAATATTTTCCTAATTTTATGTGCACTTCTTGATGTTTATGTGGTTATAAATAATAAATATAGTAAACTCAGTAAATGTTATGTTTAGGAGACTTTAGCTAATTTTAGTCGGATAAATTGTTATAAAAATACATTGAATATCTTTTATCATTTTAAAATAGTTCTGCCAAAATAGATTTACTTATTACAGTCAGTATTAAGAGTTATTTTGGTGCAAATATATGATTGTTAAAATGGCGGGAATGTTAGAGGTACTTGAGGAATATTGTGGATGTGGGTCCGCCAATGCTGGCTCCCTTGGGATTCAACTGTGGTGAAAGATGGACTACGGTTCACGTAAGTTAATTGATATTATAGTTGCTAACTTGCTATAGCTTTGAGAAATGGAACAAGAGATTAATTAATATGATAAGGATAATTGTTTATGCAAATGTACAATATGTTGATAAGTACGATACTTTAAAACAAGCTGCCATGAAGTTTGCTTGTCCTTCCTTCTTCATGATGACCTAGTTTCGGGAACGGACAACTAGTTTTCTCACTGACAAGCCTAATTGAAATAAATGCCTAGTCTTGTCTTTCTGTGCTTTTCTTCATAAAACCCTTTCCCTACACACAAATCACCATATTCATAGGTACTTCATACCATAAATAACTAGTAACCTCCATACACAGTAAATAACACCAATCAACCACACTCAAAGCTTGCTAATTAAGCGGATATTATACATAATCATACAGTTTTCATTCACCTTTCTGACACATGCATGCTCTAAATTTTATTAATTTGATTGCATAATTTGTTGACTTCTTTAAGTTGATAAAACATTTTTCTTTATTATTATGACATATTCAATTAACAGGTATTAAATAATTATAATGTGATGTATTTCAGTGATGTAAGAATTGGGTTCAACAGTATGTGTGGTTTTGCTTCCGTCAATCATTTACACTATCATCTGTTTGTGGAAAAGAACACTTTATATGTGGAGAAAATGGTCAGTATATCACGACTCACTTCTCTACTTAATTTCGTAGCAAAAATATAGAATACAGAAAATGACACCCCTTGCCCGTGGCCACGGTAAAAGCCAAGGCATATCATTAATTTATTTTCTTTGCAAGACTAACATCAAAAAAAATAGGAAAAAAAAACTGAATAAAAATAGTAAGTGTAACCTTTATCTTACCTTTACTTATGAAAGTCAGTCAGCAGTCATCCATACTAATAGAAGCATCCCCCTAATACTCCAACAACTTACAATACTTACATGTCATTCATTGTTCTAACCTTACAATTGAGGCCATGAGAACCAGAGTGGCCTAATTAGTTAAACAATAGTTTTCAGTAGTAAGGAAAAAACACAAGCCAAGATTAAAAAAAAAAATAACTTTACAAATTTAATATTATTTATTATTCTTTGGTGCTCCAATCTCTTAGTAATATTCTTTATCTTTTAGGAATCATGTGAACCCTAGGCACCATAATATATTTTTTTTTTTTAGATAGGCCACTTTGGCATTTGGGTTTTAGAATTATTGAAAAAAAAAAAGCAGTTAGTCCAAAGTATTTATTATAATAAAAGTATCCTTACATTAAAAAACCTTCCTTAGATGCATCGATCGCTATCTATTTCTTCATCTTCCACATGCAAATCATTTCTTACTGAAGCATTGTCCTTAATATTATTATAAAAGTCATGAAGTACAGGGGGAATGTATTGGAGAAGTTCCACCAAATCCTTTTTTTTCTCCACACTTATTTGTTTTCCCGCTGGATACAAAAGATCAAGCTGTAAATTTGCTAAAGCTATAGAATTTCTTTTCTTCAAGTCCACATTTTCAAACAGGACCTCTGCATTATTCGAATATTTAAAAAATATAATGAATGGGTGGGTCTTGTGATAAAGGAGCCACTGAATACTTAGCCACTTTACTTTTGATTTTTCTGCAGTGACTTTTCGATTAGTAATATTATTTTCCAGTTTTTTAGTTGAATAGAAATCTTCTTTGGTCATTTTTATAATTTTAAAGGGATTTTTCTTTCTTGCAGCCTTTATAACTTCAATCCAATCATCAGGTATGAAAATATTCTTAAAATATTTTTTCTTTTTTTCTATCAATCCAAAGTCCTGATCACATGCCAAATAAGAATGACCACTGACAAAAAATTTATGGTCTATATTTTCCACAACATAGTCTGGATGACTAGTGATATATTGACAAAGAGTGGCCATTTTTATGTTGCGGTTCTGGCCACCACATTGGTCAGAATATAAAATTAACCTCTTGGTCTTGACATGTTCTTTAATGTATCGCAATAAACAAGATCCTACTTCTTGTGGTCCTCTCGAGGCTACTGTTTCATCCCATACACACATAGTTGCGTTGTCATTTGCAGCATCATGTATGCCTAGTACATACGTCCACAGCTGCCTTTTATAATAACACACTCCCGTTGACACTACTGGAGTAGGCAATGTTTTCATTAGGTCGAATACAATGACAGTGACATCTGAGTCTTCTTTAGCAAGGTTCTTATCTTTCTTGTAATTATCTTTAGCAGAGTCAGCTTTTGAGAGGTGTATTTTTTTTTGTAACACAAGCTGGTGCTTTTCTTCTTGTGAATGAGCTGCATCTATCTTAATCTTCAGATTGTCACATTTCTTGCATGAATCGGATATAGGTGCATGGAATGATAAATTAAATTGTTCATTAAAAACTTTCCGGAACATAAAATCTGATACCTTTTCTGACTCTGAAGTATCATCACAGTACATGGAATACATTTTTGGCAAACTTAGATCTGGAGCTAAGAATCTTCTGTTCATACTCTTGTGTAGTGTGTAGTGTGATTCATACTTAGGGAATTTATCAATAAATGTTTTTACTTTTTGAATCTTTTCTTCAGATGTCTTATTGACAGGAACATGCTTTCCCCTTTTATCAATAGGTGGTGTAGGAATGGACAATTTCGTTTTTAAAACTCTGGTTATTCTTCCATCAGATACTGCAAATACTTTCTTGAAGAATTCTTTACATACCGTAGTAGACAATCCATTGGAATTTGGAACAGTATATACTCGGGTATTGGAGCGTCTAGACTCAGTTTGTCGGCGATCAGTGAGAAAAGAGCATCTTTTTTTAGGTAACACTTTTACCAATGAAAATAGGTAACATGACTGCAAACTAAAATTTTCCATGGCATAAAACCTATCGAAGAGTTCTTTTTGCTGTGCAGCATCAATTTTATCGTGGCATTTTAATCCACATCTACATGGAATATCTGTGTTTATATTTTTCGAAAGCACAGTGTTACCTTTTGTATTCACATATTCCTCCCCTCTAGAGCGTTTTGTCTTGCGGATATTCTTTTTCCACTTACTTGGCTGTCGAACTCGCTTTCTTGGCTTCCGTTGCTCTTGATCATTTTGAGGGCTTCCTGGGTAACAAATGTCATTTGGAGAATGGTTATCTGCTAAAATATCAAGTAGATTCAAGGCAGTTGGCGATGGCGATCTTGTTGGCATATACTCAGAGCCTGAATCTTGATAGGGGTCCTCCTCATCTACACCAAAGATTTCTGAAAGTAAAATTATTTGCATATAAAATAGCAAAAACTGAGAAAATTAGTTACAACACTCAATCTGACTATTTTTTTTATCAAAATCATGTTTTGCTTACCTTGCATTGTGTTTTCTACATTACTAGAGGTTCCAGCTTCCATATTTTCCATTTTAAGTACCATTCATAGCAAGATAACACCTTCGATCAACAATAGAAACAATCCAAAAAACGCGGCAAATTTTGACAGTTTGGCCTAACGTCAAAGTAATGTCAATGCAATTGGTATTGCCATAGTGCTAAAATGGCCTAACTCACTTAGGCCAGTATAGCGCTACCAAACTTTTTAAATTGCTGATAGGCTAAGATGGTAAATAATGCCATCTCTGAAAAAAATGTTGTACTAAATTTTAGGCCATTGTGGCGCTATGACTTTTACCGTTTAGAGCAGTTTTATCAATTAAAATCAGTATTGAAAAAATGACAGTTAGGCCACTCTGGCTCTCATGGCCTCAATTAACTTATTAGTTAACTTCTTTTACCAATAAAAGCAGACCACATTAGTCTATTGCAAGAAATATAATGTTTATTTTCAGAAATGGCAGCACATAAAAGGAGACATCTACTGCCTGAATGAAAACTATCCAGTGCCTGCATTCTGTTTTGAAATACAAAGACATTCTTCTGCCCCAACACTTTGGAAAGTGTTGGAACACTTCTTGAAGAGATCTATTACTCACAACATTATTCTGACTAAGAGTAGAAGGTTGGGAGGTCGAGAGGACGTGGTGGATGTGATTGTTTGGCCTAGGAGGAGTACTTCTGGTGCTAAGAAGACGGCAGCATTCAATGTGGCTGTCTTGGAACTTAGTGGCTGGTTCCCGATATATGGTAACTAGCAGAGCCCCGCGTTTTCACCCGTATAAGTGTCGATCTCGTGAAAATATCAGGACAACTGTCCTATGTCCTTTCCCGGGACTCAAACTATCTTACCAAATTTTATTTAAATCGGTTCAGCGGTTTAAGCGTGAATAGGTAAAAGACAGACACTTTCGCATTTAGGTATAATATTAGTATGGATAGTTCTGTAGGCTTATAATATTACCTACTAGCGATCCGCATCTACTTAGTATGTGCAATCTACTGATGTGGCGACATGTCGAATCATCGAGATTTCTGTGCTATACCTAAGTTAAATATTACTGTCTACACAGGGTGGCAGGGACGCGAAGTCGACGCACAAACTATTACCATGGATTTAGTACAAGAGCTTCTGAACCCCCTTGCGTTAAATAAACGGTTATTAAAAATAGCTGTTCCGTACATTTTTACTGCGTAGGTATTGAACTTTTCTATTAAACAGCTGCTTTTTAGGGTTCCGTACCCTAAGGGTAAAACGAGACCCTACTACTAAGACTCCGCTGTTCGTCTGTCACCAGACTGTATCTCATGAACCGTGATAGCTAGACAGTTGAAATTTTCACAGAATGTGTATTTCTGTTGCGGCTATAACAACAAATACTAAAAATAGAATAAAATAAATATTTAAGGGGAGCCCCTTAAATATTTATTTTATTCTATTTTACCCCCCATACAACAAACGTGATTTTTTGCTGTTATTTTTTATGTAGTGTTAAATATTGTATGGTGGTACGGAACCCTTCGTGTGCGAGCCCAAATCGCACTTGGTCGGTTTTTTTATAACCAACGAAACATTTCTACGCTTATAGGATCTAGAATCGTGTGCTGAGTTCATGGTTACAGTTTGCGCGTCGATGTCTGTGCCAGCCTGTATACCCCAACTGAGATAAATTTTCTAAATGATGGTGAAAACCGCATCAAAGTAAGTCATCAAAGTTAAGAAGAACTAAGCGGACAAACAGACAGACACGTAAACGGATTTTTTTTTTATATAGGGAAGCGAAAACACGTTACTTATAGTTATGTAAAATAGGATACAAGGGATATGAATTTATGATATAATTTTTTCCTAGCACTTACCTAAGGTATAAAAAAATTAAATAATGGTTTAATGTTGTGTTACAGATGCAGAGGCTTTCAAGAATCTTCAAGCTAAGGAGCTTGAAGCAGAGCTGCTGAAATGGATTAGAGAAGACTTTAAAAATATATGTGAAGAAGTAAAATGTCTATAAAAGTACAACTAGTGTAATATTAACATTGAATCAATATATTTTTATTAAGTAAATTATGCATATTTTAACTTATAATTTACTAGCAGCACCCGGCTTTTTATATACTTAAGGATAAAAAGTATCCTATGTCCTTTCCCGGGACTCAAACTATCTCTATACCAAATTCCATCTAAATTGGTTCAGCGGTTTAAGCGTGAAGAGGTAACAGACAGACAGACACATTATAATATTAGTATGGATAGGATTGGGTGGGTCAAAAGTCTTCACACAATGGGTACCTGAACATATTTATGTTCAGGTACTCATTGTGTGAAGACTAAAAAAAAATAATAAGAAAAAAAAAATGCGCATTTTTTTTTTGTTTAGCCTATATTGTCTATATTGTCAGTCACGCCAAGTCCTTCCAGAGTTCCAGGAACTCTTTAGCTATTTCGTCGCTATCCCTAATAGGTCACATTCACTAATAGGTACCTTATATCTACGTCACCTTGTGCATCTGGTCAGTTTTCTTAACTCGTTTCTTGCTGTATTTCGACTCATTCCCAACTCCTCCGATGGATATGAACAACGTACAGTCAGCGTAAAAAATGCCGGAACGAACAGACTGTTCACAATGATCTCAAAACCTAAAAAAAAATTAACTTTATTTTGTTTGCATACTGTGTTCATTATAAAACATTCCTTGTGTCATTGGGATAAAGTTTATTTATTTATTTATAAAGGTACCTACACCAACAGCTTCTGTAACGTACAAATATGACAAATGATTATCAGATCCATAATCAAATGACTTTGCTATCTTTTGATGATCAATCTCATGCATATTTCAGTACTAATCAATACGATCAAATGAAGGAAAAATATAACATTCAAACTAGGTACTATTCAGAACTATAATCCTCTCCCAAACAGACCGCAAACCCCTAAATTGAAACCTACGTTCCAAGTACTGCGGAATATCAAACCCCGAACATCGCATCTCACGCTGCTTCTAGAACCCCTGCTCTTGAAGAGAGTAGGTTAAGTAGAAGGTCTCTTTAAAAAGCAAGCTACCAACTTTAAAGCTTTCTTGAGGAACATCTTCCAATATCGACCTTGATCTCGTCACGGAAAAATGGGAGTTTGAAGATATCCTGAAGACATTACAATCTCGTTGGGCGGTTATTGACTCGCTTCATTGGGAGCTGGACAACGAGAATGGCGGTCGGCGGATCAAACCCCGAGTACCTACGAAGAGCAAATACCCAATTATAGAAATAAAATACCCCTGATTGAAAGGGATCTTGACGAGGTATTCAATCTTATCCTTGTTCCACGCATTGTGAAAGATAACACCATCGTGTTATCTTTCACAATGCGTGGAACAAGGATAAGTCAGAGTCACGGATATCTATGGTTTCGACCTTTATCATCATAAAGGTCGAAACCATAGATATCCGTGGTTGAAACTATCTCTGACTTAGCAGCCATCAACATGAGAAAGGATAACAAAGACACGGATCTGCAGTCAAGCGTAGGTATTACAGAACCCTGTGACTATTTTGTGTCACATCAGAAAACCTGTTCACCACATGAAAGAGGATCATAGTCTTTGTGAGACGATCCCGTTGCACAAGAACTTGTAAAACTAAAACTACCTCGTGCAAGAATGACTGGAGAAGGTTAACATCAGAAAACAAATATTATTATATAAGCTGCAATGAATGTAACGTCAAACTTCTGTGTGAAAATCAAGTTAGTGCATGTTATGTTATCAGATGCTGGTCTGTTGCATGTTGGGAAAGGATAAGCTGGAGGTGTCCAATAACACCATCAGTGATCTACATACGAGCAGAAGTAGTGCTCTTGCGCAACGCAATTTCTGCAAGTAGGTACCTAGGTCACGTCGCGACGCGCGCCGCAAATGTGAACACGCGTTGCGGGGCACAAAACGCCTTCATCTGCAGTTTCGAGTCGGCGGGCTTGAATGCGTCACCAAACGAGAATGCATGCGGTGCAACGCGTGCCGTGGCCGTCCCTGCCTCGATACAGGTGGAGACAAGTTCGACAAGACAGGTTCGTCGACCCCCAAACGAGCCTACGCAGCAATACCTAGTAGCCGCTAACAAGCCTGCTGAGTCGCAAAACTCGCAGGTACTTAAAACTAGCGGGAAAATCCATAGGGGTAAACGGAGCCGGTCGAAACCCAACAAGGTTTTGAAAAGGCAGAGTCCCGAGAAGGACACGTGAGACAAGGATGGTTTTATCAAGTTGGTGAAGAAGCAGAAGAAGAAGCCTCCTTGTCGGAACCAGTGCGGCACCGAGCAGGCAGGACCCAACATGACCCCACGACGCAGCTGTAGGTACCTACGTGTCCAGACTGCACCACTCCACGAAGGTTGAGGTGATCGTGGAGTACATGCGTGTGAAAACTAACTGGACTTTGAGGGTATACCTATGATACATCTCATCACTAATGGCGTTGACACTATTTGCTGGACGCACAAAACCTAGATCTAGCAGGCTTGCCTAATTTCCCTGACTTTACAAACAAATCTCGCGGTAGCCAAAGATGATTAGGTATGTAGATACAGACGCCAGCACATCAAGCTACCCGAAACTGTAAAATTTTCCCAATCAACTTTGAACCTTATGCTTTAGCGATAAAGTTGAAAATCTATTAAATAAATTTGACAGATTGTAGTAGCTTGATGTGCAGGCGTCTGTACCATGAGAAGTCAGCTTACACTGCCGAACCCTGCAGGGATTACCTACAGGCGTGATGTTATGTTTATGGTATACTATTGTTCATGTTGATTGTTGAGAACCTAATTATAATAATTTTATTCATGAAATCACAGTTATTTATTGTTAAATAACACAAATCAATCACTATCAAATTATTCTAATTAGCTAATTTATGAATATGGAGGCACCGCCATTGGTGTGGTTTTGTTTTGGTTTTTAATGCCTCGGTATGCATGACGTGACATACATAGATATGATAGCCGTCATTCTAATGTGCCTATAATCAACTACGGGTTATAATAGGGAGATTAGTAAGAACCCCAAACGTACATCAGTGATAGAGTTATTTAATATTAGTCCTCCAGACCACAGAACAGATAAAAGATTATCTGTTCTGTGCTCCAGACCGTATTTCGGACATAGCTGCAAATGTCAACGAAGAGATATTATAGTGCACAAGTGCGTGCGCAGACACAGGTGCACTCGAATCTCTCTTCCCTCACACTCATAGTCCGACGAGATGGCAATCCGGCACGACCGCAGAGAGATCAGGCGCCAGACGTGGCCAGATCAACGGCATGGGGGTATCACACCGCCAACTTTCAAACGCCGAGCTATTATATTAAGAAGTTCCTAATGAAAAACCCAATAACACTTTGCCCGACCTGAGAATCGAACCCAGAACCCCACGCTCAGCAGTCGCGCTTGCAAGCACGATACCAACGAGGCAGTTACATAGAGGCCCGATAAAATTAAGACCCATATAATAATTATCATCAATCTGAGCAGTTGAACCCATTTTACGAGTATCTGACCAAAGCCACAAACGAGACGACCTTATTATGCATCTGTTTAAACAATTCGGTTCAAAATCAAATCAAATCAAAATCGTTTATTTGCTTAAAATGTGGTAGGTACAAAAGATGATATGTAAAATAGTAGTGCAAAGACTCATTCCGCCATGTAATGATGGCATGCAAATATTTAATACATGAAGTAGGTGGGTATGTATTAACAAAATGTAGTAATATTATACTAATAACGTAGTTAATTGAATTAACATAGGAACAAATAATTAAAAAACTATTACAATGCATTTCTGAAGTGGTAGGACTGACAAAATTTTTTGTTCAGAAATTCTCCTACAGAATAAAAACTATGCGATATCAACCATTTTTTCAAAATCACACAGAATTTTTTGTAAGGTAGTTCTGTCATCCAGATAGGTAATGAATTATATATTAGTGGCGTCATATACACGCAGCTGCGCCTGAATAGTTCAAGGAGCTGACAATGCTGCAATGGCGGTGGCAGCTTTCCTAGCACGCGCGATATCGAAAAACTAACATATTACCTGCTTAATTTTAATGTAATTGTTAAGTAATTTAAAGTAGTACCTATCCAGTTCTGCATGTCTCTTCAGTCAAAACTTCATCAAATTAATGGTGAAACGTGTTTACCTACCTAATTGCTGTGGAAGACACTGTGGACAATGGATTTGACATTGTCCGGTGTCTTCCACGGTAAGTCACGGCTCGAGGTCGTTAATTTACCTATGAAGGTTTAAAAAACAACAACTTTGTGAATAGTAGATAAGTAGTATTACCTATTTCAATTTTGAACCCAGATAGGTAGTAGGTTCGAACCCGGACAGGCGCTTTACTTTGTGTACATTTCATCACCACTACTCTCAAAACGGTACAGGAAAATGTCGAGGATTACGGCCCACTCCCTCTCTCAGAACAGAGGGGAGGCCTGTGTGTCCCAGTAGTGGGAACATTTTATACAATTAGGCTGATTATGACGATTTTCATTGCATGTAACTAATTGTAATAAAATGTGTTTATAATAAACTAAAAAAAAATATACAATAAAACAAAGATATAAAATATAAAATGTGTTTCTAAATAAACTAAAAAAAAAATTACAATATTTAATTATAGCTAGGTCTTACGAAGGTCCATAATACCTATCCAATATGACCGTTTCTAGAATAGATAACCAATATAAATAAATCACAAACATAATGAGTAATTTCCAGAAACAATTAAACTATTTTAAACAAATTTAATATTGTCGTATGTTATTAAGTTATTGCTTACCTAATTGGAATACGAACTGACCGTTAATGAATGATTCACATAATGAACTTTGTTTATCAGCAATCTTTATTATGTGCATTAGTGTGTTATGTATTACTCATAACTTCCCCTTGACCTCTCGCGCGGGAATAAATTACTCGAGTGCTCCATTATCGAGTTCAGTCGCAGGAAGAACGGCCGTCGCGACGCGCCCGCTCCGCACTAAAATGAAACTCCCGCTACTAGTTGTGTTTACGTTCATAATCGTATTGCAATTACATCATAGTGAGTGCCGGCAGATCTCGTGGTTCCCCGACGTATTCGACAGCCTCACCAACCGAACAACACAAATTACAAACTATGTGCGCGAAAGGGGACGCAGACTGAAGAACTATTACGTCGAAAATGTGCGAAAAAAGATTACTTCTTACTTGGGTATAAATACCACCAGCAGCGAACCAGATTTGGAGACACCAGAAGAAAAACAATGGAGGATCAAGAGAAAGTTCAAAGATTTGGTCGAAGTAGCTGAGTCAACGGATAATAAGATATTTGATTCCATAGCACCAGAGGGAGGGTTGGAGTACAAGTGTTCGGATGATGACCCGGCAGTCCACATGACCACGCCGCAGCTGATCGCGACGCACGGCTACCCGGCGGAGTCGCACACGATTGTGACAGACGACGGATACATATTGACAGTACATAGGATACCATATTCTAAAAACACCATAGGAAATAAAGTTAGCCCCAGGAAGACAGTGCTGATGCATCACGGCCTACTCGGAAGCTCTGCGGACTGGATAATACCGGGACCTCAGAAGGGCCTGGGTTACATTTTGTCTGATGCCGGTTACGACGTGTGGTTGGCTAACGTGCGAGGAAACACATACTCCCGAGCTCATGTTTCAAGAAATGTAGATTCATTTGAATTCTGGAACTTCACATTTCACGAAGTGAGCCAACACGACCTCCCGGCGGTAATAGATTACATCATGGAGGTTAAAGGGTGGGACGTGAAAATTAATTACATCGGCCATTCTATGGGAACCACAGTACTGTTCGCACTGCTGTCCACGAAAACTCAATACAACAAGGTGTTGAGAGCAGGATTCGCTTTAGCTCCAGTTGCGTTCATGACAGAAATAAAGAGCCCGATTCGACTGCTCGCTAGGTATAGCGATAATATAGAATACCTCATGAAACTACTCGGGGCTAATGAGTTCCTTCCTCAAAACTCCGTGCTCAGGTGGTTATCAAAACATGCTTGTGAGATAAATCATTATGAGGAAGCGATATGCGAGAACTCATTGTTTGTTTTGTGTGGACACGATGAGAGACAATTCAATAGGTCATTGTTGCCATTAATTTTGGGTCACGTTCCCGCGGGCGCTTCCACCAAGACGTTAGTTCACTACGCTCAAGAGATCAAGCAGAGTGGCAAGTTCCAAATGTTTGACTACGGTCCGGCGGATAACCTCAAGATTTATGGGAGCGAATCTCCTTCCGAATACCCTTTACACAAGATCACTTTGCCTATCGCCCTATTCAGTGCCGAAAACGATTGGTTATCCAGTGACGTTGATGTGACGAACTTGTATGTACAACTAGTGAATCCAATAGATCACTATATAGTGCCATTGAAGGAATTTAATCATATAGACTTTTTATGGGCTGTTGACGCGCCCACTCTCGTGTATGCAAGGTTGTTACAGTTGTTAGAAGAAGGTGTTAGTAAGCCATACGCGTCTGATATTTTAGATAATAATAATCTCGCAGATGTTGTGTTAGACGATTTTATGAACAAAGAAAAATAATAAATTATGTTTTTGGAATTCGCAATTTTATTTGATGTTTAACACGTTGACTGCCAAGCAACAGACACAATAGAAAATCTATTGTTCGCGGTCACCGGTGACCGCGTTGGCAGTCAACGTGTTACACTTTAAGCTACACAATACACAACAGGTGGCTCTTTTCAATACACAAGCAACGATTAGTAAATGCCAAATTTCTTTCACCACCCTAACAGTCAGGGCAGTGACCCAAAGTATACCTACATTTGGAACCAGAAGAAGAAGTAGGTAGTAGTGTTTACATTCTCTTTGACTTGCGCCTAAGTATCGACAAGTTACTATAGGTAGGTACCTGTACATGTACATGCCAGTAGCATACCTACCTACTACTCATTACTACCCTACTTTTGAAGCTTAATTGGCAAGCAGCCGGTATCCTTAAATGTATCGGTGTTTCTTATTGCAGAGCTTAGTTGCCGAGTGATGGGCCGTAACATCAAAACAAATAGATAATTACTACTTACTAAGTCATTATTAAATTATCACAGTTACGTAAAGTTTTAATTACCTATATACTCCTATATATCTATCTATGTAATTAGGTAGGCTTAGGTAAACTACGTAGCTGTTTCTTTGACTACCTACCTGTAGTGTTGTTCTGCTTGGTGGGAGATATCTCAAGTATGAGATCGCTCCAAATATCTATTGACTGATTATGGCCAGTTATCTTCAAAATGTGGGTTACAAAAACAATATGACGAAGCAACTACCTAGGCTGCTGGTTTTGCTTTAAAAGTAGGTAATTATCAGACTTATTGAATTGCTTATTTTCGAGATTATTTTTATTGTAACTGCAATAAAGATCACTGCGATTTAGAGAGAAATCGGTGTGTAACTATTCATCTGATTATAGCTAATATAGGTACGTTACGTTTATTATTAAGGGGGTTTTAAAGGCGAAAGTTTGTGAGTGTGTTTGTATGTTTGTTACTTATTCACGCACAAACGGCTGGACCAGTTTTGATGAAATTTAGCACACAGTTAGTTTATAACCAGGATTAACACATAAGATACTTTTTATCCCGATATTCCCACGGGATCGAAACATACTAAGTGGGTGAAATCGCGCGGCGCTGCTAGTTATTTATAAGTAGTACTTAAGAAATTCTCACTAACATTGGAAAAGGCAGGTTGAATGAAGTGTCTCTATGTTCACAAGGTGTTGTTGAACAGACAGCCTAGTCTCACTCCTGACGTCAACGTAACGTTGGCACATAATGTACATACGTATTGAATTACGTCTATCTAACTTGACTTTGGACTTAACCACATTAAGTAGGTATAGGATAAGTCATAATTATTATAACACGAGTTATTTCAAGCAATCGTATTGTTTATACCTACAGAAAAATAATAGATATATTTACTTATTATCCTTGTTTTGTAGAGGCTCTGCAGGAAAACATACTGAATTAGATAAACTGAAACGAAGTTGAATTTAATTATTAGAATTAATTAAGTACATAAATTAATTGGTTAGTTATATTTAAATAACATCACGCCTGTACCTAATCTCCGATGTGGTGTAACTACGCACACGACGACATCAAGCTGTACATTTCCAGTTTTAGCTAGGCTTTTCGTAAGTACCTACTGTGAGAAGACGGCTTAGACTGGAAACGTATACCATGCTAACGGGGTGAATAGGGATGCAGGGGTGTATCGGGATGAAACTTTAAAATGGATTTTAACGTTCAATTAATATAGTTTGGCAACCAGGACACTTATCTAATCGTATTTTTTTTTTCTTTATTAATTAGAACTTAGTTTAGTTGTGTTTAGTTCTCAGTAATTAATTACAATCTAGCCTAATAGACTATTTGGAAATTTAACTATAACTTAATATTTTACTAGATAGATTATGCTATATCTAAGAATAGTGTCAATTTGCTTTTTTACACAGTTTCGTAGCACTTTCTAGGGTTTGATAAATTTATAAAACACTTTGTTCATGTGTTACATGTATACTTAGCACCAATAGTAAATATAATACAATAAACACATTAGAGTCGTTTTTTGTCAACAAAATACATTTATTGTTATTTCAATATTAAAATTTCTTTTAAAGTTTCGTCCTGATTCACGCCTGCCTAATCCCCTATTCACCTCGTTATACGGTAGCTTGATAAGTCGCCGTGCGTACCGTTTACCCACATTTCGCTAGTTATGTTTTTAAGTCCCATGTAATAGGCTATATTGTCATCAACTAGACAACAATTCGGACTTCGGGCTGTAGGTACTCCAAAATTCGTGATGGGAAACCCCAATAACACTTCCGACCTGGGAATCGAATAAAGGACCTCGTGCTCAGCAGTAGCTCTTGTGACCACCATACCAACGAGGCAGAAGTGAGGAGAGGTCTACCAATGTCTAGGTAAGTTTATACCTATTATGTTACTTTAATAAAGCACTATGTTCGTAGATTCGTGACATATGAGTTTAATTTGCATAAGCAAGAAATTCGTGACTTAGACGGAAAATTATATATTTTTTGCCAATTATTTTTACGTAGCTGTAGCTTAACAAAATATCCAACTGGTTCTATCTAATGTTGCTTACAACAAGTTTTCTTAAGTTTATGCACCTGGCCAGTTTACCTTAAACTTAATTGTGCAGCTGTGATAAGAACAAAAAAGTTAAATAATTTCCACCGAAGCGAGAAATACATGATCTGACCAAGATTTTGTCTGGACTTTAAAAGAGACTGTGACCTCTGAGTTTGTTTCGGCCTTTCTTCTCAGAATAGTCAGATAGGAAACGCCGACCTCATCTGGTTTAAAAAAAACATGATTGACGTGTAAAAGTGTTTGTACAAAGCTACTCACAGAAAATAAATCATTTATTATTTATCATGCAGACGTCATTTTAAAATCCTAAGAATATCATAATTCCTAGTTGACTAAGTATTAATTTGTGTTCCGACATATGTCAATGACTGGGGTAATTAAGAATATTTAGACGAGCTTATGCACACATATTTTCATGATAGGTATTAACTACCTATTCTCTAAATGTTAAAAAAAAATATGGAAACATTTTTTAAATAGGACAAAATGGTGAGTAGGTATGCTTAATTATAGGTTACGAGACTTTTTACACCTAATTAACATGGTCGTCTTTTAATGATAGGCCTGTCTGGGCAAGTGCCCAGGGCCCTGTAGGGCTCCCAAGTTCCTGCAAGAGTCGTATCTAGAGGCTGTCAAAAGAAAACTTAACTTATCCCTGGCGAAGTGCATAGGTACCTACACCATAAGTATATTTTCGAGCTCGCTTCGCTCGTTCTTGCCTCCTACATTACCTATACATAGATAGGGGCTCCAATGTTCTAAACTGATGCTCAGTGTCTCCAATATAATAGGTTAAAGACGGTGCTACTGATTATAAATGATACTAAGTACGATAATCCCCACAAAAGTCTTTCATAACTTATGTCATGCTAGCTGTTCCCATTCGATAATCTAATACATTTGTCATTTGCGCTTGTGAATCGATCAATTACAAACAAACAGGGGAGGCCCACACTGCACTGCATCCACAGAGTACATACATTTATATGTAAGTACTTAGGTATAGGAGACCGCGTCACGCAGCGGGGCGCAGATAACGCACAGGACCTACGCGCATTTATTGATTTTTTACATACAAATTCGTGGAATTTGACTCCGTATCCCGCACACTGTTGTGTGAAACGCAGCAGTGTGCCAATCGCCTTAGTCGTCAACAGCATCCAAACGTACGGTGATAATAATTTTGATGGCTCAATCAATAAGTACCAACCGTACCAACCAATAATATTGTTATGTATCTGTCGCAGCCAACTGGTTAAATTAGCCGTTCAGTTAACTGCCTGGCCTTTAGAAGTAGTGCTCGCCTCGCTTCCTCCCTCGGCTCGCACGCGGTTGATCACAGTTCTAACCTAACCTAACCCACTTGGTCGGGGTACAATGCCCTAATTACTGAGACCAATTCGGCTCGCGCGTGATTGGTTACAGACTTCCAACCTAAACCGTAATTGAATATCATTCAGGCCGTTAGTTGAACGGCCGCCGTTTAGTTGAAAGGCTAGGCAGTTAACTGAACGGCTAATGTAACCAGTTGGCTGCGACATATCTACCAGGACCTACCGTCAGGGCGTCAGCTTTAGAAAGATCTATAATGCATCGACAGGAGTTTTATTTAGACATTTATTTGTGTACAGTCTAAATTTTGTATCAATATAGACAAATACTTAAATAAAAATGAAGTGTCTGTTTGTAAAATCAAAATAACAGCTTTTTATTAAATGCATAATGAAATACCTATTCATATTTCTAATAACTTTAAGCAACGTTTATAAGCATAGCCCCCTTATTTATAAACGTTGCTTAAAGTTAAGAGACGTTTACCTAAACGTCAAAAATGAATGGTTAACCAGACGCTGATCGTTAGACAACTTTAATGACCGTTTATAAATAAGAGGGTAAAAGTACCTAATTGTAGCCATAAATTAATCATCATCTGCCTAGCCTTTTCCCAACTATGTTGGGGTTGGCTTCCAGTCTAACCGGATGCAGCTGAATACCAGTATTTTACATGGAGCGACTGCCTATCTGACCTCCACAACCCAGTTACTGGGTAATACGATACCCCTTGGTAAGACTGGTTGTAGCCATAAATTAATATGGAACACAAATTCTAGTCAATCAAATTATGAATTCTTGTCGATGTAATAAGTCATTGGCTTATTGAATGATTTCAATTGATTGATGCATATTTTTGAGGCTGACTGTTCCTACAATAACACTGATAATACTCGGTCTGAGTAATGGACCACTATCTGCGTAGGATGACTCATTGATAAGTAGGTACTTGCTTGACCCCTGGGACCTATGGACCATTGTGGGGATACGTCAATTATGGAAAACTAATAAATAGGTACCTACGCAAATGTTTATAGTAGAGTTAGGTGCCTACAGGCAAAACATGTTCCACTTTATTCATAATTGTTGCTTAAAGTTAACATTAGAAGTAGTGATTCGCGACTTAGTTTAACCATACTTTTTGACGTTTAAACGTCACTTAACTTTAATCATCGTTTATATTATAAATAGACCCTATTATTATCTTTCCACAACGCTGCGCTGTGTGGAGGAGCTCGTGGCTAAATAATAACAGCATACCTACCACGAGCTCTTAACGCGATCCACTTTAGGACCTAAACTGAACTGTTCTGCTAATTCGTACCATGACGTCAGTTTAACGATTCAATTTATGCCGTGCCATCTGGATACCTACCACGAGCTCTTAACGCTCATTCACTTTCAACGATTCAAATGCCGCTGAGCGTATTGGACGTCATGGTACGTCTGTGAACGATGCAGTTTAAGAACCTAAACTGAAATGTCTTGCTTTTGAATCGTTTTTAAATAGATCATGGTAGGCCTCCTGGACGCTTGGGGCGATCGGGTCGCGGATGGGTGACAATCCATTACATACCTATCTAAACTCCTCCGAACCTCGGAAGCTTTTGGTTCCGGCTGTCATGATAAATGTTTTTAATGAAAGCCGTCAAATATTTTGCAAATGATGACACTGCGACACTGCTTACAGTTGTCGGCTTGTAATAATTGTAAGGCGAACTATTAGCTACCTACCTTTATGCTACTGTATGCTTACCTTTTTCATAAACTTAAAGCACAGAATAATAATAGTACCTTAAAGCTCGAAATAGGAATTTCAACTCGGCAAAACCTGCTAATCTTAACTCGTTAGTTTGTTCTTATAGTTACCGAAGTACTCTAAAACACTTCATAGTAAAGGTGACTTTACAGTAAAGTCACCCTTACTATGAGTAGTAAAGTCTTTACTATTATGTATTCTGTGCTACTACTCTACTTAATTGTTCCTAATGTTAACTTTGTTAAAACGTGGTTCAATAGCATTAACATTCTTGCACGAAATGTATCTTTAGAGGTTCCGATTCCGACTACACGTAGCTAATTGCCATTGTGCTTTGTCAAGGATAAGGGCAATAGCTTTTGTGTACTTGTCTACACCGCAACTACCTCCTTTTCAAGACAATACGGTTCAGATTATAAATTTTGTTTTATAATCTGAGACTTCTTGTTAATACGATACGAAACGAAAAGAGTAAGAATCTACGATAAAATTGGTCGCTAAAAAAATTTCGGGAGCAAGAACTTTGTTACCTACCTACTCAGACCAAATAAAAAACCAAGACAGGAGGGCTGTCAACAGTAAAGTGAAGCCGGTTTCGTTAACATGTGTGCACTTAGTGTGAAAAGTGAGGTGTGGTTTGATTGTACAGACGCGAGACGCACGCACATCAAGGCTACCCGAAACTGTCAAATTTTCCCAATCAACATTGAACCTTATTGTTTAGAGATAAAGATGAAAATCTATTAAAGAAAGACAGATTGTAGTAGCTTGATGTGCTGGCGTCTGTACCTAAATGGTTATAAATGTGTGCGTGTGAGCGTGTATGCAGAGCGGAGGTTGTGTAGTTTTAGCATGCTGCACTGTATCGTTCTCAGGGCTGTTGTGTCTTGGTTTTTGTTCAAGCCATTATATTGTGTATTTGATTTATTTGGTCTGAGCATACCTATGTGATTTTAATTGACTTGTGTAGTAAATCCAGATTTATTCTATCACGTCTATTTTTTGAGATTTTTCATTTAAATAAAATACCTACTGATATTGACAATATTGACATAGATATTAAATACATACTTACTTATTTATTTACAGGTACTTACTTATTTATTTAAAAAAAGTTTAAATCTTGCACACATTTAAATGACCTCTATGATTTAAATCAAAATCTTAATTGAATGAAAATAATAATATAGGTACTTAACACAATAAACTAACATCTATTTGGTAGATCGCTTTCGTTTTTATCTGCTATTTCAAGGTTGAAAGCATTTTCAAAATGTTTTATTATGCCCAATTTGATATGTGTAGTGGCGGCAAAATAGTAAATAAATTGTTTGCCAAGGGAGCAAACAACTATTTGAAGGCGAGAGTGTTTCTTTGAATCCAAAGCGCATCGAGATATTCGTCATTCATACATATGAAATCACTGACCTCTATTATTTATATAGATATTTGTATGCTATTATTTCTATAGTATAATATGCCGTCTCCATGCTTTTACTATCTCAATGCTCTAGACTCACTGGGTGCGTTCTGGAAATATAATCGATGTAATCGATTTGAGCGTGCTTAAACCCGTACCGAATTAGCGTGAGCGCGATAACAATGTCCCGTGAATCGTCATAGATGACGTCATGACATGCGCCATTTTGCGATAACGCCGATCATGCCTTGTAATATTATCACCGTGAGCGCTGTCAAAAATGACAGTGTGTATTATACACACCAATGACTAAATAAACCTATGGACTGAGCATACCTACAAAATTAGCGTGTATACCTACACAAATCGGGCACTAAATATGGCCGCCTTTCGTAGGGTTCTTTATGTTTTTTCTCGCACCACACTGTTTTATACAACACGAGGGCATGATTTTCCTATTAATGGACACCAAAACACCTAGTTTCGAGATGTATTTGACCGTTGACGCGCGTTTGTAGCGATACAGACGCGAGTCAGACGCAGCCTGTAGATAAAATATAGGATAAAAGCGCGCCGTCGACGTGCACGTTTCTAAAACGCGCGGTGTGCACAGCACTAAGACGAATAGACGATTTGAGTGCTGCGAGCGCGCGAGCGATTATATAGCCAATTCGGAATGCGGCCATCATTGTCTCTCACAAGTGTCATTGTTGTGTCAAAAAAAAAAAATGAGTTGAGCTATCAGCCATGAGCCGATTGTTGTTTTAATAAAATTACCCAAAATTGGAATTACATGAACATGGCTTTCTTCAAAGGCTGGCGATATGCCGCCTTCATTTCAGGATTCGTGGGCTTCATTGGACTCGCACTATATCCGATTGCCATAGCTCCTATGATAGACCCTTCGGGATATAGTATGTTTACTTTAAATCTTTCATCAAAACAAATCCTTCCTGCTTCTGTTAACCTAAAATAATTGTGTTGTTGTTCTTTCAGAGGAAATTCAGAAGGTAGCTAGGAAAAATATTAGACAGGAAGACATTCAACCTGGGAGTAAGTAATCCCCCTGTCCTAATTTAAATTCATCATCTGCGTTTTCCCAACTATGTTGGGTTCGGCTTCCAGTCTAAACGAAAGCAGCTGAATACCAGTATTTTACATGGAGCGACTGCATATCTGACTCCACAACACAGTTACTGGGTAATACAATAACCCTTGGTAAGACTGGTTGTTAGACTTTCAGGCTTCTGACAACCTGTAACTACTGTCAAAGGTCTACAAATGACAATATTATGTATTGCATCATTGAAATTACAATAGAAATTATTAACCAGTTTTTGGTTTTCAGGGTAGGTACCTCTGTAGGCTTTTTTTTTGGTTTACCTACTACAAATCATGACAATTTTGACCATTGTTAAGACTTGCAGTCTCTAGTTGAAATACAATTTAGGTAAAGTTCAACAGATAAAAGCACAGGAGGTTCTTTAACTGGTCAAGCTCCGATCGTATCCTATGTAGTATGATTCAATAGAAAATCAGTGTCTCATTAGCGGAGCTCGATGACTAATAAACCTACTTTTCTATGATTCAGACCTTTTAACATATTTTGTATTTCAGATATGAAGATATGGACAGATCCATTTGGAAGAAAAAAACCAGACAGTGATTAAGTGTATTTACTTAGTTTAGTGTAAACATTAATTTATGAATAATAGAATGAAGTTAATGAATTGTTACATTTGGTTTTATTTCACAAATCTTTAGAAGTATTTACAATTAAATGTAATTATTTATGAGATAGTTGGCCAGTGGTAAATTTGTCACCAGAGGCAGCTCATAAAATATTTGCAATTTTTTTTTTATATTTTGTGGAATAGGTTTTTGGAATGTGAGAAGGAAGCTGAGACGAAGCCAGTTACAAAGAAACTGAAACTATAGCTGACCGCAATCCCAATTACTGTGGAAGGGCTAACACCAAACAGTGTTTTACAATGACTGGACAAAATGAGTAGTGGCCTATTATAAATGTGTATATTTAGTGGTTTACAACTGCAGAAACAGTATCTAAACTGGCATTCCCAGTACAATAACTCCCCCATCCAATGAATCTTTTCCTATTTGGGAATTCAATAAAACAAGTTTGTATAAAAGAAAATTTTAATGTTAAAATTCCAAATAACCCTATTCGGGTACATATCTATACTCCTAAAGCTTTTATACAAAACAGTGGAGTCCCTGTCGTTTTTACAATTTCATAAAAAAATAAATCATTATTCCGAAACTCCCTATTTACAGTGTCCAAATGTGCTCGTTTTTGTAGCCCTAAATAATTATTACTATAGTGATTAAATAAGTTTTTAAGCTGAGACAAAGTATAATTATTTTGCTAATGTCAAGTACAAAAACTAATGTGTGACTATTAAAAATATTTACATAATTATACATAAAATATCTTTACATAATAATTTTACACAAGGGCTCGCATATTATGTACTCAATACAAGCTGATTAATATTTCAACTTTTTAATATTCTCTCAGTTCAAATACGACTAAGTATTTAAAATTAAAAAATAATGATGAAAAATTTTAATGGCTACAGAATATTGGATAATTATAACTAGAAGAGAACGAATTTTTCGGACCACTCCACTAATATTATGAGCAAATGCAAAAGGTACAATTTAAAATTGAGCGATAACAATAAAACACAAGGAACATTGATGAACTGAGTAAATAAAATTATGATATAAAATGATTTTATTTAACAACGATTAATGATAGGTATAAAATAGGATGCAAGTATACATGTATTACAAATTCAGCTAATATAACAGAGTCTCTTAGAAAACTGTGAACACAAATCATCAGACCTCAAATATTTATGCTAAAGTGGAACCCAATCCCACAGTAAATAAAACAGATTTCCATGTTAGGAACACCCTGTGTATATAATAAACTAATTTGCAGAAAGTAGCTTAGATAACATATTGATTATTGCTTTCTATGTAACTATTATTTCTATGGCTATTGAACATTTTTATTGCATTACAATAAATAAGAACACATCACAAACATTCAAGTTCTTCACAAATACCGCTAGATTTGGCAATCTTGCGTTTACTGCTTGGAGAAATATCTGTGGGCCTTGGCTTTTCCCCGTCCCCCGTTTCCACCCGCTATCAGTGAATAATAGCCTGAATCAAGAACTCGTAATATTTCTACCAAGAAACACTTGTATCTAAAATGTACTTTGTAACGAAGAAGCTTGCGGTAGGATTTGACTGATAGTAATCGTCGCGTTAGGAAAAAGCGTTATGCCCTCAAAATGCGACTTTCTCTCTCTTTCTATTATATAAGAGTGTGTGTGCGTGCGAATATCGCGTAAAGAGATCCGTTCCTGACGGGAGCCTCAACCGCACACGTTTTTATATAATAATCGCGTTTCTCTTCGTCCTGTCCAACAAACGTGTACGTATATATCATTAGTCAAGCCTCTTTCATATTACCTCAATTATAACGGGTAATAAAAACATAATATAAGTCATGTTACATTTCTGATCCAAAAAATAAAAAGCTAAGTTTTTTTTTTTTATTGACACTTGCCTATGCAACTAGATTGCGGTCGGTCCACGTTGACCAGTCCATATTGATCGCCTCAAAACATGTTCGATGGTCGATCGATTAACGTGACCCAAATGCCATGCACCCCACTGGTTCGATTTGGGTGCTTACTCTCGAATATAATTCCGATAGATCGACATTGGTTAAACGTCAGTTGGTTGAGTTAAACGTCAGGGATTGGCTAGACTCAGTAGTCCAGCCAATCCCTGATGTTTGACTGACAATAAAATTCCAATGTCGATCTATCGGAATTATATTCGAGAATAAGCACCCTGAACGGTCGATGTCAGCGATCTATCGCAATCTAGTATCTCCTATAAAAGCCCAATGTCGACTCATAGGAAATGTGACCTTTTCGGTGAATGTATATATTGGAATGGGTTGAAACAACACTAGACATATTTAAATGATCAAAATAGGTATGAAACGCCAAAAACACGATGAAACATTGTTTCGTACAACAAAATCATATAAACTCGATCATTTTGAACCTAAAAATAAAAAATGCAATTTAGTGCCCTCCGTCTTTTACCGTTGTGGTTCGAATGAACTAAAATTTAACGAATGAAAGCCCTGGTAAACTAAGTTTATCATAATTATTAAAAACTAAATTTTAAAGTTCGTGAATTGTAAGTATCTGAAGAAACAAACTAGAAATATTTTTTTATAAAATACGCCTTTTTGAAGTTTCTCAAGCCTTAAAATACTTATTAATATTAATAAAACATGGCAACTTTGTTAGTAGAATTTCTTGCCAATATCAAAAATATTAAGTAGAAAATAGTAGAAAAAAATCTAGAGATACATACGGATACCAAATATTTTAATAGTGTTCCTTTCGAGTCAATTCACGAACTTCAAATATAATATTTCGTTGACCTTGTAACATTATCCTAATAACAAAATAAAATATATTGTGCCAGGTTATAGACAAGTGGCGCTCCCTTAGTAAAACAAATATTACAGGAGGATTTATAACACAGGGTGGCAGGAACACCGACGCACAACCTTTTATCATTGATTCAGTACATGATTCTGGACACTATTAAAAAAAAAAGCTGTTCCTTAGATTTTGTCCGCAAAGGTATTTCACTTTTGTTGGAAACAGCTGATGTTTTTTTTAATAACCGCCGAAAAATTTCAACGTAGGGTCCAGAATCATGTACTGGGTCCATGGTAACAAGTTGTGCGTCGATGTCCCTACCATCCTGTATACTATAAGTACTATAACTAAGCCGGTGTCACTACTAAACAACCTAGTCAACAGATATTGCACTTAGACTAAATTAGTTAGTCTTTTTTATAATTTTGGAATTAGTTTTCCTCAATGCCTAATAGTAAAAAGTCTTGAAATACAGTGGGACACCGAAATAAACAACTCGAGGCCATTAATTGAGTTTGGAATTCCGATGAACCGCTGTATTTCAGTATCATGAAATATTACTATTACAAAATAGATCTTTTTATATTAAAGATAGATGAATTAACTAGATATTTTATTAATGAAACCGGCTCTTTTATTTACATAAAATTTATGGAAAAATATTTATAATAACAACTAGTATATGAAGCCGCGAGAGTGCATGTCACACGCACAGTTCAATTCTTTATAATATATTATTTAATTGTTTACTGAAATTATCACGAATTTCAAAGTAAGCGTTGTAACATTAGTGTTATTTATAATTATATTACTATGTATAACATCACTTTTCACTGTGTTATCAGTATCACTTATTATAGGCATAACTATATCTTCCATAGTCAATTTATTATTAAAAAAAACATCATTGCAGAAATTCGTCGTCGTCGCCCACCTGTAATATGAACAAATAAAATTAAAAAAATTGTAAGATGTGATTAATACTAAAGTATATACTCTTAAAGTACCAATGTGACCTTTTCAACTCATATGTACAGAGGCCAGCACATCAAGTTACCCCAATCTTTCAAATTTCTTTGATAGATTTTCAACTTTACCACAAACGAATAAGGTTCATATTCAATTGGGAAAATTTGACAGATTGGGGTAGGTTGATGTGCTGGCGTCTGTACTTTCTGAGTTTATTTTGGACATCATTGACATCAGTGAAAGAAAAAAATCGTGAGGAAACCTGGCCTTATGGTTTATAACTAAATAAGTATGAAATCGCCAACCCGTCTTGAGCAAGCGAGGTGATCAATGCTCGTGCCTTCTCTGTATGAGAAGAGGCGTTTGTACTGCAGCGGGACATTAATAGGCTGGTTCTATGTTATGGCTTTGGTTTTCAAATGGACCATTCTGCGTATAACAACTCTCTTTTTTGACATTAGAGCTACGTTGTACCACGCAGTATAAGTTCTGTCAAAGAACCTTGATACTTCACCAATAAATTGAAAACAAGTAGGCTTATTTCATTTAAGTTATCGTTGATATCTAATATAGGTGGGAAGCCCCATTTGTAGTTAATTGATTTATGTTTACAAAGAAAATTCCAAAAAAATCGAAGACATGTGGCATCTACCTACACTTCCTTTCACCAAGAAGGCCTGTGTCCCAGCAGTGGGAACATTATACGCTGATTATGTTATATTTATAAACTTTCTATATTTCACATATCATACCTGTAGAAAGTATTCAAAGTCGTTGCGATGACAGTTGCCCTCGGCCGCAAAAGTGAACTTGTGGAAAGTGCCGTCCTCACATATCACTGGGAATTAAAAATAAAGCGTTAACACAATTTTAACATACAGGATTTTTTTTTACCAGAGCGCAAATTATATATGGATTCAGCATATGATTATATAACCCCTAGCATAGATATTTTTCGTCGAATATTGTGCTTTTCTAAGAAACAGCAATTTTTTTTAGATAACCGACGAAAAATGTCTACTCTAGAATCATGTGTTGAATTCATGGTCACAGTTTGAGCGTCGATGTCATTGCCACCCTGTTTTTCGGAATCAGATCAGCAGTTCCGAAGATTATCTATAAGTACAGAGGCCAGCACATCAAGCTACCCCAATCTGTCAAATTTCTTTGATAGATTTTCAACTTTACCACAAAGGAATAAGGTTCATATTCAATTGGGAAAATTTGACAGATTGGGGTAGGTTGATGTGCTGGCCTCTGTACATAAAAACTCTTTCATTTTACCTCTTTATAAAAAAATAAGTAAGTATAGATAACTTTCATGATTATGAAGGTTTAGGTATAATATACCTAACAAGTAATAAAATAACACATGCACTTAATAACAACATGGGCTATTAGAAGACATTAGATAACTAGGTATCACCACGTGTGCCATTAAGATAATTATAAAAGGTGCTTGTCACGCGATTATGTATCTATGATGTGACTAAGTGTCACTTTTACTTGTCATTCGATATTACATGATCATCAGCAGTAATGTTCACATCAGGTGATCATATAATAAAGTTATGAATAACTCGTGAATGCACTTGGAAACAATTGACACGCGGTAATTTGATACGCACGATGTTGCCAGATTTAGGGTGCGATGTTGCCAGATGGAGGTCTTGTTTTGGGAACACAACGTTGGAAAGCAAATATTGTTTTGCGATGCAATATTAGGTAATCACGTCATGATATACAACAGTTATTCCTAATTTATTGTATTGAATTTATGTCATTGTGAGTCACGCACGCACATGCCGAAGGATACCTCACTGCAATACATCGCGAGCTGTTTGGGGGTTTATCTCGGTGCAATGTGCGTGCGTGTCTATTAGCATGCATTTGGTTCACATGGAGGTGACATCGAGGTAGCGAGCTACATCACGACCGCGACTGTTGTTATGAAATAAATAACTTATGACTTATCGCAGTGAGGAATCTTCGGCATGTAATTACCCTTATCTCAATTTATTTGTGATCTGCGCTGTCGTCCTCTACTATATATCTCTGTAAGCCGTCATCTCCGCAGTCACCCACTTTCTAGCTTATCATCTTTCACACTATCTATCCATGTTTTTTTTGATCTTACTCTTATCTCCGATCACTAGTTGAAAGGAGATAAGTTTTAATAATTTTGTGGTTTCAGACATATACATGACTAAAATAACTTTTTTTTTTTTTACATTTCTTCCTCATCGTATCAGAGATATTAAACAGGTCTGAAACAATGTTACCCAACTATTTTATTCACCATCATTTCAGACATATTACCTACATGTCTGAAACAATGTTAACTATTTTGTTCACCATCGTTTGAAACATATACAATATACATGCTTGATACAATGTTAACTATTTTGTTCACCATCGTCTCAAACATATACATGTCTGAAACAACGTCGATATACTGCTACAAGGATCTTTTGGCGCTCGAATGACGTTGACAGTGGGAGCTGTTAGTAAACATTTGTCCATTTGTTTTTATGAAACGTATTGAAAAAACAAGATGGTGGCGTGAGTTCCGATTTTGACCACGCGCCTAAAGATTCTTGTACTTTTAGCTATACATGTATGATGTTTTTGACAAGCCTTCTACTAGACTTTTCGACTTTTAGTATCACAATATGTATGGGTGTAAACACGGGTGAGGGTGATGAAATAAAGGGTGCTTGAAACAAGTGTATGAGTACTTACAGACAGCGGTGTTATCATCGGTAAAGGCGCACAGTGCCTTAACGTCCGGGTTCGCGTGTGCGGCGGCGAGGCGCGACCACGCACCGCGCGCCGCCCACACGTGCAGCGTGCCTTTATCTGACACACAGCACACCAGCGAACCTGACTGGTTGAAGTTTATACTAGAAACAATTCAACGGAAGTATGAGTAAAACTATTTATGGATAACACAAAGATGACAGCTCCTAATTAAATATCATTTTAAGAGTAAACTAGTCGCGATCTCGAACTCACTGGTGGTCATGGGCAAAAAGCACGCAGTCTCACCTAGCTTCGTGTCTGACAGTGCTAGTATCAGTGATGAGCAGTTAGACGCTAGTCTATATGCACAACGTCTAGTTCTCAGGCACTGACACACCGTTCTGAACAGATATGCGCGTAAAAAATAATCGAATAGTGCTTTGGAAAATCGAGTTTTACGAAAAAACCACTGCATAAATCAATTATAAATGTTTATTGAACTCTTCGATAACTGAGCTTTGTCGGTACGGTTTTGGTTTTGAAGATTTTACAGTTCTTTTATTACTTATTTACACCCAAAGTTACGTTAAAAATAGCAAGAAAAACGAATCTTTGTTGGCTCATATTTTTTTATGGCTTTTTATTTTACTATTCTGTTTCCGTACAGACACAATTAATAATACTTAAGTCAAAACTACATCATGTTTAACTTTGGATGCATAATGTCAAACAGTGGAGTAATACTCTCCCGAAATTTGTATGGAAAAAATATCGACTAGTAGCGCCTTAAGGAATAAAATCGAATGCATTTCGAACATCGATGCGAGGAAATTTCGATTTTTGGATATCATGGGCAAAGAAACCAACCGCACAGACATCGTGTCTCAAGAACTGTAAAATTGTCGTAAAAGATTCATGTTTGACTTGTTTTTAAACGTCTTGGGTAGACTTGTACAAAATATATTTGAAAGAAAAACAAAAGATAAAGAAAATGATAGTGTCTCGTCCAGAGGTGGTGGCTTCGTGCTAGGACCTGTTGTTCACTCAGAAACACTCACCAGTAAACATCAGCGTAGTCAGAGCCGCGCCTCAGTTCGTGCAGCATATGCTTGGTGGCGGTGTCCCACACGCGGATGATGGTGCCTCGTTCAGACGCGGTGGCTAGTCGAGCGCCGTTGGCGGACAGACTGAGGCAGACCAGCTCGGTTTGGTGGCAGCCCATCACGGCTGGAGACGACGAGTGGGCGCCTTTTACTGCACGCGTCACGTCCTGGAACACCAATTGGTTATTATTGTATTGGGCGTTAACTGACTTGGGTTGCCCATCCCAGCATTATTGCCCGACCCTTCTCGAAATAGATCATGACGAGCAAACAATGCGACAATAGTGCAGACAACTTGAGTAGCCAGCACTCTTGAAACCAGCTATGTATCACAAATTAGCAGGGGCACTTTATAAACTCATGGATCCTCTATTCCTCTCTCCTGTTTGCTTGACGGAAACTCTCCAAAACTCGGTGGTTGTCTTCAGAACAATACTCACAAGCAACTGCAGCGATCCCTTCCGATGCGCGGGCGCGGCCAACAGATGCGGCGCGGACGGTTCACTAGCCAGCGCGCACAGTGGCCGCGCGCCCAACCGCGTCCGGACCAGCGCCACGCGGGACAGTGACGGTAGTGATAGCACCTGGATGCTGGAGGATAGCACCACCGCCACCCTGGAGCGAGAAGATGGTTTTAACATAAAAAAAAAACATCACACCTGTTTTCCTCAACGGGTTAGGCACTAGCAGAGGTTTACATAGTACATTCACATTACGTTAGATATATCTTTAAGTCCCATGTGGGTAAGCCTATTGCCATCAGACGGGCACAAGTCCAGACTCCGGGCTGCTACTGAGAAATTCCTGATGGAAAAACCCAACAATACTTTGCCCCTTCTATAACCTATCTTATTAATTAAACATACTCATCAATAAATAACTAGTTCGAATAATACTGGCCTATTTATTGTAAACTGTGGTATTCACAGTTTACAATAAATTCAAAATCAATGTCAACATTCCTTGAAACAGCTGAATAATTATCACATGAATCATCGAATAGTCTTCAAATAAATCAATTACAATCGGCTATGATAATAGATATGTCGCAGCCAACTGGTTAAATTAGCCGTTCAGTTAACTGCCTGGCCTTTAGAAGTAGTGCTCGGCTCGCTTCGCTCTCTCAGCTCGCACGCGGTTGATCACAGTTCTAACCTAACCTAACCCATTTGGTCGGGGTGCCCTGGCTTAGTTACTGCGACAAATTCGGCTCGCGCGTGATTGGTTACAGACTTCCAACCAAAACCGTTAGTTGAACGGCCGCCGTTTAGTTAAAAGGCTAGGCGGTTAACTGAACGGCTAATTTAACCAGTTGGCTGCGACAGATACACAAGTGCGTCATTCAAATGAAAATCCCGCGCAAAACTGACAAAAGTCACGCACGATGGTTGTGAACCTTTTAATTAAAACTGATTCATGAATCAAAACTAATTAAAGTTTTCTAACGAACCCCGACACATAATTAATTTCTAAAAATATAATCTGGCCATCGTGAGTGTTGATGTTTCTAAAAAAGGAATATTTTTTCCAAGTTCGTCCAAGTCTTTTTTTCGTAACTATAAGATTGTGTCGGGCGAAAGGGCAACCACCAACCACCTGCATGCGTATTAATATTATGCAGCGCTATTTCACTACACTAACAGCGGTCGAAGACCCCAAAAAAACTTTTGTTTTATCATGTTTAGATATCGATCCCATCACGTCTGCGGAGTTTCGCTAGCTAATTTAATTTGACCCTGTATAGTATAGATTACGTGTCTTGATGTAAGTATGACTCTTGCAAAGGGGTAGGTATTTTACAAGAACATAAACATTGTTTAAATTGTTTTATAGCCCTGTTTCATGAGATCCTTCAAAATGCCATTCCGAAAAGGTGAATGAATCCTTACATCGTTGCCGAGGGCAATTTCAGTCCCAAGGACAAAAAAATTGTTTATTATTTTTTTTTTATTCATGAACCGATCAGAACGGACACGTTAATGATATTATATTTATTACAATGATCAATGGCGTCAATATTTTACAATTTATTGGGTTATTCGGTGAAGGTTAGCGTTATCTTATCGTTTAAGTCGATACACTATACTACGTTTGTTATTAGTGCCTGGCCCAGCTGGTTTGGTCACGTTTCTCGATTTCATATTCTCAATTTGTGCGACGTAGTTCGTTTGTATATAGTGTTCAAGCTTCGAGATTGTCTTTACTTATTTGGTCCTCGGATTCAGGATCATTTCCAGTATCCAGATAAGATGCCTCAGAACTAGTTCTTGATAAAACTGGGCTCTGCTAATATCCTTAGGCTTACCTAAGGCCTTAGCCTAAAATCGTAGATACATCAGATTTTTGTAAATACTCACGTTGTTGCGAATTTGCGATAAGTGTTATCATTTTTATTTGTCTAGAGACAACTTTTGGCCTTCAGTTTGTCTTGGGTATAAATATTCTACATGTGAGATTTGCGTCTGTACCGTGTCAGACCCAAGACACAAAACTGAGAAAGTTTAAAAAGTTATTTTTATCACATCTATTTAAATAGAGATAGTGTATTCTTCGTAAACAGGGAATAAAATACTTAGCTATTTAATCCCTAGGGACTAAAAGTGATTTGAATTTGGAATGTGGATATTGTTAGTAAAAGTTCCAATCACCAAAGACATCAATCACGAACATTGTATGAACAAGTATAACAGGCTGTAATTGATAAAGTAAAACGTGCGCGAGCCAAAAAAATAAAAAAACGCGAGGAAAGCATTCTGCATTCGTTCGTAATTGTTTACTCAAAATTGTATGTAAATAAATAAATGTACTATTCTTATTCATAAGTTGCACTTACATATTTTTTCGTAGAGGGTGATAAAAAGTAGACTGTTCACCTCGGGAGCAACACTATTTTATGCTCGAGTGACGTACTTTGAATAGGGCGCTCTGCGCTCTGGATTCAAAGAAACACTCGCCTTCAAAATAGTTGTTTGCTCCCTTGGCAAACAATCTACTATATTAAAGTCTGAGAACTTAATCTGTGCACAAAGATTCCAGATTGGTTCGACCAAAACAATCTCGTCAAATAACGATTTACTTCAAAATACTATCTTACTTGTCCTTCCTCGCTCTCAGCGCTCTGATTGGCGACTTGAAGAGCACCTCTGCCTTGAAGGCGCGCTGCTGATCGTCGAGCAGCATGAGGCTGCAGGGGCGGCGCGCCTTCACCACCAGCAGCCAGTTGGTGCGGAACACCATCTCGCAGAGGGACACATCGCCGAGCTCCTCCTTGCCTGGAGTTGGAGGAAATGCCGTTAGTTCATGAGGTTTGAGAAAAGGTGAGATTCTTCTTCTATCGTGTTTATGCTTCGATTTATCTTTTAAAGTGTGGCTAAGTAAACTAGAGGGGAATTGCGTAACACACTAAGAGTAGCAACGGCTTTCATTTTGATAGTTCTACAACATTATTGCGGTATTTACGTTAACTATTGAGCAGACAATTTTTTCGACATATGAAGCAATGGATTAGAAATATCTACTTAAAAATCATTCAGATTGTGATTCAAAGTATTTTACGCAATTAGGGTGCAGCCAGCAAGTATGAAACCCGCACTGGGCCCGCGTGGTGGATTACGGCCCACTCCCTCTCACAGAGAGGAGGCCTGTGTCCCAGCAGTGGGAACATTATAGGCTGATTTTGTTATGACAGCAAGCATAGACTAAATGGCAAAAATCCAGTTGAATTTACATAGATGTGCCCTTTTGGCGTGAGTGAGCCTCGTCTTCTGCTATCTCTAGGAGTTTAGGTCTCTGTCACTTGCTAGTGCCTAGGTGCAGAACCATCCTTTACTTTTTGGCGTTACTTTTAAACTTAATTCTGAAGAAGGCTAAGTTCAGGAACCAAAAGTTGTAAATCCCTTTTGGCGTGAGTGAGCCTCGTCTTCTGCTATCTCTAGGAGTTTAGGTCTCTGTAACTTGCTAGTGCCTAGGTGCAGAACCATCCTTTACTTTTTGGCGTTACTTTTAAACTTAATCCTGAAGAAGGCTAAGTTCAGGAACCAAAAGTTGTAAATTAAATTGAATATAATCAAGTGTTGCGCACGGACGTAGATTGTTCGTAACTGTTGCTTTTGGTACCTACTACACAACTGTGTACATAATTAACATATTTTCATAATATTATTGTCACAAACGTTACGTTTATGCTACTAAATTATCAGTTACTTTATACTCCCTAATTTATATAATTAATTCTCGCGCCCCGATTGCGCCTACGCACTGCTCGTAATTCGTGATCTATTTACCCAAGTTATACGGAACAATATACTCAGGCTATGCCAACAAAGGCGACGCGACGATACCATACGTAGACCTTAGAATTTGGTGTACAAACGAAGAATACGTAATGAGCACGTACTTATGAATTCGCTGTTTGTTGTTGTTGGTCATAGAATTGGATAAATTAGGAGACTCATTAATATTCTATGCATCACGTGACGAGACTAGGTGGTTTTCAGAGATAAATATATACTTAGATTTATGCTATTTATCTAGTGCCAATCTGCAAAAATTTGGACTGAAATTTTTAATTTTGTATACGGATTCCTCTCTTGAAATTGTTACTTATTTGTTTACGAAATTACCTTTTGGAAGGGGCGACTAGAATCAATTCTATTTTCTTGTAAATTTTGACGTTCAGAAGTGCGTATTTGAAATAAATTTTTTGATTTTGACTTTTGAATCGCTCACTTACTTCGCGTCAGCGTACCTAACCTTTAGAACTTGGGTTCCAAAGGGCTGTGAAAGTGGTGAACGGCCCCTCTATTAGAAAATGTCCAATGAACTACAGTCTCGACTCTTTGAGGTTCTTGAGAATTGTGTCTTCAGTTTCAATTAGCATCTTTTAAAGCGTACATTGACTCATTGAAGAGACTGATTTTTTAAGAACTAAGACAACCGGTTTTCCTTAGTTGCCGATGACTCACGCGTCTTGCCCGAGATTGATTATATATACGCCGATGATATACATAACAGACTACCCTCTTTGTGCATAATTACATTTGTTGTCTTTAAAATCTCAAGATTTATGAAACGTTTCTGATCATCGTTATTGGGAATGCTGTAGCAAGGGGGTTAAACCCAGAGGACACGGTGGTGCACACGGTGGAGGTCTGTCCCGCTTGGGCAGAACACCGCCGTGTCCTCGTAGAGGCGATCGGCAGCGGCGGCGACCTCTCGCGCCCGGCCCTGGTCCAAGCCATGGTCCGGGGCGAGAGGGAGTGGGAGGCAGTCACCTCCTTCTGCGAAGCAGTCAAGCTAGCGAAGGAGGTGGCGGGATGGGCGAGGGAGAGAGCGGAGAGAGCCGCCCGTCCCAGCCGCCGCGGTAGACGCTCCGGGCGTCGGGAGCCGCGTGACGACTCCCGGCCACCGTAGGCGCGGGCCTGCGGACGGCGAGTAATGGGTAGCTCGCCGTCCGATCAGGACCAGGCCCGTGCCGGACGGCGCGTATGTGTTCCAAGCGCGCCTCAAAGAGATGTCAGCAGACATGGAGGGGCCCGTTAGGGCCGAAGCCTGCCGGGGCAGCGGGATTGTCCGAAAGGGTTACCGCTGCCCCGGAACATAAAGGGCTAAGGAAGGAACACGGATGGGTTTTAGTCAGTAAGAGTCTGACACTCCCTTCCGCTTCATCCAGAGCGGTAGGGGTCATTTGATGATATCCCAACCTAAAAAAAAAAAAAAAGGGGGGTTAAACCAACACGGCATCTAAGTAATTATATCAAGATAGAAATATCTTTGTAGCAAAATCTACACTGAAACGTATGCATTGTATTTTCACAGAACTCTTTGGCTCAAAAATAGATAGGTAAGTAGGTACTTACCAGATTTTTCTGATACATGTGCTCACTAATGGATTACTTACCATTTAGTTCACCAAACCAGAGTAAAGTGCATTGTCATTAGAAAATGATAAATCATCGCAAACTGTTCGACCGCATTCAGATTAGGATAAGATTTCAATCAAAGATCGCCAGAACGGTCTAAATATAGGAGTTCATTCACTCCGACTACGTGTCGAGTTCCAATGGTCATACATTGTGACATGTTAAAGTCATTAGACCGAATTACGATCACTGAATGATACGTGTGTTATTCGCATCATCAGCATGATTATTGACACTGATTATTAATCATACGGTAGGCTAATTTCGTTTGTCACTTTGTTGAGGACTATTAGGCTGATGAAATGATGTCATCTTTACTGCATTGATACCTAAGGTTTGTTTAATTTGTTTTATCGCCATCCTATCCTTTCAAACGCATGCTGTATAGGCAATATGTTTGCAAATGCAGCTCAAAAGACAGAAATAAAGGTGCTGTGCCGACATTTCGGAGAGGAGAAGACAATGCCGGACTAAGCCAACGCGGGGCCTGTAGCAAATTCTACTAGGGGGTCTACTACTAAGGGGTCGGAGGTCCCTTAGTAGAACTTGGTTTGTTTTGAGGTTCTAAAGTTTAAGAGATAAAATAAAACCAAAAAAGTTATTTTCGATTTAACACTAGCTAAATCTTAATCAAAGACGTTATTTTCCTCGTGTTCCATTTCCATGAACCAAATGACTGTTTTGACAATTCATACAGAAATATGAGTTGCTTTGTCGACAAGCAGAAACGCTACTGAATTGAGATATGGGTACCATAATGCAAGCTCGAGCGAAGTAGGCATGGGTAATATCGCTTTTACACGATATCAAATCGTATCTATATATCGGTTTAGAATATCTGATATCGCATCTATATATTTCAATATCTATATATTGGCTGAATCAGTGTGGAATTCGGAATCGAAAGTGGTACTGTGATTTTTAGGTTTCGGTGTTGTCCGATTCATGTACTATTGTATTTTATTTGTAACTGTATTCTCGAAATCAGATTATGTATTTTTTGGTAGTGTTGATGTTGATGATATGGCACTGTAATGAAATTAGTACTACACATGGACCAACGTACCACTCTACCCGAAATACCCGAATCAGTTTGAACCGAATATCATAGATCATGGCATACGATATCGGTATTATTCGGTATAGAGTGTTGTTCTGTGCCTGATCGCGCTATGTTCGCTATAGGTACGCGGATACCTGATATATAGATTCAGTGCCGTCCGATATATAGATATTGGATATTGTGCCGATACATAGATATTGTATCTATATACGATTTGTATCGCCCACTCCTAGAGCGAAGAGAGCTCGATAATTTTAAGCGTCTCACCACGTATAGGTCAGATTTCTTTTGACGCGAGGAGCAGAAGGAAGTCCTATGCCCAGCAATGGACTGCGATAGCGCTGAGCTGATTGAAATGCAGCTTTGTTTTATTCCTTCGCCTTCCGCACATTCAATCATGTTGTTTTTAGGGTACCGTACCTCAAAAGGAAAAAAAATGGAACCCTTATACTATAAGGGTTCAGTTTTATAAGGTTTACCTATAGGATCACTTTGTTGTCCTTCCGTGTGTCTGTCGGTGTCGGTCTGTCAAAACCCTTTTTCTCAGAAATGCGTGGAGGTAAGTACAAATAAATATCAAATACGTACCTAGGTCTACAGTCCCTTGGATCTCTAAAATCAAGCTTCTAAGTCAACGTAATAAAAAATACGGCTCTTTATGCGACATTATTTAAATACACGCAAATAAAACGAAACCTATACTTCCCATTGACCTAGAATCATAAAATATGACAAGAAGCAGGGTCTCACAACACAGGTAAAGAAATAGGTCCGAAAATCGTTAATTTGTATCACATAAAATAATATTTTTTTGCGATTAAAAACTTTCATTTGCAGTTGGAGAATAGACCGTGATGTAATCGATGTATGGGAGAACATGTTTTTCAACTATAACATTGTAGTTGTTTTTGGAATAAATTCATTTCATCCCAACTACGGAACCTTTCACTGTACGTGGTCCGACACCCACTTGGCAGGTTTTTTTTTACAAGTTTTAGCATAACTTACGTGCCTACGTATCTTTAAAGTTCACAAAAGTCAATACATGTAAATGTATTGCGCCGTACGATGCATGGTGCGATTTTGAAATGCTAATTTTGTATTGTGTAGGTACAAAATATCTGTTTAATTTTTGTACAGTTTATTAAATATCAGGTTGGTCATGGCGATGTTACGGTTGGTCATGAACTATATACAGTGTGTCAGGTTAAACGAGGGACATAATTTAAGGGAGTCTAGTAGGTACCCATGAAAATGAACAACTTTTACTAAGAGACCAACACTGAAATCGAGAAAATAAAACCAGCCGCTTTATACATTTTTATGTTCGTATAACTGGACAAAATGTAGGGAACAGCTGGTTTTTTTTTTTCATATTTTTGAGTCAACAAATATTTTTGCAAAACATACTAGTTAATTACATCACAGGCATTCCCGGGGTAGAAATTTCACAGTAAATAACAATAAACAGATACCCTGACTGACCCTGTGATTTTAGAACTAATATTGCGATTTTTGATAGCTGAACAGTAGGTAGGTATAGGTACTTTTGTCTTCCTTTGATAAAAACAATCTAACTACCATGAAAAAAAAAAACTTTATATGTATAACTGTGAATACCTAATCGTGTTTTAGAACGTTTCTAAAATACAATCAGCATTTTCTGCGGATGTTCAAAGAAAGCAGTTATGTTAACATTTGCATAAAAATAATTACATTTAAAATGTGTATCTAGTACAATTAAATTAAGAAGCAAGACAAAGTTAAGATAGATACCTTGATGATGATGAAGCAATCGAATCAATATTAATTAATTAAATACGTCTTGATTTTTATTTATTTACTACGTAGCTGGGCCTGCGGTTTCACCCGCATAAGTCTCGATCCCGAAGGAATATCGGGATAAAAGTATACTACGTGTTAATCCAGAGTATCAGCTATCTCCATACCAAATGTTATCAAAATTGATTTAGCCGTTTGTGCGTGAAGAAGTAACAAACATACAAACACACTCACAAACTTTCACCTTTATAATATTAGTGTAACTAGCTGTGACCTGCGGTTTCGGCCACCGCTTTTTTTTTTAATCTGATTATTTTTTTATTTTCTACTTCATTTTCGCTTAGCGTTCTTTCTGACTTTATTATTATTGCTCCTAAGGGTGATGAAAGGGTGGCGAAAGCACTAGGAAGTGGTAAAGGGCGGGCGTATTGGGGGACTGTCTTTTGTCATTTTTGACGTTCGAAAAGTGCTGATTCTCAGCCTAGTTTGAATAAATTACTTTTGTTTTTTTTTATTTTTTGATGAAACGGGATGTTAAATATAATCTTTAATTTTTTTTATCCGACTGGCAGGCCCAGAGATAAGCGCGTTCAAACAAATAAACTCTTCAGTTTTATTGTACATACTAGCTGACCCGGCGAACTTTGTTCCGCCTTAGATTTTTTTTTGTTATTTTTTTCTCGTGTTTTAATAATTAGGAACCCTCACGGGCGTCCCCAGAATACCCTACCAAAGTTTCACCACAATCTGGCCAATATAGTTTCGGTATGCATAGAGGAAAAACATACAAACATAGATTTTTATTTATAGAGATTAGTACAGATTTTTGTGTAACAGGCTTCTTAAGAAAGGTAGATGTGTCATGTTGTATTGAATTTGTTAACCAAATACCTTTAAATATAAATAACTTGGAAGCATGACTAAACACAATTTGTATGTATCTAAAAATAAAGTTATGTTGGTACTCTCAAGTTACAGCTACAAATTAAATTTTGTTTACAATGTGCGCACACATTCTAGGTCAAAGCTATTTTCAGATTAATATCTGTATTTTTTTCATTTAGTAGGATATCAGTTTTTCCAAATCTGTGTGGAAGAACCACAAAAGACCATTTCAGACCCTAATCTACATGGTCCTCACTCACACGATCTGACCCAGATTTTGACCCCTGAGTTTTTTCCGCCATTTTACAGAATAAACAATTTCTTTTCTTTGGGCAGATTGACCGGAGAAAGCAAAAAAGAAAAAGAGTACTGGTAATATATATTTAGGGAATAAATAAGTATGAAAAATAAGCACTGGGACAACAAAGATTAACCTTTATAAAAATCCTAGAGCAGTCCTGTTATTTTAGGCTCCCATGAGTAACAAATAAGGTTCCAACATCCAAACTCTCAGGTTTCCCGTACACAGGCCATTCCTGACTACCACAAGTGTTCACTGTGCGAATAAAATAAAACTTATACGATTACCAGTGTTTGTTGTTGTTGTGTTGTTATCCTAAGGGCATCGAGCATCTGTCTAATCTTAACAGAAGTAGGGAGGATAGTACCATAATATAGAAAAATACTTACTGTAGTGAGCTTTCTCAACAAGTGGCTCCACATTGTAGACGCGCAAGCCGGTTTTAAGGCAACACGTGAAGCAGCCTACAAAGTAACAGAATCATTACATTCAGAGAATAACTACGTCTATGAGTAACCCAGGAAATATATAGAACAAAGAACTGCTTTATCTAATAAGACTTTTTGAATAACATCAATGAGTGCATTATTGTGCTATGATAATACAGTAATTATAGATCTGTTTTTGCAACAATTACTTAGCACTATGCAGATTATTTGTATGTAAATTTATTCATAGTGGTGTGATTTTAATACTGTTACTGTACTGTATGAGTATACTGTATATGTTACTGTACTGTATGAGTATACTGTATATGTTACTGTACTGTATGAGTATACTGTATATGGACAGCAATTACACCATTGGATACAAACATGAATCAAGATAGTTAACATACAAAACAAACAACAGCTGTTTATCAAAACAATAGGAAAAGTGAAGATCATAACACTATGACGTGGGTTTGGAAACTGATGAAAATCGCATTTTAAATTACAAGTACATGCGCCAGTACGAGGGCAAACAAAACCAACGCCCAAACAATAGCGAGCGGACTTGCGAAGAATGGAAATTGCGCGTGGGCGCGCACTAAAAATATAAACAACACGTGGAGATCGCAGCTACGCGAGATCGTGGCGAGGGAAGCTCCGCGCGCTGCCTGCGTCGCACCTCGCAGCACGCGCACTCCACCGACACCAACCTCGCCTCCCAACACACTCAGCTCATCTCAAATATGAATAATACTAACACCACCTGAGAACAAAGAACTCAGGTTGACGAACTAGGAAGTAATACAAACCTTGATCCTGGTTAAACCCCAGGCTCGTGATGCCGCTGCTCCTCCGGCGCGCCATGTCTCTTCCACCGTGAATTTATCATAAACATTGAGTTGATTTTTTATCAGATGTCTCAGTGGACATTTTCACACCAATAATTTTAATACGCACATTTATTATGTTACATGTTCTCTGTGTGTGATACACAGCTGATTTGATGACGGATGACAGGAAAACAACGATGTTGACAGCTGAAATATTTGAAGTTTACTGTAATGTAGCCATACGTGGAAATGTAACGTAACCATTAAAAAAACTACAGCTTCAATAAAAATAATTAAAAGAAATAAAGATTCAAAATATATGTAAGTAATTTCTAAAACAAAATATTAAATAAATAAATGTCGCGTTTTCCAAATATATTTAATTTAAAATGTGTATTTTTTGTTCCCAAAAGGAAATATTTTCCAGCAAAAGAAGACTTTTTGTTAAGTGGCAATAATTTTATTAGGTAGCTATTAGAAGAAGCACGCTTGTGAAAGAGAGAAACACGAAAACTATGCACAATCTAATTTAGTCGGTTGGTAAAAAATCTATTTATTTTTGGTTTTATTATTACAGTTCCGCGCAACACGTAAACTACTTCAAGTAATAATAAACACTGTCCGTCTTATGATAAGGGCAACAAAAGGAGAAAAAAAAACGCAAAACTTCAAAAATGTTTTTATCTTCCCTCATTGAAGAAATTCTTCTACAGCTCAAATTTTTGGCTTCAAAAGCAATTCTAAATTATGTAGGGTGTCAATTAGCTAAAGTAGTAATAATAAATCTTAAAAATATTAACGTAATAAGCTAAAGTGAGTAAGCTTGGTAAAAATGACACTTTGTTGACGGATAAAGTTTAGAAAAGAAAATAAGATAAACTGATTACTTTCAGAAACTCAAAAACACCACCATGGATTTCAGCACATCTCAAAGTACCGATTACCAGTGGCCGTTTCCAAAACCCGTTGTTGGAAAGTATGTAACTTTTTACATTTACTACGCGCCTGACAAAATTGTTAGGGCAACAAACTATTTTATCCTACTTTGAGTTATTGGATTAATGCCAGCTATACGGTTTATGCGTATTCTTATTTTTGCTGATCAAGGAGAAGTACAGAAGTTACACAAGTTGTCTTTATGTTTGCATAATCCTATGTGACCTTGAGTCCGACCTATTCACCAGTAGGTACCTAGTCATGGCGATGGCGTGGCCCTATTCATTTGTCCCTACCGCGTGGCCTTCACTGCATTCTCAACCACATTGAGTTCGCGACCGAATGGAAAATAATATTGGAGTATTAAGTTTTGTGGGTAGAAATTAAATTAGAGTAGCCAAGGTTGCTTCTAAGATTGCTTGATCATAGGCATTAGCAGTACAGTATCAGAATTTATGGTCCCTAACGATTACCAGTGGCCGTTTCCATAACCCGTTGTTGGAAAGCACGTATTTTTTTACGCGCCGTATGAAATAGACAAATTTCTGTCTATCACAGGGACTCGTACCACTAAGGGCAAATGTGTTGCTGAATTTACGATGTATGAATTGAAGGAGCCCCAAGCGACGCAAAAAGAGCATCACCCTTTAAAAATAGATTGAACGGAATGTACCTACGTTGACTCATTCTTTATGGTGCAAATGATGTGGGGTAACCATGGGCGTACCCAGGGTTCAGATAGCGGCACCTGCTCCCCCTGGAAATCTCGATTTCCACTATCCAATATCCGTGAACCATACTCATTGGGTATAGGGACAAGCCTTGACCATGTCGCACTGCGTATTGGTATCTTTGAAATCATGACTTGTTCTAGAAACGTTAGGTACAATACACGATTTAATACTTAAAAAGGACACAACAATAAAATGCCATAAATATAACTATATATATACAAGGTGTAACAGAATAAACGCAAGACCTGAAAGTAGGTAGTTTGTTCCTAATTGACTATTGTATCGGTTTCAGTAACTTTTAAAACTCAGCATTTTTCAAAAATTATGTATTTTGCCATACTGACCGCCGATTGAGCCAAAGAAATCAAATCAATCTATGTCAAGGCAATAAGACTCAATTTTAAATACTTACAGTATTGCTAAAGTCAACACGATTTTCTTAATAATAACAGATAGCTTTAAAAAAAAAGTTTTGCTCATTGTATTATGCTTTTAACTCAATACTCTAATTGGGGTGTATGAGGTCTTGCGTTAATTATGTTACACATTGTATAATCTACCCAAATGTCCTTTCTTTGGTATTGTTCGTCGAATCGTTGAGCTCCTCAAGTTCTGAGTTGAGCTGCACGATTTTTGACAAACGCGTGCACTGACTGGACAGGTCCGCTCAATCTTTGTGGTTCTTTCCTCAAAAGACCATTTCAGACACCAATCTACATGGTCTTCACATGATCTGACCAAGATTTTGTCTGGATTTTAAAACAGACTGTGACCTCTGAGTTTGTTTCGGCCTTTCTTCTCAGGATAGCCAGATAGGAAACGCCGACTTCATCTAGTTTAAAAAAATATGATTGACGTGTAAAAGTGTCTGCAAGTACAAACGTACTTACAGAAATAAATCATTTATCATTTATAGGTACCTACTTATTTAGTGTTCATGGAGTTTGTGAGTCCTTAGACTTATTCTTTTATTTTAAGCTTTTACCTACATGGGCAACATGTTACGGACTTCATCTTGAAACATGATTATCATTTACTTTGCCAGCCTAAATACGTCTGAATTGTCCCTGGTTTGATAGGTCTTACCTCAAAGATAAAAATTTTGAGGGGGCCTATGAAAAATAAGTACTGCTAAAAACAGCTGATGACGTCATAAATTCTCGTGGTCTCCTCTCCAGGCCATGCGAGCCACCAATTCCAGACGCGAAGCCGATCGTGCGTCCTGCCCCGGTCGCTCCGTACTGCCACTGCGATGCTCACTCCTACTCACCGAGAGTGGAGCAATACAAACAGCTGTTAGAGAAAGAGCAGAAGCTATGCCACGATTATGAGCAGCTGCGGAAGCAGGTAAAGTGGAAAAATGGTAAACTAGATTGTTGTAGGAATACCTACGTGGTAGTCTAATGTAGCAAAATAGTCCGATGTAGCGGCGTAGAGGTGTCAAAAATAGTGTTGTACCTAGTTTGACGTAACGGCGTAGTTTGACATTGCAGCGTAGACTGCCGTAGCGGCGTAGTGGCGTAGTGGTATCTATAGGTAGATGGCGTAGCGGTGTAGTCTGATTTAGCAGCGTAGCTTTAAGTTTATTTGAGTGTGAAATGTTGTTGGAAAAGTTTTGTATTGATGACTTTATTCATTTTAAATATACTTTCTGATCGGGTAGTAATAGTATTTTGGTATGGAACAGCAGTTTATTTTTTGACCTTGGAGTTTAAAATAACTTTGTAGATGGTGGATGTGACCAATGACATTCTGGATCACCCCTGCGATGACCTCGACGGGAAAATGATGACGATGTATCAAGCCACGTTCAAGAAAAGATGTGAGTACCTATGAACTCCTTTTAATTATTTATTTAAACTTTTCGCACAAAAAGGTACAAAGGCGGATTTCTTTTTTGTTAGCCTGCGCTGTTCCTCTCCATAAGCTTAAGCGTAGGTACATAAATAACAATAATCTATTAGTCTTTCTTTTTACGAAAAAAAAAAAACATAACAGCAATATACTTGTAACCACAAAAATAGTTGACGGAGTTGACGTTTCGGTTTACTGAGGATTAAGAGAAAGATACGATAAGTTCTTTATTAAAGTTAGCTCCGCTTAAGAGTATATAGTGTTCTGTGAAAGTTAGTGTATTAGTATAGGTAGGTATGTGTTTTTTTTAATAGTATTGTTGTGAGCTAGAGAAAAAGTTTCGTCAATGTCTGTTTATGTATTTTGGCTCATATTCGTAGGTGTTTTCCAAAACCCAAAATATTTCTCATATATTTTCCATAATAATACTTACAAATAATTATGTGTTAAATGTTAATCATCATCCGCCTAGCCTTTTCCCAACTATGTTGGGGTCGGCTTCCAGTCTAACCGGATGCAGCTGAATACCAGTATTTTACATGGAGCGACTGCCTATCTGACCTCCACAACCCAGTTACTGGGTAATACGATACCCCTTGGTAAGACTGGTTGTCAGACTTTCGGGCTTCTGACTACCCGTAACGACTGTCAAAGATCCACGAATGGCAGCCGGGACCAACGGCTTAACGTGCTTTCCGAGGCACGGAGGGGTCTCGATATGTAAAGATGGTCACCCATCCACAGACCAACTGCGGCAAGCGTAGTTTAACCTGATCGATCGACCTGTGCGGCTGTTATTATTTAGCCACGGGCCCCCGGGTGTTAAATGTTAATGTAACCACAATAACTTATTTCCATTGTATAAGGAAATTTTTCATCTGTCTAGCCTTTTCGCAACTATGTTGGGGTCGGCACCAGTCTAACCAGATGCAGCTGAGTAGGTACCAGTATTTTACATGGAGCCACTGCCTATCTGACCTCCAATCCAGTTACTGGGTAATACCCGACCCCTTGATAAAACTGGTTGTCAGACTTTCGGGGTTCTGACAACCCGTAACGACTGTCAAAGATCCACGAACGATAGCTGGGACCAACGGCTTAACGTGCTTTCAAGACACGGAGGGGTCTTGCCATGTAAAGATGGTCACCCATCCACGGACCAACCGCGGCAAGCGTAGCTTAATCTGATTGATCGACCCGTGTGACTGTTATTACTTAGCCACAAGCCCCTAAGCCAAGAAGAGTTCTAATTTGGTAGATTTAATTTGTTAGTACAACGGGAACAATGCGCTATTATGACTGACTCATAAATATGGCGGGTCAGCTCTCGGGGTCAAATCAACTAATTAAAATTACTCAGACATGCTAGGAATGTAATTTTAAGTACCTACTCATGTTATTGCATCCAGTACTTTCATGACATACATACTTGTCGTTTGTAAATATTTCTGTTATTTATGTCGTCTATTTACTTTACAGACGTGATGGGAAGGCTAGGTCTCGATATTTAATGACTCTTGTTCCTATCAATGTAAGGAATGATCAGTCAACGTCCTAGTTAAGCCCTTTGTACACAAACTTTTTTTTTTGTCGTGAAAAACTACGGTTTAGTGTTGTATAGTATAATTATGGATCACTATGGAAGCTTGTTGACGGACACGTTTTTTCTACGGCGCGGTTTATAGGCCGTGTGTAGGCACGGTCGTCAGTGTTGTCACTAGGGTTACACATTTCCCGACTTTTTTTGTACCGTGACTTCTCGAGCTCCATTTCCCGGGAATTTGATTAACCTCAATAAAAATGTATGAAAAAGGTTTTAAAATAAAATAAACATTTTCGTAATCAACAATAATATGTTCATTTTAATCAGTCTTCTTCAATTAACTAAAAAATATGCCTTCTTAATTTCCTTTATAATCACAGAGTTTTAAAACTAGAATAAAATATAAGTAAAATCTTTAAAATTAATAATATATCAATCACAGACATTTTTTTTTAAATAATTAAGCTGTTAATAACAAATATGAGCACTTTGATTTATAATCACTAGTTTTAAAATTAGAATAATATTTAAGTAACATTTTTAAAATTATTAACAAAGTATCTACAATCACAGCCTTTTTTTTTATAATTAAGTAGCTGCTATGTTACTGAAAAATATGATCAGTGATCACTTTGATATGTAACTAATGTAAAAGTTAAAATGTTTCATTAAAATAAATAATAATGTTTATGTATATAAAACTGTAATGTTTTTGTATATAATGTTTATAAAGCTTTTGTAATAATAACTAACGACATTTAAATCACAGTCTTTTGATAATGATCTCCGTAACAATTTTCTGTTAATAGCAGCTCTGACAAATTTGGTAGCAGGTTCTATTAAAATAAGATTTTAAAAATACCAAAGTATTAATTGAGTTGTCTGATAGACGGTTCCTAGTCTTTGTAACGATGTAACCAGATAAAGAAAATACTCGTTCATTTTCTGTTGATGTAGGCTTCACAGTCATAACGGCATTATATAAATTTTCTAGATTTGGCGTTCGTTTTTCGGTAGATTCAAATAAATGAAATTCTTTTTTTATCTGGCTTTTGGTAAACTGGGCTTCAATAGTATTTCGACCCGGTAGACGCGGTCTCAATAGCCATTCTTAATTGCATCTCAAAATAGTTAGGAGAGTCACCTTCAGTTTCTTGGACTTCTTGGACATTCTCGTCATCGTCAGGGTTATGGAAATGCTTGGAAACAGTCGGTAATAGAGTTCTTCTGTAAATTTTATCAAAACAGTTTTCCTGCAATTGGGCCTGTTTCGGTCACTGTTGTACTCAGAAGGATTGTGGAGGTAATTTAGAAGTGAAATCAAATTGATGTTCCGTCTGTTATTGATCTTGTCTTTGAGATGGTCTAGGAATTGTGAGGCCAAAGCATTGTTCATCGATTGTAGTTTATTGATCAATACATCAAGTATTGCTTCTGATGTCAGAATCGTTGCATCTCTTCTAGACAATGCTTCAACACAACTTTATTGGATGTAAAATACTCAATAATGACTCAAGAACTCTAACGTTTCCATCGTTCCACTTTGAAGACAGGTTCAGTCAATTAAAGCTTTCTTGATGGCATTTTTGAGCTTCAAAAAACGTTCAACCATAAACATAGTAGAATTCCACCTAGTGCGTACATCTAATAATAAATTTAATTCAGATTGTAGAGTAATATTTTTAAGCGGGCTCTTTCTGAATAGTTTTACCAACCATCGCGTTTCTATGAGAACTTTTTCAATATTCGGAGTGTATTGCACTGAAGACGTGGACTGAGATTCTGTATTGTCATCGGCCGAGTCAATATCATCACTCACATCACTGTCACGGGAGAGAGATCACGGGGTATGGGCATTATTGGGTAGTAAAAGGATGTAAAAGGGAAGAGGAGATAGAGGATATAATTTTTGTTATAAGTAACACAGGAATTAACGTCAAATTGCTATTTTTTTGTTTAGTTTTAATTTCTCGACTTCCCGGGTAGTCAACCTTTTTTTTCCCGTCTCGACTAAGGCCAAATTTCCCGGGAATTCCCGCTTCGAGACTTCTCGATGTGAAACCCTAGTTGTCACTATGGCCATAGACTAATATACAATGTGGGGATGACAATACGACTATAAATGAAAACACTAACAATACTAATGCATATTAGTATTTAGGAACCACCAAATAAATCCTAACATTCAAATTAAAAAAGTGAATTTTTCTAACATATTAAATAGCGTAAAAGTGTAAACAAAAAAGAACACACTTTAAATATTGCGACAACAGCGGGTGTTATTGACCCAACAAACATATGGCCGAAACCTGAAAAAATGGTATCGGTCAGTGTGCCGGGCACCCCTTTTTTTTGCAGGTTCGTAATAAATGTAAGATTTGTAGTAAGTAAAAACTTCCGCATGCATGGCTCTTATGTCTCAAGCATAACGTATAATATGCATTAGTTCGCATCGGGAAATCAAATTTAAGAACAAATTTGACGAAGGTTATTGAACTAGCGAGCTGGACACATGTTGTGTTTAACTGCAAATGTCTTTAACCTATCGGTGCTGGCTTGTTAACAGATACATCATGTAGAAAAAGTCAAAAATGAAAAATAATGTCCAGTGACCAAACTATTGGATTTATTTGATTGAATTTTTTTATGCAGACTAGGAACGTCATTAGGTATACGAAGTTTAATTTATAGTCATATTGTCATCCCCACATTGTATATATACAACATTATTTTTAGTATATGCGAAACCTGAATATAGTTTGTTCAGAATGAGTAACTGAATCGATTTCAATAATTTTTACACCATGTTATTTTTTATCCCAAAAATATTTAATCACTAGTTAATTACAATAAAATCGCCGTACCTACAGTTAGGTACCTACTGCCAAACTATTAGCAATGAGCGTACGATGCTGGAGGAGCATAAAATGTGGTCACCCCGCGCCGCGCCGCGTGGTGAGCATGTTTTTGAACGGACAACCAGGTAACATAAACAAGCTTATAACTTTGTGATTTCTCATGAAACAGATTTGAAATTTTGTACATAGATTCTTTACATAAAAATACTAGACACGTGTTTCGGGTTTCGCATATACTAAAAATGATGATTGTTGTATATATAAAATGACTATGGCAGCTTGTTGACAGACACGTTTTTTCTACGGCGCAGTTTATACAGGATTATTTTTTTACCGGTTCCAAATTTTTACAGGGTATTCTACCCATGAATATAAATAACTTTCACTATGGGACCAACTCTAAAATCAAGAAAAAAAAAATCTGCTGTGCATTCATACATTTTAGTCAAATAAGTATTCAACTTTTGTATTAAAAGCTGATTTATTTTTTCGTGCTAGCAAATTTAATTTATCTAGTCAATTTAAAATAATCCTGTATACTATTATGTAAATATTATACAGGTGACCTGCGGGTGACGTAACCTACGACAAACTTATTATTTGCGGTTGGTACAGTAATCGAGTCTAGGGATCGAACCGCAAAATTAAGTTAGTTTTTTATTGTATAGGTATACTTTTCCGGGATAAAAAGTACCCAGTGTGGTGCCCAGGATATCAAAGAATAATTATACCAAGTTTCATCGTAATCGAACCAGCAGTTTTTGCGTAATGCCTGAACAAACAGACAGACAGACAAAACATTTTTTAATCACATTTTTGGGTTCGGTGTCGGTCTAGTAATAGTAGTATTTATTTTTTTGATATTTTCTATGTAGAGAATTTTCACTTCTACAGATTTATTATAAGTATAAATTATCTTAAGTGTGATGAGAATAAAATGCATCTAGTTAGTTAGGTACCTCTAATTCCTCGTTTATGCAGTCACATTCATTTTTCACATTCTACAACTCGAAATATTTCCTTGCAGCATTCCCAGTGTCGGACTACAGAACAATTGTGGCAGCATCCCAGTCCAGCGCTCCAATACCGATGGAGGCCAACAGTCTGGGCATGTTACGTTGTTACAAGGACCCGACCCACTTCACCGAAAAACCTCCCACTGTCAGACCGACTATTCACCCTCCAGGTACCATCAGTCATCACCTTTCTTACGAAAACGTCGATCATTTTTGGACTTTGCCACATTAAACTTGTTACTTACCAACGTCACGTTTTTGACGTCGCCATTTTCGTCGTATAATATGACAAGGTTCTAAGTAGGGTTAAGGTTTTCAGTCAACTGTAGGTTATTTATTTCACGTATACTGTCGTGTCGTGTGTACGTGGACTGTCGAGTCGTTGAACGCGCTACAAATGTTACTTACGCAAATGTTCTGCTTGTTGCACGAGTTGGTACTCTGTCGAGTCCTTGAGCTATCTAAGCTAGTGTTGAGCTGCTCCACACTGACTAATGTTTGCTTGTTGTTAGTTCGGATTGAACAACTTGAAGCTCAAACTCAAACACTTTCCCTAAAAAAAACGTTTGTTACAAATGGGTACCCAGAGAATAACCACGTACATGTTATTCTCTGGGTACCCAGGCTTGTATTAGATAGAACACACTTGCGGCACCTAGTCAAAAATAAATTTTATTTTCTTGCCTTTTTAGATGGTTTACAGTAATAATTTTACTATCATTTACCAGGTGTAATCCAAACGGGGCTGGCTCCAAAGTCTATACAGACTTGGTTTGCGGAGTTCCCAGGTAGAACAGAGTACATGGACACTTACAGTGCTACTGCCAAGACATGCTGGAGGTCCATGCAGCGGTTCATGGAACCCATGCCTTCCACTAGGAGAAGGGCTGATGACACTTGTAGCTAGAAGATATTCAATAAGTTTGATATTTGTTTGGTGTTTGTATTTCTGTTCCAATTACCTACACATCAAGAATAAAATAAGGGAAGATATTTGGAGTTTCATTTTAATCTATATACAAGTGTAACAGAATAAACGCAAGTCCTGAAAGTAGTTTGTTCGTAATTGACTACTGAATCGATTGCAGTTTAATATACGAGTTGTACCTACTTTTTTTTTTTTAATTATGTATTTTGACTTAAAGACCGCCGATTGAGCCAAAAAAAAAATTTGACTTATTTTAAGGCAATAAGATTAGATTTTGAATGCATAAAGTAATGTTAGGATCAACACGATTTCCTTAATAATAAAGGTTAGCTTTAAAAAAAAATGTCAATAGAATGGTCAATAATATAGAATGCGTTTAACTCATAATCAGCCTATAATGTTTCCACTGCTGGGACACAGGTCCCCTCTCTGTGAGAGGGAGTGGGCCGTAATCCACCACGCGGGCCCAGTGCGGATTGGTAGATGTCACATTTCTTCGAATTTTTCGATTCTAGGACATGCCGGTTTCCTCACGATGTTTTCCTTCACCGTTTGGAGAGCAATGGTGATGAAATAATTTACACAAAGTAAAGCGCCTGTCTGGGTTCGAACCTACTACCTACAACTCGTAAGTCGCGGCCGTTACCACTGCTTTTGACTAGAATACTCAGTAAATAAGTAGTTTGGTAGCGAAGAGTTTCGACCATCGGATAGGGAAGCTAAAGCTAAATACATAGTTAGGTCAACAGAAGGCAGTTGTCTGGACGCGGCACGCGTGTGACGAGTGACTTTTTTTTTTTAAGGATGGGAAATAGTCAAATGACCCCTCCCGCTCTGGGTGGAGCGGAAGGGAGTGTCAGACTCTTACTGACTAAAACCCATCCGTGTTCCTTCCTTAGCCCTTTATGTTCCGGGGTAGCGGTAACCCTTTCGGACAATCCCGCTGCCCGGACAATCCCGCTGCCCGTGACGAGTGCCTCAGTTCAGATCTTGAATCACGCACGCCATCTCACTGCGGGATAGAAGGTACTTGGCCTATTCGTGCAAAGTATCCAACGAATAAGTACCCAAAGTACCTACCTGTTTTAAACTGTTCTTTATTGTTGTTTTTAATATGCAAAATATAATAATGTGAGTAACTGGTAATAAGTGCCTACTCTGTCAGGCCCTCTGTTACTCAGTAGTCTGATAGCATATCAACTTCAATTGTAATGAACAAAGGGAGACTATGTAAATATTTATGTTTACATTCGACACAAAGTGGGTAACTATTTAGGCTATTGTTTGTATTAGAATGGGCGCTTGTTCTCCCCAACTTCGTACTTGGCGTTTTGTAGAATTCGTTGTAGCTACCTGTGATTGTATAGCATTTGATTTCGTTCCCACTTTCATGGTGAGATCATCAATCTGTAGATCAAGCATGCTGGTTACGGAAAGCATCCTAAATTAGAACAAAGTGAATAAAAAGCTATAATCGACATAGCTCGCAGAAGAAGCAAACTGAAGTGTTAATGGGCTGGCCATATTATTATTGGCCGTAGAACCGATGACCGTTGGGATAGACGTGTTTTTGAGTGGAGATCGCGAATCGGCAAACGTATGGAAGGACGCTGAGGCTAGGTGGAGTGACGATCTTCGCAAGGCAGTAGCTGGATGAGAGATGCCGAAAACCGAACTGAATGGAGAGGCCTATGTCCAGCAGTGGACTGCTGAAGTCTGATGATGATGTACTTATAAAAACTTTTATTGATAAAAGTACGGAATAAATGCGTCAGTTTTACAAGCATTTCGCCGATGTAACATGATAAACGTGATGAAGAAATTATCATAAGAATAATATTATTTTACCGTGAACATCTTTGTACAGATGTTCTATGTCACGAAGTCCGTTTGGCTATGCATGTTGTCAAGCGTGCACATTCACACTGTTTTTGTGTGCGTAACCTCGAGAGCGCTCAGTGTCGTGTAACACATACAAGCGCGCTTGTCGGGATACGTCACTACTACAATCAAAGCCGAACGGACTTCGTGAAATAGAATAGGTATCTGTACCTTATAACTGCCAAGCTAAATGAATCATAAATTAGGTATGTTTATTTACGTAGAAGTAGGAATATTTTTGTGGTAGGTATTTGTATCCAACTATTTATGATAACTTATATACAATATGTATATAGCGCATAAATCACGACGGCATTAAAAAAAATATAGATTATGACGTTTTCACTGAAATTTATTTATTTTTTTGTTCTACTAGAATCGCGTCACAGAGTACTTTTTGATAGAATCGCGTCGTACCGTCTAGTCGCGCCTGTCTGCGAGAGCCTTTAATTTGAACGGAACATTCCCAGCACCAAAGCCCGTCAATAATTTTTAAGTAATTTCATCAAAAGGAAATTCATAATAAATTGAAAAAGTAAAAAGTCGTGCAAAATCCACGAGAACTATTGCCGACAAATTGCTTTGCAGATTGGCAGGTGTTGTGTTAAAATAAAACTGTATTAACATTATGGATTAAATAATAAATTAAAAAAATCTCTGGCGAACATACTTTACACACAGTTTTGAACATTTTTGTGAAACATTGATAATAATTCTCGTTAGTGTGTGACACACTTCCGGAATGGAAGCTTGATAAGCCTGTAAATTATTAAAATATGTCACTGACCTATGACTGCTATTTAAATAAAGAAGAGTCTACTTGATAGTTATTCTGTTCATGAGAAAATTATACATTCTATCTTCGATCATTATTGATCGAAGCATTCTACATAATTATAATGCAATTAATTGCAAATTATTTGCAAAAAATTAAAAGCAGCATTTTTTTTTCCAAATTTTTATTTTTTAATTTTTGTTTTGCAATAAAAGCATAAATTCACTCATTTTTATTTTATTTTAATAGCTACATTTATCTTTAAACTTAGCAGTGGTGGCCCTGTGGCAGTGAAAGTGGTGGCTCTTACTTTGTGTATTTAATCTCATCACTACTGCTCTCAAAACGGTGAAGGAAAACATCGTGAGGAAACCTACATGTCTTAGAACCAAACATTGGAAAGAGGAGGCATGTGGACCCCTCCGTGCCTCGGAAAGCACGTTAAGCCGTTGGTCTCGGCTGTCATTCGTGGATGCTTTAAACATTTGTACAAAAACATTGCTCAAAATTTTGTATTCCTAAATTAATATAATTAAATATTAAAAGTGTTTTACCAAAATACTGAATCATCACGTCGTAGAGAATAAAAAAAGTGTAGATCTATAAAAACATGATATTACAATATACTATATTAAGGGAGAAGAAATGATACATTAATAATGTCTTAAAAAAATACTTGAGATTTATAATTAAAAAATACAAGATATTATTTTTATAATACTAATATTCTACTAATACTATAAGTAGGTAGTTATGATATAGCTATATTTGTTATAATCTTCCGACTTTCCGTTTTTCGTTGTGACATTTTTCTCTGCACCAACATCGAGAGCATTTTGGAAAGTTTTGCTAAATGAAGGTAGTATTACATAACTAGTGACTTCATTTACTAGGATAGTAGCACTCAGCACCAGAATAAGTACCTGAAAGCAAAAGATTACTGTTATTAGATAGGTACAACAACCTCTCCGACCGATCTTAATGGTGTATTTGTTCCGATTGGATTACAGAATATCTAGGTTCCTAAATATATGTATATTTTTAATGGACACTGATTTAAAGACGAGTTATGAGAAAAATAAGTTTTCTACAAAATTTTTAAATTCCTACCTTTTTTTTTTTTTAGGATGGGAAATCATCAAATGACCCCTCCCGCTCTGGGTGGAGCGGAAGGGAGTGTCAGACTCTTACTGACTAAAACCCATCCGTTTTCCTTCCTTAGCCCTTTATGTTCCGGGGCAGCGGTAACCCTTTCGGACAATCCCGCTGCCCCGGCAGGCTTCGGCCCTGACGGGCCCCTCCTTGTCTGCTGACATCTCTTGAGGCGCGCGTGGAACACATACGCGCCGTCCGGCACGGGCCTGGTCCTGATCGGACGGCGAGCTACCCATTACTCGCCGTCCGCAGGCCCGCGCCTACGGTGGCCGGGAGTCGTCACGCGGCTCCCGACGCCCGGGGCGTCTACCGCGTAATTCCTACCTTGAGAATATGTTTGATTTACAAATTATTTTGGTAGTACGTTTGTATGAACTACGCATGTTACGCCGGCCCCTTAAGTACCAATGAGTTTATTGGATCCCCAGTAGGCCTCAAATCCCTATGATCACATTGCTCTTTATCTAATTGATACACGTCATGTCCTCTGACATGATAAACATGGGGCATATACCCAAGCATTGTATGTAGATACACGGTCTGACATTGGTGATGAAATTGGTATCATTGTGGACAATTCACGATGACTTATCGATTTCTTAGCCAATGATTTAGCGTAAATCAGGTTTAGGTACTAGATTTTTTGTTACTTACAGGCCTGTTTTAATAAAAATCTCAGTTGGAGTAAGTAAGGTTTTTTACTGTGATAAACAATTAAATGTAGCACACAACTCAATGGTAGCCCCTCAAGAGAGTCCCGCTCTATCCCCTATGGCGACTAGACGTTCCCTTTGAGTTGTTGTGTACTTACTGATAATTCGGTGGTTTTACTTTAGAGTAACCCCAAGCCCCTAATAAGTAATAATAATAATAATAATAATATCCTTGGACATTTCACACAACGCCATTTAGTCCCAAGCTAAGCAACCTAATGCTTGTGTTATGGTAACGAGATGGCTGATACACTACTTATATACATTTTTTTTTTTGTAAATACATACATATTATAGATAAAACACCCAGACCCGTAACAAATACTTGTAGGTCGTACAAATATTTGTTCCGTGCGGGAATCGAACCCGCGACATGCTGCGCAGCAGTCAATCGCTCAACCACTGCGCCAACCGTGTCGTCAAGTGATCCTAGTGAACACCACAGCAGCTACTTTCGTGATATTTATTTCAGACCAGCTTCTGCCCGTGACTTCGTCCGCTTGAAATTTCTTATTTCCAGGGAAATGCAATGCGATGCGACGAGGTGGATCAGGATCCACCTCGTCGCATCGCATCGCCTGCCCGAGCTAGTACTTCGTTTTCGTTTAGCGTTCTTTCTGTCTTTTTTCTTTTTGCTTGGTTCTTAAGGCCCATCGCTATGTTAAATAAGGGTCTATTTAACATTCCTCAAGGATTGGGCTATCAAATACAAAAATATTTTTTCAAATCAGACTGGAAGTGCCAGAGATTACCGCGTTCAAACAAACAAAGAAATTCTTCAGCTTCATTATTAGTATTAGGTAATATGGATAGATGATGGGTCATATAATTATAGTTCATACTTCATACCGTTATGCCAAATAATAGATGGATGGATTGCGAGGAATGACATAAAAGAAAAAACTTTTTACAAAAAGAAAACAACGAAAAAAAAAAACGCTACAAAGTGAAAAATAACTTTAATTTCGGAAGTCGGTGTCAATAAACGAAAATGCAGAAACCACGTTTTTTTTTTTGTTATAATGTTTTTTATTTTTCACTTTTTAGTGGGAGAGTTTGTAATTTATCGAAGTTGCAATAGCCTAATGTCAACTGATCATCACCTTTTACAAAATATTGCTTTTCCCGATGCTGGGACGTTAATTGTTGAGGAGTTCTCCTGATTCTTATCAGCACTCCACTCACCATACGCATTGAGACGAGCATAAATTGCTTAGCAACAATATTAAAGTACCTAATCGAATCGCAACCCGTGAAATATTTATCATTGAGTAGTTCCGATGGGCATCTGTGGTCTTCATCATCAGCACCACTTTACCAAATGATGATTTCCGAGAGCAAATACTCAAGTTACTTTAAAAAAATACCCAAATCGCTATAGGTTTGCCTATAACATTTAAGGGTTTCCCTCGATTTCCATCTTATCCTCTCATCAGATTCCAACTTGATGACAATGGGACCACCTCGAGAGTATACACTTTCAAACAAAAAAAAAATTCTAATCCGTCCATAATTGACGGAAAAATCTGTGAACATATATACAAAAAAACATACATAAATTCGAACATATAACCTCCTCCTTTTCGGAAGTCGATTAAAAAGGGGGTGATTATTGGCGTGACGGTTGACATGCGAGACGGAGAAGAAAATGTGACCCCAAGTAACATGGGACAACGCCAGGAAGATGATGATGATGAAAGTCATCATTATATACATTATTTAACAGCGGGGTAATTGCGTAACACATCAGTAGCAATGGGTTTCATTTTGACAGTTCAACAACATTCATTGCGTTATTTACGTTGTTGAGCAGACAGGTTTATCAAACATATGGAGCTATGGATTAGCAATATCCTTCAAAATGATTCAGATTGACAGTGTGTTATGCAATTAGGGTGCAGGTCCTTATTATGCTTACTATGTTAATTTTGGAGAGAAAGATCTTTGAGAGATAAATAATAGGTACCTACAGAGAAATTTACGAGACTTTTCTTCATGAGTTGATAAAGTACCACCAATTTCTTTATGAATTATCAAGAGAACCTAACCTATCCCAGGCGGGGATCCAAAAATTTAAAAGTAAAGAAAATATCACAATAATATCCCATTCTTGGCACCATACACATCTATTTCATAAACAGGCGAGGAAAAAGCAGACAATTACTTATGTGTATATTAAATTAAATGGGTGACCGTTGTCAGTAATTTGCATTCGTACATCGTGCGATCAGCAAATTAGTTAAATAATTTTTGTTATACCTTGCAATTAGTAAATTATAATTATACTAAATAATTTGCATAATTTGTCATCATGTACCCAAGATTATTGTGTTTAAGTGTATGTTGTAAGCAGTTAAAACTACAGTGTCATAAGCTTTTAAAGGTGAATCACTAGCCTCATAAAGTGCCTTAATTATAATGAGTTAATGTAACTTAGGGTAAGTGCATTTTGTTATTGTTATATGTGTAAATAAAGATATTTGAAATGATGTTATACTGAGAGAACGCTGAGTTAATCTATAGTGTCATAATTTATCATATGAGAGAGTTAGGCCTTTGTAGGAACTAGGTATTAAGCCAGTTGTTATAGAGTATTGTGTCTCGGGTATTGCTTTGCGTAATCGTTATTTTCCCTTTATGAGCACAATCCTATAAGGTCGATACTTGAACGGTTGAGCTAGAAGTTATTAAAATTATTAGAAGTTATTATGGTTCATCTCACGGACTCGATATAGCGACTCTGAGAAATTGTAATAAGTCTCATTGCAAGCTTTCACCAATACAAGTAGGAACGGAGACTATTTGTATGGGTGGATGCCCAAGTGTTTGGGAAAGGTATATAGTGTAGTGGCTCGCCACATTATTTGTTTGTGTACCTACCTATTTCTATGTATTAACAATAAACTTTAATTGTTTAAGAAGGTACTTGTTTAATTGAATCTTTCCCTAACAGATTATACCTTATAAATTTACTTTAGCACGGTGGTGAGTAGTGTAATACCAATAGAAACCATCAACATCTTGTTTCTTATTAATTCCTGTAAACTGCTCAAGGGCCAGGTTACAGTTGTTCAAGTACTGCTATTAGAGCCGTAGCAATGATTGAGGGTGGTCAATCGCAACGTTCCGTGTCTCAGCAGTTAGGATATTCACGAAGGGCTGTTCAAAACTTGTGGAACCGGTACCAGGAGACCGGTAGTGTGTCTCGGCGTCGTGGCTCGGGAAGAGTACGTGCTACTACTGCCAGCGAAGATCGGTACATTCGAATTTGTGCAAGACGTGAACGAACGCAATCGCTTGCACGAAGACCAGCAACGTTCAAGAAGGCGATTAGTTCGAACTAAACTGAACGGGAGCCAGCGTGCAAACCGTTTAAGATTTGCGCGTCAATATCTTGAATGGGGGATGGAGGAATGGCGTAACGTGCTCTTTACGGATGAGTGCAAGGTGAAGTTTTATAGTGAAGATCGACGTGTCAGAGTGTGGAGAAGAAGCGGTGAACGATTTTCTGACCCTTGCATACACGAACGTGACAGGTTTGGTGGTCCCAATGTCATGGTCTGGGGTGGAATCAGCTTACAAGGCAAAACAGAGCTTGTTTTTCTGAATGAGGGTACAGTAACAGCACAGAGTTACATCGAACATGTTGTCAGGCCCCATGTTATATCGTTTTCACAACGAGCAGACGACGGCTTCATCTTAATGCAGGATACTGCACGAGCGCACACAGCCCGAGCGACCATGTCTGTCTTAGAGGAAGCCAATATCCAGGTTTTGCCATGGCCTGCCAACAGCCCCGACCTAAATCCGATCGAACATCTTTGGGACCAGCTGAAACGGCGAGTCAGAGCAGCTCAAGAGGATGTACACACTCAGCGCCAGTTGATTGACCTCCTGAAAAGGTGTTGGGAGTGGGAGTGTTTTAAAAAGAGGAGGCCATACTCGTTACTAACCCCATAAAAAGCAACTGTACATTTTGTGATTTTGAGACTGAACTTTAATTTTAATGTTTATGTTTAAATACTCACAAATATGGTGAAGCCTAATAATCATGACTATGTCGTAAATTTTTTATTTAATCTTATTAACATTAATTTTATTTGATGAAAAAATAGTGGTTTGATTTAATTTAAAAACCCCAGCATCGTAAACTTCACGAGAATTAAATTACGCAGAAAAATAGTGGTGGCCCTTATTTTGTTTTGAGTAGTATATATGCATCCAAAATTGCCGATCAAAAATCTGTCTCATATAGTAAACTTTAACCTTTCAAACTATGCTAGAAGGCGTCGCGGTAGACCCCGTAAAAGATGGCGGGTTGAGCTGGACAAAACAAACGTCTAATGATCCACATTAGCACTGGATTGAGAGCACTGGAAGTCAAAGGGAGAGGCTTTTACCTAGCAGTGGCATGATATACCTAGGCTAACAGTAAAATGACTACGTCATCTACGACATTACTTCTGTCTATCTTCACTGGGTGCATAGATAATAATATGTTGGGTGTTAGTTGTTTGCTGTAGGTACCAATCTTAATTGGTCAATAAGTTACGGAACTGTTTTCTATACAAAGAGGATAATTATGCACTATTGTGTTAAGACGTCAAAGTGGCTCGCAACAAAACAGACGATACGATAATTATAGCAATGACTTCAGGAACCCTTATCAAGGTCAAATTTATTAGCAACTGGTTCGTAATGAGTCGACATCTTTGTGACAGAGATCTTAACTATCGCTATATATTATACACATATTTACCTATACACACACACACACTATGAATAGAGGTAAAGTCGGCAAAGAAGTTAATCATATACTAATTAGTTTGACATTGCTAGGAATATCGGTGCACCTCTGCCAAACCTTTTTGGGAATACAGGCGAGATATTGTGTTTAGTAGGAGGATGAGGATAAGCCATAAATACATTTATCTCGTCAGGGAAAACCCCCATAACAGTATGTCCGTTCGGGGATCGAACCCGGACAAACCATCAGACGCACTTGCGACCGCTGGACCGAGGACAGCCTTTTAACCGCTTACTCCGGATAAATCCGACAAATATTTTCGTGTCCATTTCGCCAGGGTCGTATATTTACGACCAAATACTACATTTTTATTTAGGTAATTACGCTGTATTCTATCAGGTATTTTTTTTCGGGCCTACGACAACTGCTACCTAGTCGGACGGTTAAAAGGTTAATAAAATATTTTTCACAATTCCACGTTTCATTTTGTGTTATAATCGCTCACCTAGTAATATATTGGCACATCTACGTTTTTCACATTTTACAGAAACGAAGATCAAAGATTTTATAAAATGTAAAAAATTGATTTATGGGTTTATATTACGTTTTTTTACTGATTTTATGGGTTTGATTACTAGTATAGCGTTGTGCCGTTTTACCACTTTATAAATTATGCACTTTTGAACACTTAATACGGTAAAAACTCAATTTCACATTTTTTGTAGATGTGCCGATATATTACTAGGTGAGTGATATGGGTTTATTTTTGTTAGCAACAATAACCAAATGGGTCCCCAATGTTGTTTCGAACACCGCTGTTGCGACACACGCTGTAGCGAATTATTTTTCCACTGCCTCACGTGGCCTCACAGGTTCGAAAGCTCATGGACTCGAATGAAGTAATCGCGAAAGACGCTGTTTCGAAAAACATTTTCACTGCCTCATATGCTCGAATGCTTGTGATTTCGATTTATTTAGTCACTAGCTGTGCCCGCGACTTCGTTCGCGTGGATGTCGGAAAACAATAGGTAATGTGTCGCATAGGAAAGGTGTAATTGCCACTCCTTCATTGAAAAGGAAGAATCATCCGATCTTGCCTGGTAACGCTTCCCTTACCTAGGGTTCTCTACCACGGCGTCCACGGCCCTTTTGACTGCAGTCACTGCGTCTTCATGGTTCATAATGACCAATAATGACAATGCGACGAAGTGTCACTTTGATTTTTGAGAATAAATTAAAATGAAAGCGCCTGCTCGAGGCTGATTATCTAACCAAACAGCCATATTATGTCCATTTTATTTTGCGTCTGTTTTAGAATACCAACTTGTAAAATCATATCACCATTTTATCTAAAGTAGGTATATCTGAGATTAGTAGGTGAAGTTTGAAGTTAGTTTTTCTAAGCCTTGGTTTCTTCTCTGCGGTAAATTTAGAATTTTTTTAACTTGGTATTGAAGATATCATCTAAACCTACCAATATTATGCCTTATAAAGCGTCGAGATATCTAGATGATAAAATGATAAAAGGAAGAATACATCAATGGTGTTACTCTTAAATCGTACTGAAGTTTATGTGAAAAGTAGTTTGAAGTCTTTTATAACATATTCTGTAAACCTGTGCCCACGCTTGTTTAACTCTCCCTTGGTGGATAGCCTTTTTTTTTTTTTTTACGGATGGGAAATCATCAAATGACCCCTCCCGCTCTGGGTGGAGCGGAAGGGAGTGTCAGACTCTTACTGACTAAAACCCATCCGTGTTCCTTCCTTAGCCCTTTATGTTCCGGGGCAGCGGTAACCCTTTCGGACAATCCCGCTGCCCTGGTGGATAGCCTTAAGATATCTTGAGGGTCGATATAGTTGTAACCAAGACAATGGCCAAGAATTTAGTTATTGTCTCGAAGACATATTCTACAATACCTTTTTATGACATGGCAGTGCTGTGTGTAACTGCTCAATTAATAAATGTCATGTACCTACTCAATAAATGAACTGCCCGTCTGGCGGAGTGTGCTGAAGCGTTATCGTGGTAAATTAAGGTTAACAAATTTCGAAAAAAAAAGGCAAAAACTTGAAAGTAGTCATGATTTAAACCTTATGTAAATAAAAAAATGCTTCTCTGTAAACGATGTTAGAAAGGTTGCTTGCCCCTCGAAAGAGCTTCTACATAAAGTTGCCCGTGTAAAAAGCAACCCATTTACTTTGGTTATATTTGACACCAGCCGCCCTTGAAAACTACGAAGATGAAAATTGGTGACACATCAAAATTGGTCCTTTGTAACACTTACAGCCTTACTAATAAACGTTGTATAGCGTCTGTATAGTTACACAACGCTTTGTCTTTTTCTTTCTAAAGACAAATTACTGAAGACTGAAAGAGATAAATCAGTGTGTAACTATTTATCTGATATAGGTAATATGTATATTGGAATAGTAAGGGGGCTAGAGTATATAGTAATAAGAACGCAGATTTTTAATTTCATTAAAACAGACAGCAAAACAAATGAGTTACTTAACTAACGACTTCTCAAATTCGCGCTTCAGTATACAACTCAACCTAATTAATTAATTTATCGGAATTACGATCCGATCCAGCCTGTCTCTTGCTGCCGCCCCCAGCGACGCTCTAAGCCGTATTCCACAGGGGGTGCTCTTAGCGACTTGTCGATTAGTTTATACCTGAGGTTTATGCCCTGACTGAAGGCTTACATTTATTAAGGTATCCACAGGATAGCCCGGTTAAACAACCTACTAGGTTTGACCACATGATGCCAGCCAAAAAGAAAACGGAAAATTAAAACGTTTAAAAAAAAAATAGCAAGACGTCTCCCTAAATATGTAAATAATCTATTGAAATTATTTAGAGTAACATAATCAGAATCACCATCGTGTGAAATTTAAAAATCTTGAACTGTTTGGATAGTTTTATGATCCTAAATAAATCGGTAAAAATGAAATATTCTGAAAAGTATTTTGAAATTCTTGACTGCTTCTTTTTTACTGGTAGCAAGTGCTACTGCTCATGAGGTCCTGGGATCGATTCCCAGTTCAGGCAAAGTGTTATGGGGTTTTTCTATTAGGAATTTCTCTGAAGCAACCAGGAGTGTGACTTGATGATGGCAATAGGCTCGCCCCCTATTACATGGGACTAAAAGATAACTGGCGAAATGTTGGTGTACCTATTATGATTACACCTTTGCCTAGCCCCTCGGGAACTTGGGGGAACAGAGCGGGATGCTTTGTTATGTTAATTTGAAATTTACAGCGATGCGGACGAATTTTTTGATGCCTAATGAGCTCCTGCCTTTTTCTTTTTTTAAACACTTGTATATAGTATAAATATATTTTAGAAGACAATTATGGTTAATGAAATAAAGAACATTTGAAATTCAAACAAAATGATACTATAATCATAGCTGTACCATTAACGCACTCTATAAAATCACATAAAACAAAAAATTAAAACAAATCACACTCACCGTTGCCCGACTCATTATGTAGTTAGCCGCAGCATCCAATGATCCAAATGATTACAGATCTTCGATCACACTATAACGCATTTGTTATTGTTTATCAAACGTCACAACAATAATATGGCGTGTTTATAGTCACTATGTAATACACACGTCTGTCGCCAATGCTCGTTGATACGGGAATGAGCAATGAGGATTCTCTGCCCTAAATACAGATGTCATTATCGTACTTTTCATAAACATTTTTGGGACGCGGATGGGTTATATCTTTGTGGTTAAGGTTATTGTTACTTAATATAGCCGCCCGCGCATGGTCTTTGTTAACTCTTTTCAAGTCTCAATGGTATTCTTAAAATAGATTATTGAATTTATGTTCATTCATATAAGACTGAAGGACACAGCGGTGAAGGAAAATATCATGAGGACAATAATATGAGTCTGAAATCGCCAACCCGTCTTGAGCAAGCGTGGTGGTCAATGCTCGTGTCTTCTCTGTGTGAAATGAGGCGGATGCCTGTAGTGGGACAATAATAATAGGCTAGTATTATTATGTAATAATGCCACGTGAGATAGATTTACGAGGGGCGTTCAATGTATTCTCGTCTAGGTATCGGCATGAAAAAGACTTAATTTTAATTATAATAATTTTTCAATATAATCCCCTATTATCTCAAATGCATTTCTTACATCTCGAAATTAACTTTTCAATACCCTGTAAAAAATAAGTTACTGTTTCTCTAAAAAATGCGCATTTATTGCCGCCTTGTTGAAAAATCGTTTCTCAGGAAGGTCTTTTTTCAAATTAGGGTACAAATAATAATCACTCGGGGCTAGGTCCGGGCTATAAGGTGGATGGTTAATTTCTTCAAAACCACAATCTCGCACAGTAGTCTTGGAAACACTCGCCGTTTGGAACGGGGCGTTGTCGTGAAGAAGCAACACACCGGTGGTCAGTTTACCCCGTAGACAGAGTAAACTATAGACTGCTGCATATCTTCTTTTGCATTCGCACAAGAAAAAGAGAAATATATTAAACTCACTAGCAAAGAAAAGAGACGGAGTAAGAATATTTCTGTCCCTTACTGCGTGTCGGCTAAGGCACATTAATGTGCCCAACAAGTTTGACGTTTATGAAGGATGCAGATTGACCTTTAGCTAAATAATAAATAGTACACCTCGATTCAACAGAAAATAAGATCCGTTTCGTGCTCAACTTAATAATAGAACATTTGCGCAACTGTGAAAATGGTAAGGTGCAGTGTAATAGGCTGTAAAAATAATAGTATGATGAAGATTGCCGGATTGTCCTTTCACTCGTAAGTATTCGATAATTGCAATGTTGAAGTGTTTCTAAGCAATTTGCGTATTACTATTCGTAATCAAATAGTCGCAGCTATGTACGAACTAATTAGTTTCACGCGCTAAATCTAATAAAATCGTGGTTTTGATAAATCTTTATTTCTTAACCTCAAAATCCAATGTTGCCACTTTTTTAACAGGGAATTTACCCTAATTCCCTGTTAAAAGATTGATCCTTATTATTTTTTCATGCAATGCATGAACTTAAATAAACCAAAGTTGTATGTCATTAATAAAAATTAAGAATTATTCAAAATTATTATTGAACTTGTTTTGCAGATTTCCAAATGAGCCCGAATTACGAAGCATGTGGATTACTGCAACTAGTAGGCCTAAGTGGGCTCCAAAAACTAGTTCAAGGATTTGTAGCGAACATTTTGACAAAATATGTTAATAAAAAAAGGATGCAAAGCTTTTTTATACCCCGATGCTTTTCCAAATACGGTAATAAATATGGATTCAGTCGTTACGGGCCGGCATCGACAGAAGCCCGAAAGTCTGACAGCCAGTCTCACCAAGGGGTATCTTATTGCCCAGTTACTGCGTTGTGGAAGTCAGATAGGTAGTCGCTCCATGTAAAATACTGGTATTCAGCTGCATCCGGTTAGACTGGAAGCCGACCAACATAGTTGGCAAAGAGCTAGGCAGATAGATTGATAAACCTGAACTGGCAGGGCCGTTTAGCTAAGTGGGGTCCTTGACAATTGAGGATTTTAACCTCGGACCAGTTAAAAGAGACCTATAAGGTGGTTCATCAATTGGAATGAACAACAAGTATAATTATATTTTTATATAATACTTATACGTAAAAAGTAATGTGATATGTGTACATAGGTACAGACGCCAGCACATCAAGATACCCGAAACTGTCAAATTTTCCCAATCAACTTTGAACCTTATGCTCTAGCGATAAAGTTGAAAATCTATTAAAGTAATTTAACAGATTGTAGTAGCTTGATGTGCTGGCACGTATAAAAAACCTAAACTGGCATAAAAGGTAACTTTCCGATTTTTTCATTTGCAGTATCATTGACTGTTGGTTAATTCCTGTCGCCGAAGCGAAGCCCACCCTGCCAATGCGTAAAGATAAGCCTGCTGTGACAAACCTCATTTAAATTAAACATTTTTCAACAATGTTTTTCTTATTTACAAAATATTGGGTAAAATTTACCTTACTTGGTAACCCTATTAATAGATGTACTTTTTTTTGTGTCCCTTTCGGTGACACTGACTCCACGAGTCTATAGTTTACTCTGTCTACGGTTTACCCCGACTTTTTTTATTGCTTCCCGTAAATTTTGTAAAGTGGATGCGTAGGATGCTGCGTTTATGGTTTCACCTTTTTTTGTGTACTCAATCAGCAAAATTCCCTTTGAGTCCCAAAACACTGTGGCCATGATTTTTCCGGCAGACGGAACGACTTTGAATTTCTTAAGGGGCGCAGTACCCTTCTTGTGCCACTGCATTTACTCTTGCTTACTTTTAGGGTCATAATGATGAACCCACGTTTCATCTCCAGTAACAATTCGATCGAAAAATATAAATACTTGATATAAATACTTGATGGAATTTCACCACAGAGCTCTAAAAATTCTCTACAGCACTCGATTCCCACTTGCTTTTGAGGCGCCATGAGCATTCGTGGCACCCATCTTGCACTGACTTTTGAAAGGTAAAGATGGTCATGAAGAATAGTGTGCACGGAACTAACAGAGAGGTGAGTCATCTCTGCTATCACTTCTCAAATATATATATATATATTGGTATTCTCACGGTTGCATCACAGTTTATCTTTGCCAACATCTTATATATTAGGCAAAATATACACTTGTACACTAAAAACAGTGATATTCACAATGTTAACACTAGAAATAAGGACAAACTACGAACTCCCTTTCACCGGCTTCATAAGGTTCATAACTCATTTGTTGGGCTTGGTATAACTTTTTATAACAAGCTACCTTCCTCTTTGCTAGATTTGCCTTATAATACGTTTAAAGCTCAAGTAAAATCCAACCTTTGTTCAAAGGCTTACTATTCAATCAACGATTACTTAAACGATAAGAATAGTTGGTCGGCCTGATTAACTCAAGACAATGTTTATGTTCTTTCTCCAGAATTAGCTTACTGACAGGTTATATGAGTTCATGTAATTGTTTTTTCTTTTTTTTTTTTTTTGTTGACTGTATAAGTAAATTCAGTTTAATTTTATTTTAATTTATTATTGACATAATCAATTCATTTCAATGTTTTGTAATGAGTTGATTGCAATAAGTGATTAGCTAGCGACCTCTATGATTGATCATTTTATTCTTGCCTGAGTAACCGGCAGCAAGTTCGTCATGCTCCCTTAGATGTCACTGCTTGCGGTAGCGTCGGGGGTCGGGTTGCCTCCTTCCCTCAAATATGGCGAGGGGGGTAATGGCTGATCTTTGCGTTATGCTCGTGAACGGGTGCTGCTTGTGGTGACTGGTCGTCTTGCTGACCATGGTTTTATTGTTGTTATTAGTAATACCTAACTTGTTTATTAATTTTTACTTTGATGGTCCTGGTCTATCATTTGTGCCTTCAAGTGACAGCTATGTGAACAGAACCCAGCATTGCATAAATATGTAAGTTGTCACGCCCTTTATACCTGGAGGCTTTTATTTAGGTAGTTTTTATTTTTATTTTATTATTTTTATTTAATTATTTTATTACTTTTGATTTAGTATTTTTATTTTAGCTTGAGTACGTATAGATTTTTATGGTATTTGTTGGTATATTGGCGTGGCTAGCTAACATATGGCAAATAATTTTATTGAATGTTCTGTGTCCTGTAATGTTAATTAGATACTTTGCAGGTCTAGTTTTGTATACAGTCGAGTATTTTATAACTGAACAGACAGCTGTGCTGCTGGGGAGTTTGTTGCGCCACTTCTTCTCCCCAGCGAAAGCACTAGGAAGTGGTGAAGGGCGGGCGTTTTTGGGGGACTGTCTTATGTAATTTTGACGTTCGAAAAGTGCTGATTCTCAGCCTAGTTTGAATAAATGACTTTTGATTTTGATTTTGATTTTGACTTCGATCTTCAGTCGGGAATCCTCCAGTATAAGCTAAAACTTAAGCTTAACTTAAGCTATAACTTTTTCCACGTTTTCTTCCGTAGAGGCAGTAATTGGGCCGCTCGAGCGAGTGTCGTCTTCAATACTCTCTCTGCCCCTTTTAAATTCACTTGACCACTTTTGAACCGTAGATAACAAAGGTGGAAAGAATCTTGGTAAACAGCCACCGTCTCTTCGTGAATAGTTTTTTGACTTTTTCCCTTTTTGGTAAGGAATTTAATAACAGCGCGGTGCTCGATTTTCTTCAACATTGTCACGTTAGCCATTCCAGTTGTTGTTGTGTCGTTGACTAAGGATAACTAGCAAACTAATGATCACAACTATTTATGAAATTTTACCTTTATATCCTTAGATAATGTCATTAATTAATTATTTATTTATTTTTATTATTATAAGCCTGTGTTGTCCCACTGCAGGGCAAAGGCCTCCCTTCCCTCTTTCTACTTTTCTCGGTCTACTGCGCTTGTGGCCCAATCCTTTAAGAAGGAGTCCAGCTCATCCCGCCATCTCTTTCTGGGCCTGCCGCGCAGTCGTTTCTTGCCATTGGGAATCCGCTGAGTGGTGGCTTTTGCATATTGCTGCTCCGACATGCGACAGATATGGCCAGCCCAGTTCCACTTTAGTGCAGCAGCTGTGTGGCCAGCGTCCACTATTTTAATTAATTAATTAGTCAAATTACCCACATCATTAGTATATCACTCTGTACCGAGAATACATTGAACGCCTTTCGTAGAACCGTATTTTAGAACAATTACAATGAAGCTAAAGCAATTTTGTAGTTGTTTTTTTGATGCTGAATGCTCTGTGTTTTTAATTAAATCAAATCTGTTTATTGAAATTTTAAATCGAGTAAGTATCTTTCTACATAGTATTTTAGTTTTAATAAAAAGGGATGCAAACCCTCCTGCATCTGCACGTAAATAAATTAAAATCTTTTCGCGTCTATCTGTGCAACCGAGTTGTTCTTCTAACCTACACAACGAATTTTGATGCAATTTCTACCTTGTTTAAGAAAATATATTTCGGGAGGTGAAAAGAGAGGCCTATGCTCATGCAGTTGGTGAAGTCAGACTGTGGATGATGATGATTCCGTTAGGTTTATGTGTATTATAATAAATTAACATAATAAAGAAATCACGATGTTTTGTCAAGTCGTAAAAACCGTGCGGAGCGTTGGCGGGTCGCTAGTCCAGACTTATACTAATAATAATCCATCATACTAATATTATGAATTCGAAAGTAACTCTGTCTGTCTGTATGTTACCTTTTCACGCCTAAACCACTGAACGGATTTCGATCAAATTTGGCAGAGTAGAATTTATGCTATGCCTAATATTTTAAACAAAATCTGTATTTTTCGTTTACCCATGTTCTACAAATACTTAATTTGATTTAGATATTTCAGTAAGCTGTTCAGGCTTTCAATAACCAACTTTTTGGGGATATAAATATGTTTTCTGTTCTTGTTAAATTTTTTCTGCGTAATTTACCTACTCATAAACAGAAGTTTGATAGATTTTTATTGCTTAACTAATTGTTATAATATCGTACTATTGCGTGTGGTTTTATTTTTAAATAAGTAGATACTAATGCAGATAACCTCATAACATGATTATAAATAATAATTTTGGTCGTAAGACTGCGTCAAGCGCCCGTAAAAAATTAATCAAAGATTTTACAAGTCGTGAATTCATTTCAGGGAAGTTTTATAAAAACTTTAACACAACACTAGTGAGCTCCATGTTCTATGTTAGAGAGTTAGGATTCGACACTTTGTCCTTCAGGTGGACCATTTAACGTGGGCCATGGCAGCTGTCGGTGGTTATTCCAACCAGCCCATCTCCCCCAGAAATTTATTACATCTCCTGGTCTGTTAAGAAAATCTGTGTAAGACCTGGGTGCCCTGAGGGTTTCTGCCTATCCTGGGTGACGCCTGTGCATTCAATCAGCACGTGCGCAACGGTTTCCTCAACCTCCATGCAAGCTCGATGCTATATCTAAGTGCCTCGTTTTATATCTTTAGGTACATCAAAAGTATTCGAAAAAATCGTCAGTAATAAACAGGTAGACACAGTAGTGCATGGTTATATTATACTTTATGCCTTCTTTTTCTTTTCGAGGCAATCGTAAATTGTAATTATGGAGCAAGGTTTGGTCAGAAGCACCGCATTCGCACTGAGTGTCTGTGGGTCACTAAGCCAAAAGGATCGATAAAAATTTAAAAAAACATACCGAACCAATCTGTACACTTATATGTGATTTCCAGATATTCGTTTCAAATAGTTCACTATTAATGAAAGTAATAGGCATAACGTATTAAACGACTTCGTGATGATTAATGCAAACGTACGTAAGTAGCACGATTAACACATTCGAGACGTGGAAATATGGAAGTCTATCAAGCACGCCGAATCTAATAGGAAATCGATTTAAATTATGTAATAATTAAACGGTTTTATTTTGTAGCCTATTTTGTGTCCCACTGCTGAGCGAAGGCCTCCCCTTTTTTCTTCCAAACCTCCCTGTGTTGTGCGATCTCTGGCCATGTTGGCCATGCAAATGATATTAGATAAACGGTTTTATATTTTTTTTTTTTTTTTACTTTTTTACCTAGGTTGGAAAACCAGCTGATGGTCCACTTGATCATTATCAGTCCACTGCTGGCATCTCCAAATGCACGCCAATCAGCTCGATTCTTGGCAACTCTCATCCTGTTGCTACTAGCCAATCTGCGAAGATCGTTGCTCCACCCAGCCTGAAAGCGTCCAAAATTATTTTTGATCTCCACTCAAGAACACATCTACCCCAACGGACACCGGTTCTGCAGCTAATATGGCCGGCCCATTGCCACTTCAGCTTACTGTTTGCTGGTCCACATGAGAGAAAGTGCTTATTGTCGCGTCATAGACACTAGCATGACCAAGGAGCAACGTAGGTACCATTGCTTGATCCATATTCTTTCTCCAGTACCTATGTGCCCATTACGTACCATTCCGTGATCTAAACGGAATCACGGAATGCGTGATCTAAATTCGGTCTCTAGTAAATTAATCAAAGCTCCATTCTAAAAATAACTGTAGATGAACCTGAAAGAAAGGACCCGATATAAGTTAGCTCCACCCAGAATGTACCATGACAAGAATCGCGTGAAAGAGAAGCAACATAAAATACCTTGATAAAGCACACGAGGTTGTCGACATGTGGGCTTGTGGATTGATTCGGCTAACATTGCGTCGATTGCCGTAGCGGGCAATGGCCGCGGTCAATGGATAGCTTGACCGAGGGCCAGATAAGTAAGACAGGTCTCCTCGACAAGACACACACATTGAGGGGTTTTCTATCTCTGTATCCTGAACCACCGGTAGCTATAGGACTCTTTTTCCATACTAGTAGATGCCTCATATTCTTAAAAGTGTGGTAGTAGGTAATCGAGAATCTACCCTGGGGGAGCACTAAGGAACTTTGTAACTCAGTCTCAATTCTAAAATCCTGTTTTTGGAACTAACGGTTTATTAAAATTGGTATGCGAACAAAGTCGCAGGCAGCTACTACTGGGTACATAGCGGAACATGTCACGTGCGAACTACGTGCAGAGTTCAACTTGCACGCGTGTGCGCAAGTTGTCATGCGTTAGGCAAATCAAACGAGCCAATTGGTAGATGTATTACGTTTATACACTAGTATTATGATGTATGTAATTAAACTTAACGTCGTATTTGCTCGGAGATTCATAGACAGTCATAGACCATGGTTGCGGGTACGAAATCTGACATATTTTATCGTTGTGACATTTTTTGTTTTGTATTTTGGTCATTGGCTGTTTGGAAAAGAAGAATGAGTTATTGTTGCACTTTCTTATCTTGGATAACTGCTGTGATTTTCGACGAAGGCAACGTATCTGGAGGAAACCAGGAGGTCTATCTACACCTAAGCACGAAATCCGTAGTTTCAACCGAAGTTATGGGCATTTTCTATTCCGTATCACCTACGGATATAAGATTACTTTAGGGTCTGTACTAATAATGATTGAAAACTTGATTTGACGATTACTCCCGGTGTGTTTCTGTCCGTCCGAAAAAGTCAGTGTTCACTCCAATATACAGATGTACTTTCGGACGGGCCCGTATGTTCGTTGACGGACTCTGAGAGTAGGGCCCCTGGGCCCGAGCATCAAATGTCTGTCCTGCCTTGCACTTCAACTGCCCTGCAAATGATTATTGACAATAATTCTCTGAAATTGAATTACAATGATCGATTATCAATGTAATCTTATTTTTTTTTATCCCTTTTCTCTATATGAGAAAGGGCAGTAACTCAGTGACTTAGAATTTGTAGATACTGTGCTAGCGTTTGCTTTCGGATTCGCCCGCATGGTCGAAAAAGAGATCGGTAAAAACTCTTTAAAAACCTTCTCAATGCAAAAATACATTTTTGTGCCAATTTTTATGGTGATCGGTCAATCGGTGTTCGAGTTTATCATATACCAACATACGTTTTTATATATAGAAGATAGATTATTTACGTGATGTTGTATACATAAGTAGCTATAAATACTTAGATAAATGTATGTTTAGTGATGTATGATTTCGTAGCCGGATCATGAGGCAGGTCATCAACCTTTTAAAGGTTTTTTGTGAAGATGTCTAGTAGGTAGGTACATTAGAATTAAATAGATATAGTTTTTATCCACTCGTAGTCTCTTAGAGGGTGTTGACTTTTCTACAATATTTTGTAGGATATGTATTATGCATATAGGTATTTTGTCCATGTTTATTTTTAAGAGAGCTAAAGCCATTTAAAAGCTGTTTATAATTTTTTTGGTATAAGTACATTACAGTTATCAAGTTTGCCTTTGGTATCGTTAAATTAAATTCTACAAGGTAATATTTACGAAAAAGGAGTGAAGGAGTATATAAACATCGTAGCTGGTGGCGTTCTGTAGTTTCTGCTTACTCTCATGGACAGAAGATGTGAGTTTATTTATATATGTATACCTATTTTAATAGTATATATCGTAATATTCGTAATGCTGTCTGCAAATGTCTAAAATCCCTCAACAAGGCAAAAATGGGAGTCCATGAAGAAGTAATGAACTGGAAGTTTATTATCCGAATAAGGGTCGTACATATCTGACATATCGCAATCGATGTTACGCCCGACGCATTTTCCGTTAAATATGTACCAACCCTTAGCTAGGCCTTTTTCTGCATCGCAATTTAGATAAATTAAGTAATTATTGTAAGTGGTTTTTTATATAATATAATTTTTATATAAATAAATGAATTATATTAAGGAACTACAAGTCTTACCTTTGATAAACTACCTACGTGTTAAAATAAAATTACAACATCGATCACTCGTGTCAGCACATGAGTAAACCCGTGGTTATGTGGTCATAATAATTAGCATATACTTACTGATTTTTACGTAGAATTTCTTGTTAGTCTATTTTTCTTGTTCAGAAATTATTGCAATTAGCAGCAATATTTTTCTTCTTGCTCTTATAGATTTATTTTGTTAGGTTCACCAATAATTAATTATACTGATACAAACACGTCTGACTGAATCAAACGCCACTCTAATTCTGACCTCTATTATACCTACAAGTGTATAATACAAGTCAATGGTTCTAGGACATGCCGGTTGCCTCACGATGTTTTCCTTTACCGTTTTGAGAGCAGTGGTGATTAAATAAATAAATATATAAATACACAAAATAAAGCGCCCGTCTGTGTTCGAACCTACGACCTACAACTCGTAAGTCGCGGCCGTTAACACTGGGCCACCACTGCTTTCATGCACTCCCTAACATTCACTCCCAATTCTTTCATATCATTCTTCCATCATGCATCATTCTGTTCTTTGACCTCCCTCTGAGTCTGGATCTGTGCCAGGTTGATGGCAATAGGCTCGCCCCCTATTACATGGGACTTAAATATAACTGGCGAAATGTTGATGTACTATGGTACTACACCTCTGTCTGACCCACGGAGTAAATACAAGCGTGATGATATGCTATACTATACGAGTTTTATAAATGAAGGAGTCGACCTTTTCCTAGTTATTCGGGAACACCTTTGTCTGTTTTCCAAACATGACACGGAAGGTTAAGTTCGAATTTTCCCATAACACCTATTACGACTTCCTTACCGTTATTTCATTTTGTTAGGGTGTCTGCGTCAGGTCGTCGTCGTGTCAGCGTCGTCGTGGGTTGAAAATTAGACACAAGGCTCCATAAGATAACGTGTAATATTGTTTTTACAGTATGTGGATGGCTTTATCGTTGGCGTGGCACAAAAACACTTAAGACGCTGAAAAGCCATAGCGCGTCGCTAGTGTCGCGCCGTTCTGGTTGCTCCTATTCCCCACGCGCCGGCGCCGCCTTCGACAAATGACAAATGACAACGACAAATCCGCCGCCGACAAATGATACCAATCGATGACGACATCGATTGGTATCATTTGTCGCCAGTAGATGACTCTGTGGTCCTCAACACATTGCGTACATTGTTATCCTGTATTTTGTTATCTATAATTGTTTTGACGTTCAAATTTTCCTCTATTCATTGCCATATTTTCCTCTATGGATTGCCATTATGTCAGTTCTAAGTCTAAATTATCCGGTGTTTATATAATTATTTTAACACACAGTTTACACTAACATTATAAAAAATCAGAACAGAATAGGATCCCACTTATTCTTAAATGAGTCTGATACAGCGAGCTTTCTTCTTAATCCTATGCGCTGTGAACGTACAACATGGTCAGAAATGTAGACTCAACACTCGGATACACTTCGGTGAGCCTTTACCAGTTATTGTAAGAAATGGAAGACTTTTGGAGCCGACGGACAACCTCGGTAACATCGAAATGAATTACGGTGATACTCTTACCTTGAGTTGCGAAGGAACAGGGAGTATACAACATCCTAACGCGCAGCGTGGACTATCAGTTGCTGATATAAGATGTGAAGGAGGAGACATGTTCCAAAACGAGGAATGGCTGAACGAACCAGGTCGATTTTCTTATTTCAAATGTAATTTCCCGCCAGAACATAAAAGCCAACGAACAGAACGCACGTGTTATGATAGTAACCCTATCATCGAAGTTGGCTACAGCATCGAAAACCAATTTTATCCTGTTTATGAGTCTTGTTTCAACGAAGCTGGTCTGACCCCTATCTACTCAAAGTACACCCAGAAACCTTACAACTCGTTATTCCAAACTAGAGTAACTCGGCCGTATTTCATAGCGGATAATCATTATGGGCACATTCCGGTTAATTCCTTGTTTTCACCAGGAGGTCTAAGAGCGGCAGTCGAGCAGTTGGTAGGCACTGTTATTGATAACTATTTTACAAAGACAGAGCTCCTATCTAGAGGACACTTGGCTGCTAAAACCGACTTTGTTTTTGCATTTGGAGAGCGCGCAACGTTCCACTACGTGAACTGCGCCCCACAGTGGACTGGTTTCAATGGCGGAAATTGGAATACTTTAGAAGTTGATCTAAGGAACCATATTCACGCTGCTGGCTACGACACTGTAATTTATACTGGAACGTTTGGATTAACGCAGCTTGTCAATGATATGGGTCGTCGAGTAGACATTTATTTACACACTGACGCGAATAATAATCCGGTGATACCAGTCCCTCAGTTTTACTACAAGGTTGTTTATGAACCTGCAGGTAAATATGGTGTGGCCTTTGTTGGTATCAACAATCCATACTATACGGCAGAAGAAGCCCGGCAGATGTTCTTTTGTACAGACGTGTGTAGAGGCAACCGTGATTTCTCTTGGTTATCTTGGCATCCTGATAACCCTCATGAAGGCTACACGTTCTGTTGCACTGTAGAAGACTTCAGAAGGACTGTCCCACATTTACCACCATTTCAAGTCGATGGTCTTCTAACATGAACGAAGATTATTCTAGTTTGTCATATAAGTCTCAAATAAATCATTTTAACAAAGAAATGTTTTCTCATTCTTAGGCTAACCTACTATTAAAATACGAATATTTCTAAACAGGAGAAAGTATGTTATTGGACGTTATTCCTTTTCGAGAAACATTATTTTTCACGTATGAAAAATACATTGTACGGGGTTATTGGCCTGACATAGATATATGAATACGGTTAAATGTTATCAGCATTGCCGATGGAGTGACAGAGTGTGACCTCAGGGCCTCACATTTACCTACACATATTAGTAATATGACTGCTTATAGGATGCTAGCTTCTGTTCGCGTCGCGTCGCATCGCCTGCCCGCGCTATTACTTCGTTGTCGCTTAGCGTTCTTTCAGAGTTTTGTTTTTCGCGGCTTCTAAGGATTCTAGCGTGATGTTAAGTAGCCTTGAGGAAGGCTATAGCTTTCCTCAAGAATTGGGCTATTAAATGCTTAAAGAACTTTTTAAATCCGACTGGTAGTTTCAGAGATTAGCGCGTTCAAACAAACAAACTTTTCAGCTTTATTATTAGTATAGAGTATAGATTTTATTGTATACCAGTCTACTACTAGGTCATGCTCCTCTAGAATTCCACGAGTATTAAAGGTTGTTAGATGTTTTTTTTTTATATTTTAAAGCTGCACTGGTATCAGACAAACACATACAGTCTTCTTTAATTTAATGGTTTCGTAAAATGCCAGAATGAAGACAAGGGGATCAATTGAACCGTTATTCTTTACACTGTTAAGGGCTGGTTAAGGGTACCTACCTACATAACATATCAACGAAATGAATTTTCCAGATCTTATTATCGTGAATCTCACCTGCACCTGAGGGGCAATTCCCGTATCCTTAAGAACTTTCACAGCATAGATAAAATAGGTACTAAATGTACAATTTCACAGTCTGATCTGCCTCAATCTGTCAAAAATACCTCTGATTTCCCAAAATTTTTGACAAGTTTTTGACATTGATTGTCGCTGAGATGAGATTGCGACTTGAATTTTAACGTGTTTTTAAGTACGAGAATTGGCCTTCTGGTTACTGACAGAGCATGATAGAGGGCCTTGTGAACCTCGTGAATAAGCATAAGCATAATAAGCAAATAATGTTCCCACTGGGAAGTAATCAGTAAATAATGTAATCAGTAGTAATAATGTAATCAGTAAATCGTAGTAATTTAATCAGTAAATAATGTAATCAGTAGTTAAATAATGTAAAAGTAATCAGCAAATAATGTTCCCACTGGGGCCACAGGCACAGGCCTCTTCTCTAAGAGGGAATCTCAATAATGAAGTATGCCTAATTACGATATACCTAGTTGTAGAAAAAGATGAATCAAAAGTTACTCAACGTCAAGTCGTATGTCCTTCATTAAGGTAAATATAATGATCGATATAATAATAGCTAATTATGAACTAATGTGATGCGTAGCTTTCTCCTTGCGTATTTAAAGTTTAATTATAGGAGCACTTTACCAGTACCTTTTAGACCCTTGGAAGGGCCAGTTTGATATTGTACTTGTGAAACTCATTGTTCGGACAAAATGCAGGTTACAGCGGTAAGTTTATTAAACATCTTGTTATCTAAATAGGGTGGCAGGGACATCGAAGCGCAACCTGTTACTGTGGATTCAATACATGATTCTAAATTAAATTAAATTAAATTTTCTAAATTAGATTTCTAATTTTTTTTTATGTATGTGTGTGTTTTTGTGTATAAAATTTTAATGTGTGTTGTTTTATGGACTTATGGTCTGAAATAAATTTATTATTATTATTATTATTATATAAACGCCTCTGAGTTATTATAATTTTTTCATACATTATGACCGCGTAGGTATTGTACTTTTCTATGAAACAGCCCATAATTTTTTTGATAACCGACGAAACATTTCTACGCTAGGCGAATTCTGATAGTTTTGGAAAAGGGTTAGGTAAATTACTTAGCAACAACCTGTGTCATTCTTCTCAAAACTTTTGCATGCCTCAGACTTCCTACAAACAAATAATGTCTTCAATAACTAGTAATGAATATGATCCTAGTGCCATTATTACTGTGCTTATAGGTAATAGTTTAAATGTTAAAAAAGATGATATCACTGATAGTGTCACCAACCTATTAAAGTTAAATTGTAAGAAAATAATTTTGTGTGCTTTTCCATATTTTGAGCACTTGTCAAACAGACAAAACAACTACATTCACATGTTAAATAATTACATGCATTTCATAGTTAGTCACTATAGTGACAAGTTTATATTTTTTGATACCAACATTTTTGTTGATAAGCTAAGGTCGACTAGGGATACTGTGTATCTGCCCATTAGTTTTAGACGTCAAATAGCTAGGCTATTAGCATTTAATATTAACTCAGACATAATTAGTATGTCGAAGTCATCATTAATTAGCACCACAATTAGTAATAGTACTAATGTTAATGTGGTTAGCTCTGATAGTTTAAACTAGTTTGTAAGACAACAGAAGGTACCACTAACAGTATAGTTACACTTAATAACAAAAAGGTATTTTCTAGCACTAAAATTGTGAACTGTAGAAAAGGGGCTACGCAGAAATCCTTGAAATTATTTCATCAAAATATTCAAGGTTTTTCTTCCAAACAATTGGAAATTGAGTTGTTTTTAGAAAAAACAATGTTTGACATTATTTGTATAACTGAGCATTGGTTAAAAGATTCAGAAATGTTAATTAACTATGACAATTATAGTGTGGCCAGTTGTTTTAATCGAAATTCAATGCTGCGTGGTGGTTCATTAATCCTAATTAAAAGTTGTATTAAATACAAACCTCGTAAAGACATACTTGATCTATCGGTTGAACATAACATTGAACTGTCTTGTGTTGAGCTAGATAAGCATGTTATAGTGTGCGTTTACAGACCCCCAAATTATCAAAACTATTCTATATTTGAGTCAGTAATGGAAGATGTTTTGGCAAAGCTTGCAACTGGTAATAAGGCAGTAATTATCTGTGGTGACTTTAATATTAACATTTTAGAAAATAATTTAAATACCAGTAGATTATTAAATTTGTTTAAATCATTTAATTTGTCAAATGTGTTTGTAGAACCAACCCGAACAACTACGACTACTGCTACATGTATTGATAATGTTTTTTGTTGCTGCGACTATTTAGATAAAGCCATTGTTAATTATCTCCCTTCTGATCACAGTGGTCAAACTGTAACCTTTGAGTCCAGCATGCCAATACAAAAAGTGCAGATCCAATCCAGACCAATAACATCTGTTAATTTAAATAAATTCAATAGCAGTTTAATTTGTAAATTAAGTAATCAGAACCTGACAGTGAACAATGTTAATATTTTGTATACAGAATTCTTTTCGGTTGTACAAACTGAGTTCAATAATTATTTTGAAAAAATCACTAAAAGTATCAGCCCTAAGTTTTTATTTTGTGACTGGGCAACTAAAGGACTTAGGAAAAGTAGGGAAAGACTTTTCGAGCTGTATGGCCTTAAGCCTTATATTAACACAGATACTTTTACTAAATATGTTGCTACTTACTCTAAAACTTTTAAGAACGCTTGTAAGGCAGCTAAAGCCTTATACATTAGCAACAAGGTTAAATCAGCAGACAATAAAATAAAGACGGTTTGGAAAATTATTAATAACGAAACGAACAGGAACAAAAAACATAATTCTGATTACACACTGCAGACGTCAAGTGGTCTCATTTGCGATAACAAAAATGTTGCTCAAGAATTTGTAAATTTCTTTACTAGTATCCCACTCAAAACAACTGAAACCTTAAATTCCTCGCCCTCGCTCGCTTTTGATTTAGTAAGGGCGAACGTTTCAGCCTGCCCGATTGAATTTAACTTTAGGCATATTAACCCCATAACAGTAATTAAAGCTTTTAAGCAAATTAAGATCAAATTGACCGAAGATCTTTGGGGAATGTCCATTAAGGTCTGTACCTCCATAATTGAGACTATTGCGCCTTACTTAGCCTTAGTATTTAATTCGTGTGTGGATCAAGGAGTCTTCCCCGATTTAATGAAATACAGTAAGGTAATACCACTTTACAAATCCGGGGACAGTAAAGACACTAATAATTATAGACCCGTATCCGTGTTGCCGGTTTTCAGCAAGGTGTTTGAAAAGATAATGCTTAATCAGATGCTCAATCATTTTAACACGAATAAAATCCTTCACGATCAACAGTATGGTTTCACCAAAGGACGTTGTACGACCGACGCCGGTGTAACCTTATTAAAACACATTTTTAACGCGTGGGAAGAGGCTCAAGATGCCATAGGAATCTTTTGTGACCTCTCCAAGGCATTTGATTGCGTCGATCACGAAACCTTGCTTTTGAAACTTGAGCATTACGGACTTGGAAAACTTGCGCTCAGTTTAGTTAATTCTTATTTAAATGATAGACAACAGCAAGTTCAAATAAATGGTGTCAATTCGCTTAGTTTAACAGTAAAAATGGGTGTGCCACAAGGCTCGATAGTGGGTCCTTTCCTCTTTTTGGTGTATATTAATGATCTACTCCATTTATTAAAAAATCAACCACAAATGGTGTTATTTGCTGATGACACTTCCTTAATTTTTAAGATAAATAGACGTGCTACAAATTTTGACGACGTAAATAATGCCCTACTGCTGGTCCACAATTGGTTCACTGCTAATAATTTAGTATTAAATGGAAAAAAAACTAAGTGCATAAGATTTTCTTTACCAAATGTCAAGGGTAGTGATTGTGAGATAATATTGAATCAAGAGAAACTAGAATTCGTCGATAAAACTGTTTTCCTTGGGATCACGCTCGACTCAAGGCTACAATGGGGTCCTCATTTAACATCTCTTGCAGGACGGCTAAGTTCAGCAGCTTATGCTGTCAGAAAAATCCGTCAATTTACTGATGTAGATACCGCGAAATTAGTCTATTTTAGTTACTTTCATAGTATCATGTCATACGGTATTTTACTTTGGGGACGGGCTGCAGACATCGATTCTATTTTTATTCTGCAGAAAAGAGCCATCAGAGCCATATATAATCTCCGCAGGCGCGATTCTTTAAGGGAACTGTTTAAGGATATTAACATCATGACGGTGCCTTGTCAATATATCTACGAAAACATCATGTATGTAAGGAAAAATTTACATCTTTTTAGTAAAAGAGGTGACAGACATAATTATAGTACTAGAAATAGGGACCTATTAGTTCAACCAGGTTTCAGATTGGCTAAAGTAGACTCATCTTTTATGGGGTACTGTTTAAAATGTTATAATAAAATACCTCCCCACATTCTTCAACTGAATGAGACAAAATTCAAGTCTTGTATAAAACGCACACTATGCAGGCAGGCATATTATAAGTTAGAGGATTACATCGTTGATAAAGATGCCTGGATCAATGCTGGTCCTGCTCCACAACCACAACTAATTGATTAACACTTGAACATACTGTTGGAGCTGCTGAAGATTGTGGGACTATCTTTGCATTGTATAAACTCAATTTCCTTTGTATTGTATAATTTCATAGCACAGATGTGAGTTCTATGTGAGCTACCATTTACCGGGTAATAATATGTCTTTCATTGACTTGAATGTGCCCTGGCGGCTGATAGTATGTCATGCTCACTAAAATGTCTCGCTGACGGTGGCGTGTGTGTTGGATCATTTAGCTCCCTTCAAAATGGTTGAGCTGAATGGTGCTGATCTATGCGTCATGTTCGTGAACGGGCGCCGTCAGTTGGGACTGGTCATCAATTGGCTGCCTCGGCTTATTTAATTTTTTTTTTTTTGTATTGTTGTTTTGTTAAGTACTATTTGCTGTACTCTGGACGCTCTTAACACGTACGTCTTTTTTATTTTATTACATCGTTCTCACATATAATTATAAATTCAACATTAATGATGTAACTAATATTTTTGTAAAAATATAATTTAAAAGAGTGTCCATGGAGTTTCTTGCCCGTTCTTCTCCATAGGTACCTACGCTTTGGAATGGGCAACTAGCTTCATATTTTCTGACTTACCGACTTCTTGACAATTCAAAAGTGCCTGTAAATGGTTTAATTGAAATAAATGCTTTGAGTTTGAGTTTGAGTTTGAGTTTGAATCAGATAGAACTCTAGAATCATGTGGTGAATTCAAGGTTATTCGTCGATGTCCCTGCCACTCTGTATTATTTGAGTATTTTTACATTATTACATGGGTAGGTATTCTGTATTAGAATTTTAGCAATACTTGTGTTCTGAAGACTTGGTTTCGAATTTAAGAATATGTGAATAGTAACAATACTTAAATAATTATTATTATAGAATTGATTACTGATAAACAGTAACCTATATCACAGCCTATATGTATACCAATCTGACCTTACTTATAAAGCAGGGACTATATCCACAATGTACCTACCAACTTCTCAATATTGTTCTCGTTTGAAACGAAGCTCTCAACTACGTCCTTCTATAATAGCTTTTCCTGTTTTTTTTTTAGATTATAATTTGTTTGGTAGTAATATCAACAGTTCAAGCAGCCTTGGTTACAACAATTCCCAAACCGAAGCTAAACTCGATGCATTCACAACGTTTACAAAGTCCGGAAATACTGAAACATAAATCACCAGAAGAAAGACGTAAGTTCTCTTTATTTCCAAAGAGCCACATGAAGTACGTGATATCATCAGAACCGATCTTCAAAATTGCAACTCTCAAACCAATGGTACATGGAACGAAGAAACCATTGATGAAGAAACTCAACCTAAACGATAACAAGAATAAAGTTGTAGGAAATGAATCTGAACAGCCAAGTACAGACCCAATGTATGAAAAAGAAATTGCTATAACTCCTGAGGTGGACACTGTTCTGGTCAGTGAAGAAATAAGTATAGAAGTTTTCGAAGACAATTCCGAAGAAAGTAATGAAAAACAAAATGATAACAGCGAAGAAGAGGATAAACTACAAAATGATTCTAATGAATTTAAAACGGCAACAACCTATACAGAAAATAAGAAATCTCCTGATTTAAAAGATTTTATGTACGCATCCATAGCAAAGCCTATTGAAGCTAGCCCAGAAAACAAAAACATAGAAGCTTTTTCAGATGTTTCTAATGACAATAAAAAATGTAAAGAAATTGAAACGCCAGATTGGACGGAATTCATCTTCGTAGATCTAGTAAATAAACCTACAGAGGATGACAAGATTAGCAGTGAAGAGGAATACGTTACCACAGAATTTTATCAAGGGCCAGAAATCGTTCGGCAAAAAAGGTAATACTTCTGTTTTATTAATTTTAGCAATCTAATCTAATCTAACTAGCCTGTACTGTCCCACTGCAGGGCAAAGGCCTCCCTTTTCCTTTATTTTACAGCAATATTTATACTTTTTTTTGTGAGGATTTCACGTACAGAGGTTCTTATTTCGTCAGTCTATTTACAGAAATGGTGTTTATTTTTCTGGAATTCGAACTTCTGAAATTAGATTCCCTACCTATTAAATAAAGATGACTGCAATTGTGGTTTCGAATGTAAGTCAGAAATGAGACTTGTAATAGAAAATAAAATATCAATAACTTACCGTGTCGATGGCAAAAAAAGGCACGAAAAAATAAATATCGTTTTATAAATTTGTTTCGACCAAAATTCAGCAGCGAGGATACCATTATTTTATCCAATTTATGATGTGGAAAGGGTGTTCATGTGGCTTTATTTGATGATCTTTATGTTACTTTCAGGGGTAACAACGTGATTGAAGAGGAAAATCTTGCTTCCACAGTAGCAGGATATAAATACACCTGGAAAGATACGAGACTGAACAACGATGTGACTTACAAAAATATTCATTCGTGAATAAAATATGAACTGGATTATTTAGGTCATTGAAATATTATTCGTCTTACCGGATTTGAATATGATTTCACGTTGTTAATATGGCAAAAAATTCGTTGGAATTTGCACTAAAATGATGATAATAGGCATTTTAGATAACAGCAACGATGAAACGACAACAATAATGAGCAAACGAATTTGCGGCTTGTTACTGATCATATTTTGATGATTGTGTGTATCATCAGTTGTTTTATCATATTGCTTTTCTGCCATGAGCACTCGACGTTCTTCATGATAACTGTATATTCGAAATAAAATAAAACTATTATTTAAAAGTATAATTATTTATTGACGTTCACTACGAAAAAACTTACATTTATAGGCACCTAAAATGTACACACTTATCCTAGGTACAACGTAATGGCAAATAATCAATTCTCCACGTGTTTTTGTCACACAATAACATCTCAATGATCACACTAGTGAGAACGAAACATAAATAAAATGTAAACTAAGGGCAAGACAGAGACATACCGGCTGGTAACTATCTTTCACACCAAAGCTAATGTACACATACAGATATAGATCGTTTACACGCTACGATTCTAATTGCACTCGCTTATGCTTACAGTTTTAAGACAATACACGCAAACAGTCAAGAGACTTACGAATTACTTGAATATTTAACAAAATACATGTAACGAAATAGAGTCAGAATCAGAACAAACACAACCACAACAAAATTAGAATACAATCTATTATAATACCTACCTAATTTTAGCAAAGCGAGCATTCGGAACTAAATCCAAAATCCGTAGCGAGTAAACGACGTAGAATTACAAAATATAGGCGAAATCATTTATTTATTGTACTTGTAGATCGTGTCGAGACTGACTTCTAGTTCGGGTACGCTGTCAATAAATGGCGCTATTTCTTGCTGAGTCTAAAGACGTCATTTAGCGGCGCGTACGGTGTCCGCGTTGGGATTGCGTTAAACGCATATGAGGGTTGTGCATCTGCGCGGAGGATCACGACACCTGCACAAGAAATATTAGTTTAGTAATTTGCTAATATTTAGAAGCAACAGTTCTGAAATTTACACAGTGTTGTATACTTCGATCAATCGAAGGTTCTATTAGTAACAATGAAATAGTTACAAAGAAGTAAAGAATGTAAGAAAAAAACGTATGGCGCCGACCCCAAATAACATGGGACAAGAACAGAATAGAATACTCTGTATTATGTACGCATGGCTACACATCAAGCTATAGATAATCAGTATAAGCTAGGACTTCTGATTGTACGAAAAACCTATAAAATGCGAGGTCAGCTAAAACTGGAAAGGTATAGCTTGATGTGTAGTCGTGTGTACACCACATGAAATACAGATATAAACGTAGAATTTTGATTAGGTACAAAATGTAAAAGGGCAGAAATATGATGATGATAGAAGTAATAAAGAACGGAGCAAGCATTTTATTTCAACGGTGTTGATTTTTCAAAACCACAATATCCAAAAATTATAATAAATATTCCCAACTACGTTAAAAATAAGAAAATAACTATATAAAATCAATAAAACAATTAAGGCAAGGCTAAACTGCAAATTCAGTTAACTACATAATACGCATAAAGGACAAAACTGTAAAAAATTATCTATAACTACAATTATGTCGATTTAATACATAGAAAATAATGTTACAAAATAGAGATAACAATCAATGGAAAAGCAATTAGTTGTACCTACTAATGATAATGATCACCAATTAAGTAATTATGAAAGATTAAATGAACATGCGGAAATAAAATCATAATTACTGGAAGCACTTACAAATAGAACTTTTATATGACTTAAAATTAAACTTATCAAGATCATTAGCAATTGTTTACTGATATACTAACGACTGAGCAAGGAATCTCAGGCATCAGGAAAAGATCAATCAGAAAGACGAATGAATGAAGCCGGTGTTTTGGTTCAGCCTGGGAGAAGCCATGTCCAACAGTAGACTGCGATAGGCAGATTAATCTTTTGACAGTTCTAAAATAAAACAAATTTTGACCAACCCCACACACATAGCTGTTCCTCGTCTCCTTGAAAAACAACTCTCGCTGCACTCACTCCACAGTCATCTTCACTCATACACGGCTCACCAGAATTACTCACATACATCTCCTACCTATCTAACACTTCACACAAGATAAACACTCACTCACACATCGTCTCACAACATGACTCAACAACTTCTGCAGAATTATATTTTTTATTGTTATTACTTCTTCTCTTATTTGTGTTATGCATACCTATTTTTTAACTCTTACTTATTTTTTATTTTTGTTATGCATATTCTCTCTTGCACGGTATCTCTGTAAAAGCTAATTCTAGCCGTGGAAGGGGCCTGGTGACCTGTAACACAGGTTTTCCCCAAAAACCTAAATCAGACACCAGTGTCTCACAAAGTTGGAATACAGCTGAGACATTTTTTGTACCATTAACTTTAAGTCAGCTTTGTGAAGAGAGAATAAATGATAGAATGATGTGTCTTCTTCCCAGCTAAAGCACTAAGAGGTGGTGAAGGGCGGGCGTTTTGGGGGACTGTCTTATATAATTTTGATTTTCGCAAAGTGCTGATTCTCAGCCTAATTTAAGTAAATGACTTTTGATTTTGATTGGTTTTGATTTTGTAAATGTTACTTTCGTAAAAAGTGTAGTATCCGTTACAGCTTCCAAATAAAAAATGACTTAACTATGCAATACTTACATTATGGTGCTCGTCTCTTCGCTATGTGTAAGGTTACTATGATTAATATAACCTAAGAACTAAGCCTAGGTGACTGCTGTACAATTCCAGAAAACGTCAAACATTTCTGTCCAACGAATTCCCCTTTTCGTATCGTCCGACCGAATTCTGAATCTCTACTGGTACTTTATTTTTATCGAACACTAAATCACAAACGTTAAAAAAACATCGAACCTTTTATATATTTTTAAGTAAGTACTTAATACGTGAACATTATGGTAATCTGGCAACATTTAAAGTCAATGAAGAATACAATTAAATATGTCTATTCTAATAAAAACAATAGTAAGTCTTGTATAATGTATCTTTGGTTTTGTTTGACTCAATTTGTGATGTTTTTTTGGATTAGTTTTTTTTTTGCATTTGAATGGATTTAATAATAAAAAAAATATATGCAAAGATTTTAACACCGAGTATAAATTATATCTTTTTCGCCTCATATGCCAATACCTATTATAGTCGCTGCCATAACAGAAGATTCAACCAGTCTATCAGATTCGGTCGGACCTCATGCATACCAAAGGCAGCGTGAAGCGACAGCGTGATACCGAGCCCTTGCAAAGCGAACAAGTGAGACACTTTCTACCTGAGGGGTTCACTTTCACTTTAATCTTGGTCTGCGGCGATAGCACGCCATAGTCGACGTCTTCGTACAAATCCTGTTTGAGGAGATTTTATGGCGTTAATAAAATAACAAGAAAGTAAGAGTGGATGGATGTTTATAGACGCACTCTTGTTTTTAATTGTGGTGGAATCTACATAGGTATTTTCTTTGATACTAAAGCACACACACGTTGATTGCCAGACAACAGACACAATAGAAAATCTATTGTTCACGGTCACAGTCAATGCCTTAAAGAATGTTGCAAGATTATTTAGAATTTTTGTAGAGGCATCAAATCGTTTTGTTAAGTTTATTTGTTTATGTTATTTAAATATTCCACTCACTAAAAAACTTTATATTATTCAAAAATTTCTTCCTTTTTTCTATCTATCTTATTTTTATCGACTATTCCACAGAACAACACATATTAATACCTTTAGCAACATTAACCAGTCCGTTCAGTTCAGTAAGGTCAGTTCCACTAACTTTAAAGAGACGTTGAGCTTTAAATCTACCGTTAAAATCATCAGTAGGATTACATACCTCAACCGTGTATCCAGCGGGGTTGTTTAGGCCGAGCTCTCTCAACGTGACGGCGACGTCCGAGGGCGTGCCGTCCGTGCGGCGGTTGACGAATGCCACCGCATACGAGTAGAACTGTCCCTGGATCGGCAGGATCGGACGTGACCAGATCTCAATACCTCGGTGCTGTGAATGCACAATAAGATGTGAGTTAATATGATGCAGGGGTGGCAGCAGAAATTTCAATAATGGGTCATCCGAATCCAAACTCGGTGGGTCTATGATTAGTAAAGCCGAATTCTTGTGATCACCTTACTGCTCCATTATCAGATTATGTTCGAATTCTTGTGATCACCTTACTGCTCCATTATCAGATTATGTTCGAATTCTTGTGATCACCTTACTGCTCCATTATCAGATTATGTTCGAATTCTTGTGATCACCTTACTGCTCCATTATCAGATTATGTTCTCTAATTTTTACGGTTAAGGTTTTGTTAATTATTTTTGCAGGGTTGTAGACGACAATTGTGGCATCCTAAATTTTAATGTCACATTTTTAAATGCCTGAGTCTTACCAAGGGGTATCGTATTACCCAGTAACTGGGTTGTGGAGGTCAGATAGGCAGTCGCTCCATGTAAAATACTGGTATTCAGCTGCATCCGGTTAGACTGGAAGCCGACCCCAACATAGTTGGGAAAAGGCTAGGCAGATGATGATTTTTAAATGCCTGAGTGTGAGTGCCTCTTGTTATGCACAAAGATAAATCCAGTAATGACATCACTTAAATTGCAGAAACCTAGCAATAACTTCTCTGTTGCCTTGAATACCTCAGATTCCTACCTCCAGATTAATACCTCAGAATCCTTGAATACCTCACATTTTTATCATCCTAGCCTAATTTACCTTGTATATCCTCCTGCCTTGAATTCCCAGTGGGTCTTGGTCAACTTCGATAATCTTCCTATTCTGCAGGATCGCCTTATACTCTGGCCGTATTGTCCTCAAGTCCACGCTCATGAGTAGCGGTGCTGCCAGGATCGCCCAAATCGCGAACTGCGTCTTACTCTGCTCGTATGATAGGCCGAAGTTGCCGATAATCAGCTGGAAATGGTAAAATTAGTAAGTTAAATCCCTATTTAACTTCTTTAAAATGTGTAGGTAAGTACAAGTTTGAGCATCATTAAAGTTATCAATATGGCGTAGCTTTTAATTATTTTTGTGTAATAAATATAGCTTCTCTTTCTTGTTTTCGTTTCGATCTATGTTGCTTATAGTGTTTGGGCCTAGTAGGTGGCCACATTTATTGCAGCGGCAGCAGCAGGGCTGGCACGATATATTACTGTAGTTTATTGCATTCGAACTTTAATTATGGTACATTTCAAACATGAAGCTGATTAACATGGGTTGTAACATCTACAGCAATTTATTGTAATACAAATGCCTTGATTATTATGACAACCCAGTACAAATTGTTTGAAGGCAAAGCTTACGGTAAATTGTAATTGATAAAGTTTCCTCACCATGTCGGGGTCATTCCAATGTCCAGGTCCGGCGTTGGGTACGATGACGTCCTGATGGTTTCCGTAGTAGTCTATGATAGACTCGACGGACGCCCACGAGTCTTGTATGTCGTCGAAGTTACGCCACAGGTTGCAATGGTCGATGATCGACGAGAAGTTCGGCTGGAAACGTTAATTTTTATGATTATAATTCACATGAAATTGCATGGTTTTCATAATATGTCTGGGTCACAAGGCCTGTTCTACATATCCTAGTCTAGCTTTACTTTGAGAGTTAATCTCTAAGAAAAACAGGCCTGCTGAGTGAGGTGCACGTTAGGAGGTAAAAATTACGGTGAAGACAAAAAGATGAAGACGGGAACTAAAATATAAGAGTCATCATCATCATCTGCCTAGCTTTTTCCCAACTATGTTGGGGTCGGCTTACAGTCTAACCCGATGCAGCTGAAATAAAATATAAGAGTAACCTAATATTATAAAAAAGAACATACGTTAATTGGCGGTAAACATGACGCAGAAAAAAAACACAAATACAAAAAAATAACAAGTGGGGTGAAAATATGCGTCACGTCCATGCAAAACGGCCGTCGCATTGCATACTTACTGCTGCGACCCTATGCGACGGCATAAAAACTATTGCTGAACGACTATCTAAAGTATTTAAATAAGATGTTTCTTAATAAACGCTCCTAATAAACTTCTTCAGTCAATAGGGGCACCTAAAGTAGCTGATATAATTTTTAGAATGTAGTTTGAGAATGTTCAGTTTGTTTGCGTAATTTGTTTCGCTACTGCTAACTGAATCGCATGAATGGATAGCATGAACGCATTGTTACATCCTTCACACATATCAACCATTTGCCTTGAGTCAGTTGCCACAAAAAGCGCCTTCATTTTCAAAAGAGGCAATTTTGCGCTCGCGCAGAATTATTCTATATGCATTAGCAGCGTGCATGTTTACTAGTGCAGTGGATAGTAAGCGGAACTAATAGATAAACGATGACCCTGCTTATTGGGAGACGTTGATATTATAATATGGTAATCCGAGACATAATTTCCATAGCCGTTGCCAAATTATGCAAAAATTTGTGAAGTTTGAAGAAATCATGTGACTGATGAAGATGTGAAGTTACTAGTTTAATTTTTTTTCTACTAAAACACAAAGATGGATTAGCTAATAATATTTTACTATCACTTTTATTTTATGATTTCTAATAAACCTTTCAATTGTAAAGACGAAATATTTCACTTCATAAAAATCTAATTCAGCACGATCCCAAGCCCTAAAATTGTAGGAGCCAAATAGATCCTCACCTGGATACCAGCATATATTTGGTAGACGGGCCAACTACAAGAGTAGACCATCTGTCTGCCGGTGAGATTCAGCTGTCTTCCGAACTCAGGGTATCCGTAATCCATGTCTGCAGGTAGGGCGTAGCATCCATCCAGTTTTACGTAGTCCACGCCCCACGCAGAAAAGGTTGCCGCATCTGGAGTAGAACATTATGGTTCATTAGTGGTGAAAAGGGCCAGAGTAAGAAGAACATTATTAAAGGGTAATCCCCCACTGAATAGTGTCCTGTATCTTTGAATATTGTATCCAATCAATTGTCTTCTTTCAATATACCTACAGTTTAATGCTAGAAATTGCAGGTTTGTTTGCGTTACGGCTCTATTAATTATGTTTCCTTATACTCTTTCAAGCTCTTAATCTCATTGTGTCATTACTAGCTACTGCCATTTTAGTGCTTCTGAAAATAAAAATTTTATAGGAACAAACCGAACTGGTTTCATTCCGCTGTTTGTTTAATTACTCATGTTTTGAGTCCATGAAATGTTCGGTTCCTGTTTAATTTCGATATTTGCTTTTAAAAACATGCATAACCTGAACAATAAAATCAGTGAAAGGCTTAGCGTTAAAAGGACTGATTTTTAAGTATTTTCGATTCCGTCTTATAGTCTTTACCAGAAGTTATGCATTCGATAAAAATACATCCTTATTGAAATTTCACTTAGTAAAATTAATAATGTTATTTTTATTATTGTTACTTGTTTGTGTATTTAGAACAGATTTGCTACATTTAGCAATTCCCTACAGAATTTGCAAGTGAATTTATTGTTGCAAGCGGCAGTACCTATTAAGGCAACTGTTGTCTTGCAACTATTACTTGGTTTCAAGGATAAATTGTTAATTTATAATGATATGTTTAAATCCTGTAATGTTTGGGAGTGCCTCTTCTATTGTATTAAACAATGGAAATACAATTTCAAACACAAAATATATTTCGATTTTGGATGCCCGATCACCGATCATCCTGTGGAAAACAAAGCAAATTTTTACTTAAAATAATATTCCTGGAGCAGTGTAACATATTGTTTTCTTTCTTCAATGATGAATGAATGATATACGATTCAGTGTACTAACAATGAAGCAAAAATCTTGCCAAGAACATTTATCAAATCCACCGACAGATGGCGTTACAATACAATATGTTACAAACATGCTCTCACGCAGGCTATTGCATGCCTTTATAGGTAATTCCAATTATGTACAACCAGTTACGAAGTTAGAAATACAACTGACAGTAAAATAACGTAACTTACGCGTCATTTCGGATTTGTTCATGCGTGTCTTACACATGCGTGTGCCTGTGCGCATTTCAATCATACAACTCTTTAGTTTGACAGTTAGAGTTAGGTGAACTGTTGATGATGTAAGTTTGATGAATGTTTTGGCTTCAATGCGCTGAAATGCAAATTATTCCGTCTTGCGGTTTTTTCCAGACCTATAGATGTGACCCCGATTTATCGATTTATCACCCACTCTTCTACTGGGACAAATCAGGGCACAAAATTATGCTGGCTAACTATGGAAACAAACATAAAAACATGCACTCAATCAACATTTTTTTATGCAAGTTGTATAAGCGGAAAACCGGACTTGCATATTTTTCAATAACATCCGACTACAATATCCCTATCCGTGGGAGCACTAGTGTGAATATACCGTACAAATTATTAATTAACTTTACGTTTATTCATGTTTAGCTTATTAACGGGGTTCCTAGCATATTTACTTCCAACCAATAATCACGCGAAATATGCACCCAATACTCAACTTAATAGTGCAGTACAATTAAAATAATGTCGTACAACGTCAGAAGAAGATGCGATGTTAAAAAAATTACCTTACAAACTTTAAGAGGTGCTTAAGACCATCGAACTGAACAACTTTCACTATGGGACCAACTCTGAAATCACGAAAAAAAAATCTGCTGTTTTATATAAAAGTTTAATACCTACTTGATTAAAATGTATGAAACAGCTGTTTTGTTTTTCGTGATTTTGGCGTTGGTCCCATAGTGAAAGTTGTTCAGTTCGATGGTCTAAGGCACCGCTTAAAGTTTGTAAGGTTAATTTTTTAACACTATGTATAGACATGACATTATTATTGAGATATGGTATAATTCGGACAGAAATCTTTATAAATCTTGAATTGATGAAAGAAAAAATTAATGGGTCTGCCGAACTTCAATCTGCCTAGCCTTTGCCCAACGATGTTAGTTTCGGCTTCCAGTCTAACCGGATCCAGCTGAATACCAGTATTTTTCATAGAGAGCCTGCCCATCTGACCTCCACAACCCAGTTACTGATGGTACCCCTTGATAAGACTAGTTGTCAAACTTTTTGGGATTCTAACTACCCGTAACGACTGCCAAAGTGCTGCGAATGACAGCCAGGACCAACGGCTTAACGTGCTTTCCGTGGCACTGAGGGGTCTCGATATGTAATGGATGATCACCCATCCACGAAACGACCGCGGCAAGCGTAGCTTAACCCTCGACAGACCCGTGCGGCTGATATAATTAAAATCTAATAATGTTTGCAGCATTGGAAAAAGTCAGGGACATGAATGTTCCTAAATTATTTTACTGACTTACGAGTCTGGTCGCAGGTTCGAACCCGGCCAGGCAGGCGCTTTACTTTGTGTAAATAATTACATTACCACTGCTCTTAAAAACGGTAAAGGAAAACATCGTAAAGGAAACCATGCATGTTCTAGAACCAAAAATTCGAAGACATGTGACATCTACCAATGAACCAGCTGCACTAGGCCCGCGTAGTGAATTACAGTCAACTCCCTCTCGAAGAGAAGACGGCCGAAGAGAAGACGGCCGAAGAGAAGAAGGCCTGTATCCTAGCACTCCTAGCAGTGGGAACATTATAGGCTGATTATTTATTGGTATATTACTGAAGAATAATGAATTTGACTTGTAAGTTCTATCCCAATGAATAGAGGAGCAGGAACTCAATCGAACGATTTGAAAAATCGTTTGTGTTTTTCCATTTGCTTCATACCTCTTTAGTGTTAACGAATTGGCATAATCATTTGTTACATAAACTTATATACCTTCTCATATTCAAAAGCAGCAACAATGGAACTGTGTGCAGACACTGCACACAGTTCCATTGTTCACATCATTTCACAAAGATGACTTTAAAAACTGCGCGAATAACAGTTATCTTCATCTATACTTTCTTTTTCTTAATGACGCTTATGTAACTAAGTTTAAGTATTGCAATAAGCATTTCTTCAAAGTCTAAAATCTAAGTAGGTACTGATACTACCTTACTTGAAGCATGTTTGATGCTTGTTTATAAAATAATATATACAGGTTCAAATTAAATTAGCTGTCGAAACTGCAGACGTGATGGGTATATCGATACCCATCTAAACACGATAAAGTAAAAACAAAACATTTGATGTTTTTTTGGCGTTCAACAACGGCTGGTTGAGTTGTTGTTACTTAAAACAAAAAAAAAACTGTTTTCGTTTGTTTTATCGTATTGAGATACCCATCAAGTCTGTGAAGTTTACACAATGAAAACCAGATTTTTAAACTGATAACACAAAAAGATCGTCAAATAAATTTCTTTTTTGTTTTATCGTGTTTAGATAACAATACACATCACGAAAGCGGAGTTTCGCTAGATAATTTAATGTAACCCTGTAGTTTCCATTATTTCTCCTGTTATTACATAGGTATTCTGCATTTCCCGCGGACATAACCAATTTGCGCCATATCCACATAAAGACATTTCCACACAATCCCACACATACGGCGAGCTAGAACACACAATTGGTCAGAAAGTCTCAATAACTATTGCAATACACGCCATGTTGCGCAACCCTTATGATAGATACGAATGTTCAAAAGTTATTCGACGTTCAAATACTTTTCCTAACATCCTATGAATTTATATCGGTATTAAAAGTTGTATTAGGTCATTCGCGATGGTACATCGAATAGCTAATTTCGATATGTAGGCTAAATTGGGACACAGGTCTATTGTTGTGTTGTAAGTTATCGTATATGTATTTTTATGTAGTCTGATTACAAATGCGATATTTCACGTGGGTACATGTCAGTTTCTAGACTTGATGTTTCAACTCGTAAAAACTTTAGTATAATACTTACTACATTTGTATGACATATACCTAAATAGAGTAGTGTCGCAATAAGTTTCATGAGTGTCTCTCCAAAGCAATCTCCTGGCATTTACGAAAGAATTATGGTCGGACTGTGAAATTTTTCATCTACTAATACACGGTTTGATTAGATTTTATTAGATTTAAGACCGCTTTGGCGATTGTTGCGAACATTTTACTCTGGGATATATTAATTTAATCATCATTAGAACATTATATTCTTGGTAGATAATAAATCTATAATTACTAGGTAAACCTATTCGCCTAATTATTAATATTAATGTAGTAAATCCCATCATTTCTTGATAGCTTCTAGACGTCATTAAACAATGTAAACGACTGACTGAGAGAGGTGGGAAAAACATTAATGCAGAAAGGAAGCACCGAACTCATCTAGTTTAAAAAAATATGTTTTTGACGTGTAAAAGTGTTTTTAAAACAAATTATTAGAAATAAATAATAATTTATTATTCTAGTTCTCATCATTGAATGAAGCTAGTGGATGAGAAAGTAAAAAAATATAAAATTAAAAGCATATTTACCTCCGGCAAGATGGCCGACGACTCCAGGGTATCCTGCACATGTGAAGTTGCCGTAGTCCTCGTAAATGCCGAATTTAAGACCCTTGCTGTGTACCTGGGAATAAAACAATAGCATCAAATAATATTAGATACACATTCAAAGCTCAAAAGGGGATATTAAACGCTATCGCAGGTATGCTGGAACAGATTTCTTTAGAAATAAGCATCACCATTGTTCGTATTTTGCTGTTCCTTTCTGCTTGTCTGTTGACATGTGTTTAGTTTACATAAATGGTTAAAAAAATAAATTATCAAATATGGGCTCATAACTTTTATCCTATGAAATAAAGAGAAATGATACTGAAGCTAACACATAAATCATATGTCTATATTACAATGTCAAAGATCTTATGACTTATAGATCTATGATCATAGTTATATGATAGTGTAATAGAGGATAGCAATCCGATTGAAGATACGTCAACACTACAATGCACCTAATGTCTTTGCGTGTGAACAAATATATTCCTTTTACTTTGATCTCTGATATACTATAGATAGGTTCTCACTGTACCAAGCAACAAGTCATGCATGAGGTTGGAAGTTCACAGTGTACCATAGGTCACAACACTGCTTGTTAGTATGCACAATTTTCCTAAGTTGACCTTTACAAAATCACGGGATGATACCTAAGCCAATGACCTTCTGCATATCTTTTTGTAAACAAAAAAAGCACGGAACTAAATCACCTAAACTTTTTACTAAATGTCCTCTTATATCAAGTGTATGATTCCTTTGTTTCTTATTTCTTCACATCGCTGGTCTCAAACAGCAATAAAACAAATGACTGTAAAAAGATGCAATAAAACCTTAACTTTTTGCTTAAAGCAAAAAACTTTGGCAGTGCGAGCATGGATAGACCTTAATTCTTACATTGTTTGATAATTTGGTTCATTGTTACGAAATCACTTGCAAAAACTTTAATCATTATGTAGATTGTTGGAGATCGCGAGTCGTTATTATGAACGAGTCATTCACTCCTAGACCACAAGGCTAAGTAACTATAACATTTTATTCGATATAGTTAACAATTATTATCGTGGGAGATTGATCGATTCTATAAAACGTTTTTGTGGTTCAAGGGCAAAACATAAAGATATTATGATAGGTACGTAAAGTCTTTATTCTACACGCATTATTTTGTGGTGATTGTGCCTATTGTGCAAAAGAGCCTTGTGTTCTGATAAATACTTGTAAGGCAAGCTTTTAGAATTTCTAATAGTTTTGGAAAAGCCATTCTTTGTTAACAATTATTAAAGAATCAAACCGAAATAACCGGCACCTTAATTGCATAACACACAATCAATCTCAATCTGAATAATTTTCAAGGGTATTGCTAATCCATCACACTAATAGGTATTATAAAGGCGAAAGTTTGTGAGTGTGTGTTTGTTACTTCTTCACGCTCAAACGGCTGGATCAATTTTGATAAAATTTTGTATGGAGGTAGCTGACACCCTACCTCCATGGATTAACATATAGGCTACTTTTTATCCTGATATTCCCACGGGATCAACAGTTACGCGGGTGAAACCGCGGGGCGCAGCTAGTTTCTTTATATGTTCGAAAGATGTGACTCCTCAACAACGTAGATAACCAAAATTAAAGGCATAGCTACTGCTAGCGTATTACGCCATTACAAAGAATTTGTTTGGCCAATAGTGCCACATTTATTGAAGACTAGCTTCTGCCCGCGGCTTCGCCCGCGAGGTATGTCGATAAAAACTATCCTATGTCCTTCCCCGGGATGCAATCTATCTCTCTGCTAAATTTTATCGAAATCCGTTCAGTGGTTTAGGCGTGAAAAGGTAACATTATACAGACAGACAGAAAGACAGACAGAGTTACTTTCGAATTTATAATATTAGTGTGGATTTTGCCAAATACATCTATAACAATTTTAAATAATAATAATTACTTAATACCTAATTAAATTATTAATAGAACCTAAGCTGTATGATATTGTAAGATCTTTAAACATTGTGGAATGCAAATAAAGATATCAATATAAATACCGTTCTAGCGACGAATGGTCCTTCAAATAGTTTTAGTGAATTCAAAGACAGCATAAGTCTAACTAAGTATGTACATACTATATCTATCTAAGTAAGTCCTTTCAGAACTGCCTATTTGTTCTTGTTGAGAGTTCACTCTAAAGATATCTAAGATCTTACGTGTGGTGTAAAATGTAAATGGCAATTATACAACATTAGTTTTTGGTTATACTAAACCCGAAAAGGGATCATTGTACTCATTGTGTCAAAAAATCAGCTGTTCTCTACATTTGTGTTCACTTAAATCGACAAAATGTAGGGAACAGCTGATTCTTTTTTCGCGATTTCAAGGTTGGTCCCATAGAAAAAGTTGTTCAAAATGATGAGTACAATGACCCCTTTTCGGGTTTAGTATAAACAAAAACTAATGTTGTATAGGTAGTAACATTGTTCACAGATCTATCACAAGCTACTTGTGAAAATCGTAAGACTACTAAATTATATGCAGAGGTACTCAGATAATGTATCACACCGTTTAAACAAAACTAACTAAGTTTCAATAGTTTGTAAACTGCCAGTTCAAGGGTCAGTAACGTTTCCATTTAACTGCGAATGCGTTTGTTCTCTAATAACTATGTATGCATAAAAAAAAAACAAAAGAGTGCACATTTATTTGTTTTTTGAGGGTGGGTCTGTGTGGAGCGGAAGGGAGTTGCAGACTCTTACTGACTAAAAACCATCCATGTTCCTTCTTTAGCCCTTTACGATATGCTCCGGGGCAGCGGTAACCCTTTCGGACAATCCCGCTGACTAAGAAGGGTGCACTTTGAACTTTTTACAAAGGAAGTGTTATTCCGTTTTATTACAAAACGAAATCTAACTTTAGTTCTAACCTAAACATTTGAGTCAGTATTTCGAACTTTATTTCGATTTAGGCAAAGTTCATACAAAAATGACAACTTAGCACAGAACTAAGTTTTCATTTTTGTATAAAGAACTGCATTTTTAAAACATTTTTAAAGATTTTAATTCAATAACGGGCTCGGTGGTTTAAATCTGATCTAAAGAAACCTTGTTAGCAATAAGTAGTTCAACATAATAGTCTTGCACAAGTGTTATGGTTCGTAACCTTTCTCTCAAAGGGCCCGTGGCTAAATAATAACAGCCGCACAGGTCGATCGATCAGGTTAAGCTACGCTCGCCGAGGTTGGTCTGTGGATGGGTGACCATTTTTACATACCGTGCTTTCTGAGCCACGGAGGGGCTGTGGCTCGGAAAGCAAGTTAAGCCGTTGGTCCCGGCTGTCATTCGTGGATTTTAGATAGTCGGTACGGGTATCGTATTACTCAGTAACTGGGATGTAGAGGTCAGATAGACAGTCGCTCCATGTAATATACTGGTATTTAGCTGCATCCGGTTAGACTGGAAGCCGACCCCAACATAGTTGGGAAAAGGCTATGCAAATGATGATGGTTCGTAATCTTTCTCGATTTTACGTAAGTTTACTAAGTTCAATATTATACAGGAATTTAAACCTATAGTAGGGAGATATAAAGGATTACGTGACAGAAAGTAGTTGTACGAAGGCAATGTCAAATGAAAGCAAACAATACAAATGTACAATTACAAACATAAACAATACAATACTCTATCATAAAGAAAATCTACGCACAACGACTTTCTAGCGAAACTGCCTCTCTGCTACAATATTCGCTTTCCTTATATACATAAAACACATACTTCATGTAAATTCACAAAATAGATAACTACCAATTACTATGGTCGTTAAAGATACGTGATACTAAATATGCTTTCGTTTCCAAAAATATAGGGCAAGTTCAGGCCTTATACTTGAGAGCTTTTTTATTAGATGTGCCTAAATAAATTATATTAATATTCATATTAACTTTGTAATGCTTGCTTAAATCACCCCGGTGATCACTATCAGCACATAGGGGTGGTCCCGATTCCTCTTAAAAGACCAATTCCGGAACCCCCTGTGCAATGCCTGTAAGGCACATCACTGGGGAGACTGTAAAGGGGCCTCCCCTGAGCCTCGCTATGCAAACCGCGGAGTAACTTATTGAACTTATGAAACAGCAGATTTCTTTTTATATCCCACTATCAACAATCATGTGCTGAATTCATGATTATAGTTTGCGCGTCGATATTCCTGCCAACCTGTATACTTACAGCATCTATGTACCAACATAGTGTTAGGCTAGAACAAATACCACAGTTGAATAATATTGTAAAACTTTTAAGTTGTTACGAAAACTATAAATAATTATCTATACTTTTACTATGAACTACGAACATTTGGTGCTGATGAGTTAAGTATGTATTTCATAAGATACTATAAATAAAATAATAAAAAAAAAAAAAAAAATACTAATTAATATTATTTTTATTTTTTATTATTTTTATTTTTCATATGTCGGGACCATTGAGTCCCGGTCTTTTGGAAGGCGTACGAGGGGCCGAAGCCAACTCGCAGAGGCCCCTTAGGAAATTTTAATGAAATGTGACACCAACCGACGATTATCCCTGTTGGCACTATGCATTATTTTTATTATTATTATTGTTAATTATTATTTTTATTTTTTTTTATTTTATAATTTTAAAAGTCTTAAAGTTGTCTATAAAATACCGCCCCTTGTGTCATTCTTTGTAAACTTTCTGTACTTACGAGTATATCTATAATTTACATGGTGTACATAATATAAGTGTTGAAATAAAGAATTTATTTATTTAAGTATTTAGTATTTATTTTATGACGACAGGTATAGTCTAAAAGTTTAGTGAGAAGGACAATCACAGAACATTAATCTGGGGATGCCCTTTTCACAATACTATTATTATTTACTCTGTATTTTATAATGTATCTCAACTACTAACACTAGATTTAAGTTATTTTGTATTGCTTACTAACACAATGGATTTCTGTTGTCCGAAAAATAAAGAATATTATTATTATTATTATAGTATGAAACCTATTAAAACGCATGCTTTCTTAAATTGTAAAACCGCTACGAAAATCTAATTTAGACTACAAAGTACACACTATCTCATCATAAATCACAGGTTTTTATACGCGATGATGCTTCACAAAGAACGGCTATGGGATCACAGCTTAACATTTGTACTTGTTACAAAGATGACATGTGTACTTAGTTGAGTATGTCGCGTACTAGCAGGCCTATTGCGCAAACCCGTGGGAAAGCCTCTGGTGACTCCGTTTCGAAACATACGATGTGCCACTGTAGAGAACCTATAATAGGTTCCTTTATCTTCCCCGCCTAGATTTCGTAGAATACCTCTACTATTGATTATAGGAAAGAAAATCTACAGAACTATGTTAATTTTCTTTTAATAATGATGAATACGTCAGCATTCTTATGGCGATTATTGGAGGATGCTTATGTCAAGCTGTGTCGTCATTCAGCTTAATTAATAATGATGTTGATTAATCATGAATTATGAAACGTTGTTAGTATCGAATATGGTAAACCTATGATTGATTATTTTTATTTTATTAAACTTACATGTTTACATAAGAAGCTTTTAAGCACATATCTTTCATTTGGAGAACCATCGACGTAACTGGTATTTTTTTATTTTTTTTACGTCTATTGTTTTCTAACGTAAATACGTTTTCTAAGTGCTTTGGCATATTTAACTCATTTTTGGGAAAAAATACATTTACGTAGATGTTTCTCCAAATGAGTGATATAATTTCGAAGACGTATGATGACTATTTAAAAATTGCATTTATTTTTATTTCAAAAATATCATCTCAACTCAATAATGTCATCTTAAAGGCTGTATTCGAATTGAAAGTAGGTACCTGTAGCGAGACTTAACATCAACTTCTCGATACTCACAACTCGACTGAACAGCCAAATCGAGTTCTCATAGTGACAATATAAATTCGAGTGGGGGATTAGGACAGGTCGGTAGGCCGCTAGACTCGTTAGGCGGTTAGGCCTCGGCCGATAATCGCTAACATTATTTATTGCTTCCTCTGAGCAAACAACCTGTATATTTGCAATACATCTCGGTCTGCTTGGAGGCAAAAGCTCGATCTAATTTTCATGCAACAAATCTAACATAAACTATACAAGTATCTCAATTTCTAATAACATCATCATCTATCATTTCAGCCGAAAGACGTCCACTGCTGGAGATAGGCCTCTCCCTTATCGCCACTTCGACCGGTTCTGTGCTAATATAGGTTCTTCCTAATATAGGTAGTTCTAAATGAGCTGGTCTGGTGATTCACAAAAGTAGTCTACAGAATAATTATTTGAACGACCAAAAAATAAACTGCACAGCACAAAATTATCAATGTCAGTAAAAAAGTCACAATGCTTTTTGTAAGCTCTAATTTTAGTCTTTGATAATGAATCTAAATAATGCTCTGTAGAGTCAATAGCTATTGCAGTTTTTTTCCGCCCGCATCATCAACATTGGACTATAAAAATTACAAAATAAACAATGATTAAATAGATTGCATTTTGATAAAAAAAACTTTGTCGGCGACTACTGTTATGTAGACCAATTCCAACATCCGGTCATTTTAGATACAAAATTAATGTATCCCATTTCAAAGGAATCTGTCTCGAAAACTTTAATTCCAATTTAAAAAGGTCACAGCATTGTCTTATTGCGAACTCTTTTGTTTTAGATCTACCACACAGCGAAGGCGTGGGAACCATCTGATCCTACGACGAAGGTCTTAAGATAAGTCGCGAGATAATACAGGTATGTGTAGCTAACATGTCAGTTATTGTCTCTCTGTATTGTTGGCCCGTTCACATAAATGTAAGGGCTTTTCTTACAACACTATTGTAATAACGAGATTGCAAATGCAGTAAAATGTTGCAGTCAAATGTTTGAGATACCTCAGTTTTATTGTTACGATTGACCTTATATTTTTCTTGATTGTGAGTACTCCGGTTTCTTCTGCCCAAATTCGTATGACCTGTTCGTTGACGAAACCCGAAATGACGAAGATACGTTGCCGTAAAAGGGATTCTATTTTTGGTACGCGGTGATAAAGTTGTGTGTGTGGGGCAGTAATATGTTCATTTTTGACTGATAATGGTTGCTCCATTTCATCATGTAGATGTTGTAAGGAGGCTGGTGAGTTACATCTGTTCAAAAGCAGCCCGTTCTGTCCATAACTACCTTTTGACTATGTGGAAATTTTCAAGCAGTTTTATGTTGCAAGTTTTCGCTAAATTGAGCTTTCATGGATTTGTCGTACTCCTATGATTTGTGGGACACATTAAAAACTAAATTAGGATAAATTATGAAGTGTATGTAGTTTATTATCCCGTCGCGTAAATAATCCCTAATGGGCAGTAGTAAGTACTAAATCTAGCCGTCTATTCTGTAAAAATCTCACTGTGAAAATTTAGGTTAAGTCAGCTTGTAGTTGTTGTTGAATAGTACTGTCAATTTCGAACTCACTTCATCTAAGTTTTTACGGTGATATTTTTACATAATAGCACCGCAAAAACTTATTTTTTGGGTAGCGGACATTAAAGAACACGAAAGAAAAAAAGAGTTTGGCATTAAAGATAAAACTCAAGAAGCATTCAAAATCTATTAGATATCTATTACTAATAATAAAGCTGAAGAGTTTGTTTTTTTGTTCGAACGTGCAAATCTCTAAAACTACTAATCGGATTTGAAAAATCTTTTTGTATTTGATAGCCCAATACTTGAGTAAAGCTATAGGCTATTTAACATCACGCTAGGACCCTTAGGAGCCGAGCCAAAAATAAAAAAGTTAGAGAAAGATCGCTAAGCGAAAACGAAGATGACTCCGTTTGTTGAACCGGGACAGGCGATGAGATGGATCGGGAGAGCAAGAAATTTCATGTGGACGAAGTCGTGGACAGAAAGAAGCTAGTCTGTTTATAAACACGGAATTTAGAACAAAAGATCAATGTCATTAGTCAATTGATAGTAGGTATTCGGTAATACCTCAGCATTCAGCATACATTATGATAGGTAGACTGTACAAATGTTATGTACTCGTATTGTCTAATTGTTATGACAAGAAAATTACCGTGACCTCTCTATGCATACTATTAAAAAGTAATTGACTCAGTTAGAAAAGGTTAAACTATTACGATGTGGGTACCTTGGTAGCCACAAAAAGTGTGGGCAGTTAGTTAATATGGTTGAGTAAGCTTTTGAGTCTCGACAAGCTTTTATGAGATCATTAACTAATTATGATGTTGAAGGGTTTAATAAAGAGTTCACTGCTCAAAGCTCGCTCGAGTGCGCAAACTGACTTTGACCTAGCTGATTAGTGATCATTTAAGAGCTCACGACACATTAGGTATGTGCTTAACATACTTAACTACAATTTGGAGCTAGTAATAAAATTAAACTAACGAGCAGTAGAATGTCTGCTGTGGGCTATTGGATAATTGGACCATTTACTTGATTTATGACTAGATTTATACGTAATTTTGCTTATTTTAAAGCACAAAATATTAGGTGTAATACAAACTTTAAAAAACAATATACGAACCTTCATAAATAATTTTTATATGTGTTAAGAATTTTTTTAGGGTATTCTATGAAAATGTTGTTGGTTACACATTTGGCCGTATCTGTTTTTTATTTACACATTACATTTTGTAGGCAGCCGCCTACAAAATGTAATGTGTCTCTGTTTGTTATCCCTAATAAATAAAACAATAAAGTTGTTGATGATGCCGTCGGGCTACTATTTCTTATATTTTTTAAAGGTTTTTTTTTGTGTTTTTTATAAAAATATTTAAAAATGTAAATATGTATGAAAATTTAATAAAGGAGAACAATAATAAAAACATAATAAAACACGGAAATGTAAAAGAGGCAACAATACTCATACAAAATGACATCTGTCAGTCAAGACCGCGTGTCGGATGCGCCTGCGCTTGCCGCAGTGTCAAGGTCACGAGTAGGTACATCACCCGTAAAACGTTGACGCATGAACGACAGTACAATGTTACGTATTGTGGTATGATATGACACTAACTACTCTGCAATTTAGTTGGGTTTCAGGAATATTTTACAGACTAAACTATTTGTTCTCAAAATGGATATTTATATTTTGGTACCTACCTATGGAGGACTGTATTGACATATTGCGGGGCATAACACCCATTAATTTTTTATAGAGTCGTATATTGTCTTGTAACATCAGCCTATAGTGTTCCTACTGCTGGGACACAGGCTCCTCTCTCTGAGAGGGAGTGGGTAGTAATCCACCACGCGGGCCCAGTGCCGGTTAGTAGATATCACAATGTCTTCAAATTCTTGGTTCTAGGATATGACGGTTTCCTCACGATGTTTTCCTTCAGCGTTATGGGAGCAGTGGTGATGAAATAATTTACACAAAGTAAAGCGCCTGTCAGTCAGAGTTCGAACCTACGACCTATAAACTCGTAAGTCCACTTCGGCTGTTACCACTAGGCCAACACTGCTGCTGCTGCTACAGCTTGTAATATATTTAAATATTTTAATTTAGTAAATGACGACTGTTGAATGGGGTACCGTTCACAAGATTAAAAGATTAAACCAGATCCATCTGAACTGAATTACAACATGGATCGAATCCCTAGTACTTAGCTAGATTGAACGTTAGTAAGTTATGAAGTTGGTAAAAGACGAATTTGGCGATGTTACCTCCATGACGCCGAATGGCCGTACCAAACGAGTGATCCATGACACGATTTCATACAAAATGACTGTGTGGTGAACGAATTCGTTTCGCCAAAGGGTAATGTGTTCTCATCGAGGTGAAGCTTTGTTCGTTAATGTAGAACATAATTCATTTGGACATTAATTGATTATGAACTGGCAAGGATTATTAAAGTGTTGAAGTCTATATTTATGACAAAATTACAGATGCGTGCACGCTTTTTCTTGTATGCATAATATAGTGAATAAATGTACAAGAATTTGGAGTGTTAGTTGAAATTCTTAGAACCTGAATGAATACAAGGAATGAGACATACTAAAAAAAATACAAAAATAATCTTTGCGCTCAGTTTTAATTTAAGTTTAAAAGAAATATATCAAGAAACGCCGCCAAAGAATAAAAAACGTATTCAATCTCACAGAGATCGTCTTTCATCCAAATCGAACAATTTCCTATCCAATGAAAGCGTGAAGATTCCACAATGGAAAAAACTATTGAAAAGCGAGTCTGTTTCCGTGTTTACGCACACCGTGCAATTGCCTGTTAATTGGCGTGCACTTGGCCCAGATATTGCCGAGTTGGGCGTTGGCCGTTTTTTACACTTTTACCGCGACCTTCAGGGCAGACATTCGGTGGTTTTTCTCACGGTGAGCGATGCGACGACATTGAACCGAATCTGTAACGCGCTCTCATACAAAATTATGTGCCTTAAGTATGAACTATAGTTTTGCGTGAAGTGAATTTTTTAAGTGAGTATCATTTTTAGTTAGACAAAATAAAATGCTATGTTCTTTCTTTGTGCTACTTTTGTTTTGTTTTAGCGAATGTTAATAGGTAAGTAGCGCATACAACCACACAATTTGCATAGACAACTCATTAAACTCAAAATGTAAGCGTATACTATGTACGGCGCCTATTCTTGACAGCTCATGGGCAATCAAAAGCTATTTTGGCAGCTCAAGGCAGGTTATTTTTGCCCACTAACCAAGATCAATGTGATCAACGCTCAAATCGGGCAAACTGGAGCAAGGCCATGAGAATTACTTGTGGTTTTACTGATCATCAGTTGTTTGTAAATTGTTGTGAACGTTGCGTCACGTTCACAACTTTTGGAGTAAACTGTAGCTAAAAGTCAGAGTAAATTCAATAAACATTGTTTATTTTGATAATATTATCGCAGTAACTGGTGTCCATTATTGCAACAGACTACAAAGACTAGACGACAGAAGAGATTTTAGTCTGAAGACAAGCAATGACCACAATGACCAGTGATAATGAAAATACAGCAAACATTACAAGACCGAAACATGAAGAAGACGGGCCTACGCTCATGTAGAATAATATACACAACCCATTTCAATCGATTGACTTAGATAAAGATAAACATTCTACATTTAGACTGAGTAGTTATGCTTGGTGAGGCAGATCTTGGTAAAAGCTTGCCAAGACATGTTAGATTGTGTAAACGTCTGAAATTAATATTATGCACGAATCTATTAAAAAATTTGGTCTTTTGCAACTAAAAACTGGTTTAATTGTATCAACATAAAGAAGAAAGCCAGAAGTGGAATAGAATGCATAATTTGAAGTAGACAATATTATTAATACGTCTTTTACGTCAAGATTAACAAGTGGAAGGAGGAAACATAACTTAACGTAGCAAAACGACCATAATTATGTAAGATTAAAATATTTGTTTATTATAATTACAGACCTTGTAATGTAAACTGAATTTTCATCAAAATAAAGATTTATTTTGACGGTATTATTAAAAACAATGAAGAATTTCAATTTCAATGATCCTGTCATTGAAATTGAAATTGTATTTATTTGCCAGAATATATATAGGTATTTACATAATATCATGGTAAAATAATTTTAGTCTCACTACATTCGACTTATCAGTCGTGCAAATATTTCTAGTACATGCATTGAATTATCATTAAAACTAATGAAAAAATCCTGTAATTTTTAAAAGTAGCTCATTGAGAAGCTGCAAAGCATTTTGAAGATTACTACTACCACTAAAGGCCATTACCCCATCAATTCCAGGAAGCTGGCAGCCCAATTATGTTATTAAATTTCCAGACCTAACCTAACCTAGTTTGTCAGAATCACAAAGAAAGTTGAAGCCACAACGCAATTTGCAGCCTACCATCCGTAACTTTGTAAGTCTCGTCTAGAAAACGATTCGGTGGCATCACGGACGATTTGGTTGAAGGAAAGCAGGTTAAGAGGCCTAGACCTTACTCTTGGATACAATCTACATGGCGTTTTGTAGGCAGAATCCGTGATAAGACGATTGTAAATATTATAGTGCGTAGCATTTTATTCTGTATTGTCTCCACATAAGAGGGTTTATAGCGTAACATTATGGATGATAGTTGATGAAGCTATCAAGCAGGAGATGACTGATGCTGGGGAAATACAAGCAAATGTTAAATGCAAAGAGAAAGCTCAGTTTTGTTACATCTATGTTACGTTTGTGATGTTTAAAATAATAATTACATTTTATGCAACGAAAGTCTTAAATATGTTGATATATTATAGTATTATGTAAAATACTGATCGTATCTCCTAGAGATAGGTATAAGTTTGTCTAAGACAACGCCAACTCTGGTCATTTGAATATCGGTAAAAGATAAAAATTTGTTGTAGACAGGACTGCGTATAAAGGATCCATGTTTTTAATTTACTTTATTTGCCAACCAACCAATGTGTAAATTATTTTCATCACAACTGCTCTAAAAAACGGTGCAGGAAATCATCGTGAGGCAACCGGCATGTCCTCGAACCAACAAATTTACGACATGTGTCAACTACTAATCCGCAATGGGCCCGCGTCGTGGATTATGGCCCGCTCCCTCTCACCAAAAGGAGGCCTGTGTCCCAGCAGTGGGAACATTATAGCCTGATTATGTCGACCAATCTTCAGAAAGTATAAGAAGCACCCAGAAGCAGCATCAAGATGCTTTTTTTTGTGGAGCATTTGCTCCTGCATAAAATCGTCATTATTTTACAAGCTGCTTCACACTTCACAGAAAGGCACTAAAGGTTTCCTACAGAACTAGGTACCAAATTGTATAGCTCAAGTATGGGAACCAATTCGACAGAAACCAATGAATTCGCACATATTTTAGAGTTAAATGCTATTGTGTATCGAACGTCAACCAGGGACGAGGAAGTCATGGAATATGTACCGAAACGAGGAAACTGTATAAAAACGATAAAACGAAGAGCTCTTAAATCGTTTAACGTTTTAAAACGTTAAAACGAAGAAGTAATTAGAGTAAGTGTTACAATTAAACCTACATAATGAAAGTAATCGTGTGAGTAAAACGATGTTAGTAATTAAAGTGAGCGTTACAATTAGTATTTAATGAAGATAATTGTGATTACCTACTTAAATATATTGAAACTGGTAACAAAATGCTTATCCTGCAACTATGACTTGTGACCATTTCTTTTATTACTTACTGGTAGAGACATCAATCTCCAAAACACAGAACAGTTATTTGACTGCCATGACGTCATTTGGAATTCCGTGTAAGTTTGCATTCTTATGTGTTTTATTACTTGGTCAATGCACTGTAGGTAAAAATGTGCTAAAAGCTTGTTTGAATAAAACAACAGTTACCGACATGCCGTAAATAAATAGACCAAGTTCATTCACCTTTGCTTTTAACTGAAGTTTAAGGTGACATTTATTTGCCTTAGAAATGAAGATTATTTATTTTTCGATAATTTTATATACCTTGTTTTTGTGTGACTGAAACTTGAGAAAGTGGCTTTAATAAAATATCGTATTGATTTCAATGTTTTAGATTATGTTAAAGAGGAAGAAGGTATTGCTATAATAAAATCGTAAGACAAAGTTGTGAGCATTACATTCAATAATGACGAAAGTGAAGTGCCCAATACTTACATAAAGAAAGTAAGTTAAGGAAGCTAAAAAAATTATATCAAGCTTTAATTGCAACATTCAGAACCAGGTGGCAATAAATTAATTAGCTAAGTAACAATCGAGTCACTTAATAATATTGCGACGACCATTAGGGATCAAACAAAGACATCCATTCATTTTCAGATTGCGATGAAAAGCATCACTTAAGAGAGATCACAATGCAATTAGCAGACAACAATCTAAACACGTCTATCAAACGCATCTAAATTAATGCAAATGCAAATAACTTGTCTATTTATTGCACATTAGAGTCAATAAACACATTAGTTGAGCTATAAATAGTCGATGCAATAATACCAAATGTAGAAGAGAATATATTCGGAATGCAAATTTTATACGATATATTTTTATATGTTTATTTTTTTTGAGTTTTTTGTGTTTCGAAAATAAACCACTACACGCATTAGATATTGATGTGAAAGCTTAGCAAACTGGAAAACTTAAATTACAATTATTAAGCACCTATACGATTCATAGTAATTGTATCATGTAAGAATTTAAAGGAAGCAAAAGAAGTGTGTGAGGATCGTAGCAGGTGGTGTTCTGTGGAATGTCAACTCCTTTTGTGTTCTTTCCAAAGTCTGCGTAACTTTCTTTAAATTATATCATGTACCGGATTAGGATTCGATTAAAACTACAATGGACGAATTGTCGAAAGTTCTGAGAGTAAATGAGAGTAGAATAAAGTAAAAAAAAAGTGAACGATTGAGAGTAATTGAAAAAAAATGAGTATCTAAGCTTAATATTTTTGTTACATAAACTTTAATAGATAGGTACTTTCACTTGGTCAAGTTTGGATAAGTGTCAAATTAAAAACATATGTTCATGAATCAGAGCAACGCTATTGACAGTGATCTTTAATAATATACCGACAGTGTACAGCCGATAAGATAGCTTATATATTTTTTTAAGTTCGAGTTTGTAGAGTTTCTGATACCTATGTGACCTTTTTTGTGGCGTTTATTGAGGATGATATTGTTCTCATAGTATGTGCCTATGTCTATTTCTTGTTTAGTATAATTATTCTATCACTTTTAAATTAATTTATATAATTTTTCCTTAAGTACGCTGTACCGGTACAGTATCCTAATAATTGTTTGATGCACCGGGTGACGTCATTACGTCAGCGCCGGCTGTCGCTGAAAAACAGCGCTAGGGCTCTATCTTGCATAGGGTCGCAGCATAAGCGATGATGAGCGATAGCCGTTTTGCGTGGATGTGACGCATGTTTCCCCCTACCCTTTTTTTTGTGTTTATGTTCTTTTTAGCGTCATGTTCACCGCAAATAAACGTATTTTCTTTCTTTCTTTCTTTCTGATATTTAAATCTCTCTTTTTTTTAAAGCTCGAAGTGCTAAATTAACGCCAGGGTATAACTGTACAAGTATGTAAAAATATTTATATCCATATATGCCATCGACAAAGCTGTACAGTTCAACTCAGCATAAAATCGAAAAAAAAAACATCCACTTATCCCAAGATATACGAATCAATCGGCCCATAACTCATAAACGCGTGATCCCAGCAGACATAATATTAGATGAGAGTGATTTATATACTCGTGCCGACAATTAGCTTCATGTATCTGGATATCTACTGAATCACACAGTAATATGGCCTTACAGAACATTCAGCGGATAAGGACAATGACTTGGTAGTTTTCACAGCGACTTGGTAGATGAAGTTAAGGAAGATATTATTACTACATAGTTTTAGAAATAAATATGGCATTTGTTGGGATCTGTTTTGGAAGATATTGTTTTGCTAGTTATAGATAGAGGATATAATATAGGCTTAAAAGATATGCATAAAAGTAGCAGAAAAATGAAAAATATATCTAAAGCTTTATAAATAGTAACAAACATATACATTATAGAAGCTGTCTTCAGGAACTTAAAAAAGTTGGGGTTTTCTGATTACTCTGTTTAAAATTTAAAATTCATAGTAATTAATGACATTATTCCTACACAATACTGTATGTTAACAGAGTGTGCAAACTATTTACAGCTGTTAAATACTCCGTTAATTTGCGATTTTATTTTACAGTTCAAACAAGATATCGTGTGTCACATAGAGCAAACTTATTAGCAGTAGTAAGTGCAAATGTCCAAAGTAAATACATCTTAATCTTAGTACTTATCCTCAGACATATATTTGATTAACTGGATACAGACACACGAAGTGCTGATTACATTGAATTAACGGTGATACTGCTGGCAATCCATCATGGCCTTTTATGAAAATAAATTTACCTACTTTCTAGCATCAGTTCTATTAATTGGCATTGTTTTGTGTGCATATTTTTTTCATGATTGAGGTATCGGGAATTTAGGATAGACACGAACCTGTAAATGAAGGAGAGGATACTAATTTTATAATTATGAAAGGGTCTTCTTAGTCTGTGTTTCATCCTTGAGGTGAACGTCGAGAATGATTCAAAAGAACAGTAGTTTTACATAAAGTTTCTTCTATTAAATTTCTAGTAAACACTTAACTTGCTAGACTCAACTAGACTGCAAAAAATATCCACAAAAAAACAATTTCATTCAAAATTCAACTTAACTATTATCTCTATTCAATACGTAATATAGTCATAAAAACTGTCTATGAACATAAGTAAAATAAAATCTCACGAATGTCTATTATGTCATGTAATTGATCTGCCACCACTTTCTAGGCACGCGCGCCAACCGCGGGCAAACTGCGGTAAGAATCAATTTACCAAAACACTTTACTGTGGCATTAGTTGAAGACGAGTTAATATCTCAGAATCATGATTTCCTGGTAGCGTGATATGATAGGTGACGATTGTGACATTAGATTTGTCATGAATAATAGTTGTTACTTCATCATAGTTACTGTTTTACGTGTCAACAGTTTTATTGGAAAATAATTGTGCAACGAGCGTGTAAATTAACCTACACTTCGGTGCATCTACTTCCTAGGATGCCACATGGAACGATACTAGGACCAATAGCCCCGGTTACACCGCCTAATTGGGCTATTTAATCACAAAGTCTGAAGGATGCTGCCACAAGGGAAGCTCCTGGGACCAAGAGTCCCAGTTACCAAGTAAGGTGACTTGACTATCACAGAGCCATAGATTTTGCTTGCTTTTGATGTATTGCCGCTTAGTCATCTCTTACGACATCCACGGGAAGTGATCAGGTGTCCCCATCGTAGAAACACGGTAAAGTCTGTAAGCTAAGTGTTTTACGGCAACCGGTAAAAAGCTGTAAGCGGTCAGACAGTAGTGTGTTGCGCAATTCGTGAAACGACTGTGGGTCATTTAAGTGGGCACAAGGTCTAATCTACTGTGTTTTCACACCGACAGTGATGAAGCAGTTGGAAGGAGTTCCATGTTTGGTAGACGACGTTGCTAATGATGATGATTAAGCTAACATAACGCTGTGTAAGACTATCCTTAATAACATTACAAAATAATATGTGAAAGTTTGTTTCATTGTTATGCTGTAACCCACAACATTTCAATTGATATAATCCAAAGATTCATTAAGTTTCTTCACACAAATAAATTTATCGTTGAAACAAGCAATAACAAGCTTTGGCGGAAATGATTGCTAACGAGTAATGTTATAAATACATATAATTTAGCCGCTAGTCACAAAGTAAATAAGACATAATTTGAAGAAGAAACTCTAAATCCACTTTGTCAAATAATAAACAAGTTCTCAAGTAGCTCTTTTACACAAAATGTTATATAAGTTGTCATGGATCTAAGTATGATATTTAGTTCGTCATGACACATAATATGACATTTGGTAAAAAATAGTTAAGTCTATGAGTCAAGGAGAAGGGAAACTACATATCAGTTAAAATCTGAAAGTATGACTAGATCAACACCACGAAGGTCATATTATGACTAAATTAAACATAACCACATGGTTTTTGATTCTATAAATGTTACCATAAGGAATATGAATGTAGTTGAGCCTAGAATACAAGAACTTTTATGGACATATGATAATGTAGGTCTAATGGCTGCACATAGGCTCATATTGCAAAACATATCATTGGTCGTGCATAATTTAATAATAGCAATACATTAACTAATTTCAATATGTACAATCACGAATGAGGATATGAAGAAGTGGGCGTGGATCAAGGACTTAAGAACTATTATAGTTCCCATGAGAACCTATCGACGCCTACTAGACTCGATCATTTATAAACTGAGATATTATCAGTTACGATCATGTTTGTACATCCAGCTGGTAAATTGGCCGACAACGTCTTTATGAATATTTATTTATTTACTTAATACCTTCCCACAATTCGGAAAAAAAACAAAACAAGGAGGGAGATCTTTGCCAGCAGCTTTTTATCTTTGGAGCAGCTTTTTGTCTTTGGAGCAGCTTTTTGTATTTTTGAAGCAGCAGAAAACGACTTCTAGGTCCAGATGGAGATCCGTCTGCGCCTAGAATTCGTTTTCTGCTGCTTGGTATTTACAGTAGGTATGGTTGATCTTTTTTTTTATATATGGCATCATGCAGGTCAACCTAGGAGGTTGTCGGCTGCTTAACCGGGCTTGACTGTGGGTGCCTCAATAAGTGAAGGCCTCCAGCGAGGGCTTAAAAATCAGGCTACTACACGCTAAGGGCACCTGGGGGCACGAACCTCGGTTTAGGGCGTGGGACTGGGAGATTTGTTTGTATTAAATTATGATGCACATATTGTGTTAATAAATCAATGTTATTGTTAATTCATCTTACTGCTTGCTGTCAGTTTCATTAAACCAAAAGTTTAAATTTAAAATGATTAAGTAGAAGTCACAAGATTTATGTCCATTTAAGTGTGAGATATAATTCCCCGATTATTCATTTGACAGCTATTGGGTATTTATTTCTAAATTGCCTATGTCACATGTCAAATTAAAAATAACGTGAAGAATTAAAGATGCTGAATATTTGAAGAATGACTTTGGTATGATTTCCAAATAGTTGTTGCCAAGGTTAAAATTAATCCCGGGTGTCACCACTGCGAGGATCGCCCAGAGGACACGGTGGAGCACACGGTGGAGGTCTGTCCCGCTTGGGCAGAGCACCGCCGTGTCCTCGTAGAGGCGATCGGCAGCGGCGGCGACCTCTCGCGCCCGGCCCTGGTCCAAGCCATGGTCCGGGGCGAGAGGGAGTGGGAGGCAGTCACCTCCTTCTGCGAAGCAGTCATGCTAGCGAAGGAGGTGGCGGGATGGGCGAGGGAGAGAGCTGAGAGAGCCGCCCGTCCCAGCCGCCGCGGTAGACGCTCCGGGCGTCGGGAGCCGCGTGACGACTCCCGGCCACCGTAGGCGCGGGCCTGCGGACGGCGAGTAATGGGTAGCTCGCCGTCCGATCAGGACCAGGCCCGTGCCGGACGGCGCGTATGTGTTCCACGCGCGCCTCAAAGAGATGTCAGCATCAAAGGAGGGTCCCGTTAGGGCCGAAGCCTGCCGGGGCAGCGGGATTGTCCGAAAGGGTTACCGCTGCCCCGGAACATAAAGGGCTAAGGAAGGAACACGGATGGGTTTTAGTCAGTAAGAGTCTGACACTCCCTTCCGCTCCACCCAGAGCGGGAGGGGTCATTTGATGATTTCCCATCCTTAAAAAAAAAAAAAAAGGTTAAAATTAATAGACTGCGTTTTTTTTTGGTCGTAGGCAGAGCTTTTTGGCGATCATTGTTTCTTGTACAAACATACCAATTAAAACTGAATAGTGGGTGTAATGTTATTACTTATAGCTACCATAAGTAAATTGAAACAATGGTATGTTTTGAAATAAAATTACGGTTTATTATCTTTGCGCTTATTATCGCGTAGAATTAAAGCCCTGTTTCTACTTATCGAACGCAATTACGCAACAGATATTCTTACTAATTATCATCTGCCTAGCCTTTTCAAAATCATGTTGGGATCCGCTTCCAGTCTAACCGCGTGCAGCAGAATACCAGTATTTTACACAGAGCCCTATCTGACTTCTACAATCCAGTTACTATGTAACACAATACTCCTTGGCAAGACTGGTTGTCAGTCACTTGGGCTTCTGACTATCCGAACAGACTATCAAGAGATCTGCGAATGACAGGACCAACTGCTTATTGTGCTTCCCGAGGCACGGAGGGATCTTGGTACTGGATGGTCACCCACAGAATCTTACTAATATATCATCTGCAAAAAAGCAAGACGATGATGGATATTGCAAGACTTAATCTTGACCTACAAATAACTAAATTCCAGCATGTCGCAGGTTGCCCAATGTATCCAAGATTATTATTCTAGGACATATTCCAAGCTATTACAATAATAATAATTCATTATTCTTCAAGTATTTCACGTGGCTTTGACAAAAGCCCCTGAGGCCTCTCTAAATAGCATGCATCAGTAATACCTACTACACCTTGCCTCGAGGCTTTAATAACTAACATAGAACAGATGAAGAATTTATAATAGCATGTTCTATTGTTATAAGTGGCACCTATTTGTACTATCATGTCGTGCATGGGAGCTAAGTGGGTTTGGTGAAACAAATGCAGGTCATGGTAGGAACTTGTAAGGAAAATTGAGTTAATTATGTATGTTAAACCTATACAGAGTGTCAGGGACATTGACGAGCAAACTGTAACCTTGAATTCAGCATTTATTTCTAGATTCCCCTAGCTTTTAAATTATTCGACGGCTATCAAACGACGGATAACAGTTTGCACGTCGATGGCCCTGTCAACCTGTATATGAAATAGGAAAAAACTTAATAAGTATTGTACGTAACATTATTTACTCAGTCCTAAAGTTTCTCGTCAGTTACGATGTCAATACGATGATGATATTTTGACTCCTGACATTGAGGTTTCTTATGACGAGTAGCAGTCAATGACACGATAAAAACGTTTGCAAATTATATGAAACAATCATATAATTTGCAAACGTTTTTACAAGTTTCAATTATTTTGTGGTCACGGGTTTTCACACTGAAATAAAAAGTAAATAATATTTTAAATTTACTCAAAGAAGTACGATTACTTTTCAATTAGGTGCTAGCAAGATCACCCTGTCTCTTATGTAAAACGTGACTCCAAGAATTATGACAAATAATATTCTGTTTTAGCTTGCTCACACACCGCACATAGGATCAGAAGACCGTAACGCTAACGTAAAAAAGGCAATGGTAATTCAAAATCGCATTTCCATATTTGCCTACTGACTCATGACATAAAGAATTTTACTATTATACGCTAGTGAATCTCGTAGCTCCAGAGAAATATAGATGGAAGACCGCAGGTAGGAACAGAAGAACATAACGCCGACGTAAAAAAGAAATGGTAATTCAAAATCCCATTTCCATATTTACTCTTGAAAAGCAACAACAGTTTATTCCTGCTTTTAACCAACACAAATTAGTATACCCACATTTACAAATGCGATTACATAAGTAACAGCTGATCTATTCTGTAAAAAAACACGACGACAACTAAGTGAAGTGAGCTGTCAATAGTGTCAATTCCTAGCATCAGGTGGAATGACAACCCACTTCACCTAAGTTTTCAAGTCGAGATTTTTACAGAAAAGTTCGACAAATTTTCCAATAATTATTTAAACTCGGTCAATACCTTGTTAATCGTTCATCTTTAGAGTTTCTATTACGATCGCTGTGAGAGTGCCCGAACAATAAACAAACACTTGAAAATTTCGCAGCCACAGAGTAACTAACAACACAATGGTTGCTTGTCTATACAGCCAGTATAAAAACTGAGCGAGTACTTGTTTGAGGTTGTTAGGTAATCGTGTAGTAACGCTTTTGTGTTCCTGGCGAAATTTAGAGCGCGTGTTTTGTTTTACGAGTAATGAAGGGACTGACTGGTAATGTGACGTTAACATTGTACTAAACGGCTTCGATTGTTGGTCAATTTTACGTATGTGTGTAGCTTCGTCCACGGCATAGGAACAGCTGGAAAACTCGGAGATATTTCATCTAGTTTGAATTCCTACACGTAATGCCCTATCTAGAGTGATCTCATAGTTTGCTAGTCCGGCAAATTCACTGTTAAGAAAGTTGGCACCCTATGTCAGTTTGTCGTCTTAGGTATAGCAATTTCACTTATTTGTAAGAGAATGACAGTTGTGATTCGAATATACGGACCATTTAAGTCGGTAATCAAAGCAGTATTCGAGACACGCGCAGACGCAAGAATTTTCTTCAGCAATGCAAAAAGCTTTGTCTGTTACGCGTAGAGTTAGACGTCTAATTCTAATAAAAAAGAAAAACGTTCTCAATTGAATCTATACGTTCACATGTCATATACTGATTGGTTGTTGATATATTAAACCACCAATCATGAGCTAGCATGAGATTTTGATAGGAGACAATTTTTTTTTCCTTAAATTTTTTATTCTTTTAACGCCACTCGTGATTGCGTCGATCGTCGGTAAATCATGTACGATCATAATAACACTACGTTAAGTAATCGTAACGGTTCAATGAATCTTCGGACTGCATCGATGCGCGTGCGCAGGCAATGTACAAAAAACATACAGCAGTTAAGTCTGTTCGGTCTCCGTTCTAGGAAAATTGTGACTCAATAGCTACTTTAAATTCTTGGTATAATTCGATTCGATTCCCGGTTTAACATCGATTTATAATCGCTGGGGTTTAAGTGAGTGAAGTAAGATAATAAGGTGATAATATGGATTTCTTTCGCGTTGAAACACTTATCAGTACGATTAGCAATTTAAGAAAGAATGTGGAGCACCCAATCCAGAGAAAGCTTGTCCATTTTTCACTATCTTAAGTCGTGGCGTGAATACGTTAAGAAACAATATACGTCCATTTTGTCTAACCCTTTGAAAATTACAGTTCGAAAACGCAACAAGTGTCCGCTCTGCGGAAAAGGAGTGTATTTGAAAATTACTTAACATTTTTTTTCCAAGTGTACTCGAGGCAAATTGGACATCGATGACACATACAAACAAAATCCCAAAAAATAACATAACGACAACATTAATCAAATTCACAGAAACATCTCCCTTCACAAATCTATACTTACTGTACGCCAAATATTTAATAACATTGGTAAACAGTGATTATAAACGTTGATTACGACGCCAGATATTATGAATTTAAACAAGTATACAACAGTTGCCGGTTGGCTAACACAAATCTCGTGCACGTTACGAAAACCAAGCAGACTGCATGTTATGCAAATGTTAGGAAAAGGCTTCTAGTTCTTATAATATGTGAATATGTACGTCTTGTGCACTAACGGCTGTTTTCTGAGGTTTTCTTAATTAAGAGTTTCTATTAGATACCTAGTGATTTAGGACCTCACAAACCAATATGTAGGTAATAATGTTTTATGTCCTTAAAAATTAACAGATTATTGTGAGACACATAGCCGACCGCTCGTCAGCATTTACTTTATGCACACGTAAACAAATACTGTGCAACGGCGGGCTTAATGCCTGAGGCATTTTCTACCAGTCAGTCTTAGGGTGACATTTACTTTTCCAGTTTTTACTAATCCATGGACTTGCAAATAAATATCTACTTAATACAAATCTTAACTTCATTCACTGACAGACAAACTTCCTGCCATTTGTCAGACTTCCACGCGAACGAAGTCATATGCAGAAGTTAGTCTACTATAATATGATACCCATTACGAATTGCACTCAAGTTATAATATTCAGTCGGTCACAATCTACTACAGCAAGTGATTAATCCATTATAAATCCACTACGATCATGCAATAGTCGCTAATTAACATAATTAATAACACGTTAATACATAAAATGGTAATTTTCGCAAGTTTCCGCACTTATTGCTGTAATAATTTCAATTGAATCATCACAGACATGCAAAAGCAAGTTATATGAAGAAACTAATAAAAAAAAAAAACAACCGACTTCCAAAAAAAAACACTACAAAGTGCTAAATAACTTTAATTTCGGAAGTCGGTGTCGCTGGTTCTGCATTTTCGTTTATTGACACCGACTTCCGAAATTAAAGTTATTTAGCACTTTGTAGTGTTTTTTTTTGGAAGTCGGTTGTTTTTTTTGTAAAAAAGTTTTTATTTTGTACTTTTTAGTGGGAGAGTTTATAATTTATCTAAGTTACAATAGCCTAATGTCAACTGCTGATCACCTTTTACAAAATATTGCTTTTGAATTTTTAGATTTTTGTTGATTTTTCAAGAACCGCTTGTCAGATTTCGAAAAAAATTTCATGGGACCATTTGGGAAGTACACCCTTTCCAACAAAAAAAGAATTTTTCAAATCGGTTGGCAAACGACGGAGTTATGCGCGAACAAACATAAAAAAAAAAAATACAAACATCCGAATTGAGAACCTCCTCCTTTTTTAGAAGTCGGTTAAAAAAGCTTCTCATTGCCATTTGTAACTAGTGAATTAATTGTAGGTCCTACTTCTTCATACACAGGTTATGAGAACTGATCACCATGCTTACTTAGTACCAGTCAACCATTTCGGTAGGCCAGGTTACCTTAATTTAAAATGTCTTTAGCCGTATCTGTGATGTCTAAGACTAAGCTTAGAAACTACATACCCTACCTATACGACATTTAAATACTTTGACGCAGATCAGGTTTTAAACCACAACCTCTTAATAAGTTTATAAACTTCCGTACATATTTATCCATTGTAACTTTTAAGAATATTTTAAAATAAAATGGCAGGCAACCTATCAGAATGATTATAAAGGCAAATAAATGCAATGGAAAGTAATTGGCAAAGAGCTAAAGGCGCTTTAAATCCATACATCTTTTCTACTTTCCCTTTCAACTGTTATCACTCGCGTGAAACCAAGTTGTCGGAAAAAAGAACGAAATAAATTAAATATAAAAAATTTATACACCACTTTCAAGACAGTAAACCCACTTGGGGTTTAATAAAGGCGCCTACCTATTTGCTCGATTTTATCGATCGTTTCTATCACTTATTAACGATCGTTAAATATAAAGGCCAAAATCGAGATAAGCGTTGACATCACGTTTTGATTAATTTATGGATCGATCAAAAACATGGTATCGAGCGTCTGTTGCTTACACATTTAATGCTGTCTTTTGTCCTTACCTTTCATCCTACGCCTTCAGTTTAACTTAAGCTTCTCACTTAGTAGGTAAACAATAGGACAGGTTTTCCTACAACTATAAACCTGTGACCAAGTGTCACGAGCTATCTGATAATGTAACTGTACCTTTTTATGATACTTATAACACGAGTTCACTCCGAACCTCCGTTATGACCAACAAAAATAAATTGCGCACATACAATTTTGACTATTTTTACATTAATACAAAAAAAATCCATCTCTAAAAGGTCCGTATTGATGGCCTTCCTTGAGGATCATTGAGGAATGATCGATTTTCCCACCCGTATGCAAAATACGTTTTTGACCGTTTCAGACACCAGCCCGTTATTCAATACATTACAAGGTCATATCTCATCACCAAAAAAAAAAGCGATACTCACATAATCAGCCAAGCTCTTCATGCCGTACGGAAACCGTTCCCGGTCGGGCACGAGACGACCGCGCGCGTCACGTTCCCGTTCGGGCCAGCAGTCGTCCACGTTGATATACTCATAGCCGACGGACGCGTACCCTTCGTTCACCAGGATGTCCGTCATCGTCCGGAATAGACGGTCACTGCGGATAAAATAAGGCTGTTATATATGACAAGAATAATTTACAAGTTTATGATGAAGTTTATATGCGACCAGTTGTTTCAGGGCAAGAATAACTCATATTTTCTTCTTTACTACGATATATCTGTAAACACCAGTATATTCTGTTAATATCTCACTGTAAAAAATTTGGGTAAAGTGAGTTTGAAGTGAATCGTCAATAATATTAATCCCTAGCATCAGCTGATCTATTCTGTAAAGATCTCACCGTGAATACTTAGATGAAGTGAGCTTAAGTGAGCTATCATTCCACGATGCTAGTTAATGACACTATTCACAGCTCACTTCACCTTAATTTTCACGGTGAATTTTTTACAGAATAGGCCGGCAGTTCATCTATCTATCCATCCATCTAATCCATCTGCCAAGACTATAGTGTTAACGTCAATTTTCCGTTTTGTCCTTATCCTTGGATGTAGGTAGTAGAAGACAGTTACAATGATAGTTCATTGATGGTATCATTTAGATTTAAGAGGCCATTTTTCATCAGTGAAAACTTACGGTATTCTACAACGGTGAGGATTTAGAACAAGATCTATGAACGTTATTTAACCCGTGATTTGGCTTAGACATGTTCCCGACTCTATCTCGCACTTGTAGTTTGGCAATTGTGCGACAGTGACAGGATTAACGCCAAAGTATGTGCTAAGTAACGTGTATAGATCTCGCTCTTGGATATTCACGTCTTTTTTTTTTTGGAGAGAAGCGTCTAAACACTATGAAGAAAGGCAGTTATCCAATCCGTAGTGTAGATCAACAATATAAAACAATAAAATCTCGGGCAAAGCTTTGAAGCACGTTCGTGCGGCTCTCAAATGGTGCCAAAGTCAACCTCAATGTTTATTCTGTACCTGCTGAATGACGAAAAAGCGAGTCGGACTTGCTCACGAACGGTTCCGTACCACCGTGTAATATGCACAAAAAAACACGTTTCTTGATTATGGATCCCTTTAATTTTATTATTTATTGTTATAGCGGCCATAGTAGAGCACACTCTGTGAAAATTTTAAGTGTCTACCTATTACGGTTCAAAATATACAGTCCTGTGACAGACGGATGGACGGACAGCGGAGCCTTCTGAATAGGGCCCCGTGAGCACCCAAAAAATAGATAGTACATTGTGTTATTATTATTTGACAAATCTTGATGTGTGCTTTCGATAAATTATTTCTATAATAATATTAGTGAATGGGACTTGTTCATTAGGATGATTCAAGGATATGGATGATTCCTTTTTCACATCTTTACATCTGCATACAAAATATTATAGGCATCATAAATTAATATTCAACTCTCTAAGCCATAGAAAGGTATATCAATACACCGCTGGAGGAAAACATAAGTCATATACAATGTTGTATCCGATTCTAAAGGAAACTATTAACAATTCAACAGCTTAGTAGCTAGATCCCACAATTTCATTAGGTTAATAAATAATGTCAAATAATATAAACAATCGTGTTGTTTATTATTTATCTATCTGTCTGTAAACTAGCTGCTACGAGAATAAGGAACTTATTGCAGCTGATAAGTGTTGCTAATGGAAAATATATTATTGTAGTCAGAAATGTAATAAATATAGTGTTTGTGTGAATTAAGAATTTTCGAAAATTATGAAACAACGAACTGAATGTCAAACTAAGACAAAGTTCAAATTCCATTGCAACCAAAAACTTATTAGGACCTTTTTGTTACCAATGGTCACTCAAAAATTAACTTAATACATTTCAATAAACGAGGTAACTGATTAAGTGGCGATGGAATGTAAATTATCTGAGATTATGAACACTGCTATACATCAAAAATGTATCAACAAACAGGTGTTTTATATACAATCGTGAAAAATATAACGAAATATAAAAGTTGCTTTGATGATTATTTTGTGAAACCTAATTCCATCTCAATGTCTCGTGTTTACTTTCTAATACATTGTGAAAGATTGTGCAAAAGTTTTATAAGTTTATCATAAACTGTTACTATAATAGTAAAAACGTCTGATAGGTTACAAAAAATGACACACAAACACTCACCTAATACAGTTATCCGGATCATTTTTGCAGTCGGTGTTGCATCTAAACCGCTCCCACGCGAGCCACCCCATGGGCGGCGTCAACGCAAGCCCATTGTCCAGTCCCGAGATCTTGCCCAAGAGGCATAACACCACACACACTGTCCACAAACCTACAGACTTACACGACGCCATCACACCAGCCAAACAAACCTTTAAAAACAAGTACTATCTACTTTCGGAACTTATCCTCATAGTTTTTCACTGACCGATTTTGTACGAACTTAAAAATGCCGTAAATAATTAAACGAGTAGTCCGTTTAAATGTCAGTTGGTAAGTGACATTTCATCCGTATAGGTTATCACGGAAAGCAGGTCGGTGCGATGAAGGTTCGCTTCTGTCCTTGCAGCGTGAGTTATCTGCAACAAAACAAATGAGTTTTTACTACAATGTTTATGTTTACTCTTGCATATCTTAAGCCTTAAGTCGACCGTCCATTGCTAGGTAGGATGTGCGAGTAGGTTTGTTTTGCAGACACGCATTCGTGCGTAGCATAGCCGTGGGTCGCAGTCACAGAAATCTATTATTCAGATTTCTGTGGTCGCAGTGGATGATCCCGCCTACATTGTTATACAAGCGAAGTTAAGTAGCTAAGCCGTGGGCTTTTTAGAAGCGGTGTTTTTTTTTTGTGCGGGTAATAGACATTATCTACGTCCGTCAACTAAGATACGGGCCCGTTCGAAAATGGCTCGACATTTCGGAATTAACCCTGCTCCCGATTAATATTTTTTTCGGACGGGCAAATACACATCGGTCGTAAGGACAACAGACTGTCAAATCGTGTTATCATTCATTCTTAGTTCGGGCCCCGAAGTAATCTTATATCCGTAAGTCTCTGCTCCCCGAATTTGTTTTGTTTACATAAATATGGCCACCTGGGGCAGTATTCCATAGAGGAACAGTATTCTTTATGACACAATGAAAGAAACCGCACGAAATGAACGTGAAGTTGGCGATGAGCTAAAGAATTGACGTGGTTTCGAAGTAAGGAATCATTGAGTGGTCATAGCCACAGAGTACTTTTTGATAGAGTGAGAGTCATAGTCATAGCGAGTCAGGGCACAAGACAACAAGATAGTGGAAACCAAGCTTTAAGTTCTAATCTGATGCACACTGCATAGGAAGTCACCTTATCTTGTTATACAATATGCGTCTGATCTCAAATGACATTATTTATTTATTAATATTGTGTTATATGGAATGAACTGCGTGCTATTTATATTATGACTTTAGGCGTTAATTAGTACTTAACGAAGTGCAGTAATTGCGTGTTTTTATAGTGCATGTCATAATTTAAAAATAATTTAGTAGATTTTTGCACATATTTTCCATATTTGAATAATATAGGTATTTAGAAGCAACGGTCATTATCATCACACGCTGTGATCACACGCCATTACCATTATTTGAACCTGTTCTACTTATACGACAGGCTATTTTTAATCAAAGTAATAAATATACAACTTTTAAGTAGGCAATTCAGATTTAATTGACAATTTATATTAGAGCAAAAAATAAAAAAGTCCTATGAAAAATTGTGTGGCAGCAAACAAGCCGGCGCGTAATGGTAGCTCGCCATCGCCTCCAGGGCTACAGTCCTTTACCTCTGATTTTGCGTCACTGTCAATATCATTGTGATGTTTAATCTTGTGACAATAAGTTTGCTATTGGGTTGCTGCAACTGTCAAGTCCTTCAAAATCACAGTGTTCTTTATTGCTGTTATGATAAGGTTGCTGTTGGGTTGTAAACATTTTTGAAATTGTTTTGTGAAATGATTTTAGCCACGCGCCGAAAGATCCTTGTATGTACCTAACTAGAACGCCAGATTCAATTTTGTTGTAACTCTCCTTAATTTTTCCCTAAATTGTAAAATTATTATATTTATTGTAACAGACTGTATGTACCTCACTTTTTGAAATAAATTAATAATATTAAAAATTTTATTTAGCAATTTCGTAGCTAACGGCTTTCATTTGACAGTTCAACAACATCCATTGCGTTTTTACGTTGGTTAGCAGACAAATTTTTCGAACTTATGAAGCAATGGATTAGCAATATACTTCAAAATGATTCAGATTGTGATTGATAGTGTTTTACGCAATTAGGATGTTGATTTAAATTGTGTGATTAAATTTCCTTTGGCATACTATAACTTGAAGCAACAATAACAGTTACACTGTCAAAAAATTGAAACATCTAATAATTGCTTGCAAGATCCAAACACTGCAGATGTCCAGGCAAGAACATGTATCGTGTAAATCGGGCTTAAGGCAATAGCTCAATTAAAAAGGTCCAGAATGGCCAGTGAGAGGTCGTGAGTTGGAATTAGAAAGGCAGTTTTTCGATCGACGAGGGTCCATTCCTATTCTAGCTTAGTTTGAAAAGTTTGAAAGAATAATATCCAGAATTCTTTGTTTAAAGGCACTTGACAAAATATGAGTCTAGGAAACACTAACGTCACGGCTTAAGGCCGTGTCCTAACCAAAAGCGACGTCAAGTTTGTTCGTCAATATTTATGTTACCAATCGCGTAGGTAATCCATTTTGGTTAGGTTACAGGGCTAGACAACTTTAGTTTAAAATAATATTGATAACATTAACCTATAACTAAGGGAAACTCAACAAACCAAGCCCATTAAAACTTAAATAACAAGACTGAGTTTTGGATGAACGTAGTGGTTTAATTTTAATTTAGTGTAGAAAAGACAAGATATTTAAAGACTACATACCGTTGCAGAAAAGCAGGTGTTATCACATCAAACTCAAAACGAATACTGAGAAATAAGATGTCCAAATATTTATTTAAAAAAGATGTTCAAAATTATTGCCTGTTCTTTGGGTCAGTGAACTAAAAACCCGTTTATATTATAATCAATCTAATTTATTCGCTGTTTATGAACTACAATATAAAATATATTATCCAGTAACATCGAAAATTATATATTCGTAAGGTTTTTGAACCATGGTGTACCGTTATTCGACCATAATAATTATAAGTTGATAAATGATTGCTTTTAGCGCTCAATTAGGTAATAATAAAATTTATTTAATCATGTCTGGATTTAAATAAATATTAATTGATATACATAAAAAAAGACTGTATGACATTCAGACCTTGACCAATACCCAAAGATTTTTTTCGTGTATAAGACCCAATCTAGCTATGTATTATTGTTATCACTAACAATGGATGTGGTGTTTACCTGTAATTGGTTGTGCAGTTAGGTTTAAGACACAATTACTTGTATGTTCCTATCTATTTACAAAAAAAATCTGAAAGATTGGCTTCTCCAAAATAATTTTTACACTCTCAAAGAATTTTTTGATTATAAGGGTAAATAAGTAAATAATATAGGTATATATATATATTTTAATAATAAGGTAGATGTATTTAGTTGTTTAATAAAAATATTGTTATTGTTATGTTTCATTTTGATATTGTATATTAGTGTTTAATAGTGTTTTGTATTATTCATTAGAGTTTAAGTAAGTACTATACAAGTTAGGTTTTATACCTACCCACGTGTAAATATTCGTATGCCGCTATTAGCGGCGGATGTGTTGAGCTTATCCATTTTAAATACCAAACAACTTTGTACCTACCATATCCGACGAATAAATGTCTTTGTCTTTGTCTTTGTCTTTGTCTGGGGCTATGGGGAAATGTCTTGACGATGCGTGAGCGTGCATGATCCATCGCCGCCCATTCGAACTCCACCAGGATGGATGGAAAGCAACACATGAAACATTGACATATATACTTATGAAATCATGGACATGAAATAATTTTTTTGCTCCGTTGGTGTAATTGCTGAATGGCGTTCCAGTGTGAGGATAAATAAATAAATCTGTAACAACTGTTGGTAAACCTTAAATAAATAATAAAAAAAAAAAAGCTGAAGAGTTTGTTTGTTTGAACGCGCTGATGTTTGGAACTACCGATCGAATTTGAAAAATCTTTTGCATTTTACCCCAATCCTTGAGGAGGGCTATACGATTTTTAATTTCATGCAATGGCCTTTAGGATCTGAGAAAAAAGAAAAAAAAAATCAGAAGGAGCTCTAAGCGAAAACTAAGTAATAGTGCGACGAGGTGGGTCTGGGGAACAAGAAATTTCACGCAGACTAAGTCGCGGGCAGAATCTAGTAAATAATAATCATTCAAAATGAAATAGACGTTTTAAATTGGTTATGCAGAATTTGACTTTTCTATAAAATATGCAAAAGAAATATGTATAAATCAGCCATGACCAAAAAAAAAAAATTTATCCAAAATTCTAATTTATTAAAAATTACAAAATTACATGAAAAAAAATTGGTGTTTATGTAAATAACAAGCTGTCGTCACTTCTCATATTTAATAGAGCAATGGAAGCTTATGAATTCTATTACTCGTCATGTACACCAGCTTTTCTTCATTTTCACATCATATTAAACTATAATTTTAGCCCCTAGGTCCACAATAGTGTCCATAGTCATATGATCATGATGATTTAAATAAGATCTTTTTATAATTATTGTCCCGTGTCGTATTGTTAGTATAATTTTTGTTGTCAAATGAATGACGATGTTTGCCTATGCGTCAGATCAAAGGATTATAAAACACGTAGAAAAAAAGATGATAGAGGAAAATTGCTGTAAAAAGCGTAATTATATTTGAAAGAATAACCAGAACAAATTAACGATGACTATTATCTATGCGAGACACGCCATCTTTGCGGCAATAAACTTATAATGTAACTTTTATAAACACGTTAAATAGCTAATGTGAAAAGTGGTGGTCCTGTAACTCTTTAGAAAAAGGCTGCAGTGTTAACGGACTTATGTAGATACCAACTTATTACTTCAATAGCATAGATTACTCTTTATTATTTACACCATAAATATTACAGGCAACTTCTTTTAAAGACAACCTTTGGATGGATTAAGGTAGAAAGGAGAGACAATCCTGCAGGAAATCTTTAGTGTGCCATTACATATAGGTACATTTACATTACAGGAGCGTTGCCATTTAATTATTATAGATTTAGAACTTGTATTTGTGGATTTATTGTATTTTTATTTGTTACTAGCTGCGCCCCGAAGTTTTACCCGCATAAGTCTCGATCCCGTGGGAATATCGGGATAAAAAGTATCCTATGTCCTTTCCCGGGACTCTAACTATACCAAATTTCATCTAAATTGGTTCGGCGGATTAAGGGTGAAGACAGAAACTTTCGCGTTTATAATATTAGTATGGATTTTGTATCTCATTTTATGCTGCACCGGTTGATGTCATCATGTCAATGCCGGTTGTTGCAAAACAGCGCTGTGACTCTGTTTCGCATAAGCATATGGCACAAAGGGGAGGAGTTTTATACTTAGAAGTGGGTAGAACAAGGTTGCCAATGATGATAGATGATGATGATTTCAATAGACTCGGATTAAGTGATTATTATATCAATATTGCTCACTTCCAAGGTAATCATATCATGTCAAAATGGAATTCAAAGTCTTCTAAGTTTTGTATCAGTAGAAGAGTAAGTAATGACAGGATAATAAAATGGCGGCGATAACAATTAAATAGAACATGATCAGAAAGTCATTTAACAAAGAGTTTATACAATGGATGGAAGTCGGTTTTTTTAGCAGTATCATGTGCAATCTAGCTTCATGAGCGTGTATAAGACATTTTTTTATTGACGTGTAAAACTGTTTCTACAAACCTACTCGTACTTACAGAAATAAAATAATTTCTAATTGAGATCGGATTATTTTACTCCGTTGAGAATTTCAGGTACAGACGCCATCACATCAATCTACCCGAAACTGTCAAATTTTCCCAATCAACTTTGAACCTTATACTTCAGCAATAAAGTTGAATATCTATCAAATAAATTTGACAGATTGTAGTAGGTTGATGTGAGTCTGTACATTTTGTTTTATAAATAGTTTTGTTGAGAAGTATGGAAATAAATTGGGATAAGGAGAATTGTTGATGAAGATGAAGAAATAGTTTTGTTGTATCTGCTCTTTGGTGATGCCTAATTTCAGCAGAAATTGTTGTTTACAGTGCCTTTTAGTATACAGGATGGCAAGGACATAGAAACGTGCTGAATTGTGTGGTTCATAGATATCCGAGTGTGGTTAGTTACTGCTGGTTACAGTTTGCGCGACGATGTCCCAGCCATCCTGTATACAGCCGATGTATTCTGTAAAAATCTCATCGCGTAAACTTAGGTAGGTGAGGTGAGTTAGAAGTGAGTGTCAGTACATAGTGTCAATCCCTAGCGTCAGGTGGAATGACTGTTAACTTTTCTCCTAAGTTTATAGATTTTTTTTCCAAAATTGACCGGCAGGTCTAAAAGGAAGAAAGAAAGGAAAATAGGTTTATTTGTCACAAAAACGCACACAAAAAGATAAAATTAATTCTAATAAATAACAACAAAATATATAACTACTATAAAAAAACTGTTTATTACTACAGAGGAGTAGGTACCGACTGATATCCGGAATTCTGAAAATCACATACCGAATCCCAACCCAACAGCCAGGGCCATCACGTATCATTTCTATCAAAGTACTCGGTAATTAACACATTAATTAACACACTTTTAGTTATCGAGTTTACTTGGAAAAGCTCAAAAGTTCAGACTTTGACTAAGGTTTTCTAAAATAACACCTGCAAAAGAATAGTAAGACGGACAGGAAGTTTGTTAATCATTCTTTAATTTACACATAAGCTTCGTTGAGAGTGAATTTTGTGTGATAATGCTGCTCTCAGCAGATAAGGTGGATGTGGGCCGTTTTGTACTTCTGGTGAAGTAAGATAGTGGGAGGTATTCTTCTGTCATGTGTGAGAGATTAATTGTTTTAAAGCCTTGGATGGTCATGTGTAAGAGATTAATCGTTTTAAAGCATTGGATGTTACCTTGATTCTACAAACTTGTAATTGATTGGTACAATCATTACATAACAGCGAGCCAGTATGTCACCATTCTCCTGCCCTTATCCCAATTTATTTGTGGTCGGCGCAACATGTCTTTTTCTTCCATACTTCTCTATTAGTAGTCATCGCGGTAATCACCCCCTTTCTAACCATATCATCGTTCACACAGTCCATCCATCGTTTCTTTGGTCTTCCCCTACTCTTATAGCCATCGACATTCACACTCAAAACTCTCCTCACGACATTTTCCTCATTTCTCCATAACACATGCCCATACCATGACAACCGATTTCCACACAACTTTTCAGTCACCGGTACCACTTTCAAACTTCCTCTTATGTACTCATTTCTTATTCTATCCATTCGTATAACACCACACATCCCTCTTAGCATTCTCATCTCAGCTGCATGCAATTGCCTTTCATTCAACCCTTTTGTGGCCCAACATTCTGATCCATACAAGACAGCAGGTCTAATCATGGTTTTATATATCTTCCCCTTAAGTTCAAGGGGAATACGGGAGTCGCATGTACAGTCAACAAAAGAGATGAGTAGGCAGGATCGTCGGATATAGTTAAGTTTAGGAAGAAACCGATGGATATTCTCGAATTTGATCCCAGGACCTCGTACTCCACAGTAGCACTTGCAACCACCAACGGGCAGTCTTCTATTTTGTTATTGGTCCAAATGATTCATTCTTTTGCTTTCATTTAGATTTATCTTCAACAGTATTTTTATAGTTTTGTTTTCTCTAATATTGCAAGATAATCTGAATATCTACACTAATATTATAAAGAGGAAAGATTTGTACCTATTTTTGTATGTTTGTATGTTTGTAATGAATAGGCTCAAAAAGTACTGGGCCGATTTAAAAAATTCTTTGACCAATAGAATGCTACATTCTTCCAATTTGACATAGGCTACATTTCATTTTGAAAAAAATTTGGGATCCTTGGTAAAATTTGAACAATGTAACCGAAGGTGTAGAAAAATGAGTCTTAAAATGTCTTTCTTCGAATGCGCTGCCGAAACTATTAGCGATAGAACAAAATAATGTACAACAATATTGAAGAACATCATAATGTCTACAAAAAACTCCGCGGTAGCATATGTCCAACTATTGTAGTTATGTCACTACAACAACTTTTTTCATTTTAAACATTAATGAAAATGCTAACCAAATTCAAACCATGCTATTTATGTGTTTATATTAATCCTTATCCAAATAAATTATTTTATGGTCAAGACCATTTAACTACCTATAAAATAGTTTTTAAATTATTTAAATTGGACTTTCCATTCAAAAGATATTACGAATTAAAAAATTCAAACAGTAAACAAAACCGCCATAGTGCCGTGGCCGTTGTTTGCGATGCGCAGTCTGAAAAGCGCGCCCGGCATCGCGGCGGGCGGGGTGGAGGGGGTGTGGGATTTTTTTTAATATATAATTAATAAATAATATTTTTTTAATAAATAAAAATATTTGTGAAAAAAAGTGTTTTATATCCAAATTTCCAAAAATAAATATTTGTCTACCCCGTGCGAAGCCGGGACGGGCTGCTAGTTATTTTATACTTTGGTATCAATTAGGTACCGTTTTAGACTTCGTTGTTTTACACTTTTATTTAGTCTTATTTTAATTAAAGCCAATCAAGTGCTGAAATTAAATTCGTTCTCAAATTAGCGCCATGAAATTGTTAATGAATTATGATTTTTTTATGATTAAAATTGACTTTTTAACAGACTTCGTTAAATAAAATATTAGGTAACTTTTATCAAACAAACTGTCTATAATAATTGTGCACGTGCATATGATCTAGAGCTTCTGTAGACCCCATTTAATAAAAAGAATAATAAAAAGGCTATTTTTATGAAATGTAGATTAACAATTTAGAAAAAAGTGACTCATATTTCTGATGATGGAAGCACATCACTCTTTGTAGTCCTGTCGTAGAAAAACAACACAACAACTAACCTAACTAATATAAGAAATGCGAAATTAAGTTTGTTTGTTACGCTTTCACGCTAAAACGGCTGAACGGATTTGGATAAAATTTTGCAAATGGGTAGACCATAACCTGGAGAGGCAAAGGCTACTTTTCATCCTGGATCGCAGACGAATTCGCAGGCAACAACTAGTATGAAGTAATATTTAAAATTTTGGTTGAATTAGTTCTAACTTCTATATTGTTGATCCAGATCCAATTTCTATAAAAATTAAAAAGGCTCACGTTCACTCACTCACATGACAAACAGTATCATAATATTCCACGCTAGATATATTTATCTAGCGCCATTGTTCCAACTATGCTGTTTTATCATGCTCTTGCGCAATTATCGTCATTACGCCCATTACACGAGACACCGCTTGTTAGAAAGGTGATTTACTTTATTTCAATGTATTCTTTGTATACAGCGTGAATCAGAAATTTGTGGTCATATTAAGGGTGTGGTACAGACCGCCCAACTGTACGACTTTCTCTATGGGACCAAAATCGTAATCACCAGAAAATAACCAGCTGACCCATTCATTTGGATCGAGTAGGTATTGAAGTTTTGTATAGGACAGCTGATAATGTTTTCGATGATTTCGTTGCTTTTATGATTAGGATGTTTGGTCCCGTGGAGAAAATTGTTTAGTTTAACCTTGTAACCGCCCGACTTCATATCAGTTGTCGTGCCCACAGCGCCCGAAAAAAAAAACGAATAAAAAAACCTGATAGAATACAGCGAATTACCTAAATAAAAAAGCAGATTAAACGAGCTTTTTTTTTTTTTTTTTGAATGGCATCTCGCAGTTCATCCTTTATGAGGATGGCTACTGCTTAACCGGACTTTCCTGTGGATGCCTCGAATTAAGGCCTCCAGCCAGGGCATACAATAACTTAAAAACTAAGCGACAGCGCTAAGGGTAACCCCCTGCGGGGTTCAGACCTCGGCTCAGGGCGTCGCTGGAAGAGGACAGCAAGGGACAGGCTGGATCGGTATTATTATTAGTGTTTAGGGGCGAATTTAAAACTACAGGCTCAGCTGCGCGGGCTGGCTCGAGCAAGGGTCGGGGCGGGCACGGTGATGGTGCGGGACGTCGCGACGGGCCTCGGCGGCGAGGACGGAAGGACGGATGTCTGAGCTTGTGTTTGTGTTGTCGACTGAGAGTACTCGTGGCCTTACTGCTCTCCTGGAGGAGGGTAGTGGCGTCGTCGGGGATAGTGAGGGTATGCCTTGGTCGGCGAATCCTACTTATGCGGGAGGGAGTGTATCGGGAGGCCGCCGCAATCAGGGGATTGGGGTGCTTTATGGCAGAGTCGAAGAAGCGCTTGGAGAGGCGTTTCATGAACTGCTGGATGGTGGGGAGTCTGAGATCTAGATGCAGATTCACATTTCGGACATAGAAGGGGGCTCCCGTGACCTTTCGGAGGAAACGGTTCTGGAGGGTTTGCATTTTATGCAGAAATCGCGGCTTGGCGTGTGCGAAGACTACGCAAGCATAGGTCATGATGGGACGGATGACCGCGGTGTAGAGGCGCAATTTGCACTTGAGTGACAATTTGCTGCGGGCAGTTATCATGGAGTGGAGCCTACCGAGAGCGAAAGAGGCGCGCGAACGCGCCGTCTTTATGTGCTCGTTGAAGGTGAGGTTGTGGTCTAGGATGACACCTAAGTATTTGGCTCGCTTTCCCCAGGGGATCGGCTTGCCATACATAGAGATCGGGCGCGGGAGGGGGGGGGGGGTAGTTTGCGCGGTTTCGAGAAGATGACCGCCTGACTCTTATCGGGGTTGACCTCGATTCTCCATTTCCGGAACCAATCGCTCAAGGCGCTTGCGGAGGTTTGGAGGTTTCGAGCTATGGATGACTGGTTGACACCCGAACAGTATATGGCAGTGTCGTCGGCGAAGAGCGCCAACTGTGCCTTTTTACTGTTCGGGATGTCACTAGTGAACAGGGTGAAAATGAGGGGAGACAGAACGGAACCCTGGGGGACTCCGGCGCGGATGGGGTGAGGGGGAGAGAGAGCGCCCTCGATACGGTAGCGGAAAGTGCGGTCCGACAGAAAATCTCGTAAGATGAGCACGAGACGGTCTGGCACACCTAGCAGGTACAGCTTATATAATAAGCCATTGTGCCAGACCTTGTCGAACGCCTTCGCTATATCGAAGAACAGGACGCCTGTCGAAGCACCTCGCTGAAAAGCAGCGCTAATGTGCTCGACTATGCGGTGGAGCTGGTGGATGCACGAATGCTTCGTGCGAAAACCGAACTGTTCGGGGGGGATGAGGCTCTTTGCTTCGGCATAGTCTTTGAGGCGCTTATAAATAAGCCTCTCGTAGACTTTACCGAAAACATTGAGCAGACTGATGGGGCGGTAGCTGGAGGGCTCAGACTTGGGCTTGCCTGGCTTTGGGATGCCTATGACTGTGGCTTCTTTCCACATTTGGGGGAAGATGTTGTTGCTCAGGGCGCCATTGAAGATGGCGGTCATGAGCAGTATGAGGGGGGCGGGGAGGAGTTTGTACACCCTGTTGGTGATACCGTCCGAACCGGGGGCTTTGCGGGTTGCGAGTCCTTTTATGATGTCTTGCACTTCGTCGGGAGTGACGGGAGGCAGAGGATCATCAGGGTCTTCGACTGGCGGGAGGGAGGCTCTCCGTTCGACTTCAGCGTTCACCTCGTCGAGGTGCGCTCTGTCTACTGGTTGAGAGCTGGGAGTGCATTGAGCCTCTAGGCTGTCGGCTAGGCATTCGGCCTTTTCGAGGTTTTCGAAAGCGACCGTTTTGTCGGGGCGTGTGAGGGGAGGAACTGTGGCCTCTTCAGAGGAGCGGAGCTTCCTCTGGAGTTGCCAGAAGGCGTGGTGGGTGGGCTCGAGTTCGCCGATCAACTTATCCCATCCCTCGGAGCGCCACTCCCCTATGCGTTTCTTTACAGCACGCTGTAAATGGCGCATGTGGGATTTGTTCGCGTCGCAGGGAAAAGAGTCGTAGGCACGAATGGCAGCGTTCTTCTCGGTCATCAGTTCACGTACGTCATCGGGCAGTTTCCAGCGATGGTCTTCCATCACTGGAACTTCCCGTGAGCAATCCGTCAGTACGGATTGAACGTGCTCTGTGAACGAGTCGATCGCCCCAGTCGTGTCTGCGACTGAGATAATTTGCTCGGGGATGGAGTCTAGGTGGGGAGACGTGGTGGATTTCAGTCTTTCGCTTACTTTCCTCCAGTCGGTGACTGTTTTGGTCGGGGGGGGCTGGTTGGGGTCGTGCGGGGGGCCCGAATAGGGGGCCAGGTGCAAGATGACCGGGCGGTGGTCAGAGTTAAGCTCTTGTACCACTCTTGACTGCAAACGGAGGTTTACATTCTTGAGAAGCGCTACATCGAGAACGTCAGGAAGTTGGGCGGGGTCGCCCGGGAAATGAGTGGGATACATCGGAGCGATGATATCGAAATTGAGGGAGTCGCCTAGTTTGAACACGATCCTACCTCTGGTAGAGGTCGTGCTGCTATTCCAAGCGGGATGTTTGGCATTGAGATCCCCCGCCATGATGACGGAGTCACTCATACCGAAGAGGGTAGTGAAATCGGTAGTGAGAGAGATGGGATCCTCCGCACCATTGGTGGGCGGGATATAGGCGGAGATGATGGTGATTGCGGGGTGACCGGTCATGCCGAGCCGACAGATAGAGATCTCTAGCTGAGAGATGAGGGCGGGCGGGTCTATCGGGATGCAATGGAGGGACTTCCTATAGTAGATGAGGGTACCGCCCTTGTGGCAGCGAGCCCTGTCATTGCGAACTATCTTGTAGTTGGCAATGTTCGGGTTCCGCAGATGGGGCTTCAGGAAGGTTTCCTGGACTAAGAGGACATCGAGCTGGTGATCGCGGAGGAACGCGGCGATCTCATCGCGTTGATTTTTAATGCCGTTTGCATTAAAAAACCCTAGTCTAAGGGATCGGGGTTTGGTAACGCTCATTCTTTGTAAAGCCATTGGAGCTTTTTAGAAGTTGAGGGTTTGCATGACTTGCGTAATCTGAGGATACGCATTGAAAATCTCGGCGATGCGCCGAGGATTGCCGTTACAGGCTTGGATTTCCGCTGCCATGGCATTTGCGGGGGCAATAAAAGCTGCGTAAGCACCGATTATTACCTCCATGCTGCTAGGCTGGGGGCGGGAGGCGGGGGTCGGGGGGGACCTACTGGGACCAGCGGGAGCCCTGGGCGCGGCGGCGGGAAGGGCTACCGGTGGGGCTACTGGGACCGAGGGGCCTACTGATGGCGCGGGGATGACAGTTGCCATCAGCGCTGGGATAGTCGGGGGTGGGGGGGGCACCGAAGCTGCGGGAGCTTTGAGGTGGTTGAGGTTCGCCCATGGGGAGGGCCTTTGGGGACTGAGCCTATCGGGCATCTGGGAGGAAGGGATCGGGATCCTCACAGAGGGGCTTTCCCTTTGCTGACGGTCGCTCGCGCGCTTCGTCAGTTTGGGAGAAGAAGACTTGGGAGCCTTGGGGCAGCCACGGTAGTTAGCCGGGTGCCCGGATTGGCCGCAAAGAACGCAGCTCGGTGGCTCTGTGCACTGAGAGCGGTCTTTGGGGCGGGGACAGTCTGACGTGCCGTGGGCACCTAGACACTTGACGCATCTAGGTGTCGCGTAGCAGTGGGATTGGGAATGGCCATACAGTTGACACCTGTGGCATTGTCCGATGAGGTTGGACTTCCTGGGTTTCTCGATAGAGATACCCGAGAGGGAGCAAACTGACTTCACCTTGAAGATGGGGTGATGTCCTTCAGTAGGGTCGCAGATGACCAGGACCATGTCGTAGACTAGGCCCTTCCATGCTTTGTGCAAGCGATGGACTGCTGAGACGGGGATGCCTTGTGAAGCAAGGTCTTCTTTGATCTCCTCGGTGGGGATTTCTTTGGGGACGCGCCTGATGATTACGCGGGTGGGGACTTCCTCCGGAAGGGAGTACGTATGGAAGGGGTAAGCCCTTGTCTGGAGGAGACGGGTAAGGTCCCTGTAGTCCGAGGACGAGGCGACCGTTACCTTAATACCCTGTTGGGTTGAGCGGGCGTTCGTGTAGTTGATCTTTTGATCAACACACGCTTTGGAGATTTCTGTCCATTTGGACTTATCCTGGACATAGATGGGGGGCGGGGGTCGTGGCTTCTTTGCGTTCGAAGCGGGAGGGGTAGCCGAGAGGCTAGACGCGGGATTGGCCTGCGGTGCGGCGGGGGTTGGGGTGGGGGGGCGGGGGTTAGATGGGATTACCGCGACCGACTTTTTGGCCTTGTTGGCGTGAGAGGAGGCGTTCTTCTTTCTCTTGCCACCCTTTCCGACGACTATATAGTCGTCTTCCGAGGAGGACGAAGAGTCAGAGAGGGCTTCCTCTGAGTCGGATTGAGATTGGGGTACGGACGTGTCCATACTCTCTGGAGTATCTGCTGCGGTAGCGGCTGGCACGGAAGGTGCGGGATCGGGGACTGGCACGGAGGGTGCGGGTTTTGGGGCTGACGCGGGGGGTGCGGGTTTGGGGGCTGGCACGGAGGGTGCGGGTTTGGGGGTTGGCACGGAAGGTGCTGGTTTGGGGGCGGCGGCTGGCACAGAAGGTGCAGGCGAGGGGGCTGGCACGGAGGGTGCGGGAGGGGAGGCGGCGGCGGCCTCGGGGATTTCGCCTGAGTTTGGCGGAAAGAGGGGGCTGACTAGCGCGTCGCTAAAGTCAATGTCGATGACCGAACCGGGAGGGCGTCTAAAATTTATAAGACGTTGGGCATACTGGTTAACGAAAGAGGGGTCCTTGAAGAGGACCTCTTTAACGAACGCCAATATGACCGCGTCTGCCATGATCGGGATGGGGGCGGGGAGAGGGAAGAACCATAGGGGGCGTGAATCCCTAACAACCTAGCACCCCGGGTGGATGGGCCCGGGGGTGTGAGATCCTACCCTCCCTGTCGGGTGTGAGACAGGGAGGTGAGTACCTGAAGTGAGCCCTAAGCTTGTGACCCGTCGCCGATCTTATTGTGCGAACGGGGCCCTAACCAGTCTGTGCGATGGGTGTAGAGACACCCTAGACCGGCTTCTAGTACGAAGGGGTTGACACACCCAACCGTACTAGACGCGAGCTGTGGACAAGGGATTAGTTACGAAGCTAGAGCTGACTAGGAGCCACCCCCAAGGCCAAGCTTCTAGCTCCCGATTCCAATTGACAGCCTCGCCCTGATGGGGCTCGGCGGGTGAGATTGGGGCACCACCCCCTTGGCTTCGTTGGCACCGTGAGGTATCCACCAAGGACCACGAAACTGTGGTTTTTACCCGGAAGGGGCCAAAAACCTCGACGACACGTGTGATGACGATTCTCTCTTAAAGAAACAACTTCTATCAACCACGCCTTGAAAAAGGCGGCTATTGACAGGGTGCGGGCGTAGTCCGGAGACTACTGAGCTCGTTACGGCTAGCGTAGCGAGAGCGGGCGGTGGCGGGGCGGCGAGGCGGTGGGGGCGTGCAGCGAGCGAGAGCGGGCAGCACGACCGTCCACGGCGAGCGTCGAACGGAGAGTGATTAAACGAGCTGTGGTATTTGGTCGTTAAAAGGTACCTATATGGTCTGCAGCACTGGTGTGTAATATTTGGCATAATAACAGATATGCTACGCTACGCTTGCCGCGATTGGTCTGTGGATGGGTGACCATCTTTACATATCGAGACCCCTCCGTGCCTCGGAAAGCACGTTAAGCCGTTGGTCCCTGCAGTCATTCGTGGATCTTTGACAGTCGTTACGGGTAGTCAGAAGCCCGAAAGTCTGACAACCAGTCTTACCAAGGGGTATCGTATTACCCAGTAACTGGGTTGTGGAGGTCAGATAGGCAGTCGTTTCATGTAAAATACTGGTATTCAGCTGCATCCGGTTAGATTGGAAGCCGACCTCAACATAGTTGGGAAAAGGCTAGGCAGATGATGAACAGATAGTACAATATCACCACACCCTTAAATATGACCACACATTTCTGATACACGCTGTATAAGTCTGAAGTTATGGTAGTATTGTTTGCAAATGAAAGGAGCAATTTTGTATAGAATTTTACTTCTGGTCTATTTTATTCTGATTGAAAGCTGATACCTGGTCATTTCTTTAATGTTAGGAAGTGCATTGTCTGGTTTTGTTGATTGTGGTAAGTTATCGCGCTTGTGTGGCATTGTCATGTTATCAGACATGTTAAGTTCGCTAACATTAGGTAATATTAGGTGGTGATGCTTCGAAAAAACACAAAACCTTTGGATATACACCGGTCTTTGAGAAGAAAATAGGGTGCCTCCGGTGCCTAATAAGGCTCTCCACTACCATTACTTTGCAAATGAATCAAATCAAAATATTTGATTTAACATAAACATACATGGGCACTTACAAAATGTCAGAAGCTAAGTGCACGGTAACAATTGGTCGTTTCTAACAAAAAGTACTGTATTTTTAAGACAAATCATCCATGAAAGTCAAGCGAATTAATGAATTATCGATGACTATTCCATCTTCTATTGTCTGAAGATTCGTATACATCCCTACACATTCCAAAAATATGCAAATCTGATATGAATTTCGCAACAGAATTTTCGATCGGATAGATAATTGCTCTATTTTGCAGTGTGCAACGAACTTGCAACAGTTGTGGTATAATTGCCGTTGCAGGAGCGCAGGCGGCCGTTGCGAAACGTTTAATAGTTGCTTTTACATTCAAACGAAGCTTCCGACGGCTTAGCATGCTAATTTATGTATTAAATACACTACTTAAATGAGTGTTCTGAAGAGGTTTTGACGATTGACAAATGACGAATTCAACGCCTCTCGTTGTTGACGTTGTTAGGCAACCGTTAGAACTTAATTATTAATTTTAAAAACATGTTAGGACGTTAAAAAATTGTCATTCATAAGGCTACTTGGTAGGAACTTATGCTTCTTCTAGAGATATGCTGTAATATCTTTCACTGATTCTACTCAGTCAATCTTCTTTACTATTTTTACGTCGGTTATTTTGCCATGGATATAGCATATTGTGTCACATTCACATCATAGTTACGATAAACAAATACGCGACACATGTTAGGGCGACAGTACGTTAAGTCGACCATCAGTGGTGCGACAGCACATCAACTCGACGAACGTTAGTGCGACTGATTGTTTGGATAACATCTGTCCACTTGTTTTTGCGACTAGGTACCTCATAACCTTTGTCCAAAGAAGGAAATAGTATAGGCTATTCACATATATTCTATATCACACATGTATTAATACATAATTAATGTAATTCTCGTCATTTCCGCTGTATGGTGAAATAAGCGAGTTTAACATCCGCTGAGGGTGATGATAGGTCAGACATACATCTTTATTTAGTAATACCGACATCACCGATTTAATAACATAGGTATTACTCACGATAGACTTTGCATCACTGTGTCCAGAAGAAGTTTATTCACGTCTCGGGAGACGAAATGATCTTCAAACAATTAATGGACTTTGGGCACTTCTTAGTTTCGCAACGTCACTGTGCTTTCGCTTATCTCTTCTACAGTCCGGCCATCGAGAGAATGCGTTCCTGAAACCTCAAATTCGCAAAACACGTATTCGTTTGTGTAAAATTTACAGGTGTCAAGAACGCATTCTTCGGCTGCACTGTATTGTATTCTAGTGTCTTCATGGCAACAGTATACCTGGTAAGGGGACGTACATAGTGCATTCCACGCTTCGGTCTTTATGCATGCGTCTAGCTTATCTGTTTTTCAATGTATTGAAACTTTTTAGTAGTCATCATATAAAAAATTGCATAGATAAAACATCATTTAATTTCCTAGACTCACAAATTATTTACAATTCAGTTCAATCATTCATACATAATACACGAACGTAAAATTAAACTTAAATCGCCAACAATTATCTTATGAATGACCACTATGTGACCAATAATTGGTCATTTCCATAAATGCCACAATGCATAATAGTCGTGCATTATGGGAAATGCACAGAACACTACTAATAGCTGGTGTATTACCGTTGATTGGGGCACAATAGCAATTTATGTTTTATACACGGATATTGCGGACAATTACTGGACATTCTAGGTCACACTAGATTACAATTTAGCTAACCTACTACGGTATATGCTAGACATTCTTTTTTGGAACACTTTTGAGTCATGTAGGCTAACTACAACTTCTTTATGCTCATGACAGCTGGTGCTAAGTTGTCAAAATATTTGACATCGTCCGTCTGGGTGGGTTCACTTTGTGACCCTACAAAGGTCTAACCATGGACTTATGTCCATGGGTCTAACTGAAAGAGATAAACAACTTGATATATAAATGTCTGCAAAGTCATGCGCAGTACAGTAGCGCAATGGGTGTGCATGTCTCGTATGAACGAGGAAGAAGTAAAAAAATAAAACATTTGGTGGCAGGTTGCTTTCTGTATTTTCTGCTTACACCCCTATGTGAAAGAAGCACGAGGTTATGTCATAAATGCAGCTGTCATTACCTACGCATATTTTCTTCGTAGTTTTGATAAACCATCAGTTTCCGTGGGTGTCGCAAGAAGTGGTTATGGTATACGCGTAATGAGACTATAAGCTCAATATTACCGGTCTAACCGTACAAGGATCGTAGTCGTGACGATTATGTGGTTTCGCAGAAGTGATAAAGCCATCATAGATCAGCTGGTACGCGAACTAAGGGCGGATTTCACCATGAACGCGATCGGCACAACTAAACCGCGTTCAAGAGCCGTCAGTGTCATCATTCTTGTAGAATATTGACACTGACAGCTCTTAAGTCCAGTTCAGATGTGCTGTCATTGGTGAAATTGGCACTAAATTAGAATAAGAAGGTCTTGCCTGGCGTCGGTCGTAAACACGAAACTATTATCAAATTGTTGAAAACAAACAGTCCACGAACATATGTAGGAGGCTGTTCAGGGTAGAAAATCCCTTTAACGGATGCAGAATGCAAGTGACAAAATCAACAGCAACTGCGTAAGTAATTATTCGTTTATTTCAATCTGCAACTCATACCTATGCTGACATCAACACACTATCATGCAGATTTTTTTGAAAGTTTCGTAATTATATCCTGTTACGAGTATACATAACCTTGTATTTGAACCCTAAGAATATTAAACGAAAAACTTGAAACCCATTAAAATAAATTAGGTACGACGTTTTAAAAATGATAACCAATGTTTTTTTATATAAAACTTTTAAAAGCTTTCGATATAAGAATAATATAATAAGAATAAACTAAAATAATATTTTAAAAGCGATAAGCGATTTTTTAAGCGCTTTTATTTTATATCGATATCGATCAATCCGTGATAAATATGATTAATGAATAGCACAAGACATAGTCACGTGTTATCATAGATGAATGAAAAACGTGCGCACGCGTCCTCCCGCTCGTGTGTCCAAGCTTTACGTAATTTTTATGTAAGAAACCGGACCAAAGTGTAACACGGCCGGCTGTTACGTATAACTTATTAGTAACTTAGTAAGTACTGGCGATGAGAAAACTATTATCACTATCATTTCATTCGTCATGTTCAATTATTTGCTTATTAAGAGCATTTTTGTTTTGTACGTTAGTGGAACACTTATATTCAAACGGTTTTTTCACGAATTTGATAATGGTTTCGTGTTTTTGACCACAGGCAAGGCCGGTCCTCCGACCAATACGCACTGCGCCCGCGTCCTAGATTGTTTGCCCACTCCCTCTCGAATAGAGGAGGCCTGTGTCCCAGCAGTAGAAACATTATAGGCTGATTATGTAAGGCCGGTCCTTCTTATTTTTATTTAGATCGCATAGTATCTACGGTATTTTTATTTCATGAAGCGACGCGCGCTTTACTTGTGTACACGCTATGAATGTGTGTGTAAGCGCAGGAGCTCTTGGTACCGTCCAATGGCGAAGTCAGAAGTGTGTGTATCATGTCCTGACGCTACTTGTCTCCACATACAGATTCATAGCGTGTTTGCACTAGGTTACTACAAGTAAAGAGCGCGTCGCTTCGTGAGATAAAAATGCTAAGAGATGTTACGGTATCTACCAGCTGATCTGTGATGGCTTATCACTTCTGCGAAACCACATACTCATACATATACTCATTAACAGCCAAAGTTATTAATTAGCAACATAAAATATAGATCATTACCTACTATCACTGGGCAGGTCATATTATACAGAGTGTATCAGAAAGATGCATGTGGTCAAAATTAAGGGTGTGGTACGGACCATACTGAACAACTCTCCAAGGGACCAACATAGTAATCGCGAAAAAATTATCAGTCGTTTTCGGCTCAAGTAGATTGTTTACGATGTTGGTTCCACGGAGAATTTTTTTCAACATAATCGTCTGTTTCACACCCTTAATTTGGACCACATCTTTCTGATACACCCCGTATAAATAAAAGACATACCTACTACCCGGTTTTATTACAATATACAATAGTATCAGAAAGAAGTGTGTAATTGTACTAACAAAAATAAAACATTTTGGAATAACTCGGTTAGTACTATAATAGCCCCTATTTAGGTTTTGTAATCTTGAAACCTACACGAACAAAAATAAATACTCAAATAATTAACGTGCTAAATATTTAATTAAATGGTACAATGAACAAACTAAATGAAGAATCAATTAGCCACTCAGTTACTTGCCTAACTACCCAATGCATTTCAGGGTAACTGCAAAAAGGATTAGGGCCTCTCCTGGTACCGGAGCTGATCCGTGGTTGTTGGACACGCTCAGTATGAGTAGAGGGCTATAGAGTTGCTCAAGGTCTCAAAAGATAAGTGCGCCCCTGAAGTTCTTGGAGCATGGTCTGAGCACACACGTCCCTTGTGAGGAAGCGTGTAGAGCTCAGTAACGACACACAGATGAGGAAGGTTGCCCTCATAGACCCATCATGCCCCACATCCCACTAAATGATTAATAAACTAAGCAAATATGTAGTAGTCTATTTTAACTTTTATTATTTTATTACGTAGGTATTTTATCTTTATGTAAAGGCATTATAATTATATTGTTGTACGAATATGGTCTAGATTTCTAGATGTCTAGATTCGTGTTATGTAAGTATTTAGCTACAGTTATATTTTGGTCAAAACATTTATATGTTTCTATTTCTTACGAAAGCCACGCTATAAAATAACATATTCACTATGAAAAATCATAGCAATTACTTCACTTTATTTGCATGTTTTTTACAAAATACATCAAATACGATTAAAAAAATGTGATGTGCTAGCTTTTTTCTTTTGAAAATGGTCAATATTTCCTGTAAGTCAGCTTTCTATGCATTGATATGCGTTACATTGGGTGCGTATGCGTCGTTCGAACGCGGAGGCGGACGCGACCAGACGGATCTTGATTTCCGCGCCACGTTCACAAATCCGCTAACATTTTATTTGCCAACACTACACTTGGTTTGTGCTTGCTTATATCTACATTTTCAATGATTAAAACATTGCTATTCTTAGAAGATGCCTTATTGAAGCTTGTCAAATCGGAATAAAGGAATTCACGACGGACTCAACAAAGGAACATGGTTATTAAATCACCCTTCGCGTTTCTTTGGTATTCAAGACAATAAAAGCAAGTATAAGCATTCGATGTATATCGTACATAATTATAGTCTGCTACAAAGATCTTTGGCGCTCGAATGACGTTGCCAAGGGGGCACTGTTGGTAAACATTTGTGCAATTGTTTTGAAATATAATGAAAAAACTAAATGGCGGCGTTAGTCCAGATTTTGGCCACTTGCCAAAAATCCTTGTAGCGCTAATGCTTTTATTAATTCACGTGATTTTGGCAAAAGCACAAACATTGTCCGCGCAAATTCAAATGCTTTCGCTTCAGTTAATAATTGTGAGGTCATTAAAATTTGTCTCACTGACTGTACAATATTATAGTTCTATAACTAATAAAAGTCTAGTGTATTTGAGCTGGTTTCTCGATATTGTTATAAATGGGTCAACGTGGACCGGTTTGTGCACTGTATCGTAATGTTCATATCCTACAAGAATCGCTATTTAGATTTTGAAATCTTACTATTCATATCTATAGGCGTTTGAGGCCTACAACGTAAAACTACTTACTCTTAAATCTTAACTTATCATAGGTTATTTAGTCCAAAATATAAAGTACTTAAGTATGTAAATTAATATCATGGACGTGATTCAAACTGACATTATCAATCAGGCAGCAATGCTACATATACACAACAAACCAAGAAAATTTTAGGGAAATATTAATATTAACACCAGAACAGTTAGCAGCAGTAACAACAGTTAGAAAAGCCAGAAAGTTAAAAAGGGGATCAAATATAAAAAAAGTATTCATCATTAGAAGGTCTATACGTGTTTAGACGTGTTAGTTACTGCGATTAACACACCACAGTAACTAAGTTAGGGTACCCTGACCAAACGGGTTAGGTTAGAACTGTGACCAACTGCTTGCGAGACGAGCGAGCGAAGCGAGCGCTGCCTTAAAAAGAGCTACGAACATATTGGTCGCAGTTAATCAGCTATTTAATATTTTTAGGACCCCAAAATAAGAATTATTTGAGTGAATTATTTGTGTGTTTTTGAATCATCATCCTGTCCTTATCCCAATCTAATTGGTGTTGGCACAGCATCTCTTATTCCAACACATATCATCTCTATTAGCCGTCATCGCATTTCTAAATCACTAAATAACACCAATTACTATGGCTATGATACTGTCAACCTCAAGATTAACTGATGATTTCGAAACTGGAATGCGAATGATAAATCATTAAACACATAATCAGTAAATTATCCTAAATCTAGAGAACATGAAACTAAGATAACTTCTGTAGGTAGGTAAGTACCTGATACTCATCTTTTATTGTTATGAGATGTCAACACGCGATCACTAAAGCCTAGATGACACGAGGCTGCAATACAACAATACAATACAATAGGCTATCCTATTCAATTGTAATTTCGTATGCCTATTTCTAACGGCAAAACCAAGAGATCTCTGTACCTATTATATTTATATCACCTATATTTAACAAATAAAACACTTTGACTTTGACCTAGCTCACTATCCAGCACCCTAATTGCGTATCCATCCTTGATTAAGACAAGACGCTACCTTGTTGGCTTTACCTATAGCCAACTTACTTTCTTTTTTATTTTCTTACTATCCTATCATCAATGAGGATAGTTCTGTATACAAGAGGCCAGAGTGACTAGCTTGCTAGCTGCGCTTGAACAACTAGCTTCGTGGCAACGGGGCTTCAGGTATACTTAGTGCATACTTAGTAATTAAGTTGCAGCAGATAAGAAGTAATCTAGTAATTGTTATTGACAGGTAAGACTGTTCGGTACTTGTACTGATTTCTTATTACAATCCCACTGTCGTACGATATTATCTTGATGATTGAGGTTATTATTTTGTTGCGTGTTTTTTTTTTAAATTCTGAAGTGGAATAATTATCCAGTTCCTCAATCAGTCTGCCCAGCCTTTTTCCGAGTATGTTGGGGTCAGCTTCCAGTCTAAATGGATGCAGCTGAATACCTGTGTTTTACATGGAGCGACTGCCTATCAGATAGGCAGTCCTCCACACGGCTTCCAAAACCCAGCCCTATACCTACCTACCCATTGGTAAGATTTGTTGTCAGACTTTTGGGCTTCTGACTACCTGTAACGTCTGTCTAAGATCTACGGATGACAGCCGGGACCCACCGAGGCATGGAGGGATTTTGACATCTAATGGGTGATCACCCATCTACTAACCGACCGCGGCTAACGTAGCTTAACCTTCGATAGATCCGTGCGGCATTCATTAGGTATTTAGTCACGAGCCCCACCCTTATTCCAAAAATATCAATGTAATTTAATATTAAAAGAGTCCTTTGACGTACCTATTAAAAAAAATATTTTTTTTCTAAATTAATCAAAGGAGATTTGATTCACATGCGACGATTTTGACGATACATTTTTTCTCTTGTCACAAATACGTACCTACAGATACCTACCTACATTCATATTTTTCAAACATTGTAACATCAACTAAGTAAGTAGGTAGCAAAACAATAATCATTTGCCTCTTAAAGATATTATTAAACGGACGGCTTACGTCAATAGCTAAATAGCAGTTTTATACATAGAAATAGGTGATTTACATTCAAAGCAGTTTATTTTCGCAATGCGATATCGTACTTAGTATACTTAATGCAATTGTTTATACTTTTAGGTTAAGTATGATGTACATAAATGATATCTAATTTCATTGACATCTACATACATAATTATATAATTTATCTTCTTTAGATGTATATGTCACGGCTAATAGCCGAAGTGCGGCTACACTTAGTTTTAGCCGGGTACAAGATAGGTGCAGCCGGCCACATGCGGTTCGTGTGTACTTCGGGTGACATCGGTTGCATGGTTGCGGTCGATTGATAGGCGACGTAGAATGCAAGAGCGACCGAAGGGCACCCCGAGGTTAGGTTTGGTTAAAACTAAGTGTAGCCGCACTTCGGCTATTAGCCGAATTAATAACAATAAATAAAAATAAAATCCTGCTGCGTTATTAGTGCATTACTTTAGAACGGCGGGCCCGATTTGGCTATTTTTTATTTTAAAACGTTCGTAATAGTCTGAAAAACCCAAGTTTTTAGAGAAAGAAAATTTGGATGAGTTGCCCGGAAATTTGGAAAATTCTGGAAAAACAAAAAAGTTTGGGCATGACAACGTAACGTAATTGAAGGTCGATAGACGTTATTCGAAATCTTTGTAGAACTTGAGAAAATGGTAGAAATCTGAAGGATGTTTGTAAGGATGATAGTAATTTATCTGTCTATCTACAGTTTAATAAGCATCCAAATGCAACCGAATTACTGTCTTGGGGTCTTAATAAAATATCAAGTTAATTCAAGATCGAAGGGGGCGGTAAAATAAACATACACGACTTAATTTTTCTCTTTTGTATTTTGTTTGCGGATTCAATGCTACAAATTTCGAAATTTCCACAGTAAAACGAAACAAGTTATCTTTTTAACGGACCGTGTCTCGATCGAAAGCACAACTTTCTAATTAAAATACCTTCCACTACATTGTGACCATCAGTTCAATGGCATGATTAATACCGTGTTATCTGTAGTAAGAGAGCGTTTATTTCCACCAGACGCCATCCAATCACGAAAAAGATTAACAAAAGGCTTACTTCATAATTATGATAAAAAGTTCACGCACGCGCGGACGACAAACCACACACTATCGCTTACAGTGTACCAAGACAGTATTTAAACAATATGTAACACGGAGCTGCTCGACCGTAAATATGCTACAGAGGCCAGCACATCAAGCTACCCCAAACTGTCAAATTTTCCTAATTGAATATGAACCTTATTCCTTTGTAAAAAGTTGAAAATCTATCAAAGAAATTTGACAGATTGGGGTAGCTTGATGTGCTGGCCTATTTACAGAGGCCAGCAGCGATCCTAAGAAAAAATGGTTTTTGTAGAGTATCGTCGCCTCTGTCGCTCATACCTTTCGGACAGTCCCTTTTTATTATTATTAGCCTATACTTTGCCACAGCAAGGCTAAAGCCTCTATCTCATTCCAGTGCTCTCTGTCTAGAGCTGTTCAGGACCAGTCTTTATCAATTTAAAAGAGACCAATTCATCCAGCCATCTCCGCCTGGATCTGCCACGATGTCGTCTGCCATGTAGGTAAAGGGAGTTATTGAATAGTGATTTTGGCCCATTACGCCTCTATTCCCCAAAGGGTTATGTAGAGGTGTAGCTAGTGGTACACCCACACCCTTTTCCCTTTGTTGAGCCAAATTAACCCTAAGCACTATACAATAAATTTTGTGCCCGTTTAAAAAAACGGGCGTCTAAGCAATGGGTCTTCTACATTTCGTTATTCTGTGACAAGATGCCGTGCGCCCGCGTCGCGAATAAAATCGAAAGTGCGGAGAAAACAAAACCTCGCGGAGTATACTGACGTAATCGCTCTACTCTACTTGCTTATTCTGTAACATGTATCTATATTGTACCCCATAGGTCAGTTATAGTGTTAATTGAGTTGAAGAAAGTTGATTATATATTGTTAGGGCGATAATTGATGTGGGAAAGTAGAGGTTATGTAAAATTGTAATAGGAACTGTCTTTCTATAACTAGGCCCAGTAACGTTCGATCATTAGTAGTAAATCATTGTCTTTACTCGGGAACAACTTTTTTGCTAACTAGTTGAGCTGAGCTGCTAAACACGTCACTTGAAGGTCAATTCCTGTGACTAAAAATGTAGCCCAAAATGCAGGTAAATTAGAGGTATATTTATTGATTGAGACTGATATTAGAATGCGAACGTTCTTAAAAATACGTGTATGGGCTCCGAGCTTTCTCAGCGGTTCATTTTGAAAGTTAAAGTTAAATTTAGTTTTAAACAAAAGTTAACAAGTCCTAAGATCTATAGATCGGTAAATAAAGTGCCCCCCCCCCCCCCCAACCCCTTTTGCTACGCCGAGCAAAATTACTGTCTAGCCTGATTTTATGGTCTAAAATTCAATGTAGGTATTGTCTAAAATATATAATTAGTTTAATTTCTACAGTTTACATTATAATTAAGGCCTGTATTTCATCGAACCTCAAATAATTCCCATTTTACTTTTCCTAAAATCTTAACGTAACTGAGACACCGCTCGCTTTGCTCGCTCGGCTCGCGCGCAGTTTTCCATAGTTCTAACCTAACCTAACCCATTTGGTCGGGGTATCTTAGTTTCTGCGACGAACAGTGAGAAAAGGCCAGAGCTAAAAAAGTTAATTTAAAAAAATTTGCATCATTAGAAGGCCGATTTTTTTTAGAGATTCGTTATTTTAAAAAGGATTTCTTAATTAGAAGGTCAATACGTTTTTAGAAAATCCCCATAATTAATAAAAAAATTATGTCACATAACAGAATAACCCTACCATAATTATCACGTGCTGAGCTAACAAAGAGATGTATCTGTCTGTGGGAAATATGCAAGTACTGTCACTTCACATAATTCATCGTTAGAAATGAAAATCTAGCAATGATATAATATTTATCATTCATGCCATCTTAAACACGATTTGATTCTCGCCTTGTTTGAGTTGAAGATAAAATATATTAGACTATGACACGATACTAATGTATGCGTGTGAGTTGATTGAAAGATGGCTGCACTGTGGAATGATAATTCATAATCTAAAGGCACTATTTTGTCCGGATAGTGGCAATACGGTGGCCGCTGTATACGTGGAACCTATAACATAAAATTCGGTGGACTAGAGATGTGCAAATGAGATAATATTTGCGGTTATGTTAACACCACGGTTAGCCACAAATAAAATTGTTTTCTTCCCAATAATATATTATATAAACTAATTCATCAAGCGGTGCTAATCTTCAAATACAAATCATTTTGTTCCACGAAATGTATGTATAAAGAAAGGATTTCATCTGTACGGGCCCTTAGCCAACAAACAGAAATGTTAAAATTAACAACATGTCTTGTAGATATGCTAAGTTCCTGTAAAAGTTACTAATACTAACATTACTACTTCAAAACTAAATTCAGTTAATTGGACATGAATCGAACCAACTTAACGACCCACATTTGATCTACTATCGCTAACGATGTATACGTTCAAGTACCAATTATTTTTGATCTGACGACGTCGAAATAATTGCTATTTTCGAAAGTTATATGGTTTTGACTGTCAGGAGAAGCGGAAGTGTCAGTCAGTCAAAGTATAGTAAATTAACTAAACGAAGATTGAACTTTCAATTTGATTATAAATTCTTAACGCGATTTAAAAATGTTGAAATATCTATTTAATAATTATTTGTTTCTTAATGTGTTTCTTGACTTATTACGTAGACCGTAATTAATAAAATCTAATTCCAACCTTATTATTCAACCTTTTTGTTCAATGTTCACACCACACGTCTATAAAAAAGAAATACATTTTAAATAATAAATCGAATCCTCCTAAGCTAAAGGGTATATCTATCTTCATACAAATTACGAGAAAAATTGCACCATTGCATAAAATCTATAATTTAGACTAATGCTTATTTATAAATGTCGAGACATTTCAGCAAACATAATCATCAATTAGCAATATTAATTGACTACTAACCTATAATTACTTTACAAAGTTAAAACTTAACACGCTGTAGTATTAATGTGTGCTTGTGAAAGTTATATTAACTGAAACGATCCGTAAAACTTGTTTCCTAACAATAGACAAGAGCTTATTATTATTTCTGTAGATATAGACCCGCGCTGCTTGACCACTTTAATTCATAAAAGTCACTGTTTTGTTGGGTACTTTTGATTTTAATCCAAGTGTAAGCGTCCATGTTTGCAAAGACGTAAAAATATTTTGGTGGAATTTTATCGCGCACTGGATTTTCAACTATCGGTGTTGAAGAAACCATTGAGAATCCGACATTCAAATCATTACATAAATCGTTGCATAATTCAATTTTCAATTTAAATGTAATTCTTTAATGTGATTAATAATTTTTTATTTAGTTTAAGTAATTGTATGATCCAAAGTTGATTGAAATAAATAAATAATAATAATAAATAAATATTAAAAAAATACAACGCTTTAACGGAATGATCAAAACGAATAACAAAATATTGTTGTAACCAAAACATGATAAGATAAGATAATATACACGAACACGCATGATCACGCATATTTGTTTTTTTTTACGTTAAAAGTGCGAAACGCATTGGTCAATAAATAAAAGTTGAACATAAATAATTTTAGCACGTACTCTAAATTACCATAGTAAATAGTAACTGGTATTAAATTGCTTCCAAATGAGAAAATAATAAACATCTAAGCAACACGGATCCAACAAAAGTTACGAAAATTTCGTTCAAATTCCAAACGTACGAAATATGTCTAATGTCAACGTGTGACAAATTTCGCACGATTGACGTAAGTTTCGTCACAGTTACAGTTATGATGACTTGACGTATTAATGTGGTGTGAATCTCGCAATTATTAACGCTATGTGACGTGTCACTAATTTTGTTGACGTAGTAGGTAATTTAATCATTTTTAATAATAAGTTGTGACCTTAGGTACTCATTGTTTTAATAACTTGTTACGAAACGGATCTGATCCTAGGTACCAAAGGAAATTAGACAACTAAAAAAAAAAACAAAAAATTCGTTATTGCTCAGGAAAAACATAATAGTCAAATATCAGTAGCCTCCACACTAAAGGTACCTGTACCTGTGAAACCTGAAGCTAAAGGAAGCTGTGGTCTGGTCTGCATAAAAAGCCGACGTAAAATAAAAGCAACCGGCAATACTGAAGAAAATACATTCACAGAAATATGTTCATGTAAAAAGATTAGTGGGAATATCAAGTGTGAAGATCTGAGTCTCTTGACAGGGGAAAAATTCGCCCAGACTTGTAAACTATAAAGCTACTAGCTGACCCGGCCACGCGTTGCTGTGGCTAACGTTCTTGTCTTTTTTTTTTTCTATCCTATCTTTCAAGTTGGATCAAACTGCACACGGTGTACAAATTTGATTAAAATAGGTTAAGTAGTTTAGGAGTCCATCGCGGACCAACATCGTGACACGTAATTTATATATATTAAGAAGATAAGTAATAGGTAAGTACCCGATTTGTTAGGTACACAATTATCCAGTGTTTCTTCGAAAGCTATTAAATTCGTCTGAACAACATAAACATGCAACACAATGTAATTAAAGCGTTTATTTAATAAATACTAACTAAGAGGCACTATATTAATTAAAACGCAGGATATCCTTCGCTTTCAAGGTACATATGTAACGCACAAATCAGCTAGACAGCTTGACTAGTGCGTTTTCTGTCTCCCTTAATACAGGACATAGCAGAATTAAGTGTGACACGCACTTGGCACAAGACATAATTAATTTGTGTCGCGGATTTTAGCAGGAGTAAGCTAATGCAGACCGCTTTGAATTAAATTATACTTTTGCATCTATTATGGTCCCGCCCCTGATTCGCACTGTTTTTACAATTTGATAAATAATCGAGATTTCTTTATCTTTAAGAGGGAACAGGGCGTGCGATTCTCCATACAAATGTATTCCCCTTTTTTCTTCCTGAATAATGCCTCCATAGCAATTTTTTTTTTTATAAAATCTGTGTCTGCTGTAAACACGTCCACGACATTTTCTTTTTTTCAGCAACTAATTAGTAAAGACAATATGACCCTCTAAAAATAACAAAAAATGACCTATTTTTACCACCGTGATTAGAGGACTGCCAGACAAATTAGAAAAGTTTTTAATAGATTTTTTTTTTATAGAAACCTAAACATACTCTTTCTTAAAATTTTAATGTAAAAAATAATTGAATTGGCTCAGTTTTTTAAAAAAGGGGAATACGAAACGTCGATCTCGTCAAATTTTTTTTTTATAATTTCGGTCTGAGCTGCAGCTGTCCCTATCACACACAAGGGGGGCAGACTTGAGGTAACGCGACGGCAATAGTTTCTTCAAATACCTATTTTTCAAATTCCTGGGTCGCCCCGTCCCCTCTTAATATGAACGTATTATACCTAAACATTAACTCCAAAAGCCTTTAAATGATGGTGATAATATTTTTTATACCAGTTAAATTTACCGAAGGTAGATTTTATTTACCTACCAAACTATAAACCTGGACAACTAATTTAATCATGCAAAATCGTATACTCTACAAAATGCAGATCTCTGAATTATATTCCTCTTTTCTTGACTCCACGCTGTAGATGTAGAACCTTCACCTCGCAACCATTGACATCCAATCCGCCTTTGCACTTTTTTATGTAGCAATTGACAAAAATCGTAACCGAAGGTCATATTACCTACTTTTGTTTTTAAAAGAAACACAATTAGCCGAGACCACTACAAGTTCTTTGACTTCCTTGGGTACTTTCTTCAACATTCTCATAATCAATACAAATTGATGCTATAAAAACTGCAACATGCATAAACGTTTGCTGTTTATTCACCATACGTATAGCTGTGATTAACGATTCTATGGGTGTCTGTTAAACAGACAGGTTTAAGATTCTTATCATTGCATTCAACGTAATGCTTCGCTGATAAGATTTATACCCATCTATGGAGGTATGTCTGTTTGATAGCAACAAGAAAAACAAGCCATATTTGGCAATGACCAAAGCAGGATTTAAAATAAGAACTCAAGAGGCAATGCTCTTTTGTTTTTTTTTCGTTGCAGATATTGTTTTTAGAAACATAGTTTTGTACCTAGTCTTTTTAGAAAACAGTGAATATTTCGTATAAAACACGCTACATCCTCAATTTGTTAGTTTTAAACGATAAATAGCCATGCTCATTATTTAAATTAAAGTACTCGACTGCCTCATTATATTGCAATCGTGAATACTGTCACTTTGGGATTATAAATCGCAACATTTATCTGGAACTTCGCCCAAAATATTTCACGCTAATACAGTCCTTATCACGCACAGTGTTAGTGCTTATTATAGCGTGCACTAATTTGACGTTTGGCACCTATGGACGTCGCCACCTGTTTGTGAATTCGAACGCTCTATGGTCTTATCGTCTCAAGGTTTGCCTCTCGGTTTATAAAGCTGAATATAACGCAACTTTATGTAGTAAAATACAGGAAATGTTGCAAAAATAAACGACAGGTTTTTAGTTTTATATCCGAAATTAATGTTAATATGTGTCCCTTGAAAGTATGGCGTCTCGTCTATACAAACACAACAACTCTTTTAGAGAAAAATTGCAAATCTGTTCAAGATTTATTTATTTTAGAAATTTCATCTCATAAATCAACCTAGTTGGTTGATTATGCTTAACCAGGCTTGCATGTGGTTGCCTCAATAAATTAAGGCCTCCAGCTAGGGCCTAAAAACTTAAAAAATAAACGACTATGCGCCTTAGGCCGAGATCTTAGGGCGTTGCTGGGGGAGGGCAGCAAGGGACGGAAAGGCTAGATCGGATTATTTAAGAATAATCTTTTAGTAACGATAACAGTAAAGCCCTTTGTACACGGCACGGTTTCTTTACGGTACGGCGTACCTATAAACCGCGCCGTAGATACGTGTCCGTCAACAAACTTCCATAGTGTCCAACACAGACGACCGTGCCTACACACGAAGTATAAAATATGGAATATTAAATGGAATATTGAGGGCCATATACGAGGTTTAAAACAATTTCTTCGTATTTGGCAATTAATATTCCAGCTGCAAATAACACTTATCTACTCCTGTGTTGTTTTGTTTTTTAATAATTTTTTATTATATTGTATATAGTAATCTGGTAAAATTTTATATGGGTGTATACCTGAAATATATATATGATTTGATTTGATAAACCGCACCGTAGAAAAAACGTATCCGTCAAGAAACTTCCATAGAGATACCATCACTGACAACCGTGCCAATACACTGCCTATACACGGCGAATAAACCTTAGATTTGACGGCAAGAAAAACGTATGCGTACAAATAGCCTAACAGCATAGCTATTCACAAAGCTACGACACGGTTTGGTACCGTATCGAATGTCAATGTTATCGACGAAATCCTATAATCGCTATTCACAAATCCGAAACCGTACAATTTTGACAGTTCATATACGGTATGAAGACATCAATTCTTCCGACAGGTATTTGCTGTCGGAAGTGTTATCGAATAACAAAATATTGTTTTAAAAAGAATAATCTAAGCAATAAGTGTCAAAACACGGCTCCGGGCAAGGTCCTCATGCCCTTGCATGAATGCAAAGAGCATCTGCCGCTGCTCCAATGACACTCTTTTCTGAAAATATGCATTTTCAATATTAGGTACCACGTTTTATAAAATGAAAATGAGGAAATAGTAATTTGTTTAAATACCGATAAAATACATACAACCATTTTTTCTGTTTTAAAAAAAAAAACTAATTTTTCACTCCTCAATTATTTTTTTTAATTCGCCCAAAGGGCAAGCTAAAACAAGTTTCAGAAAAATAATTATTCCAGATTTCCAGGTTTGACAGAAAGTTGAAGTTTACAAAGCAAGTTTAATAGAAATCAGGTAAATTTTATTTATTAATAAAATCATTGCTTACTGTTTTTTATTTGATAATAGTTACTGAATGCATAATCTATAGTTGCCCATAGTGAAATACTCAATAAAAATCATTTATGTACCACTTAAAATTTTCTACCACGAATATCTATTTACTACCATTTACCATTACCACCTAAAAAAAAACCCTTCCATACGGATCTGTGAATAGCGTTTTGCCGGTCCTTCGGTTCAGAAATCAGGTTATCGAACAAGTGTCATTGTCGATACGATAGTGAATCGTATGTTTGTGAATACGGGTGCAGGACCATTTACTGCTCGCACACGTTACTGAAGTATTTTTTTTATTTTAGCGCAAAGGAAAAAACTACTAAAGAATTGTTTTTGTTATCTTTTCCGGTTGAAGTTACATGCTATTTTACAGGAAAATTCTGGTAAACTTCGATTGTGAATATTACTTTATATACACATTAAATAAAGAAAAAATATAACAGTACCTAGTACTGTTATAATTTTTTTTTAATTTTTATACATGAATTACCAAATATTATTAAATAATTTTAATCATAACTATCCTTTTTAGCTTTATAATAACATTTAAAGCCAAAAAATGACATGTGGTGTTACTGGTGTTAGCCTGTAAGTAGTTGATGCACTTAAAGTAATGTTAAGGAATTGTAAATGTTTTGTGTAAACAATTGTTGGTTAACGTAAATTTAAAAATCGAATAATCAAATCCTATTTTCTTTCAATGGCAACAATTAATTCTTTTTCCACATAACTCACTCAACAATTTAGAGAAGCTTAAAAATCGTTAACGTTTTAAATTAAATAGTAGTTAAATCTTAATTAGGTGTTTCTAACACGTGTATAAGAAAGTCACAGTCTACTTGTGATCGAGTCGGTTAGATAACAGCATTAAAGAGGGGTTCAATTAAAAGATTCAGCGCGAGTATGTAGGCGAATATATTTAAGACTTAGAAAAAGTAGACTATCTAACAATTAGTAGTGCCTACAATAAAACTGCAATTGTGTAAGAGAAATGTCAAATTAGCTAAACGGTAACGGTCTGTTCACACATACAGCTTTCATGAGGAATCGTGATTATTTTGGTCGGATTTTTTAAAATGTTTATGATGCACGTATTCGTCGCTTTTCGCATATGACCTTTATTATTTCAGTAGAACGACGTCCACTGCTGGACATAAGCCTCCTTCAAGCATCGCCGATTCGATCGGTTTTGTTTTTTGCTTACGTATCGCATCCAGCCGATTCCTGCGGCCTTGGTCCATCTTGTGGGAGACCTTCAAACACTACGTCTACCGATACGTACGCGCCACTCCAGAACCTTTCGGTCCCATCAGCCATTCGTTCTGCGGGCAATGTGTGCCCACTGCCGCTTAATTTTGGCAATTCAGAGTTGCCATATATGACCTTATCTTAATTTATTTCGGGTCGACGCAGCATGTCTTCTTCCATTCATCTCTATTTGTACTGGTTTTTAAAGTTGGTATCATTGTGACTGTCAATTTTATTGGAATGATCTAACTTACCCCTTATTTTCGTAACAACTTCTTGAATTTACTACCTACTTTTGAAATGGGAACTCACCTGCAGAACTAAACCAAATTGCCATTTCGTCATATCACATATCATATCTACATATCACATTTCGCTAGTTATTGTAATGGGGGCGAGTCTATTACTACCGGACACAGATCCAGACGCCGGGCTGCTACTGGAAAATTCTAGATGGAAGAACCCACCAATAACGCTTTTCTCGATCTGGGAATCGAACCAGGGTAATTGCGTAACACCCGATCATTTTGACTGTTCAACAATATTCATTGCGTCATTTACGTTGTTGAGTACTAAAACATTACACTAATCACCCTTAATCCACTTTATTTATATGACAGTGACATTGGATCAATTAAAAGTGATCCGAAGAAACTACACAATAAGAAGTCTACACAACATGCAAACGGTTTTTCCTTCACATCATTAATTCGACCTATTTCAATGTCTAGGACACTGGGCAATAGTGGGCAATAAGAGGCAATTAATTGACGGTTTCAATTGACCCTGTTCAGGAACTGGTCTCTGATCTTATAAGTAGGTCTGTGCAATCATTTTGTATGCAGTGTATCGAGTAGCATGATATGGCGTTGACAAACAGCAAGGTTGTTTTATCATGACAAGCAAGTTTTACGGTGCACTACCGTTTTTCACCAAAAAAGTATGAAGAGGTTTTCATATCACGAGTATTGTTATGTTGGTACGTCGTTTTGGGGTACAATTCTCTTGCTGATGGTAAGCTTACTTGCCTTTTAATTGGTTAATTCGGTTATTCGACCCTAAGGATACGCGGAAACGCATGTCTTAAAATCCACCCTAGGCCTATAAATTCCGTTTATCCATCTAGATTGATCCATTTGATTGTCCCAAAGAACCCTTTGTTTCGTTATCACCAGAATCGTACCTATAAATCATCGTTATTTCGTTGCATTTGCAACCTAGTCGACCAGGGGGGATGTAACACGATATCACACAAGATATTGCAATGATCTCACCTATCAGACGCTTGTCAGTGCTCATTCTCAAATAACCGAAGGGTTTTTATTCCAAGGTCGGCCCTGTTTATAATCTTGTCACAGCTGTTATAAGTTTACTAGCATCTCAAGCAATGTATTATATAATAACTAGACTGGTACTGGAGTTACATAAGATGTGGAGCTGTAATTGAATGACGATGTTAGATAACGTGAAGATGTGATACGGTTACCAACCTCATTAACCCATAAACTTATTGGAACTGCTGCTGAACACAGGCTCCTGGGAAACATGGTCTTGAAACCAAAATGAGTCATAAACTTAACAAAACTAAACTTAACATGTATCTTATATAGGTCGAGAGTAGGGAGTGTCCAGCAGCTGTGAGACACTAAAGGCAAAAAAAATGTCTCGTCAAAAAAAAGAAATGAATACTAGTTTTCTTTCTTTTTACTAGCCTGCCTTGTCTGCCTCCTGGGCAAGGGCCTCCTTTGATTCTTTCCATCTTTCGCGAAGTCTTGCGTCCTCCTTCCAATTTTGTCGAAACCTATCCAATTCGTTACTTTCTTCTTTAAAGTTTTTTTCAGAAAACATGTTACCAATTTTTTTTTCCTGTAAATAAAGGCCACAAATCAAGAGTTGAAGTTGAACTGCCAATTAAATACTTTTATCAATACCGCTATGCCATAAGTTTCGTATGTGCCCAATTATGGTCTCTGAACCAGTCATTGTAAATAATAAGTAAACCTGATCTTGAATAAGTACTTGTTTCCGGAAATTCGGTGCTCTGACCGTGCCCGTGAAAGTGGTCATGGAAATATTATTAAAAGGCAAATTCAAGGTCCAAGGGTGAGGCGTAAGGGCCCACCCGAGGGCGGCGGACATCCATGAGGATTTTCCACAAAAATAAAATAAAAAAAAAACAAATAAAAAAAAGGGACGTAAGGTCCTTGTTGAGGACTTTCGTACAATCGATTTTGATTTATTTTAATTCTCGAATTAAGATTAATTTTGAGTTCTTGAAATGGATAATGGAGACGTGAATTGTCTATAACAATGTTTGGGTGCTTTCACAAAGCAGCGGGTTTACCGGTACAGATCGCTGTATGTTGAAAGAAACGAATGTAAGTTATTATGGGGATATTTTATCCGCACCGATCGGTACCGACTTGTATTTACCGGGAACCCCCGTCTTTATGTAGATAAGCAAGTGTATTGCTGGTGTTTTTGAACGTAATAAAGAAAATTCCAATTCTATAATCTTTATCTGTCAAGATTGGTATCATGAAATAATACTTTAATTAAACCTAACTGCATGTCAAATACTGAATATATAGTTATAATAATGTCGAATACTAGAAAAGGACACATTTTTATGACGTCCGTTATAAACAGCATGGCACCCCTGTCAGCTGTACCTAGTGTAAAAAGTATGTTATGCAATAATTGTACTAAGAATACTTAAAAAAAGTGAGGGATCAATTCGAGCTCAACTTCATTGCAAGATTGTGCCTGTCTGTAACACATCATTTTAAATGTTGTGACTTACAATTGCTTTCAAAAAGTCATGGGTTTTAAAAAAAAAGACCTATAAATTGAGTTTGAAGCACCGACGGGTTGATATTGCGTCCAATAGAGCAGTGAGCTCGGAATCCGGCGCGACGACTTTCATTACACGCTGCAATGATGCGTGCGGCGGACATTGGCAATACTGGACTCAGGGCTACCACTCACCTGTAATTAAGTATAACAAGTGAAGTAAAGTGTGTGCCTTGCAGAACAAGACCTGTAGGTGACCTGTTGAACGTAAGATCACCAGACAAGGTCGACTCGTTTGGATATGCAACGTATGGTGGGGAGCACTGGTGGCCCAGAGTTATCAGCCCCGACTTACGAGTTGTAAGTCGTGAGTTCGAACCCAGGCAGGCAATTTATGTACTTAATTTCATCACCACTGCACTCAAAACAGTGAAGGAAAACATTGTGATGAAAGCAGCGTGTCTTAGAACCAAAAAATTCGAAGACATGTGACATCCACCTGATCCACCAACCCGCATGGGCCGGAGCCTCACAGAGAGAGGAGGCTGATAATGTGTTACGTTATGTGGTCATACAGTGGACTAGGAACTAGACTGCCTCCTATAACGTTGCAATCGAACCATGAGGCACTTGTGAGAACTAGGAAATATATGAACTTATTACCTAGTTTTCCTTAGGAAAGTAAAAAGTATCTAAATGAGTTTAGTACTATCACAACGCATAAAACTAATGAGAAAACGGTTGGCATACTGCAGTAAGATATGTAGTTGTTATAGATTAATTTCTTTAAAATATTACTTACAGTTCGGTCGTCGCGTCGAGAGAATGCGTTCCTGACAACTGTCAGTTTCGTTCAAACAAATACGTGTTTTGCGAATTTGATCTTTACTAGCTACTAGAATTGTCGCGCTGACAGCTGTCAGGAACAAATTCTGTCTGTACTTCTGACTGTAGTCCAATTATATGACGGGCTTTCCTTAACAGATAAATTCGCCCAAATCAGACTTTAACCACACAAAATTACAATAGATTTAAAACAATATTGCACTCAGTAACAAAAAGAACAATGCATAACAATTACGAAGAAGAATGCGGAAATTGAGAAGAGAGACACAAACCACATTGCGGTTACAACACAAGATGCAGCGGTTAATTCTTTAATGTTGGTTTTAACTTTAACTTGTGTTGCTGGGGAGTTTACCGCATTTTTCGCTTGCTTGTTTTTATTGTGCATCTTTTTATTTCGTATGGACGGTATAACGCAACAAGGTCGGAAGTAACGCCGCCATATTGTTTTTTCATAATGTTTTATTTTGAATCCTAAACACATCCGTTAGAAATATGACGGAATATAGCTCTTCTAGGAAACCGTAGTTAAACGAACAATACCGGGGGGGGGGGGGGGGGGGGTGTCGACAGGGGTGTCGACATTCGAGCACCAAAAGATTTATGGTAGTGTACATCAATTTATACTTTGTTTGTTCTATTCTTTTAGCTAGCGGAAGTTGAAAATGTATTAAAGAAATTTGACAGATTATAGTAGCTTGATGTGCTGGCGTCTGTACATAAGTGACTTGTATTTTTTTTTAATGGACGGTTAATCAGTGTGTTTACGTTAGGTACTGTCCGATTCTGAAAGTGCAATCAATGATTTTCTAAAAGTACAGGATGAATTTAATAACGGTGAAAGGTTCATATGCAAAAAACATTGCCAATGCTTCTGGCAAAATATCTACAATTTAGCTTGCTAACTTTTCTAGTTGCCAAACTTATTTCGTATGCTTAGATTTTAAGTTTATCTAAGTTCGTATGTAACTTTTTACTGTATAGAGAGTTTGTTAGCGGTTGTGGTAGCCCTGATACCAACCCGGTTATTCAGGAGTGGTTGACGCGATCACTGGCCTGAGTGAGAGCCTTTCAAAATAACCCAATCAGCATATCATATCGGCTAAGTGTTGATAGCCAATGATTGACATTACAGGATATCTCTTTGAAGCTAATTAATAAATAGATTCAAGAAAGACCGATGGAAATTCATTAGTACAATTAAAATTGATATTGTAAAGCTTTATTAGTTTTAAAGTTTCCATAGGAACAGAGATTTCCAGTTATCTTTTTTTAAATAAGACATTTCGAAAATGTTCTCTGCTAACTTTTTAAACCTTTGTATCCTGCTTATGCGTATGAAGTTTCATTAAAATCGATTCATTCATTTCGAAAAACAACGGCTTGAAAGTTTGTATGAAATGCCGTACGGAGTAAACGCTCTTAAGCAATTAGGGTGCTGGATAGTCTTTGTAGAAATACGAATCACTTTGAAAGCGATTGCCACTTGAGCGAGGCCCTCATAATCATTTAGTAGGTACACATGTTTACATAATACTAAGACATCGTAACTCAATACAAATAAAAATTTAAAAAAAAAACTACAATAACTTTACTCAATTATGTCATAAATACTTCCTTATTGCGAGGTGCATTCGTGACGAGAAAAATACCTATTACAGAATATGTAAAAAAAAACAATTATTATTACAAATATAATACTGTGTAACCAACCAATCCATTATTATGACAAATGGATTTATCTTGAAAGTTACAAGGGCACGCTTACTGGGTATTATCCAATATCATAATATTATCTTATATTTATGGCTATGATAATTTGAAAACAATAAAGAATAATGAAAACAGTCTTGGTCTTGCTTTGTCTGACTCAACTGCACTCAGGGCGGAGGACATCCATGAGGATTTCCAAACGCAATAAAAGGTAGATGCAACGACGGAGATGTCGGGATGAGCTGAACTGCTTTAACAAAGATTGGTTCTTGGCAGCTCTGGGCAAAGAGAGGTGGAAGGAGAATAGGGAGGCCTTTGCCCAGCAGTGGGACAATACAGTATGATAAAAAAGGCAGATAATTTATTTTTTACATAGAAACTTGACAAGCAAGAAACTCTAGTTACACTCACGTAACATCAAGCAACGGGCAAGCATTGAGTTCAAATGTTAGTTTCTGATCGTTCAGCCTCATTTGGGTGAGATGAGACTGTAAGGCAATATAAGAAAAATAGGAAAAGGTAGATACATACTAATCGTCATCCCGAATTGGGCTCATGTGGGGGACAGAGTATTTTCTGTGAGAGAGAGTGGGCCGTTATCGACCTGATCTCCAGCAGAGATCATATTAGATATAGCTATATAAAGCTGAAGACTACTCTGACCTGCCTGGAATAAGTGTCTATAATACAGTCTTGGCACGATGTTGTTATTTAGTTTAGATATAAATCGGAAGCATTACTTTGTCAAAACCACAACGTAAGTTGCAGTCAACAGTGAAAATAGCCAGAGGTAAAGGTGTAAAATAAGAAAACTGTGACATGTTATGTCTAGATAGCGCTTGAAACGTTTTTCATAGTGCATTCGTTACGAAATAGTGTTAAAAATATACGATTACATTGTTCAAAACAAAATAAGTACAATAATTGAATCCTGTTATTTCATTGATGCGCGTAGGCAACATGTAATAAATGTTTTTTGTTTGAAGAAAAAAAAAATTGAGTTTTCAAATGTATATAAAAGTTCATGATTAGACGTTATTAGGTATAAACGAAAATTCTGCATTATGATTTAATTCAAGGCTTTATTTTATCTACATCCTTATTATATTTTAATGTTATAAGCAGAAGTCAAGGCTATGCTGACTAATCTTGTATTCAGTGGTCGATTCTAATTATTGCCGAAATTCCAGCCTACCACCCTACCACCGGAGCTGCTGTGTTTCATCGATGCGTGGAAGTTCCAGTGCCTTAGGCATCTTCTGGGTACGCTCGTTCCATCACAGACCTCATCCATCGCTTTCCATCACGTGGTCGAGGGCAAAAGCGGGCCCATTCAGCAATAAAAATAAAACAAAACAATAATTTCTTGCTTCTAGATATATCTTACTATAAGCTAATATGCACTGCTATTTCACAATTGCATAAAAAAAACTGCAGAGGAAATGTAAATAAATTATTTGCTGAATAACACGTTTCCTGGCCACCTTTGAACTGAAATATCAACAGTTTACATACAAACGAACATACTTAAGACATAAAATATCTCGAAGCACAAACCACGTTCTATCAAAGTACATCTCAAACGTGTCGGGTCACAGACCATCGTTTTGGGTGTGCTGATATTGAGAACCCGCTAACCTACAACGCAAATATTACCATAACCTACTAAAGCCTACAATTTGGAGATAAGTAACAATTTCTCACGACCTTGAGCATGGAAATCTCATTAATTCACAAAAAGGCGCTTATTCATTTCTAACTCTCAGTAGTAGGCTTCAACTACTCAAGCATCTTGAATAATGACATATTTTCGTTACACATAACATAACATCACGCCTGAATTTCCCAAAGGGTTAGGCAGAGGTCCACTTATAGTACACCCAAATTTCGCTAGTTATATTTTAGTCCCATGTAATAGGGGGCGAGCCTATTGCCATGTTATGAGCCAGTAACTATTCAATGGTGACTGTGAGTCATCGAGTATCGCATAGATGGATAAAACGCACGTGAATTAAACCGTAAACGATCATAAACAGTATCTTATATAACAAGTTTCGTGAGTGAGTGACATGCATGTTTATGGATGTCACTCACGTAAATATTTTCGGATATGCCCAAACTGTCTCGGAATATACGTATGCACGTGAGTGAAGCCGCATACATTTTTATACATCAAATAAAAATGTTCCAATAAATGAGTTCACCATTATGTCACAATCAGGGCCTACAAAGTTTAAAATCAAAACCACAGACATGACTTTAAGAAAAATACGGTTTATATAACCGAACCGTATTTTTCTTAAAGTTATGTCTGTGGCTTAAATGAATGTTGGAATACCACGAAAATAGCCATTATCTTTCTCATCATATTATATACTTTTCAGAAATAGCACGCAGACCGCTTAGCATACCGTGACCCCTACGTGCCTCGGAAAGCACGTAAAACCGTTGGTCCCGGCTGTCGTTCGTTGATATTTGACAGTCGTTGCGGGTAGTTCGAAGCCCGAAAGTCTGACAACCAGTCTTACCAAGGGGTATCGTATTACCCAGTAACTGGGTTGTGGAGGTTAGATAGGCAGTCGCTCCATGTTAAATACTGGTATTCAGTTGCATCCGGTTAGACTGGAAGCCAACCCCAACATAGTTAGGAAAAGGCTAGGCAGATGATGAAATAGCTTACAGACGTGTATTAAATTTTAATGAAGATTGTTTTTCGTCTACGAAATTTAGCAGTCTAACCACTTCATTTAATTAAATGACGGGACAGTTTTTAACTTAAATTCATAAGAGCAGATATTGCTGTAATAATACGACTTAGGTGCTGGTATGTCTAACGCAACCTTATCCTACATAATGTAAGATAACTTATAAACGACATAATTGTATTCATAATATAATTGATTGTCCTCTTATTTCTAAGCTCTTGTTATGTGTTTTTTTACTCAAGATCTCTTTTTGTTGTCAAAAGTGTGAAACGGATGACATTTACACATTAGCAGCACTTTATAAGTGTTGTTGAAAGCTTCGATTTATTAATAAGTTCTTATTGCACTGACGTTTTACTTGTTTCTCATCGTATAAATGCACAAATACCGGTTACCATCAACATACATGCGCGTCCATTCCGCGCGTCCGCGCTTCCGTAACTCCTTTAGAAAGTTTACACATAAAATATTTACCACCGCACTCGAAATATTCTTCGTTGTACATTTACGCATAATAATGGGCTACCCTCCAAACTTCGCGAGCTGACTCACCGTTGGTTTACAAACAATACGAATTTTACGTGGTCAGTGTATACAAGTTAAGTTGCATGGTACGGTCGCGTGAAGAATTCTTTGGACCACATTAGCACTTCAATGACTACTTAGCATAAATAAATTGTAAATCAACGATGTCGATGGTTTGTTTATGAAAATGTATTGCCTTATGCGGATAGAAATAATTAAAATGTCATATATGCGTTGTCGCTTGCCTAAGATTCCGTAGGCCGAAGTTTTAAATCTAGTCATATTTGTTCATTAGACTAATACCCGTAGAAGGTGAATAGATTATTGAGATTTAAAGTGATGTATTGAGCTATTTATCAGGCTTGGTGCATTAATCATAATTTGTGTCACTTCAGTTAGGCCACCCACTTACAAACTCTTCATTCTTTACACATTCTTTACAATAAACCACTGTTAAAGTTATTACGTTAAAATATCCATATTTTGATATTAGTTTATCTATTTATTTAAACTTTCCGTGCAAAAATAAGGCACAAAGGCGGACTTCTCTACCAGTGAACCAAGGATGGTGAAGAGTTAAGATGGCAGGTGATATTAATTCTAAATACATAATACCTACCTACTGTTACAACAAAACACATTAGAACAGCCAATTCTTATCATGTTGAATTCAAATGTTAATAAAAATATTATAAAAGTTAAACAATTATTAAAATATAAAGATACTAATCGAATACTCTATGGGTTTAACAAAAAAGCTTATACAATGAAAGGTAAACGTGCACCTAAATCACTGTTTTATAAAATAAAACATAAAGACATTTATGGATGATAAACGAGTATCAAAATAAAACGAAACCGTGAACCGAGAATTTATGACCATCTGTGAACCTCACACTCTATTGGTACTTTATTAGAAAAATGACACTACTGCATTTTATGCATAATTCTTTTTTTTTTATTTGAATAAGTAGACCGTTACTTGAAGTTTTTTTTAATCCTAGAAACAAATGACGCTATTCCCGGGAATGGGTTTAATAAAATAATTAAGTTTTTTTTATTATTTATTTATTTCACTCGGGGCTGATTTTACCAAAGCCAGATATCTTTATTCGTGGAATAAAATTTACGTCTCACAGTTCTAATGTGGAAAAACTGTCAAAAATTAGAAAAAGACGCAAACTATTTTGTCAAAACGTCATATCTGCATTTATTATTCACGGATACCATTAACAACTCGTAGAAAAATAATTGTGTTCAAAGAAAACGATAATTCACCACAACAAGTACGTAACAATAGTTTTTTCTTCACTAGTAGTTTTTCCTGTGAACTAGTTAACTCTGGGACTATGACGCAATTTTGATAATAAGAATTCACTTACGACGTTACTCGAGTTATTACAGTTTTTTGTAACCATTTTCGCGTATTAATATTCGGTTGAACCGGATTTAAAAAGGATTACCGAGTTTTTTTAACAATTATATAATTTATTGTATACTATTTATATTAGTTATTTTATAATTAGCAAGACAAAATTAGTTTAGATTTATGTATTTTTAAAAGATCATTTCCTTGATATGTAAATTTAATTAATACTAACATTTTAATCGACTTGTGAAAGGTATAATTTGCAAACGCAAGTTAGTATTTTGCGTATTCGTATAAAATGCAGATATATTTTTAAATGTTCTAGATTTAGATAAAGATGCGGAAACTTGCAATATTTGAAACGGAAGTTTATTCTCATTCTTTTTAAATATGTTTTCTTTAACATTATCATCAACCGTAGAGATTATTGCCAGCTCTTCTCTATAGGAAAATACCAATTGGAACTGTGTATCTAGCTAAAAGGGCGCAAGTAGGTTTATGTGAAATAAAATATTTTCATTTCGTTTTTTTTTTTTAATCATTTTTTTTTTACTGTAACCTGAATTATTTTTAATATTCGGTTCCTACACTTACATAAAAAAGAATCGTTGCTTACCAATGGAAGAATTTTTTATTTTCAAAATGGGCATTTTCGTCAAATCAAATCAAAATATTTTATTTCACATAAACCTACATGGGCACTTATGAATCGTCAGAAGCTAATTTTACCTGTGATAGCTACTTCTATAAGGGAGGGCTTCCACTATGCAAAGCTTATGAGGTATTTGCTTCATTATCCGTAAATATACAAAATAACGATCGGTAAATTATAGAAATCAGCTATTATTCTACATAGGCCTGCTCATTGACTAATCCTGTCTGAACTAATCGCATTTATAACCTGTGCTCTTTAAGACGGTGTTAATAACTTAGATCTTTCGCCATAATCCAGCCTTTCATTTGATTCCTGCTCAGCAGTATTTTTTTTTTTTTTATAAATGTCATCTCGCAGTTCATCCTTTATGAGGATGGCTACTGCTTAACCGGACTTTCCTGTGGATGCCTCGAATTAAGGCCTCCAGCCAGGGCAAACAATAACTTAAAAACTAAGCGACAGCGCTAAGGGCAACCCCCTGCGCGGTTCGGACCTCGGCTCAGGGCGTCGCTGGAAGAGGACAGCAAGGGACAGGCTGGATCGGTATTATTATTAGTGTTTAGGGGCGAATTTAAAACTACAGGCTCAGCTGCGCGGGCTGGCTCGAGCAAGGGTCGGGGCGGGCACGGTGATGGTGCGGGACGTCGCGACGGGCCTCGGCGGCGAGGACGGAAGGACGGATGTCTGGGCTTGTGTTGTCTTCTGATAGTGCTCGTGGCCTTACTGCTCTCCTGGAGGAGGGTAGTGGCGTCGTCGGGGTGCTCAGCTCTCACAAAACCAACTATCTTATATATTTCGACACTCCCTATGTAGTTAATTGCATTCCCATGGGATGAAAAGCAAATTTTACAGGAAAGCTCTTTGAAAGTCAAATGCTTCATAACCTTAGCATCGTTAAACATATCTTATGGCAGTCAGCAGTAGTCTAGCTTTCTATCAATCAAAGATTTTTTGTAATCTGAACAGTAATTCCGAAGATTACAAGCTATATACAAACTCACAAATTGTAGCTCTTCATAATATTAAATAATGATTTATTCCGGTCTGATCCCCTGAGTCCCCCCCCTCCACCCCCCTGCTAGTTCTTCTTCTGTTTTGAAGTAAGTAAGTGAAGATTTTTTTTTTGTTTCATGTTGTTTTTATGTCACTGAAAACAATAAAAGCAATTGCATCTAATTGTGTGTAGGTAGTCAGGAAATGCTCTTAATAGTTTGTATAAAAGAGTAAATACAAACTTCTAAGACTTACTGTTGGAAACCGTTCGACACCTTTTTTCTATCTAAATCATTTACATTTACGTAACATAGACTATCAAGTTAGTAACTCACCAGTTTTACAAACATAATATATAAGCGTTACTGTATAATTGGAATATGCGGACATTGCACCTGTCGTTCTAGGTATATAGCTTATTTACGTAATTTTTTTTTTCTTCTTATGTAAGCTAGATAAAATGTGCGGCGGTCGTTGATGTCTTTTGCTAAGATCGTTTGTGCGCAAGAGTCATTGCTAGATAAAAAAAAAACGTTATTATTATGTACGTGTTGTTTGTTTATGTTAATGAATGTGTGTTTAAAAGAATAAATGCATAAGGCTGAAAAAAACCTAATTCAAAGTGACGATGAAAAGCTCCTATCTGATCAAAAAATAATCATTTCTGAGTCCTGTTATTTGATCTTCTTAGAATACATTAATTATTTTCTCCGAGTGATAAACGTGAACGCAAAGACAAGTTTTCATTTTCAAAGTGCGATCCTTTCGCGAACTTGCGCCTTCCTATTTTATTTCGCACTTATTTTAATTCTACCAGTCTACATTTCCAACGATAATGTTTTTTCGCTGTAACTGATACAATACTATGTAGAGAATTTTCGGAGTTTACGTGATTATGGTTAATTATACGTGGACGTAAGTCTCACGTTAGCGCAGTTATTCACTCAATATTTGTAATTGTAAATGTCATTGTAACTTCACAAGCAAAAGAAAACGAATCTCTTCTTGTATCGTTACAAACGCACGCTATCACGTTATAATTAGCTACTTATAATTTTTTTATTAAAATTCTTCTTATCTTTTTTATTTAAAAAAACACTCACCGTAAGGGAGACGACGTAACTCTTTAACACAAAACTTTGACCAAAAAATATCCTTTCAACTTTCGAATTTTTGTTGATGCAACACCGGTTTTATTTTATTTTTATTTCACGAGTCACTTTCTCGGAGAAAAAGTCCGCACGCGTTCTTTTTCGAATCGTAGTTCGAAATTTGGAAACTGTGCGGGAACGGGCGAGTAGCTTCGCTCCGTCCGAAACGATGACTGCGAACTACCGCGAACGGAGTCGGGCGCGTTCGTTCCCCCGCGCATCGGTCAACGCAGGTTGACAATCGTATCGCAATCTCCTAGCGACTGAAACTTACACGCAACATACATTGCTTGTCAAGCATGACAGTTTTTTTCAGCTTGGAATACCAACAGTCAATGTAATCGTTTCAGTTTCAGTCAACTTTGTGTAATCGCGAAACAAAGAATGAATGCTACCGATTCATACGTTTTAAGTGATTAGGGGATTAATTTAAGCGGTTTATAGGAAACAAGAAAATGTGAATTTAATTCATTTTGTGTGTTCAACGGTCCTTATAATGTCTTCTGACGAGTTGAGATGAAAACTTTTTTATGTAAATTTTTAGTTATTGTTAATTGTAAGTGAAGGAATGGATTCACACGGTAATTTGCATACATTGGTTTATTCATTAGATTGTGATATTTCATTGTCTAGACGTGAAAATATCGAATGTATACACTATACACGTTTTTACGCTTACAATATATATAATTCATTTTGAATTTTAATTTTGATACTTTCTGAAAGTTTTTTACAGAATGCCCAGTACTTATACATTTTGTATGTAAGCTTAGCAAAAATTTGTTTGGGAATGATGATAATTTATTTCATTAAATTGGGTGTTCTACAAACGGTTTTCCATTTATTTATTCTTTTACAGAAAATTTACAGAAAATTCACTCCATCTTATTACGAAACAAAATCTAACTTTAGTTCTAGCTTAATCCTTTAGGCCAGTATTTGTATTTGGAACTTTATTTCGATTTAACACCGAACTAAGTTGTCATTTTTACAAAGAACTGAACTGCATTTCTATAACAGTTAGGTTCGGTGGTTTAAACCTGAGGGGCAATTCCCGTATTTAAAACAATGTTCTTACTCTAATCTAAGAGATTAGAGTAAGAACATTGTTGTGTGTAACATTGTAATGTGAATGAAATGTAATGTGTAAAAAAAATTCAATACAAAACCCGTAGGTAGTTTGTAACAACATACCTGCCGCTTTTGATCCCGAGAAAGTTGATCGTTGTTGAGTTGAAGTTGGTTGAAGTGAACTGTGGAAAACCTGTTATCTTGACATTTGAAGACAGCTGCTGGAAACCCATCCATTATCCTGACCTTTGGGTTAGCAGCTCTTACTGTTGAACATACCTTAAAGAGGCAACATCGTTGAAAGTTTTGATGCTATGAGTAGCATTGGGAAACCTTGCCCATACCGAATTTTATCAAACAAAAATTCATGGGGTAGCGTACATGATCTTTTCAATTTTCAGCTTTATCTTATGACAGTTATGACCAACATTTAAAAAAAAAACCTATTTTTTTTTGGCAATTCTTGAGTGTCAGTTATGGCGAACGTGATTTCGGCGAGTTTGTTGAAGTAACTTTTGTTGTTTGTGTGAACAGCATAAAGAAAGCTAAAGTACGTTAGGTTAAAAGCCTTATGGTTTTTGTTTACGATGGCACTTACAGTAAAGGGTATGATATAAAACGAACTAAAACAAATAAAGCAATGCTTCCCTCCTCACATAATACCGCAATTACGGAGAGTAATTTAACTTTAAAACGAAATTCTTTGTAATACTCTGTAATCCCATGTAATAGATTGTCGTCAGTATTTGCCCACGATTCTGTAGTAATGGTTAGTGCACAGGCGCCACTTGTGAATGATTGCGTCACAGCGCATTATCAACTTTTAGATGGCTTAAGACTATTTCTACGATTTTGACCAATTGGGATAATTGTGTGAAATGTGTCTTAAATTATATACCTACTAGCTTCCGCCCGCGGCTTCGCCCGCAAGGTACGTCGATAAAAACTGTCCTATGTCCTTCCCCGGGATGCAATTTATCTCTCTGCCAAATTTTATCGAAATCCGTTCAGGGGTTTAGGCGTGAAAAGGTAACATACAGACAGACAGACATAGACAGAGTTACTTTTGAATTTATAATATTAGTCTGGATGGTATATCACAAAATTTCTTTTTTTTTGGTACAGTTCTACCTAATGTAAGAGCCGCCGCTATCGGTAGATGGTATAATATTGTTGTACCAACCACCTTAGAAAGAAACGCAAAAATCGCATTTTCATTAAAATATCGCTTACGATAAGTGAGGGGCTTGATGAATGGCGCGAACCCTGGTAATATCTAGAAATTATCAACTCAATGATACATGACAATGAACAGTATGTAACTAAAAACATTCTCGCAATAGTCATATAAAAAATATATTAATGCAATATTTCGATATAATTTCTATCAAATTTTCTATATAACAATTTAAAATAATGATACAAATTATGTCTACCGAAGATAATTATTTACGAATTAGAGATTACGGCATATTCTCTCGTACCAATATGCTGTCAGTAGTTAGTAGTTAGTTGCCAACGAGAAGTAATTTGAGCCACATTTCTTCACAAGTTACGCAAACTATATAAAACTTGTAATACTCTAATGGGCTACATCCGATCTAAATCTAGTTTATTTTATATCTACTTAAAGATGACTTATGGTGGCAAGTTATTTTTAGGTACTTATATGGAATTCATTGGATATTATTTCTGGAAAATCGCAGATGATTACGCTTGCCGCTGTCGGGTCGCGGATGGGTGACCATCTCTTACATATGTAATGGGGCATTATGGGTTCCCGGCTGTCATTCATAGAACTTCGACAGTTGTTACTGGTAGCCAAAAGCCCAAAAGTCTGATAACCAGTCTTACCAAGGGGTAACATGTTACCCAGTAACTGGGTTGTGGAGGTCTGATAGGCAGTCGCTCTATGTAAAATACTAATAATCAGCTGCAACCGGTAAAACTGGAAGCTGACCCCAACATAGTTGGGAAAAGGGCAGATTGAAAACAGTTTCTCATTAGGGCAGGCCCTACCAGAAAATACCAACCTATTTGAAACGTAAACCACAAAATGAGACAGCATTTTCTAAATTATCTTTCTAATTGAATTTCAGATTCATTCCGGTCTGGGTGCTTACTCTCGAATATAATTCCGATAGATCGACATTAGAATTGTCAGTCAAACGTCTGGCATTGGCTGGACTCACTGAGTCTAGCCAATACCTGACGTTTGACCAATGTCGATCTATCGGAATTATATTCGAGAGTTAGCACCCTGATCCACTAATAGATCGAGAAAACAAATGAACGTAAAACCACCTATATAAAAGATTTTGAACACACGACAAAAAATCCTTGTAATTGAAATTGCTGACAATGGACGTCAACAAGTTTATATTGATCATCATCCGCCCAGATAACACTATGCTCTAGCTCAGCATAACTAGTTCCTAACTTATCAATATTGTAAATGAATTTAGCTTAACTAAGTTACCTCGGTTACCGGAGAGCAGTGGTGGCGCTTTACTTTTTGTAAATAATTTCATCAAGAAAACACTGTGAGGAAACCGGCATATCCTAGGAACAAAAATTTGAAAAATGTAACATCCATCAACCCGCACAGAGCCCGCGCGGTAGATTACAGCCCACTCCCTCTCGAAGAGAGGAATCCTGTGTCCCAGCAGTGGGAACATTATAGGCTGCTTATGCTAGTTACCTTAATAGATAATTGTCTGAAATGGCCGACTTGAGCAAGCATTTTTGTGACGATACTCGTTTATCGTCGAATTTATTTAGTTTTAAATGAATGTATCTTCTCTCTAGACTATGTGGCAACTTTGATTACTTAATGAGATGTCATGATGCACTTGCAGAAGCTAAATCTAGTTTAGGATATAAAAATATCGTAATAACAAGATCCATTAGTATACGTCATGCCTTACAATCTTACTCGTAGAAACCCTGCAACAGCATTGTGATAACTCAACTTATTACAGATGACATGTACAAAAGAAATATTTCCAGCTGGTTATTAGCTTTACAATTTCGTAGTATAATAATCTGTTAGTTTAGTATTGTAAAATCAGAGGCGCTAGTGTGGCGTATAATATCGGAAAATAAAAAATATTCAAAATATAATACTACACTAAGGTTTACAATGTTCTCCCTAAATAAATGGTATAATATTAGTAGTACTGTTAAGAATGTGTTGCCATAATTAATTCATTATTTGCTACATAGAAGTTTGATTAGTTCTATTATTGGAGATAAGCAAAGAGTGTTTATTGTAAATATAGGGTTCGTTAGAATAAATTAAATATAAACATACGTGTCCATGATGTTAAGTCATTTTTGCTGAAAAAAATTTTGAAATAAAAAGATCTTACATACTTTTTTAAGAATTTAGAGATATTTAAATATATGCCCTGGCAGCACTGGCAAGTAATAAACAAAAATGGCTGTTGTTGTTTTGATGTCGTTCTGCTGTGAATGCTGTGATCGTTCGTTGTCTGCTGTGATCGTTCGTTGTATGTACCTAAATCCCCCTTACTAATAAACATTGTGTATCGTCTGTATAGTTACACAACGCTTTGTCTTCTGTCGAAAATCAAATTACTGACGACTGAAAGAGAGAAATCGGTGTGTAACTATTCGTCTGATATAATACGTTTATTAGTAAGGGGGTGTGTAATTTAAATAATATCTAAATATGTTGTAGTAAACAGATTTTGAATACTTATATCGGTATAATTTTACTATCTCTGTTATAGTAAACAGTTAGACCATGAATGGATCTAGGTCGCGCGATTATAATACTGACACGGATGTAGTTTAGTATTTTAATCGCAGAGGGCGCTTTTTTAATGTTATCGTTCAAATCGCGCAAGATAGCTCTCTATTTCCGTATATACAAAGTACTCTTTGGTATACGTTCAACGTTGTGTAACGTAAACAGACAGGCGGACAAGGTCAACTATAAGAGATTCGCCATACATTTGCATGTTATGCAATGAAAATAGAACACCCACTCCGTACCGAGAAATAGATTAATGGAGCTTTCGTACTTATATGTACAGATGTTATTACAACATGTACTTGTGTGGTAGCTATATCAATCAAATAAACAAGAAACTACAATATTCGTCATTTCCAACAACAGAGTTCATTTATTTTTATCCTATGTTGTCCTACTGCAGGTCAAAGGCCTCCCTTTCTTCTTTCCCCTCCTCTCTGTCTTAAGCTAGTGTGGACCAGTCCTGTCTGTAGGCGTCAAACTCATCTTGCTATCTTCTCCTGGGTCTGCCGCGATGTCGCCGGACGTTTTCTGGGATCCACAAGGTGGTAGTCTTGGCCCATGACTCGTTCGACATGCGGCAAACGTGTCCGGCTTGGCTGCTTTTTGGGTGACATCGGCGATTTGAGTTTTGTAGCGCAGGACTGTGTTCCTAACATGGTCCGTTAATCTGACTCCAAGAATGCTGCGCTCCATTTCCAATAACTCCATTATCAAAAACCCGGAGACGTTTATACCCACCCGAGCTGCACACACCGCCCCATCATGAAGAATTTCGCCAGTAAAATCGGTTGTTTTAGCGAGGATCAACTGAAAACACAGACGATTTCTCTCCCCGCGCCGATTCAAACACATGTCATACCACGAATTACGTATCTTTAAGTTGACTTTTATATCTTTTTGAAATGCTTACAGAATAGACAAGTTATTTTAGTTTAAACGATTAATGTCACAGTTTTTTTGTTTTAACAAGCTAATATTTTTGAAGCGTAAAATGAAAATATCGGTAAGATATTATTCTTAAATCGCACATCATTTTAATTATTTTGTTGAATTAAGTAGTTTTAATTATGTTCATAGCTTAATTGATGTGCCAGCTACAATATCATTTTTTTATGGAACATAATCAAAATGTAGTTTTTTTTTATTTGGAATTAAATGTAAAATTTTGGGTAAATATCGAAAAACCCCTAGAATTCAAATATCTCGAAAACTATTGAACTTCGGCCATAGGTACATATGGGTGGTTCAATTTGTTGCAATTTGGCCCCTCTATCAGCTCCTGACGGATATACGTCGAATTACAAGTAACCCTGTATTTAAAGAAATCTCAACGTTTTGTCAAGTCGGTTTTACGACTTGACAAAACATTGAGATTTTTTCTGAAATAAAAATGTATAAGTATTATTATTTTTCTAATCTTGAAACAGTAGAATATCTACCGCGTATGTTTTCAAACATCGTCAAATCAAACTGTGAGACGATCCAAAAATAAATTACTAGAGTGAACCCATTTCATTAAGTACCAAATTAATGTTAACACCTAATATATCAAAACGTGCTATTCAATTGATGTGTCAAAATTTAAATAAACGCTTTTAAATCACTAGATAATATTTAGATTTTAAAATTAACCGCCTGAATTGGACCAACCAATTTAATATCTGCAATACTTTTTTTTAATATTACAAGGACTTGACATTTAGAAAATCGAAAGGTATCCAAAATACCACAAAAACTGCTTTAATTCTTAACACACTATCTTTAACTTAATAACCAATCTCTACTTTTGGCAGAATTATGAAAACTGATTTCGAAATACTTACATAGTTCGGAAAAGGCTAGAAAACCGTAAAACTAAACCTAAACTTATTGCTTTTTTTTTAATTAGTACACCTGTGCAATATCATAAGATTGTGTTTTTTTTTAACCATTGTTTCTAATCATACTTGTTTTTTATAAACATTTTAAAACAAGAAGAAGATCTAGAACATCCTGATGTCATAAGTTAGAACTTGTTTGTGCGAAGAAAAAAACTAAGTAATTAATTTTTTTTGAAGATTATTTGGAAACGTGTTAGTTACCGTTGAATATTTATAAAATTCCTGAAGATTTGACATTTATTTTACATGTAGAAAAAAAAATATTCAATTCCTGCCTCATTTAAAAAGTCGGCCTTGTCTTTAACAAAACCAGATTTCTAACGAAGTCTGCTCTAAGTGAATTGAATTGAACTGCCAAAAATGTGTTATAATAACATCCTAACTTGGACCAGCAATGGAGAAAGATCAATCTACGGAGGGTCAATAGAGAGATTTGATCCTGATGTAATGTCTCTAAATATTATGATTGCATAATCACGTGGATTACATTATCTCACAGCACGAAAAAAAATAAAACATAAGAATGACTTTGGTATACTTACTCGTGACAAAAACTTAAATTGAATTAAAACTTCATTATTGTAGAAACTATCTAACTGTCACATTGGTCTCAAAGCAAAAATAGACCTTGTCGTTTTATGACACGCAAGTGATATTCAACCTTAGGGTAAGAACTTAGGGTAGAAGATATTTTTATTTAAAGCAAAATATGTATTTAAGCAAAGATAATGTATTAATACGCACATGTATAAAATGGTTTTCCTATCATTTAATTTATCAAGTTTGTTAGAGAGATTTCATCCTTATAATTGATCCTAACGATCAATGCAACAAAAGTACAGAGTGTAATTTTTACAGATTTTAGCCGGTTCGATTTCCGGGTGTGGCAAGCGAATTTTCGAAAATCTTTGAATGCAGTTTTCTTTCTATTCAAATATAAAGGAATGTTTTCTTTGAGTAAAATTTTCTATCTACAGTATTAAGAGTACTTTCCCTTCAGATGGCATTACAAAATTCCACCCTGTATAGTTATAAAAAATGAATGAACAAACTGTTTTTATCATTAAACGGTAAAGACACGTCTATTGCTTTCAAATAACTACTGTTCTTAGATCAGGGACACACTGAACTTATGTCGGGAATGCTAGCAGGCAAGCGCCTTGCTGTGATATTATCGTGGAATTTGTTGGACCAGTTATCTATTTATTATTATTGATGTATGGGAGATAAAAACATTCGTGAAGTTTGTAATTGACCCCATAGTGGCAGTGTGGCAGTGGTCTCATACAAGCCTCAAAATAAGAGCAATGCTTTGTTCGTGGTTCATTCAAAATGTCATATAGGTACTCAAAACCTTTTACTTTACTTCATTTCACAGGTCGCCGTAAAACGCTCAGTTTTTTGTCGCACAATTAGGCGGATTGGTACATACCTAAAACAAGCCAGAAACAAAATTGTATATTGCCAGTTTTTCAAAGAAAAGACTTATTAAAAAACATTTCATAAAAATAAAATAATATCATGATAAACAATCGTAAAACAGAGCACAAAATTTTTTTTTGTCGCTTATTTCTCAAAATTTTGCGTAAACTACATTCTATCATATTTTATGGTAATGATATCATAGGGAATTTAATTTAATCTACTAAAGAAATACCTAAAAATTATTCCACTGAGCAGTGCATTTATATCTTAATTTCATTAAAACTGTAGAATAACTTTTATTTTGGTGGTCATTCGATTCAACTAACCTCTTACGCATCGCTGTTTTGAACCTTATTTGTTGCCGCGATGCGCTTTTGTCATTAACCTAAAAATATGCTTCTTACCGCGCCTTTACATCCGCTAAACCTCATAGGGCTAAACAAACAATAAGCAATTACCCTTCTCATATACTTAATTACCTACTCATTTCTTAGATTCATGACTCACACTTGCTCACAACCTCGTCTATCACTCATAGTATGACGTGGCATAGTAATTATATCGATTCACTTATAAAACTACAATAAAGGACATCCGTACTCCCATTAGATTGTCAAATTAAGAAAAACACACTTTAGCTGAGTTATGCCTCATATTTTTCTCACGCGTCGTATGCAAAGTATATTTAGAAAGGCATAGGATTGATTTCAAGGTGGTCTAGTTAACTGAAAGTGTTCGGTGTTAGGTTCTAAGGCGAAGTTACGAAATCTTGATATGAATGTCCTGGCTCACACTGCGTCGTTAATAATTTAATTAGACGTAGGTACCAAATTGATTGGTGCTACTTCAAATTAAAAGAAAAAGTCTGTCTTGTTAGTACAAAGCAGTTTCGTGCAGCATGTGACCTAGATTTAAAAATAAAAAAAGTTTATAATAAACCATTAATTATAACAAAGTGCTGAATTAAAGTTAGCCCATTTATAGGCTAAACGAAGTAGGTAACTAAGAAACGAACCCAGTGTCAAAAAGAAAATAATTTGTTTATTTTATTACAGTTGACTACGCATTTTTTTGAGTCCAGCCTTTTCCCAACTATTGGGGTCGGCTTCCAGTCTAACCGTATGCAGCTGAATACCAGTATTTTTACATGGAGCGACTGCCTAGCTGACTTTGACAACCCCGTCACTGAGTAACACAATACCCCTTAGATGGTTGTCAGACTTATGTTTCCGACTACCCGTAATGACTGTCAAAGATCTACGAATGAAAGCCAGAGTTTACATAAGTACCTGGATGTTATGTTACATCCTCAGTTACACTGTTACGACTAAACGATATAGGCTGAAATTCAATAGAAAGGAGAGAACTTTATAATGCCTATGTGCTGGTATTAACGTTCACCCAGAAATCAAGTAGAACTGCTAATATAGCTGATAGTAGTTAGCATAACGTAACATCACGCCTGTATAACCCGAAGGGTTAAGCAGAGGTGTACCTATGGTAGGTAAACCCACAATTCACCAGTCGTGTTTAAGTCATATGTAATAGGAGGCGAGCCTATTACCATCAACCGGGCACATATCAAGACCCCTGACTGCTTCTGAAAAATTCCAGATGAAAAAACCAAGTAACATTTTGCACGACCGGGAGGCAAACTCAGGACCTTATACTCAACAGTAGCGCTTGCGACCACAAAGCCAAGCAGTCACTTGTTTAACTAAGTTGATAGAAAAACAATCCAAAATGTTCGAGCCATCAAAAAACAAAACACTGCTGAATAATTCGTCCAAGAAACAACTGAAACAATAGTTACGTCATTCGAACAACAAATAAAGGTCAATAATATAAAATCACGCAAAATATAAGCGGATATCGGTCTGTGTCGAGGGTAACTAGTACAAAAATAATCTATATCTGCAGGAAATTATCTGTGTAGCCTAGCCTTAAAAGCATTGACCTTGCTGCCAAATACGAAGCATTAAAATTGTAAATTATTGATTATGTATTGATATTTTTAATGTTATTGAAGCGAAATGAATGAGCAAATACTTACATATATATTTTTTTCATAATGTTTTGAGAGTTTTGACTGTATTGTGTTATATTTTATTTATTTAGACGGGTAAGTACAAGAGTTATTTATAGTGCTGCAAGATAAGTGGGTATTTATTACACTTTATACATATTAAATAACCTGTAATTTTAACCTGTATTGCATTAACGCAACTATTTATTATGGGTTTTCTTTTTATTTATCCACAATAAAGCAAAAAAAAATGTTTTCTAAAAAAAAAACAACAAAAAGAATTCCTTCGAGCCGGATTTGAACCAGCGACCTATGGATTTCAGCTACTTTTACATCTACAGTCCACCGCTCTACCAACTGAGCTATCGAAGGCTTGTAGGTAGAGGCGAAATTTTCATTCCCTTCTTGTTAATACATATTATTCATTGATGTTTTATTTGTTTCGTAACAGCAACACTAATTCTGTATCCAATAATAATAACCCTCCTTTTTGTTTCGCCGTAGCATAGTCGGGTAAAAATAACAAGTCATTATAATATTTCTAAGACTTTTTATGAAATACTAGCGGCCCGCCCCAGCTTCGCACGGGTGCAATTTTTTTTATCGAACTATTTTTTTTTTCTTTAATACAAACCTTGTCCTGACAATACCGAACACAACAAAAAAATAATTAGCGAAATCGGTTTAGCTGCTCTCGAGATTTGCGCTTAGCAACACATTTAGCGATTCATTTTTATATTATAGATTATTTACTTCACAGATATTTTTTTTTACTAAGTACAATAAAAATGTTTTAAGTAATTACTATTCTTAATAAGTATAAAAAAGTTGACTTTCAAAAAGTTGTTCAGGATTTACATTATCATCAGTAAGTATCAAACATCACTCATAACAAAGAAAAAATTAAAACAGGTGAAAAGGTCACAAAACTACCAATATTTCGTTAATATATAAAAAGAAAACGGACAATGATGTTACAAATAATACCGAAAATTTTGTTATAAGTACAAAAAAACGCCCCCGGGTGGGCTCGAACCACCAACCTTTCGGTTAACAGCCGAACGCGCTAGCCAATTGCGCCACGGAGGCGGATGATCACCTCTTCGAAATTTTTAATTCGGATAGGATGGTGTTATATAGATGTATAAAATACGCATGTACATAATTTTATGTCTATTACAAAGTGCCTTATGGTACCCTCAACATGAAACATTAGTCGCTGTAGTAAAATCAACTTTCAGGAGATTTCAAGAGACGTTTTACCTTGATACGGGAAGTATCAAGGTATAACGTCTATTCTCTCTTCTTTTAGATTTTACCGCGTTAATAGTACTTAGGTACATTTTTTCCAGATGTAGGATAGGACGGTAAGATGTCGCAGCCAACTGGTTAGCCGTTTAGTTAAGCCTGTTTAGTAAGGCCTGGCGGCCGTTTAACTAACGGCCTGAATGGTATTCAATTATAGTTTAGGTTGGAACTGTAACCAATCATGCGCGAGCCGAATTTGGTCGCAGTAACTAAGCCAGGTCACCCCGACCAAATGGGTTAGGTTAGGTTAGAACTGTGATCAACCGCGTGCGAGCCGAGAGAGCGAAGCGAGGCGAGTACTACTTCTAAAGGCCAGGCGGTTAACTAAACGGCTAATTTAACCAGTTGGCTGCGACATATATATCAGATGAATAGTTACCTACACACTGATGTCTCTCTTTCAGTCGTCAGTAATTTGACTTTCGAAAGAAGAAGACAAAGCGTTGTGTTACTGTACAGACGCTATACAACATTTATTAGTAAAGAAGTTAGTATAAGGGCTGCTATTACCAGATAATCTAAATGCACATAAGTCATTTAAAGTAGGTACCTACCACTTCTTTGATTTTTTTGTTTCTGAATTTTGTTAACTAGTAAGTACTGCTTTCAAACTGATCACAATTAGATGTCAGTCAACATAATTTGCAATTTTCTACAGTTTAATGAGTATCAAAAACAAATTTGTATCTTTTTTTTTTCGTAGATTCTGCTTCTACTTAATTGAAATTTTATCTTTTATTATAGGTACAGTATCTTGACTCTAACCGGTATGTAATAACATAATTATCCTATCTAAGAGAGCCGGTTGATCTGTAACTAAGAACCGTACCTACTATCATACACTTTTCTATATTTAAGATTGTGCATTACATTAATCAGAGCTGGTAATAAGTATGATGTTGAGATAAATAAAGATTTAAGTATGATTATGATTACCCAACTCGCTAATCTAATTTCATAACTTTTGGCAACAAAGCAAAATCATAATTACAACCAAACTACCGATAATTAAAGGGCAGTAAGTACTACACGACAAATACACTTAAGAAGTTGTTACGGTATGAATAAAGCCGCATTGACATTTCACGACCTACGACTCCAAGTGGACATGATAAAGACATAATAACTAACCAATATCTGTAATAAAGAGAATGTAAACTTTAGCTTGGTAAGGTGCCTTTCAGTTTTCATTAATTATCCTGGGCACCACACTGGGTACTTTTTATCCCGGAAAAGTATATACAATAAAAAACAAACTTAATTTTGCGGTTCGATCCCTAGACCCGATTACTGTACCAACCGCAAATTATAAGTTTGTCGTAGGTTACGTCACCGGCAGTTAGATAAGTCACACTATCAATCAAAATATGAATGACTTTGAAGGATATTGCTAATCCATTGCTTCATTGACTATGTTCGAATTTGTCTGCTCAACAACGTAAATAACGCAATGAATGTTGTTGAACTGTCAAAATAAAAGCCTCTCTCCATTTAGGGGTGGAATTTCGAAAAACCCTTTCTCCAAATTTCATATCACAATTAATAAGGTCATAACAACATTCATCTTAACAGTTTACAGCATATTTAGAAGAACATACAAAGTACAGCCACGGGGAATGGGACAATGACTATAGTATAGATAATGCCAATTTTCACTAACACTAGATGACACCTAAATAATTTAACCGCGCTGTTGAATTTTGTACTTTCGGCTCTGAGTCGACCGTTGAAAATTCAACAACGCGTTTTTATTTAGGGATTAATTTAGATGTCGCTCAGTGATGGAGAAAACGGACATGAGTGACTATTAATGGGATACCTAACTTAAGTAACGTTGCTTTCATTCTCTTGCGAATGTGTAAACCAAGGCCCGATATATACGTGAAGTGATTCAGATTGCTAATTTAGTGAAAGCTGAAATGTACCTTACGTAAGCCAGAAATCGGTTGTTTACTTGTTCAATTCATATCGGATAGATTGAGTGTTGAAGTTTAGTACGTATGTATATCTATCAATCAAGATAAAGTAAATTAGTAGTATACAAATAGGTACAACTACTAATTTACTTTATCTTGATTGAATAAACTAGCGATAAGTAGGTACTTATCGCTAGTTTCCACTCATCTATTATTCTACAGAAATGATCACTCAGTCAAACGAAACAATGTTTGCCCCAAAACACTCACAATCGGTACTTAAGTTTGCCAGTACGGGCTGGAGGTAAATTACGTATTTTTTATTTAATTACAGAGCATACATTTTATTATATTCTTGACTTATTAATCTTATTTTACAAGCTCCATTATTCATGATCTAGAACTTGATCTTGATTTTGAATTCAAATCCATGTCACAAATACCCAAAAGACGACATACACAAACATAGCATAATACTCGTATGTGGGTGTTCAATAGGTAATACTTTATTAATAATTCCACCTGACCTTTTCCCAACTATGATAGGATCAGTTTCAAGTATTTTACATGGAGCCACTGCCTATCTGACTTCCACAACCCAGTTACTGGGTAATTTGGTACCTCTTGATAAGACTGGTTGCCAGACATTTTTGTGCTCCTGACTACCCGTAACGACTATCAAAGAACTACGAATGACAACCTTTTCGATAGACCAGTGCGGCAGTTATTATTTAGCCACGAGCCCCTTAGATATATGTCTTTGAATACCTAATATATCGTTGAATACAAATTTATAGCTCCGCCAGTTTAACATTTTTATGAGGCTGATGACTTTTACCATTCAAAAATATTTAAATAGGAGTAGACTTTAAAAATACTAATAAAATAAATACCAATGAAACCTACATAACTGGTATAACGTACCTATTATTGATTTGTTATGAAGACGCTATTGCCGTCCACGATAACGTTCTATCGTGCATATATTTCCATGAATTTTTTGGACGTAGGCGGGATGTCGACGATAATATCGTCAAGTCAGAAATTAGAAAAGCGCACAAGGTCTAAATTTTTTGTGGCAAACTTAAAGTAACGCCCATTAACAATTCAGAACTTCTGGACCATATTGCATTGGACAGAACTCGTATCTTTCTTCACAAACAAGTCAATTATATCGGAGACATGACATAATATTATAGCGGTCCTTGAAATTGCATCACAATAATTATCAGATCATCCAATTAATTATTTCTGCTACATGCTTTTTGCATGCTGAAAAGTTCAATTACCTACGTCACAATGGTCGAGTGCGTATACATAAATAGGTATATCTCACTCTAGGGTTCCGTAGTAGTGACAAACACATCTCATACGTAAAGTTCTTGTATGTGGCAAATCGTTTTCGATGATTTTCATAATACGTACTTATCGAGTGCATAATTTGTATTAGGAATTTTGTTTTTTTTTTGAGCTCACATCTGTAGTGCTATTCTGTAAGAATCTCACCATGAAAACTTAGGTGAAGTGAGTTTAAAGTGAGCTGTCAAGCCCTAGATTCCCTTACACGTCAACTTATCAAGTAGGATGACAGTTCACTTCAAGCTCACTTCACTAAGTTTTCACGGTGAGACTTGTACTCGTACGGAATAGGTCGGATGATTAGATATAACAAAAAGCCAGACTGTAACATGGTTAGAACTTCATAGTTCTACTTAAATATAACTGATTTTGGTAACTATAACAAACGTAACACAAACATTACAAAACGTAGTAGTCCATGTCGTTCATGAAACACGGATCACAAGTGCAAGGGTCTAAGTTATTCTACAGAAACCCTGAGGGATCCATTAATTTCGCTATTCAGCCTCGGAACTCTAAAGAGACACACCTTTTTGTAATACAATTATGCGGTAGGTACAAAGGTTACCTATTTGTTTAATCTTGTAACCTTTGCGTTGCCTTCACCTTTCCGTAGGGCACGCGAAACTGGGACAGACCGACAGACCGACCAATTATCTTCTATCGCTATCAATTCAGGTATTCCGTTCACTTCCTACTGCGAGTCCGGTATAATCTTGATTGGAGCACGGATTTTGCAATTTGTTGGGCTATTCATTCTTGGTATACTTGGCCAAAAGAACGGTGACTGCAATAAATTTCTGAAAGGCACTAATTTTCATTTTTAGTTACATGACTCATGAGTACTTAGTTTATTCTTTCTCCTGGCTATTATATAAATTTATTTGGGGTCAGCCCTCTTAGTACTTCTGCGCCACACCGTACGGTTGTGGGTTGTCTCTTTTTTGTGTTGTTCGCTATCATGTCATATTTTATTGTTCGTAGCCAAGTTATTGGTGGTCGTCTTCGGCATCTTTTTCCATCTTCTATTTCATGACTCTTGTAGTCATTTGTGGTCATCATCTCGCCTCATCACCTGTCCGTACCAGCGCAAGCGGTTTTAGTAAGTTTTCGTGTATCTTAGCGACTTTAAAAGTACCACGGATACATAATTCGTTTCTTATTTTCTCCATTTTCGAAACTCATGAGTACCTACTTATCTATGGGCATTTTAGCGATTCATTGATTTGTCAAGAGGGTTCACGCCAAGCAATTAAAAAAATAATAACGCTTATATGCCAATTCTTAGTCATATTCTTTAGGTCACATTAGAGCTCGTTTGTGGATACCTAACAGCCGCAAATTATTTTACAATTATTTTACCTTTCGTTTTGCATATCTGTCCAAATCACAGTGATCTTTATTCTCATTCAAATAAGGTCGCTGTTGGATTGCTGCCATTGCAAGTCTTTCAAAATCATTGTGATCCTTATTCTCGTCACTATAAGAAGGCCAATTCTCGTAATTTAAAACGTTCAAAATCTAGTCGCAGTCTCATCTCAGCGACAAACAACTGTCAAAAACTTGTCAAAATGTAGGGAAATTAGAAGTATTTTTGACAGATTGAGACTGAGATCAGACTGTGAACGTTCTTAAAATTACGAGAATTGCCCCTAAGGTTGCTGTTAGATTGCTGCTGTCAGAGGTAAAATAACAGCTGTGAACGGACTGTAGAGTCCGTCTTACAAAAGAAGTCCCGCATGCGGCATTACAGGCATGCGACGGAGTCGTAAATCTTTGTTTATGTATTTATCTCTAAATCATATTAGAGACCCTGATCAATAAAATGCACAATCTTAAATAGAGAAATGTATGTGAGATAGGAGGGTTATTGTAGGTCTTGTTCCTAACTGCGAGATATTATCATATTTAGTTCAAGTTAATGCTGCTAATTCCGATCCAGCCTGCCCCTTGCTGCCCTCTCCCAGCGACGCCATAAGCCAAGATCCGTACCCCACAGGGGGTGCCTCAGGGGGTGTTTTTAAGTTCTACAAAGCCCTGGCTGGAGGCCTTAATATATTTAAGACAACCGTATATGTTTGACTGCGAGACGCCAATCATAAAAAAAACAGAAAAAAAAATATTTTGTATACAGCCAGTAACAAATCATGGGGCGGTACACAATGATTGTAACTTAATGTTACAAGTCATTACATGATTGGACAAGACAATAGTCCAGGGGCTAATAACATTTCTCATAGATATTGAATGAAATAGTTTAGCAATCTATTGTTCGGACAAAATTGTGCTATTGAAAAAAAACCTCACGCATTTGATATTGGCAAGGTTATAGAAATATAACTTTTGCAATATAGACACCTATTATCTTTATAAAAAATAACAGCTTTTATTATTTTTAGGTCTGTTGTAACTATTTTCTTGTCTTTTGTAGATGTTGCTAATAATAGTTTTATAAAAGACATGTAACTGCATATATCCTTTTTCGATGTGCCTTTTGAGCAGTGGTGGCCCAGTGGTAACGAACGCGACTGAAGAGCTGCAGGTCGTTTGTTCGAACCCAGATGGGCGCTTTCGTTTGCGTGGCTATAAAAGTGCCTTTATCGTATTCTTCTCTCTTAAGGATAATAGGTACATTACGCTGTAGTACAATCGCCAGCAGACTGGACTGTATGTATGTGAATCGCTGCTGCAAGCTTTCCACATCGGTGTTAAGCTTTTAGCAAGGATTCTCATAATGGTAGTGTTAAGTGTTTAGGTTGAGTTTGCTTACATATTATTATTATTAATTTATTAAAAGCCTGTAATGTACAACTCCAGGGCAAATCTACTCTCTTCCCACTTCTCTTTATTTTAAGCTGATAAAGACTTCTTGTTGTACTAACAATTGTTCAGAAATATTGTTACCAACATTATCTCTATCTATATTAGCTTGTTAATTAAATATAAATAAATAAAAAATATTTTGTTTACCTACTATTACATTTTACTTTGAAGACTATAAATAAAGTATATGTCAAACAACTTTTCACTGTTGTCAGAACGCCTTCAAAACGTATTTGTTTACATGTGTGTTCAGCCAATTTTCTCAACGGAACGGTATGAAATTAAGTGAAGGTCAACTGCCAAGTTTAAGGCGTTTCAAGTAGCCAAGTTCCAATACATATGAGTCTACTATTTGCCATATTTTTTTGGCAAACTGACTTTGTACATTATTCGATTTGCAATCTTAAAGATGACTTGTGTGCCTACACACGAGTGACACGAGTCGATGGCGGGCATCGACAGGTGTCGACATGTGTAGACGGATACAGCTGCCTCTGTCGTCGACGCGTGTCGCTCTCGCTCGTGTATATGCACACTAACAGCAGGAAGATGAAGATTATCAAGATTACTCATTAATTAGTATTATAAAGGCCACTTCAGTTATTAAAAAAACATTATAAGTAAATAATGAAACATGAGAAGGTAATAATTACCTACTTGTCTAAAGTACAAAATAGCCACCTGCTTATTGCAATGTTATTTTTATGTAGGAAGTGATCTCACTCTAAACAATAGAAATCTAACTAAAATTAATAAAGTACATGATTAATAATTCCATTTTTGGGTCTCATAGATTTCCGGTGAGTACCTCCTATCCTAATCATTATTAATTTGTATTAGATACTGATTTGCAGAGGTAATCATTATTTTTTCGCATCATATAGCTACTGATTAGCAAAGGGGCTTGTGGCTAAGTATTAGGTAACAGCCGGGTCGATCGATCAGGTTAAGCTACGCTGGCGACGGTTGGTCCGTGGATGGGTGACTATTTTCATATACCAAGACCCCTCCGTGTCCGTTTGACAGTCGTTACAGGTAGTGAGAAGCCTAAAAGCCTGACAACCAGTCTTACCAAGGGGTATCGTGTTACCCAGTAACTCAGTTGCGGAAGTCAGATAGGCAGTCGCGCCATGTAAAATATTGGTATTTAGCTGCATCCGGAAGCCGACCCCAACATAGCATATATTGGGAAAAGGCTAGGCAGGTGACAGGGAATGTGCTTAAAGGTGCTTTTCTTTACTCTGGCACTTGATTCGTTGCAATAAAATGTACAATAAATTGAGCAATCTGCAGACCAATTGGTCACTTCTCCAGCCAGGTGATTGAAAGATACACCTATCCACAAACACAGCATGACTAGACGTGCTTAGCTATCAGAAATCGCTGTAAATAAGTACTCTAAAGCGCTAATTGAATTAACAGCACGTTCTGATCATTTTCTATTCTGTGAATCATTTTATAACAGAATTCATTGAAGTGTTTCATCACCGAATTACGTACACAAGTCTAGTTTATGTTACATTCGATCGATTTCACTGACGTTAACTATACCTAGTAATTAATTACAAACCTGCCAGTCTCTTCATCTGAAGGCCAATTCCTGTAATTAAAAACGTTTAAAATCTAATCGCAATCTCATCTCAGCGACAGTCAATGTCAAAAACTTGCCAAAAATTTAGGGAAATTAGAGGTATTTTTGACAAACTGAGATCAGACTATGAATGAACGTTCATAAAATTACAAGAATTGCCCCTCAGGTCTACTCATCAGGTGGAATGATAGAGCAGAAAGAAATGACATTTATTTGCGGCACACATGACGCATAAAAATAATACAAACACAATAAAAAAATAACTAGTTGGGGGGAAACATAGCGTCTCATCCACGCAAAACGGCCATCGCTGCCCCTGAGAGCTCCAGCGCTGGTTCAAGCTTACTTCAAGCTGACTTCACCTAAGTTTTCGTGGTGAGATTCTTACAGAATAGACCGATAAGTAGGTAACTTAAGATCACGCCTGCCTTTCCCTAAGGGTTGGGCAGCGGTGTACCTTTAATACACCTACAAAATTTCTCCATTTATGGTGTTAAAGTCCCATGTACCTCATAGTGAGCGAGCCTATTACCATGAACTGATCACAAATAGAGACTCCGGGCTGCTACAAATAAATTCATAATGGAAAGACCACTTTGCTTGATTTCGGAATCGAACCCAGGATCTCGAGCTGGGCAATCGATCTCTTGCCTCTAGGTAAGAGATGTCCAAAATAACCATGGCTCATTGGTAATAATATTTCACCGAAGTTTTATAGAGGTTAATGCCAAACAACTTTTATATTGTATTTCAACCACAAGATTACCTACGTAGGAAATTATTTTGCAAATTATTGGTTTGGTGCGCTGTGTGTGGGCACAAAAATATGCGGAAATGCGAGCATAGATTACCTTTCCTATAGACCATCATAATTGTATTTTACGAAAGGCCTTTGCTCTGCAGTAGGTCATTAAAAAGAGTGTATCACGTACCAACAAAAATGTAGCTCGGTCTACATTACACCTACGTTATCGTAATGGTAACAAAACCTTCAATTAATGGCCGAGTCCTATAATTTACGGACCATTATTGGTTAAACTTAAGACTCTTGTATCTTTAGCAATAATGAAGCAAATATCTCATAGCTTTTCATTGTAGACCCTCCCATAAGGAAGTAGCTATCACAGGTAAAATTAGCTTATATTATATACGAATCTATTTATTTGCCAAGTTTGACAATAAAAAAGCTAGCATTGGTAAGAAAAACGATTCGGTTTTGTTTCTAAGAACCGAGCATAAGTAGGCTCTTTTATAGTTTCTAAATTATCGTGGACATCCACGGCATCACGATAGACATCGCGCAAGTCCGATCCTGCATGGAGTATTGCAGCCACCTTTGGGATGACTCAGCAAAATATCAACTTGCCGCGCTTGACTCAGTGGAACACACAAATTCGAACTAAGCGTTTTCAAATGTCTTTTTAATGCGCAAAGCAAAAGAGTGGAACTCTCTACCTGCGTCTGTGTTTCCGAGCGCATACAACCCGAATCTCTTCAAAGTGAGAGTGAATAGGCTTCTTCTGGGTAAGCTCACTCCTCGTTGACCTTGTCTCTGTCACCTCTGACCTAGACTAGAGTCAAGACTAAACCCATTACAAATAAAAAATAAGTAAAAAGTATGGAAATATATAGCTCTTCAACAAATTTTTCGTGGATATTAAAACGGTAAAACCGATACACTATAACGTGACGTGTACAATTATAAAAGTGCACAATGAGTTATAATATCACAGAACAAAGACTGTAGACAATTAATGAATTCTTGTCTATGTATACAGCTTTATGATGACTGTACCTAATTAAATCGAATGGAATAGTTTTTTTGAAACCAAATAAAAACAAATGAACAATAGCTTTATTTACAGTACCCACATAAGAGCTGGCATGACTTTAACGTTTTTTTAAGTAATTAATTTCCTATGAAAAACCCAAGAAAAGAGCAAAAACGTGTCAATATCCAAAAACCTTTAACAGAATGACGCCAATAACATACAGAATAACACACAGCCGATCTATCCTGTTTAAACGTCAATGTGAAAACTTACGTGAAGTGAGCTGTCAATAGTGTGAGTCTCTAGCATCAGGTGAAATGACAGCTTATTTCAAATTCACATCACCTAAGGTTTCACGGTGAGATCTTTTACAGAATGGACCAGCCGTGTACCGGCTCTCGTGAAAAAATAAAGATGAATCGAAATTAAATAGAATTCTAAGTTGGATTTCCATGTCGAATATCATTTAAATAAGTGTGGGGAAATGTGCCCTTTTTATTCTGCTGTTACGGGTACCCTGAAAATGTATAAAGAGCAAATGTGATTTATTATTTTGCACTTTACCATAAATTATAATTTAGTTAGCAGATCTCCAACAGCGGTCACCGTGTCGGACTATGTATAATGATTAAGAGCATAAAGTAGCAAAAAAACATACAGGAAATTAAATTAATAAATCAGAAGGTAGCCGGTAGGTAACCAGAAATATTGATATTTGAGTTGTCATCACTACCTGTAGTTTGGGTGACTAATAAATAATAATGTCACGAACATTTAACTCTAAATTGCTCATCAGAATAATTATTTAGGTATGTATTTATGATATTTTCATCCGCTCGAAAGAAATATGCTTTCGTTGTCCCACGCTCAGAGTCTCAGTCCTAAAGTCTGCTTACCAAGCGGCATCGTGTTACCGTGGCCTGTCTAACCTCTACAACCCAGTTAGGGTTGTGGAGGTCAGATATTCGGTCGCTCCATGTAAAATACTCGTATTCAGCTGCATCTGGTTAGACTGGACGCGAACATCGCGAACATATTTGGGGAAGGTTTAGTTCGATTCCCTGCATCTTAATTGCGTAGCATACTATCAATCACAATTTGAATACCATAATCACGCAATTAATGTTGTTGAAATGTCAAAATTTAAGCCATTCCTGTGTGTTACGTAATAACCTTCTAGGCCAACAAATGAAGAACGAAAACCAAAATTATGTCCATTGGTTACAGGCCAATTTACAAGGGACGGAATGGTATTGTTGTCTGCGTACTTAATACCAATACCCTAACACATTTGAACACAGGTGACACGCCCTATAATCACCGAAAGCGTAGGCAGGATTGTTTTAATTTATGTTTAAAAACGTGTAAAAAAGAAAGAAAGAAAAATAGGTTTTTTGTCACAGAAACACGTGCATAAAAAAGATAATATTAATTCTAATAATAAGGAAAAATAAATAAATAAAAACGAAATATATACTATCTTTAATTACGAGCACAAGGCGGATAGTCGACGACTGCACGTCATGACTGTAACAGAAAGGCTTCCACTCAGCATGATGCTGTGCTATAGGGGACCCACAGCACAGCACAGTAAAGTACTCTTCTGCCTATCCCTTTAAGGAATACAGATACAGTGTTGCTGGAGCTAAAGATTTCTCCAACTACATACCACCCCCATTTTATAGAATGAAATTGAGATCAAGCCTATTTTAATTTTAATTTTATTTTATTTCAAGCATATTTTATAAAAAACAATAATTCATTCAAAAATTATTCTTTATGTTTTGTTTTACTGCCATCTATTGCACATTTCATATACTACATAAGCTCATGTGCATATTATGTTAGTTCCAGTAGGTATCACTAGAGGTCGCACCTTCATGAAGATAGTGACGCCATCTTTTGTAACAATAAAACACTAGATAGGATAGGGTCAAAAAAATGTACATGTTACGGCCCCGCCGCCGCCAGGTGGCGCACGGCAGGACTTTCCAACAACCATGCCTGCCGAGCCATACCGCCGAGCCGGCGTCTCCACTTTGCGCCGCCAGAGGCGCCAGTCGTCGAGTCGTAGTCGTCGTCTCACCATCGTTAATCAGAATAATAAAAATTCAGATTCAAACAAAACAGATTAATCATTTTACAGTCCATTATCGAAGCATAACACAGCGGCAACAGCCGAATCAGTACACAAAATACAACTAGATGTCATACGCTTCTATTCTCGTAGCGCTGTAATATAAAGCTCCTACCTTCGTAGCCCAGCCGTAGCGACTACGAAAGTTCGTAGGTTTATTCCTTTTCTGAAGCTATTTCTACTAATTATATTTTTAAAGAGAGATAAATCCTACATCAAGAACTAATTTAAGATATATTTAATTTACATAGCTCATACAGGTTGAATAAACCTAAATATAATTTTTGTTACTTATCATAATTTACACTTACTTATTTAATTTTAGACTGCATACTTACCTGTTTTCAATTCAACTATCTAAAGCAACAAAAATATCTGGCACATTATCATTATAGGATTTCTGTAGATGTAGCAGAAAAGATAAGGTAATGATCACTCTTCAAACGCTACGTCCTATTGAGGAATAGTTTGAAGAAAAAATGTTGGGAATCATTGTAAGCACATTCGAAAGGATTTCAACTTCATTGATGCTTCCCAAAACTGATATAAGGCAAAGGAAAAAGTCTTCATGAATATATACCGACACTTCGCTAATTCGTGGCGCCTTTTCCTTAAGTGGTGATTGGCGGGTGCGGCGTGACGTCATCGCGCCCACGCTTTCTCTGTGACGCAAGCCGATCGATAACTATCTCCGTCCTATTCCCCCTAGGGCGTTGCAGTACTGGTTGGGTGATTGCCGTCTCGTTCTCGCATGTATGAATGCTTTGAAACTTAAAACCGTAGGCGGATCGTGCGTAGCCGGCCGCTGTAGCGAGGTAGTGCGACAGAAATTTACGATATTGGTATATTTTAGAGTTTTGTTTTGTTGGTAAATAAGTTTGTCCGGACGAATATGTCACATAAGAAATATCACATAAAATTCGCATGACCGTGTAGCTACAACTCTTAATGGCTTCATGAGTTAACGTTATAAACAGGGCTATTTATAGACTTAATGTAGACTTTTGCTGAGTCTAGAAATTGCGAGGTATTTTAGCAGTGACGTCATTGTGCCGTTCTGTATTGCAACAATAGATTATTTTTGTGAAATATAAATTTTATGGGCTTTTAGCAAGTCTAACTTGATTTTTTTCTTTGTTTATTTATGGAATAAAGGTTTATTTTTAATCTAGAATGTTAAGATATTATAGAGAAGCGTTATTTGATGATATAAATAGATACTACTTCAACGTTCTAAGAATTGATGGATGTTTTGAATTCTATTTTCATTGTTTCACTAGAAATCTCAATTCCTGTTAGTCAAGCCCACTATAGATGTAGGTTCTCATTCAAGAGCAGTTTTGTATGGTTCCTAAATTATTTTAGGAAGGTTTATTAACTCCTATTTAATATGATAGTCGTATGCAGTGATTATGTTCTAATTAGTAGGTGTTAGGTGATCGCCTTAAGGCGCTGCCGTTATGATGTTATGTTTAGATGGAGCAGTAATGGGCTAATTGGGTTGTTTTAGTCTTGATTATCCCACCAGCTAAGCGTGTGGTTATTATGTCGAATAACTTTCTTTTGAAAAGGCTAACCAACCAACCAGTCTTACCAAGGGGTATCGTATTACTCCGTGACAGGGCTGTGAAGGACAGATAGGCATTCGCTCCATAGAAAATACTGGCCAACCCCAACATAATTAGCAAAAGTCTAGGCAGATGATTATGACTTTCTTTTAAAAATAAAAAGTAAGAAAATTGTTTATTTGCGTTGAAACATGATGCAAACAAAAACACAACCATAACACCCATAAGAAAGAACAAATTGGAGGAAAATTATCGAGTCTTCTTTTATTATTTCAGCGTACATGTTATAAGTCCAGCTGTGAACATACTTGTAATATACAGTGGGGTAACTGCGAAACACACTAACAGTAGCAATGGCTTCCATTTTGATAATTCAACAACATTCATTGCGTCAGCTACATTGTTGAGCAGACCAATTTTTCGAACATATGAAGCAATGGATTAGCTATATCTTTCAAAATGATGATTGATAGTGTTACACAATTATGTTGCTGGCTAATACAATGCACCAATCCCCAGATTTCAAGACCATTACATAACCTAGACATTTTACGTAACATTCCCATAAAACCCATATCCAGACTATAGTTTTGGCAACGAATACAAATTACGCAATACTGTTATTGAAAGAGAAGATAAATGAATGTTAAAAGAATTTATTTTTGGCTGGAACAGGCTCGTCTGACCTCGGTCTAGCCATATCGGCGCCTGAGTGTCTCCGCCTGGTCAGAACGCCCTAATCTTCGTGCGTCATAGTAACGTAGACTGGGATCCTGCGGATGAAACTGAATGGATGACGGTATTGATCTGAGGTAGGCCTTGATGCCTGGTGGTGCTAGTTTGATTTGTCTTAGCATTGTGATATTTCTGTAACTGCTATTTCGTACTCTGTTCATTTTAAGGTTATTGTGTGACAAATACAAAAAAAAAGTTTATACAATTGAACTTGACATGGATATGCAATTGCATTAGCTAGTTTATGAACAGTCCTACAATAAAGATTATTAAACACATAGGTAATGGAGTTTATAGATAAGCAAACGTCAATATAGAAATATCACTTTTAATGCTTTCAGTAAAAAAAAAGAAAACATTTTTTTTTCTAATGATCATTATTCATTATCATCATTTTATTGCATTATATTTACCTATATATCTTTTGTTCGTAACTATATAAAAAGGTCATCATCTGCCTAGCCTTTTCCCAACTATGTTGGTCGGCTTCCAGTCTAACCGGATGCAGCTGAATACCAGTATTTTACATGGAGCGACTGCCTGTCTGACCTCCACAACCCAGTTACTGGGTAATACGATACCCTTTGGTAAGACTGGTTGTCAGACCTACTACTACTAACTATATAAAAAGGTATAGGTACATATTTTTATTACCAGTTCGTCAGCTAAGGGTGATGATTGATATAACGGCCTTGCGGTCGACTTCTCGTAAATAAAAACAGGCAAGACACAAAGGCAGTATAACAATAAAAATCTCCTATTTTTTAAGTCTGGTAAAAAGTATACTTAATACGTATCTATGGAATTTTATCAATGGCCGCAGAAATGTGACCAACGACGCAGAACTGTGGAAACCTTACTTGACTTCATCACACGAATATGTGACGTCACTGGCCGTTCGGTACACATGCAGCGACGTTTTGTTGTTATCTTAGAACGTTCGCAGTAGTAAAAACGCATGTTTATTAAGTTGTTCACTTATCAGTGGCGAAGACTCTACAGACATAACGAGCTTTAATAGACTTCAGTGTTTTTGAAAACGGTGACTATAGGATTTAACAGATTTTTTTAATACATATTCTAAAGGGCAAAAAAATCAAAATTGTGGGTATGCGAAACTAACAATCAGACCTAAATAATGACGTTAACGCATTTCCATAAAAAAAAACTAACTGCTTTTTTTTAAACTGCTTTGGTTAACATACACACAATTGTTATCGGTTGATGATCTTAAAATGGCTCATTAATTTATAATAATTACTTTAAAAACTGCATTGGTATCACCCACAAAATAACTACAAACACGTACCCGTTTATGTGCACCCGGTTAAATGCCTTTTATCCCCGTTGCGAGTCTCAGCGTTCCCTCGGAAGTGAACATTTCATCAATACGGCCAGACATGAGACTATGCAAGGAAAAGCGTCATCTCATTGAGTATGTCGAGACGCGTGGGGGCCATGCATTCTGACGACATTGTATGGACAAAGACATTCTGTCTCAAAAAGATGTATAGGTCGACATCGACACGTACGCAAAATACGAGTACGCGCATTGATCTGGAATTGTGGACACTAGCTCGTATTACCTATTTAATAGGTGATATGTATAGGTAATACCTATTAGGTACGTCTACAAAAAGTCATTTAATTGTCTACAATCTTTGTTTCATAATATTGTATCCATGTTTAGCCACAAAAAATATGACAAACTGGGTAGGTACTTAATTGTAGCTTCATTCACATTATTCAGTAATATGGAACATAAATTGTAGACAATCAAATTAATTCTAATATGATATTATTATTTAGATGTAAGCACTTTATATCTCATTTTAAGTGCACTGTTTTTTAAGTTCTTATGAGGAATAATTTCTCTTTAAACTTAATTCATCTTTTTGAGGCTGACTGTACTTTTACTTACCTAATATATTTCTGTCGTTATATTGACGATGATCGAACATTGTACACATCAATTTAATTTGTCTTGACTATAATAATATATATAATAATAATTTTTTTTCTAAGAAAAGTTACTGAAGGTATAAGGAATAAACCTTTAAACTATTGCACACAGTCGGGACAGGCACTACTATCTACAAAATACTAGTACCCAAGTATGTGATTGTATCTCTTGGTAATATAAATAAAGTAACATTAAAACTATTATTATTGAAAATGATAGGAAAGTTAACCGGAAGAAGAAATCTCGGGTCATAAATATAATTGACAGATAATTAGTTTTACAGACCAGATTTCGGCCATGGTGGCCAATCTCAACGGAGACCAGCGCTGGAGTTATTATAGTGCAGAAGTGTATGCGCAGACAAAGGCGCACTCTCTCTTCCCTCACTCTCATAGTCCGATGGGACGGCAATCCGACACGACCGGAGAGAGATCAGGCGCAGGACTAAAGGCTTTACCGACAAAAAATAATTAAATTTGAATCATTTTATAGGAGTACATCGCTTCATATATTCGAAAAATTTGTCTGCTCAACAACGTAAATAACGCAATGTATGTTGTTGAACTGTCAAATTAAAGCCATTACTACTGTTAGTGTGTTATGCAGTTATCTTGGCGGGATCTATATTTCTTTAAAAATATGCTTAAATCGATGATAGAACTGAATCTTTAATGACATTAAAATTGTCTCCTAATTTACCTGATTGGACATTCTGAAGGTTGACCTTTTATAAATGCTGAAAAGGTCCGAACACCGGACCGACATTAAGGTTTGTTAACAGAAGCTAAAATGAACCACCAAACAATTAAATTACCTACCAAAATAATATTCAGTTTGACCCGTACCTAATTGAAATTGGTTTATTTTATTTTCGGCCTCTGCCTCAGTCCCGCTGCAGTGCAAAGTTAATAATACGGTTCGTATCCCAGCATCCTTTTCTGACTGAGGACAGCCGATTGGACGTTTTCTGATAAAATAAATTAAACAAAATGTTGGAGCGGACTGCATCTTTAACAGATAAGAAACGAGCATTCATCATTACTGCAATGAAACGAAATTAAAATGGTTAGTCTGTAAATATGATATCGAAATCACTTTAACGCGTCATATAAAAAAATGGAGTCGACATTTCACTCTACTCCCTAATTTTTTGTTGTATTTCGAGTTTTCTTCAATGTGTATAAAGTTAATCAACGATATAACTAATAAACATAGCCATTAGCCATCGATGATTCAATCGTCATGCTAGGATAGAGAAAATACTAAAGTAGGTACCTGCGCACCACGACGGATCTAAAAATAGAAAGGAAAACATTGCTTTGTTTTGAGTACAAAACAATAAAGTTACGCGTAATATACTTAGACCTGATTATAAATGTTTTAATGAGAATAAAGAAGAGAGAAATACATGAAAGAAAGTCCATGTGATATTGCAAATGTGTACCTAAAGATAACTAAACTACACGCTGCACTTTTCTGGCTCTATTTTAGCGAGTGAATTAAAAACATCAAACATCTAGCATTTTTATGACACAAAATGAATATTCAAAGCTGTAAACAAGTGCATTGCAAAAAAATAATGGCGTTATCTAAGTCGAAAAGCATTAGAAGTTTACAATAAATTCGCCAAACAGCTCTACGCCGTAGCCTCTCGTAGCGCGAAGACGCTACGAAACTACGCGGACAATATTTCTTATCGCGTAGCATGGTTTAGCTTGCTATGGTAATTTGAGGTTGCTCGTTTATTTAATGAAGTTTTATTAAAATGCAAGATATAATTGTATTATGTGACAGTCAAAGATGTAACGTTATCTGTGCAACTTTTGAAAGAGTACCATCATAACCCATACATGCGCGTAGGTGTATTTTGGCGGGTAGTAGCGCGCAGGCGCGTCTCGCGGCCGTCCGCAGTCCTGCCACCATTCTTCAGTTGCACACTGTCCGCCGCGACGTACTGACGTAATGTCCCCGTGCACAACCAAACGACCGTATTGCCAACCAAAAACAAGCTAAAAACGCATTCACAACAAGAAAACGAGTGTGGAACGGATCATCCTCGCTCGGAGAAGGTAGCTGTGTTCAATTATAGTGTTACAGTGTGCTCAGAGAGGCGTAAAACGGTAAACAAATAGGAGCTGTGGCATAGCGATTTTTGTGAATGAATTTAAGATGGTGGACGGCTGTGTGAGATTGTCGAGCGAAGTCGTACTTAGGTTTGGTGGTGATGTATGGTGAGTGGTGGTGTCTGATGATGCGAGCGAGTGGTGACGTGTGGTGGCGAGTGGTGGCGAGTGGAGGCGCGGGTGTGGTGGCCGCGTGGGCGAGCGTGTGTGCGTGCGATCGAAGCGGATGAATGACGATGACGTGGGAGGACCGCGGCTAATGTCTGTTTGATAACGTTCCACTCCACTATCTATCCAATAACAGCCCGGGCCCTCCTTGTCAACTATTATTTTTAGATCTGACCGAGCAAGTATAGAGGATTCAATATTTACTTCGATATCTCGGTGGATAAGAAACGAGTGGAGAGTTATCATAGCGTCTCCGTGTTAAACATTTGTCTTAAGAATAACAGTGACGTTATTTTGGGGGTATTTTTAGGTATTGATTGTTGAATGAGAGCTATTTTCGGCATGGCTTTTCTAGAAATCGATTGTTTGGTGCAATTTAGTTATTTTGATTGCGAAATTGTTGAAGGTGTTGTTGCATTGGTGGCTATTATTAAGGCTTGGGAGTCAGGCCATTCTTCAATCGATATTGCAACCTTGTGTGAAATTACTTGTAATAGTATCGCAATGTCGAATTATGTATTTAGGTTATAAGGTTATTCAAATTTCTATAATTTTCCCACCTTTGTTTATTAAAATTACTTTTGTTTTTTTTACTTTCAAATCATTTACGCTACTTGACTTGATGATAGTTTAGAAGTCAGCTGGATTTGGCATTACTTAACGCAACTTCTTTCGTTGATCAGATTTTTGTCAGCATTTTTAGAATAGAATAGAATATTATTTGTTGTTGCGTTGGTTAACCAATAAAGGTGCTCAAAATTTTAAAAATATCTCTACTATACAACGTGTTTTTTTATATCCCATAACTCTAGGGGGTCATTGTACTCATCATTATTATGAACAACTTTTTCTATGGGACCAATGCCGAAATCGCAAAAAAAATATAGTGTTGCCTACATTTTAACGAGTTATACTCGTACGAACATACTCGTAAATGTAGGGAACACCTGATTTTTTTCGCGATTTCAGGTTTCGGCCATAGTAAAAGTTGTTCATAATGATGAGTACAATGACCCCCTAGAGTTATACGATATCAAAAAACAACACGTTGTATACATCTAGCTAGAGAGTGCAATAATAAGAAAATAATAAAAATTATGTTCTTACAGGGAAAAACAGTGTGTTTTTTTTTGGCATGTTCAGGTGTTCTGCTCACCACAGAAAAAATAAGCGGGATGATATTAAGGAGAAATAATTGCGCTACATCAGCACCTATGTTATGTTTGTGCACTGCCAAGCATGAGGTTCTAGGGTCGCCTCCCAGTTCAGGTTATTACTAGGAAAACCACTGTTTTCTATTTAATTCAATATTCATGAAAGAACTAATTAACTATTTCCCAATTAAAATAAATTGTTTTTGTATTGTAGCCCCAAAGTTTCCTGTAGCAACGGGTTCTAAATTGACGCTTTCCCAAAACGGCAACAGACTGCAAAAACGAGTTGAACACAAATATTAAGAGACTGCAAGTCATCATCGATCCGTTTTACAATTTTTGGGGACTGCTCAGGATTTTTCTTCTACTATCGCTTTCTGCCGTCATCTTTTTATTCAGCTTTTATTCATTATATATTAGCTCCGGACGAAGGCTTCGCCCGCGTGGTATGTCGACAAAAAACATATGTCCTTTCCCAGGGCTCAAAATATCCCCATACCAAATTACATAAACATCGTTTCAACTGTTTCGGAGATTATAGAGATTTACAGACAGACAGACAAACATTAAAAAAAAAAGTTTTTTTGTTATAAGTACCGTATGTATATACATTCATATCGACGGTTAAGAGGAAATAGGGTATAAGCGACAAAAAATGAAATGTTCAAGAGAGCCGTTCAAAGTTTTAAATTTTAGAAAAACTGACGTATTTTGTCATTTATGTTTTATTTGCTAGGAGAGCCATGGGAGTAAGCGCATTCGAAAGAGCGGAAAATTTTACGTAGAATGGCATTTATAACTAATTTTTTACCAAAATGTCGCTTACTACTTCCTTTTTACCGTCGATATGCATTCAAGTCACAGAAGCCAAAGGCTTAGGTCAAACATTCACGTATGTATTCATCCTATACAGATAATGTTCAAACTGCTGGGACATAGGCCTTGTCTCTGGGGCTCTCTCTGTGGTCCATAATCCACCACGCGGGCCTAGTACGAGTTGGTGGATGTCACATTTCTTCGAATTCATGGTTCTAGGACAAACAATAGATACACAAAGTAAAGTGCCTAAATGGGTTCGAACTCACGACCTACTGCTCGTCACCACTACTGAACATCAATAATCATGGACGTACTATAACAATAGAACTAAGAAAGACTATTATCGCAGACAATCATTTTAGTTATGTTCTTGAGAAACGTTAGGTGCATAGTACTCGCAACCAGGGTAAGCAAAAGGAGTATGTAATGATCATAGCAGGTGGCGTTCTGTAATTTCTGCTTACCCTCATGGGATGAAGCCGTGAGATTGTGTAATTATTTATGTAATAACATAAGTTTCGATCCCGTGGGAATATCGTGATAAAAATTGGCCTATATGTTAATCCAAGGTGTCAGATACCTCCATACAAAATTTTATCAAAATTGGTCCAGCTGTTTGAGCGTCAAGAAGTAACGAACATATAAACAGACACACAAACTTTCGCCTTTATAAAACACAACATCGCGCCTATATTCCCGAAAAGTAGCATTTCGACAGTTATGTTTATAACCCAGTAAAAATCCAATTTGCGGCCTGCTTTTCTTCTTAAAAGTTCCTGAAAGAAAAATGTAATAACACCCGGGAATCGAACTCAAGGTCAGCCGTCGCACTTGCAACCATTAGACCAAAGAGACAAAACTGATACTTTTCAATGCCTCGAAAATAAAAAAAACTGTGGTCAAAACAACTGCCTAACGTTTATTTTTCCTTTCTTTCAGGTACTCACCACTGTAAGCAGACATGTGACAGAAATCCTACAAACTCCACATAACGTGACCCAATTTCTTTAGTGGATTATCCCAGTGACATTTAAAACCATTCTTTATTCAAAATTAACTAAACAATGTAAATCAAATAGAGATCCGTGATTAGACGGAGTGAAGTGCCGATTTGAATCAGCCAATAGCGAGCCGCTTTTCAAAATGACCGGAGAATTTCGATGCACTCGCCGCCAGCTATGACTGGAATCTCAAAAACCTTCCAACCTGTCTACAGAATATGATAAAGGTAAGTGTTTTTTTTTTATTTATTATTATTATTGCAAAATGGGCCCGATCTCGCCTGGTGGAAAGCTATGGGTGAAGTACGTATATGATAGAACAAGCTAGCCGAAAAGATGCCTATTCAATCTTGCTTTGAATATATTATAAGCTTGCTTTGGTTATATTATAAGCTTATTAGTATAAGGTTTATTTAGAGGTAATAGACATTTTTTCTGGCCTTTGTCCTTTGACTGCTGACACAGCCTTTAGTTGTCATTTTCGCTTACCACTAATTATAGGAAAATTATGACTTAAAGGTTAGAAAAAAATACATTGAATATTTTCCCCCTTTTTAAATAGTAAATATCAATGGGTTTCCATTGATATGTCAAACTAAAAATAGTTTCAATTTTACTTCGTTTTATGTGATTCTCTAATGCAAATATTGTAATGACGCCTTTTTTTAAATTTAATTCTTCGTGTGCTTGTAACATAAAAATAACCACGTCTCTATTGGACCACTTCCCATACAACTTTTGCCCAGTATCCTTTTGGAACTAAATTCTTTGTCTAATTTAATACATAATCAGCCTATAATGTTGCCACTGCTAGGACACAGGCCCCCTCTCTTCCCTCTCGAAGAGGGGGCCTGTGGGCTATAATTTACCACGCGGACCCTTTGCGGGTTGGTAGATGTTTGTGATGCGTTTTTTTCTAATAATAGATGTTAAATATATCTATATGTGCTGTAGTCTTCAGAATCTATTCTTGCCCGAAGATGACAAAGAGGCTATTTTTACGTGATTATTTTTATGTTCATAAAGGTTTTATCTTTTTACTATACACACGATGTTATGGCACCTGAATCTAGGACAAAGATAGCGCTACTTTTATGTATCTATCGATGGATAACTTTATACTTTCACAAGCATCTTGCATACTTATGAAGCGATGCATACAGGATAGGTACGATTTTTCAAGAAGCCAGCGTTTTAAGATTTTTAGGGCACGTACTTCAACTGCCTCGTTGGTCTAGTCGTCGCAAGCGCTACTGTTGAACATGAGGTCTTGCGTTCCATTCCCGTTATTCGGTTATTCCATTAGGAAATTCCCAGTAGCTGGCAGGAGTCTGAATTTGTGTCCGGGTGATGGCAATAGGCTCGCCCCCTATTACATGGGACTTAATGGTACTAAATCTTAAAGCGCGGCCACTGTCTGTATCTTCATATTTTTTTTCTATCGTATCAAATTTGTTATATTATGTTTTCAACACACTATGTGCATAGCATATATCCTGAAGAATGTCATATATTTTTCTGATTTTGTTTACTGTAGTCGATCATATACTTTTAGTTTTAGGCATTATCAAACTTGCGTTTAGGTCCTGATAACTGGCGAAATGTGGGTGTAATATAGGTGCCTTACCATCTCTGCCTTACCCTTTGGGATTACAGGCGTAATGTTATGTTATGTAATAGTACTTATACCACCTGCTATTTAAAAACGATTCCAATTAAATTAACGTTTAAAATGATATTTAATCAAATATTTGAGTTTGAGGCAGAAGAGAGGCCCCTTACCATAACGACTTCCATATAATACTATCTGAACAAAACTTACTTCATTATTAACATAACAGTCCTAAAACTTTTACGGAAAATTATAAAATCATTATAATATTAGTATGATTTAAAACTGACCTAACCAACCGTTATCTGCATGTTCCCATCGACCCACATAGATAGAGGCTATACAACTTTTTATCAGTACTGGTAATTTTATTGCACCGATTCGATTATATTGTTTGACATGTACTTAATATAAGATAATAATAACGTCTAAATTATAGCCAAAAACACATACCTACCTACTCAAACCAAATAAAAAACCAAGACAGAGCGCTGAGAACGATACAGTGAAGCATGCCAAAATTACACCTACGAAAAAAAAATAACACCTCTACTCTGTGCATACACTCGTATGCACAGAGTAGAGGTGTTTTTTTTTTCATTTTCAATTGAGAGTTCACACGCACACATTTCCAACCATTTACAATCAAACTACACCTCACTAAGTGCACACATGTTTATCAAACCAGCTTCACTTTACTGTTGACAGTCCTCTGTCTTGGTTTTTTATTTAGTCTGAGCGGTAACTTCATGTAAGTCCCTGATTTTATACTAAAGGTATTTTTTTGAAATAATTGAATTAATAAATTGAACTTTACATTTGTACCAACCAACAACCAATTCAACCTAAGGATAATAAAAAAAATCTCGAAAACACACGGGAGTAGGGACAACTGTCAAATCGTGTTGTCATTCATTCTTAATTCGGGCCCCGTTCTAATCTTATGTCCATAACTGATACAGAGAAGAAAGCGCTCGTAACTTCGGCTGAAACTACGGACTGCATGGGGAGTAAACCCCCAGCCGGGGTTAGTAAGGATAAAAAACATTACCAAACTTGCAAACATGGGTTACTTAAGGGTCAGTAAGTTTCGCTTGATATTAGCATCTTTAATGAGTTTATTTGTCATCACCCACGATGGTCTTAGTTTTATTTACGACTAGCATCTGCCCGCAACTCCGTCTCCATGGAAGCCATATATACTATAAAATATATCTTATGGCACTCGGCAATAGTTTAGTTTTCTAACAGTGAAAGAATGTCGGAAATTTTATAATTTTTTTCCTACATCCAAACTCACAATCTTATAAGCTTTACCTTTTCATGATATTATTGTAGATGTAGACTGCTATTCCGTTGGGTGCCATTTTAAAATAAATGCAATGTCTCCTATTACATACTGAATCATTTGATCCAAAAGATTTGTGAACCTCACATCCTACATAAAATTTTTGTCATCTTTCAATATGCAACTACTTCAAATTCAAAACAGCGTACTACCGTCCATGTAGTTCATGCCAAAATCCCGGTATCTGTGATATATTCGATGCTATATCTGTAGTGCAAATGACGAAAGTTGGAGGGTAGACATTGAGTCTGGGAGTACTGCCAACACCGCTGGCTCTTACGGAGCACTTGTGAATGGACCCTTGACAGGCTCACTTTGATTAATGACTGCACAACCAACAGATAATTATATTTAGGCAAGCCAACATAATATGTTATCGTCACTTACTGGTGTGAAAATATGTGGTGTATTAAGGGTTCTTGTTGTTCTTATTTGTTTTGCGGCTACAGGAAATGTAGGAATGTATTTTTAATGAAAATGTACTTCGGTTAGTAAGTTTATTTAATGCGGTAATAGTTTAAACAATTAACTATAGACTTTTATTATAATTTCTCCAATTAAGTACATTCAAATAGCAATATAATGAATAACAAAAAAATGCACACACAATGTTATTTAACTAAGATTCATTTCTAAAAACAACCAACATGTAAAACCGCAAAAACCCTTCTTAAATGTATGTATATAAAAACATACTTTAAGTCAAAATATTTAAGAAACACATCAAAATCCATTTCGCCGAAGAATACAAACCGAAAATAGTCGTGTAGATTTAGCAATAAAACCTTATTTTAGCCGACCTTGGCTGATTCCTGCAGTTATTCATCGTATGATACGCGATGTCGCCGACTCGCCACATTGACTCTACCCCAACAATTTACCTATTCTATATATTGACTGTGGAAACGAATTGTCGTGCTACCTTCATTTAGTAGCAATTAAAAACTTTAATGGCGCCCAGCATGGGACTAAGTTAATTGTCCAGAAATTCGTATTTTTTTATAATTACTGTAAATTATTTATCTTACATTATAAGTAAGCAAAAAATAACTAAACGAAATGAAATCCCAACTTAACTAAAACTGTACACAAACTAAAATATAGCGTCGAAAAATTCATCCGCATAGCTTTCGACTGGCGGCCAAGAGACTGGCGGCATTACCACGTTGTATGGCAATGCTTACATTATTAATATACATGGTGTCCCTGGAATTATGGATCGAAATAAAAAATCATGAAAAAAAGCTATCAGGGCTATCAATTTCATTTTTTTCAGATAGGCCCGATAGTTCTTTTTATATTTTTTTTTCTTTGAGCACTATGCGAAGTGATTGAAAAAAAACAAAAATTGTTCATAACTTTTGAACCATAAAAAAATTCACTGACTTTCTCAGGGTTAAAAAGTTTGCAAATGACCTTGCCCACGTCCCTATTCGATTTAATCCATACTTCGAGAGACACCCTGTATATCAAAAGATATGTTAATTTAAACTTTTTTACTAAGAGAATCACTAGACACTTAACTGATGCCATCAAAGCAAGTTGTTTTGCTCAAACGCGTTTGTTACGTAGGTACCAACGATATTTGACCTTTATGTATGGGGAGCGGGGTGAGTATGACGTCACAGAATGATGACAGCCTTCAATAAAAGCATCGGCTGCTAATTATTCTGTCTGTGGACCGACTGCCAAAACAAATGTTATTCCAATACTCTATTATGTCTCGATTGGGGTTTTTGTTAGCCGTGATATGAATAAATTGATGTTTTGTGTTTACGACAGTTTTATATGCAGAATATGAATGGTATGAATTGGTTTTAATGTTGAACTTTAGAACTACATACATACTCGTACATAAGTTCACGCCTTCTTCCAATGAAGGTAGGCAGAAATTACGGAAGGCCACCTGATACGATCCTTCCATACTCCTTTTTTTTCGTTTACGTTCATAAATCTGGAAGTGGAATTGTTTGTGGTAATTAAATATGTCACAACTTGTAAAAAAATAAATTTGAATAATATTTGTAAAAAATATTTAAGTAACAGTAATCACCTTCGTACCTAAACACCGCAAGAGTGCATAGATATCGATATTGCACATTCAAATGATTAAGTTTGTTAGTCAGCTATATTTGTTATGAATTTAATTGAATTGAGACAATATCCTTTACTTTAATACAATTTGTATTATTTTTTTCCAAATAAGCTAAAATTTCCGATTTCGTAGAGCTAACTTAAGTAAAATAGAACAGAGTTGCATTATCATCATGGTTAATATTGTCAATGGTCTACCAACAACCAAAACTAAGAGGTGACAAAAGGGGGTAAATTATTTTATTTACCCTATTTTCGCATATTTGGTTAAAGTGCAATTTGGATCGCGTTCTATAACTTTTACACTTTCTATTCAATATAAAATCATCCCAACTAACAGCTAAAGTACAAAAATGCATAACTTAAAAACTTTCCCTGCACTTTATAGTTGCACTACCTAATCTTGATACTTCACCCTCCGCAAATAGAACGTGCGTAAACAAAAGGCAGCTGCCACAAGTACCAACGCCAGTAAATAATCCAGTACACCACAACCGACTAAGTAGGGGCTCGTAACTCGACATAGTAATTGCGTCGGCTATCGTTGGGCGGGTGGCCAACCACGCTGCCAAGCCAGATGCGGCTCGAACTCGCCCCTTGTAAATATGGTATGTACAAGTGCATAGTATGTACATGTAATGTTACTGATGTAATTGAAAGATTGAATTGGTTGCAGTTTTCAGTTTTGGGTAAATATTTGTTAGTTATTAGGGGTTGTGAAATGGTAATGTCGGTTTAAATTTGACTAGAGAAAATTTATTTTTTTATTAAACACGTAAGTCACCTTTCATCACCTTTTCATCAAAAAGCAATACAGATTAGTAGATATAGACAATCAAAAATCGAATGAAAACTCCTTGTCAGACGTTTATAATCTGTTCATTTTAAACAATTTGAATGTGATAACTATTTGACAGTGAATGTTCCATCTTAAAAGCACACTCCCATTTTGTGTGTATAACCGTCTGTTTTAGGGTAACATTTCAATTTTCAGTGTAAAATTCATAAGAAATCTGGGAAACAGGAAAGTTTCAACGAAACTGTACTACAATTAAATATTATCTACGAACGCGAGGTATAATTTCGATTTGTGTCCGAGTTTCGCGGTCTAGTTGCCAAATGCGTTCCACTTCCGCGCACAGTTGGAACTTTGACAATCGCCACTCATACCCGCCATAAGCAAATGACCGATGAAATTGAATTGCTCTGTGATACATTCGTTTTATAGCTATATTTATTTATCCAATAATTAGATACACAGATAATTATTACAGACGTAACACTTGTACTTATTTTTAACTACTAATTTCTGCTAGTGTGGATAATTTATTATTAAGGTTGGGATGGCATCTCAGCAAATCTACTAAAACAATGTCGTCATGTCCTCGTATCTCCAATAACGCATATTTTCAATCGTTCAATTGCCACAGGTATTTTTCCGGAAGCTTTTAAAAAGGCTGTTGTGCATCCGATTTATAAGGATGGGAACAGAGACTCTGTGAACAATTACAGGCCTATTTCAGTCCTTTCATCTATCTCCAAAGTTTTTGAAAAATTAGTAAATCGAAGGCTTACTCAGTTCCTACACAAAAATAACTTAATTGCACAAAATCAGTATGGTTTTAAAAAAGGAGTATCGGAGAAGATGCAGTTCTCGACTTAACTGAGTTTGTTGCAAGAAAGCTTGATGAAAAACAGAATTGTATGGGTTTATTCCTAGATCTAAAAAAGGCATTTGACACGGTCTCTGTTCCCACCCTCCTATCGAAGTTGGAGGACATCGGCATACGTGGCTTGGCTCATGATCTTTTTGCAAGTTATCTCACTAACCGTAGACTGTGTATTAGGGTTGGTGACCATGTCAGTAGAGAGGAAACTACCACCTTCGGTGTTCCGCAGGGTAGTGTGCTTGGCCCGACCCTTTTCCAGGTTTACATACATACTCTAAAATATTCACCTATGCTGACGACACGGCAATCATTGTTCATGGAACTGATTGGGAGCATCTGAGAACTACTGCCGAAACCTCACTTAAATCTGTTATGGGCTGGGTGCAGCTAAATCTCCTCACTCTGAACCTGGACAAGACCTTCTTCATCCCGTTCGGGCTACACCCTGATACTAAACCTCCAACAGGCTTTGTCATTAACGCCCACACATGTAATGGCCAGATACCCTGCTCATGCTTTTCTCTTCGTGAGGTAAACCATCTTAAGTACTTGGGTGTGGTTATTGATAGCGGACTGAACTGGTACTCACACTTGGATACTATTACTAAAAGAGTTAGAAGAATGATTTATGTATTCAAGCTGCTTAGGTCTTCGGCTGACTTCAATACAATTAGAATGGTGTATATTGCTATATGTCAGTCCGTCATTACCTATTGCATCACAGTGTGGGGAGGCGCCGCTCGTACAAAGTTTCTTAAGTTGGAACGAGCACAGAGAGCTGTCCTGAAGGTGATGTCAAAAAAGCACTTTATGTATCCTACCACACAATTATACCAAGATGCTAATGTACTTACTGTTAGGCAACTGTTTGTGCTACGATCCGTACTGAGAAAACACACCAAGGTCCCCCCACCAGACCCAACACGCCGTAAGAAAAAACCTCTTATTCTGTCGGTAACGCATAGGACCGCTTTCGCTAGACGCCAGCATTATGTTTTGAGCTCACACCTATATACAATAATTAACAAAAAAATAAACATAATTGAATTGGATACTTATAGGGTTAAAGTTAGAATTGAAGACTGGATAAAGGATCAAGACTACGAGGCAATCGAAAGTCTACTTGCTTGGATCTGCTGAATCACTTATGCCTATCAAATCACAACGAAGGGAGGTGCCCCCACTAATTCCATCCACAATGCACAAATACACACTCACTCAGCACACTCACACACCATCACAATGCACCACACACCGCCACACTACATCACATCACACCACACCACACCACATCACATCACTCCACACACCTTTCCCCCCTATACATACACACACAACACTTGCATATGTACACGATACAATTACACTTCACACATACAATCATTACAAACATATTTACTTATTATAAATACTAACTAAAGTTATATATAACACATAGATATCTTTCTTACCTTGCTTTATAGTCTATATCTGTTTGTTACTAGGTATCTGAGTTTGCTAGTACGCTCATAGTTTGTTCGTCCATTATTTATGTGAAGGCACTGCCTCCTAAGATACAGGATTTTCCTAGTTTAGGAGTCAGGGTTCAAATTCTGTATTGACTGTACTTTACCCATCTCTTTTTCACTATTCCTGTTTGTTTATTACTCTGTCCAATAGCGACTACTATGTGTATTTTAATAGGTGTCAAGCTTGTATTGTGCAAATAAATACTTATTATTATTATTATTATTATTAGATAGTTTACAGATAGAGTCTTCGTTGAAAATCTGTCCAAGACGAGGCAGCAAGATCACATTGTAGTCTTTAAAATCGAGCACCGACTTTAATTGGTGAGCTAGGGGACCGATAGAAAACACGTCTGGGGCCTAAACTGTCGATTGTCTCACAACATTTATCTTCCACTCATCAACATTTATGCTACAAGCAATTATTGTAGAATCCAGCTTATTTTCGTCTTCTTTGAGATCACTTTTTCCATTGAAGCTATAAATACCTGAAACTAAATAACTGCAAATAAATGTCTATTGGCGCCCAACGTGGGTCTGACTGTTTTCACTCGCCGTTAGAATTTTGATACTTTTTTGATCAAATTGAGTATATCCGTCATAATGAAGAAGCGATCAAAATGTAATTATAATTTGAAGGGTAAAATAAAAAAAATCTCTTTAAGCAAATAATAGTTATAATAGAACTAGAATAGTAAAAATCGCTCTTCTGCAATGAGCGCAAGTATGTGCGCGCCTTTAGAGGAGTCTGAAATTAAATAACATTCTAGAAACAAAATAATGGATTTACATCCCTGCACGTGTTTACCGGTAAACAATGACGCTATGCACCAACATAAAAATTTCCCTTTGAAGTGTGCGAAATCACGCTGGTCCTGGCGCAGGGGAGGTCGCATCAGGCGGCGGCCGACGTAATGACACGCGGGGTTGCGATAGTCGTGGAGAGGATCCGGCAGTTGGGTCTCGAGGTGGCTCTGCACAAGTCCGAAGCCATGACATTTCATGGGCTTCGGAACGGGCCACCATCGGGATCCCAACTTACGGTAGGAGGGGTTCACATCGGCGTCGAGACGACGATGAAATATCTGGGTCTCGTCCTCGACAGCCGGTGGAACTTCGTGGAGCACTTCCGACGTTTGGCCCCCAAACTGGAACGGGCTGGGGCCGCTTTCAAGCGGCTCCTGCCCAACCTGAGGGGGCCAAACGCCTCCTGCCGGAGGCTTTACGCGGGGGTCGTGCGGTCCATGGCCGTGTATGGCGCCCCGGTGTGGGCGCGTTCACTGCGGCTTCGAGCCGCCCACTACCTGAACGCGCCCCAAAAGGTGGTCGCCATACGGCTGATACGGGGGTACCGCACGATCTCGCGCGAGGCGGCAAGCCTCCTTGCCGGACTGCCGCCATGGGATCTGGAGGCGATAGTCCTCGCGCGCCTCTATGAGTGGCGCGCGGAGGCACTACGCCGGGGGGAAAACCCGCTTCCGCGGCAAATTGCTGCGGAGCGGACGGACCTCCGGCGCGATCTCATGGCGGCATGGAAAGCGCGACTGTCGCAACCCAGCGCAGGGCACGCCGCGATAGCGGCGGTAAGGCCCCTCTTTGAGGAGTGGCTAGAGAGGCGTCACGGCGCCCTCACCTACCGCCTGACGCAGGTCCTCACCGGACACGGATGTTTCGGGAGGTTCCTGCACATAATCAGGCGGGAGGAAACGCCCGGGTGTCACCACTGCGAGGATCGCCCAGAGGACACGGTGGTGCACACGGTGGAGGTCTGTCCCGCTTGGGCAGAGCACCGCCGTGTCCTCGTAGAGGCGATCGGCAGCGGCGGCGACCTCTCGCGCCCGGCCCTGGTCCAAGCCATGGTCCGGGGCGAGAGGGAGTGGGAGGCAGTCACCTCCTTCTGCGAAGCAGTCATGCTAGCGAAGGAGGTGGCGGGATGGGAGAGGGAGAGAGCCGAGAGGGCCGCCCGTCCCAGCCGCCGCGGTAGACGCTCCGGGCGTCGGGAGCCGCGTGACGACTCCCGGCCACCGTAGGCGCGGGCCTGCGGACGGCGAGTAATGGGTAGCTCGCCGTCCGATCAGGACCAGGCCCGTGCCGGACGGCGCGTATGTGTTCCACGCGCGCCTCAAAGAGATGTCAGCAGACATGGAGGGGCCCGTTAGGGCCGAAGCCTGCCGGGGCAGCGGGATTGTCCGAAAGGGTTACCGCTGCCCCGGAACATAAAGGGCTAAGGAAGGAACACGGATGGGTTTTAGTCAGTAAGAGTCTGACACTCCCTTCCGCTCCACCCAGAGCGGGAGGGGTCATTGGATGATTTCCCATCCTTAAAAAAAAAAAAAAAAAAAAAAAAGTGTGCGAAATTTTAAAAGCTCAATGTCAAATGCAGAGGTGCTTCACAAAGAGTCTTTACGTCCTTTTATCTTGTCGTTAATTTCAAGATAACGCCCGTCCAGGCTTGCTTCTCTGCATTTTATGATGCAAGCCTCCATATTTTCATAGTAACACTAATTGAACTACTATTTACAGTCTCATTTGCCGAAAACTTTGTAGGAATCGGCGAAAAAAATTGAGAGTTTAATTAATTTGAAGTGACCCAAACTTAACGTTTCTTTTTGAAATGCAGAGTTTTAAAGGCAATAAATTGTGAAAAGTAACTAAGTAACTAAGAGTAAAAACAAATTACTTAGGTAGTTACTTTTCACTCACATTGTATATTATAATCGTGAAACACATTAAAATTAGCCCCAATTGCGTGATAAGTACAGGGATTTTTTTTTTTTAATATAATAGTTCACGATTAAAAATTAAATTTTGTTTAAAATTATGATTATTGTGTTACATGTGAAGCCAAAACAAATGAAAAACGACTGTTACTTAAATAACTTATTCACCTGGCTTATCAAGAAAGTTTAGAAAGGTGCAAACGGATGAGTCAGCAGATTTGTCATAAATGATGACGAATTCGCTGACTCAACTATTGAAATTGTCTATGTCTGCAAAGTTGCAAGTTGCTTCGTTATCTGCAATGATGTTGTAGCGGTATCTACAACTCCACATGCGACCAGTAGGTATAGAGATATGAGGAACAGGGTGTAAAGTTCACTCATCCTCTATAAGGTTTCCTGGAATTACATATTAAAATCCAAGATTTTTCTAGGTTATCAAATATATATTTTTTGGTTAAGAAATAATACACCATTAAGTACCTGCTAATACCAATTTTTTTTAAGTGAGCTTCTTGAGCTTTACTATTTTAACTTGGTGATTCGACAATTGAGAGTGAAAATTCAAGGACGCGCTACATTGAAGCACATTTCGCTACATGAGGGACAAGAAAGATATAACTCTCTCTGCCTCTCACGCTAAATCTCTCTTACTTTATTTTTTAAGAAGTTTCATTTCTATCACGTGTACGGTGCTGCACGGGGTATTTTTTTTTATTTATACTTTATTAAATATTGTCGCATATTCTACAAACAGTGGAGCTACAGTAGACGATTTTAGTGACATTTAACGGTAGTATTTTAGGGGCTCGCTTAAAAAAAAATCCAAGATGCTCCTAAGAGTTGTTCATTTTAGGAACCGAGTGTAAACGAAGACAGTTAAAACCGAGTTGTCTGTATAAATAAGTCGCGGGAGTATGGGAGAGGCTAATCTTGTCAGCCGCTAAACGGATTGTACGTCTTCAAACGCGGCTGCATTCATGTTGTTGTGTCCTTGGAGAATTTGTTGTTTGTCCCAGTGGTTTAACTGGTACATTTTATGACCATTTGGTAGGTATATAACTTCAACAAACGATTCTTTATAGCTCAGCTCCCTTAGTAGTATTTTAAATGATATATTATCCCGGAGGGTTGTCTAATACGGAATACAACAAAAAAGTTGAGAATAAAAAATCGACTTTAAAAAATAGCTTGGTACTAAGTGTTTAATTGTTTTAGTTTCGGAAGCTTTGGTTTTCTTTTTTGAATATTGCCAAATTCCCACTGATAATCACTGAAAAATCGTAAAATAAATGAAGAAGAACCCTTTTTCTGGAGTTGGTTAAAAACATCTTTGTTCCCCTGAGCGGGTGCTCACTATCAACCGTTCCGCCTTTGGTTGTGTTTTGTTTGAATTCTTGACCCAATAAAAGAGAAGAAGAACAGCTCATCATCATCTTCCTCGCCTTTTCCCATATTACTTGGAGTCTGCGCAACACGTTGTTTTCTTCCATCGTTGGTCAGCCGTCACGCTATCATTCTGTCCCTTTTCTTTCATATCATTCCTCACACAATCCATTCATTTCTTCTTTTCTCTGACCTTCCCCTCCATCTCCATCCACTACACAAAAGAAGAAGAACCCATCCTACCTTATTTTTATCGTAACTGAGAAGGAGTTAATTAAATCCTAACGCAGGGTAAAATCAATACGTATGGGGAAGCTACAATTGTATTCAAACTCAAAGATTCTCCTTTTATCACCATGAATCCGATTTATTAACGGGACGCGTCTTGTATTAGGTGTTTTACTTCATAAAGTGGAGTACATTACATTATATTATCCACAGACATACCGACGCTCTAGCTGCCTACCGGCAATAATTAACTTACCAAAAAAATACAAAACCTACGAGTACTCGTAATCAGTTACATGTTTCTGATATAAAGACGCAAGACGCATGGGGGTCCAGAATCATTACTGAACCCATGGTAACAAGTTGCGCATCGACATCCTTGCCACCCTGTATACAAACTAAAATATTATGTACAAGTATCATCATCATCATTTCAGCCGACAGACGTCCACTGCTGGACATAGCATATGGCCTGGTCTGGTGGCCTGTGCTGCTTGGGCAGCGCCACTACGACCGGTTCTGTGATTCTTACATCCAGCAGATTTCTGAGGCCTTTACCAGAAGGCCGATTCTCGTAATTTAAAACGTTCAAAATCTAGTCGCAGTCTCATCTCGGCGACAAACAAATGTCAAAAACTTGTCAAAATGTAGGAAAATTACAGAATAGCATTACAATAATGCTATTCTGTAAAAATCTCACCGTGATAACCAGGTGAAGTAAGCTTAAAGTGAGCTGTCATTAGTATCAATCCCTATAGCATCACATGGAATGACAGCTCACTTCACCTAACTTCTCACGGTGAGATTCTAACAGAATCGACCGGCAGACTGTGAACGTTCTTAAAATTACGAGAATTGCCGCTCGGATCACACGTCTCACATAATATTAGTAAACACACCTTCCAACATATAAATAAAAGGATTAATAAACGTATTATTGAAATCCTTAGAACGGTCTTTCCTTTGGTGTTCCTCCATTAACCCTAACAGGTTGCAGGTCAATGATCAGGTCAATGTTGATAAATAAATTGTCCTCATCGGTGTCAATGGAAAAGTGCCCAACAGGCTGGCAGCATTGTCACGTTGGATGGCAATGCTGATTTTTGGCCTGAAAAAAGGCCCTTTGATAATGTGAAGTGTCGACAAACCGCTTGGCGATGTCCCCAATACTCGATGAGCACTATCACAACGCAAGTGACTTGTTCCGTTCCGTTCTTGTTACGTTCTTCTCTTGCATGCAAAACACGGAACTCAAAATATTTTCGTTGAAAAAAATTTTGAGTCTCGAAATTATTTCAAAATGAGACCGTTTTGCGCATAAACAATAATATAAAACAAGTGAAATTGACCTAAATATAGTAAGGTATAGCTTGCATAAACTTAAGCTGTTCAGATTTCTGGGCCGCATCCAAATAGGCGACGCCGAGTGATTTACATGTACTGCAAAACAACTATTTAATGACAACCTACAGTGTCTGCTGCACAGACACAATATAAACATAAAAACTTCTTTAAATTTGATATTAAAACAGACAGAAATTCGTGATGCTTTAAGCTTTCATCACACACAATGTAAGATCCATTCCTAGTAGGTATTTATTTCTTTGTTAAGGAGTACATTCTGAATCCTAACAAATAAGTAAAATTTGTTTGTTTGTTACGCTTTCGCGCTAAAACGGCTGAACGGATTTGGATGAAATTTGGCACATGGGTAGGTAGACCATAACCTGGAGAAGGACATGAGCTACTTTTTGTACTGGATCGCAGACGAAGTTGCGGGCAACGGCTAGTTCCACATTAAGATTCCATGAGACTTCTTACAATATTTAGTTCTGTAACAAAATTCCCTATTGCAGTTTTAAAGATGTTGGGTAAAGTCTTCATGATAGTTAAACATGCACTATCATGATAACCATGCAGCCTTTCAGACACTCATAAATAGTCTTGAAACTGTTAAAAAATGTAGCAAAAAGTACGGTATTCAAAACACGTGAGACAATAAATAATGTGGTGTTGTTCCAAAAACGTCACATGTGCAGCTCTTTTGAATGCACTGCCGTCCAATGAGGTCGTCGCATTGCGCGTACAGACGCCCCATTGGTCGACCGGGACAAGCTCAGTTCGTTCAACTTTGAATCTGCAAAACGCTGCAGGAGTTGCCAAGAAAAATCATTTTATTGTTTAGTTTTTGCAACGGTACCGTGTTGCTCGTAAGTATTGGAATCGTGTAAAAGCTTCAGCATGTATCGTAATAGTTACTTAGTTTTCTGTTTTAACTCGGTACGTTCAGTAAATCCCTTTTTTGTTATAAATATTGCATTTTCTAATTTTCCCAATTTTCAGTTCTGAAAGTAGTCCTATGCCGGGCGCCAATACGAGTTAAATTTATTATTTCCTCAAACACCGTTTAGTATTCCGTACGCTATAAAAGAACATTATTAAAATTGCTGTGCACTTACGCGGTGATGGATTGATGGTAAACTTATAAAGTTCCAGCTGTAATAGCGACGTTTACCACCTCAGAACAATTTACAGGTTCTTGTAAAAATTATGGCGTGGAAGAAAAATTTTAGTTTTAAACCTCGAAAGTATTTAGATTACATTGTTGTATTTTTATTTAAATTCGTAATAAAGTAACTTTAATGTGTTTACGTTAAGAGTTAATTAATACACCTGCAGCATATTACCATAAATCAACACCGGAAGAGCAATAGGTACCCGTATTTTTAAGAACGTTCGCATTATAATGTCGGTCTCAATCTGCCAAAAATGCCTCTATTTTTGACATTGACATATTTCCCTACATTTTTGACATTGATAGTCGCTGAGATGAAATTGCGACTAGACTTTGAACGTGTTTAATTACGAGAATTGGTCTTAAGAACAACAACTATAACACGGTACCTACCTACATGGTAGGTTTTTCTATTAGTTGTTGTATAAATCCGAAAAAGACTCACCAAGATTCGCCCTTACCAAATCTTCGTGTCGTGTCAAGACGATATCGTGCTCCTACAGATTGTATTCTTTGAAATGGAAATGCTATTTCTGTGTCTGCATCTTTGAAGGTATTTTTATTACTTGTAAAAGTAATGCAGTGTTGGCATTAACTCTTTAGGATCTAGCCATGCATAATCGATCAGCTTAGGTTTATCTACAAATTCACTTTTGTTTCACTTCAAGGAACAGCTGGCAGTCTAGCCTAATCTTAATCGAATTTTTTGCAGATATCGTAGAATTATTGCGGTGATCTTTCTCCACAGTGGTCGCCATCTTACGTTTCGCTTGTTAGTTCCTGACTTAACTCTTCTTTAAGCAAATGAACTAGCGTATAAATAAGAAAGATCTTATATACCAAGATGAAAAGTACATTTATGCGCGTTTGGATTTTGGACCTGCATAGCTATTCACAACCATAAGACAGGCTTCCGAGTCGAAAATTACACATCTTAGGTTACCTGATTTACTTTTGATTTAGACCCCGATCGCAAATAGCCTTTCGGAAAAATAGCGGTTGTCTATTTAGTTTAAACTGAAATCAGCATTTAGTTAGAGGATTCCATCGATAACATTCATTTATGTTCGATTCGGCACGGTAACCTAACGAATGGTTGTAAATAGCTATGCAGATGATCTTAGAGCAAGAGCAGAGATTGAAAAATTCTGCTCAGTAAAAAGAAAATTCCATTTTAACTGAATAAATATTTGGAGATCTCGTTTTCTATCCCATACTAACTTATGTCGAAGGAGAAAAACTATGTCATTAATATTCTCGTTTAAGGTACGAAACCAAGCGGGCACTTTACTTTGTGTAAATTATTTCATCACCACTGTGCACCGCTTTCAAAACATTGAAAAACATCATGAGGAAATCGGTATACTTACATATCCTAGAACCAAAAAATTCGAGGACACAATCCACCAATCCGCACTGGGCCCGCATGGTGGATTATGGTCCACTCCCTCTCACAGAAAGACGAGGCCTGTTTCCCAGCAGTGGGAACATAATGCTTATGCTAAGGTGTATTTAGTCAAACACCTGAATAACTCGGTCTAAAACTAATGACGCAAATAGATATACATGATACCAATTTCGTGGCAGCACTCTCATACAGTATTCAAGTAACATACTGCTGAGGGAAACCAGCAGAAATACCGACTTGGGCAAAGTTTAAATTACTTTACAACCAAGGTGCACGTATGTAAAGTGTGTGTGTGTGCAATAACTGCATCCTCATTGCATACAACTTGCATGTAGGGAGATACTGTATGCAGTGTGTCCTGTACTTTAAGTAGATTTTGTTTTGTTTCATAGTAAAAGAAGACATAGTTATTATCATCTTGAGCAGAACGTTAGAATCAATTGCTTGCTGGACCTGTCAGTGTCGCTTAGTTAAGGCCACCAAGCCTGTAGCTGTTCACTGCCCATTTTGGTAGTTGGATAGGTAAACCATTTATTCAGTGTACTCAAAAGACATAGCACAAAACACAAAAGCACAATTAAATGATAACAAATTACATTATTATTTACATAAAAACAGAACAGAATGATCTTAACTGGGCTGGTATTTAGTATAGCTAAAAATTAAAATTACTTACTGGTATTGCCCTCAAGTCAGCCCCTCATGTAAATGCAATGAATAGATAGTGTGGTCAGATTTTAAGCAGATTTGTAGAATCACTGCAAACATAATACAATAGGTATTGCTGTGGATGAAAAATAAACTCCCACAGTGATCCTAACTGGGCCGTTAAGGAAATGGGAGAACTATTTCCATATTATTCAAATGGAAAGTAACAGTATCAGATTCCGTCCATATTTCATGGTGGATGTCTGCAGCACGCGGCTTCAGCTGCAAGTAGGTCGCGCGGCCGTCGACCCGCCCCACCGAACGATGCCCACAAACGAGCTTTTAATTTAATATTTTAATATTTATATCTCCTACTGTTTTCTGCGCTCCTGTTTCGATCCGCAAGATACCATCTTGCGGATCGAAACAACTATTCGGTTTTTCGCGAAAGTTTTTCGTTTGTTACATAAGAAAGATAATTCTATGCGTCAACATGCAGCAAAAAACATTGTATAGTTTTCAGGCGGAACTTTAGCAACTTTTCAAATAAAAAAGCAAATGAACAAGGCTGTAAGTTAAAAAAAATATTACTTTCTGTACGACTGTAAAACATGAAAATCGGCGAAACGAAAGTAAATCGAATCAAGTGCTGTGCGTGCAGCAAAAATACAGGGAGACGAAGATAAAAGCTAAAGTCAATCGGATTCACCGACGACCCGCCCGCGATGCAAATCAAATATGACGAATGAGAATCATGGCACGAATCAATATCATGGATAATAAGTAGGTACTTATAGGTACAGTACAACAGGAGCCAGAGGTTGTAGCCACCGATGTAGGTAGTTGAAAAATCATCCATACCCACACATCTTATATACTCGTATATGTATTTAAATAAAACAAAGTTGGGTTGGTTACACCATTTATAAATCAAGAACGACTTGACTGATTTTTATGATCTTTAGTTTGTACTGAGAACGCCCGTTTTTCTCTGCCCCGAATAGCAGAATAACTATTAAAACATGGGAAAAATTCAGGAAAATAATAATAATGAGGATAATTAATTTTCTCATAAATTTTGCAATTGACTGATTTCGAGGCGGTACGAAGTTTGACTTTAGCGTTACCACCGCTTGTGTATGTTTAACTGCTAGTCAGTTGTTTAAACTAATACTTGAACTACGAAAATCGCCCTTACTGCCACGAAGAATGGCGCTATCAATAACAAATTCATACCATGGCTGTACCACTACTCTACTGTACCTTTAAACATTAGTGCATTTGTATGCATGCTTCTCTTTTTAGGAAACGCATTCTGTTTGGTTCCTTACAATTTTTTATCTCTACTTGAAGATCTTTGACAATCGTTACGGGTAGTCGGAAGCCCGAAAATCTGACACCCCAGATACTGGGTACCCCTTGGTAAGCCAAGGGGTACCCAGTATCTGGGTTGTACAACTGTATTTGATGAAAATATGTGTTGAAACCTGTGACTAAGTAATATAGTTTTGTTGTATACCATGAATACGTTAGCAGCTAAGTTTCAACGATCGATTATCTACTATGGATTTGAACCATTCATTACTATAAAATGACAAAGCATTCGGTTTAGCGTAGGTAATTTGTATGGAGACACAGCTTTTGTGTATTTAACGGCATGCAAGCTTTGTGTAGTTGTATGTATAGGTAAGTTATTTTGTGATTTTCGATAACACCGATTGTCAAGTCTCAACTCAAATACAGAATGAGTGTGACAGTACGCACGGCTACACATCAAGCTAGACATAACCAGTATACTTCTGATTGTACGAAAAACCTATACAATACCTACGAGTTCAAGTAAAACTGGAAATGTATAGCTTGATGTGTAGCCGTGTGTACAAGCCCGAATCCAAATTTGAGCTTGTAAATCGTTCTTAAATTGATTTAAAAAAAATCTAATGAAAAGTATATTGGATTTTAGACCCAGTCTCTTCCCGATGATACTGTAATATCTATATCGTGTACTTGCCACAAGGCTTTAGGATATCTTAATGTAACATCCATAGGCGTTAAATAATACATCAGTCCAAATACATATATGTATTCAACGAGAATAACACACAGGCCTCTCTAAGCCCTGCCAAATAAAACTCACAAAACCGTTCCAAAAAGAATATTTTCTATATAAACGATACCACTATACAGTTTTCAAATCCCACTGGTCAAACGAGCTATCAATCCATTAGTACGATCGCTGGAAACTGCAACAGAAATCAATAAATGCCTTTTGAAGACTAATCCGTTTGGAATGATGATGATGGAACGGCGAGAGGGCCACAAATACTTATATGACGGGGAGCCCGTAGCGTATTGCGACCCCCACTAATACCCGGCTTTGAACGAATAGATATTAATATGAATTGAATATTGTATAAAATACTTATTGATAAACGCTTTGAAGGCAGATGATTCGCATAGCATAGGTAATCAGCCCTATAATGTTCCCATTGCTGGGACACAGGCCTCCACTCTTCGAGAGGGAGTGGACTATAAATATCTATCACGCTGGGCCAGTGCGGGTTAGTAGATGTCACATGTCTTCGAATTTTTGGTTCTAAGACATGCCGGTTTTCTCACGATGTTTTTCTTAACCGTGTTCACGTGATTTTTTAACGTGTGATTCGCATAAATTGGCAAAATTGTTATTGGTGAAGAAATTGATGGAAGAGTGTCCATGGAGTTTCTTGCCGGTTCTTCTCCATACGAACCTACTAAGGTTTGGAATGGGCAACTAAATACCTTTATATTTCTGTCTGGACGTCTCCTTGACATTTCAAAAATGCCTGTAATGGAACTGTAACTGAAATAAATGCTTCTGAGTTTGATGGGGCAGGAATATATAGGATAAATAATTTATAGGATAATGACAACGTCAATAAAATAGTGTAGAAAGAAACTGTTTAGTAGTGTATGTAGATGATGAGGATGATATACTCGTAACAGTGGGCCAAGCACGAACTCGCGAAGTAGGTAAACGTAACGATAATTCGAACGATTTTATTATTGAAATATTTAAAATACTCATTCCGCACTTACTAGGCACATTTATATCAATAAATGCTAAAGACTAGTTGTGTATTAGATTAAAAAATCGAGTCTGATCGAATACGTTTATGTTACGTTACGTTACGTTAGTGCGTTCGTGCTAGGCCGTGCAGGACCTGTCGCTACAAAATGGCCATTAACATCAAAACTCTAGAAGCATCATGATTAATGATGACAGAATTTGTTTCGCAGCCATTTCGTAAGATGGACTTGGTAGGCTCTTACTTTCCATATACGCGCATATTCTAGGCCTCCCAAGTATGGATTAGTAGTTTTCATCTAAAATACTTAAATACTACATCAGACTCAACACGAAAGTCTCAATAACTTATAAATCACCATCCACCGTTTTAAATTTCAAATCCTACTACAGTGCGCGAGTACATCGATATGACCGTCCGTACATCGTACGGGTGCATTCAGGCGGCCGCCCCGGGAGGGTTGAAGGTTTCCCGGCGACCCGGTTTATGTCCCAGATGCGTTGCTAGGCAACCGGCACGCGCCCTCCCCGGCTATTCGATTACTTTATAAACGTGTTATGATAGAAAACTATGTTAAATTAGCCCTGCGAGATTTGTTTAATGGGATTTAGAGATTGGCTGCGGAGTTGTTTATTAAAAAAGAAATTGGGTGGTTTAATGTTGTAGTGCCGACAAAATCGATATTAACATCGTGTCTTTTTTTAAGTATCTTACACATCATCTGCCTAGCCTTTTCCCAACTATGTTGGGGTCGGCTTCCAGTCTAACAGGATGCAGCTGAATACCAGTATAAGTAGTAGTGTAGTAGTGTAGTGTAGTTTTTAAATATCTTACTAAAAATGTCAAAATAAGTCTTATACATAATTTACATAAAAACAACAAAAATTGCTTTTGTCTGCTATTAGTAGATAGCATTTTCAAATAGTTAACTTTTCCTTTAAAAAGATTCTGTAGGTAGTTTAAAAAGTCAAATAACGTACATCGATTTACTGAAAACGTTTTCAAAATGCAGATTGAAGTTTCCGCCACGCAACGGTTACATTCCCCGTTTATCCTAGAAATAGCTGTCCTTATATTTTAAAGGATCCTACAATAAGGGGAAGACGCAAGGAGTCCGGGCAGCGTGTAGCTGACTCCTAAACTTTGTTAATAAAATGTTTGGGCAAGCACCCGCGGCACACATGCGTTACATGTTTTATTTGATTCTTTGTTTACTAACGACCAGATCTGATGTTACAACCAATAAAATACTTATAACACTTGTATGTAATACGGATTTTGTTGGACGAGAGTTTGAGCCCAGGGCAGAGAATTTAAAGCTGGCTTCTATAGATATATTGAAGTGGTCGCAAATGTTGGTTAATCTTCAATCGTTCGTTGATCGATTAGATACAATGCTTTTTGTAAGACTCGATGACCTACTTTATACTTGTGAAGCCATTTCTGCGAGGAACCATAGGTTAGATCTTTGACCCACATTTACATGTACCCTTCAGTTCAGTAGTACCTAATTTAGAATGATTCGTCGGTGCGTGCTACGCCGTAGCTCGTAGCTCAGCGTGAGCTAAGCCCGATTGAAAACACACGATTTGAAAAGCTTTAACAGTTTTCCGAAGCGTATTATTGTGCCTACTAACAATTATTAGTCCATTTTATTTTTGCATTAAAAATGAATGCAGATACCCCAAATACTTGTGACCATTTTCGATCTAAAGGTACCTAAACACATTCAGCGAGTTACATTAAAATTCCAAGAAAAACTACGCTTTAAAATTAAAAAATCAATAGAAAAATAAAACGTGAAACGTCTGCGGTGATAACAATTTATACAATAGCAATATCGAATACGCGAAATTGCCATTGGAACATTCTTGGGGAGAATTTACTAGAAAGCGAAGATTTGGGGGCAAAAAGTGGCGCGGGGTTCAATTTAAGGGAACGCGGAAGTAGCGTAGTCACGTCTGTGAACTGTGTAGATTTATGGGGTTAAGGCGAAAGCGCCCGCGAAATTCCATTTATCTTATTTTTTTTGCAATTATTGATCAGTACCAACCCTAGGGTTGAATGTTGATCAAAATATAATTTGCGACCGTAACAATAATGTAATAATAATTCTATAAATATAATTATTAGGTGATCATCAAAATAATCAATACAAATCTCTAAGTTCAAATTGCCCTATTGAAATGATCCTTATTTCATAATAAGTTGATAATAATAAGCCGATAGTTGAAGAAAGTCGAAGTTGATAATAATAAGGACTCAAACTATCTCTATACCAAATTTCATCTGAATCGGTTCAGCGGTAGAGGTAACAGACATACAGTCAGACAGACAGACACACTTTCGCATTTATAATATTAGTATGGATAGGTTCATCAATTATATTAAGTAAGTAGGTACGTGTATATGTAACCAATCCGATTCGAACACTATCTTCTAAAAAACCTACATGACACATGAATTGAAAGATGGCTTACCTTATATCAAATAATAATAAGAGCGATTCCCGTTTCAAACAATCAAAATAAACTTGAATAATATACAATAACTGACGTCACTTCCTTGATATTATGATGACGATGAAAATAATAACAGAAGCCACATAAGGGCTGATTTTTCAATAATCTGATAATTTTATTCGAAGAATAATTTTGACAGTTAGGTATTTCATACAAAAACTGTCAAACGTCAAATAAAAGTTACCTGGCGATGGATAAATCAGCCCTAAGTCAGTAAAACACCAGACACGTATGTGCTATCACTACGATCGAACCAAATACGGAATAATCATGAATTAATAAGTAGTCATTTGACTAACCGACAAAAACAAATCAAGTTCCAGGTAAATATAAGTACCTTTGTTTTCCCGGAAAATCGTTAACCGAGAAACATCTGGGCGATGGGAAGTGGAAGTACCAGCAGGCCTATCCCGGGATACGGCGGGAGGGGAGAGTCGGGTCAATGGGTCGCGCTACACGTGCTAAACACAATTACACATAGCTTTTGTTTATAATGGCGGTGTAATTAACTCCGCCCGCTCAGTCATAGGAACGATGGGGAGGTGCGGGGAAAAATATTTGAAATCATATCGAGTTTATTAAGACACCATTTGTGGTGTTTAGTTCCCAGGTATGGTCCAGAACAAAAAAATTATAATAATGTCGGGAATAACAAATGACTCTCGGCTTCGCTAAGGGTATTTTGATACCCGTTGTAAAATCTACTTTTTCCACTTAGTCAAAATTCGTTCGTGTTTTTCGTGGCTATCTAACTAGGTATCTCATACCAGGGACTAAACTATCTTGGCGTAGCAAGACACCCATAAAAACAATGTGAAATTATAATAAGTTTCCCATAAACCTAATTCCAATATTTCACAATTCATTTTGATAAACTTAAAACTACATTATTCAAGAAACAAAACTACCATGCGAAAGACAGCTGCAAGCAATAGGCACTGCGTCAGAATGACGTCTATGTTCGATTGCTACGACAATTATGCTATTATTTCTATTAAAAGGTACATGCGAAGCCTCCTCATGACGCCATCGATTGGTACTGATGGGCCGATGCAACATTATTATTGATTCCATTAAAAAATTATAAAAAAAACATAAAAATGCAGCAGTATCGTCATACATATACTGTGATATATAATTATAAAAAGGTTCTGTATTTAGACGCTTTTCATTGGTATGACGGTATCTGGTCGGTAAATTGATGATTGTTTTTAAAGACATAATTATAAAAACTTTTTTACAAAAAAAACAACCGACTTCCAACAAAACACTACAAAGTGAAAAATAACTTTAATTTCAGAAGTCGGTGTCGTTGGTTCTGCATTTTCGTTTTTTGACACCGACTTCTGAAATTTGGAAGTCGGTTGTTTTTTTGTAAAAAAGTTTTTATTTTTCACTTTTTAGTGAGAGAGTTTGTAATTTATCTAAGTTACAGTAGCCTAACGTCAACTGCTCATCACCTTTTACAAAATATTGCTTTTCCCAATGCTGGGACGTTAACAACCATTCACCATAAGCATTGTGACGAGCATAAATTTCTTAGCAACCATATTAAAGTAATCGAATCGCAATCCGTAAATTATTTATCATTGAGTAGTCCCGATGGCCGTTTGTGGTCTTAATCATCAGTTCCACTTTACCAAATGATGATTTCCGAAAGCAAATGCTCAAGTTACTCTAAAAAATATCCAAATCGCTATAGGTTTGCCAATAAAATTTGAGGGTTTCCCTCGATTTCTCTGGGATCCTATCATCAGATCCTGACCTGATGATCATGGGACCACTTGGGAAGTATACCCTTTCAAACAAAAGAAAAATTTTCCAAGTCGGTCCAGGCGTCTTCGAGAAATCGGGGAACATACATAAAAAAAAAAAGATTCCGACGAATTGAGAACCTCTTCCTTTTTATGAAGTCGGTTAAAAACTAGCTTCCACCCGCAGCTTTGCCCGCGAGGTATGTCGATAAAAACTATCCTATGTCCTTCCCCGGGATGCAATCTATCTCTCTGGCAAATTTTATCGAAATCTGTTCAGTGGTTTAGGCGTGAAAAGGTAACATACAGATAGACAGATAGACAGACAGACAGAGTTACTTTCGAATTTATAATATTATATAAAAATAATACCTAGTGCAGTTAGGCAGAGCATCAATCCAAAGCGAAAAGGCGCTATACGCTAGTTTTTCTTGTGTTTTGACCATAAATGTTATATAGTTATTTTAAAAATGTCTTTGATATACTATTTCGAGACTATGAGATCCCTAACCCGGACGTTTGAAAGGCCTACAAGGGGCCGACTCACAGATGAGGCACCAACAGACGACTATCCCTGTATGCAAGTGCACCCAAGGATATCCTCCGGTTGGTGCAAGCACAGGACTATTCCAGGATAATTATGGAAAGAAAGATATTAGATTATTATTAAAAAGACATACAATTAATTCGGACTGATGGCATTAGCGCCATCAGTAACAGGCTCTGTGAAATGACTCTTCCAGTCATCATACTTGCCTCACTCCATTCGATGTTGAAAAAACCCTCCGCATCTTCTACCTCCCTGGCCACGCGTCTCGGGGCGCGGAATACTAAGCCCCCCTTGTCGGTCCCTCACTATTGAGGATTATGTTAAGCTATAAGTATATCAATGAGTTAATTTCTCAATCCTAACTTTCCAGCGTGGTGCAATGGCGGTGCGGTGATGGCGGATGGGGGCGCGGGCGCGGTTGCGGAGGGGGCGGGCGAGTCGGCGGCGCGGGGCGCTGCACTCGAGCGCGCGTATGTGCACGATGTCTACGAGCAAGCGGGCGATGAAGGCGACGACAGCTCGCGAGCGCCCGCGCCTGGGGTGCAGGCTTTCCTCTCGGAGCTCGAGCCCGGCGCCCTTGTGTGTGATGTCGGTCAGTATTAACTTATTACAACACTGGCTTATGCCCGCAGCTTCACCCGCGTGAAGTTCGGAAATTATCATATCATTATCGAATATAGTACCTGGATAAAAAGTATCCTAGTAACCCTGGTCCTGGTCTAGGTACCTGTGTACCAAACATCGAAATCCGTTCAGCCGTTATGGCGTGAAAGATAACAGACAAAAACACACGAGAGCCTTTCGCATGGTAGGGGAGGATCCACCGACAAATAGAATTTCAGATAACTAATCAGTCTATCAACTCTCTTTAGATCATTCCAGAAACAACCTATAAAACTGTGACGAATCGTTAAGGAAATGTCACGGGGTGAACAGAAAGTTGTCCTAAGTATAGTTGTGGTCTGACCGCGTGACTACCTGCAGCGTTTACAAACACGTGCCAATAAATAAATTATAAATTCTGATAATATTTAAGAACACATTTCTGTGCCGAATTATCGAGTAGCTTCCGACAACACAGCGGGTTTTTGTTAAGATAAGCACAAATGTGCAAGTTCAAGTCTAATACTTAGTTGAGTATTATCAGTATGTAGGTATAATGGAACATCTTCTAACTAAATACTACAATAAGTCCACAGAGTACATTATTATATATAATAAGTCATTTTGGATGATGTTTGTTTTTTAACTTTTGAAAAACCCAAAAAAGAAATCAATTAAGTACTACAAGATAATATTTCTCTATTTTACAATACTCTTAAAGGAAATTCTAGTTTAATTCCAACAACAATTAATTTTTGTTTCATTATCTCAACTCACCAAAACCCTAAATACCCAAACTAAAAACCTACTTTCAAATACCTACAACCTACCTAGTTTCATACAATGTCTAAACTCCCCCTCAGCATTAAAATGTTTTATTTATATTTCTGCTTAGCTGAGATTCCCATCTACGTAGGTGTATCGCGTAGGAATGAAAATCCAAGTATCCAACCGTTATTTTAACCTTTACAACTGGAATAAACTCTTGCAAACCGATTCCATACCTAAATTGAAATATTCATAAAAATATTCATAAAGGTTATTAGGTATGTGTATTCGGTGTATTAATATAAGCCCACGTTGAACGGAGAAGGTCATTTAAAATATAATATGTCTCATCAGTCGAGGAATTTGTAGGAATATTATTACCAGAGAAAGTTTTAAGGCTGCAAATATTCAGTATTTTTAAATGAAGGTACCTATCTACTTAATTATTATGTTTGAGCCGTTTGGGGTTGAAACACTAGGGCCTTAGGGTCCGAGTGCTCATCGAATATTTCGGGACTCTTCACGTGACCAGAGGGCTGGCCTATTTTTATCCCAAAGAATCAGCATTGCCATTCAAAGTGGCAATGCTGCCAGCCTGTTGGTCAGTTAACTCATTGACAACGATTTTTAAATTTTTTGATGTCCAATGAGCATCTCCCTTTTTCTTCTATTTTCAACTATATACTTTTATATATTATGTCGCAGCCAACTGGTTAAATTAGCCGTTCAGTTAACCGCCTAGCCTTTTAACTAAACGGCGGCCGTTCAACTAACGGCCTGAATGATATTCAATTACAGCTTAGGTAAGAAGTCTGTAAACCAATCACGCGCGAGCCGAATTGGTCGCAGTAACTAAGCCAGGGCACCCCGACCAAATGGGTTAGGTTAGGTTAGAACTGTGATCAACCGAGTGCGAGCCGAGAGAGCGAAGTGAGGCGAGCACTACTTCTAAAGGCCAGGCAGTTAACTAAACGCCTAATTTAACCAGTTGACTGTGACATATATACTATTTTAGTGTTAGTCTTTGACTCCAAAAATTGCTACAAAAACCTAATAACAAATGTTTTAATCCAGCTTAGTAGAAACTACGACTGACTACGAGCAAAACATACCAATATGGATACCTACATCTTTTCCACCAGGGTTTGTAGCTTGACGGCTAATAAATCCCTAGAGCAAACAGTTGCAGTACGAGTCATGTATCGTATAGAGCGCACAGTATACTGGTGGACATAGGCCTCTCTCAGGCTGTGCCATAACACCCTGTCCTCCGCCTTCTGCATCCAGTCTGTCCCAGCCACCGATGGCCGGTGGAGCAGACGAATCGACGACTTTTCCGTCGCCTTGCACAAATTATAGTGTAACGGTAACGCGACAGTAAACGATCAGCGTTCATAGTCAGCTATACTCGTTCACACAACATTTATTTAGTTACGTGGTAGTCATTAACTCATCATCTAACGCGCTCAATAGAAATATATATCTAATATATAAAATTCTCGTGTCACAGTTTTCGTTGCCATACTCCTCCGAAACGGCTTGACCGATTTTGATGAAATTTTTTGTGCTTAATCAGTAGGTCTGAGAATCGGCTACTATCTATTTTTCATACCCCTAAATCGAAACTTACGCGGGTGAAACCGCGGGGCGCAGCTAGTTAACTATAATTCTTTGTCTCCAGGTTGCGGCAACGGCAAATACCTGAGCGTAAATCCGTCCGTGTACACAGTAGGAGGAGACCGGTGTACCCGGCTCACTGCGCAGGCGCGCCATCACAATAATGAGGTCAGTTGCTGTCAAATAAATCATGGCTTGAATCATGCTGCATTAAGGCATCTCTCTTCATTAACTCACAATTTAGCTCGGATACTTTCCTCTTCCTAAGCGTTAGAGTCTAGTCGCTATTTGTTATTTCTTTCCCAGAATACGTGTTCTTACCCTTAACAGTAGCTTGAAGTCCGTATCTTATTCATCATCATCATATTCCACAGCCCAAACTCAACTCATCTCCACGCTTCTATGCCAGTCTCACTCAAGTTTTACTAGCAATGAATTTTAAGCCAATATAACAGAAGCTGCTAACATTTCTGCTCAACCCTCCAGGTGGTTGCATGCGACAACCTATGCCTGCCGTTCCGCGATGAGTCGTTCGACGCAGTTCTGTCGATCGCCGTGGTCCACCACTTCGCCACGGTGGAGCGGCGGGCGATGGCGTTGCGGGAACTGGCCCGTGTAACTAGGATAGGTGGCAGGCTACTCCTCACAGTATGGGCCATGGAGCATGAGGGACGTAACTTCCATTCACAGGTAAATGGCTAAAGGCTACTTTAGTAGAAAAGTCTATAACATTATTGAACAAATTGCAAGTTCATTTGTTATCTTATGGTAGTGATTTAAAGTTTCTCTTTAATTTTCAGGATGTATTGATTCCTTGGCATCGACCAGTCACACTATGCCCACCAACGCCTGCCCCAAGATTCCTTTCAGTCGACCATGACCAGTAAGTGTTACAATGACTTCAACAATATTAACTGTTTACATATTTATGTTTTCAGTATCTAAGAAATATTTTGCCTTTTACAGCAACGGTGAACACTGGAAAAGCCGAGACGGTTCTCCAGGATCGTCATCCCTTTCATCACCCAACGAAACCTGCTACTCCTTTGTGAGAAGAGCTCTACAGCGGCTAGCGGGGCGAAGGTCGTTCCTCCCGTCGTGGAGTATTGGTGCACGGGTACCACAACGACCCTGCCTACGCCCTGAACCACCCGCCGCTGATCTACCCATAGAACTAAGACGCCTAGATGAAGCTCTTCCTCCGAGATTATTAACACAAACTTCTGACGCTTCAACAATAAAGTCGCGAAGTTTAACAGACATTGCTGACATTGAAAGGCGTGCATTAGTTCGATCACGATCTAGTCTACCCAGTCTGGGCGGCGAAGAGACTGAACCACCGCCGCCAGCAGCTCCAATACCAGAAATTAATGAGCCTCGAAAGAAGCCCCGACTTGTAAAACAAAAGAAATCTATAAACGAGGACGACGCAGAAGAGGATCTAGATAAACCCACTGATATGAAGAGCATGGTAGAAGAAATGCCTAATTTCAAAATACACACCCCTAGGTTACAGTCAAGTAAAAGACCTGGCGTATTTAAGCAAACTTCTCTTAACGAGGAATTAATGTCTGTTGAGCGGTTAAGGGAAAAGGAAAGATTAAGAAAAAATATACAGAAACAAGCTTCATTAAACGAAGAGTACCTTTATCGCAGACCAGGAGTTTTAGACTCTATTCGCGACTCAATATTTTCCACTTCCGCAACCACTGGCAAGAAGTTCCAATCACTGAAAAACGGCCTCACTAGTAAGTTCAAAACGTCTACAACGAATATAGATAAAGTAACCGTGTTCGTGAGAATGCTCCAGGGCTGGAAGAGTCACGGACCGGCACCAGAAGTTCCTACTACGCCGAGCGACAATAATACCGGAAGTGAAAAAAGTTATGTTGAAAGGAGGCATTCAAAGGAGGATGGATCAGACTCTTCAAAAGACAGTAGCCTTCAAAGTGATACTAGTGTTGACTCCGAAGACAGTTTCGCATCCGTGATATATGTTCCAAAAGCTGATGGCTCGAGCGATCCTCTTTCGCCAACACCTTTGTCCCCCGGACCCACTTCGCCCAGACTAAAAGTATCTTCCGTTCCCACATCACCTAGAATGAAGAGTTCGCCAGGATTACCGTCTCCAAGGATCAAGCAAGCTTTTCCTTTGATAAGACCACCAGCCTCGCCAAACTCGGTTACAGCACCAACAACGGTGAATAAGATTTTAGTAGCTCAATATAGCTTAAAAAACTACACGACAACCACTTCAGTAGCCACAGTTCCATTAAAGCCTCAATCTAAAAGTCAGCCTAACTCTCCACCTAAATCTGAATCAGATGACACAACAACGATAATTATTAAACCCGAACCTCTACCAATCCTAAATAGCAATATATCCATTGATGTATTCGAAGAGGTAGATCCTATACCACCAATAAAAGAAGAAGAAGAAGAACCTCCAACGAGCGACGTAACTAAAGAATTACTCGCGGAAATAAATAAAGACATTGAAGAAATACACAAATTAACAGCTGAAACTAACCAATACCAACCCCGTGTTGTATTACAAGATGTTAAGCCCTATCCAAAAATAACATTACAAACTGTGGCAGAGCTACCCGAAATACCGCAGTTCAAGCCAAAAGAATCATCAAATAAACCAACAACAGACACTTTAGATTCTAGATCGGCTGATCGGAAGCGAAAGGAAAGGATACGACAGATTAAAGAAATGTTGAACAAGGGTATTCCATCTGGCAGTGTAAGTAGAAGACCTCCCTTCCCAATAGTTCGGGGAACGAGAAATGCCGAGCCAATAGTCAAAAGTCGGCCAACACTCATGTCTCTGGAATTGTTCAATCCTGCCACAGATGACATGGATAGTGACTCTAGCGGTGTTTCGTCGCCAGATTCGGTTGATAGCGTGATAAGCGTCGTGACAGAGGAACTACGGAAAACAGCTGCTGAAAAAGGTACGTGTTTAATATATTGATATCGTAGTCGGCATTTCAAAAAATACAGTTTTACGTTACCTTTCCTCATAGTCAATGATAGGAGATGAATTATGTTTGACCTCGTGACATAATATGACGTGGTTATAAAGAGTAAGTAGGAGTAAGTAGGTAGGTGGTAAAGTAAGTAGGTACTTAATTTGTATGTATTTGTTGCAGAACTAACAAATCCGACAACATCAGAGGTGAAGAAAGGAAAAAAGGATGCTGACAAAAAAGAAGCCGAAGAAAAGGATGAATCGACGTCAGAAAAAGCTCCTCTCCTCCCAATAATTGCGCCTCAAAGCCTGATCGAGGCTGTAGCTGAAGTTGCACATTCTCTAGATGAAACCTGTGAAACTGTCATTCAAAGTAGCCCTAGATCAAAAAGGAAAAATCTTGAAAAACTAGAAAGTGCTGAACCTATGGCCATCGTACAAGGAACTTCTAGCAGCAGCAGTAGTAGTAACTGGAGCCTAAATAAACTATCACCCGGAGATTTAAGGATATTAGAATCAAGATCGCAATCCCACACCAGTTCCAGTGGAAGCTCTTCCAGTTTGGAACGACTTTCACCTGGAAGAAGATCCAAAGACCGCTCGCCAAAGCTAGGTAGTACCAGTAATTCTACTTGGAGTTTAAACAGGCTATCTCCTAACAGGCCCGAAGGTCGGTCACTGGATGAAAATCTCAGTAAAACCCACAGAAGCCCAACTAGGTTACCGTACGATTCGATTTCAATATCCAGCACAGATTCAGATAAATCTATTTCAAAATCTGAAAGTTTTAACAGGATACAAGCCAACGAGCCACTTGTGACGTGCAAGTCGGACATGATAGCTACTGAAGAAGAATGGCCGGATCAACAAGATCGAAGTCAACATCTAACCGAATTCGCAGAAAAACTAAGCGAAAAATTACTGCAAGAAATTGATCAATACTCGAAGCGAATCAATGAAGAAGACTTCGACTTGCCGAGTAGCAGCAGTAGCGAAAAAAGTATATCATTGAGGCTAAAGCGAGAAGAAGAAGATAGAAACACACAGAAAATTTTAGATGAGTTATCAGATAGTTTACAACACTTGGAGGATCCGTATATTCATAAAATAAGCACAGAAATGCAAGGCCTTAATAAGCTAAGTGCAGAACTCCAAGAAAGACACAAATACATAGCATCTTTGAATGAAGTGCACGAAACTGATATAAGCAAGCTATTCCCTAAATGTATGTCAAAGACGAAAAGCAAGAAGAGATCAAAGGACGTCGATCCAATTATTAACAAATATAGAGAACTAAAGAAATCAATGAAAGTTTCAAGTGAAGAGGATATATACCTCAATAATTGTGCCAATATCCAATATACAACAAAACCAGTTACTACTACAACTGAAAAATTACCGGACATTGACGCCAAAAACCCAGATGAAGATAGTGCAATTTCATCAAGTAATGGTAATCCTGAAATTACCATCGACTCTGGTGCTTCATACGATACGAGCCAATCGCTCGAAACTGGATACTCTTTAGAGTCAGAAATTAGTGTAGATTCATTATGTACCAATACCGACAAGAGATCCTCTCTAAAAGTCGGACAATCTACGGATTCGAGTGATTTGGACAAAATGGAAATAAGTCCTGAATCCATAACTTCACGTTCTAGTGCCAGCACAGCTCCATTAAAGTCTGGTTTTTCAATCGAATCGAGTGATACATCGGCTGGTAGTGACTGGAGCCGGCGTGACAAAACTGGCAGCACGGCATCGCTCGGCTGCGCCAGCCTAGCATCCTTGCCATCTTATAGCGAATGCTCCAAAGATAGGAAACTGTTGGAGACACGCTCATCGTCGGAGGATACGGCTCCTGTCCCGGTTATCCCACCGCCTCGTGCTTTCCCGCACGCCCCGCTGTTACCTTCATTGAGTGACGGCTCGGACAGTCTACCTTCGGAAGGCGGAGCGGTCACGTACCACCGGTACTACCACGTCTTCAAGCGAGGGGAACTCGATCAACTGATCGAGAAGTACGTGGAGAGTCTACACGTCGTGTCCTCGTACTACGACCAGGCCAGCTGGTGTGTTATAGCAGAAAAAGTTCAAGTATGGACCATTTAATAGACTTATAGTGTACTCACTCTTAGTCTAATGGCTGATGCAATGTTTCGTTGCTGGTATATTTAGGGGCTGATGATAATTATTATTCTGGTTCATATTCTATAATCTTATGAAATAGTGAAGATTATGACTTTTAAATAATGAACATAGGACACTAATAAGTGCAGTGTTTACATTCAAGTGACCTTCATACAAACTCGTAAGTGAGTGTTAAGGACATTTACACGTGGAATACGGTTCTTATAAAATGTGTTAACCCTATGCGAAAATGCCAAAAGCAAAGCTTTTGTTTTTTAATAATATATTCTAGTCACTCTATAAAAGTTTACTAGTTGTTATTTCTAATATAATCTTAACAATTTTGTTGCCCATCGCGGAGCGTGGCTTAACGGGAGTTATTGATTTATCACTTACTAGGGGTTACATTAATCGTATGTCTGTCTGCACGGACATATTGGTAATGTATCCATATCTAAGTGAACAGTGTCCATTTGAATAACTCTTGGTTAAAACTACGTTTGGCATAACGGGCATTAGTATTCGATGCGATAATAGAATTCGCATGAATGAAAACTAAGAGCTTTAAATAGTGAAAAAAATTAAATATAATATACTATATACTTCAGTGGCTCAATATTATATAAGCTATTCATAGCTTATTTACTCTGACGTTTATGTATACCTACAGAAAATTGTAACGTTATTCTCACATACTTATAGGTGCAATGAATTAGACCATACTCCAAGACCAAAATAATTAGGTACAATGAAAATATTCAGATTAAATATAATCGTTCTATGACAATAACAGAGCCGTAGCAATGACGTCATAAAAAATGTTTTTAGTTTCCCGACACATCATGCATACATTTTTATTCCCACTAATATTTCGGTTTTGGATTATGGTTGACTTTTTTATTTAAATTTTATCGTATAAATAGTCTGGTGTTATGATAATGTACTTTATTTATTTAATTGATGATTAATAACGAGCTGGCCTCTCATATAAATTGTATAACTTCGTGTATGGGTCCATCATACCATCTTGTCACCGATATCGCAGCGTTTATACATTTCATACTAAATTTGGACCATTTAGTAACGTTAGAGGTTTTAGTCGTGGTAGTAACATAATGGAAGTCCCCTTGCCTACTTGTCTAATACTTGAGAGTACAAATACATGCATAAATTATTTGTTCAATACTCAGAACCAACTGATACTGTACTTTTCAAAGTCTCAATGGTATTCAGATTTTATCTCTTTAGTGCTGTGCAAATGCATTAGGCACTTTAATTTTAACCAATCATAAAAAAAATATTATATGAAGATAACGATACGTATATTTATTTTCGTGCGCTTTTGCTTGGTTTTTATTTATACATTCCGTTTATTACAAAAACAGGTACTTATTATATTTTATGATAGGTATCTAAGTTGAGCATTTTTTTATCTGATCAATTATCATAGGTGAATGAATAATTTTAGTTAACAAAAAAGAAAACAATCGAATTTTGTGCCACCTAACATTATGCATGAATTCTTTACACACTTAGTTCTACATAAACCTCAATTTTCATTGGCTGGTTCAAAAATTCCTGAACTTTCTTTTAAAAACTCATGATAACATTTATTATAAGTGAAAATAACGAATTTTAAATTTCATTTTATCAACGTATTAGTTAATAAGTATTTACTTAGATAAGTTTATAAAATATATATGTACCGTGCAGCTACAGGATCATTCATCACATAATATAAACAACTTGAACATTATATACCTAACCATCAACATTTTCTCATCAAGATAGACCTAAGCGATTAGACTGATTATGAAAATGCGTTTCCTTTTTCTGAATAAAAGCCAGATACAAATTGCCCATGAAGTATAATCTTTCAATCATAATAATAATATGGCTAATATTTTTAAAAGGAGCACATTTTTATGGTAATTAATTGTGAAAGGAACGAGCAATGGCCACCGAACCAACTGGAAACCTTTTATTTGTATATTTCAAATGGAACAAAAGATATGGCGGCATTGCTTACACGGTAATATTAACGTTGGAAAGTATTCGGTATTGTACTGTAAATAATCGCTATAAGTATATAAAGCTATTAGAAATTAATTATGTTATCAAGAAATCAAAGTGAGATTAAAATTAATATTATAGTTATAGTAAATATAAAACAATGATCACACGGCTGAGTATTTAATATTTTCTAAAATAAAATGAATCTCAAACAGACTTTTAGGGAAAATATTAAATGTACAGGAGATGTCCCATTGTCACTAGAAATGTACGCATTAGATAAATACTGGACTGTAGCGGTTAGGAGATATACCTATATATAAAATGCACAACCGTTACTGTACCTATTAATTTAATATCTTTATGTAAGTCTTCATTATAAGTCAGTGACTGTCGACCACGTAAGTGACACTTGCAGTTTATTAAAGTGAAAACTGAAAACAAAAAAATAAGTTTGACTATCTCCAAAATATCTAACTGGAGAAACCAGTACTTTTTTTCTTATAACCTTCTATTTTTATAAATACCTACAACTTTCCAAAAATACATCATACATTCAGAATACTTAGGTACATAAAATAAACTTGTAAATAGGTACATTCTGAATCAGTCAGTCTGACCAATGCTAATTTACTAGACTGCAACGGTCACTTCACAAAACCAATAAGCACATTCCATTTAAAGTAATCAATTATAAAAATACAATTTTATATTACTTGTGTAAAATAGTTTCGAGCATTAAGTCTGTCCGATGGACATTAAATTGATTTTATTCGAAGTTGTGAAGTTTTTGACGCATATCAGTGCTGTTTAAGTATGTAAGGGAAGTATAATTTTTTCCTATTTTTGTAAATTAAATTGCTTGATACAATTATTTCGTGAATTATGCAGGGTGTCGCTGTCACAAAAAATGGGATGTCTAACAATTATTTAACGCAGTTGCACGTAGACAAATATAGAATTATTATGTAGGTACTTTATTCTCCATGTGACCAAAACTGACACCAAGCAAATATATCCGTATTTGTTACTTTACGAGAGCCTTCAGTTATATCTTTATGGAGTAATAAATCTGCATTATCGCGTAATATATAGTAAGTGTATGTACCTATTCCTTTTCATCCCTTATATTCCGAATTCTATCTTGTGTACATACATATTCATATAAAGTGTATTTCATATTGGCTTAATCTGTGATATATAATAGAAATTGGCACAAACCCACATTATTTGAAAATTATTTACAAAACGAGGAAAAGTACGCGTAATACTAAGGAGATGTATTTTGCTGTTGAATTTTGACATTTCGTTTGACCGTTTTATGTGATATTAATTTTATGACCGCATGATATTCGGTAGAGAAATATTCGTCTGATTTTTATCATTGGCAAGAAGTATTAAGTATTTATATTACAAAATAAACAACGCATATTGTTAATATTTACTTAAAATATATGGATAGCACATAGAACAGTATTGTTTATACATCGACATCGATTTACGAAAGTATGGGACGCGCTGTTCAGAAAAACTGTGTTCCAAAAAGTTCCAAATAACTGTTTAAAATAGTAGATATCGATCAGATAACTATCCAAACAGAGTTGCGATATATAAAATATGAAACATTATATTGGCATTTGACTTGGCATATTTGTACAAATACTCACGTTATTTCGCTAATACAAAATAAACTTTATTCCAATTCACATAAGGTGTATTTTACATTGGTCAAATAAGCGAACATTTGTTCAATCACACCGAGTGAAGTGCCATCGGTATTGGGAACAGCGCTGCTGGTACCAACGTAGGTTGATGTCGTTGTCGTCATAGATTTTTTTATCATACCTAACCTCGCTACACTACGCTGCACTCGTAAAATATTAACAATAGTATAATGCTCATGCTGATATCTTCATATCAATCATGTACTGCGTTGATGGAGCTACGAAATGTGCAAATATTAAATGTTTTATTTTATGCCTAGAAACTCGCGGTAGAGATGTGGCCAAGTTCTACAACTTTCATTGTGGATTTGTTAAATAATATTCTTCGTATTTTAATTTAAAACAAAATAATAGGTACTGGCAACCACAAATAACATAATGGCTGTACTTTCTTGAAACAATAGACCGCGAATTTTATGTAATTTAATCCCAAATAGTAGAAATATTTGTTTGCATGTGGCAATACTTTGTTTGTATTGCCATCATTTTAAACTATTTTTTGTTGTTTGTGATATTGTTCGGGTTGTTTATTTCGTCGCTCCAACTACACGATTACGTAGCCAGTTAAGTCCCAGTTTTTAATACGAATCGTTGATACTGTTCGCCCTCTTACGAATACGAGCAGTGTTATATTAAATGTAATGAAAAATACAGTAATACATTGTAAGCTTATGTCGTACTGTATCTATACATTATACTAGGTGACAACCTTCACAATAAAATGAAGACTTCAATATTTCGTTTGTTTTATTGCTAATGCCTGATACCCCTAAAGCTACGGGTTCCTAAAAGAGCGGTGACCAACACATAGCGTACGCAATTTACCGGCGAGAGAGCGTTTTTAAGTCAAACTCCGTTGCCCAAAACATTAAATCGCTAGATTTGCCCTCACTGTACTTAGTCACGCGCAAAAGCGTCCATACTGAGAAGAGCGAGCCACACAATAGTAATAGTGTTTCCATGACAATCAAGTCTAGTCACTGCGTCATTGTGTGTCGGAGGCGTCACACCAAAACAGAAACGCGACTATCTTTTGACGCGGTACAGACTCACTCTGAGTCTAACGATTTAAATCTTTGTCGCTGCCATCATTTTCATGACTGCCGTCAGTGCGGCCCTTATGTGGCGTCCACCGCTCTTCTGGGACACCGTAGCTTTACGGCCGTATACTCCAACGCAGCTCCATTATATGTCGCTGTCACGGTGTATGTAGCGACAACTTATGTACGCACGGCTACACATCAAGCTATTATTAACCAGTTTAAGCTGACTTCTGATTGTACGAAAAACCTATACAATGCGAGGTCAGCTAAAACTGGAAACGTATAGCTTGATGTGTAGCCGTGTGTACCTGCAGGTATAAAGCGTAGATATTAGAAAATTCCAAAAGAGGAAACTTGGTTAAATAAAATTTATTTATTTACTTATGTTACAAATAAATACAAACCAAATAATACACGCTTAGATGTTTCAAACATAAAGTTCTAGGTACCCTTAAAAGAAAAAAATGCAAGGCATTTATTTATCTACCAGAGCGTATAGGAATATGAGAAAACCGGAATATAAGGCTCTTTACACACTTTACGAAGCAGCCCGGACACGTGTAGAGAGCCTAATGACGAGATTTCGAGATGTAAAACAATCAACTGTGCTTAATTAAGGCGAATGCATCAAATATATAATATCCTTAAAACATATTACTTTCGTTTAATACAAAAGTATTAGAGTTTTGACTAAATCTTATAAAATCGTCTCTTAACAGTACATTATTATGTAGGAATATTTTATTATTATTATTATAGATATATAATGCTTGAAAAGTGGAAAATGAAACTCAGATCATAAAATCACAATAATACCATTGGTTCAGGTTTCAATTGATCTCCATTGCATCTGCTGCTGATGAGAAACTTATTGTACTTACGATAGATTGTGTTTTTGGAAGAATTAATCTAAAACCATGTGGGTTTTAGAGCCATTTTTCATTTATAAAGTTCAGTTTGCGCTACACTTCACAATTTTTTCAATAGTAGTGTTCTGAAATCAATTTAATTTACACAGAGATAAAGTTGATATTTCTATAAGTAGAAATAACATCAATTTGAGGACAAGGATTTGACTATGGAATAGATAGGCCTGAGTCGGCGACGTCCTGTGGTACGCGCGACGGTCACAGACAGATTGTTAAAACTTGCAAATCAAAAATGGAAAACGTGTAGTGAGAGCGTGCAGTGGCCGCTAACTACACGAAGTATGCAGCGAGCTGCGCCATCTTGTCCTTGGGCTGCTTGTTGCGGTGCTTGTTGCCGCGCGAGCGCCCGCCGCGACCGCGAGGCAGCGGCGCGCGCGAGGCCACCGCGCGGTGCTTTTCCACCTGCCGGACAAATAATAGCCATTTAAAACTGATGTAGTTTAAGCTTATAATGACAAAAAGGCCTTAAACATTCCCCATGCCCATTCTATGCATTTGCCAGTACCATGTATCAAGAAAATTCACTGTTAAACGCAATGCAATTCTTTTGACATGCTATTTTAAGCGGTTTATTGGTGCGTTTAATAACGCTCACGACTGTCGAAGATCCAAGAATGACAGCCGAGACCATAGGCTTAACGAGCTTTCCGTGGCACGAAGGGGTCTCGGTATGTAAAGAAGGTTACCCATCCACGGACCAACCGCGGCACACGTAAACGTAACTTAAACTGATTGATCAACCCGCGCGATTACTTAGCAACGAGCCCCTCTTATCTCACCTGTGTCGGCCCGAGAAAAGTAAGTACAACAATACTAACGAGTGCACTAAAGGTGGGCTCGCAGTACAGACAGGCCGTCATCTCGGTGAGGGCGGCGGGCAGGCGCGTGCGGCCGGCGCGGTACTCCACCGCCAGCTGCTGCGCGCCGCACGCGCCGCACGCCTGCTCGCACACCGACACGCGCGTCGCGTCCTCGAACACGTTTATTATTACGTCGCAGCTGAAATAAAACGAAACGTGTCGTCTAGCGATAAGAATGCATTGTGGAACACTAAGTAACTCTGAAAAGTTTAATTGTCATTTTATTGTGTTCAAAAAGGAGTACCTATTCTATCGATAGATTATGTATAAAGAAGACAAACGACACGAAACCGACAAAATTATATAGGAATGAACGTTTATTTGCTCCTTTCCTTTAGCGATTCGATCATTTGGTAGGCCGGTAAAAGATGCCGAGTGCCGAAATCCAACTTCGTTGAATCATTTCACTGCTTAATACACTTTTCACTTATAAACCTTTTTGTTTTCAAACGTTTCACTTCTAGTAAAAGATGAAAATGAAAGACTAAAATTAATAAAAAGTATAACGATCTGATATCAGCTGTAGCCCGCATTCGGTTTTAATTTGTGTAGTGACGTCATACATACCGGTTACAAGCCAGCTTCCACTTGGGCGCAGAAGGGTCCAACACAAGTACTCCCGACTCGCACTCGACACAGCCGGACACGCCGGTCGAGTTCACGCCGTAAGGACACGTCGGGTGCGTGCACGAGTTGCAACCGAAACCCTTCTTCATGTCCCTAGACATAAAGTTACAATTAGCAAAACGGTAAAAAAATAGTGTAGTCTTCGATTTGTTATTTCAATGCATGTTACTTCCACTTTTCAAAACAATTTTTGAGAATGCAAGTAGTATTGAAAAAGTCATAAAAATATGAAAGGTGCAGTTAAAACTCTACCATAGATTATTGACAAAAATTTTTCTGATAAATTCATAACAACTGTTTTGTCTGCCGTAGCACTTTGTAAGCTTATTCATTTCTGTTGATGCAAGCTTTATGTTAGCAGTGACTGATCACTAATCTTGACTCATTTTGATCGAAATCTTCCTTTAATGTTATTATTATTATTTTTTTCATTTTCATGTTACCACTGCTGGGACTCCGGCTTCCTCTGTAGGGGTGAGATTGGCCGTCATGGATACCACGCGGCATTAGTTTCAAGAACATGCCGATTTCCAACCAATTTCTTCACCGTTCCTGTAAATAATTACATACCTGAAAGGCGGATGGTTGTAGCAGTACGGACATAGCGGGAAGCTCTTGCCTTTGTTGCCCGAAGACCACGAGAGCAGCTCGAAGTCATCAAGCGGACACTTGAGCTCGCGGTATATACGGACTGTGCCGTTCTGAGGTAGACCGTAGGTGTCGTCGCAGTGAGAGCAATGGAGGCGGGCGGGTTTTGCCTGGAAGTAACGTAGCAACTCAATTATTATTTTAAAAGATATTTATTCCAATCCGTAACAGTTTTATTTTTTACATAATCCGCAAGGAAGTCGGGAAACAGCACAAATATCGAAAAACAACATTGGATTGTCTTTATGTACCGATATTTTTCTAAGCATATTGACAAAATAGTTTTATAAATCTCTTTAAAATTTATTTTTTGCCCGATCTTTATTTCCTAACAAGTCGTCAAAGGGTTTATTTCTTTTTTTGGCTTAACAGTAATATCGATTTTACCACACCAACACCAACACCAACTGTGGAAAATCCGACAACCACGCGAACGAAGTCGCGGGCAAAACCAATGTTATGAATTACTTCAACGTCATCATTCTCCTGCCCTCATCACAATTTATTTGGGTCGGTGCAACATGTTTTTCTTCCATACTTCTCTATTAGTCGCCATCTCGGTCGATCACTTTCTAGCTAAATTGGTATGAATAACTGAAAAAGATTACATAATACAAAAACATTCCAAAACTCACCTGAATATACCTCATATACCGCCTACACTTTCCACATCTCGACAGCGCTTTACCGCTAGTCTTCAGCGAAGAGAAGTTGACCTCAAACAGCTGATCCATCGCCTCGATAGATCGCACAAAGTACTGGAACTTTCTTCTAAATATCTCTGTAGTGTGGGTGAGGACCGCGTGGAAGTCTGCGCGCCCAACCGCTATGAGATTCAGTTGCTCTTCTAAAGCTGAGCGCATCGTTGGTAGGACTAGTTCGGGATCGATCTGGAAACGTTTTATGGTGAATGAGGGAAGGCGAAAAACATGCTGTAGCTTTTGTAGTGGTGCGTCGATAAAAGGCAGGTTTTTATTGAGTACCAGCCCCCCGAATCATACAATTAAAACCATAAATTAAATGGGTGTAGTGGCACATCGTATTTAATTTATGGCTTTAATTTTATGATTCTCGAAAGCTATTTATATGCAAAATACTTTAATTCATTTAGTTTAAATGTCTGCAACGCCACATGCGATCTAAGCATCACACGGACTGACTTCATGCATCGGGCAAGCAAAGTTTGACTAGCATAATTATACAAGGTGTAACAGAATAAACGCAAGTCCTGAAAGTAGTTTGTTCATAATTGACTACTGAATCGATTTCAGTAACTTTTAATATAGGTATTTTTTTCAATAATTATGTGTTTTGCCATACGGACTGCCGATTGAGCTAAAGAAAATTAACTTATTTCAACGACATAAGGTTCAATTTTAAATGCAATAAGTAATGCTAAGGTAAACACGATTTTCTTAATAATAATAGTTAGCTTTGCCATGCCACAGAGTGAACAGACCACAATAGACAAGTAGTGAGGTTACGTCTGGCGCAGATTAAAAAAATAATATTTTATTTATTTATTAATACATTTTACTTTTAAATGTTTTTAAATATTTATTTATTTATTTCTGTAAATGCTCGTTACATCACAGCGGGCCCTATCAGAATACCAGCGCTGCGACATTTAGTTTTTTAAGTGTCGCAGTATCTATAGTCGCAGTATTTATAGATGCTGAGATAGGAGCCTTTTGGCCTCGTACAGGACTTTGTTTTATTTCATGTTTTTGTTACTGTTTTTTATAACTTGTTTTTATTTTTTACTATGTTTAGTTTTTAGTTTATTGATAGTTTGTGATCCTCCTGTACGAGTCGCAATAAATACTTTTTCTTTCTTCTTTCTTTCTTTTCTTCTTTAAAAAAATAAGTTATGGTCATGCGTTAAAAGCATAATATGCTTTTAACTTGGTACTCTAATTGGGGTGTATGAGGTCTAGCGTTAATTATGTTACATATTTTATACAACATCCCGACATCACACTGGTATGACACCAGACACCACACTCGTATGGTCGGAGGATACTATCTTTTTTATGGGGGATGAAGAACTTTAACCCTGTTCCTCATTCCTCTATAATGGAAATTCGGTTTGTAGTAAAAGTTCCACATTGTATGTTGATGTTATCACTTTAATATTCGTATCTTACCTTCTGGTATCCATGCACCAGCACGATGCCCAAGTTAGTGGGCACCAGCCGTCTCCCACTGCCCACTGTGACGTAGTTACGTTGACAGATGTTGTTGATGTGAACGGGAATTGACGCGTCCGTACCGATGCCGTGTTTCTCCATCAAGGTGATTACCTGAAACATTATATTTGTTCATTTCAGACTAACTAACAATCTTCTTCTTAGCATATTGATGGCAAAAATCCAAACACGTTTGGCCCAAAATTCAGCTGCGGGAACTCCATATCCCAGTATCTCCATATCCAGTCATAAGACCATCAAATGCACATGTGACAGGGCTTGCGGCGAAGGATGGAAAGTGGGCCATTGTTTGTGGAGAGATGCCGCATACGTACTTGAGATCTGAGCCGTCCATGAACCCCCTAGAGATTTCCAATTCGGCCACGGTAACGCGTGCCCAGGTAGAAGGCTTTCAGATGGTTCGATAAAATGAGGTTTAAACAGCTCCCGCCTTAGATAACATCTTGCTGTGGAGGCGTTACTATGATAGGAAGGATTAAAATAAAAACACCACATTTATTAACGTATGCACTATTTCAGGCAGTGCCAGTTCATAGACTACCAACATTCTGAGAAGTAATATAACAAAGTAAGCTAAAGCTAAATACATAAATTTTAGGAAATGTAAATACATGGTAATGTAGCTTGGATTTTAAAATAAACTTAATGATCATGTTAATAAAGCTGACTTTTGTGTATGCTTTTTTATTTTCAGTTTGGCTTTATTACTATGATATGCAAACGGGAACGTCAGAATCTCGAGCGCGGCTTAATGCCACATGCGAACAACGCGTCATACTGACGTCACGCAAAATCCTGCATCTCGCAAGCAGAGTTTACTGCGCGAATAGCATACATAAGAAAATTTTATAAAGTTTTATACACATAACGCTGGTATTCCCCGAAGGGTTAGGAAGAGGTGTACCTGTAGCAGGTACACCCATATTTTGCCAGTTATGTTTAAGTACCAAGTAGTAGGGGGCGAGCTGAGGGCCTATTGCCATCAACCGGGCCCCGTTGGTCTAAGAGTCTTGTTAAGTGTAATTGAGTTTTTTCAACTGGAATTTCTCAGTAACAGCCTGGAATTTTATACATTTGATCAATAAAATGGATAAATTGTTGATTTCGTTACCTCAGACTCAGTAAGGTAGTCAGGTGGCGATGTCTGGCACTCCACTAGTCTGTGGTCGTGAGCTCGCAGTACGTCATCCACGTTCAATACCGGCACGAACTCGTCTTTGCCGAATGCCTGTTAAACATCACAAGAGTTAAACGACGACCTTAAAAAGGCAATGTCAAAATCATTTATTTCAAATAGACATGTAAGGCACTTTTGAACGTCCAACTTTACAAAAAAGTGAATTGGTTCTAGTCGCCCCTTCCAAATGGTAGTTTCGTATCGAAAAGAATGGGCAAGAAACTTACTCTTCTAAAATGTTTTACAATATTTTGTAGAAATTAATTATAAGTGAAGCACCTAGAATAAAATTACTGTAAAGGTTGCTTGGACTGGATGCGGAAGGCTGAAGACAGGGTATTGTGGCGAACCCTGGCTGAGGCCTATGTCCAGCAGTGGACTGCGATTGGCTGAGCTGATTGATTGAAAAAATTGTGGCATATTTTTAGTATTGAAATCTACTAACAATAGGCAATGCTGAATCTGGAATATTCAGTTACTAAAATAAATACCCCAAGAGTAAATTGCCACGGTAAAAGAGCTTGCCAGCTTAGTTCTGTCATTGGGCGCTTTTAGAATTTCTAACGTGACGATATTATCGTGAACGTCCACATTCAGAAAATGTTACTGTGAACGGAAATTTAAAAGCGTCTTCATATATTTCCATTCATTTTACTTCCCTGTATTTTCGTGATATCGTGACGTGGACGTCCACGATAATATCGTCACATTCGAAATTACGTTAGAAGCATCTGATATCGGTGTTCATTCATCATTCATTCATTTCAGCTGAAAGACGTCCACTGCTCATAGGCGTCATAGGCGTCCCCCAAGCATCACCACTGTGGCCGGTTCTGTGCTTCTCGCATCTAGCGGATACCTGCGGCCTTGACCAGGCCATCGACCACCTTGTAGGCCTTTCAACGCTACGTCTTCCAGTACGCGGTCGCCACTCCAGAACCTTTCGGCCCCATCGGCCATATCGGGTTCAGATAACATTAGCCCATACCTGCCAATGCATGATCTCGGTGTACCCGGCATCGACGAGCGTGTTCCCGGTGTACTTGAAGGTTTCGGAGCCGATCTGGAAGGTGATGATCGTAGACAGGTATTTGCAGTCGCGCGACAGAGTGGCGATGAAGTGGCGCGTCACGTAGTCGTAGATGCGCCACGCGTCGCCTTCTAGGTCGGATTCCACTGGGGGATAGGAAATCGGTGGTGTTATGCAATGTGTAACAGAACAAGCGTAATAACTTAGACACCCCAGTTATGAACTTTAATCTTTAATCCTATTAAATACGTATGCAGACAAGTAAAAACAACACCAAGCGGGTGTTGTAAAATCTGCGCAATCTGAACATCAAACTAGTTAAATATAGTGTAAAAATAAATGCTGGGCAACCAGCGTATGCGCTGTTTACGGTAGTGCACAGTGTAAGGAAAAACATGCAGAGCATGTTGCTTGCTGGGTCCATGCAACAGTACAGGGGTTGTAGGGTACCTATTTAAACTTTTATAGTTATAAACCAGAAATTTCCAGGTGCGATCCAGCAGTACGAAAGAAATGATCGTTATGACAAGAACATGAAATCTCGGCAAGTGTCTTTCAAAGGTGTCTACGACACACCCTATTCCCACCTCCGGCAACTCATTTTAAACAAAAGTTGTCCGACTTGCAACATTGTGAAGTGTCAGGCTGACCCTGGCACTTAACTGGGCTTTGGCGTGTAGGCACGTTTACATCCGTTATTATAAGTAGCTTACCAGCGGGCTTCATAGGTGTGATAGGTGGATGGTCGCCTGCGTCGTGTCCTTTCTTCGGTCGGTTGATACCGTTCGCGATGATCGCGCGCACTTCCGCGCCCCACTTGTTAGAGTGCTGTTGTTGACGTAGTGTTCCCCTTCGAAGGAAAGAAAATGTTGATTATATTGTGTCAAATATCATACGGAGGACATAATATCACACCTGTCTCAAAACCACACAGGGTCTATATATGGTAAATTAAATTAACTGGCAATATTTCTGGGTGTCGATATCTGATGAAGACAGAACATTATAAATTAGCATAAAACATTCCCAATGCAGCGGGCCGTAATCCGCCACTCCGGCCCAGTTCGATTGGTAGATGTAACAATTCACATGTCTTAGATTTTTTGGTTCTAGGACATGCCGGTTTCCATATGATGTTTTCATTAACTGTTTTGAGAAAAGTGGTGATGAAACAAATTGCACAGAGTAAAGCGCCTGCTAGGGTTTTAAGTGTTCTAACCTCTAAATCTATTACACGACACTACTGACTAAGTCGGGCCAGTTACTACTGGACCATCGCTACTGCAATTACAAGTACAGCCAATTACGGGATCAACGACTGCGTTTAGCCGAGGTGAGTTTCGACTATCGAGATGCGACAGCGAGAATTTCTATCCAAGATTTTTAGACGAATACCGCTTGGCGATTCATCCTATGGGTCTCGACATATTAGTAATCTGTGGTCTCGACGGTCAGGAAACTCACGTCGTGAAAACACGCCTCAAACGATTATTGCACTTACATCAAGTCGTAATTTTCTGGGTAGCTGGTGGTTTCAGTACGCGGGTATGAGATATAACCCTGTGTATACAATCGTTCAGCTATCTGCAAGCAAAGAACATTTTATGTAAAAATAATCACCAATGTGCTGACAGTACAAAATATGAGCTCACTGCGGAAATAAATGCATGCAGTTAACAATGCCGTTCTGCAATATTATTTCGCAGTTTTAAAGACCTGAAGACAATCAATTGTCATTTAATTTTCATTAATGTGAACAAACAACGACATAAACGCTGACTGCTGTACTTTACAAGCAATCACCAAGTTTATCTTACAACCCGATTCAAACTTTATGGCGGCTCGGAACATGAGGCGAAGCTGCGCAGTACTTATAACATATTCAATGTCAGTGGGGGTGAGAGGTGAGGTAGTGCGCAGCGAGTAGCGCACTACACAGCCGCCATAAAGTTTGAATCGGGCTTTACTTTCATTAAAATGCTTGTTAATGTGCAATGGCAAGACAATAATAAACACACCTGCATCGCGTGATGCGGTCCCATACCGAGGCCTGCACTAGCCACTCGCATCAGCTCCACCGTGTTCAGGGCGGCGGGACGCGGCTTCACTTTCTCCTTAGCTTGGATGTTCACCACTCTGTTGATCAAAGTTTCTTTCGTTTTACATTTGTAATCACCTAATCAGCCTTTTCCAACTATGTTGGGGTCGGCTTCCAGTCAAACGGGATGCAGCTGAATACCAGTATTTTACATGGAGCGACTGCCTATCTGACCTCCACAACCCAGTTACTAAGTAATACAATACCGTAATGTGGTAAGACTGCTTGAAGACTTTCGGGCTTCTGACGACCCATGATGACTGTCAAAGATGTACAAATAACAGCCACTTTTGACAAAAATCTTAAGCATTTTTTGGTAGAAGAGACAAAATGCCATTATTCCAAAGCCCTGTTTCATGGAAAAATCTAAAGGTAGATTTGATTTATTTCTACAACAAAATGTTATGAGTCGATAAAAACTAAATTATGGCCATAGTGCATACTAAAACCATCTTGGTTTGATTTCAACCAACATAACCTTTGGAACTTCATGTGAGTTCCAAAAGTTGTTGGATTTAGGTCCTTATTGTGTGTAACAGCCAGGACATTAATTGCATATACATACATAGAACACTCACATTGCCTCCTTAATCTCTTTGATCCCAGCAAGAAACATATTAGCTATATCCTTCTCAAAACTCCGCATTCTTTTCCACTCCAGTGGTAATTCTCTGCCCTCCGAAGTGCTGGCAGTAACGCGTAACACCCAGTAAGTCTCTGGTTTGAACGTCTGGATTTCATCATGGCGTTGGACACAGAAGCCAAGCGTTGGAGTTTGACAGGGCCCATATGATATAAGTGATGCATCCAAATCACCGTATCTACCTGGAAATATGTGTTAAAATTTTGTTGAATAAATCAGTAAGAAACAAACCAGAAAGTAATTTGGCAGTGGATAACTGGATAGTTACTAGTAGATGTTGTTATAATTGTTACTGCACTTAATTAGGCCAAGCTAATTATTTTTACACATGGTTGAACTAAATTAATATTTTATCAATAATGTATTGCATGGTTTAGGTATTTTTTTTTATATGTAAGCCAACTTGTTGGGTATTCTATGACTTGAAGGAAATATAAGACAGATCAGTGAGCTATGCTTCTTTTCTTATTTATAGAAAGAATGAAAAATGATTAAGCTGTAATTATCCACTGGACATGGGAAGCACAGAATTGGTTGAAGTGGTGGTGCTTAGTCCCCCAAGCACCTGTGGACTAAGTCCAGAAGTATCTACTTCTGGACTTAGTAGCCGAAAGACATCTGTCTTTCGGCTGAATGAATGAATGTCAAATTATCATTTTTATTTTCACCTACCTTGAAAATACTTAGTCTGGAACCGAGTAAATGCACAACCAATACGTAAATCAAGTTCCTGTCTAGCGTCTACACTCCGGGACTCATTTTCATTGGGCCGACCCAGACTCAACATGGCTGCCTTAATGTCCTTCTCTGTGATAGCCGAGAACTTTGCTCGGTAAGTCACTGAGGGTGATGAAATGTCACCTTTCATGTATTGTTGAACACAACTCATTACCTGGAAAAAACGTATGATGTAAGTATAACTTCTGTAACTCATTTACTATCTTCCTATTACAAAAAAGTTGGTCAGAGGGTCATCTAAATGTCCTTAACTTACTTCAAAACATATATTCTCGCCTTCTTTATCGCAATCCAGCCACAATATGAGATAGTCACAAGATTTTGACTCCTGTGCCAACAGTGCAGGTATTCTCAACCTGGGCATAGCTTCCTTCTTCTCCGTTGGACAACTGAACAACTCCACAGGGTCCACTTTATCCCAGTTATTGTATTTACCGGTGAAATCCAAACTCATAACGTGACCACAAACGGAAGTCATTTTGTAATGAACAGGCTCGTTTTTAAATGTTCCATTCCATTCGTGTATGTTACAAGCATTGTTGGTTGCTGTCGACACAAGAAGGTACATAGACTTAGAGAAGGTATGTTAGTGTCATTATAACAAAATAAAAACACAAAATCATTACAACAATCTCAAATTGGTTAAGGCACAAACCTTTAGAGGTGGTGCATTTCCCATTGCTGAGTAAATTCGCTACGTTCTGAGCTAACGATGGCTTTTCAGCCACCATTAAAGCCGTCTTCATCTTATTTTGATTGAAACAGAGAATGGGCTATCATGAAAATAACTTGAATTATCTTCATCAATTTTCATCCACGATTTGCGATTGCGACCGAGAAATAGTTCTATTCTATTCTATTTTTCTTTATGGCAATGGTGCCGATGTCGACAATTCTGTCAATGTCAGATATGATATGAGAAAACAATATTCTTCAACAAGTTTCACATTAAATTCAACTATTTTCTTTGGATATAATCATCTGGATGTAAAATATTAGTTTTTTTTTTTTTTTTTTTGTTATAATTCTAAAAATCACTACGTTTTCTCATATCACATCTGACATTGGCAGAATTGTCGACATCGGCACCATTGCCATAAAGAAAAATAGAATAGAATAGTAGTGATTTTTAGAATTACAACAAAAAAAAAAACTAATATTTTACATCCATGATTATATCCAAAGAAAAAAATTGTTTTCAGGAGAAATAGTTATTCCCTATACAAAAGTACTCTGTGGTTATTCCTGACAAATGGCAAAAAAAAATGACAATACGTTCTGTTTTTTTTTTTAATATTTTAATGGCCTGGTTGCTGGGACCTTTTAGCCTCAATTACTTTGCCACAGGTTATTTTTCTTTCTTTTTTTTAATCTTCATTCATGACCATGGGGTTATTTTTCCATTACAAATGAATATTGCCATTTTTAGAAGATTATTGGTTCTTTATTTTTTTCTCTTCGATATTGTTCATTCAAGTACATACAAGCTTCCGGGAACAAAGAAATCATTAATTTTATAAAATGGATTTCTTTTAATCAGTCGTCGCTACTATCACATGTCCATGAATTTGACAGCTAGTTGTTACTAGACTCTGACCAACGAAAGCTGAGCAAGAAAAAAGGCGGCAATTAAAAAAAAATCAAGGGCTGTTACCCTGGTTAAACACTGCGTAAACGCAGTTGATACTATTTATTATTCATTGCGAATTTATTGATTTATTGAAATTGAAAATTAGGATTACAGTCATAAAATGTATCCATACTAAAAGTTTAGAAAATAATTCGTGGTCAGTTTTCGTTGGCCAAACTCTATCCATAATGTTTTGTAAATAAGCGACTTTTTTTATTCTATAATATGCCCCGTTGCACTCATTTAATGAGGGAACTCTTATAATGCCAAAGGTGTTAAAAGACGAATACAGTGGGAGAAAGCCCTCCAAAAAAAATTGGAAAACCGATATCTCGCCGAGACTATGTGCTTTTTAAACCTTAAGCGATAAGACTTTTATGGGAGAAATTCGTATACATTTGTGAAGCTCCCAAGAAAACTGAGTCTGTTTTCATTACCTACATTTTCTAACCGAACAGACAGCTGTGCTGCTGGGAAGTTTGTTGCGCCACTTCTTCTCCCCAGCGAAAGCACTAGGAAGTGGTGAAGGACGGGCATTTTGGGGTACTGTCTTTTATAATTTTGACGTTCCATTCGAAAAGTGCTGATTCTCAGCCTAGTTTGAATAGATGACTTTTGATTTTGTTTTAAAAAAGAAGTTAAAGTCAACAAACACAAAATAACAAGAATCGCCAAAATTTAAGTACACGCTTAACTTACGAACGACTGCACCAAATTGGATAATTTTTGTTGTGTTTGGTATTGCGAGGACAAGGTTTGTATGAAAGAAAATTTCGGAAATTGGAAAAAATATTGCACCCGGGGAAGCTGGGGCGGGCCGTTAGATATCATAATGTATTGACTTTTCCACTACAGCTGCTTTTACCAGTAGTAGATGTTTCCCTTTTCGCAAGCTCTTTTAGCTGTGCTACACTATATGTCGCATACTTTTTTTTCACAATACACAACAATGGTTGTTTGTGGACGGATAACAGTGCTGCTATCTATGAAGAGCTCTCAGTTTTTAGCCTCATTGCCTTGGAGTAAATAGAAGCGTTCAATTATTGTAGATATGCCATTTTATGGAAATACGACCCGTGTTAACATTTAACATACAAGCGATTTTTGAATGACAACACGCGATTTATTGCTCTTCAACTTTCTAGAAACTTGTACCGTCTAAATCAGGCATAATAAAATGTTGGAAAGTAGCAACACCCTTGTTATTGACTTTTGCAGTGTGCGTTCTAAACCTGGTCCTAGAAACATAAACGGTTGACTGATTGACTCCGTTCTGAATTATCATAACGTATAAAAAGTATAATCTAATTATGCTAAGGTTTAAATAACTCTTTTAAAAACAAACACAGTAATTGTATATACTCAATATCTGAATTCAGCTAAGTAAAAACACCTAATGGACTAGCAAACATTTAATTTTATCTGATAATTGAATGTCATTATTAAACGTCATTCAAGTGAATGAAGAGAGGTGCGCCTGGTCTTGCTTTGCTTGCATTGATAAATTGTCGTAAAAACCTTGAACGATGCGAAGATCATTAATAAATTGTGCTTGAATTGTAATATTGTATCTAACACGCGTTTTTGTGAAAACAGTGGGCTAGTTCAATCGTGCGTTATCAAACAGTGGACATGGTAGGGCTTTTTTTTTTTTTTTTTTTTTTTTTAAGGATGGGAAATCATCAAATGACCCCTCCCGCTCTGGGTGGAGCGGAAGGGAGTGTCAGACTCTTACTGACTAAAACCCATCCGTGTTCCTTCCTTAGCCCTTTATATTCCGGGGCAGCGGTAACCCTTTCGGACAATCCCGCTGCCCCGGCAGGCTTCGGCCCTGACGGGCCCCTCCGTTCAATGCTGACATCTCTTTGAGGCGCGCGTGGAACACATACGCGCCGTCCGGCACGGGCCTGGTCCTGATCGGACGGCGAGCTACCCATTACTCGCCGTCCGCAGGCCCGCGCCTACGGTGGCCGGGAGTCGTCACGCGGCTCCCGACGCCCGGAGCGTCTACCGCGGCGGCTGGGACGGGCGGCTCTCTCAGCTCTCTCCCTCGCCCATCCCGCCACCTCCTTCGCTAGCATGACTGCTTCGCAGAAGGAGGTGACTGCCTCCCACTCCCTCTCGCCCCGGACCATGGCTTGGACCAGGGCCGGGCGCGAGAGGTCGCCGCCGCTGCCGATCGCCTCTACGAGGACACGGCGGTGCTCTGCCCAAGCGGGACAGACCTCCACCGTGTGCTCCACCGTGTCCTCTGGGCGATCCTCGCAGTGGTGACACCCGGGCGTTTCCTCCCGCCTGATGATGTGCAGGAACCTCCCGAAACATCCGTGTCCGGTGAGGACCTGCGTCAGGCGGTAGGTGAGGGCGCCGTGACGCCTCTCTAACCACTCCTCAAAGAGGGGCCTTACCGCCGCTATCGCGGCGTGCCCTGGACATGGTAGGGCTGGTGACATCAATGTTTTTTTTCAATTGTTTATTTATGTAACTACTTGCGTAGAATATGTGTTAATGTGAAAGTCGTTAAATTGTTGCAGCAGAGCCACCCTCGAAGTGAAGTGAACATATGCACAGCGGCGCAGTTGAGAGTGATGTTGCCGACATCCGTGGACCACAGTATGCCTCCACCATTTATCGATATAAGTGAGTAATTAATTGCAACGACACACGCAATGTTAATTTACATATTGTACGCGATAACAATATGGGTCTAACAAGATTTACTTACCTGTATTGTGTTGACTCATACCTCGATAAGTTTTATAAATATTGACATTGTTTGAATGGCAGAATTTCTTAGACAATCGAAAGCTTTGCTTAGGATTGCTATCTGTGAATAAAACAATCTCATCCAACAATGCAGACATTATACAAGTTTCGAAAAAAAAATTGTGTCTCTTTTTAAACAACAATTTCTATTTCCTATTTGAATTCTTATTTTGTTACGTATTATAAGCATGACTCAACCGCTGGATTCAATCATCTACATCACAAATTTTATTGTAAATCTAATCAATAGAAATGTATGTAACATTTCACTTAATAAAAATCAAAACTTGTATCTTTCTTTTTATCCCTTTTTCTTCTTTTGTTTTTCTTATCTTTTTTTTCTTTTGACATTGTTTATACAATGACATTGTTATAAACTTGAATGCTCAGTAAAGAAAATATTGTATTTCCTTTGTAGATAATATGCATGACATACCACCACCACAAGCCGACTTCTCAGCACCACCTCCTTATGATGTGGCTGCTAACTCTAAATTACCCACATATGAGGAAGTTCAAAGGGAAAAACAGATGGAGGGAGAGGATCTACCACAGGTATTCAATCAGGTAATAATAATAAAAAAACCTAAATCTGTTCATCCTTGTTTGTGTGATTAATGGCCGATTCCTAAAATTTATGGACCATTATTTGTTAAATTTAACACACTTGTATCTTTACCAATAATGAAGCAAATATCTCATAGCTTTGCATAGTAGTATTCCATAAGGAAGTAGCTATCACAGGTAACAAATTATAAAAAATATAAGGAAAATTAGCCTACAAATCTATTTACTTAGATGCCCAGTTTGAATGGATTAAATAAAAAATGCTATTATTCGTAAACAATTAATTATTGTTGTTTATTGTCACCTAGCATAAGTAACAAACATTCAAAGCTTGAAGGAATATTTAATGAGTATCAAAAATCAGATTACTTTTTTAGGCCTATAAAATGATGTCTGTATTTTGTTATTAATCTCATTGAGGACAATTTATGATATCCCTAGTTCGTAGATAGAGCGATTGGCACACTGCTGCGTTATACGCATTGGTGTGCGGGAAAAGGAGCCAAATTCCACGCGCGTCAGTGCGTTTTTATTGAATTTGTATGTAAAAAAATCACGCGGGTGGGTGCGTTATCTGCTCCCTGCTGCATGATGCGATGCAGTGTGCGAATCGCTTAAGTTTTGGCAGTACCTATTTAACTACCTGTACCTATATAGGTATATTTTTGTTTAAACTGTTATCCTATTGCTAACTACAAATCAAGCAACATACTGGGTAATTTTTATTCATTTTCCTCCTTCATTAATATTTTTATATTGACATGAAAATGTTGAAAATGTCATTTGAATAGTATTGTCTCGCTCACTCATACTGCAAATCGTATCTATTGTTTCATGTAGGGTGTGTGAGCTTGTTCTTCTCAGTATGGACACATTTTCGCGTAACCTAAGCACAGTCTAGCAAAATGGGGGATTATAGATCCCACCGATACCCAGGGTGAATGTGATGCTCCTGACCAAACCATGTCCCACATGTTGGAGTGCCTAAAGTGTCCATAAACCTGCACTTCTGAGGACCTAAAACATCTCTGATGCTGGAATTGGCGTAGCCACCTACTAGACCCAACTCATTTGTTTACAGTCTACTGTGTGAGAAGAGGAGACAGTGAGGCCAAATCTAAAGACTTAATCTTGGCATACAATACATATTCAGTGAGAGATTCATTATATCTCTCATAGTTGGGTACAAAAGCATTACTCCACCATCCAAATTCCTACCTTATCTTTAACTAATCTAAAAAGCTTTAAAAATTTGATTGATAGCCCTGCTTGTGCAGTAAAACAACTATTAATTTGCTAGCTATTGAATATTGTTTACAAAAACAAAAACATTAGTTACCACTCACTTATTACTATGAGTCACCATGCTTTTTTTAGTGAATCATTTTATCATAAATAATACCTACTTATCATAGATATGGGGTGGGATTCTGTTTATCACTTTACAAATAGATAACATGTTCATTTTAGATAGATATAAGGAATACTCTTTATTATGTACACCATAAAAATTACAGATATAAATGTAGAAATTTTACAAGGGGTGATACAATGGGCGGCCTTATTGCTAAAAGCAATTGTTTATAGACAACCTTTGGATGGATTATAGGGAGAAGGAGAGACAATTGTGCAGGTAGTCAGTGGTGTACCACTTACATGTACAAAATTAAATAATACATAAAAAAAATATTCTTATTTATACCTTTTTTTTAATAGCCAATTCCGCCCTATATTAAAAGTTGTTCATTTTCATGAGTACTACACTCCCATAAAGTATGTCCCTCGTTTATCCTGACTCACGGTATATAATATACAGGGTGTCCCAGGAAACCTGTACCAGCAGCGAAGGTCTGTGGTCAGGGGACACTAATACCCATCGATTGGACCCCTACGTATGTTCTGCGATATTTTATAGTTTTCGAGAAAAATGCAAGAACCAAGGTCATGTAGCACAAATAAAGGAAAAAATCCGAAAATCGTAAAGAAGTTACATTAAAAAAAAAAGCCATGATAAACTATTTACATACCTACAAATTTGTACGTAACCCTCGGTGCGCAAGTCCGACTCGCTCTTGGCCGGTTTTTTTAAGTTGGTCCTTAGACTTGACATACGTTATCAGTTTTGGGGGCAGCTCATTCACTAACGTTGGTACTACTACATCTCTTCTTGTGTTCTTACCAAAGTAACTTTTGGAACAGTTTGTTACTTTTGGAACAGCAAGTGTCTTCTTCTTAGATGAACAAGTTGGGTAAATATGCTTACGTTCCACTTTGTGGTAGGTATTGATTGTTAACTTGTTCAGTCAAGATATTTAACTACTTTTAAGATGAATCGGGAGTACTTAACACATTTTGAACAGTTCTTCATATTTTTATTATTATCTATAGGTAGTTTTAGTAACCTTATCTGCAAGAAATTAATTTTATTTATCTGTGTAGGGAATGTAAGGGCAGATCCACTCGAGCCATGTTGAGTCAGCCAGTGCGTAATATAAGGTATACAGGACTTTCCTGCTGACATCATACCTACTTCAGATTTTTTAATTTACCGAAAATGGAGCGTAAGTAATTACAAACGTTGTTCAGGCAGATTCCCCGTGAATGTGTTATCTATGACTAGTCCTAGGTACTTATAATAGGTAACTGTTTCTAAACATACACACTGACAAACTTGCTTGTTACTATGCAAACATTCGTACGAATGACCTTTTAATTAGGTACACTAATAAACTGTTTTTATTTTTATGATCTACTTAGCGAGTGAAAAAGCATGCACTTAGTTTTACTTAAGTATATCCATACTAATATTATAAATGCGAAAGTGTGTCTGTCGGTTACCTCTTCACGCTTAAACCGCTGAACCGATTTAGATGAAATTTGGTATAGAGATAGTTTGAGTCCCGGGAAAGGACCTAGGCTAGTTTTTATCTCGATATTCCCACGGGAAGCTTATGCGGGTGAAACCGCGGGCGCTGCTAGTTTATTATAACGCCATTATCATTTACCCACTGAACAACATTGTCATAATCGTTTTGCATAGCTTGCTGTATTATGAGATCGATATTATTATGGCTATAAACCAGGCAAGTATCATCAGCGTACATAAATGCCCTACGTTTTTTTATATACATTAAACATGCTATTGACGTGCATTATGTGTCCTAATGGGCCATATACTGAACCGGTCAGCACTCCGAATTTAATGTCGCCCCGTACACTTTTTGTTCCACTGATACAGACTGTGCGATCTGTTCTCTAGGTACCTACTTGCAAAACAACCATGCGTTCATGGTTCCCCCTTTTTTTTTAGGATGGGAAATCATCAAATGACCCCTCCCGCTCTGGGTGGAGCGGAAGGGAGTGCCAGACTCTTTCTGACTAAAACCCATCCGTGTTCCTTCCTTAGCCCTTTATGTTCCGGGGTAGCGGTAACCCTTTCGGACAATCCCGCTGCCCCTTATGCCACATTAATTCATAGCCTGCAACAAGCCATCGTGTTCCAATGTATCGAATGCTTTTTTGAAGTTTATAAATATAACCATAACTATATTTTTTTCATCAAGACAATTTATTATTGACTTCGTCTGTGAATATCTCTAGCGCAGTTGCAGTACTTCTATTGAGTCTAAAACCGTGTTAGACATTTTAAAAGTGGACAAAGATTAAGCACGCCTAATCGACATGGGCAAGCTACTCCATAAGCGTATTTTAGTACTTTTATAATCATTGAGGTTGTTTGTTGAAGGTTGGAATATTAGGTGACTCAGATCCTCTCTGCAGAGCATCCATGAAGGCTGAGGAACCGTTGCGCATGTGCTCTTTGAATGTTAATACCATTGCTTATTGAGTTGTGCAGGTCAGATGGTAATTGGTTAATACAGATATTGGTACTACAAATTAGTGCAGAAAATTACAATAATGCACATCAAAACATGTCATTAAAATAGTTTTTTTTTTTTTACAAATATTTATAGGGACAGGAAAGCATACACGAACACAACACAAAATCAATTGTGTAAAATAAATGAGGTCTGGAAATTATTTTCTACTAGCTTCTGCCCGCGGCTTCGCCCGCGAGGTATGTCGATAAAAAGTATCGCCTATGTCCTTCCCCAGGGTTCAAAGTATTCCCATATCAAATCTTATCTAACAAACAGACAAACAGATTTTTTTTAATTGTTTGCATTTTTTAAAAAGGTGTTATTTTGACATTACAAACGGACACTTCAATTTTATTTAATTGTAAACATTTGGTTTTTTCAGGACCCCTCATTATTTTTCTTTGATTAATTTAACTAAAAATTATATAAGTAACTTGCTTGATTGCCCGACTTGTATGTTTGTCCACCCAGATGCAGGGTCCCCCTCCGAACCATCCAACGTTTGCTGCCTTCGTAACGGTGGAGCCTACAGAAGGGACAGCTGAACAACTGGATCCAGAGAACAGTTTACTTGGCACTGATATTATGTTCTTAACATCATTTTTTGGTAAGATACTTTTTGACAACATTCATAGTTTGATAGATTTGTTGGCGCACGTTGGCGTGTGCTAAAACGCCAACTTACGTGGCAGTTCCGGTCTTAAAAGGCGGGAAGGAGATCACACGTTTTATGACCTATACTGCCACATATTACCCAGTAACTGGGTTGTGGAGGTCGATAGAGGTCAGATAGGCAGTCGCTTCATGTAAAATACTAGTATCCTGCTGCATCCGGTTAGACTGGAAGCCGACGACCCCAATATAGTTGAGAAAAGACTAGGCAAATGATGACTGCCACGAATGTGCGTTTAGTATGGAGGCATTTGCTTTATAATTGTTTTAACCTGACCAGAAAATGTTTAGTTGCTATAATGATTTAAGGTTTGAACATGAAACAACTGAGGCAGCGAAACCACTAGCTAATATAAACAACTTCGAATCTTCTAAGATGAAACTCTTTTTTTTTTGTCAATGCTGCACTTCTAAATCCTCCGCTTCGGCGAGCTATTTAGCCCTGCCCAGATAGATGGTGACAACACCGAATCTCATAAAATCTGACCCAGAACATATAAAAACTAACAAATGCAAAATTAGCACTGAAGCTGTAATAACGTAATTTTGGTCGCGTTCAGATTATGCTTCTATCATTTCTTGTTCTACGCCCATTTACACTTCCTAACATTTAAATATGAACATTTCCAGTGGCATTCCTATTCAACTGGATCGGTTTCCTGCTCCTCATGTGCTTCTGTCACACGGTGGCAAGTCGCTACGGAGCGCTGGCCGGCTTCGGTCTGTCTCTCGCTAAATGGACACTCATCGTCAAGCATTCCACTGAGCTCGCATCGCATGAGAACTCTTGGCTCTGGTGGCTTATCATGGCGTTTGGTAAGTTGATGATCATATTTGTAGGCGGCGATTTTGAAGAGGTGGGTTGGTCAGACTGTATGCGGAACACACTTTCAATCCCATCCGAGGGTTTTGAAGGAAATCCAAACCATTGCTTCATAGGTTTGACAAATTCGTCTGCCCCACAACGTCAATAACGCAATGAACATGGTTAAACTGTCCATGAAAGGCACAATTATCATGCGGGTGTTGTAATGCCGGTGCAATTTGAAACAGGTTTTTGTCCTGCGGTGGACTCCTATAGGGTGAGTTGATTACCATTAAACTTTCAGACATTTTGTTGTTTAACTCCAATTGTAACAACACCTTCTCTATTTGCGAAAAGAAACCAACAGTTACACAATCACCATTATAAATCACTAGCTGGGCCCCGCTGTTTAACCCGCATAAGTTTCGATCCCGTGGGAATATCGAGATAAAAAGACTATTGCGTAAATTCTAAAACAAAAAATAGCCTAATCCGGAAACCGCGACGTTCTTCTAAACCACAACGGATTCTGATGCGGTTTTCACCATCATTTAAATTTTTTTTCTGGAAGGTTTATGTGTAGGTGTAATGCGTTACTATTAAACTTACATAAAGAAATCTCAATGATTTGAAAAAAGTCACTAAATCCGTGCGAACCAGCTGCAGGTAGCTAGTCTACAAAAAAGTAAAAAGGTCATGTGTCATTCAATCAAGGCTGCCAGTCCTAATATTAACAATCTGTGTCAACGTCTGCTGCCCGCTCAATAGCCACTCCGCCATTTAGCCAATAAGTAGGTACTAACCGAGAGGCGACCTGCGCTTCTTTAAGAAATAGGACATCTTAAGTTGCTTACAGGACCTAAACGCAAGTTGTAGAAACATTAAAAGTATAAGAACGACTACAGAAAACAAAATCTGAAAAATATGTGATATTCTTCAGAATATATGCTAGGTAGAAATTGTGTTGAAAACATAATACAACTAATTTGATACGATAGAAAAAAATCATGAAGATACCTCTAAAAACTTTATTTTTACAATAAAAACCACACTAATATACATACAATCATTATGATTTTTTTATCAGATTATTCTACAAGCAACATGCTAAAGCACTAGTGTTTTTTTTTTTTTTTTAGGTTTTTTGTAAATAGATACTAATTGCTTCATATTTTGCAATAAATTACCAGCGTTGTCATCGCGCTTCTCTTTCTTTTCTATGCAGTCCGACAAAGACCGCGCTTTAGCTCATGTAGTCGCCTTAATCGAATGGTTTCAAGTGCAGAGCTGGATCTCTGAAGTCTTTAAAATGGTGGCAGGGGCATCGACGCGCAAACTGTAACCATGAATTCAGCATTGGTAAATTTAAAATTAATATTGACGGTCGTTACGGGGAGTCAGAAGCCCGAAAGTCTGACAACCAGTTTTACCAAGGGGTATCGTATTACTCAGTAACTGGGTTGTGGAGGTTAGATAGGCAGTCGCTCCATGTAAAATACTGGTATACAGCTGCATCCGGTTAGACTGGATGCCGACCCCAACATGGTTGTGAAAGGTTAAGCAGATGATGATGTAGGGAGTTAGTAGGGATTAGTAATACTAATATCTATACAAAGTTTAAAACAAAGTCGCTTCTCGTTTCTCTCTGTGTCACCGCTTAGAACACCCTAACTTCACAATGGATTTTGATGCGGTTTTCACTATCATTTAGGCGCTTATCACACTGCACCGGAAACCGCTCCCGACCGCACGGAGATGCGGTGTCAGTGTGTTATACCCTGCGGTTTTTGTATACTAAACAAGATTCTACAGTCATAGTTAAAAACCGCAGCACTGCACAGCGTGATAACCGCCTTAGAGCATTTATTCTGGAAATGTTTAGCTTGATATGTCGTCGTGCGTTCTACTTTTCGAGTCTAGGTAAATGTGCATGTAACATAAAATTTAGCACCCATTATACAGGAGACTGTTATAGAAGTTGATTTTAGCGCGGAGCAACGTTTTTGATAAAATAATGAAAACGAAATAAATATTAAATTGAACGTGTTAAATGTGATTGTAGCATAGCAAGTGTGAAACGTGACATTTGCTTAGATAATTGCAGAATATTAATTCATATAATTATGCAAAGCGTTGCTATAGCAGAAGTCAAAACGGTTGCATTTTTAACCAGTGTCGCGTGCCTTAATGTTATACAACAATGTATATTAATTTAAATCACCTTCAATATGATGGACTAGGTAAACCGTAGAACTTAAAAAAGGGGGTGTGGGTTATGAGTTTATGACCACGCGATAGAGGTGAAAACTTAAGACTGGACCCGAGTATACCCGATTCAGCGTTACCGGCCGACTGGACCCGAGTATACCCGATTCAGCATCACCTACCCGAGCGTGACGGTTCAGTTTCGTTCAGTGTTCAGAAAGAGCGCAAAGTGCGCCTAAACAAGTTTTCACTTTAAAAAAATCGATATGTTACTTATATTATTTATGTGCAGGCTAAAGAAAATTGACGTCATGTTAATTAACGTTTCATGGTTCATGAGACCGTTTTGCTTGCCCCGATGTTACCTTGACCACCTGTGCCACCACTGACGCTATTAGCCAATCACACGACAGATTCGAGTGATTTATTTGCAGTCGCTATTGACGTGTTGGTAGTAATGGCAGCTGTTGTTATGCAAAACTGTGACGTCAGAACGTGTGCGTGATTTTGTCGACATTACAAATCCTGCCGAGTATGTCCTTGTTATTATACCTACTGGTGCCGTATTATGACTTTTTAATGCCATCATGATTCCAATGTGATGAGAGACGGAGCTACATGACCGATACCACCATCACTTTTTCGGACTTGAATCATGATGCCATCAATACATCGTTAAATGTGTTTAAGTGGCAGTGACCATCTACCATCACGTGAGGCCGCCTACATATTTGCAACCGAATAAAATAAAACGGTCGACATTTTCTTATTATTTTTAACTAGCGCCTGCTACGTACGCACGGCTACACATCAAGCTATACATTACCAGTTTTAGCTGACCTCGCATTGTATAGGTTTTTCTTACAATCAGAAGTAAGCTTATACTGGTTAACACGTTGGCTGCCAGGCGACAGACACAATAGAAAATCTATTGTTCGCGGTCACCGGTGACCGCGTTGGCAGTCAATGCCTTAACTATAGCTTGATGTGTAGCCGTGTGTACAATAAACATCAAGATTTGTTTATTATGAGAAAGTAATTTTATAAGTGTACACATACATAGTAAACACATAAACCTTACGGAATAAATGCGCTAAATGATAGTGAAAACCTGCTTCAAAGTCCGTTGCGATTTTGTTTTGCGTTTAGAAGAACAACGCGATCACGCAGACACGAAAACCCACTTTAATTTATAATATGTATAGATACTAAATTGCTTTCCCTGTAATCGTCGGTCAATATATGCGACGTTGTCTCGGACAATGGCTGTTTGCATTCATGGCTACAGCTCATTGAGATAACGCGCGTGGCGGTTCAATGCACTGGATTGTTTCATATCTCAGCTATCGAAAAAGGAAAACGTGTTGAGTATTCATGGGCAATGCGTACGCACACGGATAAGAGGGCTAGTACACCTTGGAATTTTATACGGGTTTGGATAAGGAAATGCTGAATTTAATACATTTAAAAGAGGCTGTGCAAAACTGGTTTATATCAACCAATATAGAGATGTTTTTTATTAGACACGTATACAGAAAAATATATACAGGGTGGCAGGTACCATCGCGGCCTTTTCCACCTGATCACTTAAAAATGTTTTCGTCTAAATCCTGCGGCCTAAAGCCTCCGGCGGCGCCAAGCCACGCCCCCTTAAAATTTTCGCATACTTATTAGGAAAGCGATAACGCAATTAGTTGCAACCTGCACTGCGCAGCTTAGTGACACATCACGTGTACTCCTTTCATGAATTTTACGGACGAACTATTTGACCTTGGCGCGCTTACTAGAGAGCGCTTCTATTTTTTGAGTGCAAGCAAAAATGAACTTAGTGGCGGTCAGGCGAGAGTGTCCGTGATAGTACATCGACGCAGAACCTGTAATCATGGATTCAGTACATGATTCTAAACCCCCTGCGTTGAAATATGTCGTCGGTTATTAAAAAACATTGCTTTGCCATATATTTTGACCGCGTAGGTATTGCACTATTCTATGAAACAGCTAATTTTATTTTTAATAACCGACGAAATGTGTCTAAGATATGATGCCGTGCCCAAATTATTTTGTTACGTGCCATTGGTTCGCCATCCCCAATGACTATCTCTGGCCATCACTATTCCCCCATTGGTCTAAAACCATGGTGCTGAATTCATGGTTACAGCTTGCGTGTCAATGTCCCTGCCAGCTACATACAGATCAGTAATTAATGCCATCTTGATTCTGTTGCGAAAAACATTACCCTCCTTGTGGGTCTCGCGGGAAAAGAGTTCCTGGAAGGATTTGGGAGGCCTTTGCCCAGCAGTGAAACAGTACAGACTAACAAAAAAAAATGGGCCTCGCTGCAGTTGGGTAAAAAGTGTTATGCTATTGGCCATATAGATCCGTCTATTATCTCGCACTGGAAAAGTGATCCTATTTTCATAACTGTTACTTGTTGTTTTCATACTATCAGATTTTTATGACGTGAAAGGTAATAATAATTGCACCTGTACATACTTTATTAGTAGTTCATTGATCTGTTAATATATTTGGTTATAATTAGTCGCGTATCAACATTATAAAATACTTAATCATCTAATTTAATCAATATTAATTAATAAGTTTCATGATAAAATTAAATCCATTTAAACGTATTTTCCCACATACAATTTTATTTATTTTATCTGTGTAGACACGGCGACATTATCAAGCTATACATTTCCAGTTTTATCTGACCTTGCATTGTATAGGCTTTTCGTACAATGAGAAGTCCACATTATCCTGGAAATGTATAGCTTGACATGTCGTCGTGCGTACTTTCCAGTATAGCAAAATCTTTATTTCGTGTCTATATTGACCTTTCGCTCGCCAACACGGCAACGCCCTAACCTTTGACCAATTGCAACTTTCACGATTTTGTTTTAGAATAGCAGACATTGACCCAGTATTTGCATTTTTTTTTGGAATACTAACTCTTTTTCTCCTTTTTTGGCCTCACTCAACATAATATACTTTTTATTAAAAAAAACCAGCCAAGTGCGTGTCGGACTACGCACAATGAAGGGTTCCGTAGTTGGGATGAATTTATCCCAAAAACGGGAAGACCCCTATATTATTGATTGATTTATTTACGAGTATCAAAGTACGTCGCATAAATGGTCATATTTTTTATTGCGTTGACTTAGAAGTTTGATTTAAGCTCCGTAGTATTAATTTCAACTTGATACTTCCACGCGTTCCTGAGAAAAAGGCTCTTGACAGACTGACAACGAAGTGATCCCATATGGGCTCAGTTTTTTCCTTGTGAGGTGCGGAAACCTAAAAAACACTATCTACCTGATTTTTTGGCACCTTCGTGTGACATTCATTAGGTTTAGTTATCATACTTGACCGAGCAAGGCCTTTATTTTTGTCAACAATTATATTTGGATGACGTCATAATGCTTTTTATATTGTAGCGATGTTATCTATAACTTATCATCTAGTTTACGTTATCGTAATCACATTGCCTCGTTGGTCTAGTGTTCGCAAGAGCTACTGCTGACCTGAGGTCTTAGATTCGATTCCCGGGTCGGGCAAAGTGTTCCTGGGTTTTTCCATCTGTAATTTCTCAGTAGCAGCCCAGATTTGTACCCGTTTGATGGCAACAGGCTCGACTCCTATTATTGGATAGGACTTAACTGGCGACATGTCGATGTGTTATAGGGACACCTCTACTTAACCTTTTGGGGAATATAACCGTGATGTTATGTTATTTTTAAGCCACGGATACACTAGGGGACAAATTGTGCAACATGCCCCAAACATGTTGCTCGAAAACAACGTGAAAGAGCGTCGGGGACAAAATTGTCGCGAGACATGCTGTACTAGCCAGTAACGGGACGGATGTCGCCCGAAGAGGTTGTGTTGATTTTTTGATAACTCTGGTAGAGTTCGATCAAATGTAGACCGTTTCGTTTCCCCACACTATCGACATGATGAGAGACACGTTGCGCACGCGTCCACACTCAGCGACAACCTGCGCGGCACTGATGCGCAACACGTGCGCCCGCTCTCAGTAAGGGAGCTGGCAACATGTCCCGCGTCACGTAAATGCTCCTCAAAATGTAGAGGGACATGTTGCGGGCCTCGATGCAACGTTGCAGCGTCACATAGATAGCGTCATGTTGCGCGACAAAATGTTCCCTAGTGTATCCGTCGCTTTATTTGTAAACATATTTATAATAATACCATCGTTTAAACGCCCTCTGCTTAACATGTGTCCTCACAGGCAAGTGCAATGAACGGTGACTGACAACACCTGTAGCAATATTGACAGCCAAACAAAAATTTTCTTTTTTTTTTGTTACCGTATTACTTTCATAGGCACTCAATAATTAAAGTTGTTGTAATTTTTTATCGTTCCTTTTCCAGGTATCTTAATCTGCGTGCGCGCCATCATCCAGTACCTGAACATCAAGCGCGGCTGGCGTCTTCTCTCCGGCACGGCCCAGGAGCGACTGCTTTTCTTCTACTAATATGCACTAGCTTTCTGTTTCACTCACACCTGCATCTCTTAAGCATGGTGCGACAAGGATGGACATATGTTGCTCGTTTAGATGGTAATGTCGTTATAGTCAAGCTTAAAGACGTAACACACCTCCTGATATCAAATTAAATTAGAAGTAAAAATTATACGGCGTTCGTCTTAATTCAGAAGATGTGTCTTGTCCTTTTCGCTAAGGATTTCTTTGGTACGGTTCTATAATATCTGGCATACTAGATACTGGAACAGTGCAGAAAAAGTGGTGGACTAGTGGTAATGGCCGGGACAAGCTTACGAGTTGTAGGTCTTAGGTTCGAACCCAGATATGCGCGTTACTTTGTGTAAATGATTTCATTGCCACCGCTCTCAAAACGGTGAACGAAAACATCGAGAGAAAACCGGCATGTCCTAGAACCAAAAATTCGAAGACGTGTGACATCTACCAACCCGCACTGGGCCCGCGTGGTGGATTATGGCCCACTCCCTCTCACTGAGAGAAGGCCTGTGTCTCAGCTGTGGGAACATTATAGGCTGATTATGCTATACTAGATACTTGATGGATATTATATTACTGTATAGAACGTCAGGAGTACGTGCGGATATAGAGATAAATAATTTAGTTCTAAATCCGTCTTATCACACAAAAGCAATGATTAACTGATACTGAGTCAGCGATTTTCTGTACGAGTTGTTGTGCGCATCACAGAGTTGTGTTTCAAAGACATTATGAGCCAATATTTTACTAGATATATTTTTAATTTAATATTCTAAGTAGCTCAGCTTTAGTGTTATATTTGAGCAGATATTTTTATATTCGCAAGTTTGATCAGTTTGATCGTGAATGAATAGGTCTCACCGATGTGAAATTTACTATTGGGTAATAATAATTATCGGGTACTTATTTTGTAACATAGCACTATTAATGGGTAAAATAAGACATTTAATTGGACAATTTTGGTATTAAGTTTAATATTAAATGTAAACTCGAATTAAAAATTTTCGATTACGTGGAATCATTCCGTGGGTAAGTAAAGTGGCATTCGTTAAGTGTAGATTATTATATTGTTATATTTGTAAGTTAATAGTCGCGCCGTTGTTGGTCAAAGTTGTTGGGGAAGGAATAAATCATGTCTACATTTGTCAATGACCTCCTTTTTTTGAGTCTGTTAAAAACTGTGTAGTGACACACACAGATCAGATAAAATGAATCGATATACATGCAATACCAATGTTTCATGAGAACGAAAATATCAAGCCGCTGTGCTAATGTCAGAAGTAATGTATTCAAGCATTTTCAAATGTGTAAATACTGTGTTATATCAACGCCATACACTTGGAATGCATGCATAATGAACATATACTTTAATGAGGGTTTTTAAAAAATGACGTTTACTAGATGGCAGCACTGAGACGTCAGGTCCGGGCACCTGTCACAAGTCGTCGATTAAATGGAAAAATTACATTTTCCAAAGTTATTTTTTAAAATGGAGTCTGATATAAACATTATTTTATATGGATAAAGGACACTTGGAATGATATATAACACGTGTATGTTAGTATGCAACTTAAAAAAATAAATTATATAACTAAAAATTTTGAACGCGTGTGTTGTAAAATTTGTTATTTTGTTTAATAACGCTACTTTTCTATTTAACCGACGAAGTGTCAAGGCGCCTATATTTTCTTTAGTTGTGACTGAATGATGAACGAACGAATGAAAATGATGATCAACATCATATATTTTATATTAATTGTCGAAATGGAAAACCTCTTGTCAAAGTGGCGCCAACTGGTGTCGTGAATTTTCATGAAAACCCTCATTGAACTAGGTCGCCTATTTAAAATTTGATTGTAAACAAATTTACTAGAATATCAAAATGTAGGTAAGTATATTTATCGCTATGAGAGGAAGCAGAAATATACAGGATATAATTTATAAATCGATTCCTTCAGAGCATTTATCGTGCTCATTTTTGCTGGTCATTGAAATTTGACCCTGTATGAGGATCTGCACAAAGTGAGAGGAGCGGAGCAAAGGTTTTTCTAATGGCATTCAATAACACACTGATATAGGTAATAAAGTGAAAAGTTGTATAACGTAGACGCAGATATCAAACTGATAGTGTTGTGTTTGCACTTTTAAACAGTGAATATAAAGTTGATTATTCAATGACATCGAAAAACGCTGTGCTAAACGCCGAGCCTAAAGAAACGTATGATTCGATCAACGACGGCGAGTGTGTGTGAATTATCATAATGGTGGCTTATAAGGCCAAGATATTAAAACTGCTAGTCTGTATTTAAATCATCTTGGTGAATATTATCCTAATGTACTGTTTACCGATCCTTTTTAAATGGTGTGAGCTTTTCAATGGGTCAAGACCTTTGTGTCTGTGTTACTGCTGAAAGTAGCATGGAGGTGATGCCATAGACAATGAAATAATATGAAAATCATAGAGAGAATTGAATTTCGGCGTAACATACGCCCTAATGCCCAAAAGCGTTATTTCGAACTCGTTTGGAGCATATGATATTATGTTAAACCGATTAAAAGATTCTAGCTTTTATTCGATTGTGTCAATTTTATTTATTGATCCACCCCCATGCGGGTTATTGGGGCAGCGTGGTGGGTTATGGCCCACTCCCTCTCACAGAGAGAAGGCCTGTGTCCCAGCAGTGGGAACAATATGGGCTGGTTATGCTTGTTATTCGATTGATTTAATGACGCTAATCAAGAGGGTTGGTAATTTGTACATTTATTTAATAGTTTTATTTTTTTGTAATATTCTAAATAATAACATCTCTTAAGAAATGCTTCATGATTTATGAATGTTTGAATAAACTTCCTCAGAATGTTAGTGTTTATTGTAAGTAATTACTTGATTTAGTAATATTCTCACCGTTTACTAAGGCCGCGACTTTTTCTATTTCGCACCAAAAATTAAATGTCAATGGAAGTTTCGTGATTAGATAACTTTATTTTTAATAACATAATGTTTTAGTGCAATAATGTCTAGTTCAGAGTTTCTAGTGGAAATAAATACGTTATAATTATTTTATTATCTTTTATTTTAAAACCTCAAAATAGTAGTAATAAACCTCCAAATGCATTTTCATAAAAAAACGTACACAGCTCTAAGATGCTTCTAATAGTTCTAATGCCTTCTATTGATGGTAATGAGGCCTCAGAGAACGTCAATAGAAGGCCATTTTAACATGCTTTTATTAGCTTCACTTGTAACTAAATAACTAACAAACAATGTAAGTAATAAAATGTAAGTAAAAAAGTCAATTTTAACCTACTTCTAATGGTCAGTTCAGGAGGTGGATAGTGGAACTCTTCAGTGGGGGCTAGTAAACTCGAGGGAGTTTGGGCACATATGATTTGTTTTGACGAGTCCAACAGATTGGGTTTGGTATCGAGGGTCTGGTGATGGAGCCAGGAGATGCATAGTGTGGAGTTTTCAAAGGCGTTGACTAACGCATGCAGCGAGCGTAATTCCGGTCAACGCCAGGAGATGGCGTTGAATTCCGCTCGTTTACGATTTGACTAGAGTGTGTATGAGTACGCAGTTAAATACTTATAAGAGTACGCGCGTACTCTTACAAGCAATTATTTTTAAGTTAGTTTCGTTACTTTATTTTTTTTTTCTTATTCGTTGCAAATAGGTACATATGTATTTGTAAATAAAAATATAATATGTAATGTGTAATTTACCGCAAAAGAGCAAAGTCAAATATTTTGAGTGGGTCTTCATACAAGCTGGCTATCGAGGAGCCTTTGGCTTCAAAGAATGTACCAAAGTGTGTTGCAAAACTATATTCAAAATCTCTTCCTGAAAAATTCAAAAAGCCTTTTAAAATGCCAAAGTAAATGCCCAAAAAAGAAGGTTTGCAGATGCCCAGCATGTATTGAAATCTGCGTAGACCCCCCGCAGAAGTCTGGATAGGATGCTCAAAATTCTCCGAAGGGTGGCATGAGGCTTGTACGACTTATGATGAGGGTCAAGCAAATTTTATTTGCCACCTCTGCAAGTAAAAAAAAAAGCAATGCACCACTCGCGTACTCTTATCGACGTATACGCGTACTCTTATCCAATAGTACTTGTAAGAGTACGCAATTACCATTTCTGATTATTTTTGTTATTTTGAGAGATATAACGTATTTTTTTTACTTTATGAGAGATGTTCAAATTGTAGACGTAATAAATGCCTAGTTGATTTCCTAGACTTCATTTTTATTTTTTCAGAATATTTTGAACCTTAAATGCGTACTCCTAGACCATACCCTAGCGCTCGCTGGCCGCTGCCGCGGCACCGCTCGCTTCGCGCGCTCTGCTCACGAGCTCACTCGGCGCTTAGTTACCATAACATAACATGACGCCTGTACCTAATCCCCGAAGGGTTTGGCAAAGGAAAGGTGTATTTATAGTACTTACACCCATTTCCATCAACCGGGCACAAATCCAGACTCTGACTTACTGCAACCAACTGTGTTATAAGACCAAGTTCTAAGACCAAGACCATGTTAGTGGCATATGGCCCTCCGTACAACATCACCATGCTATCTGCGAATCGAACTTTCGCCAGGATAGGCCCACTAGAGGCAACGGTGCCTACCTTCAAGTGTGGATACCTTCTTGAAGCACATGACCATTATCGACATACGGCATCAGTAGGTACAACAACACCTCGCTGTCTGCGAACTGCGGCTGTTTCTTCATCTCTACGATGAAGTACGTAAAGTCGGCGAGCGCTTGGTCGATGTTCAAGAAACGCAAGTTTTCTGCTTTGAACTCCCGGTATAAGATATCGATAGAAAGAGAGATTATTCGCTGTAATCTATATGTACTCATAATATAAAAAGTACTAATATCTATAAATAGGTAAAATGTGTGAGTTTGGATGTAAACAGAGGGTAATCTTCGGAACTACTGATCCGATTCCGAAAACTCTTTCTGTAATGGGAGCTACAGTATTGTCGAGTGTCATACACTTTATGTTAAAACAAGAATTTCACGCGGACAGTCGTGGGCAGAAGCTAGTACGAAATGATACACAAAAGATGTTGCATTTAGCTTTAAAGACAATAATGCTACTTTCTCTTAGACGAATCGTCGAATCGTCTTCATATTATTATGAAGGAGGATATCGCCTGGGCCATGGAGGACATCGGCTGGGCCATCAGAGCAGTGGTGACACAGTGGTAACGGCCCCGACTTCCGAGTTATACGTCGTGGGTTCGAACCCAGCCAGGCGCTTTACTTTGTGTAAATAATTTCATCACCATTGCTCTCAAAACGATGAAGAACATTGTGAGGAAACCGCCATGTCCTAGAACCAAAAATTCGAAATATGCGACATCTACAACCCTCACTGGGCCCGCGTGGTTGACTATAGCCCAATCCCTCTCGAAGGGACGAGGCCTGTATCACAGCAGTTGGAAAATTATAGGCTGATTATGATGAGAAGACCTTTACCCAACAGTGGTCGAATAAAACCTATTCAGAAAACAAAAAAAAAATCGCGTCGTGGATAGTGTTAGTCCTTGCCAATGAACGCATGACAACTCACAGAAGACGCTATTATAGACGCACATGCCAAGCTTATAAAAGCGTGTTAAATCCGATACGCATGTTAGTTAGCCCCTATGACTAGCGTGGGTGCAGTAGCTGCTGTCGTTACTTTAGTATCTACCTACTGCATTATTTTCCGAAAAATTTTCGACTACGTACATTCAGATTTTCGGCCAATTATGGTACTAATATAACTCTAACATTATAAGAAGGCAGGTTGTTTATCGGTAACTATCAATGACGTCAACACAATAAAGGCCAACGGTGGCACTTTTCCCATTTTCTATATCTGCACGCACCCTCGTTACAGACATTCTATTGACAAATATGATCACAATGCAGCTGTGTTATTCTAACTGTAAAACCACTGGCTTGATAAGTCGGTTAGTGCCAAAAACTACCCAGTGCCATGCCAACCGCCGCGGAGGGTTGACGAAGTGCGTCATAATCTACTTCATCGCTCCATTTCATAATTTTCCCGCGCCGTTTTGGCGAAACACGTCTATAAGCTCACTGAGTCCTTATGAAGGAAGAAAATTTCGCGAGTTTTCCTTGGGACTTCGTAACAACTTTAACGTGTTTAAAGGACAATAATTTCTACAGAATATAAGTAAGTAATTATGTAATATTTTTTAGTATCTACCTATGTCTAGATAAACTTAATTTTAGCTAACTCTTCTGTCTTTCAGTCTAATCTAGGCACTTGTTTGACTTAGTTACTTTTATGGTACTTAGGTCATAGCTTTGCAGTGTTTCGTGTCCTATTATGTTTAGGGGGAGACTTGGCAACTGGCGCGGTGCCAGTCTCGCCCATGGCTGCGATTCAGGGTGTAATAATTTTCAGTGATTTAGACAGATGAGCATGAACCGTTTTATAAACTGTATGATTTATCCCCCATCAAAAACAGAAATGTGAAATGAGAGCCAAGTTCAATATTATGATATATGCCTTGGTTGTTAACTTCAACGACAAAAGAAGTGAGATCTAAATGGGTGCCAAGTTCAATTGGGTCAGTCCTGAAATTTATTTATAAAAACATAAAATATTTTCTAAAGAAAAATGACGATTTTTGGACGTTAATTATATCTAAATAACCGTTTGAGGTGTTTATAAAATTTGGAGCACATATGTATCTCGCAAATCTCAAGATATGAGCCAAATTTGACATTTTTATGTGAAATATTTTTTGAGTTATGAGGGGATCAAAAGTGGCTCCAAATGGTTCGTGCTCGCCAGTTCTGCTAGCTTGAACTTGGCTTGACACGCTACCGCGTGTCTAGATGACGTGTGACTTCGGCCGAGAATGAATTACTTAATTTCAGTTTTAGAGGCCAATTTTTAATGTAGTTACCTAATGAACTTGTGGTAAAGTTTGTAAAACTAGGTACATAATAGAAGGAACTCACATAATTAATCAGACGCGGATTTAATTTGTTCATATTACTTTAATCCTAAAAGTGTAATATTTAAAAGCAACGTCGTAAACAACGGACCTACCTCTAAATCGAAAACCAAAAAGTACATATTTTTTCTATATATTTAAGTACACTTTCACGGCATACCTACCTAAGTCCTCATAACTTTCGGTTGATAGAACAGAGCAAGTCCATAATTTCTAAATCAACGAATCATATCCCATAATGAAGACAGGATATTAAAAGGGATCCGTCTTATACAATTATCTCGTAAATGACATAATGTCTCGCCTACTCGACGCCTGTCGCAAACTCCGCCTATCCTTGGCGTTTATAACTCCTTGGTTAGGACTTGAACTCATGACCCGTAAAACATTGATCCGGGCATTATTATGCTGTTCATAGATTCTTTTTATTGCTTCGTAGAATAATTTATATTGTGAACTACGGCGCGGTTGCGACCTGGTACCTACTCAAACTCAAAGCATTTATTTCAAATAAACCAACTACAGGCACTTTTGAATTGTCAATGGGTCGGTCAGTCAGAAAGATGAAGTTAGTTGCCCATTCCAAAGCGTAGTAGGTACCTATCCTATGGAGAAGAACAGCCAAGAAACTCCACGGACACTCTTTCAAATCAAACAATTATTCATTTAGTATAGTTACAGTTTTTAAACTGTTACGATACGGTAGTGGAACTATATACAGTCTAAACGACGAAGTTTTGCGTGATACTGGTGAATCTAGACCAAGTAGGTGCTTAATACAGTTTGTCCAAAAAACGACATTCATAAAATATTAATGAAAATAACGTAAACACTACAGACTCATTCGTAGCGTAAACATAGGATACATAGGAATTTTGTCAAATCCGTGTCTACGGAATTCGTAGCACGCGTAGACTTTGCTACGGTAAGAGCTACGAAAAAAGATGTAATTGGAAAACTAGTTCATGAAGTTACGATTGTGAATCTTACGTCCACCGGAGACGGCTGGTGTGGTAAATGGAATGATGAATCACTATTTTTATTTATAGTCAACAATATTTAGTAACAATGTGCCCATAGAGTTTCATGCCCTTTCATCTCCATAGGAACCTACTACGCTTTTACTTAGACGAGTACTTCGACGCCTAAGTGTCCTTTGGTTTGTATTTATTTGTATAGTTAGCCGTTTACTATACTATCTAGTGTAATAGTTAGTTATCTATACATACAATAAAATAACTACGCTGTGTAATTACTAGCTTCATTTTTTTGACTGACTGCCTCCTTGACAATTTAAAAGTTTCTGTAAATGGTTTAATGGTTTGAGTTAGTTGTTGTAGTTTTTCAACATCTAACGTAGGTATGTAGCTTACCCTGTTAAGGTATGGTTAACTGTTGAGCTTACTTTTCAAATGCTAGAATAATTTGTTGGTACATTGTTACAATTTATTGGAATCCAATTTTTAGCAAAACGGATTAATTAGGATGGCTTTTACCAAGGGGTATCATATGTTACCCGGTAACTGGGTTGTGGGGGTCAGATAGGCAGTCGCCATATAAAATACATACTGGTATTCAGCTGCATCTGATAATACTGGAAGCCGACCCTAACAAAGTTGGGAAAAGGCTAGGCAGATGCATTAACCTTTATTTAAAGGGCTATTGGATAGTCCTTTAGATTAAGTTTTCAGAGACCATTTACTCAATAAGCAAACGGAACAGGAATAGACAAGAAAGCTTCAATAGACATGAAAGCTTATCCTATCAGTCAAGCACTTACCTACGTTCCGTATCTCCACCGTCGAGGGTCAATGTTTCCTTAGCTCTTATTCGTCAATCTATTTTGAACATAACTATTTGTTGTTTGCTAGAAGTTATCTATCTACCTACCCAATAGATGCAATTGTTGCAATTTATACACCTACAAACTGAAATATTATATTTTCTGCTATGTCGATATCCAAATCGACCTGCGTGGCAGGTAATTGCGTAAAAACACTCTCAGTAGGAATGGCTTACATGTTGACAGTTCAACAACATTTATTGAGTTTTATACTTTGTAGAGCAAACACATGTTATGAAGCAATGGATTACCAATATCCTTCAAAATGATACAGATTGAGTTTGATAGTGTGTTACGAAACTAATGTTTTTTTTTTTTGGGATTTGCTTCTCTCAGTTCATCCTATGAGGATGTCTACTGCTTAACCGGACTTGCCTGTGGATGCCATAGTTAAGGCCTCCAGTCAGGGCTAAAAAACTTAAAATTAAGCGACTACGCTAAGAACACCCCCTGCGGGGTTTGGACCTCGGCTTAGGGCGTCGTCGCTGGAAGAGGACAGCAAGGGACAGGCTGGATCGGTATTACGAAATTAGGGTGCTGTTTTGAGTACTTTTATAAACAGAAATAATATACACAATGGGATCACTTCATTGTTTATCTCGTATCTCGTAAGTTCCTCGTTTGTAAGTATACTTATTGGAAAACGCGACGATTCTTCTTCTGTGAACTTATAACTTGAGAACGACTTTTGTTGTTGACAACGATGAGGACGAGTTCTTTAGTTTTTTTATACATATACTTATACATAGTATTATTTTAAGACGGTTATCTTTTAAATTAGGTATGTATTTTTTACTCTGAGTTACTTACCTACATTTATTATGTGGTTTAGTAATACTTTTATTCGTTTCCAAAGTGCGAACTGGACAGTGGACAGGCCATGGTTCGTCTACCTGTCACTCTTAAGATCGATGTTCCCATCATATTTGTGCCAAAGTAACAACAAATAGAACATTGGCACTGACTGTAACTCTACATGTCTTATCGATACACCTTCGCCATAGCGTATATGATTCATAAATCATATGAATGCTATCCATACTTTAATATTATAAATGCGAAAGTCTCTCAGAAACTCCTCTCCCTGTCTATCTGTCTGTCTGCTAACTTTTCACGTCTCATCGGCTGAACTGATTTGGATGAAATACACACGAATAAACCATACATGGCCTGGGTACTTGATAACTCCACGCGTTCCTGAGAAAAAGGGTCTTGACAGATGGACAGACAGACGGACAGCGAAGTTATCTTACATATATTCGGGTTAAGATTTTTTCTTTAATTTTTAGTTATGTTATTGCAGTACTTAGGTCAGGACAGTACTTAGGGACAGGGTTTTTTCCGTGGTTTTTTCTCATTTTATATGCAGGTTTTCTTTTACATATTTTAATGGAACTACGAGTATGATTATTTTGTATATTTTTGTGACGCTGACTTTCAGCCAGGGTGAAAAAGATCCGATAAAATTCCTGTTTGGTAGACGGGCGGAGGCTAGCCGCTTCCGTTTCATCTTGTGCCAGACAACTGGTCACCTTGCCAAATGCCTGTTAATGAAACGTGATCTAATTATAGAGATACCTATCTAAGAACTAAACGAACGATGGAGATCGTAAATTCACATTGGATAATATGCCTACCTACCTACAAGATTCATAATCATCCTATAAGGTTCCCACTGCTGGGACATAGGCCTCCTCTCTGTGAGAAGGAGGGGACTAATCCACCACGCGGGCCCAGGTCAGGTTGGTGGATGTCACGTGTCTACAAATTGTTTGGTTCTAGGACAAGCCGATTTCCTCACGATGTTTTCCTTCACCATTTTGAAAGCAGGGATGTTGAAATGAAATAGACAAAGTAAATTGCCTGCCTGGGTTCGAACTCACGACCACTCGTAAGTCTGGGCCTCGACCACTTGTGACTACACATCTACTTATGACTACTACTATATTGTTTACCTTTTACTAGTTAACTACCCATTTTACCTGTTTTGTAATTACAGTTTATATCACCTTTGAAGTATGACATAAATCGTAGCAGAACAAAACTTTCAAACCTTGCTTGCTGTATACGGTGGATTGGGTAACCAAGCAATGCTTTGATGGTACAATACATAAGTACTTGGTCCAACTTTCAGCGAATACTAAAGTGATTTGCCAAATTTCTTCTTGCAAGTAGCGATAAGGTACTTTGGGTAGGTCCTCGTAGATCATTTCTTCTGTTTCTAGGGGAACCTGCGCACTAGTCAGCCAGGTTGCGGCAGACAATCGAACATATGACGGTGTATGGGAGCCCGCGCACTAAGCAGCCACAAACTCCTATTGTTCGACTGGCTGCCGCAGCCAGGCTGCCTAGTGCGCGCAGGCTCTAAGTGGTATGGCTTAATGCTAAATAATACCAGCCTATGTCCCACTGCAGGGCAATGCCTCTGCTCATACTGAGAAAGCTTGAGCATTGATCACCACGCTTGCTCAAAGCGGGTTGGCGATTTCAGACTTATATTAAGATGTTTTTTTTTTACTGATGTAAATAATGTCCAAGATAAACTCAGAAAGTACATAGTATGAATTTTAAAATCGCATTGGTACTTGCCACGGATATCGATAGTACTTGCCACGATTTGAACTATAATCTTAATGTAAGAAAATAAATTAACTTTAAGACTTCATCAGGGCTCCGACAAAAACCGACTAGTTAAAACAATTCCTCTGGGCAGGTTTACATAAGTATTTTAGTGTAGGTACCTTCCAAGAATAAACCTAAATCACGAGTTTCACAACTTTTCTAAAGTTGTGAAACTCGTGATTTTGATTAACGATGCTTGAAACACGTGTAAGTACCCATTGTTGGCCCGGTCCCGAGTGCTACACGTGACAGAAGCGGATGCAATGCCCTTTAAGACGTGACGTTGAGAGTTCAGAGAAAATAACGTGACACAGACCTACACTGGTACTTAATTAGAACGGTAAACGGGAAGGAAAAATACGAGTCGGAATCGCACATGAAGGGTTTCGTCAGCGTACCATATTTAACACTACATTTTAAGGGTTCCATAAACAAAGGGTAAAAACGGGACCCTATTACTAAGACTCCACAGTCCGTCTGTCTATCTGTCACTAGGCTGTATCTCCTGAACCGTGTTAACTAGAAAGTTGAAATTTTCACAGAATGTGTGTTTCTGTTGCCGCTTTATGAATTTTTTCAGCACTTTATTTTCAAACAAGATAATATTTACATAATATAAGCTTTAATCTAACAGATTTAAAATTATAATATGTATAACAACAAATACTAAAAACAGAATAAAATAAATATTTACTCCCATACAACAAACGTGATTTTTTAAATTGTATTGGAACCTTTCGTGTGCGAGTCCAACTCGCAGGTGGGCGGTTTTTTTTTAAACACGTTACTTGCATGGGTAGGTACCCCCTTAAATTTTTAACTTTATTTTATCGTCTTTTGTTATAGTAGTAGTAGTAGTACACACTCTGTGAAAAGGGCTTTGAAGATCCGTGGCATTAATCTCCGAAACGGCTGGAACTATTTTGACCGGACTTTCGCTGCCAGATAGCTGATGTTATAAGGAGTAACTAGTCTAATTTAATTTTAGAAAAATATGCATTATTGTTTTCCGATGACTACGCGAATAAAGTCGCGGACACAGCTAACCACTATTACATATTAGGTAATTCCAACACTTTCTGCTTCTATTTTCAGAACCTCCACAATTTCCGTAAAAGCTTTCACACCTCACTACCCAGAAAGAACGATTTCCATTGAAGGGAAAGTATGACGCGAACTCCCTACCACGGACGTCACAAACGCAACGAAATCTTTACGTAATAAATATATACGTCAAACAAACTTGCGAAATATATCCCTTCTCATTTAAAAATTCCCTAGTCTGTGATTGAATGAAATGATATGATGTGATAATTATGAATGAGATGTCTAGTGCGACGAAGCACTTATCGTAACCGTAACAAGGTTCATATTTCTGTAACAAAAAATTGATTATAATAATAGCGTAGTGTTCCTGCCAGGTGTACTTGGCTTGTAACAATATTCTAATTTAACTATAGTCTGGCAGCCCTTGATCTAATTTGAGTTAGCTAATCGCGTGTCTAGTCTGTTTTTAGGTCAAAAACTGTCTAGAAGATATATCGTTTTGTTGAATGAATTTAATTACTTATTATTTTATGTCTGTTGTATGTTAGCCCACTGTAGAGGGACTCGTGGCTAAGCACATCCGCATGGGTGGATCGAAGGTTAAGCTACGCTCGCCGCGGTTGGTTCGTGGATGGGTAACGCTCCATTAGATACATATCGTGACCCGGATCTAGATCGAAAGGCACGTTACTCCTTCGGTCCCAGCTGTCATTAGTAGATCTTTGACAGTCGATAAATACGGTTAGTCGGAAGCCCAAAAGTCGACAACCATGGCAGTCTTACCAAGGGGTGTGTTCACGGAGTACAGAAAGAAGTGTTATACCTGGTAACTGGCTGTTAGCGGTCAGGTAGGCAGTCGCTCCATGTAAAATACTGGTATGCATCTGCATCCGGTTAGACTCGAAGCCGACCCAAACGTAGTTGGGAGAAAGCTAGGTAGATTGATAGCCCATTGCAGGGTAGACTTCCCACTCTCCTTCCACTTCTGTCTATCTAGGGCTAATAGGAACACTCATTGTTGTCTACAAACATTATTTTACTTTTACGCACAGTTAGCGCAGTGGCTCAGAGATGCCGCGGCGTATACGGTAGTCACAGGTTCGCAGTTCCTGCAACATAAACTAATGTTTCTTTGGCCGTCAGATTTTGATCTTGCCGTTTGTGTATGTCAGATTGGTGTTTGTAAACGTACGGATGGACCACGTTTTGAAAAACAAATCAAATACCTACTTGTTAATTTTGTTATTTTCTCGTGTTTACATTTGTTTTTTTTTTATTGTAGTGTGTCACTTTTTAGTTTGTAAATTGGTCTGCGCCTTAGGATTCTATTCTGTAAGTGTATGTAAAATAAAATAAATAAAATATTTGACCTGAATGTAGGTACTTTCAGGAAATTTTATATCAACCAAATGTAATAAGACAGGCTTATCCCAGGAAATCACGCGTTCGTAGGTATGTTTACTCAAATGTAACTTGACAGATAACGGACAATACGTTGTATTACTAAAATATCAATATTGACAAGGAATCAAGATTTATTTACATGCTACTTCAAAACTTGTACTTGTTGAGAACTAATCTACTTACTCACAACTTCTATTTCTGTACCGTCATCCTACTGAGCACAAATTCTTAGACAAATTCTTTGAGAGCAGTGGTGGCGATGGCGCTGCCACGCCACCGCCGCCGCCGCGCCGTTGAAACGGCTGCGGTTCGAACCTTTACGGGCGCTTTACTTTGTGTTAATTATTTCATCACCACTGTTCTCAAAACGGTGCACAGTGGAACGAATGTATGGGAGCGGTTGGACGTAGACATGTCCGAAAAAAAAGAGTAAAATTATGCCAAACTAATGATGCCATCTTATTCGATTACTTAATGCCTTCATAACTTGTGGTGATGAATTTCTTCATAACTCCCATATTTCGGGAGTAATTTGAGAAAATGTGAAATTTTACTATGAAAATGAGTGTATCGAGCTCTCTCCCTCCTGATTCCGGGCTAGTTTCAAGTAGCGGTCTCTAATATCATAATGCTAATACTAAGAGCTATATTTAATACTAAGACACATAGTGCGCCAAATGTGCACTTTCTGGGATAAAGAGTGATGTTTATTTTATAACACAATTTTTTTATTTTTTGTTTATTTTGTTGATTAAAACCGTTTTTCTAAAGGTTTACCTTATTACAATAACATTTCTGAGCAGCCAATTAGAGAAGATATAAGCTAATTAGGATATATAATTAGGGACTTAAGGTTTACATATAAAACTGATGCACTAATGATTACTGATAAGAACATTGCTATTATTTAATTACTAAATGGCTCTTAATACACTAATTTAGCATGCATCATTTACTAATTATCACAATAACTAATTACCTTGCAATATTTAACAAAGGATACCTGGGATACCTGGATTTTATATAAATAGGTCACTATTAGTAACTTTAAAATCAGTGTTGATTTACACCTCGTTGTATCCAAGCTAATCTCGCAATGTATTTTCCAAATTTTAATACAAATCTTGATATTCACGTTGCTTTATGCGCACGCGCACATAAAGATTTACGCGACTTTAACTATTTGTTCAGTGTTTTAAAAGATAACAGTTGTGTTCAGTTATGTGAAAGTGCTGAAACAAGTTTAAAAGACTGGTGTCGTCGATTTTGCTACCGAATTTATGCAAAATGGACACAGTCTGGAAGAAGCACAGATAAGTTTCGGAAGAAACATGAGATTTGGCTACAGGCTGCAATTCAATGGCCGGAATTACAGAATGAAAATATGGAACCTTCTACAGAAAATATAAGTGACGTCATCGAGCCCATAATTTCTCCTGCTAAATCTGATGCTTCAACTTGTACACATCCTAGTCCTCGTAAATCTTTTGAGGACCTTAGTAACCGGCAAAAAAGAAGACGCACTGAATATAGTCTTTCATGCAGCAGTAGCAGCGCTGAAATTATGTTTTCGGCCGAAAGGGCGCTTCAAAAGGCAGGACAAAGCGATACAGCTTATGTTATGAAATACTTGACGGAGAATCCAGAAGAGGCCTCAAAAATCAAAGCCTTCATTGAAGGTAAATCAATTCAGGTACGGGAAATATCCCCTTTGAAGGCATTGGCTCTTTATGTATCGATGAACTTATCGAAATGGCGCTATAACACTCTTCGGGATTTCAACACTCAAGAAGGAGCTCTTCAATACCCGAGTTACTACATGTTGGTTAAAGAAAAAATTAAGTGCTATCCGGCCAAAGAAGATCTCACAGTTACAGAGAGCTCTGCAAAAATCAAATTACAAGCCTTGATGGATTTAACCTCAAGAAGACTTATTAGGTCGTTAGAAACCCCTGTTGATCCCAATCAACAGCTCGTATTGACCAGCAAATGGGGTTTTGACGGATCATCTAGCCAAAGCATTTATCATCAAAGGACGAGTGAAGATGAGCAAATCGATCTTGCTAGTAATTTTATGATTAGTCTTGTACCACTGCGGCTCGTCTCAAAAGGTGTAACAATTTGGGAAAACGAGCGACCATCTTCCACTTCATTTTGCCGGCCAATATTGTTTAAGTTTATAAAGGAAACCAAAGAAAATGTGCAGAGAGAGATGGCTGAAATCGAAGCAGAGATTGAAGCCTTAACTCCATCCACCATCACTGATGGAATTAGTGTCAAACACCAACTGCTGTTGACAATGATTGATGGTAAAATTCATTCCATTATATCCAATACAGCAGCTTCAGTGTGTGACATATGCAAGGCTTGTCCTAAAGAAATGAATAATTTAGAGTTAATCAAAGATAAACACGCAAACGAGGACATGTATAAATATAGCTTAAGCACCCTTCACGCTTGGATTCGCTCAATGGAATGCTTATTACACATTTCCTACAAATTAGACATAAAATCATGGCAAGTAAGGGGTGATATAGCAAAAAGGCAAGTTGATGACAGGAAGAAAAGAGTTCAAGAGGCTGTAAGAAGAGAAACGGGCTTACTTCTCGATGTTGTGAAACAAGGCAGTGGATCCACCAACAATGGCAACTCGGCAAGGAGATTTTTTGAAAACTACACTAAATCTGCTGAACTGACCGGAATAGATGCTATGCTTTTAAGAAAAATCTGTGTGATCTTGCAGTGTATTTCATCAGGAGAGAAGATCAACGTAACTAAAGTCCGAGAGTTCTGCTTTGATACTGCTAAGCTTTACGTGGAGTTATACCCATGGTATTATATGCCTTCTTCACTTCATAAAATTTTAATGCATGGGCCAGACATAGTTCAGAACATGTCAATTGTGCCCATTGGTTTTCTATCCGAAGAGGCATCTGAGGCTAGAAATAAAGATTTTAGAAAATATAGAGAGGGGCATTCTCGAAAGCATAGCAGTATCTCATGCAATGAAGATATTATGCACAATCTTTTACTGTCTTCTGATCCACTTGTTACAAGTATCCGTCCAAAAGGAAATAAGTTTGTAAAAAAATCTTCTTTTAAGGAATTTTATGAGCTTACGGATTCTGAGAAAAGTGATATCGAATTTGTTAACATAAATGATTTAGCGGACATCGATTCTGAATTTGAATTAATTGATGATGATGATGATGACGAAGATAATTAAATGATGTTATTGTTTTAAAATGTGTAACTTAGTAAATTAGAGCTTACATCTTAATTATTTATTGTACTTTTAATGAAACTAGGTAATTTATTATCAACTTACTTAAAAGTCATACTCTCATCAGTTCTTGTGAATATTTTTGTTAATATATATTTCTGTATATATATAATATATTTATAGACCTCTTAATAAGTCTGTCTGCGGTTTAAAGTAAATACAAATGGGGAAAAAACGTTTTTTTTTTTAAATTTTCATTTCCTTTTATCCCAGAAAGTGCACATTTGGCGCACTATGTGTCTTAGTATTAAATATAGCTCTTAGTAATAGCATTACGATATTAGAGACCGCTACTTGAAACAAGCCCGGAATCAGGAGGGAGAGAGCTCGATACACTCATTTTCATAGTAAAATTTCACATTTTCTCAAATTACTCCCGAAATATGGGAGTTATGAAGAAATTCATCACCACAATTTATGAAGGCATTAAGTAATCGAATAAGATGGCATCATTAGTTTGACATAATTTTACTCTTATTTTTCGGACATGTCTACGTCCAACCGCTCCCATACATTCGTTCCACTGTGCGGTGACGGAAAACATCGTTTGGAAACCGGCTTATGTTTATCCGGATTAACGGGTTAGGAAACTTTTTATCCCGTTTTACGTTCCCGTCGAATAATTTTACCCTCAATGCGGGCGAAGCCGCAAAAAGTAGTAGGTAGGTATTTGATATTTTTCTTATGACGTAAGCAGAGTTTTTCTTATTTTAGTTACTGTTACTCACTGAACTTTCGAATCAATATGTCTCTGCAATGATAGATGTCTGCTTTAATACCAAAAAAGTAAATACCTACTTAATAAGAACGGAACAAAAAAAAAACTTCGAATTGCGTTGAAAACTGTGGTAAGAAGAAAATGATCTCTAAGATAACAGTTACAAGAGATGTATTTAAAAAAATCACGTGTTGCGACGGCCCCTAATAATCTAGCATAAGGGCGGAAGGATGATATAAGTCCATGTATGATTAAAAGTCCGTTCACAGTTATTTCACCTTTGACAGCAGCAAACTAACAGCAACCTTATAATAACGAGTATAAAGAGCATAATGATGGCAGACTTGTCAGTAGCTCAGCAGCCCAGCAGCAACCTCATTACCCCTTACTAATAAACGTGTATAGCGTCTGTATAGTTTTGTCACAACGCTTTGTCTTCTTCTTTCGAAAGTCAAATTACTGACGACTGGAAGAGAGAAATCGGTGTGTAACTATTCATCTAATATTTAAATATGTTTATTAGTAAGGGGGTTAGAGTAAAAATCACTGTGATTTGGACAGTGATTCAAAATCAGAGCTAAAATACTTAACTGTGAACGCACTGAAGATACTACTAAAAAAAGATCGAAGAATTTACTGACCAAAGACAGTCCCAGTTTATCATCAGGACCTTAAAACAGCGTAAAATTCAAACCTCTAGAAAAAGCAAGACTGTCAAATTGACTTCGCCAGCGTTATCACAAAATATCACTCAAAATATCAGTTATCAGTGAACCTATTTTATTTTGCAAAGAATTGCAATGTTATTAAAATTATGGGATGTCAGATAAACTACAACTAAATAACATACATTTTTTATTAAGACCGTCAGGAGAAATGAAAGAATCAACAGCTGTCTACTCTAATTTATGTACATATTTTTTGTAACTTTGTATATGCTGGGAAACTTATTGTGGCTCCTGTGAGGGTGAGTAAAGCAAACGAAAAACAAGACAAAGTAGCTGATATATAGACCGATCTTTAGAGAATTCCACTGACCGAAAAAAGTAGGTAACAGAATCACCTATCATTGTTACGTTACCAAATAATTGATGAGACTTTAAGCTAAGTACTGTAGATTAGGTATGTCAATAAAGAAACTCTTTGTGTATAAAAAAATATAAGATCCGATGATCAGGATGCCGTTCGATGTCCACCACGCACAGAAAAGATAAAAACCAGCAGATGAAGTAATTTTTTACTGGGTATAGCGTTAATAGCGTTATTGGCGTTATCTCAATGTCTCACTGATGGTGGCGAGTATGTTGGATCGTTCCCTACAAAATGGCTGACCTGGTGCTGATCCAAAAGCGTCATGTTCGTGAACGGGCGCCGTCAGTTGAGACTGGTAATTTCTTAACTGCCAGGGCTTATTTTCAATCTTATATTTTGAATTGTTTGCTTTTTGTACATTATTCTCATATGCAAGCAACAAGATAAAAAATAAGTGTCTGGAGTTTTTTGCCCATTCATCTTCGTAGAGATCTACGTTTTGGAATGGGCAACTAGTGTCAACTTTCTGACTAACTGACCGACTCCTTGACAATTCAAGTGCCTGTAAATGGTTTAATTAAAATAAATACTTTGAGTTTCAGTGCAAGGAAAAATGCAATCTTCGCATGGCCATGCCATGGATATACATATATATGTATATAATTATATAAGTATCATTCATTAATTTATACTCTCAACTTGCGGAGCCCCGGGCGGTAGATCTTTGCGAGGCCCTTGTCCTTTGAGTAAAGTATGTGAATTGAAAGTAGGTATTTCTGAGGATTGATAAGAAATGAAATTTATAAAGAAATAACTTTACAGTTTAAAAAATATTATATATATATATATATATATAATATATATATATATATATCTATATATATTAAATTAAAAACAAAAAGACGAAAAATACTTAACGATCCTTTATATATAACATTCGTATATTTATTTATTTATTAAAACTTTATACACAAATAAAAAAACTGTACAAAGGCGGACTTAATGCCATGGGCATTTTCTACCAGTCTACCTTAGGGTGATGCAGAGACAATAACCTTGCAGGATAAATGATTGATATACAGGATGAAATTGAAAACATGCGACAAATCGAAATGGGGTGATTCTACTCATCATTATGAACAACTTTTACTATGGGACCAAACCTGAAATCGCGAAAAAAAATTCTGCTGTTTCCTACATTTATGTTCGCATAACTCGTCAAAACTTTTCCTGAGACTAAAATCTATACATCTAATAAAGCATTATAATCTAACGAAAGACTTAATACCTACGTCATTTTCAATTGAGAGAATACCAAGAGCTAAAAGCCGATCTTGTATCATCAAATTCCTCAAATACCATAATAATTGTTAACCACGAGTGTTGGTTCAAGATACTCACAAACTTTTGTGGTAAATTTTTCCCTATCTTTTTCAGAGCGGCTAGCCCGATAATGAAACGCGATGAGTCAACCAAAAGCTTCTCAAAATACGCGCAGCGACGCATGAGTGGACAAGGAGCGACCTTCGCCCTCGGTGGGTGGCGGCAAAACTCCTTGACTATAACCTCAGTTGCACAGAACTCTGCTTATCTTGCTGAGAAACTCGCACTCGCGGAACAGTAAGTATAATTTTTGCTGATTACAAGAAACGGTGAAGGAAAATATCGTGAGGAAACCGGCATGTCCTAGAACCAAAAATTCGAACACATGACGTGACATCTACCAACCCGCACTGGTTACGAGAGGGATTACAGCCCAATTCCTCTCGAAGAAAGAGGCCTGTGTCCCAACAGTGGGAACATTATAGACTGATTATGTTATGTTAGTCGGTTTTGTCGGAGCCCTTAATGATATCTAAGAGTTCCTTTATTTACCTACATTTGAGAGGAGGCCTTAAAAAAAAAAGGAGGCCTGTGTCCTAGTCCCAGCTGTGGGAACGTAATAAGCTGATTAAGCTTATGATGTTATGCCTACAAGAAACGACTCATCATCATCGTCATGCCCCTATACAAATTCATTCAGGTCTGCCTAGCGTGTCGTGTCGTGTCCAATTAGACGCTATCTAATAAGTCAGGTGACTACTAGTGCCACAGTAACGATTTTGCAAAAGATGATATGGCTAGTATGGAAGTTCATTCTAGCTATATCATATTTCACAAAAACGTTTCAATTATCATAAGTGACTTGTAACGCATTTACCCCTCGATCATAACCTGCAGAGGGCTTTGAAGGTCACGGAAGGGGTTTGGATCGTGACGCTTTACGGGGTTTGGTCCTATTATGTTTTCTGTTTGCATAGATGTCAGCTATCGATTAATATCTAGGTTTCATGCGTGGCCGCCATTTAAGAAAAAAAATAAAAGGCGGTCAGGTAGGTGGCTCCATATAAAAATCTTCAATCCCGTTTTTGTTTTGAATAGGTACAAAGGTTGTACTATATGCATAAGTAATTTAGTTGATATTTTATGTTTTTAGAGAAAACGAAGATAGAGCGCGATCTGAACCAGTTTCTTGGCACAAATTAGTAAGTATTTTTGCAACACATTTTGCAATACAATTTTAGTACTTTTTAGCAATAAAGAAGTTTTCTCCGAAGGAACCTATTTCGTGCAAATTACAAAAAGCACCTCTGAGCACATTGCGAGGCTTAAAAGTATATAATAACAAGCTTTTATTAGCTTCACTTGTAACTAACTAACAATGTAAAAAATCTTAGAAGTCAATTTTAACGTATTTCTAATGGTTGTATCGAGATGAAACTTTGTAGGTATATGTACCTACATAATTTGGGTGACATAACTATAATTTGGCATCTTGTAACTGATTTGATGATGGAACCAAGAGGTGGATAGAGGAGTTCTTTAGGGACTACTGATAAACCTCTTGAGTTTGTGGTCTTAAGATTCGTTTTGATGAGTTTAATATAATGCGCTTGGTGTCGAGGATGTCATAATGGAGCTAGGAGGTGAGTAGTGGAACTATTTAGGGGCTACTTGTAAACACCTCCAGTTTGCTAGTAGCCCTTACCTAACCGTCATAACTTCGTTGACTTTATACTTATTAACTTAATAAAGATTATGCTAGACCATTGCTAGACGCAAAATTTAAAAATTAAAATAATTATATAGTTTAAACTATGTAGTTTAATAATGAGGTAACAAACATAAAAAAAAAAAACATACAACTGAATTGAGAACCTCCTCCTTTTTTTGAAGTCGGTTAAAAACACGCTTTTATCAAGTACAAAAAATTCTAAAATAATTAAATTAGCTTAAATTGAATTCATAAAGCGTGGCGCGCTTTCTGGATTAATTATGAGTGCGCTTCACGCTTTCCTACCCTGAGCACACTTCGTCCGAACATGTGAATTTGAGCAATTAATCTCTTCATTCAAATATGTATGTATACCAGAAAAATTATTCAATTAATTATTGGCCCTTTCTTGACCCAGTAAACTTGATATAACTATGATTAATTTCATTCCACAGTACAGGTACGCCAGCCCGTTGGAGATACTATTCCTGGTTTTTGGAATAATCCTCTCCTGCATCAATGGTTTCTTCGTGCCTCTGGGCGTCATCATCTATGGCGAGTTCACATCACTCCTCATCGACCGCACGATCATGGCCGGAACTTCAACCGAGACTTACACCATTTCGTTATTCGGTGGAGGCAAAATACTGTAAGTTATCCACTGGTTTGTTTGAATGGTCATTACGCTAATCGAATAAAAAAAAAGTTCACAGGAGTGCATCGGGAGGGGTCCCGATGCACTCCTGTGAACTTTATAAGCCCACGTTTGCACGGACGTAAAAATATCGCGGCGATATTTTATCGTGTACCTACTGGATTTTCAACTCTCGGCGCAGTGCGTTCAAAATCCAGTGCGTGAAAAATAATCACAGAGGGTAAAAATCACCCGTGCGAACCTAAGCTAAACCAACTAAAGGATGTCATGAAGCCAGCATCCTTCATAATCCACTTAGCCTTTTGTTTACTGGGTTGTGAATGTTGTGATTGACTTCCAGCCCATAATTTACGGTGGAATAACAATCATCTTGTCTGATCTTGTTCCTAACATGGAATGACTGTAACTCGGCATCAGGCAATTCCGAGTAAAACCATAATTATCAGCATAGCCATTCACAACCATTCGATACGCTTCCGTACCACATCGAACATCAATCAATTATATCGTAGGAATCCTCTAAACGCTGTTAACAAGTCCAAAACCCAAAGATTAAATCAATGCAAATCAGGTTATCGAAATGTGTCATATTCGATACTAGAGCCTGGCGGATGGTTGTGAATCTTGTGAATTATGCAGGTCAGTACGATCACAAAATCTGTGAACGAATTTGGACCAATCCCGGTCGCTTTTCCATTGTAATGATCATTCAATCCATGTCTTTGCTATAAGTTCCTGAATAAGAACTGTTATACACATACAGCACGAGAGCAGTGGTGGCCCAGTGGTAAGGCCGCGACTTACGAGTTGTAGGTCGTAGGTTCGAACCCGGACAGGCGCTTTACTTTGTGTAAATTTCACCACCACCTCTCAAAACGGTGAAGGAAAACATCGTGAGGAAACGGGCATGTCCTAGAACCAAAAATTCGAAGACATGTGACATTTACCAACCCGCACTGGGCCCGCGTGGTAGATTATAGCCCACTCCCTCTCGAAGAGAGGAGGCCTGTGTCCCAGCAGTGGGAATACTATAGGCTGATTATGATGATACACATACAGCATGATGGTTCCTTTTCAGGCACTGCTATACAGAAATGCACGTTTCTTATGGTCTGATACGATGATGGTAATGAACCATTTAACGTGTTACAGTACAAACGCATCGAGAGCAGAGAACAGGGAGGCTTTGATTCAAGACTCCCAGGCTTTCGGCATCGGCTGCATAGTGTTCTCGATTGGCCAGTTCATCGTCGGTGCCATCAGTGTTGATATCTTCAATTATGTAGCACTTAAACAGGTGAGTAGAAGAAAAGAAGAGATATTATCGAACGTAGCGTATAGAACGTTAGACACAGCTTTAATACATCTCGTCCACAGCAAAGTAATTTCAGGTAGAGCAAACTATTTTCGTTTACCATCATCATTTTTATATAACCTGTGGAAAATGTTGTGGGTAGTATATTTGTTAAGTTTAATTTTAAAAGAACACGTTTTATGCTTAATATACTATTGTTTGTTTTCCTAAATGTAATAAATCTAAATTATAAAATTCAAAGTCCTGACTGACTGATATATCAACACACAGCCTAAGCCGCTGGTTGAAATTTGGAGGGTGTAATCTTTGTAAAGAGTAGGTATCCACTAAGAAAGGGTTTTTCGAAATTCCACCCCTAAGAGGGTAAATGGGGGAGGGTGAAATTTCTCGCGGACGTAGTCGCGGGCAGAAGCTAGTAAATAAATAAATCATTATCTTGCCCATAGCCCAATTTACTTGGGTTGTGCGCAACATGCTTTTTCTTCCATACTTTTCTGTTACTGATAAATGATTTTATTTTTTTATTAAAGTATATAAGTAGGTTTGCCCAAATACTTTTACACGTTAATCATATTTTTTTAAACTAGATGAGGTCGGCGTTTTCTATCTGACTACTATGAGAAGAAAGGTCGAAACAAACTCGGAGGTCACCATCCTCTTTTAAAGTCTAGACATAATCTTGGTCAGGTTATATGAAGTCCATGTAGATCGATGTCTGAGATGGCCTTTTGAGGAAATAACCACACAGATTGAGAGGACCTGTCCAGTCAGTGCACGCATTTATCAGAAATCGTGCAGCTCAACTCAAAACTTCAGGCTTATATAATATATAGTTACTTCTCTATTTTTGTATTTAAAACTACAAAATATGGTCCTGAAGATTTGACATCGAATATACAATTAAGTAATTCTGATTCCCGATGACAAACTTTAGGGACTATGACACTGTCTATAAGCTAGTAGGTTGACTAATCAAGGCACAAAAATATCAATTGGTTCACGTAAGAACTCGGGCTAATATTATCATTAATAAGTCAGTGAGTGTTAAATTTACCTGGTATTCGGAAGTTGCACCCCTATAAGTAATGTTCCGAATACTTCCAGGTCGACAGGCTAAAGGCATTGTTTCTGCGAGCTGTACTTCGTCAAGACATTTCGTGGTATGACTTGAATACCACCATGAACTTCGCAACCAAAGTGTCCGAGTAAGTAGACACACAACCGTTATCATTTTTTTCCTTTACTCTGTGTTTCTGATTAATTTCTCAGTCTTTAACGACTCCCTTAGAAGTCGCTCCTCAAAAACTTTCACCCTGGGTTTCTCTACCATGTACCTACATATGCGCTCCAATAGGATGGGGGCAAAGAATGTTTAAAGAAGCGTTGGTACCGAAATTGTTTTACTGCTGTATTTTATGGAGTACATAAATAATAAGACTGTTTACATGTGCTACGGATAACAACTACCTTGTTGCTTGCAAGCACGACTAGTGAACGTAAAGTGATTCGATTCCTCAGGTCCATTCAATTTTTTACAGCAGTCCGGAGTCAGGATTTATGTACTTTTATTGATAACAGGCTCGGCTTCTTTAAGACTTCAACATTTTCGCCCCCTCTTTTCTCTAAGTAGATACTTTTTCGGGAAAAACATTGATGTTAACATGTTTAATCTATCTACATTATTTGTTAAGTGACATCGAGAAGTTTCGCGAAGGGATCGCGGAGAAAGTGCCTATCTTCATTTACCTGGTGATGTCGTTCGTCTTCTCTGTGGTCATCTCCTTCATTTACGGCTGGGAGCTCACTCTCGTGATCCTTTCGTGTACACCGGTTGTGATAGCCACCACGGCTATTGTTGCTAAGGTTGGTAAAATGTATATGTACAAGTATATCTGCATTGTCGTAGTTCCCTCACTGCAGATAATTGCGCATCTCCAAGCTGTGACATCTACTATAACTATAAACTAACCCCCTAACTAATAAACGTTGTATAACGTCTGTATACTTACACAACGCTTTTTCTTCTTCTTTCTAAAATCAAATTACTAACGACTGAAAGAGAGAAATCAGTGTTTCACTATTCATCTGATACAATACGTTTATTAGTAAGGGGGTAAGTAATGGGTGATTCATTTGGAGATACATTTTTCAAAACAAAAAAAAAATTGTAAAAAAACAAAATCGGGTTATCTAAAAAATACCATAGAGAAAAAAGTACCTCTGAATGGATCACCCGTTATAAAAAGTGTGTAGTAGTGTGTGTGTAAGTGTGTAGTATAAGTAGGTATATGTGTAAACTTTTACAGAAACCATGAAACATTATAAGTGTGTGAAAGCAAATTCAATGACGCCATGAGAATGAATGAGAAGACACAAATTCCGGCCGATTTTTTAATTCTTCTTTTTTCGTTTCGACGGTACACCTATGTCGCGACTTGCGTATAGAAACTGTACGGGCCCAGTAGGCCACATTTTTAATTTAAGACTTCAACTTTGGTGTTGGGGAAATGTGTTTTAGGTGCAATCGTCGTTGACATCTCAAGAATTAAAAGCGTACAGCACAGCAGGCGTTATCGCAGAAGAAGTACTGTCTGCGATAAGAACAGTGGTCGCCTTTGGGGGACAAAAGAAAGAAATTGACAGGTATTACCGTACTTACTATCTTTTATTTATTACCAACAACCACTCTTGCGTAATGATCGACGTCGAAGTGGGACACAGCAACACCAGAGATTTAGGTACTTATTTACTTAAGTCATAAAAACCGTGTGGGCTCCCTGTAGCTTTTATAATCTATAGCTATACATATAATAAAGCTGAAGAGTTTGTTTGAATGCGCTAATCTCTCTCCGGTCAGATTTGAACACGCACGAAGTCGTAGGCAGAAGCTAGTATAAGATAAAAATATGGATACGACTAGTTGATGACTCTTTGCTTCTTTGCTCTCGGTTGCCGATCGATGCTCAAAATCGATGCAAAAAATTATCGTTCATCGATCCCTAAAAGTATCGTGTCTGCTACGGCCCTTTATTATATTTTCCAGATATGCACGTCGCTTGGAACCAGCTAAGAAGATGGGCATTAAGAAAGGTGTGTTCGCAGGCATAGGCAGCGGGGTTATGTGGTTCATCATTTACGCTACATATGCTCTAGCCTTCTGGTACGGAGTCGCTCTCATCATAGAAAGCAGAAAAGAAGAAAAACCGTTGTATACGCCAGCTGTACTCATGATTGTAAGTCTACTTGCAGTGTCGTCTTCATTATCAATCAAACAAGGTATTGCTAATTAGCTATTATAACCACACAACACAGACCTGCGGGGTAATTGAATACCTACACTAACAGTAGCAATGGTTTTAATTTTGACAGTTCAACAACATTCATTGCGGTATTTACGTTCTTTAGCAGACATGTTTTCGAACATATGAAGCAATGAACTATGTAGCAATATTCCTTCAACATGATTCAGATTGTAATTGATAGTGACGCAATTAGGGCGCCGCTAGTGCCGAGATGACTGCACCACCAGCCCAATCTTGTCATTCATCTAGATTGCTGTGTTCTCTAGCTATTTATACCTATTAAAACTATTTCGGATCGAGTGATTATAATATTGCTAAAATTATAATTTAAAGAACCTTTCTTTCAGGTATTCTTCAGTGTGTTGCAAGGAGCTCAAAATGTGGGTCTTACAGCTCCTCACATGGAAGCCATTTCTACAGCCCGAGCGTCTGCTGCATCAGTCTATGCGGTCATTGACCGACAGCCAGTCATAGATGTATTTTCCACTGAGGGCCAAAGACCCCCATTGACTGGGGACATTGAGTTTAAGGATGTGCACTTTAAATACCCAGCACGTAGTGACGTACAGGTACAACTTCACAGAACATTGTGATCATCTTTTTTAATAGCATTATTTGATTTAGTTTGATGGACATTTAGATGGTTTACGCACGGCGACATATCAAGCTATACATTTCCAGTATAATATGCTCAAAATCAAAATATTTTATTTCACATAAACCTACATGGGCACTTATGAAACGTCAGAAGCTAGGTGCACGGTTCCAATTGGTCGTTTCCTATGGAGAAGAACCGGCAAGAAACTCCACGGTTACTCTTTTATAAATAGTTGGTTTTTACAATGTTTTCAAGTTACAATAGGTATGGGAGGACAGCGTAGGCCTGTCAACAAGTACCAGGTACTTGATAATATAAAAAATCATCTACAGATCTAAAGTCTAAAAGGCCTACAAAGTCCTCACATTTACAAAATTAGAATCCATCAAAAGGATAAAGTAAATAATACAATTTATAAAAACCTACTAAAACCAACTGATATGATTGCCATTACAACCACTAATGCTTATAACTTCTCATTCTACGAAAAGCCTAAAGCTTGCGAGATCAGCTAAAACTGGAAATGACGTCTGGAAACCCAAAGCCGTGTGTACCAAGGACGGGAGTCATCCGCATCGTTACCAGTTACTAAATAATGCGAAATAGTTTGATAAATACTGAACACCATCCTTTTTTTTTACCAAAAATGTTGTGCAAGTTTAGGTGTTAAACGGGCTAAATCTGAAGATAAATGCCAACGAGACGGTGGCGCTGGTGGGTTCGAGTGGTTGCGGCAAGTCAACCGTGCTGCAACTCATCCAGAGGATGTACGACCCTGACTCGGGGAAGGTGACGGCGTCTGGCTACGACTTGAGAAACATGAACGTCAGACACTACAGGGACCATATAGCGGTCGTTGGACAAGAACCCGTTCTTTTTGCTGGAACTATCAAAGAGAATATTAGGTAAAGTCATTATCATAGATGAATAAAATTCTTAACTTTAGATGTGAATAAATTTCATAATAGTTAGACTGACAAAGCCATTCTCTTTATCTGCTGATAAAGTAGGACTGTTAGCTGGCATTTCACAACGAATCGATTTAAGTCACTTGCTCACAGAATAAGCAAACTGAAATGGCAATGGGCTGGTCACATTAGCCGTAGAACTGATGATCGTGGGGGTAGACGTGATCTTGAGTTGAGACCGCGAATCTGGAAATGTGAAGTAGAACGCTCACAGGCTAGGTAGAGCGACGATCTTCGCAGGATGGCTGGTAGCAGCTGGATGATGCCGAGAATCGAGCTAAATGGCATGCAATTGGAGAGGCCTATGTCCAGCAGGGGACTGCTGTAGGCTGATGATGATGCGCCTAACGCTTGGTCAGGGAATCCTTTCTACAAGCTGGGGACACCACACAGTTCCTCCATAAATTAAATTGAAGTAAAAGGCATTAAGGTAAGTGGCGACCGCGTACTGGAAGACGTAGCGTGAGAAAACCTCCTACAAAGGTGGACCGCTTACCTTGTGAAGGCCGCATGAATCCGCTGGATATGGGAAGCACAGAACCGGTCGAAGTGGCGGTGCTCGGGGGAGGCCTATGTCCAGCAGTGGACGTATTTTGGCTGAAAAAAACGCTTTTGTCGATAACATTTTAGATCTGAAAGTACCTTTCATTATTCTAGAATGAGTAACCCAGCTGCTAAGGATGAAGAAATTATCGCAGCGGCAAAGGCGGGCCATTGCCATGTCTTCATCAAAAAACTTCCTGATGTACGTAACAGCTTTATTTATTTATTTCATATTTGATAACACTGCAGCACTGGGTATAGAATTTAAACACCCAAAATTCCAACCGGTCTATTGTTGGTTCCTAAATTCCCCTTACTTTTTAAACACCTACCATGATTACTTTTATGTGTGTGTGGCTATTTGCATCATCTTAAGCTAAACTAAGAGCGGGCTCTAAGTTTCACTTAAGGAGAAAAACAGAGAGACAAAATGCACGCAAGTGGTTTAAGAGGATTTTTGTGTGAGTGTGAGTGAAACTAAGAAAGATAGTTTATCTTAAGGAGAAGAGTAAGAGGCAGACGCAGGTACAAGCATTTCGCGCCGCATTGCAAGAATCCTCCTACATCACTTGCATGAACCATCCACCATTCCAAGGTTGCCTGGAAGAGATCGCAGAAAGCCATAAGGCCGCCCATTGTATGTTTTTCTGGTGTAAAATAAAGTATAAATAAATAAATATAAATAAACCATCGCTCACTACCGGTGGACCGAACAGCGTTTTTTTATTGAAATGTGCGGATATTAATTAGTTTTATATACAGGGGTATGACACTATGATCGGCGAGAGAGGTGCCCAGCTATCCGGAGGGCAAAAACAACGCATTGCTATAGCTAGGGCCTTGGTAAGGAAGCCTAAGATCCTGCTCCTTGATGAGGCCACTTCGGCTCTTGATTCTTCAAGCGAGGCCAAGGTACAGAAGGCTTTGGACTCGGCGGCGGCTGGAAGGACCACCGTTATGGTGAGCCACAGGTACACATGAAAGTAATGGGCCTTCACTACGAAATAATTTAATTCATAATCTTTTGTAATCTAGTGCCCGATCAATTCAGAAGTTGTAGTACGATTTTGATTGAATGCAGAAGGTGTTGTGGAAAAATTAGAAACAGGCCTATTTCTTGACTTCTATTTATAATATTTTTTTACGGCGTGGTATATTCTCATGTATGTCCTCCGCCCTGGGGCGGGCAGAGGTTCTGTCAGACTCTTACTGAATAAAAACCACCGCAGTGTTCAATTTCATATCTATGCCGGGGGTCGCGGGGACGTACGATCCCCGACTGGTGTCGGCCCGGTCAGGGGGGGAGTGACGTGTTTGATTCCCCCCACGACGTCTAAGAGGGGCGCGCGTGCAACACTACGCCCCGCCTCCTCAGGTCCTGATGTGTGGGGAGCGACGGACGTCCTTGAGTCCGTCGCCCTTTGGACCCATTTAGGGGGACTGGAAGAGGACGTTATCCGCCCTCCGCCGACGCACGGTGCGCCTGCTGCGGGCCAAAGAGTGGACTCCTTCTGCGAGAAGAATGTTTCGCAGAAGGAAACCACTGCGTCCCAGGACTCTTCGCTGCCGGCCATGGACTCGACTACGGGCGGCAGCGACAGGTCACTGCCTACTTCTGAGATGAGGGCAGGCGCGGCCCCTCCCAAGCGGCACTCTCTGCCAGCGTATGCCGCGCCGTGTCCACCCGGCAGTCGACGCAGTGGTGACACTAGGCGTCCGGCTCCCTGTTTATGCGACACAAGTACTTCCCGAAGCAACCATGCCCCGAGAGCACCTGCGTCACCCGAAACGACGGGTTAAGTTTTGTGTACAGTCAAAAGTATGAGACTTCGTTGGAGCAACAAAATTTTTTCAGTTATCTGATATTATCAGCTGTTACTCCGACTGGATGTAACAGACCTTATTTCTGAACTCTATCCTTTTTTCTGATATCAATCATATAGGTTAGCAACGGTGCTGAACGCGGACCGCATAGTATTTATGGACAAAGGCGAGGTGGTTGAAGAGGGCACGCACTCGGAACTAATGGCTAAAAAAGGACGGTTTTACCACCTCAATAAGGAGAATCAAGTTGAGTCAGGTGACGTCACTAGCGATCTCGAAGGCAAAAGTGAACAGGGAATAAAACGTAAGACTTTCTGATTTACATTTTCTCCTCTTCATGTCGATTGCTAAACCCTTCAGGCTACTTGTAGTAGGTACAGGAATAAACTTGTTGTGTATTCATACCTCTTTCGTGGGTTGAGAGGATTCAAATGAAAGGTGAATAACAAAAGATTTTACAAGAAACACGGCTGTAAGTGGAAACTGCACGCAAAACAAATTAAGGCGCTTAAAGATTTAGTAAGACGCGGGCATGGGCAGCCAAAACAAGACATGTCGCCGTCGTCATCTGCAAGCGAGGATCCTTTTAAACGGTAGATTATAAAATTCGATCACGCTCTGTCCTACTATGTTAAATAAAAAAACAACAGACTTACAAAAAAAAATACTACAAAGCGAAAATTAATTTTAATTTCGGAAGTCGGTGTCGTTGCTTCCGCATTTTCGTTTTTTGACCCCGACTTCCGACATTATAGTTATTTTTCACTTTGTAGTGTTTTTTTTGGAAGTCGGTTGTTTTTTTTTTTCTAAAAATGTTTTTATTTTTCACTTTTATTTGTACCTACCCCACACAAATTTATAAGTGACAGGAAGTTATTAAAACTTCATCAATATAAACTAAGTGGAAAAAAATCGTATTATTAAAGCTAATTCAAAAACTACCCAAGCAAAGGTCATAAAATGTATATGAGACCAGCCCTAAAGCATACCTTATCCATTAAAAAATTTGAGAATTTTTAATTACAGATAGCCCAATAACAAGTTTGACAGAACAAAAATAAGGGTGTACGGTGGTATACTGAACACATCTGCGTACCGCTTTAGAGGGTACAGGCGTGATGTTATGTTGTGTGATTGATAAACAATGCTGAATGCATACTTATGCGATAACAGCAATCGCGGTTGATTTGCTGGCATTTATTGAAGAGTTCCGGTGTCTGTCTCCGAAACTCATCATCAGATCTTTACAAAATTTAAATGACACCATTTCGGAATAAACTTCTTTCGAACAAAAAAATAATTTTGCAAATCCATCTTTATATAACGAGATACGCTCGAACATACATTAAATAATATATATAAATAAACATCCGAATTGAGAACCTCCTCCTTTTTAGAAGTCGGTTAATAAGAATTGAAATGCCTCACCTGCATGTTGAGCTCCTCAAGTTTTTAGTTGAGCTACATGATTGCTGACAAATGCTTGCACTGACTAAACTGGTCCACTCAAAAATAAACGGTACTTTCTTTAACAGACCATATTTTCAGAAATCAATCTACATGGTCTTCACATGATCTGACCAATTTAAGATGATGTCTGGACTCTTTCTTCTCAGAGTAGCCAGATAGGAAATGCCGACCGACCTCATGTAGCTTATTTTGTTTTTCTAATATAACGTGTAAAAGTGGTTCCGATATTCTGTAATTACATATTAAACAATTTCATTTCATTTCCAACAGTTGCACATCAGTGTACTCACTATCCTCGGATTATAGTTATAAGATATATACTTTATCTAGTATTTTCCTGATTACAGATATAAAAAAAAGTCTGTCGAGGGTGAAATCTATAGAATCCATAGAAAGCTCTTCATCGTCAGACTCAGCGTCGTCAGTTGGTTCTTTGCCAGAACAGAAAGAGGAGGAGGAGTTAAGCCCGACGACCTGGCAGATCATGAAGTTGTGTGAGCCGGAGAAGTGGCTCATGGTAGTCGGCGTGTTAGCTGCGATTGCTGTGGGCTCCTCCTTCCCGACGTTCGCTATTCTTTTCGGAGAGACATACGGGGTCTGTGTTTTTTTCTACGCTGCTACACCTTTTTCTGGGAGACCGGGAAATGTGGGATTTTTATCGCACTAGCACCACCCCAGTAGTCGCCATCAGTCCATAAAAGGGCACTAGTTTCAGAACTCTCATCTGCAATGATGCAATCATCGTCATCTGCTCAGCCTTTTCCTTTTTCCAAGTACATTGGGGTATGATTCCAGTCTAACCAGATATAGTTCATTACCAGTAGTTTTACCATTTTTTTCATGGAACGTCTGCCTATCTGACCTCCACAACCCAGTTACTATGATACCCCCCTTTGTAAGACTGGTTCTCAAACTGAAAGATCTTCCTGTGAAATTTAGATTCTTAAACTTTTCAATGGTCTCGTTTCCACGTAATTAACGCTGGGTATCTAGGGCCAGGAAACTACTTTATTAGGTTTAGTACGGAGTAAGATCACGTTTTAAACTTCGTTTGCGATCGTTTTACATGAGAATTTACTTATTGTAACACCAGCAACAGCCAGGATGAGAGCCTAAGGGTAATTAAATGCCGAAGATGCCTCACTGTGATACCTCGTGATGCTCGTGCTGTTTATCTCGCTATTTCGATGTCACCTCCACATAAAACAAATGCATGCTAAAATAGACACGCGCGCACATGCCGAAAGATATCACTACGATACCTACATCGCGAGCTGTTTGGGGGTCTACCTCGATGCCTGGCAAGTAATTACCCTTACAAATAAACCTACTTTTTAGGGTTCCGAACCCAAAGGGTAAAAACGGGACCGTATTGTTAAGACTCTTGAAATTTTCTAGCTAGACAGTTGAAATTTTCACAGAATGTGTATTTCTGTTGCCACTATAACAACAAATACTAAAAACAGAATAAAATAAATATTTACCGGACGACTCCCATATAACAATCGTGATTTTTTTGCCGTTATTTTATATGTAGTGTTGTATATTGTATGGTTATACGGAACTCTTCGTGTGCGAGTCCAACTCGCACTTGGCCGGTTTTTATCTGATGTAATGTATCTGGTGTATTGTCGTGTCTGTTTAGTCTGTGCTAAATAAATGTTTTTTCTTTCTTTACTCTATGTGGAGGTCATTAAATGAACTTTTTTATTTTTAGTACTTGGAAAGTCCCGACGATGACTGGGTGCGTGGCCAGACGAATATCATCGCAGTCCTGTTCCTTGCTGTAGGGCTCTACACTGGCATCGGCATCTTCTTCCAATTATTTATATTCAACTTGACTGGAGTTCGGCTGACGGCTAGACTAAGGTACTTAAATGCATTCAACTTTAAACAACAGGTGTAACTGGTGGCTTGTTATAATAGGTACCCGGCCATTACACGTTGACTGCCAGACAACAGACACAATAGAAAATCTATTGTTCGCGGTCACCGGTGACCGCGTTGGCAGTCAATTCACAAATTAGTGAATAAAATGAATGACTGGCAGGCATGACAACTGTCGGAAAACTTTCATAAAACTGAATGTGTCAGAAGTCCTGTGCAGTACAGTCCGACCTCTGAGTTTGCATCCCTGTAAAAATCACAGTGATATTTAAATTACTGTTGCAATAAGGTTGTTGTTGGGTTGCTGCCATTGACAAGTTTGTCAAATTCACAAAGATCTTTATTGAAGTTACTAAGGTTGCTAATGGGTTGCTGCTGTCAAATGTAAAATACCGAACTGTGAAAGGACTGTGAAAGGTTTTAAGAAGTTTCTATGTCATGTTTTATAAATTATATTTCATGTGTTTGTATTTCACATTTTGTCAATTTTATTTTTTCTGTAATGATAAAGAATAGAGTTTGTATTTTAGTTTTAAGTTATTTACTCGATACCTTAAAACATGTTGTGGTGGCCTTCTGTAATTGAAGTACTGCATTTGACTATCCAAACTTCCATACTATAATTTTAAATTCGAAAGTAACTCTGTCTGTCTGTCTGTCTGTATGTTACCTACATTTTCAGGCCTAAACCACTGAACGGATTTCGATAAAATTTGGCAGAGAGATAGATTGCATCCCGGGGAAGGACATGGGATAGTTTTTATCGACATACCCCGCGGGCGAAGCCGCGGGCGGAAGCTAGTTCTCTATAAATTTAGATTTTTTATGTTCATCGTTTGTTGGAACTTGGAAGTCCTCAAAAAATAAATAAGAACTCCGACTTCGAACCGGTTTTACTCGCGGGGTATAAATTGCGTAACACAATAACAGTAGTAATGGCTTTTATTTTGACAGATCAACAACATTCGTTGCGTTATTTACGTTGTTGAGCAGACAAATTTTTCGAACTTAAGAAGCAATATCTTTCAAAATGATTCTGATTGTGATTGATAGTGTGTTACGCAATTAGGGTGCAAGTATGTTCGGGTTCGGTATTTGACCGCATAAATTTGTTTTATAGGGTGGCTGCATTTGAATCCATGTTGAAGCAAGAGATTGGTTGGTTTGACGACCCGAGAAACGGAGTCGGTGCCTTGTCAGCCCGACTGGCTTCTGACGCGGCTGCAGTGCAAGGGGTGAGAAACCTATATGTCTTTGGCACTTTTAATAAAAGAAAGAAAGTATATATTGGCACGCACATTAAGAACAGAAAAATAAAAACAGCCGTACATCAAAACAGTCTAATCTCAACAAGTCCTGTGCGTGGCCAAAAGTCACAGTCAGTGTGTGTCAGTCAGTCAGTCATCTCTGCTCTCAGCTTGATGCTGTGACATTTTTTATAAAGGAATGAATGTTTTTTGTATTCCTATGTAGAAGAGAAAGCTATAATACTTAAATAAAAGGCGATCTGCCAGCTGTCCTGTTGGTCGCAAGTGCGACAAACGCGTATTACTGCTAACCGATCATGGCGATTTGGGTTCGATCCCCAGGGCTGGCAATTTTTTTTTGTTTTTTCAATAGTATTTCTCAGTGGCAGGCCTTTTTGTCTTTCTCTGAGCCCGGCTTATAGCAATAGGCTCGCTATGTAATAGGAATTAACTACATTGGACCAGAAATAGCGAAATGTGGGTGTACTAAAATTCGCTGCCTACCTCTTCGGGCATTACAGTGTGTATGGTTTCATAGAGGTGTGAGAAACAGGGTGTAGAGTTCACTCATCCTCTATAGAAAAGGGAGGATCTTCCGACCAGACGGGTGTTGTGTGATGGGCCACTGCCCTACGATTGATGTCGGGGCGTTTTATAAATATGCTGGTCGCGCGGTAAATTTTGCGTGACGTCAGTATGATACTTAGTTCGCAGGTGGCGATGTAGATGCCGCCACAGTTTTATTTATTTACTTGTGTAAATAAAATTTCAGATTGTAAAATATTTTAATGCTCTTTATTTTGTTAACCAGGCAACAGGCACTCGCATCGGTGCTTTAATGCAAGCCACAGCCACCATAATGATCGGCATCATCGTATCTATGTACTTCACGTGGAAGATGACCCTGGTCTCCTTGATCTCTGTGCCTATGGTCATCGGCGCCGTGGTCCTCGAAGGCAGGATCCTGTCTGTTGGTCTGGCACTCGTCAGGGAAGCCTCGTACAAAGCCACTACGATTGCTACGGAAGCTATTACTAATATCAAAACTGTTTGCGCGTTCTGTAAGTATCACGAGAATCTTGATGCTCATCATCATCATCAGATCTTGGGTTCGATTCTCAGGTATAAATAGTTGATCTGCTTAGTTGCCCTTGACAAGTATACCAGGCGTGATCATTAATAAACGAAACTTAATAGAATCAGTGTATTATCAAAATGGCGGATTTTAGACGCCAATAAGAAAGGTATGTGTAAAGTTATTATACCTACCATGGCCATATGGGTAGGTATCGAAATAAACGGCTTGAGGAGACGATTTGAAAAAAATAACACTAAAAGGTTGAAAAAAAAACAACTTAAAAAATGGACCCACTATCGCTATGTTTAGGTGGTGAAGAAGGTGTGATGAAGCGCTACCACGAAGCGTTCGTCGGGGGTCGTCTGGCTGCGCGCAAGAGCTTGCGCTGGCGCGGATGCGTCTTCTCTTTTGGACAGACCGCGCCCGTCGCTGGCTACGCACTGTCACTCTGGTATGGTGGTGTACTGGTAGCCGAAGGGGAGATTCCCTATAAGAGTGTTATCAAGTAAGTCTAATCCTTCTAATAATAATAATAACCCCACCACCGTATCTCTACGTTGATGTCATGGTGGGGCTTGCGCACTCCGAACTCTAGGCCTGTGCCGGAAGAGTTTACTTTACCGGAACAGGTCTAGGGTGAGGAGCCAGACCAAGAGAGATACAGAAACCCGCAGGGCAGCTTGCGGCGAGCTGTTGGGCAGTAGCGACCCCACGGACCCTATCTCCCGGGAGAAATCTTGTTCCTCACCTCTGGCTTGCCTTTATGACCGGCTGGAGTAAAAATTGACGAGGAACAGAGCTCCCACCTCATTCTTGCCTTTATTGGCCGGCTTGAGTAGAGATTCGCAAGAGCAAACGTGCTCGGAGGAAGGAAGTATTCCAGTAAGATGCTGGTAGGGATCTTGAACGTACTTCCGGGATTGTCCTGATAGCCGCGGACCTCTCCACTCATATGCACCTCAAGACATGTTGCCCCCTTGTCGCTACGACACTACGTGCTAGCGACCGTCTTCGGGGGCCCATTATTAAGTGTGCAAGTCACCCCCTGCCATTTTATCTGTGTAATTAGAGTTCCGTACTAAAATGGTAAAAAGGAACCCTTATGATGCGACTATGTCTGTCTGTCCGTCTGTCCAGGTGGATATCTCAAGAACTACTAATGCTACCAACTTGAAATTTAGAATAGTAGATGACGTTTGCCGAACTATTTTGCAAATAAGAAGGATATATATATTTTTTTGCAACAGGGACTGAAAGGGTTTCTGAAAAATTCGCAGTGGGGCTACTAGGGCATGTGGAGGTATCATATGAAAGAGCGCAGTTTGCACATTCTCAAATACTTTTTCTTTTTTTAGGCCCTTTATTTTTGACTTCTGATGAAAATCGTTTAAAAAATACCGTACCCCCCCCCCCCTTATCTCCGAAGTTTGCATAGAGAAAAATCTGAAATTATTCTATGTGATAGAAGTTTTATGTAAAGGTTTCAGGAAAAATAAAACGATGTCTCTAAATAGCACATTTTTTCAGAAATCATCAACAAAAGTTACATTAGTTCCACTATCGGTCAAGAGATGGCACTGATCTAAAACTGCAATATTCTACACCGCAGCGTGCAGTATTAAAATTCTCTGACGAATATAGGCCTCGCCGATGAAAATTTAAAAACACAATATATTATGGTACGGAACCCTCGGTGCGCGAGTCCGTCTCGCTCTTGCCCGGTTTTTTATTTATAAGTAGACATTTTATTTAATTGTGCAGGGTATCGGAAGCGCTGATATTCGGCGCGTGGATGATGGGGCAGGCGTTAGCGTTCGCCCCTAACTTTGGTGCAGCAGTTAGCGCAGCCGGTCGCGTCATGTCGCTACTGCAACGTCAACCACTCGTTGTCGACACAACCACGCCTTGCGTGCCGGAAGATTATGTATGTGCTTCTATTCATGACAATTTTTATTAAATACCTACTCGTCGTAATTCGGAGAACTCAACCTTACAACGTGATCTGACCAAGATTACGGCAAGAGACTATGACTTCTGTTTTGGTGTTTCTTCTTAGAGCAATCGGATAGGAAACACTGACCTCATGTAGGTACAGTCCGTTCACAGTTATTTTACCTCTGACAGCAGCAACTTATCAGCAACCTTATTTTGACGAGAATATAGATCACAATAATTGTGTCAGACTTGTCAATAACAGCAATCCAACAACCTACTCCAACCTTATTACAATGAGAATAAAGATCACTGTGATTTGGACAGAGATACAAAATCAGAGATAAAATAACTTTGAAAGGACTGTATTTTATAAAATATGATTAATATATCAAGGTGTTTAAAGAAACCTACTTACAGAAATAAAATAATTTACGCAGGCCCAAAAAAGAAATGAGTCTTATACGCGTTGATCGATTATTCAATGGCAACTAATTCGCAGGTCGCAAAAGGCAAGATTGACTACAAGGACATTAAGTTCCGTTACCCAACGCGGCGTGAGGTGGAGGTGTTGCGTAATCTGTCACTAACGATCCCCTTCGGCAAGCGCGTCGCCTTGGTGGGGCCCAGCGGCTGCGGCAAGTCCACCCTCATACAACTGCTTCAGCGACTCTATGACCCTGACGAAGGCAATGTGGTAAGAACATACATAGGTAAAATGGGAATCTACATTCACTAAATTGGTGTGAAAAATCGCTGTTTATGGTAGTGCGCAACGTAATGCACGCAAAATATTGTGCTTATGGGTGCATTCAACGGTACAGGGGTCATGTGGGGTATTTAGAATTGTGTTATAACATTAAAAACATGTTTTCTTGAAAAAACGTCAGTAAATTTTGGAATTTTGACCGTCAATACCTCTGTAACCAGAAGTTTCCCAGGTTCCAGTACAAAAAAAATATTACAATGACGGGGAGTTCCTACAAGTGGCTCTCAGCTTCGATAATTGCCTTTTTACACCCTAGGGCCCTTCCGGTGTTTCACGTCTTCCTTGTAAAAACTTTTGTTAGTCGCTTTTCATTCATCTCCTCCACATGAGCAAACTATATATTATGTATAAGCATACTCTTTTCAATTTTTGACACTACATCTTCCTTTAAACTGCCGTCCAACTTTGACAGGCCACATGTTTGTCAAATCTAAACATTCCATAAAGTTGAAGGATCTATAATGGCGCCCATATTATGGCGCCCAACTAGGCAAGATGCTAAGACAATAACACGTATCCTTTTGCTTTAATTAATTCGTCTATAAATCCTCACCGGAAAGAATTATCTTTACTTTATTTGCACAATTTGGAAGCTGAAAAAAATTGGCGCCCAACGTGGGACACGTGGGCATTCAAAAAGTTTTTGAAAGTCTGTCCGTATATGTTTAGAACTCATAAGGATCTAACATAAAATGAACTCTGAACATGAATCTTAATATATGAATAGGTATTTATAATATTGTAAGACAAATTCATGATACCAATGTTCCGTGCTGGGCGCCAAGTGTTGAAAAAAATATTAACCTAAAAGCAACAAGAATTGCTAGCTTTACATTTCTGGACTTACCGTAAACTTCAGTGCCTTTATTTTCACATTCTTATGTTCGCACAGTTCTTGGACGACTACAACATAGTAACGGACATGCGCCTAAATACTTTGCGTGGGAACATCGGCCTTGTTTCTCAAGAACCTGTGCTCTTCGATCGCACCATCGCCGAGAACATTGCGTATGGTGACAACAAGCGGAAGGTCAGCATTGAAGAGATTGTCACCGCAGCCAAACAAGCCAACGTACACAGTTTTATTGCCGCTCTGCCTAACGTAAGTACCTACCTAGTAGCTGTATAAAGGAACGTGGAAGTTGTCAGATCCTGGTCTTTTTATGCAATTTAAGAGACAATAACCCTAATTGCGTTACACACTATCAATCTCAATCTGAATCATTTTAAAGGATATTACTAATCCATTGCTTCATATGTTCGAAAAAATTGTGTGTTGGTACCTAATTGTAAATAACGCAATGAATGTTCTTGAACTGTCAAAATGAAGGCCATTGCTACTGATAGTGAGTTACGCAATTACCCCGCTGTGTTTTATGGTCAACTATCTTGAGCTTCAATCACTACATAATTATTACAAAACAATGTCCCCCGCCGCGTCTGTCTGTCTGTCTGAACGTGATAATCTCAAAAACTATCGAAATTTCAGTAGGTCACCAATGGACGGATTTATTTATGAGAAAGGTTTAGGTGTATAATTCTTTAAGGTTTTGTGTAAATTGGCTGAAATATGACGATGATTGTTGAAGATGTCGATGAACAATAGAGTTAGGTATATGAAAACAATGGTAGTACCTACGTTCCCGTGGGATATTTTCCGACATCCACAAAAAAGCTAGTAGGTACCTACTTTATATTAAATTATTTTATTCGCGTTACATGGATGACTATAGGGCTACCTTTAGATACCGTTATATAATCTGCGGCATTAGATACTACCTATATATAGTTTTATGATTCGCTTATTTTTATAATTTCCATTCATATAACTATGTTTTCATCAGGCATACGACACACGTATCGGCGCCCGCGCATCCCAGCTGTCCGGAGGTCAGAAGCAGCGAATTGCAATCGCGCGTGCGTTGGTCCGGAACCCGCGCGTCCTACTGCTTGACGAGGCAACGTCAGCTCTCGATACACATAGCGAAAAGGTACAAATGTTAGATTTATTTTACTTTTATTGGATGGTAAACAAGCTTACGTTCACCTGATGTTAAGGCGAAAACGTCAGGGTAGCCAGTGAAATTCAAATCCTCAGTTATATAAATATGTATTTACAGAATTACTTATTTATTGTATTTATTAAAGTTTATGCACATGTAAAAGAAATGAACCTGAAATCGCGAAAAAAAATCTGTTGTTTCCTACATTTATGTTCGCATAACTCGTCAAAATTTAGGGAACAGCTGTTTTTTTTTTCGCGATTGCAGGTTTGGTTCCATAGTAAAAGTTGTTCATAATGATGAGTACAATCTCCCATTTCGATTTGTCGCATGTATTCAATTTCAACCTGTGTTATCGAGTGACGATTTCATGTACTGCCCCTTATAGACTATCGCAAGTGCGCTGCCATCACAGAGACAAATCTGATATGTGTCATGTCCCTTTAGGTAATTACTAAGGCCAACTTACTAGGCTAATTGGCACCCATAGTTCAGTTCCATACCCGTCAAAACCTTTTCTTCACCTCACTAACCAACCTATTTCTGATTTGACAGACTGGCTATGTCCACCTACATAATTAATTTGATCTTTTACAGGTGGTGCAAGAAGCCTTGGACAGAGCAAGTAAAGGCCGAACAAGTCTCATCATAGCGCATCGACTATCAACAATACAAAATGCAGATGTGATCGTAGTCATCTCCAAAGGTGTGGTCGCCGAAATGGGGACGCATAAAGAACTTATAGAAAAAAGAGGCATATACGCGAAGCTGTATGAATTACAGTGCGGATTCGCAGAAGAGACCGAAGAGTAATCAACCTTTAGGTGTTTTTAGAACATTTTAGTCGAGCCCGTAGAAACCCCATCTACCAACGTTCTCGCGCAGGATCTCACCCGGCCAAACAAATTAATTTGCTCTAGCCGGATTTTGCCGTAGACGACCATCAAAAATGTTTGCCGAACACATAGTTTTGTTATGAGAGCCTATTCGGTCAGCCTCACTGAATATTTATTTCTGTTCTAAAACGAGACTTTTTGTTCGCTTAAACTCTCTCTAGATCTCGCAGTGTGTGGCGATATTAAAACTACTTGTTTTTTCAAACAACTTTACCAAGACATTTTCGACCTTTGTGCAAACGTCTCAGGCTGTTTGCAAAACATGGTGTTCCGCGTTGCCCAAATTTTTTGATTAAATTGAAAGGTTTTACCCATTATTTATCAAACCCTGTTGGTGAAGTCAGCGACAAAAGTAGAGTTTGTTGCTCATAATTATTGAGCTAAATAATTCATTAAAATTACAGAAGATACAAGAATTACAGAATACAGAAGAAAATGAATTACAAAAGATTATTAACAACACAAGAGAATTACAGAAGATTATTAACTGTTAGGTAATATATGAAATGCTGAAGTACAATATATTGACTAATTTTGTGACAATTTAGATGTTGTGTAAAAGTAGCAGTGTTAATCTAACTTTGTCGCGGACCGCACCTACTGACAATCCTATATTTTGCTCAGAGACATTCCTCGCATGTTCCTTGACGTTCCCTTGATAAAAGACAGTCCGTTGTTTCCTCATTTCAAATACATAATGTAGACATCTAACCCACTTAAAATAGCTCTAACATAAAAACATCAAAGAAGAATTTTTACATACAGCTTTGTATAATTTTTTTTAAGTACCTATTTTTCGAATATTTTGTAATCTCTCTGAACATCTTAGCTTACAATGTAAATAAACTAGACACTTCTAGATTATGCGCTTCAACATAATAATATACTCGTATTTTATATCTTTTAATATTTTACTGTAAATACGAATTATACAAGCTTTGCCTCAAACGGTGCCTTCAAAACAAAATAAGTATATATATGGGTACCAGCTATTTCGGCTGTAATTTAACCAAAGAATTTTTATTTTTCAATCTTTTTAGTTACTAATGACTATAATAAAACAAACTTTACTAATAATTGCTTCAGTATTGTAAAGCATCTTTAATTAGCATTTCTAGAGTAGGTACTGTTACAAATCATCAAATAAATTGTGCTCAAGTGTAATGGTGTAACTTGTTGTGATCAAAATGATATTTTTTTATACCATTTACGATTTATAATAATTGGGTGTTTTGCTAATTAAAGTTTAAGTATGATGTAGTTGTACAGGTAAACATTGAAATAAACTGTGAACTTTATTTTGTGGTTTCTTTTCGCAATCCTATTGTGTTACCTACTGGCCTTAGGGCTGATTTTAGCAGTCCGTGGAATAAATCCGTGGAATAAAATTGACGTCTGACAGTTCATATGGAAAAATTATCAAAAATACATAATGTATTTTCAGGATAAGACTTATTCTGGGTATAAAAGTTTGGTGAAATCAGCCCTCCTTATTCTGAAAATAAATTTTGAATTTTTTACAGTGTTTCCATACTAGAATTGTCAGACGTCCATTTTATTCCACGGATAAAAGATATCTGACTTTGGTATTAGTCGTATAGTGTAGCGTTCTGTGGTTTCTACCTACCCCCATGGGTAAAAAAGGTGATTGTTTGTGGAGTTACGAGACGTAATGGCTATGTTTATTGTTATTTTGAAAGTTAGCTGTATAACCTTACACGGCTGGCAATAGTGCCGTATTTAATTTGTCATACCATGAGTCCCTTCATCTACACTGCGGAAATGGCCGCTGACCCATTTCCAGAAAAGAAAAGACCAAATATAATTTATATCTTTAATAATCATCTGCCCTTATAAATAAATAAACAAATTGAAATTAAAATAATACATGGTGGTACATTATCGGCAGAATATTACTTTCCCTTACGTGAAACACTAAAAAATAAAATAATATAAAAGTCTCATACTTGTGCATAACGGAAAAAGTTCGCAACTATCATAATTATAAATGATTTGATAGCATATTTTACCCTCATTGAATAATGTGTATATACCAATCTACAAAATTTATTTATTTATAAAATAATATTTTTTCACTACGTGAGGCCTTCAAATAAATAATTGACTGAAAAAATAAACAATACACTAGAAACATAAAATCACTGACCTATAAATCCATTAAACTATAGACCCATTAAACAAGTTACGAGCTACGTGTTAAGTGGCGACCGCGTATCGGAAGACGTAGCGTTGGAAGGCCGCAGGAACTGGTTGGATGCGAGAAGCACAAAACCGGTCGAAGTGGAGGTTCACTTCGACCGGTTTTGTGCTTCTCGTTCACTGGTGGCCATAGGCATGTGCTTGGGGGAGGCCTATGTCCAGCAGTGGACGTCTTTCGGCTGAAATGATGATATTAAACAAGTACGCTGGACCAAATATACTAAACCAAATGACAGTTGTTTTTTGTGCCGATTAAAAGCGACACATACCATACCTAAAACCATAATTAAAATTGACATATTGTTGCAATTGGTCGCCGTGTTATTTTGTTACGTCTCTGATGATTTAGGTCTAAATCGTGGAATAAGAGAGTATGCGCATTTTGTAAAACTCGCTATCAAAAGCATTAGTTCCACGGACGCTCACTTTACTGTCAGCGCCAAAATGGTGAAAATCAAATGTCTTCGTTTTCTCAACGATAGTTTAGAGTCAAGCGTACTTGTATATTATAGGACAGTGCATAAAATGCTCAACATTCGAATCTGTGGTCTATTGATTTGATCAAAATATTAAAAAAATATAGCACCACAAGCCAATGATAAACATAGGTAAAAAAGAATTACCGCGATTTAAAATCGAGAATTTTTTGTACGAGTTATGCTTCTAGTTTCAGCGTTCATTTTTAGTCAAACTAAGAAACAGCCCCAATCCATTACAATATGTTCCACATAAAACATTAAAAATATATATGCTTACAAAACCAATTTACCAAAGATTCGAATAAAAACTGTTTGCTCGTACGTCTAATAAAAACTGATTTAAATAATATATACAAAAACAATGTACAAGTAAAGGCAAGGTACACTTAAATTGGCTAATCTCACTGGGTATAGTGGAGCATATTGTATTGGAAAACAGACCTAATTTCCTTACTAATAAGTGCTCTAATTGCGCTGAGCGACAGAGATATGTGTAAGGGGCGTGTTGGGCAGTATGCCTCGGATGATTGGTTCCTGACAGTCGACGTAAATGTCTGCGGATAGCTCTTCAAGCCCGATCTCAGCCTCGCTTTTCGCCTGTTTAGTTGCATCGTCGACTACTTGACGAACCTTGGAGTCGATTTCCTGTAATCAAGAACATATTTTGTTACTTTTAGGGTTCCGTACGTCCGAATGAAAAACCCTTATAGGATCACCTGTGCGTTTGTCTGCCCATTTCTTACAGCCAATTTGCTACAAATCTACTGCACGAATTCAGTTGAGATTTGATTGATACACATATGAATTTCTGTGACCCAAACACGGACAAAGGGAAAGTGTGTGAAAGGGCTTGTTGTGAGGGCCAAAATTTTTTTTTATAATTTTGTACTTTTAAAGTTATTTAAGAAAATTGACCAACTTATCTCCGAAACTAGGGAGCCTAAAATTTAGATTAAAGGAAAATATACAAGAGGTCTTCAAATGTGCCATAAAGATGTGCCATCGCAACAATCATGTTCATGTACATACTCAACTGACTCCCCCACTTCCATGCAGCTGACAATTTTTTTTTGGTTGAAGTTGGTGTCAAAAGCCTTACCATGGTTTTTGGCGCTGTATGAAACAACTTATTTATGTATTTTTATATTTTTATTTTGTAATGTTCTAACTTTGGGAGTCACCCACTACCGGAGCAGGTGACGCCCAGAATATCTCTTACGCACTATGGGAAAAATTGGTATGATTTTAAGCCGGTATAAAATTACTTTTCCAAACTAACGCCGCCGCCCGTACTATAACATAGATAGGAGTACATTCTCCGTGAGAGACTATTATCATATAGTAGAGGATACCATCGGCCACACGGCTTGTACTCTTTAATGTTAAGAAGACGTAGGTATTCACCTTCAATTGATCAGGCGTGGCCAGCTCGTTGCTCAGGATCTTCTCCTTGTAGGACGTGATGGGGTCCCTGGTCTGACGGACCTCTTGGATCTCGTCACGGGTGCGGTATGACGTGCCGGGGTCAGACATGGAGTGCCCCGAGTAACGGTACGTCTCCATCTCCATTACCAATGGACCTGAGAGGTGCAAAAAAAATTGTTAGTTTGAGATTATCTAATACAGTGTGTAAAAATCAATTGCCTTTAGAACCATCAAAATCAGCTCACGCGTTTGGTCTCTAGAGCGCCACAAAGGAACAAACATACATACGTACGCTGATAAACATATTACCCTCATTTTCATCGCGCAGTTGGGTAAAAAGACCCATTACGAAGCCGTCATCTGCGCATTCTGTACATCAAACTAAGTGACTTTGTGCAAAAATAATTACTTGTAAACTACATACTTTTATTTTTGATGTGAAAATTCGCTGTTTGCAGTAGTACGCAATGTAACGCACGCCAAACTTTGATTGTGCTTGTGTGTTTATGTACCGTTACAGTCATCCGCATTCAACGATACAGGTATCGTGGGAGTATTTAAGTTAAAACATTTAAACTTAAAAAAAAGTAAAAAAAAGTTTGAACTCAAAATTCAATATCTTCGCAAACAAAAGGTTCCGAGGTAAAGTCCAGTCAAAAAAAAACTTAATAACAAGAAGTACAAGTGACTCTCAGCTTCGTTAAGGTTATATTTACATCCGTCAAAATAACAAAAACAATAGGAATTTCTAAACTCATACTTTTCAAATATTGATTAAAGATTACGGGGTCAGCGACCGCGGATAATGTAGTAACTTCAAATGAAGAGTTCGGTTTTTTTAAATCATGTTTAGATATAAATACCCATCACGCCAGTTAATTTGATTTGACCTGATCACAGATAATATTTATTTCGACCTTGTATATTAAAGTTGTGTAGGTAAGCCTTTTTTTTTGAGGGTGGGAATCATCAAATGACTCCTCCCGCTCTGGGTGGAGCGGAAGGGAGTGTCAGACTCTTACTGACTAAAACCCATCCGTGTTCCTTTCTTAGCCCTTTATGTTCCGGGGCAGCGGTAACACTTTCGGACAGTCCCACTGCCCCGGCAGGCTTCGGCCCTAACGGGCCCCTTCACTGCTGCTGGCATCTCTTTGAGGCGCGCGTGGAACACATACGCGCCGTCCGGCACGGGCCTGGTCCTGATCGGACGGCGAGCTACCCATTACTCGCCGTCCGCAGGCCCGCGCCTACGGTGGCAGGGAATCGTCACGCGGCTCCCGACGCCCGGAGCGTCTCCCGCGGCGGCTGGGACATGAGGCTCTCTCCCTCAAGCATCCCGCCACCTCGTATAGGTACGCCTGGAGTTGATATCGAACGGCAAAATAGATATACAAATAGGAATATTTTAATTGCTATACATACCTTTACCACTGGTGCAGTATTCGATACAGAAGCGGGTAGCCTCCCTGGTCGCGAGTACATCCATGCCATCGACCCAGATACCGGGAATGTAGTCGCCGCGGGAGTAGTAGTCCGTGCTGGCTGACGAACGGTCCATGCTGGTTCCCATACCTGGAAAAGAAGATAAAAATAAGACTTTTAGAACAGGTTCGTGGCTAAATAATAATAGCCGCACAGGTTGATCTTCAAGGTTAAGCAACGCTTGCCGAGGTCGGTCCGTGGATGGGTGACAATCTATTACATACCGAGACACTTCCGTGTGTCGGATACCGCGTTAAGCAGTTGTTCCCAGCTGTCATTCGTAGATCTTAACAGTCGTTACGGGTAGTCAGAAGCCCGAAATTCTGACAACCAATCCTACCAAGGATTACCGTTTTAGTTTTTTTTTTTTAACTGTGTTGTGGAGGTCAGATAAGTAGTGGCTACGTAATAGAATTTATATTAAAAGCTAACCAGATAAAGTATCTATGAAATAAATCAATCATGCAAATGGGAGATGTGGTTATCGAGTTTTATAATATAAAAATATGAATTAGAGGAACTTGAATGTTGCTGCCTAGTAAATAAAGTTCACAATCGCCATGAACTTACTCGAGGGTCGAAATGATTGGCACAGACATTGAGTTTTATAGTAAGGATTTCCCACCAGTTCTTTATAACGTCACCCAAAGCCAAAATATTAATGAAAAGTATAACTTACTTTAAGATTATAACAAAAACTCAAATTGCGATATGTCTAGACAAACATTTCTTATGATAACACCAAAAAAAGAAAGATAAGACACAAATACTTGAAAATTAATGTATCATCGTTATCTCTAAATAATAATATTATTTGGTCTTAGATTTGTTTTTACTTAACCCACCAAAGCCTGTATCAAGCATATCTAGTGATAGAGCACCAACATTGACATTTACGGGTTATTTTAGAGAAAATACATGGCGTATTACATGATCATGGCAAAAGTTACTCTTATCTCTACCAAACATCACAAGGTACGGGCGTGAATCACCCTATCTCTGGCTTATTACTCAATAAAAATCTTAAATTCACGGACGGACAATGCACAGCCTAAGCCGCTGCACGCTGGCTCTAGACGTTATAGTTATAGAAAATTTAGCACAAGAGCTCCTTAAACGAAACTTGAGTAGAAAGCTCCTTATCCACGGTGGAGACGAGCATGCGACAACAAATTAAGCTACGTCTAATGACGTTCCCAGCCTGCATACGGAATCATATCATCAATCAAATATATCGAATAGTTTTGTCACTACTTATAGCTAGTCAATGTTTGGCAAAACCCAAAGTCGGCCAAACACTGGAAAAAATCATGTTTTCCATTTCTACGTTAGGATTTATTTGATATTTTCAAAATACTCATATGCATTATTATTGTCAGTGTTTCCATTTATTGTCGTATGGTGTTCTCCACATTTAATAAGAAAGGATTTTTTAAAATTCATCCCGTATAAGGGTTAAATAGATGATGAAAATTTGTATGGAAGTTCGTCCATTTTGCCGATGGGAATGGGAAGTCCCATCGGGATATGGCAGCAGCACAATAAAAAAATGTTATGATTTAAAATGAAAACAGATAGGTATAGCTGAATGTAATCAGTCAATTAATTATCATTTGTAAGTTTCTTCGTGAAGATCGAATAGAGGTCGGCTGAGTAAATACGTCACATGAATCTTATAGGCTGATTTATAATTTTATCTTTTAACAGAAATTTATAAAACTGCTTCATTGGACTCTTTTTTATCACTAACTAGCTTCCGCCTGCGGCTTCGCCCGCGAGGTAGGTCGATAAAAACTATCCTATGTCCTTCCCCGGGATGCAATCTATCTCTCTAGCAAATTTTATCCAAATCCGTTCAGTGGTTTAGGCGTGAAAAGGTACATACAGACAGCCAGACAGACAGACAGACAGAGTTACTTTCGAATTTATAATATTAGTATGGATAGTATGGATTGAGATTGGAGGATCATTTGATCCTCCAGAACACACATCACATCACAACATCCTCCCTGCGGGGTATTTGCTTAACACACCATCAGTACCTAGCAATGGCCTTCATTTTGACAGTTCAATAACATTCATTGCGTTATTTACGTTGATGAGCAGAAAAATTGTTCGAACATAATGAAGCAATGAATTAGCAATCATTCAGATTGTGATTGATCGTGTGTTACGCAATTAGGATGCGGAAACAAATCAACCTATACATAATTATTAGAAACTAGTTTCTGCCCGTGGCTTCGCCCGCGTGGATGTAGGAAACATATTTCCTTACTCCTTCCTCCGTTCAGTGGTTTACGCGAGAAAAGGTAACATACCGACAGAGTTAGGTACTTTAAAATTTATAATGTTCGTATGACGTGTCGCGATGTTCTTATAAACTACGCAACGCATTATTGTTTTCAGCATAATTTAGAGAAACAATTCCGGAAGGTTTATGTGCGTAATCTGCAGTGTATAATACAATAATATTAAACTTACGTGTAATCGGTGTAATAAAGAACTCTCGATTTTGGGTCAAGTAAAAACCGTGCGACGAAGAGGCGGGTGTTTTTGATGTGATCTTTGAATTGAATAATAAATTCGAATGAAATGATTTTTTATTTATAAATAAATACGGTAATGTCAAAACGCTCACCGTATCCATTGTTTTCGCAAACGAACACGCACGGCAAGTCCCATAGTTTGGCCATGTTGTACGCTTCGAACAGCTGTCCCTGGTTGGCGGCACCGTCACCATAGAGGGCGAAGTTCACTCCGCCATCGCCAGTGTATTTGTGAGCGAAGGCTATTCCAGCGCCTAATGGACACTGAGGAATTATTTAAAGTTATTTTCGTATTTTGAATTTTTCAACCAATTTGTGGAACACAACGCAGGTTGTCGATGTAGCTCAATAGCCTGCAAGACTGCAGTGAGCTGATCCATGGCTCAAGCCCCAAAAAAAAACTGTAAAAGCAACTGTAACTGCATGGCAAAAACAACTGTATTCTTTCGTAACAAATCTTAAAGTGAACTTGATATTATTCTAATCACACTTTTTACAGAAATAACACTTCGGAAGGAGCTTCGGAGTAATAGGTAACATTTCCCCCAAACAGCAGCTGAAGCGCATCAAGAGACATGAATCCGCCTCTGGCCATGTCTACCGGATACCGGCAAAAATGTGACTATTGAAAAATCAGCCATAAATCTCCTTACTGATTATATTTTTGTGTTGTGTACATTAAAACACTGCAAAAATAAATAAAGAAACTTACTTGAGCACCAACAATACCGTTGCCACCATAGAAGTTCTTTGCATACAAATGCATAGACCCTCCCTTGCCTCGTGAGACTCCTGTCTTGCGGCCTGTGAGCTCACAGAGTACACCAGCCACGGAAGCACCCATCAAATGTGTCCAGCCGTGGCAACGGTATGCAGTGATCACTGAGTCAACATCACGCATTGCTGCACGCATACCCACCGCTACAGCCTCTTGACCTAGTATTTATTTATATATTAACCCATTGCTTTTTGTAATTACATAGCACTTGATTACGGTATTTTTATTATAACAGCACTCATAGCATGACCACCATAGAAACAGTTTTTGGCGACGGAAGAATAGATAAAATGACAGATTGTAGAAAGATTTCTGCCGTCATAGGCATGGCGATGAACAGAGGAAAAGTTTCTATTCTTCAGTCTACAATATCAAGCATGACAACCAATTCTTTTTCTCTACTTTTGACACTTTGGGGTATAAACATTTTTTTTTTTTTTGTATTTTGTATCTGAGATCAGTGAGTTTCACTATAAGCAGATGTTTTGAGTGATGACTGGGTCATTTGGCTTGAATACTCAGCCAAATGCTCACCAAACATATCAGCTTTCTCTTTTGGAGTTCTTGCCCAGCCAGTGTTACTTTTTAAGGGGGGTTTAGTTGTTAATGGCCTGTCATAGTTTTTGGTAAACTTCCATAACAAGTGGCTAGCTGAATCGTTTGCAGTTAGTAGTTCTAGTTGCGATGTTAGGGTGTTTTCATCCCAGTCTTGTATCATTTGTTTTAGGTCCTGAATTGCTAGATTAAATTTGGTTTTGTCTTCTCTGAGCCTGCTTTGATGCCACACTCTACGCAGTCTCCGTTTTTCTAGGATTGCCATTTTTATTTGCAGCGAGAAATTTCATTGTTTTTCGCATCTGGGGTACTGATCCAGCAAGAATTTTGAATGAGAGTTGTAAGACATTTGGTGGCATCTTCTATTTCATCTGGTGTTTTTAAGGCAACATTATGCTTGATGTTATTTTGAATGTAGTCTCTGAAGGAATTCCAATCAGTATTTTTATTGTAAAGGGTCTCGGGCTGTTCATATTCTATTATTTTTGTACTTATCGTTAGTAGCACTGGCGTGTGGTCAGAAGAGCTATCATAAGGGTAGAATCATTTATTCACAACACAACAAGTGTCAAATAGTCTGCATCTCATTGGACTTAGATAGGAATCTATTTTGATTTTAAAATGTGCTCCTTGTTGCTATGGAATGAATAAATATATCTTTGTCTTCATAGAATCGCGCTGCCCAAGTCTACGGGTCCCCCCATGCTTGAGCAGATGAAATGTCGAGCTGGATAGAAAGAACTTTGTCTATTCTTGATAGAATACAGATAGAAATGGTCATGCTATTCCTACAGAAGGTATAAAATATTGATAATCTTTTTTACACATAAGTTATGCAGGAATAATAATCCCAGTATAAGTTGTAAAACAAAGTTAACATCTTCAACGACACACCTGAGTATAAATGACAGAATCCACGGATGATCTTCTCCCTGTACAAGTTACCGGACGCAGTTTCAATTCTTCGGATAACCGCCAACTGTTCATACAGTTTGAGAGCATCTTCACTGGTTAGGGTTGCTGTTGTCGCCGGGCCTTTATCCAATTTGTGGAGTTTGAAAGGCTAGTAAACAAAACGCAAACAATACGAGACGGTGAATAGGTTTTCGTAAAGATATAAAAAGGCATGCATGGAATTAACAATTCAGTTGGCATGGCAATAACACCACTTTGAACCTGATACTTGTTTTGTTAACATAAACCTAAATCATGGCAACATTATTTTGGAATATGTCTCCACAATGCAGACATTAGTAATTTAAACACAGACCAGACTGCTGACTATAAGCAAACCAAATCATTGAGTAGTTGATTGTATATTATGTAAACTACGCTCAGTTTGTTATTATTGTATCAGGTAGCTTACCTGCGTCAGATTACTGACAACAAAACATAGTTCTTGACAGAATGAAGGTTAGGTTACATAATTTATAAAACTGTCTAACCAATTTATACAAATCTAATAGCCGGCATTTACAAGGCAAACATGTACGCAACACTATCAACTAATAGAACATAATTGAGATCAAAATTGATCATAAATTAGAGCTACCTTGATTTCAAATGAAGCTTGACTCTTCGTACTGTATTTTGCGTTAGACGTCGTAGCAACAGGGGCGCCCACTTTCTAAAATCAAAAATTGCAGTGAGCATAATGCTGTTACTCCTCCTTCCAGCTTACTTTGGTAGGATATTTCATCATTTATCCAGATAATCGCCGAGTTTCTTCAGCACAGAAAGAGAACCCACCGTAACCGTATTACCGGCTAGAAGTTTAGCGATTGAAGGAACGAGTTTACTCATTTTCGTTATTAGTTCTTCTAGAAAGCCCAGTGTATTTTGTGATCCTCAAAAAGGACCACTTCTCCAATTTTTATCGGTTTTTAACAAAAAAAATACGGGTCGTCCCAGACGTCGCGCAGGTCGAAAATGACGTTTGTGACATTGATAATTTGACATTTGCTTTTTAGGGTTCCGTGGTAATATGGTAAAACGGAATCCTTATAATTTCGGTATGTCTATGTCAGGCTGTATGTAAGTTCGTCCAGATTAGCGTTGCCAGATTTTTCATCGGGATTTTGAAACCCTTTGTTGAGTATAAAAAGCGGGATCCTTTCGTCAAAAGCGGGACAAAAGAAAAAAAAAATTAATTGTCCGACTGTCGAGAGAATGCTCTCCTAACACCTATCATTGCAACATTTGCAACAATTCTAGTAGCTATTAGAGATCAAATTCGCAAAACACGTACTCGTTTTAAGTAACTGGCAGGTGTCAAGAACGTATTCTCTCGACAGCCGCACTGTACAGAGGCCAGCACATCAACCTACCCCAATCTGTCAAATTTTCCCAATTGAATATGAACCTTATACCTTTGTAAAGTTGAAAATCTATCACAGAAAGACAGATTGGGGTAGCTTGATGTGCTGGCCTCTGTACATTAGTTATTTTTTTCAACTTATTATTTTATTTGAGTGTCAAATTAAGTTTACAATGATAACAGATAGTTGTAGAAAATCTATTTTAATGAAAATATTATGTTACTTTACTATTCAAATAACATTATCTGTCTGGTTAACCCTGCAAGACAGTTATGTCTTCAGAGAATATAACATTATATAAATAAGTAATACAAAAGGGAAAGGGGCTGACGTCGTAGGGGGTGGGGATGACGTCTAATAGAGAAGTATGGAAGAAAAGACAGTGTTGGACTGACCCCAAATATCACAATCACAGCCGCGACAAACTGCTTATCGTGCTTTCCGATTTACGGACAGGTATCGATATGCAATGGATGGTCACTTTTCCACGAAACAACCGCGGCGAGCGTAACTCGATTGACCGGTGCGGCTGTTATAATTATTTATCCACACACGAGCCCCTTAGACTATTTGCACTTTATCGAAGAAAATTAGAAAAAAAAAGTATATTCTCTAAACCGCCAAATGGTGCAGTGTAATAATTATGAAAAAACAATTTGCTCTCCCTACACATGCAACCGAGGGATAAAAAGAACTGTACCCGTAAGCATGTGGGAAATTATTGAATCTCATAATTAAAAAGATAATGATTTTTCTAAGTCACCTTTTTATGTCAATATTATTTGAGATATGGGATCTTTTCGGTTACAACCGCAGTGATAACTTTGTTTTCTATGGTTTTTCGAGAAAACTGTGAAATACAAAAACTTATTTTCGGGGATGACAAGGTCACTATGTGCATGCGTAAATATTCATCCCAACTTGCCAACTACGGATCCCTTCACAGTGCGATACGTAGTATCTCTAATAGCTTGCTACATATCAGTAATCTCATAATCTGTGATCTCTAAGGGCGCGTTCCGAATTGAGGATTTGAGCGTGCTAAAACCCGTACCGAATTGGCGTGAGCGCGATAACGATGTCCCGTGAATCGTCATAGACTCAGAAGAATAACTAAAGCATAGAAGGAAGCAAAATTTAACTAATATAGTCGTCTCTGTTTTCTTATACACTCATAACAGCATTAGAAAGAGACACATGTAGGTTGCTCAAAATGCAAAACGTCACAAGGCAAACGTCAATTTGGTTACCTTGGCTACCTTTATGATACTAAGTTTAAAAGCTACTTAACGTCTCAGGTTTTTGTCTATGACTTTGTTCATCGCATTTTTTCGTATAATGTTAGCAATAGTGCTTGCAAAAACTATCGATAGAATATCGATAGAACTAGCGTCATCTAAATTATTGCATTATATTTTTTTACACGTAGTTTTGGGAAGGATTAAATATTTAAGAGTGAAATAAATACCTAAATACCTACGTTCTTGCCAGCGAATCGTACGTATGAGTAATGAAATGACAGTTGTCAAAAATCCGTGTGGCTCATGGTATAATAATGTAAAACTCATGTGTGGCTATGATTTCTTTTGTAATTTTCAGATTTCCCTTCGATATTGATATCAGGTAAAATGGATTAACGCTATTGCACGTAACAACTGGGAATGGAAAAAACAACATCGTATTTTGTTCCGAACATTTCAGCGATGAAAAAACGAAGGAGGTTCTAAATTCGACGCGTATTTTTTTTAATTAGTGGGGCCCGTGGCTAAATTAGAACAGCCGCACAGGTCGATCGTTCAGGTTAAGCTACGCTTGCCGCGGTTGGTCTGTGGATGGGTGACCATCTTTACATATCGAGACCCCTCCGTGCCTCGGAAAGCACGTTAAGCCGTTGGTCCCGGATTGATTCGTGGATCTTTGACAGTCGTTACGGGTAGTCAGAAGCCCGAAAGTCTGACAACCAGTCTTACCAAGGCGTATCGTATTACCCAGTAACTGGGTTGTGGAGGTCAGATACAACGCTTGCTCCTCCTTATTTATTGTAGGTATTATTTTATCGATTTGTCGCCGCGCGCGCCAGGGGCACGGCATTTATATTTAGCCAAGATGAGCCAAGCGGTGAAAAGGTTAAACTGATGTAAAATATACTAAGTAATTTTGAGCCGGCGCCAAACAAGCAATCAATGAACAAAGCTCACTAAATCACTTTGGTGCCGACTTAAAGTTACTTAGGTATACTGTACATCAGTTTAAGAACTTGATTATTAAGGTTAAATAAATAAGGTTTAAGTCTTATTTTTTGCTTTTCAGTTTTTTTGGCGGTTTAACTTTTTGTTAAAAAGTTTTTGTTACTCGTTACGGGGCCAATCGCTCTTTTAAAATTATTTAAGTGTTCTGTTGGCAATTTCATATTGTTAATAATTTATCCTGTGTTTCTATTTAAATAAGTTGATCAGATAGAAGTGAGTTCTTTATTTCATTTAGCATATTTAGATTTATTGTCATGGAGATGGAGCGATACCATAAAATAAGAAGTCGATATCGTTATTTATTTTATGCATAGTCACATCACTAGCTAATACTCTTTTGTCTATGACAGCGTACACTTCTAATGTCGTAAAGCGCCTTCTATGCTTTAGTCAGGCCTGCGACAGCTTTAGTTCCAAAAAATGCGTTATGTCGCTACTTTCGGTAGCCATGTTGGTGGCAGCCATTTTGGTCGTTGTGTCATGTGTTGTGTGCTGTCAAACTGACAGAAGTGACAGATGGTATGCCAGTCATTCGTCACAGAGTATTTTTTTATCATTCGTGTTGGGTTTGTGTACAAAGTCGTTCTCCTCGCTTTATTGCTTGAGTTGAGATTTACTTCCAAGTTCCTTGCTCGATACGAATACTGCAGTGCTCTGGTGCTTTGGTACGCGGCCATGGCTCCTATCAAGTGCTGTGTTGTCGGTTGTACTTCAACCAACCAAACTCATCGCCTTTATAACTTACCAAAGGACGATAAACTTAGGGCTTTGTGGCTGTCATTCTTGGTGTCAGTGAATACCGAACTTCTTGGTCTATCAAAGGATCAGTTAGTGAATAAACGCGTGTGCCAAAAACACTTCGACAAATACCAACTGGATAACAAGGGTAATCGTCTCAAAGATGGTTATCCATGTCTATTTTCTACGAAAGAAATCGAGCATGGGGCACCTTTATCTGGTAAGTTATTAGCTCTACATATTAATAGGTACCTACACTTTTAATTTATAGCTGATGTGATTTGAAAATAAATGATGAGTCTGTTTACAAGGGATGGAAAGATTGATAAAGATGTGGAAAGGAGAGTATATGCGGGAAATAATAGTGCTACACATGCAATTGTGATAACCAGTTCATGTCCCAAAAGGCACGACTGACTGTTCACAATGGTGCTGGTGCCTACGCTTATCTAAGGAAGTGAATGTTGGGTGTGGCAAAAGAAGCTGAGAAATGATATACTGAGGAATCATGTGTTATGGCAATGGTGCGGTTTAAAAGAAGATGTAGTGACAAAATTAAAAAGAGTATGCTAAGATGGTTTGGTCATGTAGAGAGAATGAATAAAAGGTGACTAACAAAAGGTATTTATAAGGCAGATGTGAGTAAAAACAACGGGAGGGCACTACCTAGGAGGACAAATAGTGATATTCTTCAGAAAGGTCAGGTACCTAGTCTTCGCGACCGGCATGTGTGTATGACTAGATGTATGAACCTAAAAGGAGTATGTAAGGATGGTAGTAGGTGTCTCCTTGTAGTTTCTGCCTACCCTCTTTAAAAAAAGGCGTGAGTTTGTTATGTTAAAATTATTCAATTAAACTGATTATTTTCAGGTGATCATTTATATGATCATAACTACAGTAAAACGGAAGACATCGAGGAAATTGAGGAAAATCCAATTGTTGCCCAAGGTAATGATACTTATTTTTCAATCTTATCTTACTTATGCTTTGGTATAACTTATGTTTTATTTTCTGATATACACTTTTCTTATTTTAGAACATCCAGTTGATCATTTATATTCAAGACCAGCCACAAATCCTCTTGCATCTTCATTTCTCAATACTGGTAACAATTTTTAACAACTTTTAATTTTTTATTAAGGTTTGTAATTCATTAACTCATGTGGAACCTCTGTGTACACAATACAATTGAAAATTGCCAATAACAAAAAACTTATTAATGCTATTTTACTTACATGTTTTTCTGTTGCAAAAGGATCACATTGTTATTATAGAATATTCTATTTGTCATCATTTAAATATTATCAGTTAAAAAACATCCAGTTAATATCTGCATCTAAGTATGTTACAATTATGTCTATTTGTAAGTAGTTATTGATTCTGATCAGAGCCACTTGTCCAATTCTGTTGAAATGAGTGTTTTTTTTTACAAAATTAATGTTTTATTGCAGATTTCCCTACCTTCGAATCAAGTGAAATACCATCAACAAGCAAGTGCGAAAAATCATCACTAATACAGATTGACTCTTTAGATCAAGGTTAGAATCATAGAAACTTACATAATTTTTAAGATATTCAGGCAAAGTCATATTATATGATTAATAAATTAATAATATTTTAGTAATGTTCCTAATAGATTACCTATTTTGTTTTGATTATGACATCATCATCTGCATAGCCATCTTCCCAACTTTGATTTGATTATGTACTGTTAAACCGAAATGGTTTCTTTACACAACTGTATTTTATGTTTTAAGAAACGTGTGCTACTTCATTTCTTAAAGTAGCATATTTTGGTTATAATGTCCTTTTTGTAATTTATTTTATTTTAGAGACGTCAAAAGCTAAATATAGCAATATAGGAAAAAAAAATGGCTGTGATGGCAAACTTTGCTCAAGGTTCCAAAATAGTTATCTGATATTCCTGATTCGCCCTTACTTAGAATTGAATGTTTCTTCTATTTATTACAGATGTGATGCGCAGTGTAACTCAATTAAAAAATAAAGCACCAAACAGAATTGTTACTAGGAGAGGAGGTAATGTATATATTTTTAAACACACATAAAAAAGTTTTTCACCTAACTCACAAGAATATCAATATCCTAGTTACAGAAAAATATTGTCAAAAAAGTTTCTACACAAAAAGATATGTTAAAATCCTTTACACTTGTTTTGCTTCATGGATAGAATCTAAAAAAAATATTGTATGAAAGCCTTTATTAGTAGGTAAATACTCATTAGTAACAGTTTATAAAGTAAACAATGTTATTATTATTTTACAGCTAATAACTTGAAAACAAGAAGCAGGTGCATTATAAAAAAATTTAGAAAAATTGCCATAGTGGAAAACAAAACTCAGAAGCCATTTTTGCAAAGATTGAATGCTGCTAAGAAACTAAGCTGCAGCCAGTTGTTTAATAAAAATTTTGATAAAATGTCACAAGAAGCCCAAGATTTTCTACTCATGCAGTTAAAAATGGCAAACAGAAAGAAGAAGGCAATGAGATATACTACCAGTGAAAAGCATCTGGCGTTGACCCTAATGAAGGAAAGCCCAAAAGGGTATAGGTTGCTACAAAAAATATTTAATTTGCCCAGTAAAAGAACATTAAACCGTCTTGCTGAAAATATAATGTTTAATGTGGGGCTAAATGATAATATTTTTAGAGTACTAAAGCACAAAACCCAAAAATGGGACACAAAGAAGAAACTGTGCTCTATTTTGTTTGATGAAGTTGCTCTTACACCTCATCTCACTTATGTGGAGTCCCAAGATGAGATAAGAGGCTTTAAAGACTTTGGGTATGAAAGAGAATTAAGGTTTTGCGATCATGCCTTAGTATTCATGCTAAAAGGAGTGTGCTCAAACTGGAGACAGCCTATTTGTTTCTATTTTTGTGAGGGAACAACTGCAGCTGCTACAGTGGTAACGATTTTAAAGGAAGTGGTCACTAAAGTGTCAGAGTCAGACTTGATACCTTTAGCTATTGTATGTGACCAGGGCTCGACATTTAGAACAGCCATAAATATGATAAAATTGGAGACCAAACGCAAAAGGATTTTAAATGAGGAATATAATGGTGAGTTGATTCATGATATTGACATTGTTTGCGAAGCAGTTGTAAATTGTCTGGATAAAAAGTGTCCATTATATCAGAGTATCTATCTGTATGTTAGTTCAGGTTATGGTCTACATGTGTACCGAATTTAATCCAAATGTATTCAGCTGTTAAATGATTATTGGGTAACAAACATTTAAACTTTGACAGTATTTTATAAATAAGTAGGATTTGGTTTAATCAAATTAACTTGTTGAACTAAATATTTTGTTTTTTTTTTTTTTGTTTGCAGATGGAACCATTGAGATATCAGGACAACAGATAAGCGTAGTGTATGATCCCCCGCACCTACTTAAGGGCCTAAGGAACAACCTTCTCACAAAAGATATGGTATTCAAAGGCAAAGTTGCCACTTGGAAGGACATAGAAACTGTGTTTGATGCTGATTGCCAACTAGGTCATACTAGAATGCATAAAAAACTAACAGAGCACCATGTTTACGCAGCAAAAATGAAGAAAATGAAAGTTAGTGTAGCTGCCCAAACTCTGAGTGCAACAACCAGTGGAATGCTTAAATATACTGCATTGTTCAGTAAGTTTTTACTTTTTTATCAATATGTATTACCTAATAATACTAAAATCATCTTCTTGATCACTTACTCACTCACTTTAATTTTATTTAAGTACCTCAAAAAAAGTTAAAAATGACCTTTTAATTTGGTTCAAACTAATGTAATATCCTTTGCACTTTCTTAGTCTGATAGAATGGAAACACTTTGTTGTTAGTTTTGTTTGTTTGTTTAAGTGATATACTTATATATAATTATGTAATATTTCAGAAACTACAGCCTCAGGTCAAAATGTCAGTGAGACAATGGCCACAACAGGCGAAGCTGTAGAATTCATAGATAAGCTCTTTGATAGCGTCAACGGATCTCGAGGGAGCACTGTCCGGGGCAAACTGCGTGGACCAGTAAAGCCGAACGCCCATCAAGTTTTCAATTTTTGGACAGAAGCCAAACAAATATTGAAAAATATCGAATTCATAGATAGTAGTAGCAAGAAAGCCCTCAAAAATAATAAAACCTATAAGGTTCGAGTTCCTTCTCTTAATGGATGGGTTACAACTATAGAAAGTTTTGAAAGGTTGTCGAAACTGTTGTTCGAAAAATATGAGACACAATATTTTTATCCTAGAAATGTAAATCAGGATCCCCTGGAGAATTTTTATGGTAGGATCAGAGCCATCAACTACAGGAACGTCAATCCTGATGCAAATACTTTTATGAATGCGTTTAAATCACTGTTAATGTCTAACGTTATGGGTCCACATTCAATATACGCAAACTGTGAGGATGAAAAAGGAGACACAGTAGTAGATTTTTTAAAACTTATATCTAATGTTGATGCGAGTTCCTCATTAACATTTGATGAGGATAAAGAAAATTCCTTAATAAGTAGTAGACCCATAACAATGACCCAAGACATTAGCAGTAATTGCAATCAATCACTAAATCCAGTGAACGAAAGATTGCGCGTGCACTCTTCTGCATATACAGCAGGGTATATGTGCAGGAGAGTGACAAAAAAATTTAATTGTGGGAGATGTTCTGAGACTTATACCCAAACAGAAAGAGATGTGTTTCATAAATGGATCGAACAACGAGAATACACACTTTTAAAACATCATAATTTAACATATCCATCAAAGAAGTTTTTAATGTTTTATAGGAATGTCTCGGGCCTTATACATGATTATTTAAATAAGTATGCTTACAAAGAATGTGTTAAAAAACGTTTAAAAACGGAAATAATTAAGAAATTTGATGTAAATTGGTTGGGGTGTACACATCATAAAACCGAAGTAAAGGAGTGGTTGCTTAATTTAATGATACGCACCCATGTTCATAATTGGTGCAACATAATAAATAAAATTTTAAAAGGAGGTGTACGAGAACAACTTGTGAAACAGATGTGTGCACCTCAACAAATTGCCTTTGATAAATATAAAGCCCATAGGTTAAGAGGAAAAATAAATAAAAAGTAATATCTCTAAAGTTTTATTTTTACCTACTTAGTGACAGAACCTTGCAAATAATAAAATTAATCCTATACTAATTTTCCATGGCACATCACTATGCTATCGATATTCAATGCCGGATGGTCATCGTCATTTTTATATCTGTGTCATCACGACACTAGGTGACATTACGACACTAGCGCTTGGCGCATATTTTTGGAACTAATTGTCAACCATAGTACTGTCCTATCTGTCTCTGACTTGTATATAGTTATCTGTGGCTTTAGTTATTGTTCTGAGGTCATAGATGACGTCTTGGCATGCGCCATCTTGCGATAACGCCGACCATGCCTCGTACTAATATCACCGTGAGCGCTGTCAAAAATGACAGTGTGTGTGTGTGTGTGTGTGAGGATGAGGATGTGTCAGTGTGTGTTTTGTTTTGAGCTGCATCATATCTTTTTAATAACGTGGCATTTTCAAAATTGTGCTTCTGGCTGACAGTCGCCACCTAAACAAAGAAAAGGAAGAAACGTGTGGTGTTTTTATGAAGAAATACTGCTGTAATATCTTTTTGACACCGAGTAAGCACTGTGAGCGCGCTAACGAGTGTTCCGAATTGTTGACAGCTCTCAGCTGTCTTAATCGTGACATCCATTATGGAACGCATGAGAGACGATTTGAGTGCTGTGAGCGATATTAGCCAATTCGGAAGGTGGCCTAAGTAGTCTGTGACAGTGCGTGTTCCGACCGTAAGATAGAAAATACTCAGTTCCATTTGAATATTTAATTAATAATAAAATTACACAGAGATGTACACTTCATAGACGTAGTCAATCACATGCGCACCGCTAAGGACTCTCCAACCAAAAACAAACCACACGCATAGAGCGGGGATACAAGTTTCGATTCCCGCTCAGAGTAGTGTTGCACCATACACGACGTTTTCTTCCTATTCTGGCCTGTGACAGCTTTAGTTCCAAATGTTCCGTTTTGGCGCTGGCATCGGAAGATTGCTGATACATAGAATTATGTTCTGTGGCCGCGGTGGCCGCCATCTTGAGACTTCGTGTCATGTGAAATTGTGAATTGTATATAATAACATAGAAAATGTCATTGTCAAAAACTTCCGAATTGGACGCATATTTCATAAGTGTATTTCCTTGTATTTTGCTGAGTTGAGATCCTTAGGACACAAAGTTTCCTCTGTTGTTTGAGACAATATTCATTGTGCATGTTATTTATGCAAATATTCGTCATGGGGACCCAAAAGTGCTGTGTTGGTGCAATGCAACAAGTGAGACGAACCGGCTTTTTAGTTTTTCCAAGAACGATGAATTTAGAAATTTGTGGTTGTCTTTCCTAGTGCCCACAAATTTCCTCCTCATTGGACTCTAAAGAGCAATTATTAAGAAAACGTGTCTGTGAAAAACATTTTGATAAACATCAGTTTGAACACGAAGGTGAAGGTCGAAGACTGCGGTACTCATACCCGTGTCTATGTATTTACTGGCAAAGAAATAGCTCACGGTGTTCCGCTTAGAGTAACCGGTGAGTTTTGTTATGATTTGAGTCTTTGTTATTTTACAGATAAATAACAGATAAGTACTCGTAGATAATTTACAACTGTTAACTAACAACAACTATTAAATAATTATACACACTAGAAATCTTTGATAATATTAGGTTTTTAAGGGAAATCAGGGTTTTTTTCATGACATAATTTATTGGAACATGAACTAGTTTGCTTTCAATGCTACCGTTTGTGGATGAGTAGCTGTTACCTACATCCCAGAAGGGCGACGATAGTGTTTCAACTTTAAATTAAAAATATTATAACACTAATAGTACATTTTATTTTTCCAGGATGGGATGTTACACAGGAACATAATTATTTCAAGGAGCAAGATGAGGAAGATGTCGCTGAACCATCACAGGTGACTACAACTACTGGTGTGTATCTAGCTTGCCTTTCGTTCATCAATATTAAAACCTCAAACAAAAGTAAGTCTTAATATTAAATGATTGTCGCTTGTTTTTTCAGGATATGCTGATTTATTTGAACATAATTACTTCAAAGAGCAGTGGCAATGGCTATCCTGATGGAGCAAAAAGAGGAAAATTACGACGAGCCATAAAAAAAGACTCGCCTCATCACGCATTTTGGATTGACGCCATAAAAAAAACCAATCCTTATATTTTATTGACAAAAGTAGCAACCATGCTTTACAGTAAGGAAGACCTCGATTTGTGAAAGTGCCGTCTCTGAAGAGTTGGATCACCATTCTTGAAAGTTTTTTAGCACGCCACGATAGCGGCGGTAAGGCCCCTCTTTGAGGAGTGGCTAGAGAGGCGTCACGGCGTCCTCACCAACCGCCTGACTCAGGTCCTCACCGGACACGGATGTTTCGGGAGGTTCCTGCACATTATCAGGCGGGAGGAAACGCCCGGGTGTCACCACTGCGAGGATCGCCCAGAGGACACGGTGGAGCATACGGTGGAGGCCTGCCCCGCTTGGGCGGAGCACCGCCGTGTCCTCGTAGAGGCGATCGGCAGCAGCGGCGACCTCTCGCGCCCGGCCCTGGTTCAAACCATGGTCCGGAGCGAGAGGGAGTGGGAGGCAGTCACCTCCTTCTGCGAAGCAGTCATGCTAGCGAAGGAGGTGGCGGGATGGGCGAGGGAGAGAGCCGAGAGGGCCGCCCGTCCCAGCCGCCGCGGTAGACGCCCCGGGCGTCGGGAGCCGCGTGACGACTCCCGGCCACCGTAGGCGCGGGCCTGCGGACGGCGAGTAATGGGTAGCTCGCCGCCCGATCAGGACCAGGCCCGTGCCGGACGGCGCGTATGTGTTCCACGCGCGCCTCAAAGAGCTGTCAGCAGACACGGAGGGGCCCGTTAGGGCCGAAGCCTGCCGGGGCAGCGGGATTGTCCGAAAGGGTTACCGCTGCCCCGGAACATAAAGGGCTAAGGAAGGAACACGGATGGGTTTTAGTCAGTAAGAGTCTGACACTCCCTTCCGCTCCACCCAGAGCGGGAGGGGTCATTGGATGATTTCCCATCCTTAAAAAAAAAAAAAAATAAAAAAAAAAAAAAAAAAAAAAAGGGTATTTAAATTATTAGATTAAAAGAATTCTAGTATAAGAAAGAAATGTCTCAATAAATAAAACTATGAAAAATATAAAAACATTGTTTTCGTCATCATTAAATGAAAGGAGTCGTAACCGTTAGTATTATACAGGCAAGCAACCTAAAATCGATAAAATAGAACATCACTAGTTATCGATATCAGTTTTGTCTAATTGTCACATCACTAAATTTATTCACAAGAGTCTATGTACTGTCATGTCAAACTGAGTGACTGCAGCGCCAAAACGGAACAATATGAAACTAAGCAGAAAGTTACTGTCGCATCTGTAGCTTGCTACTAATATCTTATCTGTGGTTCCGACCGTTCGCGTTCCGACACGCATTAGGCTGGTTTTTTTTTTACTCATGTGTCACTTGCTTTGAAACCTTGCCAATATGGCAAATAGTCTTTTTGTTTTGTTTAAAATCACACAAAAATATGCAAGAAAGTAATTTGAGTCATTTGATTTGTCTACTTTTTTTTTATTTCAGCTGTGGAAGTGACAGAACAAAGCCTACTAATTTCCATGGACAGAATATACAAAGTTATTGCAAGAAATGGAATGTTTTGTTTCCTGCTTTGTGATGACATCACGTAAATGTTTGTAAAGATAGAAACAGCTTGAAAGGAGAGGATAAAGAATACAAATAATTATGAAATAAATGAAAATAATATTTTTTTTAAGAAATATTTTACTTCTTTACAAACTTTTTTTAAGACTTGTGTAAAACATAATTGTATTTGGACCAATTTTTCTTACTCGTGACAGTTTCGAAACAACCCGAATATTCTCGAAAAGAACCAATAATTAATGTTAACTTGAATCGGTATTCGTAAATGCACGTTATCAAATAAAAAATGTCGTTTCATCGTCCGCTGTCAGTGGATGACGATTATGACGAATAAATCAAGAGTAATTCTTTTGCAACAATTCGTTATAAAAGTGTTAACAAATTTTTGTCGTCATCATTGTTTGTTCTAACCTTGTGGAAGACCACTTTTTGCCAGAATTTTAATATAAAAATTTATTATAAACGATGGAGTTCCCTCACATTGGAAAGAATTGTTCATACAATTCCTGCAACAAATTAGGTGAGTTGTTTGAAAATATAAAACTACAAGATACTTTCGTCATCATTTCCTTTTTTTCATGTAAATAATTTTATTGGTGTAGCTAGATGACTGATTTTCGGTATATCAGTCAATAAGTTTATTAAGTTTCAACCAGCTGCTTTATCAAAACAATTTATGGAACGAGAAGTTTTTTTTTGTTCTATTTATCAAAATGTGATACTCCAATTACTTTATTTACTCTCTTTCAGACTTCCTGCCATACAAATGTGGAGCTTGTAAAGAAGTGTTCTGGTGAGTGATCTTGAGGTCATAGTTTTTAGTGTAGCATTAGAATGTAGAGCTAATTACATTTTAGAATGTGTTTTTTATGTTCATGCAAAGAGTTTATAACCAGCAGACACATGAATCATTTTTCAGTGGCAAAAATAATTTGCTGTAGCTTCCAATACAAATTACTTTAATTAATTCCCATTACTTTAAAAGGTGGTATGTAACTTAGTGTTTTTATATTCCCTTATGGGAAGTTCAAACAGTTTTTATTTGCCTGACCTTGTTAGCAGTAATGTTTATTGCTGATAATTATTATAAAGACAGAAAGGAAGAAACAATAAAAAAACACTCATAAAAAATAAACAATATTAAAAATAAAAAAAATGATTATAACAAAACTGACATTTTGCAAAGTCATGAATAAAATTAACAACCAAATGAGTTTTTCAAAAAGAAGTGATGTAAAGAAGAAGTTTGTGTCATCACCAATGAGGTGTTCCGGGGTTTGCAACTAGACGCCTTAAATATTATATTATATTATTATGGTTGTTTTATTATTCTAGTAATGAATATTTCCTATAAACATATTTTTATTAAACTTGCCTGGTTACAAAATATGATCTTGTTAACTTTTATTGTTTTTTTGCACATTAGAACAATGAAGACTGCTGTTTTTGAAGGGTGACTTTGCAAGCTTGCAACTGCACCTGCAATCGGAACATGGGTTCTCCACACATATTACAATAATAATACATTAATAAATAAACCTTCCAACTATTACTAACATCAAATCACTGTCTATTACAGTTCTGACCACTTTGCATATGCAAAGCATGACTGTCCAGCGCCCAACACACGTAACGTCCAGGTACCAGAGTGTCCCCTGTGCGGGAAGCCCGTACCAGGCAAACGAGGGGAACCTCCAGATGTGGCTGTAGGAGCACACATTGATAACCTATGTACCTCCGACCCAGCTAAGGAGAGGCGGAAAAAAGTAAGTAAATCTTGTGTTCAATTTTATTTTGTAATATAATTAATTTTTAACTACAATGGCTAATAAATAATAGGTAATATGGGCTGGTGACCGCAACTCCACGTCAATGCGCGTATTTTGCGTACTACATGGCCCTAAAAGAAGTGACAAACTGTACATAAAGGGGTTAATGGGTTATTCTGTTTATCCACCCTGAGGTACATAAATTGGATAATCGAAATTTATAGGCTTAGGGAAAATACAGACATGCGTTTCTGCGAATTTACCTTAAGGTGGGTTTTTGGGATGGATAAACGCAATAACTCTCATAAAGTAATGAGTAAAAAACTCGCAATGACTTATTCACAGTCTGAAAAGACATGTTTGTTGCTATTTTCAAGCAGCTGTTTTAATACCTTTTTGTTTGCAATAGACCTTGCTCCATGTATTTAAAAAAGAACACTGTTTAAGTATTTATTTATTTTATTATGGGCTGATTTTTAAATTGACAGATAGTTTTTATTCATAGAAAAAGATTGATGTCTGACAGATTTTGTATGGAAGAACTGTCAAAAATTCAAAATTATTCCTTGGATAAAATTATCTGGCGATGGAACAATCAGCCCTTATTCAGAAAATACATTATTTTAAAATAAACATAAAACTTAGTTTCTCTCACTCCTCATTTTTATTTATACAGATAAAATTCAATGTTTTGTAAGGTATAATAACGGGTGTAGAAAGACACTTAATGAAGCCGAGAGTCACTTAATAAACTGTAAATGTAATATTTTTTTTGTATTGGACCATACAACAACCTTCTGGTTACGGGGATATTGAGCTCAAAATTCCAACTTTTGCTGACTTATTTTACGAAAACAAGTTTTTAAAGATATAACAACTTTTAATACCCCCACAACCCCTGCACCGTTGCATGCACCCATATGCACAACGTATTACGTGTATTACATTGCGCACTACCGCAAACGGAAAATTTTCACACCAAAAAATAAAAGTCTTTTCCCAGCAATTATTTTTATTTAATGTACAGAATGCGTAGTTGACGGCTATGTGGTAGGGTCTTTTTAAACCCTGTACGTAACACTAGCTGTGCCCCGCGGTTTCACCCGCATAAGTGTCGATCCCGTAGGAATAACGGGATAAAAAATATCCTATGTGTTAATCCTGGTTATAAACTATGTGTGCCAAATTTCATCCAAATCTGTTTAACTTTTTATGCGTGAAGAAGTAACAAACATACAAACACACTCACGAACTTTCGCCTAAATAATATTAGTGTGATGATTTATGCTTCTGCTACCAATACAGCTAGTACAAAGTATTTAATAAAAAAAACTTTGATTACAGGTATTTACAAACCGCTGCACCTTCAAGGGTTGTAAGAACAAAGAGATGGTACCGCTAGTGTGTAGCGAGTGTACTCTCAACTTCTGTCTCCGTCATCGACACGCCAGCGACCACGCCTGCGAGGGCAAGCTGGCAGCCAAGAGAAGACAAGCAGCGTAAGTAACAACGTTATAAACAATGGGGTACTTAATATTGTGTCCAGAGTGTCCAGTTGTCTGCGTGTTAACAGAACTGATGGATGGCACTGAAGGTGCCAAACTCGTAGCCAAATCCTTGGCAGACTCTATTAAGATTGTCATCGACACGCTAAGAAGACGAATAGCACCACCTTCTACCTAACCCCTTCCGGTTGTTCCGTTTATCCACCCTAAGGTGGATACACGGAAACTCATGTCCGTGAATCCACCCCAAGCTTATAAGTTCTATAAACGGAATAACTCAACCCTTCGTGTAATAAAGGTGATGTTGTCGTCAATCAACTCAGCCTATTGCAGTCCAGTGCTGGACATAGGCCTCTCCCAGGCTGCGCCACAACACCCTGTCCTCCGCCTTCCGCATCCAGTCCGTCCCAGCTACTTTCTTTAGGTCGTCCGTCCATCTAGCCAGAGGGCGTCCCACAGTACGCTTGCCGATACGTGGTAGATAGAAGATTTAAAATAAGATTTCTTTATTTGTTTAAACATTATTATATCGTTTGAGTCCAGTCATGTTTAGCCGTAAATATCGGCGTACAAATATTTCCACAACAATGAAAAGAATTAACAATACGAAAAATCAAAATATGCAATTACAAAGTTTTTAAATTTATGTCAATAAAAAAAAATACAGCCGTATTCATATAAATTTAATATTAGTGTCAGGAAAAAGATAATATTCAATCAAAAACTTTTTCGGCTAGAAATTCGGAGACACTGTAATATGATTTTTGCGAAAGTAACATTTTTAATTGACGCTTATATGCATTACTATTTAGCTCCTTCCAACGTTTAAACCGTCTCCACTCCAGGACTCGCGTCTGCTCCACCGGCCATCGGTCCTTCGAAAAACATGGCCAGCCCACTACCACTTCAGTTTGCTTACTCTGCAAGCTATCTTGTGGATGTTATCTTGTTGTATGTGAAAAAAGCGCTCAATAGACGATGTGTGTAATCCAATTTCTATTCATCTCTCGAATGTTCACGAAACTATAAAGCTCCTGCCCGCGACTTCATCCGCGTGGAAGTCAACAAAACATAACATAAACTACCATAATATAAATATATCTTAAGACACTCACCAATAGTGTAGCTTTATCAGTACGGGGTATTTAGGGGATATACAAACTCACAAATGTAACCTCTTTACAGCCAATACGAGTAAAGGCTATTTTAAATGCACCGCTTGTTATTTTTTATCTGTTGTAGCGACCATGGAGGCATAGTATAATCAGCCTATGTCCTAACTGTTGGGATACAGGCATCTTCTCCGTGAGAGGGAAATAGCATTAATCAACTTTTTAATTTCGTTATCAGTGAAGCGGCCATGGCGCGGATGAAAGCAGCCGAAGACCGGGTGAATCTGAACAACACTCCTGTTACGGCATCTGTTACTACATTCTCCGAAGTACAAGGAAACATGGTTCGTATTCCTTCTAAGTGTTCAGAATTTTTTGTAAAAAATGCATTGTGTAAAAAATATCGAAGAATTAGAACTAGCATGCCAAGTTTCTGGGGTCCTCGGATAAACTCCATACATATCTCAAGCAAAGGTCCTCAGTAAAATGTTTCAAGATATTGAAGAAATAGCACTATCAAATACAGGGTGGCGGGGACATCGACGCGCAAACTTTAACCATGAATTCAGCACATGATTCTAGAGTAGAAATTTTTCGTAGGTTTAAAAAAAAATCGAGAAAAGTGCAATACCTACGACGTGGTTAAAATGTACAGCAATATTTTTTTTAATAACCGAACTGAAATTTTAAACGTTGTGGGGCTCAGAGTCATGTACTGAATCCACGGTAAAAGGTTGCGCGGCGATGTGCCACCCTACCGCCTGTATACAAGAAGATTTTTTTATCACCATCCAAATTTTTACAGGCTGTTCTACCCATGAATATGAACAACTTTCACTATGGGACCAACTCTGTTATCACGAAAAAAAATCAGCTTTTTAATACAAAAGTTTAATACCTACTTGACCAAAATGTATGAAACAGCTGATTTCTTTTTCGTGATTTCAGAGTTGGTCCCGTAGTGAAAGTTGTTCATATTCATGGGTAGAACACCCTCTAAAAATTTGGATGGTGATAAAAAAATCTTCCTGTATAAACTTTGGTTACTTAAAAATTTCTCAGAAACTGTGTTTGTCAAATAAGACCGCCCTTACATTTTAACACCTCTATATTTTTTTCTAAAAGTCATAGGTACTTATAATATTTCTACCTATTTTCAGACTGAAGACGAGGCGTTAGCACACGCTTTGGCTATCTCCCTGCAAGATCAGAACGGTAGCCTACAATCGCGAGACAACGCGTTCGCTCGCGCGCTTACACGACAACGCGTTGGCGGCGAACAGAACTCAAGGTGCTCTGTATCCTAGCAACCATATCTTCGGACGCAAAAAGAAAGAAGTAGAAGCTAGAAGAATGATTCTAGTCTAGAAGGTGCCAGTTTCATGTAAAGTATCTTTTTATTGTAGCATGGCGTCACGCCTCTATTCCCCAAAGGGCAAGTCAGGCATTTTGTTCTTATCACTGCTCGACCACGGGATCGAACCTCTTTTGACCACTAGACCGGCGGCGTATTATAGCGTCACTATAGCGTTACACACTTACAATAATAATAAAACATTAATTATTTTCGAATAACAGGGACCCATAGCGTGAATTTTGACAGTTCAGCAATATTCATTGCGTTATTTACGTTGTTAGGTGGACCAATTTTTGAAACATGCAATGGATTAGCAATTTCCTTCAAAATCATTCAGATTTTGATTGAAAGTGTTTACGCAATTACCCTATTTTTATTAGCACTTTTGAAAGATTAGCTAGTCGGACACTAGTTATTAAAATGTTATCAATCTGGATTTTTTTGACAATAGATTCTTTACTTGTTAGTGGCGCCCTCTTGATTTGACGTGGTAGTTTTTATTAGCCACTGCATTGTACTGTGTACTGCAAGGGGACAAAGACATTTATGGCCCATTAAAATACACTATTATGACACGCATCATGAATTGTTCGCTTTATATTCTATCTATCTATACTAGTAATAAAGCTGAAGAGTTTGTTTGTTCGAACTCGCTAATCTCTGGAACTGTCTAGGCTAGGCTATAGGCTATTTAACATCACACTAGGGCCCTAAGAAGCCGAACAAAAAGAAAAGTAAGAAAGAACGCTAAGCGAAAACGAAGTCAATAGCACGAGCAGGCGATGCGATGAGATGGGGTAGATCGGGGGAACATGAAATTTCCCGTGGACGAAGTCGCGGGCAGATGCTTGTTAAAAAAAAGGATGACGAAAGCCTGTGATCAATACACAGGCAGCCTTTCCGTCATTCTTTATTTCTTATTCTTTAAAATCTACTAATGATGAATGTGAATGACCGCCAATGCAGTTATTATTTCAATAACAAAAAAAAAAAAAATTATTTCCAATAGTTATCACTATTCCTAAAATTTTATTGGATCTATTCACATTCACCGGAACTTATCAAAAAAGCATAACAAGACTAATTACTAATAAGATTTGAATATAATATAATTTATAGTTAGCTGAAAATCATTATGTATTTAGAAGATGATGTAAAATAAATGGCTTATGGGACATTAATTACCATATCAATATATCTCTTGAAAGAACTTCCTTTTAATTTACCCAGTTCAGCTTAGGGCCTTCAAATAACCTTGTAAGAAGTTGTCTATTTCAGATCATAGTATCTATATTCGAGGTTAAACTGGTTAAGACTGATTCGAGTAAATAAATGGGCATGAAAACGAGAGATACAACTTACAGAGGTATGAGTAACACGGTGTAAAGTTCACTCGTTCTCCATAGAAAAGTGAGGATCCTCCGACCAGACGGGTGTCGTGTTTGGCGGGCAACTGCTCGATGATTTATTTCGGGCCGTTGTATATATGCTAGTTACGCGGTAAACTCTGCTTGCGAAATGTAGGATTTTGTGTGACGTCAGTATTCATGATGACGCGTAATCCGCATGTGGCGTTGAAGATACCGCTACAAACTTCATAATAATTTCACATAGTACAGTCCGGGACTAGAGTGCATTGACTTATAGCGCTACAAGGTCATTTTGGCACGTGGCCAAAATCGGTACTAACGCCGCCATTTTGTTTTTTTGAATTTGAAAAGTTCAAGCAAATGTTTACCAACAGCGCCACCTGTCATCGTCATTCGTGAGGCAAAAGTTCCTTGAAGCAGTGTTAAAAAAAATGTGTTTTAAGGATGATACTCACCGCGAGCATTCGCTTCACAAATTTGTTTTGTAATATTCGTTGTGCGAGCTTTTGTTACGCAAACGAACAATTTAGTAATCACGTGAAATCAAACATCAAAAACAAATTCTCTAGAAGCTGCTCGCGAACGAATGTTTGCAAAACAAATTCGCGAACCAAATGGTCGTGGTGGGTACGGTCATTTACGCTTGTCTTACGAATTTAATTTTGAATAGTTGCAAATTAATTATGTCCAATTGAAAAGGTGTCAGGAACGCATTTGCTTGGCGGAATGTATTACTTGCACCATGTAAAGCACTTTACTTCTTAGTTCTTTAAAAAATGCAAATAGTGTGATGTTTGTTCCGAAAAGAGCGGTGACCGCTACATGCGGCCGTCATGTCCAAATACAGTGCATTTTTGACACTTTATTTTCAAATACTGGAATAAATGACAGAGTTTCATGACGTCCGTTATAAATTTGATGGAAACGTTGTTCTAGGAAACCGTGGCTTTAGTCACTCGCACCGTAACTGCCAGTATTCCGTCCAGGATTTGGATGAAAATTGGTAGAGAGGATATATATATGTATGACTTGATAATTCACCTATGATGACGTATTTGTACTTTTATCACAGAAAGAAAGAATAATTAAAACAAATTTAGGTAATTCGCAAATTAATGCTTGAAAGGTTCATTCTTGCGGAAGTATATCTTTTTACTAGATAATTATTAATGACTATTATATCGTATGTATATGTTTTATTCTGAAATGTTAAATGAAACTATCGTTTTGTTAACTTTGTTGTTATAATTACGGGATACGGAAATGAACCTAGTGAAGAACTTTTATTTATAATAATTATTAGTGTTAAACGAACAGCATGCTTGGCAGCACGCAACTGTAACAGAAGTTGCTTAAATATTTACGCTTTTTCAGATATACTGTCAGATTAGAAATCCTTATTTTACTGGTCTAGACCTACTTATCCAATCTGATACGCCTTTCCCGGAGCGCGGGCCTTTAAAAGCAGTCTTTCTCACTCTAGTGAAGGAAATTTCTAAGCAAGAGACAGATAAAAGTTACGGGAAAATGCATATCCTTGCAGAGGTCTAGCTCAGCCCTAAATGTGGGTCAATTTGATTAGGAAACCTTAAACGCACATTGTATAATGTTCACTACAACAATTTGTAATAGTATATTTGCTTGTACACACGGCTACACATCAAGCTATACATTTCCAGTTTTAGCTGACCTCGCATTGCATAGGTTTTTCGTACAATCAGAAGTCAGCTTATACTGGTTATGTATAGCTTGATGTGTAGCCGTGTGTACAGTGTTCAGCTGCAGTTAAGTCGAATATTAAGTTTAATATATATTAAATATTTTTTGAGATAAATGTTAAGAAAATAAATAATTTACAAAGACACATGATTTATTTTATTTACTGTCAGTTATTCGCATTTCATTCATTTCATCTGGCTCAGTTTTTATTATAAAAAATGTACTGCTTGATTTCGCACAAACCGTTTTCTCACTTAACCTACGGTTTCCTTGAGTAGCGGTGATCGCACATATCGGCCGCTGTTCACGGCTGTCATAAAAATGGGCCTCATTAGAAGTCACCTAAAGTGGCAATGAAGAGAACTATGCATGCAGTTTCCCTACGTTATCGAATGTAGAGATCCGCAGGAGAACCAAGGTAACCGCCATTGCCCGAAGAATTGCCAAACTTAAGTGGCAGGGGGTAGGGCACATTGCTCGCAGAACAGATGGCCGATGGGCTGATGGGTTTAGTATGGCATGGAGTGGCGACCGCGTACCGGAAGACGTAGCGTGAGAAGGCCTCGCACAAGGAGGACCGATTATCTTGTGAAGGCGGCAGGAATCCGCTAGATTTGAGAAGTACAGAACCGGTCAAGATGGCGGTGCTTGGCAGGCCTATTTCTAGCAGTGGACGCCTTTCGTTTAAAATGATGATGATGTATTTAAGTAATCTTGTCCTTTCCCTGGGGGAACCCTGATCGTGATTTCTGTGGATTTAGCTTGCATAGTGATGTTTACAAGAATTTCTCGAGTTAATAACTATCACCGTTAAACTTTTCTGTTGCATGTGATTTTCAATCATCAGACGATTCTAATGATTGAAAATCACATGCAAAAAAAATGGTTTAACGACAATTCTTTAAACCTTATCTTCCCGGAAGATGGTAGTAACAGGATCAAACGAACTGACCCAAAAAGACCTTATTTCTTGGGTAATAAGACTAATAAGCGTTCTATTGGCGCTTAGCAATAGACGAATGGGGCAAGGGTGTGTCGGGGCGCACGCCTCGGACGTGGGAGACGATGCTTTCGGCGTAAACATCTGCCCCAAGTTCATCCACACCTATTTCGGGATCAGTCTTGGATTGCGCCATGACCTCGTCTATATGTTTACGTATACTTGCGTCGATATTCTGTAATCAAGCAAATATCTTCTCAGTATTTTCACCCCAACACATTACTTTGATTTTATTGGATTGACATCGAATAAATTGCTAATGTTTCATACTTATTTTTTTCTTCTTTCTTTTTGCAAATGAATTTACGTATAGGTTCAAATTATCTTCCTCCCTTTTTCCCATTTGTTTTGGACTCGCCACAGGGGCTTACCTTCATGCATCATACATCTCTATTAGCCGTCCTTTCTTGTATGAATCTCCCACTTTCTAGCCATATCAACTTTAAAACATATCATTCATCGTTTAATTAGTCTGCCCCTACTCATACCTATAGCCATTCACATTCCCACTCATAACTATTAAAATAAATTGACTAAAAACTACACATCGCTTGCAGGTTTAGTGCATCTATATTTTGCTAGTTGTTAAGTCATCACCAGCTGTGGCCGCAATCTTGGCCCAGCCGCTACCGGGGTGCGGACGTTCACAAAGTTTGTCGCACAACCGGCTGTCCGGCCAGATGTAGCAAAAGACGTGGCCGTGGCCGCGTAGTATTAAGAAAATGCGTTTATTGGCACAAGGTCCTTCAGTCCCACGGCGCGGAACTTATTTCAGCGTAATCACCTTTAGGACTGCCTCATTGGTCTTGTCGCAAGCGCTACTGCTGAGCATCAGGTCCTGGGTTCGATACCCAGGTCGGGAAAAGTTTATAGGATTTTTCCATCAGGCATTTCTCAGTAGCAGCCCGGAGTCTAGATTTGTGTCCGGATGATGGCAATAGGCTGTCCCTCTATTACATGGGACTTTGAACATAACTGGCGAAGTGTATGAGTGTTAATCTATACACCTCTGCTTCGGACAAAAACAGGCGTGATGTAATTATGTAATGTTATCACCTTAAGTTTTTCGGGGGTGATGAGATTCTTGCTAATGATCTTTTCCCGGAAGTTGGTGATGGGGTCCCTGGTCTTGCGGACTTCCTGGACTTCCTCGCGCGAACGGTACGACGTGCCCGGGTCCGACATCGAGTGGCCGAAGTACCGGTACGTTTCCATCTCTAGCACAATCGGACCTGACGAGTAAAAATGTGCCTAGGTATGTTCCACAATCGTTGTCCAAAATAAAAATCCCTCTCATTGATACCGGGGAAAATGACACTTGACCTGCGGGGTGATTGCGGAACATACCTACTATCAGTAGCAATGGCTTTCATTTTGACAGTTCAACAACATTCATCGCCTTATTTACGTTGCTGAGCAGACACATCTTTCGGACATAATGAAGCAATGGATTAGCAATATTCTTTAAAATGATTCAGATTGTGATTATTAGTGCGTTACGCAATTAGGGTGCTGTACAATCTTAGGTACACACGGCCACACATCAAGCTATACTGGTTATGTACCAGTATAAGCTGACTTCTGATTGTATGAAAAACCTAGGTAACCCTATACAATGCGAGGTCAGCTAAAACTCAAAATGTATAACTTGATGTGTGTACTAGGGGGCGCACAATTGCATCTTTTCGTTACGATATCCGAGAAGAAACCTGGATGTCTATGTGCAAGATGAAATGGCTTGAAAGTGGCTACTGAGATGACGGCCAAAGACAAGACATTCATCATCACAGACCCTGAATAAATTGGGATAGGGGCAGGAGAATGATTTAGATTCGAGCCCAAACCTTTTCCACTAGTGACCCAATCGATGGCATAGCGGGTTGCCTCCATGCTCGCAAGTACATCCATTCCATCGACCCAGATGCCGGGAATGTAGTCGCCGCGCGTGTAGTAGTCTGTGCAGGCTGCCGCACGAGCCGCAGCTGTACCCAAACCTGGTGGAGCAACATACAAGTCAAACAGGACAGTTCCAGAACCAAATCTATACTTGTAAAATTTTGGCTCTCATAGGGTTAGGTTGACCAGTTGAAAGTTCATGCTAAGGCATAAAGTTCTTCAGTGTGGATGTTAAAGACCACTTCCCATAAAATATTGCCCAATGTAGGTTAATTTTTTAGTTCTTCTGGTAGCTGAATTAAGGAACCGAATGAATTAATAATTTTAGTAATTATTCAGTTCTTATAAGAGCTCTTTGTCTGGTGAAATACCTACTACAACCATACGTACCGTATTCCGACCGCCAAGCAGCGTTGCTATGTTCCGGTTTTTAAACAATGCATTGTGCAGTGCGGTAATTACAGGCAGGCTCATGAGACATTTCAGGTTTGTCTACGGGAAGGCACACATCCGTGATACCTCTGCTTCAGCAGGCAGTAGGTAGGTTACCCACTTAACATCATCATCATCTGCCTAGCCTTTTCCCAACTAAGTTGGGGTCGGCTTCCAGTCTAACCGGATGCAGCTGAATACCAGTATTTTACATAGAGTGACTGCCTATCTGACCTCCACAACCCCGTTACTGGGTAATACGATACCCCTTGGTAAGAGTGGTTGTCAGACCTTCGGGCTTCTGAATACCCGTAACGACTGTCAAAGATCCACGAATGATAGCCGGGACCAACGGCCTAACGTGTTTTCGGAGGCACGGAAGGGTCTCGGTATGTAAAGATGGTCACCCATCCACAGACCAACCGCGGCAAGCGTAGCTTAACCTGATCGATCGACTTGTGCTTCTGTTATTATTTAGCCACGGGCCCCACTTAACATAGCATACAAAAATCTTACCATACTTATTGTTTTCGCAGATATATATGATCGGTAAGACCCATAGTTTGCCAATGTTGAATGCTTCGTATACTTGACCTTGGTTAGCGGCACCGTCACCATACAGTGTGAAGCATATTCCACCATCTCCCCTGTATTTGTGCGTGAAGCCTATTCCAGTGCCTAATGGGACCTGAAAAAAAGACCGTATTCATAATTTTGCCTAGAGAGCAACGAATTTGGTTGCTGAGGCTTAGATTGTAGGTAAGGTTAGATTCTCTCTCGGTGAAGTCTGTCGTCAGCTTGAACTCACAAGTGGATGCATGGTCTGATGGCCAGTTAGGAATTCAGGATGTGTAGCCCACGGAAGACGCATTGCAGTAGTAGCGCATAATACTTACAGTGGTAGGCACAGGGGGGAGCAATAGGGTGTGCTAGCAGTAGAGATGAACAATAACGGCCTTATTACAATTCGAGTTCTAACTTTATTCCAAGCCAAAACCATCGAGCCTGTTATTGTATTTTGAACTTTGATTCGTAGACTCGGAATTAACGTCAAATTTTGTTTTTTTGTGTGTTTTGTTTGTTCCTATCTAATATAAACTATAAAACCCTAAAAATAGATTCTTTAAATCGGAATGCAGATCCAAATTAATAACAGAGAAGTTAGGAAGAAAATAATGGCTCGATAGTTTTTAACCTGGGTCGAAACCGTCGGTGCTCCATGGACCAAATGAAAATTGAACAATTGCTCTATTCGGAAAATTACATGTTTCCATCGTCCAAATACCAATTGGGGTATGTGGAATTGAGAAATGTTCCGCTGCCCAGTTTAAGAGTAGGTAGGTATAGTAGTCTTGTCCATTTAAAAAAAAACATAAGTAGGTACCTATCATACAACTTTTGAAATCGCATAAGTAATAATCATATTGAATAAACACGACATAACAATTTATTTGTACAAAGAAACCTTGGTTTTGTAATAAGGCCGTAAGTAATAAGAGGGTACCTACATAACTCAATATTTGTTTAGATACTTTTCACCACAGTATTTTCACTTCGTTAATAAATAAGTACGTACCTATGTACTAGGTACCTACGTGTTCATTTAAAGTTATCAACTTCTTAGTAATAACATTAATGTTAAAAATCATGAGCTTTATAGTTATCAAAATAAGTTAGATATAGGTCGGTTTATTTAGAGCTTCGCGCGTCGTGTCTGTCGTACATATCTACCTACCTGTGTGAGCAGCCGTAGGTACCTACCTACTGTATTGGAGAAACTTACTTGACCGCCCACAATACCATTGCCACCGTAGAAATTTTTTCCGTACATATGCATGGAGCCTCCCTTGCCTCGTGCGCACCCTGACTTGCGGCCGGTCAGCTCAGCGATCACACCCAATGCAGAGACACCCATTAAAAACGTCCAGGCGTGGCAACGATACGCAGTTATCACCGAGTCCTGGGGACGCATCAGCATTTTGATACCCACCGCTACTGCCTCTTGACCTAATATATATTTATTAATTAGGCCGCTGCTGCATAACAGTAACACCTACATAAAATTATTATATCGCGTATGTATTCCCAGAATGGGTTTGCACTTTTGCAGGGTTGAAAATACAGTCAGTCAAAACTAAAGCGGGAAAACGGACTGTTCAAATTCAAAACCGCTGTGAAAATTCAATTGAATAATATTTTTCTGTCTCTGGTGTCATTGAGATTAGTTTACTAGCTTTTTCCCGCAACTGCTCCCGCATGGAGGTCGGAATTTATCCCACGGGAATGCAAAGTAATCAAGGGTGCCCAGTCAATTAATAAATTATGAAGAAAATATTACCCATACAAAGTCACACCTGTGTATAAGTGACAAAAGCCGCGGATCACCTTCTCTTTGTACAAAGTCGCGCAAGCCGCTTCAAGTCGTCGGCATAACTGCAAATCTGTGTATAATTTGATGGCATCTTCAGCGCTTATGGTCGAAGTTTGAGAGGGGCCTTTATCCAATTTGTGGAGTTTGTAAGGCTAGTAAAACAAAAAACTAATATCAGAGATAGCAAAGCTTTGGTTTAGCCAAAGATTTAAGTCGTAAGATGCGCTCGACTGCGTCAAAATATGGTACGTGGCTGTTTCGTTAGTTTTATCCCGCTCACTCATACTAAAAATCGTATCCGTCGTTTCATGCGAGATGTGTGAGCTCGCTCTTCTTAGCGTGGACGCTTATTCGAGCGACCTGAGTATGGTGATGAACTGATGGCACATCTAACGATTTTGTTTTTGGTATAACCATTCGAAAAGTAAAAAAAATAATAGGTATATCAACGTTATGTATTATAATGAGACATGAAGTAATGCAGTCCATAAATTGAGCTTACATTCCTTTGAAATTGTAGTTAGTGTTATCGAAAAAACATGAAGCGCAACAACTTTTCTTTTGGGATAATTTCTCATATGAAATTTTTGAAAAACAATTAATATCGAAGTAAACTAGGTATAAATAGCTACCTGGATGTCAAACGTAGCATTAGTCGAATTGTGTTGAACGTTTGACGTCATCGGCGTTGTCGATACAACACCGCGAAAACGGGAGCATAACGCTTTCTATAAAATCAAAGATTGCATTGAATTGAATATAATTAGGCGGGGGTTTAAGCGACACCGCTTAGATAAGGCACCCGCCTAAGCTTAGTTTTTTTATAATTTTAAGTTGTACCTAAGTATTATCGGGCTCGAGGCCCGTAGGCCATCGTGGACGTTTCTTACCGCAGTACGCGCTAACAAATCAAAATCAGTTGGTCTATGCTGTAAAAATCTCCCCATGAAAACTTAGGGAAGTGAGCTGTTAATAGTGTATTCCTAGCACGGTGGAATGACAGTTCACTACAAGCTCACTTCACCAGGTCCAAACCAGGCCACAAGGCCGCGCACTCGATGACAGCTGCAGGCGGAGCGGATGGCTTGTTCATGACGCGGTGACATCACGTCAGCGAGTCCGAGTAGGACATTACAGTGGTGTAATTAGTGATTAATTAAGTAGGTATACTTATGTGTGCGCGCGATATCGAGATAGCCATAAAAACCCCAAATGTAAACATGAAACTAATAAGAAGACAAGCATGGTAAATGGTGTTTTTCAGCTCTTTATTGAAAGTCATTTAGAATCAATTTAACGATGCAAATTCTAAGGTACGACCGCGTCCGCGACACCGAGTGACAATTTTCCGTCGCTCAAATCCCGCCACTGTCGTCGACAAAGCCGATAGCCGCGTCGCGAGTCGCGAACGTCGCTTTTTACCCGACTGCGCCAGAAGGAGGGTTATGTTTTTCGAGTGTATGTATGTATATTTCTTTGGCAGGCTATGTAGCCTAAACGGCTTGATCGATTTCAGCTTGAGAGGTGCCATTAGATTCGTTTTAATTTTGAGTGACACTGGGTATATCTAAATTGAAAAAAAAAAAAAATGTCCAGTTTTTGGCACCATATTGTCTTCAAAAAAATTTGTTTTCTCGAAACCCATCGATCAAAATAAAGGGTTTTAAAAGGTGATTACAAAAATATACACAACTTATATAGTTAAAAGTAATTCGAAGTGACAAATCGTAAAAAACAAGAAATAATAAAATAAAATCTTTCACATTTGTAAACTAAAAAGCTGGAAATTAAAATTTCTTTGGGAGTATCATCTGCCAGTTCAACCTATGAAGTTGTCGTCTGCTTAACCGGGCTTGCCTGTGGATGCCTCAACAAATTAAGGCCTCTAGCCAGGACTTAAAAACTAAGCGACTACACACTAATGGCGTCCCCTGTGGGGTACGGACCTCGGTTTAGGGCGTCGCTGGGAGAGAGCAGCAAGGGACAGGCTGGATCGGAATTAGTTTGGGACGAATTTAAAACTAGGCTCAGCGGCGCAGGTTGGGTCGAGCAAGGGTCGGGGACGCAAACGTCGAGTTAATGTCACTTTTTGTTCGGAAAACCGGAAAGCGACCTCTGTCGGCACGACCACGCATTCCGGTTCGACGCGGGGTCATACAAGTCCTACCCCGCCCGCGTCCTAACCAAACAGATCGTTTCCGCGAATACGCGATCTTCGTGTGTTTAAGTCACTCATTTGTTCGGAAAACCGGAAGGCGCCCTCTATCGACGCGACCACGCGTTCGGGTTCACCGAAACGACGAACGCGACGCATGCATAATCGTGCGACGATCGCGTTGGTTAGGACGCGGGCGTTTGCGATTCGGTGCACCACGTGGTCTCTGCCGCTATCGCTACTCCACAAACCGGACTTGGTGGCTCAATTGTCAATTCGCCTGCTGCTAACGTCGAGAACTTGGCCTCATGGCGGAAATTGGATTATCTCTTCAGGTTTGTCTGTGCAACTATAGAAGTTATGATCAACGATAACAAATACCTAGTTTATTTTCTATAACATACTGTGTACCTACTGTTTATAACGGGTTCGTTTCAAAACAATAAAAACCAAACTACCTAATTACCGACTTACAAAACTGAAATTGTTTTTACTATGTAGGTAAGTTGCTTTTTCGAAAGTTTTCTTGAATTCAGTTGGTTTTTTTTTGTATAAATGTTTATATTATTTTATTCTCTTACACAAAGGTCCACCACCTTTGTGTAACGGAAACATAGACGCTGCCAAGGAGTACCACACATTGGTTTTGCGAATGATAAATGTTGAGAAGATCTAAAGAAAGAGGACCCACCGTCAGCACATTACAACCTAGAAGTCTAACAGTACGAGAATTTGTTGAACACATCATTCTTATTATTTTATCTTCAAAGTTTCATAGCCTCATTAAAAAAAACGGTAAAAATATAAAATATTAAAAATACGGACACCGGCCAGACATTGGTTTATTATGACGTTTGTGACATTTTCAAGCGAATTGTCATTGTTATCTTCACTTTTGCTTTTTAATATTACAATATTAAAAAAGATAAATAAGTTTTCAATGACTTTGCCATCAATCCTATGCGCGATTGCACGAAGAAAGATCGCGGTCTCTTTCGTTCTTTCGGCGAAATGTTGAAATAGAGTAATATAGGTATTATTATTATTTATTACTAGCGGCCCGCCCCAGCTTCGCATTGACGCAATTTTTTTTTTCGAAAATTTTTTTTCTTTCATCCAAACCTTGTCCTGACAATATCGAACACAACAAAAAAAGAATTAGCGAAATCGGTTCAGCTCTCAGACTAAGTATCCTTACTTAGTCTGAGGTTCAGCTGCTCTCGAGATTTGCGTTTAGCAACACATTAAGCGATTCATTTTTATATTATAGAAGATATAATGCCACTATCTCTTGGGATAATCCAGGAGTGAAAGACCTTTTGTATAAAAGAAAAAAAAACACTTAACCCAAATATATATTTATTATTAACAGGAATGATAGAAAAAAAAACCTTTTAACACTTATTAGATACCAATGATTATCACAGAGTTTAGTATAAAATTACAATCAATAATTAATATACATATAATAATAGGTATGTATATTTTTTTGGCTTTTAGTGTTTGGTAATGATTATATAAATCGAGTTGTTTCACATTTATTTGACCTCTGATAGCAGTAACCCTACGGTAACCTTATTACAACGAAACTAAAGACCACAGTGATTTTGACAGTGCTGCAAAATCAGAGGTAAAATAACTATAAAAACGACTGTTATAGGTAACATACAGTGCGGCCGTCGAGAAAATGTGTTCTTGATACCTGTCAGTTTTGTACAAACAAACGAATAAGTGTTTCGCGAATTTGATCTTTATTCGTTACTAGTATTGATTGACAGGTGACAGGAACGCTATCTCTCGGCGGCCGGACTGTAGTTACGGCACGGGCAAGGATCTTTGGACGGCAAACCATGCCAGCGTGTCACTCCCACTCATATACGAGTCTTTCTAAAGCTCAATATGTCATATTAACGCCCGGTTAGTAGAACTGTACAAAGATATTTTGGCGCGTGGCCAAAATCGGAAGTAACGCCGCCATCTTGTTTTTCAATACAAACTGTGAGAAAATTTCACAAATGTTTACCAACAAAACTCAGTTGTCAACAGATCCTTGTAGTAAGAGTATACTAAAAAAAATCTCTAGCATTGTATGACGCTGACGCTCTACGATTGTTTGTAAAAACCGGCCAAGTACGAGTCGGACTCACACACGAAGGGTTCCTTACCACAAGGTAAAAAACACAGAAAAAAACGTTTCTTTTAAGGACTCCTTTAACTTGAATTTACTTACTTTATTTTATTTTTTGTTGTTATAGCGGCAATTGAAAATTTCAACTGCCTTTTTATTACGGTTCATGAGATACAGGATACAGACCGCTGTGGCGCTGTCAGTCAGATTTCGTTCCCACCTTTGAGAACAGAACCTTAAAAACAAGTTGACAGATGCAACAAAATATCCTTGTAGTTTTACTGTTCTATAGTTTTACAAATTACTCAGTAGTGCTTTGTTGTGCAAAGTCCTGAATTTATGATTGTCATTCAGATAGCTAGTGATAAATTCCGGAGGGTTCCTGCTTAGGAACAGTTCCATGCTCATGTACCGGGCGGCGGTCAAGCGTTTGCGTTCTGCGTTCGACCGACAAAGGTTCTTATGCGCGTGGGCCGTGAAGCTTGCAGCTGCTTTTTCAACTTGCTTGGCTGTGACATGTACCTTTGGATCGTCCTCTAATGGCGGCTGAAATTGAATTAAAATAACATAATATAACATCAAGCCTGTAAGCCTCGAAGCCTATGTGGGTGTACTATAGGTATATAGTACACCCACATTTTTCCAATTATGTTTAAGTCTTATGTAATAAGGGGCGAGCCTTTTGCCATCAACCGGGCTCAAATCCATACTCCGGGTTGCTACTGATAAATCCCTGACGGAAAACCCAATAGCACTTTGCCCGACCTGGGAATCGAACCCTGGACCTCATGCTCCACGATGCAGTTTGAAATTAAAATAAAGATAATCTTTATATGTACTTTCTTAGTTTAGTTTAGACATCACATACACACGATGAAGAAAATCATTAAATATGAGTTTCGCCTCACGAACGAATCAATGCTCTTGTCGTCTTTCATTAGAAAAACTCTTGTGGGCCCCAGGAGTGGGACAATAACAGCCGCACAGGTCGATCAAAGGATAAGCTACGCTTGGTTCGTGGACGGGTAACCATCATCCATTACATACCGAAAACGTTAAGCCATTGCTTAACATTTTCCGAGGCACGAAGGGGTCTCACGGTGACAGCCGGTACCAATTGGTCCCGGCTGTCATTCGTAGGTCATCCAGTCGTTACAGACTCACTTACTCAGAAGCCCAAAAGTCTGACAACCAGTCTTACCATGGTCGAAGTACCCAGAAATGGGGTTGTGCAGGACAGATAAGCAGTCGCTCCATGTAAATTACTGGTATCCAGCTGCATCCGGTTAGACTGGAAGCCAATCTCAAGATAGTTGGAAAAAGGCTAGGCAGATATTGGCCTTTCTTCTCAGAATAGTCAGATAGGAAACGCTGACCTCGTCTAGTTTACAAAATATGATTGACGTGTAAAAGTGTTTGTACAAACCTACTTACAGAAAATAAATCATTTATCATTTAAATAATATTTTACGTCTAACCGACATAAAAACTTACAGAAAATCTAATCCACTGCCAGATTTGAAATCTTGATATTTCGGCGGTGGCAGAGTCTTCAACGTTGCCGCTATAAAAGAAGTGCCCGATGCCAGCCAGCCAGTAGTATATGAAGAGTATAGAAATAGCCACGTTGTGTTTCAGTCCTTGCAATGTCACTCCATCACGGGGTATAGATAATAAGTCCTGCGGCGTTATGTTCACTTCGAACTTCTTGCAGATCTGATTTGGTGTTGCGCCGCTTTTCTTCCAAAGCTGCAATAGGGTAGAAAATTTATTAGAGTATTTGTTTATTAAACTTAATGTAACGTAAAAGGCACTTATTAGGCGGACTTAATGCCTACGGCCCAGTATACACACACGTTTTACTTGCCGTGAAAACCTAAGAGTCGTATATGGAAGCATGTTGACGGACACGTTTTTGCTATGGCGCGGTTTATTGCGCCGTAGCGTAAAGAAATCATGCCGTGTACAAACAGCCTTAGGCGTTCTCTAACAGTATTCTTAACAGAAAGTCGTTTAAAAACCGGCCAAGTTCGTGACGGACCACCCACAGTGAAGGGTTCCGATTATTTACGCATGCACAGTATCGATTTTATCGACCGCAAAAATAAGTTGAGTATTTCTCTAAATCTCAACGAAAAACATAGTTTTCAATATGGTTGTAACCGAAAAGATCTCATATCTCAAAACCTATTGACTTAAATAATAAAAAAGTCACTTAGAAACATACTAAGGGCTGAATTTTCCAACTCCAGATAATTTTATCGGAGGAATAATTTCGAATTTTTGACAATTTCTCACAGAACACCATTCGGATGGAATGTGTAAGAAAACATAACTGGTAGTTTGAAAGTAATGTCGTAGATGTTGACGTTGCCGTGAATAAAAATCAGGCGTATCTATTTATAGTAACCTACCTACTGGATACAGCCGAGTGTGATGGATACAATGCAATAAACTTTAGTTAGGTGACTAGGACAGCCTGGATGCGGGCTGGAAGGCGGAGGACAAGATGTTAAGGGGAGGCCTCTCCTGACATAGCAGACAGGCTGAGTTGATGAGGAAATGCGGGTGGTCGTTTCTCCATAGAAGCGCTCTCGCCTGTTTTATTTTTGGTTAATGACCATAAAGCAATGATTTTTTACAGAATAATAAATATTAACTACTTGTTATTGTGTCCCTATGTTTTCCTTTTTGATGATACATTATTTTTATAAGCACTAGAACCCAAAAATTGCTCAATATTGCCGCTGTCAACAGAGGGCTAGTGTACAAACACAACTATTAATGAAAAAATAAAAACATAGGGACAAAGTATAATTATATCCTTCTTATTCAGATTATGAAATATCTTTTAAATTGGTCGAATATTAGAAAAGGAAATAGGCGAGAGCTTAACCTCGAATTATGACTTTTTACTTAGGATTTTTCAAAAGTCTCTCCGACCGCATTTCCTCTTATTCGTTAAAAACTGTAGTTGCAATTATTTATTTAGTAGCTGTAATTCGTGACTTCGTCTGCGATCCAAGATGAAAAGTAGCCTATGTCCGAACCCAGGACATTTTCTACCCGTGTACTAAATTTCATCCAAATCCGTTCACCCGTTTAGCGTGAAAGCGTGACTAACAAACAAACTGACTTTCGCATTTATAATATTATTAAGTTAGGATTCCTCTTTTAAAACTATCATAACAGGTTTGTTTTACCTAATGCGATAGTACGGCGTTAGGTCTATTTGGTTCAAACTGCACGCCATTTTACATAGTTTAGCTGTAGGTAGTTGGATTAGGTTAACGATAATTACCGATCTAATTAGACAAGAAGACAACCGAAAAATCTAGTACTTACTTAAGTACATAATTAGTTTGTAATACTTTGTAATTACCACGATTGGTTTGGATTCATCGGTCTCGTGTTAACAAAAAAAACCGACTTATTTAATTAATCCGATCACAAAACAGCCATAGTATCGTATTGTGCATTTCACGAACGCGCGCGCGTCCATTATTTAAATTTAGACCTTATAACAATGACATAAAAGTCACGTGCAGCGTGCTCGTGAATAGCAAGGACTATCACGGTACATAACTTGAGAAAAAAAGACGATCTCTGTAAAGTGATGTAAATTTTCCATGAATTCCATCAAATCAATTTACTGACAAGGCGTTTCCGTAAAGTTTCCAATTGTTACGGTTGCGTATAAAAAATATTTACATTAAAGTTTTTGTACGCACTTTAGTAGCTAATTATTTGTAATATCTAATAGTTCTATCAAGTTTATGTACGGTCACCAAAAGAGATAAGTAACCAGGGTCGTTGGATATACTTAGTAGAAGTTTACTAAGGAACCGATGGATGTTTTCGAATAAAATTTTATTAAATTAACTAGCTGACCCGGCGAACTTCGTACTGCCTCAGAATTAAATAATTTGTCACAAAGGTGATATATTTTTTTGTTGTCTGTAATTTATAGTGCGTTCAGAAATTTATTTTGTGACTAAACTTGGAAAGATATATTAAGCTACATAAAAAATGTCTGTCTTGATAATAAACTGAAATAGAAATAAAATAAAAGAGTAAAGGAACAATTGTATAAATCAAACTATACAATCTTATTCCCTCCTTATTATTTAATTTCTGAACGCACCCTGTTTGACAGGTAGGTACGAACAGTTTGTATGGGATACTAAAATTGTTGTTTTTACTATTTTCCTTCCAATTTCTTGATACGTTTCACCTTTTAAAGCTTCCTTGGACTTCTACAAATATTTCAAAACCAAAATTAGCCAAATCAGTCCAGCCGTTCTCGAGTTTTAGTGAGACTAACAAAAGTCATTTCATTTTTAACCGACTTCCAAAAAGGAGGAGGTTATATGTTCGACTTTATGTATGTTTTTTTTTTATGTATGTACACCAATTTCTCCGTCAATTGTGGACCAATTTTTATTTTAAAGGATGTACCTACTCTCGATGTGGTCTCATTGTCATCAAGTTGGAATCTGATGAGAGGATCCCTTGGAAATTGAGGGAAACCCAAAAATTCTATAGGCAAACGTACAGCGATTTGGGTGTTTTTTATAGTAACTCGTGCATTTGCTCTCGGAAACCACCACTTGGTGAGGTGGAACTGATGATGAAGACCACAGATGGCCACCGGAACTACTCAATAATATGTATTTCACGGGTTGTGGTTGTGATTCGATTACTTACAATTAACGTCCCTGCATCGGGAAAAGCAATATTTTGTAAAAGGCGATGAGCAATTTGACATTAGGCTATTTTAACTTAGATAAATTATAAACATACCCACTAAAATGCGAGAAATAAAAACTATTTGACAAAAACGTGAAACGTGAAAGGTGTCAAAAAACGAAAATGCGGAACCAACGACTCCGACTTCCGAAATTAAAGTTATATTTAACTTTGTAGTGTTTTTTTTATAGTTGTTTTTTTTGTTTCTAAAATTTTTTTTAAATAAAAAACAAACGTCATTTAACAAATTAAATTTAATTCGAAAACATTCATCGGTTACTATGTTCTTTTGGTGACTGTACTTAGCTATCAATATTTGATAGAGAGAGCTAGAAGGAGTCACAAAGGTATTGGATTACACTCAAGGGCTATACAGGGTAATGTGCGCAAAAAGAAATGAGGTTTTACATAACATCCCATCACTTTTTTGCACACCAATGCCCCGACGTTGCAGAAAAGCTAAGCCTATAGAAAAATGTTAACAAACCTCATTAACATGTGGTACTACTCTCGCATCGTACACCATGAAGCCATCAACACCATGTTCTATCTCTTTCAGTTTTCCAGCCAGTATCTTCGTTATTATCGCTTTGGATCTGAAATTTTTCGTGTATTAAGAGACTGCGCCAATGCAATACATAATGGGCCCTTAAAATAGCCTACACAGTCCCGCTGACAAATTGCTGAGTGGTTACCAAGACATGATTTGTTCAATTCTTATATTTCGTGACAATACAAGAGAAGAAGCCAAAAACTGGTTTTATGTTTAGTCTAGAGTTGGGGAAAAGTAAAACTTACATTATACTTGAATATCTATTCTATTCTACACATTTAAAAGGATGTTGAAATGAAATTGTTTATTCTGTAAATATGATATCGAACTCACTTTTACACGTCATAATATCTAAACTGATAATAAAGGTGAAGAGTTTGTTTGAACGCGATAATCTCTGGAGCTACCCTGAGATTTCAACTTGATAACTCCACGCGTTCTTGAGAAAAGGGGTCTTGACAGACCGACAGACAGACGGACAACGAAGTGATCTTATAAGGGTTCCGTTTTTTCTTTTGAGGTACGGAACCCTAAAAAAGAAAGAACGGTAAGCGATCACGAAGTAACGCTGCTATGCGACGCGGTTCGTCGGGGGACAATTTTCGCGCGGACAAAGTCGCGGGCAGAAGCTAGACGGAGCTATTTCCTATCTGACTACCCTGAGAAGAAATGGTGAAACAAACTCAAGGGTCAAAGTCTATTTTAAAGTCCAGACATAATCTGTCTTGTACGGATCAGAATGTTGGGCCACAAAAGGGATGAATGTAAGGCAATTGCATGCAGCAGAGATGAGAATGCTAAGAGGGATGTGTGGTGTTACACGAATGGATAAAATAAGAAATGAGTACATAAGAGGAAGTCTAAAAGTGGCATCGGTAACTAAAAAGTTTTGTGGAAATCGGTTGTCATGGTATGGGCATGTGATACGCAGGAATGAGGAAAATGTCATGAGGAAAGTTTTGATTATGAATGTCGATGGCTGTAAGAGTAGCGGAAGACCAAAGAAACGATGGATGGACTGTGTGAATGATGATATGGTTAGAAAGGGGGTGACTTTCGAGATGGCGGCTAATAGAGAAGTATGGAAGAAAAAGACATGTTGCGCCGACCCCAAATAAATTGGGCTAAGGGCAGGAGAATGATGACATAATCTGGGTCACTTTTGTTCAGTCAGTGTTTTTGTTGTTCATATTGTGTGTTGATTGTTGTGTTGTTATTATTGTTGTTTGATACTTACTCCTTATCAGTGATGTCAGATCCAGGTTTCAGCATAGCAGCTGCCATGCCGCCGGTAGCCGGGGCACCTCTAGCGTGGCACGTACTCACAACAAGCTTCAAATAACTATTCAGGAAGTGACGGTCCATGTTCACGTACTTATTCCTGTCTGGCAGCAGAAACTCCTCACGATCCCCTGGAAAATAGATCTGTTAGGTACTTTTTGGATGCATCTGGACCAGTAATATCAATATAAGTATACTAATGACAAGTTCCTGGAAGGATTTGGGGGAGGCCTTTGCCCAGCAGTGTGTGCAACAACTTAAAAAAATGTTACAGGAAATAAATGTTATAGTAGGTACCCATATTAAAATAATATATTAAACCCTTGACAATGGTAGTGTAGTGGCTAATAATAATTTAGAACAAATTTGTATAGGCATCAGTGCATTAAGTTTATGTAAGTATTTATTTATTTTTGTATAATAAACAGTACAAAGTACAGTGAAATTTTTACCAAAATCTATTAGAAAGAGATGGTAATAAAAAAAAACGGGCTAAAGGCAAGAGAATGACGATAATGATGAGGTTACAAGAAAAAATTAAAGCATTCTTAAATGGAAAAGAAAATAAATAAAAATAATATTTACCAAACTTGGATATGATAGAGGCACAGTAATCCCATATCCCACAATTCAGACCCAAAGAGTGGTCTCTAAGTGCATATAAAATTTCTTCAAGTTCAAAACTAGAGACAATGTTCTCAATAAGAACACATGCTTTTATAGTGCCTTGTGGTAGACCAAGTTCGTTTTGAGCCCAAATAAATATCTCGTTCCACAACTGAGCTTCTGAGGCACCCTCCAACTTTGACAGATAGAAGTATGGGCCACTGTTGGCCTCATATAGTGTCTTTGCATTGTGGTACATTAAAATTGCAAAGTCTACTAAGGGCCCAACAGCTTCTTTGCCATCAATCTAAAACATATTTTAATTCTAATCCTAATTGTGTTACATTAAAGGAGACAGAAAACTTATGGAGTAGTTAAATAGATAGATAAGAAAGTCATATTGCGCACAAAATACATGGGGAAAAAATAAGCATTATACAATAAGGACAGTAGTCAATGGTGGCTCAGTGGTAAGAGCAGTAGTGGCCCTGGGGTAACGGCCGTGTCTTACGAATTGTAGGTCATAAATAAATAATAAGTAAAACATTTCATCATCTCTGCACTCAAAACGGTGAAGGAAAACATTGTAAGGAAACCGGCATGTCCTAGAGCCGAAAATTCGAAGACATGTGACATCTGCCAACCTGCACTGAACCCGCATGGTGGATTATGGCCCAGTCCCCTCTCTCAGAGAGGAGGCCTGTGTCCTATCATCGGGAACATTATAGTCTGATTATGCTATACAATAAGTGTGGGAAGGATGATGTAGTAGGCAAAATATTAACAACAAATAGTATGAAAATGGTACATTGGTAATAAAACAGTTTCCTCACCAATATATTATGTTCAATCATATTCCAAGCTCTGGGTCTCATCATGAGTACTGGGCTGGTAGTGACAGTGACAGGAGCTCCAAGGAGTTTCCCATTCACAGCCAGTCTTATGTTTTGGTATGCCTGCAACTGGTTCTTCCAAGTGGGGCAGTGACCATCATCAAAGTCTACTTGGATGCCTTGCACATCCTCATTGAGAGAGGATACAAAGTGAGCTGTGTTTGATGCTGAGACATCCCCAAGGTCCAAGTGGCGGTTCCTACAATGCAAGTTAAATATTTTTATATTTTAAATAAAGTTTATTGTTTCAAAATTTCTCCATCTAGGGACATTCATTCATAGGGATTCCCTGTGTCGTAAGTACGAGAACTTTCCTTATCAGTTTAAGCAAAACAATGAAATAATAACAAAATTTCAAATGAAAAAGAAAATAAACATTTAATAAAAGAATAAAAATGTTTGAGTTGCACTTTGTGGTGTTATAAAATTTGTTTTGTGTGTTTTGTTTGTAAGTTCATTTTATTTAAGATTATATGTATAGATAAAAAACATCACGAATATTTGAAATGCTTGGTGTGTAAAGATTTTGTGCTATTAAGATTTCAATAACATACTATTATGCACATTCCCACCCTGTATATGTGTATACATAATCACAATTATTGGCCAATGAGTGGCTGACTAGTTACTTAAAAGTCATCCATTCATTGAGCATAGTAAAGGTGCCTAAAATATTTGTATTTAGTCTAAACAAAAGATTTAAATACTTTTATACCGAACCATCAAAAACATGGCCAGGGCTCTGCAAGTAGATTATATAATTAGAGTTTAGTGATACTCACAGTAATCGTGGAGATAAAGGAGCTATAGTCCAAGACTTATCATTTCTTTCTGGCGACTTTTTGAAGTCCAAAGTCGAAAGTGCTTGTGTTGTCACAGTGCGTCGCAACCTATCTTTGTACAGTTGTCCGATCTGTTTCTCAAACGTTTTGTGTATACGAAACAAAAACTCCACAGCGCCTTCATCAAATATTGTTTTCTGTATTTCTTCAAATTTTGGCGGCGCCGATTGTAGAAATAGTACTTTGATCATTTTTAAATCAGATAAAGAGGAGAGGATACATGTGAATGTTTCATCTCTTGTACAGCTATCGCACTAGTAATTCCGAACCATCGCTACTCGATGAACTTGTTGTTTGTCTTTATCCTTATCACATTATCACTTTCTTATCAATAAATGACTTTTTTTTGGGACTGACGTTATTGACATCTTGACAAATCTGTCACCTGTCACTCAGACAGACATGACGTATTCATGGAAAATTGTGATGGAAAATTACCATTGAGCTAGGAGAAGCATGGAGATGCCCTTTTCTACTATAGAAATAATAGTTATACAAATATCTATCATATCGACACACACATGTATGTCAAAAAGCGTTCTGTTTCTTTTTAACTAATCAAGAGCTGTCCATGAAAAGACAGACACCTAAATGTTTGTCAAGTACTAAATTTGGCAACACTTTTGTATGACGTCAATATCATGTCTATGCGTCAGGCGACGGGCCGCCATGTTGAGTGCCGAGTTTTATGAATGGTTTTGTGGTAGATGTGCTGTCAAACGATTGATTGCTCAAAATATTTTTGTTGTTTTCGAAAGAAATACGTCTAGAAACTAGGTGTTTAGGTGTCCATTAATAGGAAAATCATGCCGTCGTGTTGTATAAAACAGTGTGGTGCGAGAAAAAACTAAAAGAACCCTACGAAAGGCGGCCATCTTTAGTGCACGATTTGTGTAGGTATACCATTGACATGCAAGAGTATGGACTGGAAATAACTACAAAAAAAGGGTGCATACCTACAACTCATTTTGTCTCATAAAATGGCTGCCATTGCTAGGGTTGTGTCAATCAAGGAACATAGGTATTACTATAACGAGTATCGAAACTAATACGAGTCTTCCTAGTTTATGTGAAATAAAATATTTTGATTTTGGTGCTGTGAAGTGTGAACCACAGACCGGACCTAGCTAGAATAAGATGCAGAATTATTTGTTAACATCGCAGAATTTACCGATATCGTTTCAGCGGAGGAACTAGTTACGGAAACGATTACGGCAAGTCGGCAACGGTACAACACTATTCTATTATGACATATTATTGAAACAAACGAATGAATTAACAAATAATATTGAAGTCGGTAAAAAGGTCTGTTATACGGAGATGAACCCAAATTTCAATACTTTAGCCATAAATTCATGATCGCGTTACAATTGTATCATCGAATGTGTATTAATGTATGTATTGTTGTATGAAAACCGGCTACTAACCTATGCAAAGACAATTGCGGTTGATTTTAATTTTTTCTTGCACCACATTTTACAATACAACACACAGGCATGTTAAATTGCTATTTTCCAACATTTACATGCAGTTTTAGAAGGTAAAATCTTCGTAATTTTCTCGCAAATCTCACTAATACAAAAAATAAACAACCATTTGACAGCAAAACTACCACGAAACTCGTCGCATAAGATGGCTGCTACGGCACTTACCTACAACTGTCACTATGTCACGACAAAATGTTGCCATAATGAGCAACAACTTAAAATATTGTTGTCTCTTTTTTAAATACGAGTATCTCTTTAGAAAGAATGAGACAATACGATATTTCACATACTGAATCATATTTCACTCATATTTGTATAGGAAAATGTATGTATAGAATAACGCGGCGTCTCCATGTTTCTCCCATCTCAATGAGGTATACACGCAAATTTTGTAGGTATGCTCAGTCCATAGGTTTATTTAGTCATTGAAAATTACGGATAAAGCTATGGATGGACAGTATGTCACTTATTAGGTACAGAGGCCAGCACATCAACCTACCCCAATCTGTAAAATTTTCCCAATTGAATATGAACCTTATTCGTTTGTGGTAAAGTTGAAAATCTATCAAAGAAATTTGACAGATCACAGGGACATCTACCACAAAACCATTCATAAAACTCGGCACCTAACATGGCGGCCGTCACGCATAGACATGATATTGACGTCACACAAAAGTGTTGCCAAATTTAGTACTTGACAAACATTTAGATGTCTATCTTTTCGCAGCTCTTGATTATGTACGAATTTACAGAATTATAATCATTAGAATCATTAACACTTATTTCTAAGTTAGATTTAGAGCCTAAAAATTCTCTTATGGAAAAGTGCTTGTGCAGTTGTGGAAAGAGCCTTATGTTCATTTTTACACGACTGCCCAAAAGGAGTGTGTAATGTATTCAGGGTTGATGTATGTTTGTATGTGAGTTTATTTATTCCACCATAACTATTAAATGCCTGAACAGATTTGGATGTACGGGTTATCGTTAGAATCCTTACATCATCCCGAGTGACACTGGCTATATATATTTTTTTTAAATTCAAGATGGCGGCAGTATGGCTCCATTTTGAAAAGTGGAAAAAAATTTCATCAGTTATTACAATACATATAGGTATCAAATTGAAGGCCGGCCTTGATGAGCACATTCCAAATATATATAATTTATGGACAACAATTTTACTTAGGTACGGTGTACAACATACGTGCAAAACCACCATTTCATCTTTGGCTGTGCAAACGATTTTATCAGACTTTAAGACAAGTAGACAAGAAGTAAGACTAAGAATGTCTAAATGAAATAAAATGTCACTAAAATGTATAAAATAAAAATAAATAATTAAAAACACGACTGCCCTGCCAAAAAACAACTAAAAAGTAAAAAAAACAAGTTGTATTCCCTGACTGTATTTTTTAAATTAAGTATTATTTTTTTAAACCCAGTTCAAAGACGCCGCCCGCCTTAAAAAAAAATGCAATGAATTTAAAATTGTTAAAAAAAATTGTTTTGACATTGTGGGTTTTTTTTTCAAAACCTTAATTTTTTCAACGCGAGACGGTCATCTGGCAACACTGATTCCTCGGATTCCTCTGTGGGGTGGGATTTCTTCCTCCTAGCTTGCTACTAATATCTTATCTGTGCTTCCTCCCGCTAGGAGGAGCATGCATTGAGATCACTGACCTTTATTACAGAAGTTGTTTAATAGAGGTCAGTGATTGAGATCCACTGACCTTGTATAATACAGGTAAGTGATTGAGATCTCTTGTATGTCAATGGCTAGGAGTAATAGTGTTCTGTGCTTCGCCTCCTCATTCGTTTCTTTTTCGTTACATGCTCTGTGGCCCTCAATCAAAAAGTACTCCGTGGTGGCCCTATTAAAAATTTTCCTCTATGCTCTGTGGATTTCGTGTTAGTGTATAGTCTATGTTCGTGTTATCCATCAAAAAGTCAAAAAGTACTCTGTGGTGTTATTTATAGAGTTGTCTATTTTTTTGAGCCTTAGGCCGCCTTCCGAATTGGCTAATATCGCTCACAGCACTCAAATCGTCTCACATGCGTTCCATAATGGATATCACGATTATGACAGCTGAGAGCTGTCAACAATTCGGAACACTCGTTAGCGCGCTCACAGTGCTTACTCGGTGTCAAAAAGATATTACAGCAGTATTTCTTCATAAAAACACCACACGTTTCTTCCTTTTCTTTGTTTAGGTGGCGACTGTCAGCCAGAAGCACAATTTCGAAAATGCCACGCACATGCCACGTTATTAAAAAGATATGATGCAGCTCAAAACAAAACACACACTGACACATCTTCATCCTCACACACACGCACACTGTCATTTTTGACAGCGCTCACGGTGATATTAGTACGAGGCATGGTCGGCGTTATCGCAAGATGGCGCATGCGATGACGTCATCTATGACGATTCACGGGACATCGTTATCGCGCTCACGCCAATTCGGTACGGGTTTTAGCACGCTCAAATCGATTACATCGATTATTTCCTCAATTCGGAACGCGCCCTTAGTATAATATCGTATTGGTATCATAACATAATTTAAATTTACTCATGTCTTTGCTTGTCACGTTCGTTTATTTTTATTGTGTTGGTTGCGACGTCCTCGTCCTCACGAACACGACCAAGGAAAGGAACACAATTTACTTTAACTAGCCGTTCACGACTCCGACAGGCTCAGGCCGATCGATTGAAAATGGAGGATGCAACTGTTCAAGATACAGTTGTCGAAGAAATAAAAAAACCAAAGAAGAAAAAGAACCTTCGCCAACGTATAAAAGAAGATGTTGATTCGGATGATGACCAACACATCTTAGCCAAACTGCAAGAGACAAAAGTGTTACAGAAACTTCGAGAAAGGCCGAATGGCGTTAGTGTGGTTGCTTTGGCTACGGGTCAAAAGACCACGTTAGAAGAGGAGATCACTTGTAAGGATCCGTTCAAGGTGAAATCTGGTGGTATGGTGAACATGCAGGCGTTGAAGAGTGGCAAAGTAAAGCAAGTAGACGACGCGTACGACACTGGCATCGGTACACAGTTTTCAGCCGAGACAAACAAACGCGACGAAGACGAAGAGATGATGAAGTATATCGAAGAACAATTGGCAAAACGAAAAGGTTTGTTTTAGTACCTATTTCCGTTCATCATTCGTCTTTTCGTATAACTTGTCCTACAAATCGTAGGTTAGGCGGTACTTAGAGAAATAAAGAAGGATCACGGTCCATAAAAAATTAACCCACGTACCTACTACAGCAAAGAGAAGCATCGAAAAAATGAGTTTAAAAAGATGGCATACTTCCTAATGCCATTCTTAGTCTAATTAAAAAAAAACCTGCTATGAAAACTCGTTCAGGGGCATTATGTACAAGAATATAGCTACAATATTGTGAAATACTATCTTTTTATACTCATTTTTTAAATATTTTTTGCCTTGGATGTGGGTTAATCATGATCCTTCTTCTTTGCGTAAAGGTCATCTTAAACTGCAGTTTCCATAGCTTATTGTCTGTTATGAAGCCTTAATATGGTTGGTAACAATAGAAAAGTAATTGTGTCTCATTAGTAACAATTGAGCTCATAGTGTATTTCGGTGTGGTCCTCACATTGAAAGTAGTTAACATTACTTATCCCGGAACTCAGAGTCATTACTTAAAATTAATCAATAATTAACTTTAACCCTTTACCGCATGGATTTTTAAAATTCGCTCAAATTAATTTATGATATTACTTACCCCAGAAAACATCCTAGAAAAAAAATAATAAAAAAAATAATGCATATAAATTGTATAAAAATCGAGAAAAACCCCGTATTCCATATTTGGAACAACATGCATTCATGGTTATTTTGAAAGACGTTCCACATTTGGAACAACATGCAGGTATGGTAAAGTTCAAGGGTTTAATAAATAAATATATAAATAGTTTTCAGGTACTGTGTATATTTTAGTTAAGGATAAGATTATTTATTTATAATCAAACATTTATTGTACATTATAAGGTTTATTCATTTGTGAAAACATGAAAACTCTTAAAACAATTTCGGTCTTTGTTAAAGCAAAAGTAGCAACCACATTTACTGCAGTATGAGACTTTTGTCCGCAGTTTTTACAATGCTGACGAACCTTTGGCCAACTAGGCCAATGCCCAATCCTGTCTTCAGCCACTTCTCGAGGTGGCAAATCTAATCTCCTTCTTAATAGGTAATAGGTAATACGGGCTGTTGTCCGCAACTCCACGTCAATGCGCGTATTTTGCGTGCGGATAATAATATAATAATAAATAATAATAATAATAATAATAACCCCATCGCCGTATCTCTACGTTGACGTCGTGGTGGGGCTTGCGCGCTCCAAACTCTAGGCCTGTGCCGGAAGAGTTTACTTTGCCGGAACAGGTCTAAGGTGAGGAGCCAGACCAAGAGAGATACAGAAACCCGCAGGGCAGCATGTGGCGAGCTGTTGGGCAGTAGCGACCCCACGGACCCTATCTCCCGGGAGAAGTTTGTTCCTCACCTCTGGCTTGCCTTTATTGGCCGGCTGGAGTGAACAATGACGAGGAACAGAGCTCCTACCTCATTCTTGCCTTTATTGGCCGGCTTGAGTGGAGATTCGCAAGAGCAAATGTGCTCGGAGGAAGGAAGTATTCCAGTAAGATGCTGGTAGGGATCTTGACCGTACTTCCGGGATTGTCCTGATAGCCGTGGAATACCTCTCCACTCCTCATAAGCACCTCAGGAGATGTTGCCCCCTTGGCACTACGTCACTATGTGCTAGCGACCGTTTCCGGGGGCCCACTATTGAGTGTGCAAGTCACCCCCTGCCATTTTATTCGTGTATATATAAAACATTGATCAGGCAGGGGTCATAGTTCTTCCATAGTTCTTGGTAACCAGTCCACTTTAGCCACCCAAACCCATAGTCCAACGTTATATTTTCCATATCCTGCAATAGTCCTACACCAACCGGGGGTTGTCCTTGGGTGCACTTGCATAGTGCCAACAGGGATAATCGTCGGTTGGTGCCTCATTTCATTAAAAACGTTCAACGGGCCTCTGCGAGTTGGCTTCGGCCCCTCGTACGCCTTTCAAAGGACCGGGACCCCATGGTCCCGAGATATGTTAAAGCATAAAAAATAATAATAATAATAAATAATGATAATCTCCTTCTTTTTGGTTTTTTAACATTTTCGATGTTTTGGTCCAAACGGGTCTCCCTCTTCCACACGTGGTTGGCGTGAAAACGCCTGTCGTTTCTCTCATAAGCACGTCTGCAATATATAATTTGAAGTCAAGAAGTGGCATATAGGTTTCAATGCCTTTTTGTTTATTTCGTCGTCGAAATAACAACCAGCTTTTCACACATACTAAATCGAGCATATGAAAGAAAATGCGGTGATACCATTTCTTACTTCTTATTTTTATTCTATAGAATCCGAGCATGGAGTCCAAAATATCCACCCCTCCCATATATTGGTTGTAAATTTCAACCGCCTTAGGGCGCGTAACGTCGCACAGTGATCAATTTCAAAAATGTAGGGGGACGAAAATATTAAATACTGTAATCGTGAAATAAAGGTATATTGTAGATGTAAAACCGCTTCCGCCAGAAGACAACACTTTTACATGTCTAAATACATATACAATAAATTAAACAATACCCTTAATATAAATCAATTCTCAACAAAAGAAACTAAATTAAAAATCTCCGCTTGGCTTCAAACACTTCATTACCACCAGACGGAAGATCTATTACAAAATCAGTATTCATAAAATAATCTACACACACATACACACACACACACACACACACACACACACACACACACACACACACACACACACACACACACACACACACAGACGCACACTCCCACACACGCACGCACACAAACACACAAAGAGCATGTGTGCATCTTATATTTCGTTATTATCTTTTTGTCTTTTATTTCCTTTTTATTTTTTTTGTTTTGTTTTTATTGCACATGTTACTAAATGAACCCTAAATGGGCGAAGACACTGGCTCCTGTAACACAGGTTGTTACCTAGCTCAGGAGCCAGGGCTTCAAACAAAGTTGTAAAAACTGTATTTGTGTCAATAAAATTATTATTATTATTATACTTAACATTATATAGTATCGAAAAATCGTTTTCACCTTTAACTTGGTAATTAATATTTTTTAGACTTTTCTGTAACAGTACCTACTAATGTTCTTTGGATAATTCTTCAATAATATGGTAGTAAGGAGGAAACAAGTTTCATAAGTTTTTACGGATTGCAGATGCCTTTGAAGCATTATATTGATGGCGGGTTAATTTCAAATCAGTAAATAACGATAAAGCTTCTTGACATGAATAAGATATACAGTTGTCCTGCGATTTACCAGCTTCTTTTGCAATCTGGCCTTTATCGGGTGAGGTAGATATGTCTAGGACAAGTAAAGCTGCACTGCGGTTTCCTTCTGAGTGTAACTTCATCGAAGCAGCGAGACAGAGTTCTTCTTTACTTTTTGATTTGACCTCTATATTCAACCTTCTACGTTTAGTTTTAGTGGATAGCTCACAAGCTCCTGCTTCTCTAGACGTAGACGTAGAGGGTCCACTTTCTTGCCCGCCAGAAGTGATTACTATTTGATCAAGCCATTTTTCATTTTGATTCCAAAATCTAATAATATTAAGGGAACATTTTTTCCAAAATCTTGAAGTTGCTACAGTAAAAGTTTTAATAACATTTTGAAAACTGTCCTTGCTTGTAGTAGGCAGTTCCGATAAATCTAATGTCTCCAAAATATAGCTAAGTAGTTTATCTTTATTGTCCATTGATAGTGGCTTCACTGGTCGATGTAATAACAAAATATTGAATAAATCAATATTTTTTATTGAGGCACCATTACCTAAAAAAACACTTTTTATTATAGAAACCGGCAATCACCGGTAAAAAAAATTATATTTTTGTATAGCCAATAGTCCCTGCTATATAATGGAATCGAAATGATAATGTACTAATTTGTACTTTTAAACGTAACACAGTTCAAACTTAGAAAAGTTAGTAAATATCAGTACATTATTAAATATATTTTTTTATCACATAAATTGATCTATTTTATTTTTTATTTATGTACCAATAAAAAGTACAGACCTTCCTTAATGTGCACCATTTTTTTCAATTTACAATTTTACACTGATAACTTAGCCAACTTAACTTGAATAGGAGCGCAAAACAACGATAAATCAGTCTTGTTATAATAGTTTAGCTCTCGAGATAACTTTGAAATAGCATATGTATTAAACTACTGTCTGCATAACGGTGATGTTTTAGTATAATGTAAACAACTTACCTTCAAGTCTTAATAAAATGAATTTTCGAACTACGGACACATTGACCAAAAATAATTATGGGACGCTAACTTTTCATAATTGACCAGTGTGCGTCGATTCTAGCCTTTTTCTCTCTAGAATATCTTTTAACGATTGACTCAGGATTCTTCCCAACGTATGAAGAGCACAGATTGGCAACTTTGTTATCCACCCACGTAGTGACACTGAGCTTCACATCTTCGACATCAGTGCATTTTTCCATAGAGTAACCTCTGCCACGTTTTAAAAGCTCTTTCTTGCTTGGCAAATTGATATTTTTTGCCCTGTTCAGCTGAATAGTTCCCAAAGGTAGAACTCCATTCTTATGCAAAAATGCCATAAGGGGTAGACTTGTGTACCAGTTATCTATAAAAAGTTTATGGTTAATTTTTATTTGCACTGTAGGTATGTATCAATCTAAAAAAAATACATACGTCTCACGCGTAATACCATGACGTTCGACCTTCGCAATTTATCACCCTAAAGTAGGCATGCCTACTCAAATAACCAACTGAGTATGAAACTATGAATGTTAAAATCGTAATTTGTAATTCGTTCGTAATTTGGCCCTGCGAAGAAAGAAAGGCAGCTGTTAAACTTTTTTTTTGTTATGCAATATACAAGATGTTGATTTGCATCCTAGTCAAATTCAAGGACGTAATTATGCTAATGATTCTCGACCCAAATCAACAATAAAATGAGTAGGTATTTTTTTATTTATTTTTTCTTATTTACGGAAATCCGTAAGTGTGAACCAGTCGTATTTAAACGCGGCCCGTCTGTTATTAGCCCTATAACCGCGCTTTCACACACAAACAAACGCAAACAATACATACACAACGCATACGCAACGATCATTCAATAAATTCGTAGGTAATCAATCCCATCCCCCAATCACAGTGCGGGTACTCTCCCGCGCCGCTCCTAGACTCGCCCCCGCGGCCCCGCCGCCCCGGAACTAGCAGTGTGTTTGAAGTCGCCGAAGCGTTCGTGCGCGAATTCCGCTTCGCGGTACATCATTGAGACGTACGTACAAAGTGCAATATGACGGACAATTACTCAAATGTCGAGTTGGTGGAGATGGTCCGCCTGTATGCCATCAGTGCAGCGGTGGAGACAGCCTACGTGGAGCCAGCCGGATGTTCGTTAAAATGTTTCCCGATCGGGAACCCCCGTCACAGAGCGTCATGCTGGCTGCTACGCAGAGACTGCGGGATCATCGGCAGTTTGACGTTCCCCGGCATTCTCAAGCTCGTGGCAGCGTAGGCGTGCCTGTCGCCTTGCAGGAAGACATCCTGGAATACTTCCAGCGAGACCCACGGGCAAGCATGCGGGAGGCTGGTCTTTGGAGTGCACCACACTACAGTGTGGCGCCTACTGAAGTGTGAGCTGCAACACCCATTCCACTACCGCAAGGCACAAGACATTCACCCAGGTGATAACAATTTCGTGCAACGATCATTAGTGCTTTCGATATTATTTTAAAAACGAATGTGTTAGTGTTACGTAAGCTAAAAGAAAACCAGCTACGTCGTTCTCGATTGTGCGAAGAGTGTGATGGTGGCCACTTTGAACAATACCTCCGGGTAACTTAAGTAGGTAATTTATTTATTTGTACATTTTGTAAATACGTTGTTAGCTTAATCAATTTTATTAGTGTAAATAAGTTGATTTCATATTTTTAACTACGACAATAATACCTAATAGTCGAAAGCATACCACGTACTTACTCTTTCCATTCCATCAAACGTAGAAAACATTTTTAGACTTAGTAGATCGGTACACCAACTAAGGTAGGTATTATTACCGGTCCTAAGCCCGTTAAGTAGGAAGGAAAATTTCAAATCAACCAATTTAATCCACAAATAAAAACAAAATCACTACGAAAACTTTAGGTTGAAGGCTATAGCAAAACTAACATTTTATTAATCATCTGATAACAGGTCAGTGAACTTTTCTTTGGCGCACTAGTATTACTTTCATTAGTAAGATTTCCGAATTCCAATGATGCTCAAAAATTAGTTAATTATCAAGCGAAATTTATGACAATAGTAGGTGATTTTCGAAATAAAATTAGGTAAATTAAAATTATTGCTACCGGTCATTGCTCGGTCGCGCGACGCGCGCGCTTGTAGGTATTTCGTAGAATCGAATCGTAGGTAAGACGTCGACACTCACGCACACAGCTGCATTGCCGCTGTGTGAGTAGTCGGGTGATTCTGTTTTGTTTGTATTGAATTAAGGGTTTAATTCTGAAATATTGTTAAATTTCAACAACAAAAAAAGCAGCGCTTACTAGTTATTTCCCCCTACCGTACTTCTATTGATTTTATTTATGTCTTTTATAACAACCTCCTGAAATTTGACGAGGATGCAAATCAACACCTTGTATACTTTTGTTTTGTTTCTGATTAGTGACCGCGTCTGCCTAGACTAGAACCGGTCTAGTGCCTGCCTAGTGCCTACCTATTCTGAAAACCAATGCACGCCACTGCTCAACAGGATTTTAATTTATCTGTAGTAGTTCTATCACCTTGAACTATACATTATTAGAATCGGGTACTTACGTAACGTAGTCTTGATCTTTACGCTTAGGAAGAACAAATTTTAGGTTGTTTTTCTTGCCAATAGTTTTATAAAATGTTATCTTGTACAAATTCGGGTTTGAATTGATATTACTATTTTCAATGATGTCGACGTAAATATGTCCAAGTTCGTTTGAACTTGGACATATTACGTCGATGATGTTGATGGAATAAAAAGGGTTAAGTAGGTATGTACCTACAAAATACAAATGTGTTTATTCATGTGCATTGATAATTAAAATCGAACAGCAACTCAGCTTCATAAAAAAAAGTTTTAAATTACAAAAAAAAAACAACCGTCTTCCAAAAAAAAAAACACTACAAAGGGCTAAATAATTTTAATTTCGGAAGTCGGTGTCGTTGGTTCTGCATTTTCGTTTATTGACACAGCCGCACAGGTCGATCGATCAGGTTAAGCTACGCTTGCCGCGGTTGGTCTGTGGATGGGTGACCATCTTTACATATCGAGACCCCTCCGTGCCTCGGAAAGCACGTTAAGCCGTTGGTCCCGGCTGCCATTCATGGATCTTTGACAGTCGTTACGGGTAGTCAGAAGCCCGAAAGCCTGACAACCAGTCTTACCAAGGGGTATCGTATTACCCAGTAACTGGGTTGTGGAGGTCAGATAGGCAGTCGCTCCATGTAAAATACTGGTATTCAGCTGCATCCGGTTAGACTGGAAGCCGACCCCAACATAGTTGGAAAAAGGCTAGCAATTTATCTAAGTTGCAATAGCCTAATGTCAACTGCTCATCACCTTTTACAAAATATTGCTTTGAAATTTTTTGATTTTTGTTGATTTTTCAAAAACCGCTTGTCAGAGTTCGATAAAATTTTCATGGGACCATTTGGGAAGACACAACACAGAAAATAAATTTTCAAATCGGTTGGCAAGCAACTGAGTTATGCGCGAACAAACATTAAAAAAAAATATATATATTCGTATAAACATCCGAATTGAGAACCTCCTCCTTTTTTAGAAGTCTGTAAAAAAAAAGTCATAATTAACTTAGTCATACAAAAAAAGTTCGAGTATGTACCTACTCAGTCTACATTTTTGGGCTCAATTAGGAACTCGCGTTATACAACTATCACCTACCTTTAACAAACCTAAGTCTACATACAATAACCTAGTAAACAATTTGTTTTTTCCTTTTTCATTCTATTTGCAATCGGTCGTTGGACCATAAGCGAATTCGTTCCATGAAGAAATGGCGTTGTGGTGGAGCAGCCAGTGCTGCGCCTTCCACTTATAGAAGGTGGTTCCTCTTCAGAATTTTCTCCACCGCTGTCGGGTTTAACAGTTCATTAACTAGTAGGTTTGAATGCAAGGTTAGGCGTGTCTTGTGTTGTTCCTTGTACCGCTCGATTTATGAGTTTACTGTTGGCATTTGTATAAAGCAGTGCTGCCAACTATAAAAAATATTTTCTGCTAAATCTACATTCAGATAATCCCAAAAACATGCAAAAATTTTAGGATAATGCTAAAAAAAATGCCAACACAAAAAGAGAGAGCGTTTATAAAAAAAAAATCTAGAACTAATTTTGTGACACAAATAACATATGAGGACCTTCGTCTGTATCCCCTTCAATAGATGCAGCTGGAGCGGAAGATGTAAATTTATAGGCCTCATTTGTCCCTATTTTTCGCAAGATTGGGCCAGGAACCTCGTAGGAGTGACAGCATTTGTTAACCCTTTTTAATCCGAATCTTACGTATAAGATTGCATTTAAGGTTGAAATTGATAAACTGTTCCTGAGTTTAGTTTTTACCAAATTAACTTGGCTAAATACACGCTCTACGTCTGCATTCGAATGAGGTAATGTTAATAACGTTGTTGCAAATGCTGCCAGTTCCTTGAAGGGATTATTTTCAGCAGCGTCCTTGTAGTCCGAGACTTCACACCAAAATTTAACAGTAGAGGAAGTACACTGCCATTGTATAAAAACAATGTTTTGCCATTGTGATATAAGCTTACCAATTCCTGTTGCATCTATATTAAATTCTTGCGCTATTTCAACGATTGGTGGTTTGACAACTTTTAGCGTTTCCTGCACTTGAAACATTGAAATTTTTCGTAGAACTGCAAAGTTCGCAGGCAATCTCGATTGTAATTCTGTCACAAGTTTGAGGGTAAAAGGAGATGTTTCAAAATGGGCCAGGTCTATGTACAGTAACTCAAAAAAAAAGAGAAAAATCCATAGAATTCAGGAAAAATACAGATAATTCAATTAAATGTATACTGTTCTGGTAGTGAATTGATACTTATCAATTATTTTTATCGACTTTCAACATGGCGTCTCACCGATTTAGTTACTCTGTGCTTAAAAACAAGGACAATTAACCATTGATCATAGAAATAGAACTGTTAGCTGTCACAAGTGTCACTTCAGTCACTTTCGTCTTGTCGTCGGTCGTGATTGTGTTCGTTTTGTTTTGAGTTTCTGGAGTTCTTTTTAACAACCTCGCTTTCGTTTTTTGGATTTAATACCGTTTCTTTCCCATCTGTTTACCTAGCTTTCGTTTTTGGACTGTTACCCGGCTTGTGTTGTAAGGACTTCGACTTTCTTGTGTGGTTTCTTCCACAGAAATAAACATGTCAAACGTCATTTATCAATCAAAATGACAGTTTACCGCCATGACGGGTTTTTGTTGTGTGTTGCAATTTCAAGTGTAATTTCTTGTGTTTACCAGCAAAACAAGCCGTTTTAAAGTAATTGGACAGTTGAGAACTGTTTTAAATGAATTTTCCTATTTTTTTGTATAGTGTACAAGGACCTGGCCCAGGCTCCATACATTTTGAAACATCTCCTTTATGCATCTCTGTTTAAGGTTTTGCGTCACTTCTTGTGCTAAATTATACTCCCTCAATTTTTTTTTTAACACTATTAGTATTACGAGGAGGGATCAAAAAGTAGTGAGAATGAGATAGAATATAATGACTATTGATAACTTAATAATTTATTTTTCTACATAGTCCCCGAGTCTCTCTACACACCGAGTCCAGCGCTTTTCCAAGGCTACAATCCCTTTGAAAAAAAAAAGTTTTGTCTTGGCCCTGCAAAAAGCTCTCCACGGCATCCATCACCTTGTTATCGTCTTCGTACCTTCTTCCCCTTAAGTATTCTTTCAATTTGGTGAACAGATAAAAATCGCTAGGCGCCAGATCTGGTGAATAAGGGAGGTGGTCAACCAATTCGAAGCTAGCTTACTGAATGGCAGCCATCGCAACTGCCGACGCGGGTGCGTTGTCGTGATGAAACAGCACGCCCCTTCGAAGTTTCCCTCTCCTTTTCTCTTTGATGGCATTCCTCAACTTGGGAATTAAAGCTGCATAATATTGGCCTGTAATAGTAGTTCCACGCTCCAGGTAATAAATCAACAATATCCCTTCTGAGTCCCAAAATATTGAGGCCATAACCTTGCCAGCCGATGCCACGGCACGAAACTTCTTCGGGGTCGGTGATGATGGCCGTTTCCATTGCGAAGATTGCTGTTTTGTCTCGGGATCAAAATGATGGACCCATGTTTCGTCCATTGTTACGAAACGAGACAAAAAGTTTTCAGAATCTTCTTGAAACTTGTCCAACAATATCTTCGAAATGTCAAGTCGATTTTGTTTCTGACTGTCGGTTAACATTCTCGGCACCCATCTTGCGGAGACTTTTCTCATATTCAAAGATTGTTTCAATATGGATTGAATACTTCCATATGAAATGCCCGTTTCTTGAATTAAGTATCGGATGGTAACTCTTCGATCGCTCAATACAATTTTCTCGACTTTCGCAACATTTTCTTGGGTGACTGACGTCGATGGACGGCCGCAACGATGTTCGTCTTCCGTGCTCGTTCTCCCTACTCGAAATTGAGAAGCCCACCTTGCGACAGTGGAATACGGCGGAGCAGACTCTCCTAATGTTGCCTCCAAATCGCAATGAATCTCTTGCGTCGTTAACTTTTTTAAACAGAGGTATTAATTAACCGTTCGCAATTCGTTTTTTTTTCGAGAACACGTTCCGACACGAAGCAAACAAATGACTACATTCAGAAAAAGAACAAAAGAGAATCGAAGATTCCTCCTCGTAGCAATCATTATGGCTGATTGATTATTACATAGTATTGTAGCTGGAGATACATTAGAGATATTAAAATCAAGTAGTATATTTATAAGCCAACATGCTTCGCTAGCTGCTACACTCATAGCTACATATTCTGCCTCAGTAGATGAAATAATCACAGTGCTTTGCTTCTTAGAGCACCAAGAAATCAAACAATTAGAGAAAATAAAACAGTAACCAGTTGTGGACTTCCTGAGGTCACCTCCCCGTCTCCCCAATCAGCATCACAATAGCCCACTAACTTTTCAAAATCACACTTATATGACAGCTTATAATTTATTGTATGTTTAATGTATCGCAGTACTCTTTTCAAGGCTACTAATAACATTTCACTTGCACAGTCTTGATACCTACTTAATATTGACATCACAACACAAAGATCTGGTCTTGTGCCCGATACAGCATACATCAAACATCCAACAATTTGTCTACATAACCTTTCTGTTTAACTATTTACTTCACACACAAACATACGATTCACTATCGTATCGACAATGACACTTGTTCGATAACCTGATTTCTGAACCTAAGGACTTGCAAAACGCTATTCACAGATCCGTGTGGAAGGGTTTTTATCCAACCGATTACAGGTGTGTATACGGGGAACGAACGCTACAAAATGGTAGTAAATATATATTCGTGGTAGATTTTAACTGGTACGTCAGATCTGGCAACTTTGCCACTTTACACAAGTGTTGAAAAGTCATTATACATAATTAACCAGAATGCATACGAAACCATTAAAATATGTATGACGCGACAGACAGTATATTTATCACGGTGCATAAATAAAATGGTTTTCGAATTAAATGACGGATAATAACTTTACTAACATCTGAAAACAAAACTGGCAATGATAAACTAACCTAACCTTATATCATGTGGCAACATTGCCAACTACATTTTTACTTTAAAAAAAATCGTAAGTTGTATTTACAATACTAGTACAGAATATTCAATAGTTACGATACAATAGTTTAGGAATTTGATCTTAATATATATTTATTATAAAATAAACCACAGAAAAAGTGGCAAAGTTGATCACCCATTTAAGAAATTTTCATAGAAAAAGTCGGTGAATGTGGTCAGGGCTGGCACAATTAAAAAAGATTATTTATTAAAGTAATTATTTATTTTGTTACATACGAGTAATCAGGTACATAAGTATTCAGAAAAAAAACAGACATAAAAACATACAAAACTCTGAGTATAAAATTGTTAAAACAAAATAAATCACCTACCTAGCAAGGAAAAGATATTCTAAACAGTAAAAAAAATTACCTTAAAAATAATGTTCATCGCATTCCTCAACCAAGTATTCGCGGTTTTCCTTCACCGAATGTAACTTTACAGCTTTAAAAATTGATGAAGACGGTACGACATCACGATCTCTTTTACAGACGATAAATCTTAAATTAGGCTTTTTAACAGTTTATAAAAAATCAATCGAATAATATGTATCTGTGTGTTGTACATCTACCTTTCAATGAATCCTACAAAATATTTCCAGTTATTGCGGATATAGTATCTAACTAAAACGCTTCTTTGTTCTTCATAAATTGAGTTTTGATTTTCTTTTTCGTGTATTTCTGAGATCACACCTTCTTTTCTCTCATGTTTATTAATATTAATATTTTCGTTTTTGCCCAGATCCAAATTTTCAGCCCTATATCGTCTATATCCATATTGTTCATATATTTTTTTTTTAATTTGGTCCATATTCAGGTTCACACTTTCAGTCTTTTCTTTTATTCCAATTTCGTCCACATCCACATTTTCTTCTTCCTCTTGTTCATTTGAATGTGATTTTTTTTAATTTCGTCGTTAAAACCTGAGTTTACACATTTTTTTGTTTTTCATTTCCATTCATTTGTGCTATATCCTTGTTCAATATTACACCTTGTTTTTTCTTATATTTATTAGTCTTTTTGTTTATATTAGTTTCGTCTATCTCCAGGTGCACATTCTTTACTTCATTAAAATTAGCCTGTTCGTTTTTCAATGAAATTTCATTAATATCAAATTCTTGAAATTCTTCCTTTTCAGTTTCTCCATCAACAGAGAAATCCACGTCTTTTATATCTGGCAATGTTTTACTTATATGATAATCAGTCTCGTACTTAATGGCATATAAAGCTATATCTTCATCTTCAGACATGATTGTTTCTTCATCTGAGGTATCTCGTAGCGAATAATAATCTTCATTTTACTCATCACTGTCATAATCAACTTTCCGTTTTTTTGTTTTCTGTTTGGAATTTTTCTTTGGATCACATTACAGGTCCCAGTAGATGGCACTGGATTTTCATACGGATTTATATTATCAGTTTCCTTCTTTTTCAGAGAGAGCTTAAATTTTGCATCAATATTTTTTAAATTGAGTGAGCTAAATTGTTTTATATCAACATAGCTTGGTTTTCTGGTAAAATTCTAATATCTGATAAAATAGTTACACGATTTTCATTGGTATTTGGTTCATTTGACTTTTTAGTTGCTGTTTTAAATTCAAAATAAATGGTAAACTTTGTATTATTTAAAAAAAGCATTATAAATCATCTTCGTCATCGTCTTCCTCATTCTGATTATTTCCAAAATATGTTGGCATCGTGAGCATATTCATAATGATATCATTAAATCCTTTCATCTGTTTTTTTTTCACTGATCGATGTTGACTTATCCGGGGATCAGAGTTAATACATAGCCAGTGTAAAATGTCTGTGTTAATATTAATTGTTCATGTTTTTCGTGAGTGCATCAGTCGTATGTTTTTATACTCTTTTTGAGAGGCTTCCAAGATGTCCTTTGATAGCTGCCCCACAGGCAGAGGTAGCTGACCTATGATGTCGCTGCTGTGGATTAGCAGTTTATGCATTGACGCACTCATCTTGTACCATCCATACAATTCAATGCATTTTTTTGCTGTTTCCATGCAATATAATTTGTAAGTGCTTGTGTTAATGTAATGGCAACTGGAAATTGTCTTTAAAATATTTGAAAACCTTTCAATCAATTCTTTATAGATTCTAGTAATTTCAGCTACTATCTCTGGATTTTCAAAAAAAATCCGTGCCGTGTTACCGTCATTTGTGTTTCCACCTCCTTGCTTAGGTTGGTCCACTATTAAACTCGTCTTCTCGTAAAACAGGTCCGTTATCTTTTTCTTCTTCTCTTTTACTTCATTCTTCAATGTCGTGCCTCTAGCTTGCCATTGTTTAATATCTATTTTATAGGATATATATGCAGAAGATATTCGAAACACCTTAGATAGTCATGTAAAATAGATATTCCATACTTATAGGCAGAAGCATCGCAGGATCGTTGTAATACTTTATCCAAGTTGTTTATCTCCTTCGGAGTTACCTTACAAATGTTGCATGCCTGAGACGATTCAGTTCGTGTAAGGACATTGCATGTTTTGCCAACCATCATCGTGCAAATTGGAATATGACGAAAATTATTGGTTTTTCTTGAAGGCTGTGTGTACTGTTGTTGATGTAACATCTCGTAGCTGTTGTTCAGTAGCATTGAATTCTTGTTTTATGGTCTGATTTGTTTCTTTAATTAACTTAAAACCAATAGGGCGACACCACTTTGTCGATGATGGGCTCGGGTTTTTCCAAAATATCATTTTTTCTTCTCCATGGAATATAGATATTTCGAGAGGAACAATAGTGCTCAATATAATATTTGAATCCGAGTACTTCGGACTGTCTGCGAAGTGCTGTTTATAAATGCTATGCCCGCCACTACCATCCAGCCCCCACTTATAGTAGACATCAATTTCGAATACTTCTGGTGGAAGATGAAGAGAAATAACTTCTTGTTGCACTTCAAATAATCTTCTGACTGTGTGATCAAGTAAGTTTTGCATAGGAATCCTGGCTTCGATCTCCGAAATATTTTCGGGATAGCAAGTTTGCTTTATCTGCAAGATTTGATTATAGGTAGGACATATATTAGCACCTCTAGCTTTAGCTCCTCTTTGTACTTTTATACAGGGCGAAATTGAATTCATGGGCATCCTTTGAAGGGGTCATTGTACTCCTCATTATGAACAACTTTTACTATGGGACCAAACCTAAAGTCGCGAAAAACATTAGCTGTTCCCTACATTTATGTTCGCATAACTCGTCAAAATGTATGGAACCGCAGATTTTATTTTCGCAATATCAGGTATGGTCCCATAGTAAGAGTTGTTCATAATGATGAGTACAATGACTTCATAAAAGGATGTCCATGAATTTAATTGCATCCTGTATAGTCTTTTGTCATACTAGTGTCAACAATAAGAGCTAGCGCTTCCACAGGTGTGTATGGTATACAAGAGGGCTTGTTGTTCTTCGACTGTTGCATTCGTTTCAAACTTCTTGGTGATGACTCAAGGGCTAATTTTATCACTTTAGCAGCTTTGCGTTTTCCTGAAACAACTAAGCTGGATTCAGTTGCAAACGAAAGTTGTTCCGGAGACAGACCTTTCACAAGAGTTTGCACAGATCTTTGTTTCGAAAGCAGCGACGAGTCCACAAAATCCTTTTTTGGTCGTCCTGAAACCGGTTTCTTAGTTGGTGTCTGTTGGTCTCCTTGTATGTTCGGAACTTTGAACTCCTCATTTAACCAATCGTGATGATTTTTAATTAGTCGGTCATGGATGTGATGGCATTGTTTCAATTTTGCGAATAACTTTGCCACAAATATTTTAATTTTCGATTTGGCCGATTTTTCGAAGTCTGCACCACATTTTTCAATATTTAATTTGTTCAAAATATACTTAAGCAATCGTTTAATACATTTAGACGAAGAAAATTAAAAAAAACTTTCACTTTTTAAAACATAATATAGTTCAAGTCTTTTAATAGTTCGCGTTTCCACGTAATCATTTCGACTACCTGAAACAAAAATAAAAAATACTCAGAGATGTGTATATATGTGGAGCTAAAACCAGTTTCTTCATAATAACAACAATCAGAGCTATTGATAAGAAATAAAGGACCATGCGTCATTTTGGGCCCACTTTTTCAACATTGTTCAACAGTGATGAAACCTATGTCATAAATTAAAGCTCTTGGCGTGTACTTTATTTCATTTTATGGCAGCTAAGTTGAAATCCAGCGCGAAAATGGATTTTTTTGCGGTTTTTTTAAATCGTTCAACATTGTTCAACAGTGATGAAACCTATGTCATATGAAAGCTCTTGGTGTGTAGTTTATTTCATTATATGGCAGCTAAGTGGTTTTTTTGCGTTTTCTAAAAGCATTCAACATTGTTCATTTGAACTTAGTTGCCATATAATGAAATAATGAGTGGACGTACAACGAACCTACAACGATCGCTGTCCTGGAACGTAGTTTGCGCGATGCAAATCCCTTTGTGTTCGTCAAAAAACCGACAATTGGCGGAGCACAGTCGAGCACGAACCAAATTCTCGAAGCGCGCTCGTTCGAGGCTCGTAAGTCGGTCCACACTACACGAATTTGTGTTAGGCTCGTGCTCCGCTCGTGCTCGGCTCGTCTAGCGTAGACGCATCTTTAGATTTTCAACTCCAAAAATCCAGTGCGTGAAAAAATATCGCTGCGGGAAAAACGAGCGAACTTAGGCTAATGGCGGAAGAATATTTCGACGCCCATATTTTAGTTTGCTGGGGTCAAGGGTGGTGATCGGCTGATCACAAATCGGGAGCATTCGAATTTCCGAACGCTTCCGACGATGCACGAGCGAGCGAGCACGCGGCGTCATGACCCCAATGTCATCGCAACGACTTCTCACGCCGTCAAAACGCGCAGGTTTTCAAACAGCCTTGCCTTTCATGTGCTTGCAAATGTTTTTGGGTGCTGTTTATGGTGCCCCTCGAGACGTGATGCCCTAAGCAATTGCTTAATTTGCTTAGGGGCTAATCTGGTACTTCCTATCTGACTTCCACAACCCAATTACTGGATAATACGATACCCCTTGGTAAGACTGGTTGTTAGACTTTCGGGCTTCTGACTACCCGTAACGACTGTCAAAGATTCACGAATGACAGCCGGGACCAACGGCTTAACGTGCTTTCCGAGACACGGAGGGGTCTCGGTATGTAAAGATGGTCACCCATCCACAGACCAACCGCGGCAAGCGTAGCTTAACCTGATCGATCGACCTGTGCGGCTGTTATTATTTACCCACGGGCCCCTCAATCAAACTCTTCAGTTTTATAATATTAGTACCTATAGATACATTGAGAACAAAATTAGGTTTTGACTTAGAGCGTTTACGCCGTACGGCATTTTATACAAACTTTCAAGCCGTTGTTTTTCGAAATGAATGAACCGATTTTAATGAAACTTCATACGCATAAGCAGGATAAAAAGGTCTAAAAAGTTAGCTGAGAACATTTTCGAAAAATTGTGTTACAGCCAAATTAGACCGATTTTAAAGTTTCCATAGAAACAGAGATTTCCAGTTATCTTTTTTTAAATAAGACCATTCGAAAATGTTCTCAGCTAACTTTTTAGACCTTTTTATCCTGCTTATGCGTATGAAGTTTCATTAAAATCGGTTAATTCATTTCGAAAAACAACGGCTTGAAAGTTTGTATGAAATGCCGTACGGCGTAAACGCTCTTAAATTGGTATGGAATGATAGATGAAAGATATTTAAATATGTAGTTTTTAATAATGGTATATAATAATATTTTTTTCCTCTTTCCAGAAAGACATAATGAAGAGATGAAGGAATCTGAGCATAGTGACACATTAAAATATTTGTCACCTGAAGAAGCTGCTTTGTTATCTCTCCCTGAACATCTGAGGGTTTCATCTGCACATCGTTCTGAGGAGATGTTGTCAAATCAAATGCTTAGTGGTATACCTGAAGTTGATTTGGGCATTGATGCAAAAATTAAAAACATTGAAGCTACTGAAGAGGCCAAAATGAAAGTACTGTGGGAGAGACAAAACAAGAAGGATTGTCCTTCACAATTTGTGCCGACTAACATGGCAGTGAACTTTGTACAACATAACCGTTTTAATATGGACAGTGATGTGGCCAAGAAAAGGAAAGTAGAAAAGCCAGAAGTGACGAAAACTGACAGTAGTGTTATAGATGATAGTGTGGACAAAATAGTTAAGAAAGCCAAAGGTGAAAGGGCTACCGATGATTATCATTATGAAAAGTTTAAGAAACAATTTAGAAGATACTGAAACTTTTGTTTTATTTCATTTAATTTATATCATCTATCCTGAAGATTTGTGACGCGTTTACTAAGTTTTCACCAGCTTCTTTTTTCGTATCAATGGCATGTCTTATCAAATTACTGGGCCAATTCCTCTCCCTGCGAAAGCACTAGGAAGTGGTGAAGGGCGAGCGTCTTGAAGGACTGTCTTACATAATTTTGATGTTTGAAAAGTGCTGATTATCAGCCTAATTTGAATAAATTGCTTAATTTTGATTAACAGGTCATTTGTCTTGTATTGGCAGAAACTACGAGGGTCATTCAATAAATACTTAGCCTACAAAAAGTAAACGAAAATTTTGGAAAAGTGGCAATTTATTTTTCAACATAGTCTCCTTTTAGTTCGATACACTTAGCCCAGCGATGCTCCAACTTTTTTAACCCATCCGAAAAATAGTTTTTGTCAAACTCTGCAAAATAGGCCTCCGTGGCGGCGATGACCTCCTCATTTGATCCATATCTATTCCCGGTGAGTGATTTTTTCAGATTAGGAAACAGAAAGAAGTCACAAGGGGCCAAATCTGGAGAATACGGTGGATGGGGCAGCAATTCGTAGCGTAATTCGACCAATTTGGCCATGGCAACGGCAGACGTGTGAACCGGTGCGTTGTCGTGGTGAAACAGCACTTTTTTCTTCGCCAGATGAGGTAGTTTTTTCTTTAATTCGGCGTCGAATCGGCCCAATAAATCGGCATAGTAAAGCCCTGTAATTGTTTTACCCTTTTCGAGGTAATCGATGTAGATCACACCTTGTGAATCCCAGAAAACCATAAACCCAGGTAGCCATAACTTTTCCGGCCGATTTTACAGTTTTCGCCTTTGGAGCACGTTCCCCGGTCTGGATCCATTGTTTTGATTCCTCCTTGGTTTCTGGTATGTACCAGTGGATCCAGGTTTCATCGACGGTCACAAAACGACGCAAAAACTCCGCTGGATTCCGCTTAAACAGCGCCAAACACGTCTCCGATGTGGTCTCACGCTTGCGCTTGTTTTCTGGTGTGAGTAAACGCGGCACCCATCGCGCCGACAGCTTTCTCATGCCGAGTTCCTCGAGAAGAATATGATGCACTGTTCCTTCTGAAATGCCTACAGTCTCAGCTAGCTCGCGAACCTTCAATCGGCGATCTGCCAATACGATATCATGGATTTTATTAATGTTTTCCTCCGTAGCAGCTGTTTTCGGTGCACCTGGACGTGGTTCATCAAAAACCAACGTACGGCCACGTGCAAACTCGTTGAACCAATTCATGACGGTGGCCATCGATGGAGAAGAGTCACCGTACACAGCGTCCAAGCGCTCTTTTATTTCGATGCGCGTTTTCCCTTCCAAAAATAGGAATCGAATCACCTAACGATATTGCTCTTTTTCCATTTTTGTAAAACCGATCGACACGTTCGCTTCCATAAGTTGTCAAATTAAAACAAATGAAGGGATTGGAATGAAAATTTGAAAAAAGAATTAAAAAAGAATTTGCTACACTGTGGTAAAACTCTTTTGAAACTACAGCGCCCTCTGGCGATGAGGCTAGGTACTTATTGAATGCACCTCGTACATATGAAAATATCTCAAGCTGTGGTAAAAATGGAAGCCAGTCAGCAGGTGGCAGCATGATTCACTGTCTAGGGTGCCAGTCATATTGTTATTAATTTTAGTTTGTCTAAAGTTCGTTTTTTAATTGGAGAGACTAATCTGACATTTAAGTCTTTTGATTTTGCGTTTTTTTAGTATAGAAGTTGACATTACACCTGTCAGATTAGTCTCGGAGATTAAAAAAACGAACTTTAGTTAATCTAATGTTTTCAGCAGTTGTGGGAAAATTGTTATTATGGTTTAGTAGTTCAAATGAGATTAGAAATTGCAAGTTTCCTGTTTTAAAGTACGCGATTTAGTATAATTATGTCTCTTTTCTTCCACGGTTACTAATGAAATAAGAAAATCCTGTCAGAAACTGTAACAATTAATTATTATTAGATTTATTTTTGTTGGAATTTGGTTCAATTGGCAGCTTAATGGTTTTGTTAAAAATATTATTGATATATAAAAAATTATAAAATATTTATATCAATTATTGTTGTTAATAATCAAGTGCTATTGGTATCTTGGGTCTGTTGGTTTTTTTATCTCTCGAAAGTTGGTTGTCAAATAAAATTTTGTAAGCAATTAAATTCGTAAGTCCGGTAATACATGTTGAATTATATAATTAAATTCTTTACATTCTTAAGTCCGAATCAGGCATTGCAACTTCACATATTTCTTCATCTTCACACTCTTCAGTTTCGTCTATTCCGTTTTCTGCTCGTAGCAGTACCTGTTTGTAGAAGTCTAAATCATCCCTATACCTCCAATTCTCGCCAAAGTGTTTTTTTAGTAGATCGTCAACGTCTTTTATTTTATCTTTCTTTACTACAATTTTGTCTTTTTCAATCAAATCCGAGTTTAGGTCAATAAATATTTTACCTCTCTTTAAAACTGACTTGTAACTTCCGAGATCAGCATTGTAGTTAGGCTCCCCTCTTATGAAAACATCATTGCTTCTGTTTCGTTTAATAATTTTGTTGTATTTGTGTTGGCTGGCGCTGACCAACTCTTGGCTTTTCACCCTTGACACTCTGCAGTGCTTCAATAAAAATGCATCTAGGTCCTTTTTATTTCTTGTCTTGTAAAATTCTCCATGGAAATTTTGTATATCTAGTATCGTCAATTTGCAACATTTAAACTGTTTATTTTCCGCATCATGATTACAGCGTGGCAAACCTGGTGGCGTTTTAGGAGAGTACCTTTAAAAATAAGTAGTCTAAAATAACCATTTTATGAGACCTATTCAATAAATACCCATACAATGGGTTAACAGATCCTCGGACAGACAGACGGGTTGAGCAAAAATTAAAAAAGTTCCGTTTTGGCCGTTTAGTATGTACCGGATTCCTAGAAACAATAATTAGGTAGGTATCTATTTAGTAAAAAAATAACAACAAAGGATTATTTTTATCCGTTTTACACTCTAACAATCACGGGCTTAGTACGTAAGCAATAAAAAGAACATTGCTCACACACGCCATTGTAAGGAAACAGTTTCTTACCTTTCAACCTTTGCTAAAGCCCGTTTCCACGTCGCTGGTGGTCTTTTCTTTTGCGAGCGCGTTCTGGAGTCACTTCCACTACATTTTCTTCCATTTTTACTGGTTTTATAACGAAATGTAATTTTAAAACGCAAAATAGTCAACCACGAGACCATATGCGGCCATCTTGAACATCTAAAAATAGGGGCCTGTGATTGGCTTAAATGGACAATGGCGTGTTTGCACGTGATTTGTTTAGGACAGTGGCCGTTTTTGCTTCTCACCTTAACTTTTGAACACCATTTACTATGGGACAGTGGAAACTTTGCGTCTAAATTTTTAAATGTACTAAATTAGTTTTAACGAGCTCTACTAGATGGCATTCAAACTTTAATTTTCGTTCAAGATGGACAATGGCGGATTTGCTTTGAGACCCTCATTTAACGTTACCGTCAAGATGGAGGGACCAAGTCTTGGATTTCAAATCAGCCTACATAAAACTCTATTACCATAAATCTACTATTTGCTACCTTTGAAATAAATTTAGCTACCTCAATAATAATAATAATAATAATAAATTTATTTGACATAAAAAGGTACATAGATACAGAGTGACACTTAATTTGAGCGTGCGAATAGCCTAGTACAAAATAAATGATCAATGACCCCCATGCTAGGCAAAACCTGTGTTACAGGGGTCATCCATCCGTCCATTCTGGGTATTATAATAATTACTTACAATTTAGTAATGTGCACTTCTGTAAAAAATAAACTAGAAAAATAAAATTGTTTTTGAAGATAAGAAACGGGGAAAAAAAGGTAAATAGAGTTTCAATGGATTAGTTTCAATAACATGGAAAAGGGAGTAACTATACACATACGTGCCGGGTGAGTGTGATGTGTGAGTGTAGCTGTGTATGTGTGAGTGTAAATGTATGTGTAAGTGTAGGTGTATCTGTGTGAGAGAGTGCCTGATTTGTTTTGTTTAAGTTATGGTTTGAGTAACTCTTCCGTGCCATCATAGTTTAGGGTTAGCAAATATTCTATGATGAAATGGCCGGGAGTACTGAGATTGGTCGATAATTATTTACATTGCCCCTGTCACCGGTTTTGAAGATTGGAGTAACAATGGCTTTTTTGAGGGTCTGAGGGAAAGTGCCGGTGGATATTGCAAGATTGCAAATGTGCGTTATAGCGGGAATTAATTTGTGGCTCGTGGATTTTAACAATTTGGGAGAGATATTGTCCCAGCCAGACGCACTGTCCTCGCGGAGATCTTTGATGATACAAATAAATTAAGGGAAATTTGCTCAATTTTTTAAATTAATTCTTGTTTGTGTTCATTGCATTTTATAAAACTGTAGTCAATTACTATTGATAAAATAGTTTTCATGTATTGTATTACAATTTACATTATTTAGATCGGATTTTTTTCTTAATATACCCATGACCACATCTTGAATATTTGAAAAACACTTTATCATGTAAGTGATGGATATGTGAGGCAAGTTTTATTTTTTAAATATTCCCTAACCGTTATTGAACTTTCACTAATGTCTTATTATATAAAGAATCTCTGCATACTCTGCACTTGATTTTTAACTTGCGCAGCACATATCCAGTCACATATTCTATTTGTGCTCTTATTTTTGGATCACTCCTTTTAATTTCTAAATCTTTAAAGATGTGGTCACTATCAATATCTTCAAAATCTACTTCCGTTGTACAAGCTGACCTCTCACTTGTCTTAAAAAACAAGATCTTTGAAGACTTAAATATGTTGCACGAATCCACTTCACAATTAGACCCAGGTGAATGTACACTACTCATATTATTAATTAATAGTGAGGCAAAAGCTGCTTCGAAGGAAGCACGAGAAGGAGAATTATTTCGGTACCCATGGCTTCTTATGCTTCCGAAAAAGTTTTCTAAAGGGTCCTAGTTGAAGTGGCGCATCCAAAGAGATGTCAGCTTATACTTTTTTGTAATACATCTACAGTATATTCTAAATTATTAATAGTGTGTAACCAGTTTTTAATTGAGAAAATTTTACGTCGCTTAAGCCAAAAGGCAGTTTTGCGTCTGGTTCAATGTTTTCTTTATCTTCTTGGATTTTCAGGCTTTGCTCTAGGTAGTCGTCCATATTTTCATATTCAGAATCGGTATCTACAGTCATAAAACTCATGCTATTGGAACTTTCTGTGTCGGTACTTAACGTTAGTTTATATTTCTTTTTTTTCTTTTGGTTACCATCCTTTTTATCAGCTCTTTTTTTAGCTATTTGTTTTTTAGTCTCACTTGTCTCTCCACTTATAATTTTTTTCTGATTATATGCATTTATTTCCTTAAGAACTGTATCTTTATTATTTCTTTTCACTTTCTTCCTTGGTAGTCTGTGTGTTTCAATCGCAGTATTAGTTTTATTTTGAATCGTTGAATTACGTCAGTGTAGGTTCATATGGCAAAAAATGCGATTCATCGATATTTAAAAATGTAATTTTTGGAAAATATTGACAGAAGGCCGTCTGAATATACCTGAACCTCTGACTACAGACTCAGCAGCTAAGGTTCCTTACGCCTTTTGGTGGAAAGTTTCTTGGTAGAGATAAACGATTTTTTAATTATCGTTTAACTAGAGCGAGAAGGTATGTTGAATGTGTATTTGGCATTCTAGCAAACAAGTGGCGAATTTTTCATAGACCCTTGGACCTTAAACGAGAAACAGCTATATGGGTAGTGAAAGCTTGTACTGTTCTCCACAATTTGATCAGGGAAAAGGAGGGCATTAATAATAATTTCGAAGAAGAATTTAATTTTGAAAATCTGTCTTGTTGGGTTCACTAATATGTAAGTATAGTATTTTTGTCCCTGACATGTCGCGACTGCATTTTTCCAGGAAAAATGCAGTCGCGACATGTCAGGGATCAGCGATCGGCGATCGACACCGCGTCGGCGCCTTATATACGCGAGCCGACCTGACGTTGTGTGCGTGAGTGATGTCCCGACACCGCTGTGTTGTGTGGCGCGTAGCTGTAGACGTTCGGAGGTGCTACAGGCTCCCCCTCTGGATGCGAAGTCGCCCCGACGAGTGGCCAGTCAAGATGAATGTTCCACCGACAAAGCTGGGCGAGACGCAAGTCGCCGTGGTCGTCCTCTTCCACGGGAGGGCAGAGTGGTGCCTTCAGGATTAGGCCTAGGTTTAGGCGGACGCCCGCGTTTCTTCAGTGGGCGTACCGGCGGAGGCAGGGGACTTGCCGCATGGCCTTGCAACGGAGTCAAGGCCGATGTATGATACACTCCAAGGGGTTTATCTGGAGTAGTGGGATCCGAAATCAGATAAGATGAAGCACCATGACGTGCTAGGATTAGATAAGGACCATCCCTGCGAGGACAGAATTTAGCACTTATTCCTCGAGCAGCATTACTGATTGGATGGGTAGTTGCTAATAGCAATTCACCGGGAGTGTAACCGGGATCTTCTCTACGTCCTTGGTCTACCATCTTCTTCCTGCGTTCTTCTAGATTCTTTCTGATATCTCTAGCCTTGTTCAGCGTATTAGCAAGAATTAGTAACTTCGGTGTAATTTCAGGCACAAAGTTTTCAGACAGTAAAATCTGACGAAAATCGTGAGTATTGTCATCCGGAGTACGCAGTTCTCGTCCAAATGTTAAATACGCTGGCGTATGTCCTGTAGCGAGGCAAGTTGCAGTATTCATCGCAAACCGTATGCTTGGCAACTCATCACTCCAACTCCCATGTTCATCTCCTACTAAAATGGCCAGTTGTGTCTTTAAGTCTCTGTTTTCTCCTTTCAACTGGGTTTGCTGCTGGGTGATACACTGGTGTGAATGTGTGCTTAATTCGCAGACAATAGGTTAAATGTTGCATCACAGCACTCACAAATTGTGGTCAATTGTCGCTTATCAGGCGTCTGGGCACACCGTATCGAAGGAAAATCTCGTTCATCAAAACTGTCGCACAATTTTCAGCGCTGGCAGTTTCCAAAGCAAATAATTATATCCAACCAGTAGCAATATCTTCAGCTATCAGTATCCATGTTTTACCGCTAGTCGTTGACGGCAAAGGTCCAAACAAGTCAAAGGCGAGGCTTTCGAAACGTTGGTTGACGGGCGTGGTTTGGAGAAAACCAGCTGGTTTCAGGTTAGACGGCTTAAACCTCTTACTCTTACTCTTACGGCATACAACACAGTTCTTAACATATGCTTCGATAAATTTCCTCATACCCTTCCAATGATATCGCTTCGAGATGCGTTGATATGTCTTATCAGCGCCATAATGTCCCGCCAAAGGGTCATCGTGGTATACTGAAAGAACGTTCGCCCATTCATTTTGAGGAACTACGAGCTGAGCATCATCTGAGTCATCAGTTTTGTCATCAGTTTGGAGAAAACCAGCTGGTTTCAGGTTAGACGGCTAAACCTCTTACTCTTACTCTTACGGCATACAACACAGTTCTTAACATATGCTTCGATAAATTTCCTCATACCCTTCCAATGATATCGCTTCGAGATGCGTTGATATGTCTTATCAGCGCCGTAATGTCCCGCCAAAGGGTCATCGTGGTATACTGAAAGAACGTTCGCCCATTCATGTTGAGGAACTACGAGCTGAGCATCATCTGAGTCATCCGAGGGGTGATATCGGTACAACAACCCGTTGTTCATGACGTACCCTTTGTTGCTCCAGTACACGGCATTATCTTTACGATCTGCATCTTCTAAGGCAGTTACGATGCTGGCGATATTTTGATCCTTCAGCTGTTCTGCCCTAATTTCAGATGACGGCCTCTGCGGTATATCCACGGCTACGCTACACACTCCACAGGTGTTTTCTGTGCTTACATCGCAAATAGGCCTGGACAGCGTGTCTGCAACCACATTCGTCCTACCAGGTGCATACTTGATGGTAATATCATATGCCTGTATCTGCAAAGCCCATCTAGCTAATCGACCAGTTAGAGACCGTAACGACATTAACCACTTCAGGGCTTGATGGTCCGTAACCACTGTTACTGGGAGACCTTCAATGTATCCACGGAATTTTTTAATCGCCCAAACTACTGCGAGACCCTCCCGGTTGTGGAATAATTGCGTTCTGCAGGGATCATCAGCCTACTGGCATATTCGACGGGATGCTCGTCCTCTCCCTCCCCCTGCACTAAAACTGCTCCAAGTGCATAGTTGCTTGCATCACTTTTGATAATATAACCTCTTGTCTCGTCGGCTTGTCGTAGCACAGGGGTGGATGTAAGACGTATTTTGAGCTCTTGATAAGCCTCTTCCTGTTCCGCTGACCAAGTCCATACCGCGTTTTTCCTAGTTAAACGGGAGAGTGGTTCAATGGTGAATCGCCTGTACCAGGAACAGGTCTGCAGGAACGTCATCAGATGCTTCAGATTCTTGGGTGCTGGATAGGCTAGTATTGTTGCTACCTTCTCGGGATCAGCCTTCAGACCCTCTGGAGTAATAATGTGCCCTAAATACTTAATTGTTGAATAACAAAATCGGCACTTACTAAAGTTTACATGAAGGTTACTTTCTTGCAGCTTACTTAGTACCTTACCCAAATCTGATAGGTGTGCTTGATAGGTAGCCGAAAAAATTATTAGATCGTCTAGGTACGCTAGCATCTTTACATTCTCCAGACTAACTCGAATCCTGTCTATCAGACGCTGGAACGTAGAGGGTGCATTGCGAAGTCCAAATGGCATCCTCTTAAAACGGTACATACTGAATGGAGTTATGAATGCCGTCTTGTCCTGATCCTCAAGTTTTACTTTCACTTGCCAGTAGCCAGCGCGTAAATCCAGGGTCGACATGAAAGGCGTTGGTTTAGCAGCATGAAGCAGATCATCCATGCGTGGGATAGGATACTTGTCGGGGACCGTTATAGCATTAAGTCTACGGTAATCAACGCAAACTCGTACTGAACCGTCTTTCTTTGGTACCATTACAACGGGTGCGGACCAGGGTGATGAGCATGCTTCAATTACTCCACTGTCCAACATCTTCTTTACCTCCTCCTTTAACACGGCCATGCGTGGCGGTGAGAGGCGGTATGGAGGTACAGAGGTGGGGGTTATGCTCACCCGTGTCGATGCAGTGTTCAGCGAGGGTAGTCGGTTCTCCACCTTCACAGAAAACGTCTTGATAATCCCATAGCACTTCCATCAGCTGACTTTTGAGTTGTGTCTAGCATGTCCGATGAGACATCTTCCACTTCCAAAGATCCAATTTCGATATCATTGCAGCTATTACTATGGTCGCTAGGGAACAGCGCCTTGGAGTGTGGAGATAGTTCACACGGAGCATCGTGAAGCTGCATTTGGGCATCACGAACCATAAAGTCTACGAACCTTGGAGAATACCAATCGAATAATGGTCGGGATCGCTTCCTTGGAATAGGGGACAGCTCAATTGGTACTACGCGAAATGGCATCGTGTTTGTGGTGCAGGCACTCGTTTCCGGGAGTGCTGGTTCTCCGCTGGATAATGGACTGCCAGTTGCCGTAGTGCATGCACTGGATTGTGGCAGCGCCGGTTCCAGTACGCCTTCGTCTCGTGGAGTAATTGACAAAGGAGAAATAAATTCAGGCAGCTCGACATCTATTAGCATACACCGTAACCGAGGATTAAAATAAACGGGCGTAGCCTCTACCTTGGCCATTGATATCTCCTCAGCATCTTCGTCTTGGAGGTCGAAGATGTCATCAGGGTTATCCTCGAAATGCCATGTCTTCTGGGGTACATTAAGTACCATCTTAGCATCCTGGATAAAGATGACGCCTAACAGTGTGCGAGATTCTCGAGCTTCCGGAAACACGATAAAAGACGTTTGCACAACACGGTAACAGGCACTGACGGGTGCCTTTACGGTCAAAACCTCTCTCGTCGTCTTCGTGCCATCAGCCAGCTTCACCACAAACTCTTGTGTCTGGAATGCAAATCCGAGTCTTCGTAGGCATTTGTATAACGTGTATGATGCAACGCTCGTTTTTGCGCAAGTATCCACGTAGGCGCTACCGGTTATTTTGCCTATGGCAATACCAATAACCGGCCTAAGACGTACATCTGCTTGAGTGTTAACGGAACAAAAACTTACTTCAGCCTTTCCCGCCTTTGGCACAGCCTTGGCGCAGGTTCTGCATTTTGATCGGACCACTCCTGGTGTACCACATCCGTAACATGCAAACGTTGGTGTAGAAGGCGATGGCGCTTGGGTGCCTATAGCGGCGTTTGTAGGCGCAGGTTTCGCGGCAGAAGTACCACTACCAGAAGCGAGATCCTTCTTCTCCTTCTTCCGGCATGTCTCAATTGAATGTCCAGGCAACCGACAGTACGTGTAACGCTTCTTTTTAAATGACACTTTTTCTGTCTCTTTTCCTTTCTTTGTCCTTTCTTCTGGCATTTCCTTTTCAACCAGGAGCTCTTCCACTCCTCTGGCTGCCTTCACCAGTTCGTCAAGGGTATTGACAGTCGCGTGCCATTTTCAACCTTATCTTGTACCTCAATTGCCCGTATATCATATCGATTTGTTGGGTCTCTGTGTGTGGCTCTGGCATTTGTGCAATAAGAGCCCTCTTCTTAGCCACAAACACTTCTGTTAGTTCATCCTCACCTTGTTTAATGTTGACAACGTTCTGATACAGCTGGTAGCCAGGTCTTTTAGGAGCAAAGGCGTGGCGAACTCTCGACTCAAACTCATTCCATGTTTTCACCTGGTCCTTTATCCCATTCCACCAGGTGGCTGCCTCATCCTTCAAAATTAAGGGGACGCTCATGATGGCATCTTCGTCGGGGATCTGTTCTACGGACTTAAATACTGAAGCCGCAGCAAGAAAAGATTCTACCGATTCAGTGTCTCTGGCACCATTAAAAGTAATATTGCAAGTGGCGAAAGATCCTCGTCGCTGTTGGTTACCAATCACTGACAGTAACTTCTCGAATTGCTCAGTTGACAAATTCATGGTAGTTAGCGGTTCCTCCTTTATCTTCTTTCGTAATCTTGATTTTGGGCTAGCCTGCTTTCGGGCCCCACGTTGGGCGCCAGATTGTAGCGGGTATTATTGAAACGTAGGGTTAAACGTAAACAATTGGTTTATTGTAGTTCACAATGTTGTCTAAACTAGGCTTAAGTAGGTACGACGGTAAATAATATTACACGGTACGTTCCCAACGAGTTCGTGACGCGAGGTGCGTCGCGAAACAAGTAGGATGCGTCACCGCGGGGCGCGAGGAGAGGGGCGTCTAAACTAATCGAGCTCTTCCAATGCGTGGAAACAGCGGCGCGCTAGCGCAGACTGACCGATCGACTTTTTTTTTTTCCTATGTGCATCTCGTAGTTGACCTTTAGAGGTCGTGACTACTTAACCGGACTATCCTGTGGCTGCCTTAAGTGAAACTCAAAGCCTCCAGCCAGGGGCATAAAACTAACTACATTATGCTAAGCGACTACGCACTAAGGGCACCCCCTGTGGGGTGCGAACCTCGGCTTAGGGCGTCGCTGGAGAGGGCAGCAAGAAGGGACAGGCTGGATCACAATTATATTATTTAAGCTTGATGGAGTCGGCATTTCCTATCTGACTACTCTGAGAAGAAATGCCGGTACAAACTCAGAGGTCACAGTCGGGAGTTTAAAGCTACTGGCTCAGCTGCGGCGCGTGCTGGCACTGCATCGGGCAAGGGTCGGGGGGGTGAGTTTACTTGGGGACGTCGCGAGGGACCTCGTCGGCGAGGTCGGAATGTCGGTCTTTTGTTTTTGTGCACTGTACTAGTTGACTTGTTGCTCTCCTGGAGGAGAGTTATATGGTCGTCAGGGTCGGATAGGGCATGCTTTGGACGGCGAGCCTTACTAATGTTTGAGGGAGAGTAACTGGCGGCCTGGACAACCAGAGGGTTGCGGTGTTTGGCGGCGGAATCGAAGAAACGCTTTGAGTGGCGTTTCATGAACTGCTTAATAGTGGGGATTGTGAGGTCAACATGGAGGATCTCATTTCGGACGAACCAAGGGGAACCCGTAGCCTTTCGAAGGAACCGGTTTTGGAGGGTCTGCATCCTATGGATGTTGTGGGGTTTTGCGTGTGCAAAGACTGGACAGGCATAGGTCATAATTGGTCTAATGCACGCTGTGTAAATGCGCAACTTGCACTTGAGTGACAGTTTGCTGCGTGCATTGAGAACGGAGTGGAGTCTGCCAAGAGCGAAAGCGGCGCGCGAACGAACCTTCTTTATGTGCTCTGTGAAGGAGAGGTGTTTGTCGAGTATGACACCTAGGTATTTGGCTTGCTCTTCCCAAGGGATCGGCTTGCCGAACATGGTGATTGGTCGGGGGGGATGGGGTTGTGACGCAGTCTAGAGTAAAGGACCGCTTGACTTTTGTCGGGATTGACTTCAATTCTCCACTTCATGAGCCAAGCAGCGAGTTTGTTAACTGCTGTTTGGAGAGGAAAGGTGCGGTTTGACAAAAAGTCCCGTAAGATGAGCACGAGACGGTCAGGCACGCCGATTTGGTATAGCTTAAATAATAAGACGTTGTGTCAGACTTTGTCGCATTACAACGTAGGAACCCTGCGTGGATATGTTCGGTGATTCGATGGACTTGTTGTACGCAAGAATGTTGAGTACGAAAACCAAACTGCTCGTCGGGGATGAGGCCCTTAGTTTCGGCATAATCTCTGAGTCACTTATAAATAAGTCTCTCATAGGTCTTATTTTATTTTATTTTATTTTATTTTATTTGGGAAACAAACAGATGCAATAACAAACATATTTATACAATTAGTTCAGCACAATCCAGAAACAGTTTCCACAGATTACTATACACTAAATTTGAATTGAATTGAATTTTTTTTTTTTTTATTTGAATTTGATTTGTCTTACCGAGGACTTTGAGCAGGCTGATGGGGCGGTAACTCGAAGGTTCCGATTTGGGTTTTCCGGGTTTTGGGATACCGATGACGGTTGCTCCTTTCCACGATTGTGGGAAAATGTTATTGCTCAAGGCACCATTGAAGATGGTGGCTAGTAGCAATATTAATTGGGCGGGGAAAAGCTGGATCACTCTGTTGGTGATTCCGTCTGAGCCGGGAGCTTTTTTGGGTTTAAGACCTTTTATGATATCCTGCACTTCGTCTGGAGTGACGGGTGGCTGCGGATTATCGGGGTCTTCGACGGGTGGGAGGGAGTCTCTGCGTTCGACTTCGGCGTCTACCTCTGAGAGGTGAGCTTGGTCTACTGGCTGGGAGCTGGGTGAGCATTGGGCTTCGAGGCTATCAGCCAGACATTCAGCCTTGTCGATGTCGTCAAAGGCGATAGTTTTGTCAGGGCGGACCAGTGGGGGCATGGTGACTATGTCGCTTGACCTGAGTTTCCTCTGTAGCTCCCAGAAAGCTAGGTGGGTGGGTTCGAGATCGCTCAGCGTCTTGTCCCAGTTGACTTCACGCCACTCCGATATGCGGGTTCTTACAGATCTCTGTAAGTAGCGCATATGGGCTTTGTTCGCATCGCAGGGAAAGCTGCTGTATGCACGGACAGCCGCGTTCTTCTCGTTCAACAGTTCACGCAAGTCGTCAGGCAACTTCCAGCGAGGGTTATCCGTCGCTGAAACTTCCCTCGAGCAGTTGTTCAAGACGGACTGAACGTGATCCGCGAGTGAGTCGATCGCGGCCATCGTGTTCGCGATAGAATTGAACTGGTCAGGAATGGAGTCTAAGTGGGGGGATGTGGTGGATTTCAGGCATTCGCTTACTTTCCTCCAGTCCGTTACCACTTTTGTCTGGGGGGGTTGACTTGGGTCGGGGAGACCTATGCGGGGGGCCATTCTGATGATGACTGGTCGGTGGTCTGAGTTGAGCTCTTGCACCACTTCTAGTGTCTAACCGTAGGTTGACGTTTTTTAGAAGTGCCACATCGAGGACGTCGGGGGTTTGATTGGGGCTGTGTGGGAAGTGAGTGGGAGTCATCGGTCCGATGACATCGAAGTTCAGAATGGGGGAGAGGTCAAACAAGATTTTGCCTCTGGTGGTGATCCTGGTGCTGTTCCAGGCGGGATGTTTGGCGTTAAAGTCACCCGCTATGATGACGGAGTCACTTAGGCCAAGAAGGGTTGAGAGGTCGCCTGACAGGACTTGGGAGTTCTCTGCGGTGTTTATGGGGAGGGAGATAGGCCGACACAAGGGTGATCGGCTGATGGCCTGACATACCTAGTCGACAGATAGACACTTCCAGTCTTGAAAGGGTGGGAGGGTCCATAGGGATGCAATATAGATCCTTTTTGTAATAAATGAGGGTACCGCCCTTATGGCAGCGAGACCTGTCGTTGCGAATTATGCGATAGTTCGCGATTTTGGGGTCCCATTGACTGGGCTTGAGGAAGGTCTCTTGAGCGAGGAAGATGTCAATATGGTGGTCGCGGAGGAAGGTGGCGATCTCATCTCTTTGGTCTTTGAAGCCGTTAGCGTTAGTAGTGTATTATTGGGGGTTCTGCATCACTTGCTCTCGCTTCGCTCGAGCGCGTTATGCAGAACGCCCCAATAATACAATGGTCTACGGTCTGATTTGCAATACGTGTTGAATATTTATATTTCATTCAACGGTGCGATGTGTTTATAAACAAAAATATCAAGTTCGACTCGTTTGATCATCTTATGTCCCTATATTTTATTACTTGACGAAAGTGTGATGTTGATAGGTGGAACAATGCAGAGTGCATCAATTAGTAGTTCAACAATTTACTTGCATAAGTATCTATTTTATTCTTTGGTCTAGCGATTTCAATTGCCGAGCATGAGGAACCCAGTTCGATTTCCAACGCCAATTGTTATTTTAATAGCGAGGAGTTTGGATTTGCACCCGATAAATTCCAGTACGTTCATTAGGCACATGGGAACCGAAAACTTATTGCTGGGTAAACCATGGGTTTGCAGTTATATGGTATACGATGTTACATTTTATGCTATTAATAAATAACAGATATCAACAGCCCACTAGCACGAAACCAAGAATAAAACGATACCACACTAGATTTCTCTTACATCGCGGGGAGCGTTTATAGACATTGTACAGATAGTCAGATCCGGAACTAAATAGTTGTAGACCGTACAAATATTTGTTGTGTGGGAATTGAACCTGCGACACACAGGGCAGAAGTCGATCTAACCACTGCACCAATCGCATCGCCTTTCCATTAAGTAGGTACCTATAGGATGTTTTGCTCCAGACTCATTTTCAGAGTATTTTATTATTTATATTAAATTAAATAATGGCAAAATAAAACATGAAAACAAAATCCAGACCGGAATAAATACTTATTTGTTCCGTGCGGGAATCGAACCCGCGACACTTAGCGCATTTTTGGTAGCAGCACGTTTATAAACTAATATTTACATTGTGATGCAGAGAGACGAGCTCTTAATCAATGCGCCAAACGTGTCGTCGAAAATATGACAAATTATCGGATTGCTTTAGGTGTTTGGAATGTGAATGAATTTTGAATCAAACAAATATTGTATTCATTCAGCATTTTATTAGTATTATTAATATACGCAAATATCCCATTACTTATTTATTAAAACTAAAATAAATCAATATTAATTAATACTTTTAATTATAAAACCAATTAACTGTAAATGGAATATTAATATCGTTGTGATTATGGAGATTAAGAGATTTTTATGCAAAAAAAATCGTTTGGTACTGATAAGTACATACAGTATTGAGCGATTTCTAGTTAGCTAAACAGAAAAAAAAAGGAAATTTCAACAAATAACAATTAATGTTCTAGGTTTAATTTATTTTGGTAAGTGTTCACAAAACCGCTTGATACCATTTTAACGAGACACTTCAGACCGATATTGAATAGTCAAGGTACATGCAACTTCCTTTTTAGAATTTCGTCTCAGATTGCTGCGACAGAGTGTCGCCACCGTCCAAAAACGGAATTGTAGACTGTGTGCATAGTGTCTAATAAAGAACAAATGATTATAGTCCTTATATAAGGAGTGCTGAAAATATAATTTACAAAACAAATATTAGTGAAACATTTAAACAATAGTTGCAAATATTAATATATCCGCTACCTTACTTATAAGTGGTATAAATAATCCCCTTCAATGACTCGTCCATCAATCATAAACCAGTTATTTGCGAATTGTTGGTGTTCTTGTGTTGGTGACAAGTTCCATCATCGTCAGTGATTAAGTGTCGGTGTGTGTGATTAACAACAAGTATGTATGTATAACATTTTTTTTTATAACTTACTACCTTTGTAATTTATTGACGGTAAATGCAGTAATCGAAAGTTAAGTCTAGGGTTAGATTCGCAATTTTAAGTATTGTATAATTACGGGTTTAATTACTTAGGTATTATGTACGATAGTACCTAACTCAGTGATCATGTAGACTACAATTAGTGTAACTGCTGAACGTAAAATCTTTGGTTCGACTCCAAGATGTAAATATGAATTGTGTTAATTGTTTTTATTTCTTAAGTTCCCTGTAGCCCAGTCGACATCAGTGTAACTGTCGAATTCAAAGTTTTGGGTTCAATTCCCAGATTTAATTAAAATGTATTATTGAGTTACTTTACTTGATTCTCCTCGTGCAGTGGTTTAATAACCGTTGCTACTATTGTACAACATGATGTAGGTACTGGCACCGAGTTCTAGAACCAAATAACGAGTTATTCAATTTTTCTAAATACCGATAATAATACAAGAATCGATTTCCAGATAGATAAAATTGTTATAGAGATTGTTCTTGTAATCTGTCTATTCTTTCAGGAATCGTTTAATAAATAACTTATTACCATTTCTTTTCATTTTAGGTCGACATTTGTGAATCCATTCGAATCCGATGTAGAGTCGCATCCCAACGAGCCCTCTACATCGTTTAAACCGAAGAAAAAGATATCTCCAAAGCCGAAAACCAAAGTGGCTAAAGGCAAATCGAAGAAAGTAGCTGTTGCTTCAACTCAACCTCTAAAAGAGTTATTTGGTAGTGAGTCGGATTCCGAAACAGATACTTCGCCAAAGGGTCCTAAAAAATTCAAGCGCATTCGAGTGGCTGATTCCTCGGTGAGTAAAAAAAAAAGATAATATACTTAATAAATAATTCACTCATCACAAGTCTTCAATTTAATAATATTGCCTAAACCGAATTCGACCTTACATATAAGAAATATGGTTATCTAATGTTACATAACATGCCATCACGCCTGTGTCTCCCCCCCCCCCCCCCTAAAGGTTAGGCAGAGGTGTACCAATGTACACCCACAATCCGCTGGTATGTTTAGGTCCATGTAATAATAAGATACGAACCTTTTGCCGTTAACCGGGCACAAATCCTAAGTCCGAGCTTCTACTGAGAATTTCATAGAAAAAACTCAATAACAATTTACTCGACCTGGGAATCGAACCTCAAGACCTCTAGCATAGCAGTCGCGCTTAGGACAACGGAGCAGCTACTAGGCTAAAGAAACAGTTTATCTAATGTTATTTTTATAACAATGTTTACAGGAGGAAGAAGGAGATCTTGAACCGGTGAGGGCAACTGCACTGCGATCGTCCTTGACCAGAAGAACGGCTTCTGGAAACTCCTACCAACAGGACCTAACACGGAGCGGGGATTATTATATCGAGCTGCGTATTTATAACCACAGAGACGCTGAAAAATTCGGAAAGGACCGATGGAAGCAATCGCTCCTCACGTATAGGGCCTCTGTATACTCCGATTCAGCGACTTGGCGGGCTGCTAATAATCTTGTATCTGCAGCGAAAGCTGAATTTAAGGGCGTGCAGCCAGTTCTGTATCCAAATAATATTATTTAACGGTGTAAAATAATATTATTGGGATACCTATTTTACACTTATACTCTTTTTTTACTTATATTAAAACATTAGTTATTAAACAAATGTAATCCATGTGTTAAACTAATTAGCCATTATTTTCATTATATTAAATTGTGATTTATTTACAGGAAGCTCAAATATTAAAAAAATCTAAATACTCGATACTAAAAATACTCGATACTGAGAAAAACTCGATACTAAGAATACTCGATACTGAGAAAACTCGATACTAAGAAAACTCGATACTAAGAATACTCGATACTAAGAATACTCGATACTAAGAATACTCGATACTAAGAATACTCGATACTAAGAATACTCGATACTGAGAATACTCGATCGTTTTAATTAAAATATTCGATTTGTAATTTGTTTTACGTTTAAACTTTCATCCACTTTTAAAATTAGAATTTAATAATAATTTACATGAAATTAATATCAGAAATCTGGACTATTTTGATACTTTAAGATGGTTTTTGCAATTATAAATATCTAAATATGTTTTTTCTGTGAAGTCTGTAACGTTTCAGTTCCGAAATATTCTGCACACAAATAAAATTAATGTACATAAATTGAATTTCTTATTACATCATACACGTTTTGATAATGTTCATTGACGGAATTTAATAATATTATTGAGCTACCCATTTTACTCTTATACTCTAGTTTTTTTTACTTATATTAAAACATTACTTATTAAACAAATGATATACGTATGACCATATTATATACTAATTAGCTATTATTTTCTTTATATTAAATTGTGATTTATTTACAGGAAGCTCAAATATATGAAATATTAAAAATCTAAAACTCGATAATAAGAAGACTCGATACTGAGAAAACTCGATACTAAGAATACTCGATACTGAGAAAAACTCGATACTAAGAATACCCGATACTGAGAAAAACTCGATACTAAGAATACTCGATTCTGAGAAAATTCAACATTGAGAATACTCGATACTGTTTTAATAATAATATTCGATTTGTAATTTGTTTGACATTTAAACTTGCATCCACTTTAAAATTCGAATTTAATAAATAATTTACAGGAAATTAATATCAGAAATCTGGAAAATTTTGATTCTTTGAGGTAGTTTTTGCAATTATAAATATATAAATATGTTTTTCTGTGAAGTTTGTAACGTTTCAGTTCCGATATATTCTGCACACAAAAAAACTAATGTACACAAATCGAATTGCTTATTACAGACACGTTTTGATAATGTTCATATAATAGCAACAGCTTTTCGAAATCGGATAATCAGTTATAGAGTAAATCCTAGAATGGTTAACATTTCCCTTGAATTATTTTTAACGCAAATTTCTGAAACGGTGTGTTATATTATCAAAGACCAGATGAAAAAGCATCAATCGGTAAAAGTTAATTTTGAACTATTTGTTTGGTATATATTACCAAAAAATTATGAAAAATCTTTAAAGTCATTTAACACAAAGTATAATGTAGTATTGCAAAACACGGATATTTTGTCCTTATATAAATCATTTTGTAGTAAACTTATTTGTAAATGTTCAGAATTTGAACTGTCTGAGTCAGGATGGACAATTGAATCTATCAGTCATTTAGAAATTAATATTGTTAAATATAATCCTTTGCGATGTGGTTCTTATTTACCATTGCCTAAACGTATTGTCAATACTAAATCATGCCTAAACATAAAAAATGAAGACCAGCATTGTTTTCTTTGGTGTATTGTAGCTGATATGTTTCCGGCAAAGACCAATCCAAACAGAACTTCTTCATATCCACATTATTCCGACTTATTTAATATTTCTGACATGAGTTTTCCCCCCAGTTTCAACGACATTAAGCGCTTTGAAATAAACAATTCTAATATCAGTATTAATATATATGGTTTAGATAATAATGTTACAGTTACAGGTCCGTTATATAAAACAACATCACGTCGTTTATACCATGTCAATTTGCTTTACATTACCAAAAATAGAAAGAGTCATTTCTGTTTAATTAAAAGCTTTGAAAAACTTGTACACAACCAATTGACCCAACATAAAAGTAAAATATATTTATGTGATGAATGTTTTATTTACTTTCACACTGAAGAGAAATTGTATTTTCACGAATGTGCCGGAATACAAACCATATTACCTGAGAGGGGTACTAAAATAAGTTTCATAAATTATGAAAGAACCCAAAGAGTACCAATAGTGATATATGGTGATTTTGAAAGTTTATTGCGTGAATATTCTGACAAACATAAATCAACATATGTAGAAAATATTCAAGTTCATGAGGCCACGTGTTTTGCTTACTATATTTGCTGTTATTCAAATCCCGAATTAAATGATTACATATCTTACCGAGGGCCTGATTGTTCTAAGAAATTTGTCAAATCTTTAACTAATGATGTAAAACGATTATATGAAGTACTAATAAAGAGTAAAATTATAATCCCGCTAACTGAAGATGAACAAATATGTTTTATCAACAGTACTGAGTGTCATATTTGTAAAAATAAGTTTACATGTAATGATAATATTGTTAAGGACCATGATCATTTTACTGGAAAATACAGAGGACCTGCGCACGATATATGCAATTTAAATGCAAAGCAATGTACTTTTATACCAATAGTGTTTCATAACTTGTCCGGTTATGACAGTCATTTATTTATAAATGAACTTTCAAAGATAAACGGTCGAATTCATCTCATACCGAGAACTAAAGAAAAATATATTTCATTCACAAAATTCATAACCATCAATGCAACAAATGTTGTACAATTAAAATTTATTGATTCGTATAATTTTTTAAGCTCAAGTATGGACAAATTGGTTAAGACTATGAACCCTGGAGACTTCAAACATTTAAAATATTTTTTTACTAATAATACTTTATTTGATATTGCTCGAAGAAAAGGCATATATTGTTACGATTACATAGATTCCTGGGAACGGTATGATGAGAATAAATTACCAGAACCATCAAAATTTTTTAACAAACTCACATCTGAATCTATATCTGATAAAGACTATGAGCATGCTTTAAATGTTTGGAAAACTTTTGATATAAAAAATTTGGGTGAATATACCGATTTGTATCTTAAATGTGACGTTTTACTTCTGTGCGATGTTTTTGAAAAATTTAGGAAAATGAGTTTAAATAACTATGGTCTGGATCCTTGCTATTACGTTTCATCACCATCCTTAAGCTGGGATGCTATGTTATTGTATACTAAAATCAAGTTAGATTTAATCTCTGACGTTGAAATATATCAAATGATAGAAAAAGGTATAAGAGGAGGACTTGCCCAATGTTCACTCAGATATGCTAAGGCAAATAATAAATATCTTACCGACTATAATTGTGAAGAACCTGATAGTTTTCTAATTTATCTTGATTGTGTTAATTTATATGGATATGCTATGATGCAAAAGCTTCCAGTAGGAGGATTTCGGTTTCTCTTTGAGAATGAGATATTAAATTTTGACGTTATGAGCTTATCATCTGATTCTGATATTGGATTTATATTAGAAGTAGATCTTTATTACCCTGACTACTTGCATGATAATCATTCCGATTTACCATTTGCGCCTGAAAAATTTGTTCCATTCTGTAGTCGAAATGCTAAACTTATCGCTAATCTTTTCGATAAACATAGATATGTTATTCATTATATTTCGACTACAGAATGGAACAAATTTTTCAGGCGCAAATGGTAAATCGGAATGATTATCATGCAAGTAGTCAGGGTAATAAAGATCTACTTCTAATATAAATCCAATATCAGAATCAGATGATAAGCTCATAACGTCAAAATTTAATATCTCATTCTCAAAGAGAAACCGAAATCCTCCTACTGGAAGCTTTTGCATCATAGCATATCCATATAAATTAACACAATCAAGATAAATTAGAAAACTATCAGGTTCTTCACAATTATAGTCGGTAAGATATTTATTATTTGCCTTAGCATATCTGAGTGAACATTGGGCAAGTCCTCCTCTTATACCTTTTTCTATCATTTGATATATTTCAACGTCAGAGATTAAATCTAACTTGATTTTAGTATACAATAACATAGCATCCCAGCTTAAGGATGGTGATGAAACGTAATAGCAAGGATCCAGACCATAGTTATTTAAACTCATTTTCCTAAATTTTTCAAAAACATCGCACAGAAGTAAAACGTCACATTTAAGATACAAATCGGTATATTCACCCAAATTTTTTATATCAAAAGTTTTCCAAACATTTAAAGCATGCTCATAGTCTTTATCAGATATAGATTCAGATGTGAGTTTGTTAAAAAATTTTGATGGTTCTGGTAATTTATTCTCATCATACCGTTCCCAGGAATCTATGTAATCGTAACAATATATGCCTTTTCTTCGAGCAATATCAAATAAAGTATTATTAGTAAAAAAATATTTTAAATGTTTGAAGTCTCCAGGGTTCATAGTCTTAACCAATTTGTCCATACTTGAGCTTAAAAAATTATACGAATCAATAAATTTTAATTGTACAACATTTGTTGCATTGATGGTTATGAATTTTGTGAATGAAATATATTTTTCTTTAGTTCTCGGTATGAGATGAATTCGACCGTTTATCTTTGAAAGTTCATTTATAAATAAATGACTGTCATAACCGGACAAGTTATGAAACACTATTGGTATAAAAGTACATTGCTTTGCATTTAAATTGCATATATCGTGCGCAGGTCCTCTGTATTTTCCAGTAAAATGATCATGGTCCTTAACAATATTATCATTACATGTAAACTTATTTTTACAAATATGACACTCAGTACTGTTGATAAAACATATTTGTTCATCTTCAGTTAGCGGGATTATAATTTTACTCTTTATTAGTACTTCATATAATCGTTTTACATCATTAGTTAAAGATTTGACAAATTTCTTAGAACAATCAGGCCCTCGGTAAGATATGTAATCATTTAATTCGGGATTTGAATAACAGCAAATATAGTAAGCAAAACACGTGGCCTCATGAACTTGAATATTTTCTACATATGTTGATTTATGTTTGTCAGAATATTCACGCAATAAACTTTCAAAATCACCATATATCACTATTGGTACTCTTTGGGTTCTTTCATAATTTATGAAACTTATTTTAGTACCCCTCTCAGGTAATATGGTTTGTATTCCGGCACATTCGTGAAAATACAATTTCTCTTCAGTGTGAAAGTAAATAAAACATTCATCACATAAATATATTTTACTTTTATGTTGGGTCAATTGGTTGTGTACAAGTTTTTCAAAGCTTTTAATTAAACAGAAATGACTCTTTCTATTTTTGGTAATGTAAAGCAAATTGACATGGTATAAACGACGTGATGTTGTTTTATATAACGGACCTGTAACTGTAACATTATTATCTAAACCATATATATTTATTTATTTATTTATTTATTGTTTATAGTTAATTAAAACGGAACGGAACGGATTGTTTATATTAATACTGATATTAGAATTGTTTATTTCAAAGCGCTTAATGTCGTTGAAACTGGGGGGAAAACTCATGTCAGAAATATTAAATAAGTCGGAATAATGTGGATATGAAGAAGTTCTGTTTGGATTGGTCTTTGCCGGAAACATATCAGCTACAATACACCAAAGAAAACAATGCTGGTCTTCATTTTTTATGTTTAGGCATGATTTAGTATTGACAATACGTTTAGGCAATGGTAAATAAGAACCACATCGCAAAGGATTATATTTAACAATATTAATTTCTAAATGACTGATAGATTCAATTGTCCATCCTGACTCAGACAGTTCAAATTCTGAACATTTACAAATAAGTTTACTACAAAATGATTTATATAAGGACAAAATATCCGTGTTTTGCAATACTACATTATACTTTGTGTTAAATGACTTTAAAGATTTTTCATAATTTTTTGGTAATATATACCAAACAAATAGTTCAAAATTAACTTTTACCGATTGATGCTTTTTCATCTGGTCTTTGATAATATAACACACCGTTTCAGAAATTTGCGTTAAAAATAATTCAAGGGAAATGTTAACCATTCTAGGATTTACTCTATAACTGATTATCCGATTTCGAAAAGCTGTTGCTATTATATGAACATTATCAAAACGTGTCTGTAATAAGCAATTCGATTTGTGTACATTAGTTTTTTTGTGTGCAGAATATATCGGAACTGAAACGTTACAAACTTCACAGAAAAACATATTTATATATTTATAATTGCAAAAACTACCTCAAAGAATCAAAATTTTCCAGATTTCTGATATTAATTTCCTGTAAATTATTTATTAAATTCGAATTTTAAAGTGGATGCAAGTTTAAATGTCAAACAAATTACAAATCGAATATTATTATTAAAACAGTATCGAGTATTCTCAATGTTGAATTTTCTCAGAATCGAGTATTCTTAGTATCGAGTTTTTCTCAGTATCGGGTATTCTTAGTATCGAGTTTTTCTCAGTATCGAGTATTCTTAGTATCGAGTTTTCTCAGTATCGAGTCTTCTTATTATCGAGTTTTAGATTTTTAATATTTCATATATTTGAGCTTCCTGTAAATAAATCACAATTTAATATAAAGAAAATAATAGCTAATTAGTATATAATATGGTCATACGTATATCATTTGTTTAATAAGTAATGTTTTAATATAAGTAAAAAAAACTAGAGTATAAGAGTAAAATGGGTAGCTCAATAATATTATTAAATTCCGTCAATGAACATTATCAAAACGTGTATGATGTAATAAGAAATTCAATTTATGTACATTAATTTTATTTGTGTGCAGAATATTTCGGAACTGAAACGTTACAGACTTCACAGAAAAAACATATTTAGATATTTATAATTGCAAAAACCATCTTAAAGTATCAAAATAGTCCAGATTTCTGATATTAATTTCATGTAAATTATTATTAAATTCTAATTTTAAAAGTGGATGAAAGTTTAAACGTAAAACAAATTACAAATCGAATATTTTAATTAAAACGATCGAGTATTCTCAGTATCGAGTATTCTTAGTATCGAGTATTCTTAGTATCGAGTATTCTTAGTATCGAGTATTCTTAGTATCGAGTATTCTTAGTATCGAGTTTTCTTAGTATCGAGTTTTCTCAGTATCGAGTATTCTTAGTATCGAGTTTTTCTCAGTATCGAGTATTTTTAGTATCGAGTATTTAGATTTTTTTAATATTTGAGCTTCCTGTAAATAAATCACAATTTAATATAATGAAAATAATGGCTAATTAGTTTAACACATGGATTACATTTGTTTAATAACTAATGTTTTAATATAAGTAAAAAAAGAGTATAAGTGTAAAATAGGTATCCCAATAATATTATTTTACACCGTTAAATAATATTATTTGGATACAGAACTGGCTGCACGCCCTTAAATTCAGCTTTCGCTGCAGATACAAGATTATTAGCAGCCCGCCAAGTCGCTGAATCGGAGTATACAGAGGCCCTATACGTGAGGAGCGATTGCTTCCATCGGTCCTTTCCGAATTTTTCAGCGTCTCTGTGGTTATAAATACGCAGCTCGATATAATAATCCCCGCTCCGTGTTAGGTCCTGTTGGTAGGAGTTTCCAGAAGCCGTTCTTCTGGTCAAGGACGATCGCAGTGCAGTTGCCCTCACCGGTTCAAGATCTCCTTCTTCCTCCTGTAAACATTGTTATAAAAATAACATTAGATAAACTGTTTCTTTAGCCTAGTAGCTGCTCCGTTGTCCTAAGCGCGACTGCTATGCTAGAGGTCTTGAGGTTCGATTCCCAGGTCGAGTAAATTGTTATTGAGTTTTTTCTATGAAATTCTCAGTAGAAGCTCGGACTTAGGATTTGTGCCCGGTTAACGGCAAAAGGTTCGTATCTTATTATTACATGGACCTAAACATACCAGCGGATTGTGGGTGTACATTGGTACACCTCTGCCTAACCTTTAGGGGGGGGGGGGGGAGACACAGGCGTGATGGCATGTTATGTAACATTAGATAACCATATTTCTTATATGTAAGGTCGAATTCGGTTTAGGCAATATTATTAAATTGAAGACTTGTGATGAGTGAATTATTTATTAAGTATATTATCTTTTTTTTTTACTCACCGAGGAATCAGCCACTCGAATGCGCTTGAATTTTTTAGGACCCTTTGGCGAAGTATCTGTTTCGGAATCCGACTCACTACCAAATAACTCTTTTAGAGGTTGAGTTGAAGCAACAGCTACTTTCTTCGATTTGCCTTTAGCCACTTTGGTTTTCGGCTTTGGAGATATCTTTTTCTTCGGTTTAAACGATGTAGAGGGCTCGTTGGGATGCGACTCTACATCGGATTCGAATGGATTCACAAATGTCGACCTAAAATGAAAAGAAATGGTAATAAGTTATTTATTAAACGATTCCTGAAAGAATAGACAGATTACAAGAACAATCTCTATAACAATTTTATCTATCTGGAAATCGATTCTTGTATTATTATCGGTATTTAGAAAAATTGAATAACTCGTTATTTGGTTCTAGAACTCGGTGCCAGTACCTACATCATGTTGTACAATAGTAGCAACGGTTATTAAACCACTGCACGAGGAGAATCAAGTAAAGTAACTCAATAATACATTTTAATTAAATCTGGGAATTGAACCCAAAACTTTGAATTCGACAGTTACACTGATGTCGACTGGGCTACAGGGAACTTAAGAAATAAAAACAATTAACACAATTCATATTTACATCTTGGAGTCGAACCAAAGATTTTACGTTCAGCAGTTACACTAATTGTAGTCTACATGATCACTGAGTTAGGTACTATCGTACATAATACCTAAGTAATTAAACCCGTAATTATACAATACTTAAAATTGCGAATCTAACCCTAGACTTAACTTTCGATTACTGCATTTACCGTCAATAAATTACAAAGGTAGTAAGTTATAAAAAAAAATGTTATACATACATACTTGTTGTTAATCACACACACCGACACTTAATCACTGACGATGATGGAACTTGTCACCAACACAAGAACACCAACAATTCGCAAATAACTGGTTTATGATTGATGGACGAGTCATTGAAGGGGATTATTTATACCACTTATAAGTAAGGTAGCGGATATATTAATATTTGCAACTATTGTTTAAATGTTTCACTAATATTTGTTTTGTAAATTATATTTTCAGCACTCCTTATATAAGGACTATAATCATTTGTTCTTTATTAGACACTATGCACACAGTCTACAATTCCGTTTTTGGACGGTGGCGACACTCTGTCGCAGCAATCTGAGACGAAATTCTAAAAAGGAAGTTGCATGTACCTTGACTATTCAATATCGGTCTGAAGTGTCTCGTTAAAATGGTATCAAGCGGTTTTGTGAACACTTACCAAAATAAATTAAACCTAGAACATTAATTGTTATTTGTTGAAATTTCCTTTTTTTTTCTGTTTAGCTAACTAGAAATCGCTCAATACTGTATGTACTTATCAGTACCAAACGATTTTTTTTGCATAAAAATCTCTTAATCTCCATAATCACAACGATATTAATATTCCATTTACAGTTAATTGGTTTTATAATTAAAAGTATTAATTAATATTGATTTATTTTAGTTTTAATAAATAAGTAATGGGATATTTGCGTATATTAATAATACTAATAAAATGCTGAATGAATACAATATTTGTTTGATTCAAAATTCATTCACATTCCAAACACCTAAAGCAATCCGATAATTTGTCATATTTTCGACGACACGTTTGGCGCATTGATTAAGAGCTTGTCTCTCTGCATCACAATGTAAATATTAGTTTATAAACGTGCTGCTACCAAAAATGCGCTAAGTGTCGCGGGTTCGATTCCCGCACGGAACAAATAAGTATTTATTCCGGTCTGGATTTTGTTTTCATGTTTTATTTTGCCATTATTTAATTTAATATAAATAATAAAATACTCTGAAAATGAGTCTGGAGCAAAACATCCTATAGGTACCTACTTAATGGAAAGGCGATGCGATTGGTGCAGTGGTTAGATCGACTTCTGCCCTGTGTGTCGCAGGTTCAATTCCCACACAACAAATATTTGTACGGTCTACAACTATTTAGTTCCGGATCTGACTATCTGTACAATGTCTATAAACGCTCCCCGCGATGTAAGAGAAATCTAGTGTGGTATCGTTTTATTCTTGGTTTCGTGCTAGTGGGCTGTTGATATCTGTTATTTATTAATAGCATAAAATGTAACATCGTATACCATATAACTGCAAACCCATGGTTTACCCAGCAATAAGTTTTCGGTTCCCATGTGCCTAATGAACGTACTGGAATTTATCGGGTGCAAATCCAAACTCCTCGCTATTAAAATAACAATTGGCGTTGGAAATCGAACTGGGTTCCTCATGCTCGGCAATTGAAATCGCTAGACCAAAGAATAAAATAGATACTTATGCAAGTAAATTGTTGAACTACTAATTGATGCACTCTGCATTGTTCCACCTATCAACATCACACTTTCGTCAAGTAATAAAATATAGGGACATAAGATGATCAAACGAGTCGAACTTGATATTTTTGTTTATAAACACATCGCACCGTTGAATGAAATATAAATATTCAACACGTATTGCAAATCAGACCGTAGACCATTGTATTATTGGGGCGTTCTGCATAACGCGCTCGAGCGAAGCGAGAGCAAGTGATGCAGAACCCCCAATAATACACTACTAGCGTTGAAGTAAGCTAACTTAAGGGATCGGGGTTTGGTTCGCGCCATGGGTCTATTATCCATTGTTGGGTTTGGCAATGAAGGAATTCAATAATTGAGTGATATCAGGATAGACATTGTAATGGGTGATTCATTCGGAGTTACTTTTTCCAAAACTAAAAAAAATATGAATAAAACAAAATTATCGGGTAATCTTTATTATAATACAAAAGAACCATTCCTTACATTTACTTTTTAAAGATTATTTCTTTCAAATGTTGTCCGTAACTGCAATTAAGGTGGTCCATTCTGGAGTTCCCGTTTTCGATGACCCGACCGAGCATTTCCAGTGGTATTTGGCGAATAACGCGAGTAATGTTGGCTTCCAGTTGATCAATCGTACGCGGCTTATCCATATAAACTTTGGACTTTACATAACCCCACAGAAAAAAGTCTAAGGGTGTGTGATATCACAGGATCTAGGCGGCCAACTGACTGGTCCGAAACGCGAAATTAACTGTTCACCAAATTTTTCTCGCAACAAAGCCATGGTTTCACGTGCTGTGTGGCAAGTGGCGCCGTCTTGTTGGTACCAAAAGTTTTGAAGATGACGGGCTTCAATTTCAGGAAACAAATAGTCCGTCATCATGGTACGATAACGGTCACCATTGACAGTGACGTTCTGGCCGGCTTCGTTTTTGAAGAAATATGGACCGATGATTCCACCACCCCATAAACCACACCAAACTGTTGTTTTATCTGGATGTAATGGTAGTTCTTGAATCTCTTCAGGTTGCTCTTCAGACCAAATACGGCAATTTTGTTTGTTAACATATCCGTTGAGCCAAAAATGTGCCTCATCGCTAAACAAAATTTTCGTTGAAAACAGTGGATTTTGCTGCAAGCTTTTCAAGAGCCCAAAGACTAAATCGGTGGCGATTAGGTAGGTCAGTCTGCTTCAATTGTTGCACCAATTGAATTTTGTATGCTTTGAAACCAAGATCTTTGCGTAAAATACGCCAAGTTGTGGTATACGACAAGCCAAGCTGTTGCGAGCGGCGCCGAATCGATTCTTCGCGATCATTGCGTACACTCTCAGCTACCGCCGTAATGTTTTCTTCAGTGCGAGCTGGATGTGGTCTATTTGGTCGTGTATTGTCTAATAATGAAAATTCCCTTTCAAACTTTTCGATGGTATAGCGAATAGTGCGTTCGGTAGGGCGATTATGTGGTCCATATGTTGCTCTAAGTGCACGAAACACATTCCTCGTAGAACGCTGATTTTCGTAATAAAGTTGAATAATTTGTAGGCGTTGTGCCGTGCTTAGTCTTTCCATGATGAAATGTCAAACTATAGTGAATGAAAATATTAGGTTAGGTTGTCATGACTGACGCTTTATCTGTCAAAAAATGCATAGACAAAAAAGTAACTCCAAATGAATCACCCGTTATATTGCCTGTATCCTGTACAGATCGCCGGCGTTTCTGGCAGCGATTATTTCGCTCGCCATTTTCCTGGCACGGGGCGTAAGGAACGCCATGAAGGTACCAGAGATCACGTTGAAGGGATCAATGGCGGTAGGGCCGACTACAGGGGTAGGTACGGGGGCCGTTTTAATGGTGGGGGGATTGGCAGGTGCAGGCGCAGAGCTGCGAATACGGGGGTCCATCCTATTGGGGGGAGGTGGGGTGGGGGTTTGGGTTGCCACGAGAGCTGGGAAGGCTCTCTGGTGGTTTAAGATGTTCCATGGACTGGGCCTTTGGGGGCTCAGTCGCTCGGGGAGCTGAGGGGTTGCGCCTTGTGGGGGCGTTTCCCTTTGTTGCCTAGCGTCTGCACGCTTGGCTAGTTTAGGGGAAGTCGATTTAGGGGCCTTTGGACAGCCACGGTAGTTGGCTGGGTGACCCGATTCGCCGCACAGTACGCAACTTGGCGGCTCGGTGCATAGAGTACGGTCTTTAGGGCGGGCGCATTGATCAGTGCCGTGCTCGCCCAAGCACTTCACACATTGCGAATGGCGATAGAGTTGGCATCGGTGGCATTGACCGACTATGCCGCTCTTTTTCGGTTTCTCAATCTCTATGCCGGTGAGGTGGCATAGAGATTTGATTTCGAATATTGGGTGGTGGCCCTCTGTGGGAGGGCAGACAACGAGGACCATGTCGTAGGCGACTTGGCCCCTGGAGCGGTGCATTCAGTGCACCTCTGCCTTAATGTCGGCAACGGGAATTTCCTTAGGGATCCTACGGATCACCACTCGGGTCTGACGATCCTCCGGGAGAGAGTAGGTGTGGAAGGACACACCTCTTTGTCGGAGGAGACTGGTGATCTCCCTGTAGTCTTTCGACGTAGGGATGGTTACCTTTATACCCTGAAGGGTAGATCTGGCATTTGTGAACGCAATCTTGCGCTCACTGCACCATTTGGACACTTCGGTCCATTTTCCCTTGTCCTGGATGAACACAGGGGGTGGGGGGGATTTTCCTCTGGGCTCTGGAGGAGGAGTGTCCGGTATTTTGGCTGGGGGGGGAGGCCTTCTGGCAGGTTTTTTTTTGTCGGGGGGGGGGGGGGGGCATTGGCAGAAGGTGCCGGTGAGTCGGGGGCGAGGGGGGCGAGGAATAGAGGCGATAAGGTCGCCGCTGTTTTGGCTGCCTGCATGGAGGACAGCTTCTTTTTCCTTTTGTTCCTCTTTCCTGACGCCAGCGTAAAGCCGTCGTCATCCGAGGAGACGTTGGACGATGAGGAGTTTTAGGTCTCCGCGTCCGAGTCCGAGAGGTGGGGGCGTTTCGCCGATATGTCCTCCGCGTCCATAGGGGACACCGGGGAGAATATGGAGCTGTCGAGTTCCAGCTCTAAGGTCGGTTGGGGGGGGAGGGTTGCTGCAGTGCAGCGAACTTCTCTCCATATTTGGAGAGAAACTCTGGGTCCTTTAGGAGGACCTCCTTGACGAACGCCACAATAATGGCGTCCGACATGGTTAGGGGCTGGGGGGGGGGCTTCTTAGCTAACTCCCCGGGTGGGTAGGCCCGGGGATGTGTAACCCTCCCTGCCGGGTCAAGGCAGGGAGGTGAGTGCCTAAGGTGAGCCCTAAGCTAGTAAACCTACGGCCAATCTTAATGTGCGGTAGGGCCCTATGGGTCTTGCGACCGATCCGGGCCGCTGAGGTAGACACACCCAGACGTCCCGGGTGCAGCTGTGAACAAACGGGGGTTAAATGCAATCCAGACTGCGACTAGGAGATCCCCCAAGGCCGCAGTCGGTGCCCTTCCGTCGGAATGCCTTCCCCTGAAGGGTGTCGGCGGGTGTGGCGGGTCACCACCCACTTGGTTTCGTTGACACCGTTAGGTTTCCCCCAAGTACCACCGAAAACTGGTGGATTTTGCTCGTAAGGAGCCAAGAAAACAACACGAAGCGCGAGCGTAAGAGATCGACTACAATTGCGTAGCACTCGTAGCCGATCTGCTACGGCGTAGCAGCACTTAGCCGTGCGGGAGCATAGCCGTAGCACGCTACGAGAGGGGCGGGGCCAGACGGCCTACGGAGAACGGCGTAGCGGCAGTGCTACGATTGTAGCACTGCGGCGCAACCGAGACGGGGCACGTAGGGCCGATATTTAACCGTAGAAGACATAGGAATAATAAAAAAAACAGATTCATATTAAAAAAATAATTACATAAATGAAATCTACTATTAAATACAATATAATATTGTTCTATGACTTTTACGTTTTACCTATTATTTTTTATGCTATGAATATTTAAACTTTTTTTGTATGAAGAAAAACATAAATTCATGAATATCTCGCAATTCTCAAGATATCTCCAACAACGGATTGAAGATTTGAATAGTACAAATTATTTGCCTATTTTTGCATCTAATCTGTTAGTGCGATTTTTTGCGATTTTGGAGATATACAGAGTGTTTCTTTTAAGTGGCCCAACAGGTGGAAATCGGAATCCATAGGAGATATCAGAAAACTTTCTTAGAAAACTTTAGTTCTTTTTTGATCTTAACAATTTTGGCATATTAATTCTTTTGGTCAAGAGTGAGTTGTTCATAATAATGAGTGAAATGTACCAATACTATTTTTTATATTTTTTTTTTGCTATTCGACTCTGTTTCGTGTAAGGATCATTTCATTGTATCAGAAGGAAAAAATTGGGACGGTGGAAGTAGGTCAAATTCTGCAAAATATTTTTTCATACAATTTGTAAAATCAATTTCATTCATTTTTATGGACAACTCACATTTTACCAAAAAATTAAGTATGCCAAAATTGTTACCATCGAAAAAGAGCTAAAGTTTCCTAACAAAGTTTACCGATATCTCTTATGGATTCGGATTTGCCCATGTTGCCCAACTTAAAAGAATCACTCTGTATATTTCTTTATTCTCTATTCCACACCACCACAGAGGTAGAGAACTAGGCGCGTTTTTTTTTAATCAGTGGTATCCCCAGTAAGCCTAATCCACTACAGCAAACGTTCTTCGTCCTTTGACAAAGGTATCATTTAATATTCAGAAGAGTCAGATTCGGGTTCATTATGCAATGATGAGTCTACAATTCATTATCGTTAATAAATGTCTCAGTCATAATCAATAAAGCTTTTGCCTCTTCTGAGAGGGCTTTGTGTTTTCGGAATAGTTTGTAACGTATTTTTGAAACATGTGGGTCAGAGCTGATTAGCAAATTATTCAGAATATCTTCATTGGTAGCCTTTCTACAGAACTTTCTCGAATGATGTGCACGATATCTTCTGAAGTCTTTATTTCGAGCTTCAGCAGCTTCTTCGGATAATTTTCCAATCGGTACTAAACCAAAATGTTCTATAATAGCTGCTCCGTGAGCAAGAACTTTATGAACACTTGCAGGCATGTAATACCAATTATACAAATCAACGTACAATTTCATGGTGGCTGCAGCATAATCTTTAAACTTAATTGTATCTATATGGTGACCTGAAGAAATTGTCTCTAGTATGATTTTAAATCGTTTTATTAAATCCTGATTGACTCCTGTGACTAAAGCTGCAATTTCAGAGTTTTCAAAAAATCTCCTAGCAGTATTTCCATCATTAGTCGTACCGTGACCCTGTTTCACAACATCAATTAAAAGTCCTGTTTGAGATTTAAACGCGTCTTGAACAATTTTCTTTCTGCTCTGCATAATAACCTTACTGTCACCCTTTACAAACCATGTTTTCAAATCTAACCTATATGCTATGTGGAGAATACATTCCATGAATCGTATCCAGATGTGTAACGACGATAGACCATATTTATATAAGTCGGCATCGAAATTTTTTGTCGATATCAAGGACAAGTCATTCATCTCCTTTGGAGTAGCTTTACATATGTCACATTTTTGGGATGATGTTTCGCAAAGAACAGCTGTTACTTTGCCATCTATCATGGTTTGTATTAAACTGTGTGAGATTTTTATTACTGTCTCTACCAAATTATCAATCTCTGCCTCGATTGCAATATGCTAAATTGGTTCTCTTTTACAAATTTGAAAAAGAGCGGACGACACCTATATGCAGAGTTAGGGGAATCATTTTCCCAAACAAGTTGATCACTAGAAACTAGTTTGATAGGTAGCAGACTACCCATAAAAATACTAGAGTCATCATAATCACCTTCCTCTGTGCTATCTATAGGCATTTTTTGCTTATAGTTGGCTTGATTCGAAGCTCCGTCAAAACCCCATTTACTAATCAGTGTCATTTCCCTGTACGCCTCATCAATTTTGGTTGACTTAAGTAGTCTTTTTACAGTAATATCCAAAAGAGCCTGCAATTCTATTTTAGCTGTTGCATCTGTTACTGTAATAGTAGGTTTAGGCGGATAGCATTTAAGTTTTTCATTTTGTAGTGAGTAGTAGGAGGGAAATATGTTAACACTAGTTACTTGTTGGGTACTTTTCTGTAGCGTATTGTATTGCCACTTCGTCAATTTAAGAGACAAAAACAAGCCCAAAGCTGTATCTGGTGCAAATTCAGATTTCTTTTTCTTAACAAAAAGACAATCGTTTACTTTCTGCACATCTTGTGGATTCTTAAGCAAGTGCTCTAATATTTCAGCAATGCCTTGATTTCCATCTGCTTTTAACTTTGAAACATGTACATGTGATAATTCGTCTGAAGATATAGTTGTAACAATATGTTCTATTCGTCTCTTTTTTTGCTTTGAACCTAATTCAGTAAAAGGTTTTCTAGGACTTACCTCGGTCGATGTGCTAACAGATGCTTTCACTGAAGATGGAGTAACAAACTATGTAGATGTACTGGGAACTGATTCGTCCTGATTATCCACAAAACCCCTCATAAAATCTGGCCAAATTATTTCCGACTCCAACCACTCACTGTATTTGCTTTTAAATACTTGCTCCTTACGATGAGCCTTTTCCCATTTCTTTTTAAGATTATAAGAATACTTTGCACAAAACTCCTTTAGTTTTTTATCATTATCACCGTTTAAATCAGATAGTTTTGACTTAATGGTATCATATAAAAAGTTATTATCCAGGTTAGTTATTAAATCAGGAAACATTTTTACAAAATCTACGTAAATCGCAACTACACAAAAATTAAATAAGGGGTTGTCCGTATGTAATGGTGAGTAACAACAAACTGAGGTCATCATTTGACGTTTCCTACCGAGAGGGTAGGGAAATTTTCCAAGTACCTGCAAATTGAATCATGCCCTCTGATTGGCGCACGTCACTAATGACTCACTAATGACGGCGCATGAACTGATGAGAAAACCGGTTTGGACACAAACAAATTACGCCACGGAAGTGGTGTGGAATATAATTGTATATACTCACAACAAAGTTTTATTTAACTATACTTTACATAGTAGGTACAATTCTAATACTAAATATAGTAAAAAATCATACAATATTGAAAGAGGCATAACTTTGAAAGTAATGGGTTAATGAAAAAAAGTCTTAGGACATAAAAGTATTGTATTAGTATGTAGATTTCAAAAATGTACAAACGAATCCTTAAGTCCGTACTTTTTGATTTCGTTCCACTGTGCGGGGAGCGCGCGGGGCGCGGGAGCAGGACAGCGGTACGGGAGCAGAGAGCACTTGTGTGCGCTACGGCAGCTGGGCGCGGAATGATGATGACCGAGCGACTTTTTTTTTTTTTTTTTAACAATGGCATCTCGCAGTTCATCCTTTATGAGGATGGCTACTGCTTAACCGGACTTTCCTGTGGATGCCTCGAATTAAGGCCTCCAGCCAGGGCAAACAATAACTTAAAAACTAAGCGACAGCGCTAAGGGTAACCCCCTGCGGGGTTCGGACCTCGGCTCAGGGCGTCGCTGGAAGAGGACAGCAAGGGACAGGCTGGATCGGTATTATTATTAGTGTTTAGGGGCGAATTTAAAACTACAGGCTCAGCTGCGCGGGCTGGCTCGAGCAAGGGTCGGGGCGGGCACGGTGATGGTGCGGGACGTCGCGACGGGCCTCGGCGGCGAGGACGGAAGGACGGATGTCTGAGCTTGTGTTTGTGATGTCGTCTGAGAGTACTAGTGGCCTTACTGCTCTCCTGGAGGAGGGTAGTGGCGTCGTCGGGGATAGTGAGTGTATGCCTTGGTCGGCGAATCCTACTTATGCGGGAGGGAGTGTATCGGGAGGCCGCCGCAATCAGGGGATTGGGGTGCTTTATGGCAGAGTCAAAGAAGCGCTTGGAGAGGCGTTTCATGAACTGCTGGATGGTGGGGATTCTGAGATCTAGATGCAGATTCACATTTCGGACATAGAAGGGGGCTCCCGTGACCTTTCGGAGGAAACGGTTCTGGAGGGTTTGCATTTTATGCAGAAATCGCGGCTTGGCGTGTGCGAAGACTACGCAAGCATAGGTCATGATGGGACGGATGACCGCGGTGTAGAGGCGCAATTTGCACTTGAGTGACAATTTGCTGCGGGCAGTTATCATAGAGTGGAGCCTACCGAGAGCGAAAGAGGCGCGCGAACGCGCCGTCTTTATGTGCTCGTTAAAGGTGAGGTTGTGGTCTAGGATGACACCTAAGTATTTGGCTCGCTTTCCCCAGGGGATCGGCTTGCCATACATAGAGATCGGGCGCGGGAGGGGGGGGGGGGGGGGGGTAGTTTGCGCGGTTTCGAGAAGATGACCGCCTGACTCTTATCAGGGTTGACCTCGATTCTCCATTTCCGGAACCAATCGCTCAAGGCGCTTGCGGAGGTTTGGAGGTTTCGAGCTATGGATGACTGGTTGACACCCGAACAGTAAATGGCAGTTTTGTCGGCGAAGAGCGCCAACTGTGCCTTTTTACTGTTCGGGATGTCACTAGTGAACAGGGTGAAAATGAGGGGAGATAGAACGGAACCCTGGGGGACTCCGGCGCGGATGGGGTGAGGGGGAGAGAGAGCGCCCTCGATACGGTAGCGGAAAGTGCGGTCCGACAGAAAATCTCGTAAGATGAGCACGAGACGGTCTGGCACACCTAGCAGGTACAGCTTATATAATAAGCCATTGTGCCAGACCTTGTCGAACGCCTTCGCTATATCGAAGAACAGGACGCCTGTCGAAGCACCTCGCTGAAAAGCAGCGCTAATGTGCTCGACTATGCGGTGGAGCTGGTGGATGCACGAATGCTTCGTGCGAAAACCGAACTGTTCGGGGGGGATGAGGCTCTTTGCTTCGGCATAGTCTTTGAGGCGCTTATAAATAAGCCTCTCGTAGACTTTACCGAAAACATTGAGCAGACTGATGGGGCGGTAGCTGGAGGGCTCAGACTTGGGCTTGCCTGGCTTAGGGATGCCTATGACTGTGGCTTCTTTCCACACTTGGGGGAAGATGTTGTTGCTCAGGGCGCCATTGAAGATGGCGGTCATGAGCAGTATGAGGGGGGGCGGGGAGGAGTTTGTAATAAAACACGTTTTTAGTTTTATTACAGACTGTCACTTTATTCCTTGTTTAATAATGGCGACCAGTAACAGTGTTGCTATCTTAATATAGATTAAGGTTGTGGTATATTTTGTTACTACAACACCCTCTCTTAACAAAATATCCCACCAACAATTTATAAACTAAATTATTAACAAAATAATAAACAACATACTTTAACTTAAATTTTGTTTACTTCCCCTATTCCCATCAGGTCCATAAACTTATAATGTTTGGCAGCACAAAGTGCTTTAGTAAATATATCTGCGGGCATAGAAGAAGTTTCTAGATAGTTAATTTTAATTTGCCCCTTAGCAACACATTCTCTACTGAAGTGATGTCGCACATCAATATGCTTAGTTCGTTTGTGAAATAATGGATTAGAAGCTAATTTTAATGAACTTTGACTGTCACTGTACAAGTTTAATGCTTTATTCTTATCAAACATACCAAGTTCAGACATTAAAAATTTTAAATGTATTGCCTCTTTACAAGCCTCTGAAAGAGCCATGTATTCTGCCTCTGTGCTCGATAGAGCCACTGTCCTTTGCTTTCGAGACTCATAGCTAACTACACAGCCTGACAAAACAAAACAATAACCTGTGTAAGACCTTCTGTCAATATTACAAGACGCCCAGTCTGCGTCTACAAATCCATGTAAATCAGAACAATTTTTCTTAAAAATTAAACCAAAATGTTTAGTCTTTTGCAAGTATCTTAACAATCTCTTCAATTGCTTCCAATGTGTTTCATTGTAACATGTGTTAAACTGGCTTAGAAAACTGACACTATATGAGATATCTGGTCTAGTCAGTACTGAAAGATACATCAGAGATCCAACTAACTGCTGATAAGGGTAAGTTTCACTACAATTATCATTTTCAGCTTTTTCTAATTTTAAATTAACTTCCATTGGAGTATCAGAGGGTTTGCAATCTATCATATTAAATCTTTGCAAAATACTGTCAATAAATCTTTCTTGATCCAAAGTAACACAATCCTTCTTAACATTAACATTCATGCCAAGACAATTTTTTATCTCTCCTAGATCTTTAATTTTGAAATCTGACTCTAAGACACTTTTCATAATTTTGTAAGCATTTTCACAATTATAAAAAACAAAAAAATCATCCACAAATAATGCCACATACATTTTGACATTATCATGACATTTCATAAATAGACAAGGTTCATATTTAGACTTAATAAAACCTAAGTTTAATAAACAGGACTCCACTTTCATGTACCAGGCTCTAGCTGACTGTTTTAAGCCATAGATGGCCTTTTTTAATTTCAAAACTTTATTATTACAATTCTCAAAATTAGAATTTTCTGGTATTTCCATGTATACACATTCTTTAATATCACCATTGAGAAAAGCTGTTGGTACATCTAAGTGGTTCATTTTTAAACTAAGTTGAACACTCAAGGCAAAAAGTAATCTCAAAGTTGAGTATCGTAAAACAGGTGAAAAAGTTTCATTATAGTCCATACCTTTGATCTGGGTGAAGCCCTTAGCGACAAGCCGGGCTCTGTAGCGTACATTACCATTACTGTCACTCTTTTTCTTGAACACCCACTTGTTTTTCACCACTGTGCCTTTATTTGGTCTATCCACTACCTCCCAAGTGTCATTGTCACTAAAGGATTTGAGCTCTTGTTGCATAGCACTACACCACTGCTCTTTTTCGATCCCTTGAGAGCGTCCTGTAGGGATATTTGTTCACTTGTAAAGTCCACAACACACATATTCGAAAAACCAAACCTATCTGGTGCACGACGCACACGTTTTTTCTGTTGAATGACAGCATCGCTCTGAGAAGCGACCATCATATCATCTGTTGTCAGACACTCCCTGTAGTCTTCATCCTGCTCACTTGAAGAGTCACTTACAACATATGTTGGATCATCTCTGCTTGTTTTTTCATTTTCTTCGATGCTTGTCAAACTTTCCTCATCCAGGCTTGTATTCTTTTCTTTATCTTTTTCTGACTCCCTCTCTTTAACCATCACCTCTGTTGTGTCATTTTTGACTGTCTCCATGACAACAACATCTCGCGCCACAGTTATTTTATGTGTTTTCTGGTCATATAATCTATATCCTTTAACAGTTTCTGAATACCCAACAAGTCTCAACATTTCTGATTTCTTGTCTAACTTGTTACGTTTTACTTTAGGAATGTGGACCATCACTGGACTTCCAAATACTCTGATGTGGCTAAGATTAGGTTTCTTGCCCGTCCACATTTCATATGGAGTGGTATTCTTGTCCAAAACTGCAGCTGGTGATCTGTTTTTGAGGTACACTGCCGTATTCACAGCCTCTGCCCATAGATGTTTGTCAAATGATGCTTCATACAGAAGACAGCGTGCTTTTTCTACAATTGACCTATTGTAACGCTCACTCAAGCCGTTCTGTTCTGGTGTATATGCTACTGTTTTTTGATGTATAATACCGTGTTTTTTCAAGTAATTTTCCATTTCCACTGAGCAGAATTCTCCACCATTGTCAGACCGTAGTGTCTTTATTTTCTGTGACTGTTGATTCTCAACCTGCTCCTTGAACTCTCTAAAATACTTAAAGGCTTCATTTTTTTCTTTTAGGAAATATACAAAACACATTCGGGTATAATCGTCAACAAACAACAGGTAGTATCTAGCTAAACCAAGTGATTTCTTCTCCATGGGGCCACATAAGTCTGTGTGAACCACTTCTAGGACTCTACTGCTGCTACTTGTGCTGGCTGAGAAAGGCAACCTCGTTTGTTTGCCTTCGCAGCAAACAACACAACTTGATTTGCTAATATCACTTCTATCTTGATAAGATACACCATCAACTGCACCTTTCTTCATTTTCTCAAGGTCGTTCGTGTTGATATGACCTAATCGCCTGTGCCAAGTATTGCACGAAGTCTGTACTGCAGCCGCCAAAAGCTGCTTTGACTGTTCAATGTTTAATCTGTACACGTCATTTATCAGGCTTGCTTCTCCAATGCAAATATTCTGAGCATTGTAAATGTAACATCCGTTTTTATTGAAGGATACTCTGTTACCATTTGCAATCATTCTGCTCACTGAAAGCAAGTTCGTCGTAAGTGTAGGTATGCACAAAACATTGCTTATTCCTACCTCGTGTGTGGTAGTTTTAACACGCGTTGTCAGTCGAAGATCTCCACAGCATATCACTGGTACTTTTGTTCGATCAGCGACTATGATCTCTTTGACTTTCGGTTCGTAAGATATATTTGTCAACATGTTTTTGTTCGACACCATGTGAGCACTAGCACCAGAGTCGATGTACCAGTCATTTTGATCAAACTCTCGCGTAAGAAACACTGCACTCAACACATTTGAAGTTGATTTCGGTTTGTCTTTATTTAATAGGCGGCATTGGCTTTTAAAATGGCCAGCTTTTTTGCAATGATAACAGCGGATTTGCTTTTTGGTAGTTGTGTTGACATTGACATTTCCGTTGACAGATGACGGGCGCGTTCCATTACTGCTATTTCCGCTAGTTTGACCTTGTGTCGGTAGGGTGCGTTTCTGCCCATGTGCAATGAGCGCGCCTTCCGACTTAACCTCGAAATCAGAACTCATATCTAACAACTTTGTTTTTATATTATCAGCACTGATCTTCAGCCCCGAATGTTCTATTGCCATTATCATGGGACTAAATCTTTCAGGAAGTCCTGCCAGGAGCAGCGAGCCGATCCACTCGTCGTTAATTTCGAAGCCGGTTCCCTTTAACCTTTGAGCCGTTTCCACGAGCTGGTTAACGTAGCTGGTCATACTATCACAACTCTCCATACGTATTGAAATTAGGTTTCTCAGAAGAGTAATCTTGCGTGTATAACCGTTATCGTCGAACAATGATTTCAGTTTGTTCCACAAAGCTTGTACTGTGGTTTCGGTCTTGATATGGATGAATAGCGATGGATCAATAGTCATGACCATTTTTGCCCTCGCCTTCTTATTTTCAGCATCCGTTAGCTCCATGTTGCCGGTCACATCCACTCCCTCCAAAATCATGAAGTTTTCGACGGCAAACGCCCAATCGTCATAATTTTCCCTTCCTTTTAACTTTGGGACGTTAACTGCATAGCTTCCCGACATTTTAGCACTACTGATAGTCTATAAAACACACCGAAAGTCACGATTTACGGGTCTGGGCCCATAACCTAATAAAACACGTTTTTAGTTTTATTACAGACTGTCACTTTATTCCTTGTTTAATAATGGCGACCAGTAACAGTGTTGCTATCTTAATATAGATTAAGGTTGTGGTATATTTTGTTACTACAACAGTTTGTACACCCTATTGGTGATACCGTCCGAACCGGGGGCTTTGCGGGTTGCGAGCCCTTTTATGATGTCTTGCACTTCGTCGGGAGTGACGGGAGGCAGAGGATCATCAGGGTCTTCGACTGGCGGGAGGGAGGCTCTCCGTTCGACTTCAGCGTTCACCTCGTCGAGGTGCGCTCTGTCTACTGGTTGAGAGCTGGGAGTGCATTGAGCCTCTAGGCTGTCGGCTAGGCATTCGGCCTTTTCGAGGTTTTCGAAAGCGACCGTTTTGTCGGGGCGTGTGAGGGGAGGAACTGTGGCCTCTTCAGAGGAGCGGAGCTTCCTCTGGAGTTGCCAGAAGGCGTGGTGGGTGGGCTCGAGTTCGCCGATCATCTTATCCCATCCCTCGGAGCGCCATTCCCCAATGCGTTTCTTTACAGCACGCTGTAAATGGCGCATGTGGGATTTGTTCGCGTCGCAGGGAAAAGAGTCGTAGGCACGAATGGCAGCGTTCTTCTCGGTCACCAGTTCACGTACGTCATCGGGCAGTTTCCAGCGATGGTCTTCCATCACTGGAACTTCCCGTGAGCAATCCGTCAGTACGGATTGAACGTGCTCTGTGAACGAGTCGATCGCCCCAGTCGTATCTGCGACTGAGATAATTTGCTCGGGGATGGAGTCTAGGTGGGGAGACGTGGTGGATTTCAGTCTTTCGCTTACTTTCCTCCAGTCGGTGACTATTTTGGTCTGGGGGGGCTGGTTGGGGTCGTGCGGGAGGCCCGAATAGGGGGCCAGGTGCAAGATGACCGGGCGGTGGTCAGAATCAAGCTCTTGTACCGTCTCGATAGACTGCAAACGGAGGTTTACATTCTTGAGAAGCGCTACATCGAGAACGTCAGGACGTTGGGCGTGGTCGCCCGGGAAATGAGTGGGATACATCGGAGCGATGATATCGAAATTGAGGGAGTCGCCTAGCTTGTACACGATCCTACCTCTGGTAGTGGTCGTGCTGCTATTCCAAGCGGGATGTTTGGCATTGAGATCTCCCGCCATGATGACGGAGTCACTCGTACCGAAGAGGGTAGTGAAATCGGTAGAGAGAGAGATGGGATCCTCCGCACCATTGGTGGGCGGGATGTAAGCGGAGATGATGGTGATTGAGGGGTGACCGGTCATGCCGAGCCGACACATAGAGATCTCTAGCTGAGAGAGGAGGGCGGGCGGGTCTATCGGGATGCAATGGAGGGACTTCCTATAGTAGATGAGGGTACCGCCCTTGTGGCAGCGAGACCTGTCATTGCGAACTATCTTGTAGTTGGCAATGCTCGGGTTCCGCAGATGGGGCTTCAGGAAGGTTTCCTGGACTAAGAGGACATCGAGCTGGTGATCGCGGAGGAACGCGGCGATCTCTTCGCGTTGTTTTTTAATGCCGTTTGCATTGAAAAACCCTAGTCTAAGGGATCGGGGTTTGGTAACGCTCATTCTTTGTAAAGCCATTGGAGCTTTTAGAAGTTGAGGGTTTGCATGACTTGCGTAATCTGAGGATACGCATTGAAAATCTCGGCGATGCGCCGAGGATTGCCATTACAGGCTTGGATTTCCGCTGCCATGGCATTTGCGGGGGCAATAAAAGCTGCGTAAGCACCGATTATTACCTCCATGCTGCTAGGCTGGGGGCGGGAGGCGGGGGTCGGGGGGGACCTACTGGGACCAGCGGGAGCCCGGGGCGCGGCGGCGGGAAGGGCTACCGGTGGGGCTACTGGGACCGAGGGGCCTACTGATGGCGCGGGGATGACAGTTGCCATCAGCGCTGGGATGGTCGGGGGTGGGGGGGCACCGAAGCTGCGGGAGCTTTGAGGTGGTTGAGGTTCGCCCATGGGGAGGGCCTTTGGGGACTGAGCCTATCGGGCATCTGGGAGGAAGGTATCGGGATCCTCACAGAGGGGCTTTCCCTTTGCTGACGGTCGCTCGCGCGCTTCGTCAGTTTGGGAGAAGAAGACTTGGGAGCCTTGGGGCAGCCTCGGTAGTTAGCCGGGTGTCCGGATTGACCGCAAAGAACGCAGCTCGGTGGCTCTGAGCACTGAGAGCGATCCTTGGGGCGGGGACAGTCTGACGTGCCGTGGGCACCTAGACACTTGACGCATCTAGGTGTCGCGTAGCAGTGGGATTGGGAATGGCCATACAGTTGGCACCTGTGGCATTGTCCGATGAGGTCGGACTTCCTGGGTTTCTCGATAGAGATACCCGAGAGGGAGCAGACTGACTTCACCTTGAAGATGGGGTGATGTCCTTCAGTAGGGTCGCAGATGACCAGGACCATGTGGTAGACTAGGCCATTCCATGCTTTGTGCAAGCGATGGACTGCTGAGACGGGGATGCCTTGTGAAGCAAGGTCTTCTTTGATCTCCTCGGTGGGGATCTCTTTGGGGACGCGCCTGATGATTACGCGGGTGGGGACTTCCTCCGGAAGGAAGTACGTGTGGAAGGAGTAAGCCCTTGTCTGGAGGAGACGGGTAAGGTCCCTGTAGTCCGAGGACGAGGCGACCGTTACCTTTATACCCTGTTGGGTTGAGCGGGCGTTATGACCGATCGACACCGCGTCGGCGCCTTATATACGCGAGCCGGCCTGACGTTGTGTGCGTGAGTGATGTCCCGACACCGCTGTGTTGTGTGGCGCGTAGCTGTAGAGTGTAGACGTTCGGAGGTGCTACAAAACTATATTCACAATGGGGCCACATCTTCCATAAAAACATCTACTCACACTAGTAACCATCCATTAGGATGGTTCCGCATCCGAATCACTCTCTTCACAAAAGATATCCGAATCTTCTTCATCTGATTCATTATCGCTCACGTGAATTATAATTTTTTCAGTTAGGACATCACTTTTCTTATATTCTTCCTCAATATTCATAACTTTGTCGCATAGTGCAGTCCACTCCTGTTCACCCATGCTATTTACTTTTCCTTCCACTAGTTTCATAATATTAGTTTTATTATATGTGACATTTTTTTTCGCCACGTAACCTTTTATGGATGCCCAAGCCATTTCTATGAGGTTCAAGTCGGGATGGTAAGGTGGAAGCCGTAATATTGTGTGATTGTGTTCTTCTAAAATGTTATCCATATAAAATTTTTCTTTATGTATAGAAATTAATTTATACAGTTCTGGTTTCAGCATGTCAGAACTGCAAGGGATATTTTTTGCCGTAAGCCATGCCACCATTTCTGCCTTTTTGCTATTTGACGTCGGCGCTGCATCCTCTAATTTGTTATGATAGGGTGCATTATCTATCACCATAACCGATCTCGGTGGGCGATTCGGCAAAAGTTGAAAAACTTGCGATCACTCTAAGGTAAGAACTAAAAACCCCAATTTTTTATGACTTTATTAACAGAAATAAGCTTTCAACTAATACTATGTGTTGATATTGTTTTCTTTAATCAAACGTATCATTTTCTTAAATCAAAACAGTTTATTTTAAGGAAGTTGTTCATAAGTCGTCAGATACTGACTATGTAGATGCGGTAGAGTAACCATAACCTGTGTTATAAGATTCCCTTTCTTCTTCAGTGTCACACACAATTTGTAAAAACCTTTTTCTTAATTTTCTTTTGGAAATAAATTGGCATATTTTTGTCTGTTTGGGCCATACTTTCAAAAAATAAATCCGTGGGACGTTTTTCTTGTTGTTGTTTTCTAATATTGTCTCTTTCTTCCTGACGTCTGTTATGATTTTCTTCTATATCTCTGTTAATATCTATGATATCAACATCATTCCTTTTTCGAGTTGTTTGTGCTTCTTGTGTACATTCCGGACCTTCATTGTTCGTCAGTGGAATCAACATAATAGATCATTCTACTTCTTGTGTCGACTGTTGAGTGCATAATTCACTGTTATAGTCTTAGGTGGAATTTTTATTGATGATCTCTTACGTGCATTGAGAGTTTGTTAACCTTTTGACCGCCACACGTCATAAAATCAAAAACTTGCCCTCGGCGTCAAAGTATGGTCATGTAGTCGAACCATTGCGTGCTGGGCACATTTTGGTTTGTCACCTATACCTACATGACTATGGCGGTCAAAAGGATAAAGAAGGATGCAAAAATTGTAGGGGCGTTGTCCCCACCTACCAACAGACTTGGGATTTGTTTTAATATTCTTAAGACGACCATGAAAAGACTACTAATAATTTTTTCAACTAAAAACAATAGGCACCATGAAAATTTATAAACGTTTTATTTTTCAAACAAAAATGTTCATCTACACTAATATTATAAAGAGGAAAGATTTGTACCTATTTTTGTATGTTTGTATGTTTGTAATGAATAGGCTCAAAAAGTACTGGGCCGATTTAAAAAATTCTTTCACCAATAGAATGCTACATTCTTCCAATTTGACATAGGCTACATTTCATTTTGAAAAAAATTAGGGATCCTTGGTAAAATTTGAACAATGTAACCGAAGGTGTAGAAAAATGAGTCTTAAAATGTCTTTCGTCGAATGCGCTGCCGAAACTATTAGCGATAGAACAAAATAATGTACAACAATATTGAAGAACATCATAAAGTCTACAAAAAACTCCGCGGTAGCATATGTCCAACTATTGTAGTTATGTCACTACAACAACTTTTTTCATTTTAAACATTAATGAAAATGCTAACCAAATTCAAACCATGCTATTTATGTGTTTATATTAATCCTTATCCAAATAAATTATTTTATGGTCAAGACCATTTAACTACCTATAAAATAGTTTTTAAATTATATCCAAATTTCCAAAAATAAATAATTGTCTACCCCGTGCGAAGCCGGGACGGGCTGCTAGTTTTAAATAAAATAACTTCTAATATTTTAAATAAATAACTTCTACTTGAAAAGTACAAGTCTTAAGAAAAAAAATCAGTTACTTAACAGAACAAAAAATCAGTTACTTAACAACTTTTACTATAAGCACACCTATTACTTCACAAAATAATAAGGCTACGAAATAAAATGATACAAAATGTGCATACCACTAGACCAGAAAAGTAGGAAACTGTAATTCTGTAATTCTTTTGATATAAGGGTCGCTATACATTTAAACGAACCCGGCATTAATCGGCACTGTCGGGCGGTAAAATCGAATATGAACTTACCCGATCGGAATGATGCTGAATTTAATATAGGAACTGGTTCGGTTCGGCTTTGTTTGTTTAACAAAAATACCGCCGTACCGACACTGCCGACCCGCTTACATGTATGTATAGCAACCTTTACTGATCACTAATACTATTCGTCTACTATTACACCCATTATCATTTTATTGGTCTGCTGGTAGATCAAATTCTGTATGACGACCCTTACCCATGTACCATACTATCGAAATAACATGTGCACAACTGTCTATCGTACGATTTCTTGTTAAACAAGTGCAGTACCACTGTGTTATGGCATGTCTGTCTGTTATATCTCTATTTATTAAAATGTAACAATAGTACAAGCGTGACCTGACATGTCTCGATTGTATGCTCCCTCGAATCAACCAGGCATTATTTATATGGATATTATATCTTTGTAAATCATGAAATTGATTGTCTCTGAACAATTCTATATAGTAAATCCCATTGCGAATATGCTCAGCACAGTATGATTTTGCAAGTTTTGTGTGGTAGGTGCCCAAAGCAAATAATATAACATCTTCATCTGTTAATTGAGGCAAAAAAATGGCTCAAAATGGCTCAAAATGTGGCATATTAGCTTCCATACCTACAAAATTCACTCTTTGCCTATTAAGATTTTTGCCTTCAACATAATTATGCAATTTGAATTATGTCTAGGAATTCTGACGCGAGCCTATTGTCCGTTGCCACACGATAGTGAGCATTTATTATAGACGCTTCAATCTGTTTCGCTTACTCGCTCGCAGTGGAAGCATTTGTATGAAATTTTGCGTTGCGAATTGAACTGAGTCCATACGGAGTCCGTTGGAAATCCGCTCAACTCTGCGACCACTTTTGTAACTCTTTTGATCCGCTCAGTCCGCTCATTCACAGTGGAAGCACTTCTATGTAAAAAGCCGTTGCGAGTTAAACGGAGTCCGTACGGAGCCCGTTCCGCTCGCAGCGGAGCGGGCTCCGTAATTAATACTTGTAGTTCTGATGTACATTTATGTCTCATCAAGGTAAATAATCTGTTTACCTTCTAGTCTCAAGAATCTGTCTCCATGCCGCAATATCATATTTTTCTGTAAGTAAAGCCCGTTCATTTTTATTGTTTTGAAACTCAAACCCGTTCTTGTGTAAACATTTTCTAAGGGTTTCACAGCATCCCGTAAATTCAATTGCTTCCTTCAGCCCATTGTGCAGGCTTCTCAGTGTTGGGACTTGTTTTTTCATTCCATAAAAATCGTTTACTTTTTTTCTTATAGCCGAAATATCAAAATTATCCATATTGGAAACTGTTGCTGAATGTGGACGATTTTTCCCTAGAGTATTACGCTGTCCTTGACTTCTAGACCCTTCCATTTTAATTCTTTCAAATCAAATTATTTATTTGCTTAATACAGGTGGGTATAAACAGATGTTACAAATAGATATAAAGTAAACTGTATCATTACCTGATAAGGTGTGCAAATATTTATATTATTGTTAATCTTCTTAGGGTCTTCACACTTACATCTGAAGAGAACAAATATAATTCATTATGTAACAGTAGATATATTAATACTAATCAGTCATTAAAGTAATACCATAATAAAATACAAAGATAGCATTTTATTTAATTTAGCCATCCATACACATTATCATAAATGTATAAACTCTTTAAACTGACTGTTAAAAATCTATAATTTCTGAAGTAATACCTGTCATTGAAGATATCTTTTCTAAATATTGTGTTTCACAAGTCGATCATTTCAACTTCTTCGCGAGTTTTCAATTTCTTTACTCCTTCCACAATTTTAAGTTTTGCCACCTCTTTATTAATACTTCCTAAAAAGTAGATACACCGTGAAAAAGATCTATTCCCATCCAATACCAAGAGCTAATACCATTTGGTATTAGTTTATTTCCGAATTTATTTTCTAGTCCCAACGAGTATCTACCACATTTTAAAACCAATACCAAAACAAGTTTGAAGAAATTAGGTACAGTCAGGTTCAGTAAACTTAAAATGCTTTGAGTGATTTTAAGTAATGTTTAGTCAATATTAGGGTTTGAATATAAATAACATATTGATTTTTTCTTTTATTTTGTCATTTTTAGAAATTTAGAGGTATTAGATATTTTTATTTTACTATTCCAAGTCCAACAATTATAATATTATATACAAACAATCAAACAGTAGCAATTTTCAGTACTTATTAATTAACTGTGATACTTACCTAGTATGTAAAAGTATAGAGCGATGCTCGAGTATAAAATATCACAGACAATCGACTTATATATGGTGATGTTATAATTGCGTATCTTAATAATAAATCACATAATCACACTATGCACTTGCATAGTGCGAACAGGGATAATCGTCGGTTGGTGCCTCATTTCATTGAAAACTTCCAACGGGCCTCTGCGAGTTGGCTTCGGCCCCTCGTACGCCTTTCAAAGGACCGGGACCCCATGGTCCCGAGATATGTTAAAAATCACATAAAAATTTGGCAAAAAATCGAATATGAATGGTTAAAGTAACTACTGAAAATCTAACAAATTTATAAAATATCACAAAATATGAACTTTTAATGTAACAATGTTTTTGGCAAAAACTTTAAAAATGGTAAAATATCACAGATAATCAACTTTTAATGTAACAATGTTTTTGGCAAAAACATCAAAAATTGTGAATTTACTTACAATCTAACAATAGTTATAAAATATGACAGACAATCAACTTTTAAATTATTAAAGACATCAAATATAAATAATTTGCTAACATTTAAAAGTAGTAAGCATTTTTAAGTAGGTAAAATTTCACCAAATAGAAGTTATACCCTTAATTTTTCTAAACAGTGACCAACGCTAATTTTCTGTTCACGGAGTTGGTCAGTAACGTACCTATGTGATCCACAGATTTTTCGCTATAGTTTCCGTTGCACGTTGCTTTGCGTTATGTGCATTGGTCATGTATTGATAGCAACCACTGATTGCAAATGGGTCAATCTCCAAAACGGGCGTATTCGTGTGATCGCTCTGGTGCTTTTCAGATATTGATATTTAATGGTAATATTGTATCTCATTAAAAATAATGATATTCAAATAGTACATTTTTACTATTGGCCTTCAATTTACACAAACATTTATGGAAATATTTAAGTTCAAAAAATTTCGCGACCAGAGCAATCATAATTGGTGCCAGAGCGATCATAAATGGTGAAATCAAAGAAACAAAAAAATTAATATTGATCAAATATAATTTATTTAGCCGTTTTCAGCCATATTCAGTGTAGGTACGTGTAACAAGATTATATTATGTATGATTGCATATTATCAGTGATACATATCAAAAATACGGAATATTTTATATAAAATAATTGCTAAAATAACAAATTAATTAAAAATTATAAAAATCAACTTTTGGCTTAGTTTCATTTATTTGGACTTAATTAAATCACTTCTAGGTAAATTAAAAACCTTTTGAAATCAACCATTAATACCTAGTCTTTTATAGTTATAAAATGACTTAGACTCATTAAATACACACATCAAAAGTGTCTAGGGATCAACATATATTTTTGCAATAACTTTTCTCCTGAATGATATTAATTAAAATTTTCTTTAAGGATTCATCAAATAAAGTGTTTTCGTTTGTCACAGTAACGATAAACCAAGTCACCTTTGCATTAATAAAGAAATTTGCCATTTTCCTAATAAAGGGATTTTTGACATTTGAACCACTAACACAAAAGTTCAAAAAAAAGACTGAAATAACAGTTTTCTTTAAAATTTTATTGGGTAACTTAAACAATTAATAATCCGTGTTTCTACCGCGAACACTAACAACACAAGAACATCGGTTTGGCATACTCAAAATGAGTTCATCCAAATCACGCTGTGGAATGGCCGCCCATGTTCGTTGCAACAACAAAAAAAGGTCTTCTTGCGACTGGATACCCTCCATATTCGGCAGAGCTCTTCTCTGTAGCATATCCCATGCATGCTCAATCGGGTTCAAGTCTGGCGACTGAGCAGGCCAGGGCAGGACATTGATGTTAGCTGCGGCGAGAGTCTGTCTTACAACTCTTGCGGTGTGCGGTCGTGCATTATCATGCATTAACTGAAATAAGGGACCGATTTGCACTTGTAGAGGAACGATGACGTCTGATACAATCGTCTCAGCATAAATTTGAGCGTTGAGGTTGCCTCTGATCCAAATCAACTCAGTTCTTCCGCCGATCCAAATACCCGCCCATACCATGATGGTTCCACCACTATAAGGATGGACTTCCTGGCAGGATTTTAATCGCTGTTGGCGTCCAGGGGTTCTCCAGTGTCCGGTCTCATACCAAAACGAGACTCATCAGAAAAGCACACGAAACGCCATTGTTCTTCTGCCCAATTTCTGTGTTCAAGAGCCCATTGATATCGAATCCTACGATTGTGCATTGCTATAGGTGGTACCCGTAGCGGTCTTCGGGAATGAAGGTTCACTTCATGCAAGCGGTTTCTGACTGTTTGGTCGCTAATTAAGTTCCCTGAAGAGTGATGAAGCCTCACGGCTAACATCATGGCGGTTATTGTTGGAGCTCTTCGAGTTAAGATTTGAATGTATCGGTCTTGTCTCCGTGTGGTGCAGCGATACCGTCCTCCATGGCGCTCAGCCACGGTACCAGTGCTTCGGTAACGTGTCCAAAGTCGACTGATAACACTCTGACTTGTATTCAGAGCTAAAGCCACAGTACGTTGCCGGGAACCAGCTTCTATCATTCCCACGGCTCTGAGCATTTCTTCCCTACTTAAATGACGTCGCCGCTCCATAATAACGTTGGTTTTAATCAGTAGTAGGGAAACAGTAGCACTAATAATGTCTTCAATGCGTTGTATGTTTTTATAGGGAAAATATTGACAGCTGATTTTCATCTTTTACTCGAATTTGATTCACAGTTCCTGATTCAAATTATGAAATGCACCAAAAAGGATCCATATAAATTTATAAAATCATAAATTTATTACAAAGCCACATCTCAATCTCAAGAAATCCGCATAAAAATGCTTGATCCCAAGACACTTTTGATGTGTGTATTATGTTGGGAGATGATTCAAACGACGGAAAAACTTATTAAAAGTTTATTTTAGAGACGCGCCGGTAATACTTAAGAGCCATTTCACGTTTTCGCGCGAATTTCCAAGATTTTAGTCGCCTAATTTACCGTCTTAGGTAATACTCTAACATTGTTGAACACATGTAAAAAAAAGACCAATCTTTCGTATTGATACTTCATGTAACACATTTACAAAAACTTATTTGTTTACTTTGTGGTGATTAATCTCCCACAACTAGTTTACTGAAAAATCATCGCAGAGTCAATTTCAGATTCCTAAATCTATCATTAATATTTATATATTTGACAAAAAAAAAATACAGAAAGCATCAGACATATAATTTTGTCGACACATAATGTAATAGAATATCGATCACTAATAACACTAATTAGTAAAAAAATAAAGTCTAAGGGCAATTTTTACGTTTCATATCGCTATTTTGTCTAGTTTTTTTGATTTGAATAAGGCGTAATTACATTTAAAAAATCATGTCAAAATAAAGTATGTTCTTTAAAAAAACTAATTCTGAAATTTTATTAAAATCCCTTCATTTAATTAGACATAATATCGTTATTGACATCACTCTATTTAGAATAAATTACTATGCATCGGCGGGCACCGATTAGTACGGCGCGAGCGCCCATCGACGAAGGATCTATGCCAATTTTTCCCGCGTCCCGATTTTCGAGCGCATTATCGTGAACGCATTATTATACTACGAGTACAACATTTTGATCCTCTTCGCATTTTTTTTTTTATAAGGTAAGTGTTTTGTTTATTATCAATTAAAGTGTTACTTTAGTACTTTGTAGAATAATTATAATATATTTTTGTGTTATTAGTTTTAGCAATGGGGCGTAAAGAATGTGTATACCATTGTGTCAAAAAAAGGAAAAATAAAAATTCTGCAGCCTTAGAGAAAGCAACAGAAGCGAGGTAGATATTTTATTTTTATTTGTAACTCATATACACAGTAATCGATCACATTATCGAAATGGACTATAGAACCATAATTACAATTTTAATAATTCTAAAAACAATATTGATTATTTTAATAATCATTTAATTATTATTGAATAAAAAAAATATTTAAGTAATTGTAGATATCGAAACTTGACAGCTATTTTGTTTTCATTTTAGAATGAGAAATCGTGTGAATCGAGTAGAGGAGGATAGTACCTTTAGAAGAGACGACGTGCCGGGTACAAGTGAAAAATCAGATTCGACAATAGAAATTGTATTTATTTATTTTTATTCAGACTCGATCGTAAATATATATTTATCTTACTTATTATATTTCTTTAAATTTCAATTAGATGTTTTAATGTTCCTTTTGTTTTTAGAACGATCACATTATAATTGATTTTCAATACTTTTGGAATCAATTAATAAATATAAGTGAACACAGAGAGAAGTTCGGCTGCAATTGAACTATTTGAAAATAGAAAAAGAGAAACAGTTGGGTCCCACGTCTAAATTTGATTTGAAGTGTATGATGTGTGGATCTAGCTTTGTTCTATAAACTACGGAGACTGAAACAACTGAACGATCAAGACTCGATCTTAATGCAGGAGCGGTATCAGGTGCAGTCATTACGGGAATTGGTCTCTCAAACTTAAATGAGATCAGTGCATCGATGGATTTGCCAACAATGCCATTTCGATTATACAGTCAAACACATGATGCTATTTCCGACATGTGGAAAACTGCTGCTGAAATGACAATGTTAAATGATGCAAAACAGGAAATTAAAGCGGCAGTATCTCGTGGCGATGTTAGCAATTCGGACCAATGATAGCGGTCGAAGCGGATGCTTGTTGGGGCAAACGCTCTTACAAAAATAATTATTATGTTATAAATATATTAATATATAATGTCTGATTGTTTACCTGTTCAATTTTATTATACACTTATACATAACATATATTTGTGTTTTTTTATTAGTCTAGCAAGTTAGTAGACTGAATAAATAAAATCACTTTTTTTCATAAGTCTCTAACAAAGGTGCATTACAATCATGACGGCTCAAGATTGTTTAGTCCGTCTCGACACTCGCGCTACACTGTTTGCATTGTGTATGTGTGGATAGCTACGCACACATACACAATGCTGCCGTCTTTTACCTAAACTCGAGCGTCAAACTTTTGTGAAATGGCTCTTAAGTCTACGTGTGCGCGCACTCGATGCTTCGTCGTCGAATTGAGCGGTGCGGCGGCGCCCGGGCGGGCGGACGATTGCGCGAGCGCCCCGCGCCGCTCGTTGTTCCCTGCGCCTCTCCCGCGGCCCCCTCGTTCGCCATGCGCGTGTACATCTTCCCAGCCTTGAAAGAGCTAGCTTTCAACAGGTTCCTCAGGCTCTTCTTCACCCGGCAGCCGGACGATGTAATGGATGGCTCTGCGGATTGTACCTTTGGAAGTGTAAATATCTACCACACGGCAAGTGTTGTCTGCGCCCAAGTGTAGACGGGTAATGCGGCCAAGCCGCCAGCGTTGCGGAGGCAGATTCTGGTCCTTTATTAATACCATATCCCCAATTCTAGGATCGATAGATCCAGTTTTGCATTTAGAACGCTGCTGCAGCTCTGCTATGAACTCTTGAGACCATCTCTTCCAGAACGCGAGGCGTAGTTTGCAGATGAGGTGGTACTTCGGTCGGGAATCTTCTTCTTCTGCAAAAGAGGGCACCGACGTCAGTGGCCGTCCGATCAGGAAGTGCCCGGGGGTCAAAGGATTTAAATCTAAGGGATCAGAAGACAAAGGAGAGAGAGGGCGAGAATTGAGGATTGCCTCTATTTGTGTAAAAAGAGTTGACAACTCCTCAAAAGTAAGGGAAGCATTAGCTGCGGTTCTTTTTAAGTGATATTTTGCTGCCTTTAGCCTCCCAGAGCCCACCAAAATGCGGTGAATAAGCCGGACTAAATTTAAATAGAATGCCTTCATTAGCGGTGTAATCAGTGACTGAGTCCCGACTGGAGCGTAGCACTTTACCCAGTTCATTGTTTGCTCCCACGAAGTTAGTGCCACTGTTAATGCGTTTGAGCTGATACTAGACATTGTGTTAGCAAGTGTAGGAAGTTGATCATTTGTTACACATGTTACTCTAGACCATCTTTTTGTCTCCAGTCCTCTAATTGAGCCCCTAAAAATTGGGACTTTCCCATAAACGAGGTAGTCTGCAGATTGTAGAGTTTCATCCTTGTTAATAATTAACCCTAATCTTGTTGTTCCCAATTCTATAGCATTCATGATGTTCTGATTCTCTCGTACAATTCCCGCAATACCTTCACCACGCTCTCTGTTATCCCGGGTCTTCTGCAATTTGAACTTGGTACAGATCACCTGGTTGTCACCTTGTTCTAATAATGTCACCCGAGTGTTGCGATATTAAAGGATTCACGTCGTATGACTAAAAGGTTGACTACACTCCATCCTTTTTGTCGAAGTCCTTCCAACCCTCCTTCTTGTCCCTGCCAAAAGACCATATCTTCTCCTCTATTGAATACATTTCCGTTTGACACTTTCATCAAATCTGGGCGCCCATTATAATAAATTAGACTCTCTTGGAAAAATTGATGTGTCCTCGCAATTAGGTTCGAAAATCCTAGGAAGCGATCCATGACTTGGAACACGGGATGGTTCGCTTTATTTCTTTGATGATTGTTGCACTTAGTGTAGTCGACATGATTTGCCAAACATATATTCTCATAGTCATCGTTTCCTTGGCCAGAAGAATTGTCCATAAGCTTTTTAATTACAGTATTTAGGTCATCAGCCATGGTTAATCCTTTAAATAATGGAACAAAGTGTGTTTTAATAATGTATTCGGTGACGACAAAATATTCCCTTAACTCCCAGGACATTAGAGAAAAAAATCTTCCATCTGCTTTGATTTCTCTCTCTTTTCCTTTGAGTCCTATTACTAGACTTTCTTTCCCAAGACCATCAGAATCAACCCTAGTTAAAAATTCTATCCAATTGGTTTCCTTCTTCTTTAGTAGTGTCTCAAGAACTTTCCTGGTCGGGATCGGATTGTTGGGAGATGATTGAAACGACGGAAATCCTTATTAAAAATTTATTTTAGAGACGCGCCGGTAATACTTTAAGTCTACGTGTGCGCGCACTCGATGCTTCGTCGTCGAATTGAGCGGTGCGGCGGCGCCCGGCGGGCGGACGCTTGCGCGAGCGCCCCGCGCCGCTCGTTGTTCCCCGCGCCTCTCCCGCGGCCCCCTCGTTCGCCATGCGCGTGTACATATTAGTTTGTAAAAAGTAATTAAAGAAAACTAACGTTTTAACGTAAACTAAAGAACAAGATAAAATTCTTAAAAATAAACAATTTACAAACGTAACTATTTGTAATAATAATGCTTAATAGGACTTAGAATCATGACTAAAATAACGGTGTTTTCAAGATTATCTAAGATTTGTAATAATCACATTTTCCTTAACTATATCTTTAGTGGAAAGTAAAGAATTAAAAAGAACAACACAAAGTAAAATGCAATTCAGATGATCAGAGGGACAATTCTCGTAATTTTAAGAACGTTCGCAGTCTGATCTCAGGCTCATTCTGTCAAAAATACCTTTAATTTCCCCGCATTTTGAGAAATTTTTGGCATTTGTTTGTCGCTGAGATGAGACTGCGACTAGATTTTGAACGTTTTAAATTACGAGAATTGGCCTTCAGATCAGATTAAAATATTGTTTGCAAATTATAATGATACAAATTTTAACACCATGTGATGACCGGGGTTCCAAGTAAACTGAATATGGAAAGAAAAACATAGGCAATATCAATACATTTACTCAACCAATGGTTTCCAGTTCCTTAGCAATCTTAATACTAACACCTTAATTATCTAAAAACGGAAAATGGCTGTAAGTAAATTACATAAACATAAAACAAAGTGTGTATACAAAAAAACAAAATAAAAATAAAACAAGGATAACAAAAAGAAAATCTTCAGGCCAGGATCGAACCCGTGACCAGGACCTTTAACCCGGTACTATACCCCGAGACCAACCGGTCACTTGTATACCGTGGCGAATATGTCGATCTCTCGATTAATCAAAATCACGCAGCCTCTTCAATCGAAGCCGAACCTTAATCCACAATACTTGTGTCTTAACGATAAGGGGCGTTTCTGCAAGCTGAGGACAAGATGAGAACAGTCAGCCTTGCAAAACATGTCCAACAAAACTACGCTTCGTTAAATAGACGCACACACTTACCCCGTTACTTCCGTTACTCGCACACAAATTCACAATACTGCACCAACTACTATGCGTATTCTGTAGTAATATCCAACTATTGATGACTTTAATTTACAGAAATAATGCAAATAATTCTGGAACAACCGTCAGTCTTTCTCATTCAACATTTGACATCACTCCGGTTTCATTATTTTTCCTCTACCGTCACTTGTCCGTTGACTAATAATAATGTCTATAAAACTATTTTGGCGAGCCTAGTAATGCCATCTAGTATTGGACTTAGGAACTAAACTATTGATCATTACAACCAAGTAAAAAAAAATACAATTTCTATGAGGCTTAGTTGTGATCAACTAAGCCTCATAGAAATTGTAGTTTGTTGATACAAACTAAGAAAATAAGGTTTATTGGAAGCTCAGAAAATTTAATAGTCGTCGGAGTCGGGTAAATCTTCTGCTGCAGCAACCTTTGTCAAGCGACGCTCAAACAATTTCTTCCTAAGACGTTTTTCTTCAATAGATAATTTATTTCGAGGCATGATTTCAATCTGCAATAATAGTAGCCATTAAATTTTAGAGAAGAAAGGGTTACAGTAAGCTAAATGCTAATATAATAATAGATATCGTCAAGATAAAATACGTCAAAATCTGTTTATGGGTTTACCCAAAGAAACCCAGGAAATGTTATAAATTAAAGGTTATATGCATAGTTCATCGTTTGTCATTGTTACAGTCCGGTACTACTACCTAAAATAGATTTATAACGTACAATTAATGCAAAATATCATCGCTCTGGTCTTTTTGTACAGAGCAATCACAGCCATAGCGATCAGAAAAGTCACAAAATCATAAATATAGCCGAATTTAAAAGCAGTAGAAAGTTGTGATTACGTCTCATAAAAAACATCGTAACGATCACTTAATTCACATAACAAACACATTCACAAGCTTACTATTTAATTTAAATAACGTGCCATAGCAATCATAAAATTCGAGAACCAAATCCAGAGCTATCATAAACTTACCTTCGTAATGTGCAGGAACCTGGCACACAGGTATCCTCCTCGGCGGTTACACCACTACAGGCGTTGCCCCGCGGGAGGGGAATAGAGTGTCTATAACGCGTAACTAGGGATGAGTGCGATGTTTTACCTCGGCGCAGAGCGATGAGATAAAATGCCCGGTCACGATTTTAAATTAAAATTGTGGCAAAAGTATTGTTAATATATCTAAAAATATTTTATTACCATGAAGATTAACTATTTGTTATGCAATCTAAATAAGTTGTTTCATATGAACCTTCTCATTAAAAAGTTAAAGAATATTTTTTTCATTCAATCGGGAGTTGGGTCAACCCAGAGCGATCAGGATTTTAGGGTTTAGGATTTTTTTTAAATATTAAAACCTAACTTATTCATAATATTAGCCTTGTATCACGTAGATTAGACACAGAACTGTTTATAAAAAAATATTTTGAAAATGTTTTTCGATTTTAAAATGGGTTTATCCAGCCCGACACGAAAAAAAATGCCTCTGGAGATCGACCCAAATCTGCGACCAAAAAAATTAAAATTTATATCAGCTTCTAAAAGCTCTGAAAGAAGTTTTAGAGCTGACTGAGGGGCAATTCTGGTAATTTTAAGAACGTTCACAGTCTGATCTCAGTCTCAATCTGTCAAAAATACCTCAAATTTCAGTACATTTTGACAAGTTTTTGACATTTGTTTGTCGCTGAGATGAGACTGCGACTAGATTTTGAACGTTTTAAATTACGAGAATTGGCCTTCAGGTCAATACTACGCAGCTCTAATAGTCAAATTGAGGGAAGCTATTGAAGAGAAAAGGCGGGGCAAACTCGGGCGAGGCGTCCTGTTTCATCAAGACAACGCACCTGCTCACACTGCGGTTAAATACACAAAATAAAACCTTGTAGATGAAGGACTTGCAATTTCATACATCGATTAAGCGTTATGAATGGAATGTTTTTTGGGTTTGCAGTAATTGTAAATATCAAGAGAAATATGGCTCGATTTCAGCTATGCTCTTCCAAATATTGTCCTTAAAATTTTCGTCTCTGTAGGAGTCCAGTCGTGCATCGTATATCGGAGGGTGCTGTCTGATCAGTTCAATCAGTGTTTCACAGTCGTCGTCAGAAAAAGTATTCATTTTTAAAGACTAAACACATGTGCTTTTTGAGCGCGACAGGAGACACTACTGGTCCGGAGCGGCGACCGTCTCGCTGTCTCTGTCTCGCTCGCGAACTGTCGTTTATACATTGCCTAACGTCAAGTGACGGTCGCGGTCTTCGGTCGCAGTCTCCTGTCTTGGTCGCTTGTCTCTGTCGCGGCGCGAATCGCCACCTTTACATCGCAGTTCAGAATGTAGGTACAGAATTGACAGCAAGTGTATCAGGCGTATTTAAAAAATTGGAATCAGATTATTTACAACGATTAATTAGAATCTACTAGGTATTTACAAAAACAATTAAAACAGTTATGTACACTTCCTACCTGTATGAAGTAATTGCTCAAAATGTTGTCCATTGACTTCAAAACACAGACGAGCACGTTTTTGCAAATTGTCTTTTAGTTTTCGCAGTGTTTGTATCACGCCTCACTATTTCGAACGCACTTTAAATTTTTTGTTTAAGCTGGTCCCTACTTGTGGCTTCTTCAGTGTAGACCAGCCTTTTAACCTCGGACCACAAAAAAAGTTCAGTGGAGTTAAATCGGGGCTTCTGGCGGGCCATGCCACTGGGCCACCTCTCCCGATCCACCTTTGACCAAACTCATTATTCAAGTACGTGCGTACAAGTTGAGTCGCATAGTGTGCAGGGCAGCCATCATGTTGGTAGTACAGTTCCCGATGGTAAGTAAGGGGAACGTCTTCCATTAGGTCTGATATAGTTCTTGTCAGCATGTCCAAGTAGGTGGCACCATTTAAATTTCCTTCAATAAACGCTGGCCCAATTAACTTTTCATTAATAAAACTACGTGTTAAACGTCCAATAATGTTCATTGTGAATATTAAATATGCCTACACGCGTGAAGGTGGACTCGTCCGTCCACAAAATATTCACTTCTGGATGATTTATCACCCACGTTTACAGAGCTATCCGTGCTTGGCAGTCAGGGTCATAAAGTCCTTGCGTAGGACGGTAATGATATGGATGTTTTCCAAATTCGTTCAGCAGGCGCCATACGTAAAATTGACTGACATCAAATCGCCTTGCTGCTTGTCTAGTACTATTTCGTGGGTTGCGTGCGAAGTACTCGAGTATTTGCTCTTCGAATGCTTCTGAGTACTGAGGACCACTACCACGTCCTTGGGCATGATTCGGCAATGTGAACTGGGCGTAATCCAGTAGCCGCTGTGTAGCTACCAGTATTGTCGCAGGTGTGGGAATCTGTGGGTTCAAGATCCCTCGCATGCGCAGCGCCGCTAAATGGTCTGGTTGAGAGTACAGCCGCCTAGCTCCCGCCAGATTGTCACCAGCCATTGCGTAAAAACGCACCATATCCAACCATCACTTCCCAATTATTATTTTTTATTCGCTCAAAGGGCAGGCTATAGTCTTTCGACCATACCGCTTTGTCTTCCGTGTAGTTCTCAATTATCTTTATAGCTCAAAACAAGATTCAGAAAAATAATTATACCAGATTTCCAGGTTTGACAGAAAGTTGAAGTTTACAAAGCAAGTTTAATAGAAATCAGGTAAATTTTATTTGAAAGCTCAGGACGGCCTTCATCAGAATCCATCTTGCAATGTGGGTATGTGGATCAGGGTAATTTAAATTAAACGTATTGTCTTTGAAACTTAAACGATTTTACTTCTATAACATTAAAATATTTCTGCAATTGCGTAAATGATAATCACTAATATTCTGATCAACACTTATCACTTTAAAATACACTATGATTAAGGCGATGGATAGCGATTCGTCGAAAACGTGGTGCGCTGGCGACCGCTCTCAATGAAGTGAATCCTAAAATGGCCGCCCCGCTACCATAGACTCGACGCTCCGCTAGAGTGACGCTGACAATCTGTCACTCTCGACAATGACATTCTAATGAACGCCGACACGGCCAGACTGACATACGACCGTCCTCGGGCGTTATTGTATTCCTGGAACAAACAATGTCTAATCACCAAGACATCCGTTCGTCCTTCCTGCTACATTCAGGACTTTACACGGATTTTCGATTGTCGCATCAAACACAGAGTCAATCATATTAAGACATTGAAATTAACAAGTGCATCCGTTCGTCCATCCTGCTACATTCAGGACTTTACACGGATTTTCGATTGTCGCATCAAACACAGAGTCAATCATATTAAGACACTGAAATTAACAAGTGCATCCCTTCAACCAGCCCGTAATGGATCTGGCCCGGACGACACTGCCCCCATCAACTTGTCAACCAACAGCAACACATCTGGACCGGACGAGTGCATCCCTTCAACCAACCCTATTGGGTGTGGCCCGGACGACACTGTCCCTCCGACCAGGATAGACTATAGGATATTACTTCTAGATCGGACGAGTGCATCCCTTCAACCAACCCCACTGGGTGTGGCCCGGACGACACTCTCCTTTCGGCTAGGCAATTCTGGATTAAATAGTGCTTACAAAAACCAACGGAGTCATGCAAGACATAAAACATATTAACGACATACCTATGATTGCGGAATATCCTGTTCATCCCATATTTCGATTTCGTTATCTACATCCCATGTCTCAGGATCAGAGTGTGCACTGACAGTATCTAAATTGCCGGTAATAGTAGAAGAGCCGGCGGATATAGTGTCAGAGCATGCAGTCAAGGTGTCACTATCGTTTATGGATAACAAGTTATTCCTAGCATCTACATCTTCTGGCGCCGACTCGGCCTCATCATCATTCAAAAGGTTAGAAGCAATTTCAAGCAAACCTTCGTGTCCCTGAGGTACTGAGCGTAAATTCTCGTGGGCATACTTATAAATTCGATGAGAACTACCTAACCTTTTTAATTCGTACCGATCGTTACTTAGTACTGCCGTTATAACAAATGGACCCTTGAACTTTCTGTCCAATTTTGTCTGGTTTCGTTCACTATTTTTGAGGAAAACGTAATCACCTTTCGAAAAAGCTTTTATTTTTGCTCGGCCCTGATTAAATCGTTTAATTTCGCTTTCTGCTGCCCTTTGGATATTAGCAGATGCGTCATTCCGCACAACATCGAGGTTAAGACGTTCTGGTTGACCATGCACTTCTGAGTCTAGCTTCGACATACCTAATGACTGCGCACGAATACCTAAGTTCTGTAGGGGAATACTTTGTTACGGATGATCGGGTGCTGTTAAGCGCGAGTTGAATATTTCATAGTTCATCTCGCCACGTCTTATTGGGGTCGTTTTCTACAATGGTTAACAGGCTTTTCAGAGTCCGCATAACCCTCTCGACCTGGCCATTAGCCCTGCTAGAGCCAGTCGCAATTAAATGGAGATCTATCTTATGTTCTCCGTAAAAATTTTTGAAATCAGAGCTTACGTAACAACGACCTTGATCAGCAATGATCCGTTTAGGCGCACCAAAAAGGTAAACTGCTTTTTGCAACGCGTGTACCGCGCTCCTAGCATCAAGAGAAGAAGTATGTTCTAGTAAAATGTATTTGGTAAAACCATCGATAATGACCGAACAGTATTCTTTTCGATCACTCTTCCCGCTAAGCTTTCCCGTAAAAACAATATGTATTGTATGCCATGGTACCGAGGCTTTGGGGATTGGGTGAAGCTGAACGGGTTGAGCTCCAGATGGACCCTTTGATGCTTTGCAAATAATGCACGAGTCGATAAATTTTCGCACGCATTTTGACATTTCGGGGAACCAATACTGCTCGTAGAGTTTATCTAAAGTTTTATCCTTTCCTAAATGCTGTAACTCATTATGAACGTGATTAATCAGCGTCCAAATTAAAGACCGGGGAACTACAGGAAACTATTTTATTACGAACGATTTTTCTAAATAGGATACCATCCCGCACATCATACGTTTGAGCTACAGCATCGGGAAAACTATTAGTGTCGTGTTTTGTGATAAGATCTTGTATTTCGCTCTCACGTTTTTGTTCAACCGAAAGCCAATCCTGGTGTAATTCAACATACTGAACTTGCTGTGTCAGCGGGCTCCTACAGACTGTACCAGCGTAATTTACATCAGAAATAGGATTTCGCGAGAAATAATCCGCGTGCTCCATTCCGCGACCTTCACGATAAATAATGTCGAAGTCGTACGCTTGTAAGATAGCCCACCACCTGTGGACGCGAGGAGTGAGATCTTTTTTTGATTTGGATGCCTTGAGAGAATTGCAATCCGTATAGACTTCGAAATGACGACCGTAAAGATAATGGCGAAAGTGCTCGACCGCTCGTACAACTGCCAACGTCTCCAGTTCGTACGAGTGGTATCGCGACTCAACATCAGAGGTTCGACGACTATAATACTCCACGACGTGCGGTGTATTGTCTATCCGTTGTATGAGAATCGCCCCGTATCCATCAGAGCTAGCGTCAGTGTGCAACTCTACTTGCAATTCCGGGTCAAAAATAGTTAAAACCGGCTCAGATGTAAGTATGCGTACTTATGTCGTTTCGTATTTCTTCATGCTTTTGAGTCCACGTAATAGGTCCTCTTAGCTTTGTTAGAGGGTATAATGGTCCCACGATTCGTGTGAAATTAGGAATGAATTTTCTAAAATACGAGGCTAAACCAAGGAACTGCCGGACCTGAGTGGCAGTTTTTGGTTGTGGAGCGTCTACTAATGCTTGTATTTTTCGAGAGTTTGGTCTTACCTCACCAGATTGAAGGGAATATCCTAGATACTCTATTCTTTGGGTCATGAATGTACATTTTTGGAGGTTGAATGTAAATCCAGCTTCCGTTAAGGCAATTAATAATGGTCCCACGATTCGTGTGAAATTAGGAATGAATTTTCTAAAATACGAGGCTAAACCAAGGAACTGCCGGACCTGAGTGGCAGTTTTTGGTTGTGGAGCGTCTACTAATGCTTGTATTTTTCGAGAGTTTGGTCTTACCTCACCAGATTGAAGAGAATATCCTAGATACTCTATTCTTTGGGTCATGAATGTACATTTTTGGAGGTTGAATGTAAATCCAGCTTCCGTTAAGGCAATTAAACTATCATCTAGACGCTGCAAACCTTCAGTTATGCCAGTTGAGTAGCATAAAACATCATCCATACATATGAGTGGTTTGTCTTTTAAGTGATTCAGAGCCCTAGTTATGCATCTCTGGTATACTGATGGAGCATTCTGCAACTCAAAGGGCATAGCAAGATACTCGTATTGCCCCTCAGGTGTAACGAATGCGGTCTTTTCTATGGAGTCAGGGTGCACCAAAATTTGATGGAACCCTGACGCCATATCTAAGGAGGAAAAATAGTTAGCCCCAGCGAGCTGGTCTATTTGCTCCTCGATACGTGGCAGAGGGTAGTGCTCGGGTCGCGTATTGGAATTTAATTCCCGATAGTCCACGCACATCCTATATGAGTTGTCCTTTTTCTCAACTAATAGTATTGGACTAGCAAAAGGGGAGGAACTTTCACGAATGACCCGCGTCAAGTAATTCCCGAACCTTTTCCCTGACTATAAGTTTTTCCGCCGGCGCTAGACGATAAGGGCATCGTTGTACGGTTTTGTGAGGATCTATTAAATTAATTTGACATTCGCCTGTCGTTACTCTACGGGAGGGAACACCTTCAGTAAAATAATCAGAATATTTGTTTAAAATCAATATTAGCATTTCCCTATCCTCCCCTAGTAAATCCGTGTTGATCTTAGTAAAATCCAGCTTATTTGGTTTTAAATTACAAAAGTGGCTCGTTTTCTTAGAAAAGAACGTAAGATTATCATTGTCGATTTTAACACATAAACCTTGATCAAAGATATCCCTCCCGACAATGATCGGATCAGAAATAAGCCTCTCAGGAACTACGTGAAAAGTCAAATTTACTGAGAGTTTATTAATGACTACAACGCTTTGAATTTGAGTGGTACATTGAATATCTTCACCGCCTATGCCACTTAGGTAAACGAGGTTTTTACGCACAGTACCCGCAAGTTTGTCACAAAAGCTTTCTTTTAAAAGAGAACATGATGACCCACTATCAAATAAAAAAGGGACTCGCTCACCAGAAGATGTCTCCAAGATGCTCCTGGAGGGGCGGCGCTCACACTGATGGACCTCCTTGACTGCAGTTCCACTGCCGTTCTTCTTGTCTGGACATACAGTCGTCACGTGCCCAGGCTGACCACACGTGTAGCAGGTCGGGGTCGTCCTTTTCTCCACGGCTCGTGATGAACTCGAAGTATCTTGCGACTTCGTTCCAACTTCGTCTCGACGTTTCCTACAATCGGCGATACGATGTCCAACTAACCCACAATAGTGACATTTGCCGGTGAACTTGTCCATTATACTTTATACATAAACTTACTAAAGAGGTCGACGAGTTAAACACATCGACTCAATACATATCGAACCAATATGACGACTATTTAAAACGTCTGATTATCCTAGAAGAGCGGTCTGTGAATGAAAGTGCAATTAAAGCCCTCGAAGCAAAAATAGATAACCTTGAGCAACAAGCTAGGCAATGTAACTTGGAAATATCTAACGTTCCTGAAAGGCGAGACGAGAATCTTTACACTATAATCGAGGGCATAGGTAAAAACATCAACTTTGCCATATCTCGGGATGTAATCACTACCGTACACCGTGTTCCTCACGCTGCTACGAACGAGAAGCCGAAGAATATAATTGCGAAGTTCAATACCCGTGCCCTGCGCGACAATTTCCTAAGTGCATACCGTTTAAAGAGAGGACTTACTTCCAGTCAGCTGGGCGTCTCGGGCGCATCTTTGACAGTCTACGTAAACGAGCACCTTACTCTGCAGAAGAAACAGCTTCTACGAGAAACTCGCGAAGCGGCTAAGAAATATAATTACAAGTTTGTGTGGGTCAAACACGCCACCATCCTGGCAAAGCGTTGTGAAACCTCTTCTACTATTGCAATAAAATCCGTATACGATATTCGTAAGATCACTCAAAACACTGACTAATTTTATATACACATATATATATATATTTTTTTTTTCTCGTTTGTTACTCTTTTATATTAAGACTCTTAATATGGCGAACACTCGGCATGATCTTAGTATCTACTACCAAAATATTAGAGGTGTGCGCACTAAACTAAACACTATTTACATGAACATTCTTTCTAACTGTTATGACATTATCGTTTTGACAGAGACATGGTTAATCCCTGCCATTAATAATTGCGAATTTATCGATGATCGTTACGTTGTATTTAGATGTGATCGTAACAGATCTGCAACGAATAAATCTGACGGGGGAGGTGTGCTGGTAGCTGCTTTGCGGGAATACAACCCTGTCCGTATCTCACTACCTATGCAAGGTACATTTGACAAACATTATGAACATATTGTTATCGCAATCCCTAGCAACAGCAGCGCTTCACAAAGTATCGTAAGTGCAGTCTACATACCTAATCATTCAGCGCTTGGCGTTTATAACTTACATTTTGAGAATATGGACTTTATAATAAACTCGACAAATGTAGATGGGTTGCTGCTGCTAGGAGACTATAACATACCAATTGCCCAGTGGACGAAAGTTGATCCCTGTCTAGACTCCTTAGCGTGCCTAGGCACCTCTTCTATCTGCCAACGCTTAAGAGACTTCCTGACTGTTCACGATTTGAAGCAATATAATCACATTACTAATTCAAATGGCCGCATACTCGATCTTCTCTTCTCTAATAATATTTGCTGTGTTTATAAACCTGACCATGAGCTACTACAGGCTGATAATCACCATCCTCCATTTTTTACCTTGCTTCCTTTTAATATTAATGTTAATTTTATACCACCACAATATACCACAAGATTTAATTTCCGTAAGGCTGAGTATCAGCATATTAACCAAGATATTGATTCAATTGACTGGGGCTCGGTTCTGGAGGGCAATTCTGCTGAAGAAAGCGTAGAAGTTTTTTATAACTACATATATGGTATAATAAAAAACCGTGTACCTCTCGCAAAGCCTAAAAACCCAAATTTCCCTATTTGGTTTTCCAAAGCTCTCATTCGTATTTTCAATTATAAGAAGAGAGCCTGGTGTAAGTGGAAAAAGTATGAAAACTTATCAGACTACGAAGTATTTTCTTCTTATAGAGCTCGCTTTAAAGTAGAATGTAACAAATGCTATCTCATTTACATGAAGAGTGTCGAGGACAGTATTCCCCTTAACGTTAAACATTTTTGGACTTACATAGCTAACCGTCGGGGCAAGTCGGGTGTCCCAGCTCGTATGTTTTATAAAAATGATACATCTAGTGACCCTTACAAAATATGTAACCTTTTTTCAACATTTTTTCAGTCCGTCTATGAACCGACATGTCTTAGTCCTGGCTGGTGCCCGACACCTGAGCAATCTGACGCTGGCCTCACCTCTCTCCATAACTTATATTTCAGCCTCCCTCTGGTTCGCAAACAGTTACAGCTGTTGGACATTACTAAAAGCCAAGGACCTGATGGAATACCACCTTGCTTTCTAAAATGGTCTGCAGATACTATTTGTAAACCAGTAACATTAATATTCAATAAATGCATTCAGGATGGCATATTTCCTTCTGTCTGGAAAAATGCAAATTTAGTTCCTGTCTATAAAAGTGGCTCCAGACAAAATGTCGAGAATTACAGACCTATCTCTTTACTTTGTGCTTTGGCTAAGCTTCTTGAAAAACTTGTCCATCTAAAAATTTATCCTTTTATTCAACAACAATTAATTCCTGAGCAACACGGCTTTGTCAAAAATAAATCTACTGCTACTAACTTAATGATATTTACGAATCACTTGTTTAATAATATGGATGTGAGAGCTCAAACAGACGCCGTCTATACAGACTTCAAAAAAGCTTTCGATAGAGTTGATCACAGAATATTACTTAACAAAATTGCATACAACGGCATTAGAGGCAACTTGCTGCGCTGGTTTCAGTCTTATATCTATAACCGCAATCAAACTGTGGTGAGCAATGGGTACCACTCTGATACCTTCCTTGCTACCTCCGGTGTCCCTCAGGGATCAATTCTTGGCCCTTTGTTGTTTTTAATTTACATCAATGACATCGGAGACTGCTTTCATAATAGTGATTTTCTATTGTATGCTGATGACCTCAAAGTTTATAGGAAAATCGTAACGATCGATGATTGTTATCTTCTACAACATGATTTAAATAGATTATCTGCCTATTGTGATACAAATAAATTGAAATTAAGTATAGCTAAGTGTAGGTACATGAATTTCACCAAAAATAAAAACATTGTTAGTTTTAATTATTCTTTATGCAACGAATTACTTCTAAGAGAGACTCAGATCTGTGACCTGGGTATCCTATTGGACTGCAAACTGCACCTAAATCTGCACATTGATAAGATCATTGCTAAGGCATTTCAAATGTACCATCTTGTAATGAGATCATCCGTAGATTTCAAGCGGCCAGCCACTTTCATACATCTCTTTAATTCTTTGATTCGACCACAAATTGAGTACGCCTGCATGATATGGGATCCATACTATGCTAAATATAATCTTGCTATAGAAAAAGTACAGCGCAAATTCTTAAGATCAATGCAGTTTAGATGTCATACGGAACATATTTCATACACTCATTCCCTAAAACAGTTCAACCTTTTAACCTTAGAATCAAGGCGTCTGTTGCTTCAAACCATGATGCTTCATGATCTGTTGCACAACAAGATTGACTGCTCAGACCTAGTTAATAATATATTTTATGTAGTGCCCAGAACAGTTATTCGACGGGAGGCACGCGCTTACCCGCTTTTTGCCACGACACCTTGTCGTTCCAACGCGGGTGAACGGGCGCCTCTCCATAGACTAGCTAAGATTTACAATGAACATTTTGTGAATTTGGATATATTCGCTTTAGATCGTCAAAAATTTAAGAAATATTTAGTGAATAGTTTACATTTGCGGGATGTTTAGTGTCTTTTCTTTTTGTTTGTTTACGTAATAATTGTATCTAGTACTATTTGTTTTAGTTTAAAATAAGTACAGCCTCTTTTTTCTCTTACTGTCTTCTTCTTTGTGTTTTTGTAACTTGAGTATTTTGTCTACACTGTATCAATAACCTAGGTAATCTGTGGAAACGTTGTGGATTGTACATTTACCTCCTCCTAATGTAATCTTAGATGTAATAGATAATGTACAATTGTTTGTTTTCCCTAACAAAATAAATAAATAAATAAATTATACGGGCACGTTTTGCTTCAGGTTCTTGGACTTCCGTATCCGTGCGTCGCTTAAGCGATACTCCACCAAGTATTCGAAATAACTGTGCTCGAGTAGTTACTGTTTGTGCGTTCAATTCGCGACGTATCAAGCTGTCCTTCTGGCACAACACGGATGTCGCAAATCCAGTAATTACCTTTTCAGGCATCGTACTTTCAGGTATTCGTTCGATGAGATTCCATAACCGAAGAGCAGATTCGGACGCAGTCTCTTTAGCACCTATTTGGAAGCGTAACACATCTTCGAAATAGTCTTGCAGAAGTTTGGGTTTTGAAAATCTTGCAATTAGGATTTCTTTTACCGATTCCCATGTAATGGTGTCTAAATTAATCTTTTTCAAACACGTTGCTGCACGACCTTTCAGCGCCTCCGTCAGCGCCATCAGTAAATTAACACCTTCCAGATTTTTATTTTGCACAATCAAATCTGTCACTTTACACCATCCATCAATGTCAGAGTCGGGCTCATCCGGATCAAACTTTAACGAACAAGTGTCATTGTCGAAACGATAGTGAATCGTATGTTTGTGAATAGAAGCTGGTACAAAAAAAAAATGCTGCCCCCAGGGTTGACACTTTGCTGGTGGGTCAATACTGTTGGACTTATTATGTATGCAAATGTGAATCAAATTCCAACCCACAGAGACAGAGTAATTCAACGTTATATAACACTGCAACAATACACTTTTGCTTGCATACATTTTTTGTGTATATTATTTTTGCTCGTTAGAAATGTTGTTTTAAGGACTCACTAAATAATTAGTTGAATAATGAATTAATAAAACGACATAGTTATTTAATAACCATTTATTTTCGAACAAGTTATTTTAAATGTTTTTCATCACATCATTCTCACCAAATGCGTATTATAAATCATTTTCATCGATTACAATACTGTCTAAAAACTGTGCTGGATGGTCAATATTTTTATAACGGGCGTACGCCAAAAACCATACGATAGACATTACATGCGCATACGTGCCCAAAGTACGTCTGCCGCTCTTACATGAACAATAATAATGATTTAGAGCCTCCAACCCAAGGTGGTCTGAGTTTACAAGAATATATGTGTGATAAATCCGGCTTCGGGTGTGCCTAGATTGGACTTTACCTCTTAATAGCCAGAAGTTATCACCTGTTATATTGTAATTATTTAAAAGATTATTCAAATCATGATTTTCTCTGTACACTTCTATTGTATATACGCCATTACGAGCGTGTTCACTGTAATAAGTCCTGGCCAGTTTTATTTGGTATGTTCCTAACGCAAATATAACAAGTTCATCCTCAGACAACCTTGGAAATTCTCTTACATCAGGTAATTCTGCAGACATACTTTGAAACGGAATTCGCCGGCTATTGAGGTTATGATCAATCACATACTGTGCGAGACAGTTTTCAATATTGATTCTATTATTAATTCTCTCCATAAAAGCAGAAGCATTAACGTTATCAGTGATTGGGTCGTGGAAAGCATTTGTAATGGCCGCGGCATTCCTAAAATCATCCTGCATGTGAGGCAGAGCTCTGTTAAAATAATCTTGCCTGAATATCTTAAAATCTCTCTTGAAGCGGCCATTTACTACTTCCACGACCCATCGACAAATCGTCACTAATCGAGACTTATTTGCGTCAGCCGTTGACAATTGAGTTTCGCCTCTTGAAACTGATTTAGGCATATGGGCATCATAGCCACAAGACTCTACGTTTGGTACGGCATCTCGGAAACCTCTATCCAAAATGAGAACATCTCCTTCTTGGAAAAACCAATTAAACACACAATTCTCACCATCAATTATTTTATTTAAAATGGTAGCATCGGATGTAGTCGCTGAATAGGGACCTGCTACTTCAATTATATAGCCATCACAACAGACTACCACCGGATAACCTGTATGATATGATCAGTCATTGTCTTCCACTCCTCTGGAGTTATGATTTCAAATGATTCTTTTATAACCCTCTCTAACTCCACTGCGGCTAGGTCAATATTTTTACTTGCCACTTTACGTTTAGCCAAACTCCATACCAGCTCAATGGCGTTTAGATCGCAGTGGTTTTCTGCTTCAGAAGTTCATCAGCTTCATATATGTACTGGTTCTGGTGTGTTTTGTTAGGAAACATAGGATCTCTGCTTTTGTGTGTTATTCTCCAAACGGAATATCATTCAAAGTAAGCCATTCTCTTCTGTAATTTTTTGCGATTTTGTGTTGTAGGGGCTTTATTTACAATGATTGAATGGTAACTGGTGTTATTCATAACTGTTACACTCGGCTCATTTAAATTGGGTATAAGCTTTTCTTAAAAAAATATATAAATAAAGTTTACAGCAATCATATCGTGGTGGTAGTACGCCATTTTCGATTTAGTGCTAAAGACTAAGAATGAGTTTGAAGAAGAGAGACCGCGATCGGTGGGGATGAGACATTGGCCGTAGAGCTTGATGGTAATATAGCGGAGTTTGAACGCGAAGTACTGGACCTCGAACCAGAAGGTGAATTAGAGCTTGAGGATGAATTGGAGCTAAAAGATGAGTCAGGTCCATAGCAAAAGGAACAAAGCCAGGATCTACTTTGGTACGATTTTTGTCATAAACTTTATGCTCTCTCGCTTCGTTTTTACGAATAATCTGTAAATCATACTCTTCTTTACGATGTTGCTACTCTTGCTCTGGCCTATTCTTGAATTGAATACAATGGTCACATTGATCCTGTTTATGGCATGTTATCCAGTCATTGGAGGTGGCCTGATACACCGGATGCCAGCGCCACAGTCAAAGCAGCCTCCAAAACTGTCACTATGTATCCCGGTAACGGGTTTGTGTCATCCCTAGCGATGGACGCTCCGTTGGAAAAAAGCCCCGCTACCACTGTGTTGAGAGTGTGGACGGCTTGATTGGCTTTGCTGGTTAGCCGGGAGACCTTCAATGCCCCCCACTCACCTGGACGCCGCACAGTGGGGTATTTGAGCGGTCTGGCCGGCCAAAACTTTTTCTTTATTTTAATCAATGATAATAGTGCTTATAGGTGGATTTATATCATTACAATAGATTTTTAAGGATTTATATGAAAAAAAAAAACATTTTTACTATACCTAGTGTCATCTAATGTATTAAATAATTAATATTATTACAATGTCTGAGCAACACGATAAACTACTAACTACTTAATAGTAGAAAACCACGCTTCTTCATCTGAAGAACCGTAGCCTGACATCGTATCTGATGATGACTCATCATCATCATGTACGATGTCAGGCTCAGAGGAAAGTAACAAATCTATCGTTTTTTTTAAATTGAATTTTCTGCCATCATAACAGTAAAAAGGTGTCTTCGAGTCATAACTTGGATATTTGACGACCCTAGAACAAAAAAGTGATTATTTATAGCAATAAATAAGAAATCGAAATTTTTTGTTTATTTTCTAGTCGGCTACATTAAGCTATATTTTCAAAAACCGGATCCAATTTCTAACAGCCTTCTGGAGCGCCAAGACTCAGTCATTTTGATTACGATGCCCGACTCCGTGTACACTCTCTCGAGCACCTCCAGAAACTGTGTGGTGTACTCCTCGGCAGTGAGGCCCCGAGCTGAGAGGTAATCTTTGGACGGTATCCTTAGTACAATCATTTGGTTATCTCCCTGACCCAGTAGAGATGCTGTTGTGTCGCATATGTGTGCAGCAATTAGGATGATAAGAATGGTGGCCAGGATCCATCCCTTCTGGTGCAACCGTTCAAATCGTTCCGTTCAAATCATCTTTTCATCATTTACATCGAACAGAAAATCGCGAAAATCGACTTGTCTTACACACACCGCTAAGTTTCGTTATAAAGAACCGCGTATTTAGGAACCCTTTTCATGTTTAATTTTACCTTAGCCGAACCCTTTCCGACGCCTTTATTTATTGATTCCTTTACATAATCATGACATTTCGATTTTCAATTCAATTCAAAGTAATTCATTTCAATCCATTTTAGATCATATTACATTTGAAATAAAATAATATAAAATTATAATCACAATAAATATATATAAAAATAATTAATAAATAATATAACTTAAATTTACATTCTAAAATTAATCAAATTAAAATCATAAAATAAAAATAATTAATAATACGCCTGCCTTTGAGTCATTTGTTTGTTTGTCATTACATTAATCATATAACAATGTTTAATGTACTGACAATCAAACCTGTTCGCAAATACGCTCAGGATGGTGTTGGAGGTGGTCCGGAGCCTGCGCCCCAGAGATGCGCACAATATGCATATCAAAATATTCCTTTTCGATCCATACTTTCAAGACAAAACAACAACATCTTACATACCTACACTCACATAAAAAAAGTTTCTAGAACAAATATTGTCAAAAATGTTAGTATGCTTATATTCTATATCGACGGTTAAGAGGAAGTAGGGTATAAGCGACAAAAAATGAAATGTTCAGGAGAGCCGTTCAAAGTTTTAAATTTTAGAAAAACTGACGTATTTTTGTCATTTATTAATTTTTTTTGCTAGGGTTTATACGCCAAAAAGTCATCTTAGAGCCATGAGAGTAAGCGCATTCGAAAGAGCGGAAAATCTTCCGTAGGATGGCATATATAACTCATTTTTGACCAAAATGTCGCTTATGCCCTACTTCCTTTTTACCGTCGATATATATATTCATGAACACAAAAATCCCTTTATTTTCTCTAATTGGATTCTAATTAGAATTGTAACTGCTGTAACATCATTTTCTAGTTAGATCCTAGTTAAATACACAAAGTTTTAGTTAATTATACGTCAAAAAGAACGTCACATTTTCAAAATGTAATTACATAACAGAGATCGCTAACATTCTGGATTTTTGACTATTCCCAAATCCTTGCAAATTAAAATCTAATGTTACTAAAAGTTACTAAACTTAAAAAATAACTTAACAACACTAATTAACATCATTAAAAACTTATTAACAACTGATAACAGTGAGATAAATCCTTGTCAAAACTCTGATCAAGCGAAATCTTATTGGAACCTTACTTGTATTGCTATTCTAGATCGGCCAGACCAGCGAACCAAAAAGGCAGCGTACGTCAAAAATCGGGTCGAACTGTCTCTAGGACCCTGTAGCCGTTAGGGTAGAACCTGCTGCTCAGAGGGTTCACACTACTAAATCAAAGAGCGATAAGATTTAGTGAATATATTTTAGAGTAAGAACTTTACATGACGAAGTTAAAACTAGCCCTGCTTCTATTCTATATAAAAATACTTTAATAAAATATTTGACGTTTGCTTGGATGTTCGAAAGGAATAAATTGACAGTTATGACCAGCCTGCCCTATCGTAGGTACCGACCTCCTCACAGGGGTTCCCGTCCCAGCCGCCGCGGGAGACGCCCCGGGCGTCGTGAGCCGCGTGACGACTCCCGGCCACCGTAGGCGCGGGCGGGCCTGCGGACGGCGAGTAATGGGTAGCTCGCCGTCCGATCAGGACCAGGCCCGTGCTGGACGGCGCGTATGTGTTCCACGCGCGCCTCGAAGAGTCTGACACTCCCTTCCGCTCCACCCAGAGCGGGAGGGGTCATTTGATGATTTCCCAAACATAAAAAAAAACCATACATGGTTTAAGAACAAACTCATTTGACATTATGTGTATCAACAGAACTAACTAGCTTTTGCATTTGTAATTAATTGGATTGAGTTGATTAATTATAAATACTTAACAAAACTTGCCTTTTTTGATTCCTTTGATAATTTGTCCTCAAGTTATCAATCTTTTTTTTACAGTTTTAATGGTTGCTTTATTATCATTATAAACACTCAATAACACATTGTACCCGTCGTTTCTGATATGTTTAGTCATATACATAGTTTGGATCACTTTTGTTCCAAAGATAAGGCATGTCCATACATAATTCCAATATATTTTGAATCACCTCCTTTTCTGTAGTCATTTTATTTTGCGTACTTAATAAACTGCATAAGACGATTAAAACCTTTATCGTCGACAACAGAAATTGATTGGTTGTCTACTGCTATAATTTCAGAAATTAAATTCGTAATCGGAACTGATCTGGGGTCGTCTATTTTCCATTTGGAAATAAATGAATCTTCTAGTGTGCTTTGAGTTGTTGCAAAAGTTTTAGGATTTGAAGGTTGAGCACCACTGGTAGACGGTTGGATGACATGTGCAGCCGCAGGCTCCTGCTGCATCGTCTCGTCAGTTGGAGAACTTTGGGTTACCTGACGCACAGATCTGTCAAGACGGGTGTTTCAATTTTATGTGGGTTGCTCAAAGCTGAGGATGAAGCCTTTCGGCCGCTGCCTCCCCGCGAAAGTATTTTTTCGCAAATCGTACATTTCACTTTGCTGCGGTTTCTTCACTTTCCCGAAAATAAGTCCATATAGTCGATCTCCTTCTTGCGCTCATTTTTAGGTAGGTACACAACAATTAATGAAGTAGACTTTTCAAATAAAAAATAACCATAACAACCGCACGTGGTTAAGTTTTACTCCTTACTGGATGATGCAATAACCAGCGTGACCATCTTGTAAATGGAGAATCTGCCACACACTGGGCAAAAAATCTGCCAAAATCTACCACACTTGGTGCAAAAATTGCCAAAAATATGCCTTCATGGAAACGGAAAAAATACACAACGAATTCAATTAAATTTCTTTAATCAACCAAAAAAATTAATAATTTTCTTATGCATTATCCGCATATGCCTCCAAATTTTCGTTATTTTCGCTGTACATAGATTTTGACGACATCTTTTTGCTAAAATGGTCTACTAAGCGAAAAGGTAAATTGTGTTCCACTAGTATAGCACATTTTGTTCCGCCTCCTTTTCTAATGGAGCTTTGTTAAAAAACTGTTGAACCTGAAATAGTTTAATAAAATTATTCATTTTAAAAAATCTCTGAAGAATCTGATTACCTATAATATTTATACTTATTTTAAAGTACTTACCGATGATTGGCCACTATACCCAATGCTCTTTTAAAGAAGATAATCTGGTAATTAATTTACAGTTGCAAGCTTTACAGAATGCAACGTCCTGGTCATCCTTATGCTTTATATACACGAAGACACTGACACTCAACAGAAATGTCGACACTAGTGTCAATTGCGTCCACACGGTAAGTAATGTTTTTCTGTCGACATTGGTGTAGACATCTAGTGTACCGGTTCAAGTGTATTTGCCGTCTACACGAATCATGGAAACATATCTGACACTGACTGCAATTCAGTGTGGTACATTCCATCGCCATGAATCGACGTGCTGCTGCTGCGATTGTCGCGATATGTGTTTCTATTAAAATGCGTCATCGTAAAAAGAGATCTATATGGATTAAAGGAAGAGCAAGTGAAAATGAAGATCCAGAATGTTACAAAAAACTTTATTCGAATGAAGCACGAAGACTTTCAATATTTATCTAACAAGATTTCACCTGCCATTAAGAAGCAAGATAAGAATATGAGGTTAGCTATAAGTGTGGAAGAACGTTTGGCGATAACATTAAGATTTTTGGCGTCAGGTGAATAACATTTTTACACCATAATAATATCTATTTTTTTTATAAACATACAGATCGAATTGATAACATACCTTTTACTTTATTTGTTTCAGGAGATTCGTATCGATCGCTTTCATACCTATTTCGAGTACCACAACAAACGATCTCCAAAATAATACCTGAATGTTGCGAAGCTATCTACAGATTTCTAAAACAGGACTACATGGAGGTAAGTAGAATAAAAAATATTTATATTTAATTAATATAGGAACACATTTTTGTTTATTTATATGAAAGGTACAAAGTTGACCAATTAACAATCACAAACTTTCATACGTCATATTTGTGTCTTCTGTAGATTCCCATGTCACATTTAGCATTGGAGTCAAAGGAGCGGATGATTGAGAAGTAGAAGGAAGTGAATACTGATCGGATTCATCCAGTTCCTCCATGTCCAAAATAATCCGTTGGATTTTACGCTTTAATTCTCTTTTTCGAGCTTCTTACCTCATATTCCGGATCGCAGCAGCCACGAAATCACCAAAAATGGCAGCATCATCCGATTTGTCTAAGAAGTTTAACGCGCGCTCTAAAGCTTCGTCTTCCTTCTTCCTTTTTTTAGAGGTTCGTTGAGATTGAGAGAGTGCACCGGCGGACCGGAGGGGAGTAGCCATTGCGTTTTTTACCGATACAAAACTGTCTGTAATTTTTTGCGGGGGGAAATCACACATTCTCAAATTCTCACACAAAAACATTCTATGTCACTACGAAACTCACACTATGACAATTGAAAAATACACTAACAATTTCACACACAATTTAAACAATCCGTGTCATAATAGTATAGTAATATGACGCAACTACACTAACAAGTCCTTACACCCGTAGTTGTACAACTGTCGATACGCATTATCGATAAATTCAAGAGCTCGGTTAGGGAAATTAGCTTTAAAAAGTTATTCAAAGGCAGATATTATTATTGACTTTATTTATTATGTACTGCAATAATCAAATAACATATAACAAATAAACTTAACATTTTTTTTTTAAACTAATCCTTTTTAAAAACCTGTGATAAGATACTGATACGGAACTATCACTGGTTTTTAAAATGGATTAATTTTCTATAAATATGACGAATACATTTTTAGGGGTTTGTTTTTTTTCATTAAAAAAGAAATTCTTGTATCAGCATATTTTTACATTATGAATCTTGCTAATTCCAAGTTATGATTTGTAAAATCGTTTTCGTGTGAATGGTAACTGATTGAGGGAAACAAGTCTTTGCCAATAAATTGTTTTAAGGAGCGTGTCACAACTTCATGTGTGGTACAAGATCGTGTAGGTTTATTGTAGGTTTAAAGATATTTATTCTCAAAAAAGACACAAAGTCACTTACATGAGAATAATGCTTAAAATATAAATTATGTATGGTTCGTCACAGACGTCACGGTAGCAATATTATGATACACCCATCCAATGCATTCAGCTTTAAGGACGGGTGTTATTTGTGATTAAATAAGCAGCTAATTGAGTTTTGAATGCATTGAATGAGTGCAACTTTTTTATACATGAGGGTATTTTCTTATATAATTGTGCTCCTTCAAAAGTATTTTTTTTTTTTCCAAACTTAGTTCTCATCTTCGGTAAAATCAGAAAACTAGCTCGGCGACTGCTACGTTGGGTTACTTGTTTTACTTTAATAAACGATATGTTAGTCTGTATACCTTTGTTAAGTGCCTTACGAATGAAAATACATGTATTGTAGATATATAACTGTCTAATGTTCATTATTTTGGTTTCTTCATAAACTTTGCACGTTGATGTTAAATATGGATAGTTAAAAATCATTTTTATTAATTTGTTATTGTCGTCACTTAAATGTCTTCTTGTTTCTTTTTCACAAATCCGGCATAAAAGTACCTATTACCTCTTTTGAGGCATACAGTAACTTTCCTTTGCTTTTCTGGTGAATTAAACTTTTTTCATCAATCGGCCCCCGCAAACCTTTGATGCACGTATTGTTGTATTAAACAGCCTTTGCAAGACTTCAGAAACAAAATAATATGCGACCGATCGAGCCCTACTAAATACATCTTAAAATAAAACAAAAATGTTTTGCTTCAAAACATGTTTATTGAATAATCCCGATATTAGGTACATTTATCTGGTCTTTTCTTTCTTGAATGTTGCTTCCAGGGTTTCCGAACAATGAGTTTGGAATGTACAAGTTTCTTTCAGCAACTTCTTCCCTTGAAATGTGGTCCAAGCCCAGATGTTGTGGCACAAAGTGTGCCACCATTACATCTCTTGCTTTAGTAATATATAAGCACACTGACCAATCAGTGTGCTTCTGCTTATATTTAATAATGTCGAAGTCCTTTCATCGGAGTCGCCTGTACGAAGTTTCATTAAATATGCTCCAAGTGCAATGGCACGCTTATGAAAATCAGGCAATTACTTTTTATAAGTAAGTTTTCACAAAGAGTTTTACACGTCAATCATATTTTTAGAACTAGATGAGGTCTGAGTTTCTTATCTGACTACTCTGATAAGAAAGGCCGAAACAAACTCAGAGGTCACAGTCTCTTTTCAAAATCAAAATCAAAAGTCATTTATTCAAACTAGGCTGAGAATCAGCACTTTTCGAACGTCAAAATTACATAAGACAGTCCCCCAAAAACGCCCGCCCTTCACCACTTCCTAGTGCTTTCGCTGGGGAGAAGAAGTGGCGCAACAAACTCCCCAGCAGCACAGCTGTCTGTTCAGTTATAAAATACTCGACTGTATACAAAACTAGACCTGCAAAGTATCTAATTAACATTACAGGACACAGAACATTCAATAAAATTATTTGCCATATGTTAGCTTTTAAAGTTCAGACATAATCTTGGTCAGGTTATATGAAAACCATGTGTGTCTGAGATGGTCTTTTGAGGAAAGAACTACACAGATTGAGAGGACCTGTCCAGTCAGTGCACGCATTTGTCAGAAATCGTACAGCTCAACTTAAAACTAAAGGAGCTCAACGATGAATTGTCACGTAAACGGGAGGTGTTTTTTCTTTTCTAAAAAGACTAGCTTTGTAGAACATCTTGATAACTCTTTTTAACAAGTAATTTAAAAATAAGAGAAAGTCTAATAATCATCTTTCGTCATTCATCAAAAACCTTTTTATTTAAACATTTTTTTTTCAATGTATTAACACTTTGCAAATATTTTCTTCAAAGGTCACTCTATTTCCATTTTTGATCAACTCGCTAACTGAGAGAAGATTAGTAGTGAGGTTAGGAATACACATCACACTTTGCACAGTAATATCGTGCTCTGAACTATCCACTATGGTTGTCAATCTTGTCTTTCCTGAGCATAGTACTGGTACTGTTGTTTTATTAGCTACTACAATTTGTTTTACTGCCGGGTTATAGGATATGTCTGACAATCGTTCCTCATTACAAGTCATATGTGCGCTGGCACCTGAATCAACATACCAATCAGTTTTCTTGTATGTTGAATTTGAGAAAAAACCACTGAAGACTGCGCTTTCTTTATCTTTTCCTTTTAAATTGCACTGGTTTTTATAATGTCCAGTTTTTTTTACATCTGTAGCATCAAATCGTCTTGAAAGGTTTCGGTGACGTTGTTGACTTTGATGTTTCTGCATTGTTGGTGTTGCCTGTTAATTTATTTTATTTACTTTATTTACAAAAATCAATCTAGTCGATTCTGGAATAATCGATATGTTATAGATACTTATTTAAAAAAATTTATAAATATTTTTTTAACTGTCATCTATAATATTCTTCAATTGTTTGTTTGCGCTCTAGAAAAGATGGACGTATAACCTTCCTAGTGACTTTTAATATTGGCTTTAATATACTTTCAGTTATAAAAGTCTTTAGCTCGTTTTCTTGAAGTGCTTTATCCTAGTTTTCAATAGGTTATGGGCCCAGGTTACGTTTTTACTGCAATATAAGTGTATAAAAATAAGTCCGCTACGAAATTTTTAAAATGGATAATTTAAAAACCAAACGAAATATCAAGCCATTCGATGGGGAAAAATACAGTATCTGGAAGTTCAGAATACGGGCATTGTTAAGTGAACTGGATCTGATAAAAGTTATTGACGAAGACCCGATAATTGGATGCAACTTGTGGGAGAAAAATAACCGGATAGCAAAAAGTGTTATCGTCGAGTATTTATCGGATTCCTACCTCGGTTTTGCGAAAGAAGACAGTACGGCGAGAGAAATTTTGAAAAGTTTGGATGTTTTGTATGAACGGAAAAGTATTGCTACTCAATTGGCTTTACGAATAAAATTGTTGTCTTTAAAACTGCAAGGTGACGTCATACTTATAAAACATTTTACGATTTTTGATGATTTGATCACCGAATTGTTAGCCGCCGGAGCGAAGTTGGAAGAGACTGATAAGGTAGCTCATTTGTTGTTCACCCTACCCGCAACTTATGATGGCGTGATAACTGCGATCGAAACTTTATCGGAGGATAATTTAACGCTAGCATTTGTTAAAACAAGGCTTTTGGATCATGAAGTCAAGTTGAAAAATGAGTCCAGTGATACCAGCGTCAAAGTTTTGCAAATTGAGCGGAAAATTGGACAGGAATTTTGAAAAAGAAAATTCGATCATTCTCAAAATAATAAAGGGAATAATAGCTACAACCAGAAAGATAACAAGCAGAAGAAGAAGTATCAGTTCTTGAAGTGTCATCACTGTGGCCGCAAGGGGCATGTGAAAAGCGACTGCTTCTACTTCAAAAGAGCTCAACAACAGCAGCAGCAAAAAAATACGGAAAGGACAAGGACGGTTCAGGCAGTTGAGATCAGTGGACGACCATCCACGTCGAGCAATTTTTCTGGATTTGCTTTTATGATGGGAGACTATCAAGCGGATAATGATGGAAGCAAAGTTACTTTCCTGTTGGATTCTGGAGCATCGGACCATATTATAAACCGAGAAGATCTTTTCATTAGTCACACCGTTTTGCAAACGCCATTAAAAATGTCTATTGCTAAAAATGGTGAATATATTTCAGCGACCAAAAAGGGAATGATGTATGTGACCAGCAACATGGGCGTTCAAGGAGTTTTAGAGGACGTGCTCTTCTGTGCTGAGGTACCATACAACCTGCTTTCTGTATCAAAAATGCAACGTGCTGGGTTGACAATCATTTTCGACCAGCAAGGAGCCCAAATACGTAAGGATAATAAAACCATTATGCAAGGTATGTTAAAAAATAATTTAATTACTGTAGACTTAATGACATCTGTAAATAAGTGTCAATCTGTTGCTCAAGTATGCAGTAATAAAAATATGTACAAATTATGGCATCAACGCTTTGGTCATATTAGTAAAAATAAATTCATTGAAATTAAAAATAATGAAATGGTTGATGACACCAGCCAAATTGAAACTGTAATGCCAGATGACGAGTTGTGTGAGGCCTGTATAAATGGGAAACAGAGTCGACTTCCATTCAATCAGGTTAAAGATAAAAGTCATGTTAAACGGCCATTATTTATTGTGCACTCAGATGTTTGTGGACTTATTACTCCCCCAACTAACAACAACAAAAACTACTTTGTACTTTTTGTTGATGAGTATACGCATTATTGTGTTACGTACCTATTAACCTATAAATCTGACGTGTTCGCTGTTTTTAAAGATTTTGTGGCTAAAAGCGAAGCTAAGTTCAATTTAAAATTAGTCAACTTATACTGTGATAATGGTGGCGAATATCTATCGACTGAAATGAAAAGTTATTGTGTAGAGAGAGGGACATCTTATCATTTAACCGTTCCAAGAACACCACAGTTAAATGGGGTTTCTGAACGTATGGTTAGAACCATTACTGAAAAAGCTCGTTCCATGATAAGCGGTGCTCAATTAGACAAAGCGTTTTGGGGCGATGCAGTATTGACTGCTGTTTATTTAATTAATTTGACCCCAACTAAAGCTTTGAAAATTTCAAAAACACCATTCGAAATGTGGCATGATAAAAAACCTCAAATTAAATTTTTGAAAGTATTTGGTTCAACTGTTTACGTTCATAATAAAATCAGTAAGACCAAGTTTGATGAAAAATCATGGAAAGGGATACTAGTGGGTTATGAACCAAACGGCTATAAAGTTTGGAACCCAGAATGCGAAAAATACGTAGTAGTCAGGGATGTTATTGTTGATGAGACTGGTTTTCTTCAATCCAGGTCAGACCTCAAGTCTGAAGGGAATACTAAAAATTCTCACGGCAAAACTGATGATGTAATATCTAAGTCAGTGCCGGTAAAGTCTCATAACTCTGACAGTTTAATATCAGATAAATCTGATAGGCACGAGTGTCCTACTAAAATTCGCAAATTAAACCATGATAATTCAATTGAATCGGAGCAAATACTTTCTGATAACACAGATAATAATTCTGAGGTTAGAAGAAGCAATAGGCTCAAAAATCGTCCAACTATTTCGTATAATGAAGACGATGATGAGGATTACATTTTGTGTGCTCAGTCTATTCTATGTAAAATACCAAATTCATTAGAAGAGATCAAAACTCGAGACGATAGATCTCAGTGGGAAAGCGCAATTAAGGACGAAATAAATTCTCTAAAGTTAAATAATACTTGGACTTTCGTACCAAGACCTGAAAATAAAAACATTGTCGATTGTAAATGGATATTCACTATAAAAAATGATAAATTTGGAAAACCTATAAGATACAAAGCACGACTTGTTGCAAGGGGTTTCAGTCAAGAATACCTCATGGACTATAATGAAACTTTCGCACCTGTAGCAAGAATAGCTAGTTTCAGATTTATACTTTGTTTTGCGAATCAATTTAATTTGCTAGTTCATCATATGGATGTCAAAACCGCCTTCTTAAATGGCGAATTAAAGGAGGATATTTATATGAAAGTCCCTGAGGGTATCTCTTGGACAAGAGTGTGTAAATTAAATAAAGCACTTTACGGGCTGAAACAGGCAGCTAGGTGTTGGTTTGAAGTTTTCGAACGATCTCTTAAAGAAGAAGGTTTTCAAAGTTCTTCAGTCGATAGGTGTATATATTTGCTAGACAATGGAAATGTACTTAAAAATATTTATGTAGTTCTATATGTAGATGATTTAGTTATAGCATGCGCTGATATTGAAACAATGAATAATTTTAAAAGGTATATAATGAGTAAATTTAAAATGACTCATTTAAAAGAGATAAAATTATTTCTTGGTATAAAAATTACAAGGCATGCAAATGAGATAACATTAGATCAAAGTGCATACATAAACACGATATTAAATAAATTTAATATGCACGATTTTAAACCTGTCAAAACACCCATTGAAAGTAAACTTAATTATGACGCATTAAACTCTGAAGAAAAATACAATGCTCCATGTCGAAACATTGTAGGATGTTTAATGTATGTCATGTTATGCACTCGTCCAGATTTAAGTATTAGCGTTAATATACTGAGTAGGTATACGAACAAAAATAATAAAGAACTCTGGCAATGTCTTAAGAGAGTGCTTAGGTACTTGAAAGGTACTGTTGATTTAAAATTAAGTTATAAAAGATGTGCCTACAATAATATTCTATGTGGTTATGTAGATTCAGATTGGGGTGGCAGTGATTCAAACGATAGGAAAAGTACAACTGGGTATTTATTTAAGCTCTTCGAGCACTGTTCTATAACCTGGAGTACAAAGAAACAAATGTCAGTTGCTGCCTCTTCAACAGAGGCGGAATATATGGCATTATATGAAGCTGTTAGGGAGGCATTATGGCTTAAATCACTAGCAGCTAGTATTAAGATTGATATTGATAAACCTATCATAATCTATGAGGATAACAATGGCTGTATAAGCATTGCAAATAATCCAACCAATCATAAACGTACAAAACATATTGATATAAAGTATCATTTTTCTAGAGAAGAGATTGAGAAAAATGTGATAAAATTAAATTACATTCCAACAGGTCAGCAGTTAGCAGATGTTTTGACCAAGCCATTACCTTCTATCACTTTTCAAGAGATGAGAAGCAAGATGGGCTTAGAATAAGACTGATCGTTTTTTTTTGTTTTCATTATTTTAATTATTATTAAATAATGGTCTGATTAAGGTTTTCTGGGTTTCCCTTAATCCTTAGCAACAAATGTTGGACCATCAGATGTATTTCCCAGCAAACACTAGGAAGTGAATATGTTCCAGTCAATTAGGTATTTACTTTGATTTATTTTATTTGTACAATTGGTAGATTAATTTTTGAGAGGGCGTGTTAATTTATTTGATTTACTTTATTTACAAAAATCAATCTAGTCGATTCTGGAATAATCGATATGTTATAGATACTTATTTAAAAAAAATTATAAATATTTTTTAACTGTCATCTATAATATTCTTCAATTGTTTGTTTGCGCTCTAGAAAAGATGGACGTATAACCTTCCTAGTGACTTTTAATATTGGCTTTAATATACTTTCAGTTATAAAAGTCTTTAGCTCGTTTTCTTTAAGTGCTTTATCCTAGTTTTCAATATTGCCAACCTTGCTAACTTGCTTTTTGCGCTGCCAACGATTCGACAAGAAAGCACTTTCGTTTTCTGTGGTGCCAACCTCTGCACTCATATCTAGTAACTTTGATTTGATGACGTCAGTACTCACTATCATTCCCGAATGTTCTATGGCCATTATCATCGGGGCGAATTTTTCGGTTAATCCCGCCAATAACAAGCATCCAATCCATTCATCAGTTATTTGAAAACCCGTTCCCCGTAATTTATGCCCTGTATCAACAATCTGGGTCACGTAGGATGTCATAGACTCACAATCTTCTAATCTGATGGAAATAAGATTTCGTAGTAAACTGATCTTCCTTTGAAATCCTGAGTCATCGAAGAGTGATTTCAGACGTTCCCACACATCATGAACGGTTTTCTGGTCCTTGATATGAACATAAAGTGTTGAGTCAATTGTCATAATCAGCTTTGCTTTTGCCTTCTGCGCATCAGCGGCTGGCTGGGAATCAGCTGGCTTCACCTTGATGTCCACGCCTTCTAGGATGAGAAAATTCTCTGCGGCAAACGCCCACTCATCATAGTTCTCTCGACCCTTAAGTTTCGGTACATTCACAATATAGCTGGCGGCCATTGTTCAAGAACGTGATTTTCCAAAAAACTATTCACACACTATACAGTTCTTAATCTGAACAAATCTTGCTCACTATATCAGTTCACAAACAGATAGTTACTGAGAACACGACTCTTTCTAATTTAGAGATCGAAAAACCACCTTTTTCGCGAAAAATAGGGACTGGGCTCATAACCTAATAAAACACGGCGGGTAGCTTCAACAGACTATATTTATATTTTTCTAATGCAGTTACACATAGCCATACCAGATGGCGCCACATCTCTTGTTTTAATTATTTCAATATTATACAACCAATAGAGTTTGTAACACTTGCGGTTTCATCTTCTGATGATGACTTCTGTAATAATAATAGGAAAGTTTTTAAGTATAGATGGATGAATGCTTGTTACTCTTTCACGCAAAAACTACTAGACCGATTTGTATGGATTCAGAACTTAGGTAGTTTATCACCAGGAATACCACATAGGATACTTTCTATCCCGAATTTTTGACATGTTTTTAAGGGAGCGCTATATAACCGAAATCCACGCGGGCGAAGCCGCTGGCGTAAGTCTAGTACATTTAAAAAAAAAAAAAAATATTTTCTTTCAGATGCCTACGACAGCAACAGAGTGGAGGGAAGTAGCTGAGCAATTTGAACAAAGGTGGAATTTCCCTCACTGTGTTGGATCATGCGATGGGAAACATGTTGCAATTCAAAAACCTTATGAAAGTGGGTCCTTGTTTTATAACTACAAAGGATTTTACAGTATTGTTCTATTTGCTGTGGTGAATGCAAACTACGAATTCATATATGTAAACACAGGCACTAATGGATCCGTCGCAGATGCATCGATTTTAAGTACTCCATTTTATCAGAAGATGATTAATGACGATTTAAATTTACCACCACCTTCTGCACTGCCAGGCACTGATACAGTTGTACCCTATGTATTCCTGGGTGATAATGCTTTTGCATTAAATAAAAATTTAAGAAGCCATTTCCCTTTAAAAACATTGATTATGAACAAAGGGTCTATAACTATCGATTGTCACGAGCCAGGCGAGTTGTAGAAAACGCATTTGGTATACTAGCGTCCCGCTTTAGAGTGCTAAGGAGACCTCTCGATGTAGACCTAGATACTGTTGATGCTATAGTTATGGCATGTTGTGCTTTGCACAATTATTTGAGAAAACATGAAACAGTATATATAAGTCCGAATAATGTTGACCGTGAGAACATAACAAGTGCGACATTTCATCAAGGAGATTGGAGGTCTACTACCGATGGCTTGACTCCATTACAACACAAAAACAATAGTCAAAGGAATGTTGAAGCTGTAGCTGTACGAGACAAATTCAAGAATTATTTCACTACTGAAGGAAGAGTCGGATTTCAAGATAGAATGATAAACGTAGTCCCAGTATGATATTGTAAAATACTTAATTATAGATAGTTGCGTTTGAAAATAAAAATAAAATGTCTACATATTTATTTTACTCACCTCATTTTCTAAAGAGTCAGTTACAGTACGACAAGATTCCGTTCTTGAACCCAGAAAATTTAAAGCGTCGAAATACCATAGAGTTGGTACGTATACCTCATCTGCTCCTGCGCCTGTATGCTTAGAAGCCTGAACCTGAAATCTATTGAATAAGAGATTAGATTGATGTATAAAAATACCTATTGAAATAAATAAAAATTCTTCATCATACGATGAAGAATTTTTATTTATTTCAACCGAACACCTGCAGCCCATACTGCTGCATACGGCTGCAGGGCTATTTGACCTAGCAGACCCTGGTGTCAGACTTTTCAGAAACCGCCTAAAGGCTTCTGACGTGATTTATGTAACTCATATTTATACTCACCTTTTTTAATTCTTTTGCATAACTCGTACGCATATTTTCAATCTTCTTTTTTATTGTTTTTACGGTAGCGTTTTCGTCAAAATTCTTATGAATTCCCAATAAAACTTTAAAGGCTTCAGCTCGCATGTCTTTATTCATGTAGTCTTTATGTTCTTTTTGCCATAAATACGGCATGTCTTTGTACATGTTTAATATGCACAATAAAACTTCCTTTTCCTTGTTGCACGCCATGGTAGGTATTAGAAAATTACACGCCAGGCGACGGAACGAACAGCCGCTTCGCGGTACTCACTTACGACCACTCTACGCACTAGTCGCGCGGCAACTGAGCTCCCTAACCGCCCTAAACGTTATTACATTACCCAATCTGCAGGGCGCTTAGGGAGCTAGGCAGATCGGGATGACCCGATCGCCCTTAATCGGGACACTAACTCCCTAAGTCTTATTACACCACTCTTAGTTAGGGTTAGGGTCCCTCAAAATTGGGTGGTCTAATAAGGCCTATACTATTGCAGGTTAACGGGAACGCCCTCTGTTAAGCGGATATTACACTACACGGTATTCAGGGCCCGGTAGTTAGGAGGGCTTGGCCCCTTGCAACTCTTGCAAGGGCGTCGACTTATTACACTGCACTGAATACCGGCTCCCAGAGGGACACGGTATCGAATAGAAAGTATCGATACTACGCATGTGTAGTATCGTTAAAAAAGTATAGTACTCGTAAAAGAATCGACACAAAAGTATCGATACCTCAAAGTATCGAGTCCTTTTCTCAGGCAACAGAGCCTACGCTATATGTTAATTTGTCAATTTTAGTCAGTAAGTATCGTTCATTTAGTAAGAAAAAATGAGATAAATAACAAATGTTACATATAAATAAGATAAATAAAAACAACTTGTAAGTAAAGCTACAATTTTTTATTAATCAAAAATATTATACATCCCACTCCTCCTCGGTGCAATCGCTGAGGAAAAGAAGTTTGTCGAGCCTCTTTGGTGATACGTGTACGAATACGATTACGTGTTTTTGTAATGGTACTGCCAGCTTTTAAAAACAATCTTTCTGAGGGCACTGAAGTTGCAGGTATCGGTAAAAATTCTCGTGCTAATTTATATAATTTTGGGAAGATAACTTTCATGTCTTCCCATTGTTTTAGAGGATCCAAAGAAAGTGGCGAAACCTGTGTAGATAAATAATGGCTAACTTCATCTTTATTATCAAACTGTAATGAACTGGTTTTACTTCGCTTTTTAGTGTGAACTAATTTTTTGTGGTGACTCCAAAAATCGTAAGTAGTTTCGAGTGAAGAATCGCTGTCATGTTCACTGCCGATAGCACTAGGAGACGTTGATATATATCGTCTCAGTAAAGAAATTGCCTTTGCACAAGCTTTGGCGTCCTGAAAGTGGATATTCTTGAATCTCGGATCTAGTAAACATGACATTGTAATCAAATAATTCGACCGTAGCAATTAACATAGTCGTATGTGAAAAATCGCTACTACCCTAAAGTAGCAACTTTTCACATAGGGCATTTCATAAACTTATTCTAAAATGCATTAGAATGAAAGTCGCAAAAATGTAGATCCGACAATGTTAATTGCTACGGTCGAATTATCTTCAATATGTCCGAATCGGCGTTCTATCTGTTTTAGGATTTCTTTTTTTACAGCATTTATTACACTTCCATGGGAACCATCACCATCACCTACAGCCACAGCCACAGGTAATGGAGTATTGCAGCAGGGCTGGTTCTTGGAGGTTTTGCAGGTGTGGAAGGAGAAAATAAAAATAGGCAGGCTTTTGAGACACGTGAATGGATCGAATTTTATTGTAGACTATATGTGAACGAACAAAAGTAATTTGACATTAGGATACGGAAACTAATTAAAAGTACATTTGTTGAGTTGTTGTTAAAAGTACATTTGTTGGAGGTAAAATAATAGGATGTTTCTGTGAAAATGAGACTTCAGAGTTATCAATTCTACCACCTACTCTTAACATATTCTCTTTATCAATAAAGGGATGTAAGGGTTTTAAAGGGCCTTTAATATTTTCATCTTTTGAATTTAAATGATTTAACTCATGACTGAAATGTATGCTCTGTTCACGCTGTATAATTTTATGCAAGGCATTTTCTAACTCGAGAGGAGATAGTAAAGTACCCCTCTTATCTAGATTATAACAAAACCTAAGTACACTCACCGGCACGGAAACTTGGCCACTCGTGATTTTGCTGATTATTTGCATAAAAAAATTTGCATTTGCCTTTATGACAATAAATTAAGGGTAAGTGGCTTTATTACGTGTCTCTTATGCTTTAAGAACGTAGAAATTAAAAGATTACCTCACCAATAAATCAGTTTTTAAAATCACGCACTTTCACTGAAATTAGGATTTTTTCACTATAAATTTAAAAACACTACAAAATAAAAAATTAAGGTCTTTTTCGTTATTGTCTATACGTTTTAATATCGGGTGTTTCCTCCTCTAACCCTGATAACTGCCTGCATTCGATCTGGCATACTTTGGATGATGTTTCGGACATCAACTTGCAGTATACTGCGCCAAGCGGCCAGCGCTGCAGTTCGGAGCTGGTTTAGAGTTTCCGGAGGGTTGGGGCTGGACTTTATCTTTCTTTTGAGCATGTCCGAGATATGCTCAATTGGGTTTAAGTCTGGGCTACGAGCTGGCCATTGCAATTTTTGTATGCCAACCTCTTCCAGATATTCTTCAACGCAATGTGCAACGTGTGGGCGTGCATTATCGTGCAGTAGGAGGAATTGGTCGTGTCCAATGAACCCCGAATATGGCATTACGTGTTCCTGAAGAACTTCCTCGATGTATCGAATAGCTGTTAGCCGATTATCGACGATAACCAACTCTGTACGTGCGTCGGAACTTATACCTCCCTATACCATTATTGAGCCTCCATGGAAACTCACTGTTTGAGTGGTAGTAATGGGTAAAAACCGCTCTCCTCTTCTTCGCCACACTCGTTCTCGACCATCTGGAGAACGTAAAGCTATTCGACACTCGTCTGTGAACAGTACTCTAGACCATTGCTCGTGGGTCCAGTTAACGTGTTCTCGTGCGAAGTGAAGTCGAGCTACTCGGTGCTGTCTGAGAAGTTCTGGACCTCGTGCTGGTCTACAAGCTTTTAAATTGACTTCCTCCATTCGTCTTCTCACCGTATGCTCACTAACATTAACGCCTCTCACAATTTGAAGCCGCTGGCGTATCTCAACAGCGGTCAGGTAGCGGTTTCTCAAAATCTCCAGGTCAATAAAGCGGTCGTCTCGGGCCGATGTTCACCTTACGCCTCCACTGCCTGTCCTGCGCGTGTACTGGCCTGTCTCCTGGTATCTTTTAAGGGCATTCTGCATTGATGACCGTGGTACGTTAAGAGCAATAGCAACTTCACGCTGTGTCAGCCCTTGGTTAATTAACGCAACGGCTTGTGAAACCTGTGTTGGTGTTAGAGGCATTTTTATTGCTTTTAAAGCACCTTTACTTATTGAATTAAAAGCATAAAATCACAATAATTCAAAAACCGAACAGTAAACTTTTCACAACACACAAATTTAAAACGTGAACTTATTCGCTCAAATGACCCGATTCAACTGTAAATTAAAAGTTTCGTCGTGGTGCACTTAAACATAATGGATTACCCTCTTGAACTAAAAGTAAACATTTTTTGACATACCTGCATAACAAACATTCATCAGAAATACTTAAAACTTTTGCTATCGCGAGATAAGCGCTTGGCCAAGATTCCGTGCCGCTGAGTGTATGTATGCCATGACACGGATCATTTTATTTACTACTGAGTATCGCCTCATTGAGCACAGTTAGAACATGGAAATACTTTGCTTCACACTCCTCGACATTTTCATTGTCTTTCTCATCTATTGCGAGAATCTTTTTATTGAATGATTCGTATTCGGAAAACAATTCAGTAATTCTAGCCCTTTTTGCTTGCAATGTAGTAACACTACTGTTGAGGTATGTATGTAAAGTGACGGCGTGGTAGCCAGAGAAACATGAGACTCAATCAACACTTGAACACTTTGTATTATTGTTATAATTAAAGGAATAAAGGAATTACATTTTGCATGTCGTCGTGGAAGCTGTGGCGGCGGAAGAGAGACATAGATAATCCTCATTCACAGACTATAAAGATGTTGACATGTAAACCGACCACAGAGTATAATAATGTTTGTTTACTAAAAATATTACAGCAATTATAACTTTATACTTAAAATACGTAGTTACAATTAGAACAAAGAAAAATGGTAAAGATGGCGGATAGCGTCTTGTCGTAGAACTTTTCATGCGCCAGCGAATGAAGAATCGAACGAAACGAACGAACGAAGTTTGACGTTTTGCTTCCGTGAAGATTCGTCCAATAGGGTTGTAGGATGTTGCTTGACGTTGACACGACGAGAGTGCTGATTGGCTCGCAGCTACAGCGTCATGTAGTTGCGTCAGCGCGCGGGAAACATAGGCCCACCGCGAAACAACAAAATGGCTTCCTCTTGATTCTTGCACGATGGGTAACTGGGTAACCCTTGTTATCGCGTCATGCGATCCTCGGCCCCGGGAGGCTTTAAAGCGAGGTTTTATGGCGAAATATTCTATAAATACCTCCTTGCAGTCGGCGACTGATGAGTTGATTCCGAAATAGGATTTGCACTCACGCACGTAGCAGGCAACGCGGCCCGAGCCCGTACGTCGTAGAAAGCACACGACGATATTTTCTCAATTGAGCTTCTACACCAATTCCTCTTCCTTCGAAGGACCACAAATATGATGGAGTATTGCAGCAGGGCTGGTTCTTGGAGGTTTTGCAGGTGTGGAAGGAGAAAATATAAATAGGCAGGCTTTTGAGACACGTGAATGGATCGGATTTTATTGTAGACTATATGTGAACGAACAAAAGTAATTTGACATTAGGATACGGAAACTAATTAAAAGCACATTTGTTGGAGTTGCCAACAACAGGTATATTATTAATCTGCGTCTTCAAACAGTTCACTATCGGTATTATTTTACTAATGGTCACATACTGTTCACCTGATAACGACGACTGACGACATTTTCCACATATTATAAAATGTTGTTCACTTCTGAATAACTGTTGTGAACTCCGACCCGTATGCATTACGAAATTTAGCGAAAACGACCGAATGGCGATATTGCTTCATCTCGTTCACGCGCACGCATTTTCTTTATACTGTCTCTGTCGTATCTCGGTATTCACCAGCTTACTGGGCGCTTAAAAAATAGCAAGCCACGTGACCTGAAGTGACGTCATGACGAGTTTGTTTTGTATAGAAATTAAAGTCACGGCAAGCCGCACGCGCCAATTAGGTCGGCCCAGCAGGCAGGTTGCAAGAAAACTTGAGTTGTTGGAACAGGTTTAATATAGGAATTACAATATATTCTAATTTCTATGGTGGTGACTATCGTTCGATGGGGGAAGCGAAAGTGAGGTCTCTTCCGGGTTGTGCCATGTCATCCGCCACCGTCCGGTCGCCGGTGTGCGTCACCTCGTGCCGACTTAGCAGTACATTCGTGTGGCTAGGCTGATGCAATAACTATGTGGAGTTGGTTCATTTCCGATGGCTTGCGTAGGTACTTAACACGCCTACAAGTTATTTTAGAGCAAAATATTTTGTTGTTGGGAAAGAAAGACAAAAATGTAATGTAGGCGTTTTGCAATGTTTTAATTTTATGGTGTATTAAATACATGGTAATGTTTTCTACAAACGTGTAGCTTCTTTGTTTTGAAATAAAACTAAATGCGTTGCTCTGTAAAGAGAAATTTAATTTTACACTATATTTAAGTTTTCACTCTGAATTTATTAAGTATTTTTAACACAATTTACGAGTAAAGAGAAACAACATTTTAAGCTATATTTCACTCTCGTTTTCTTTATCTATTTACTTTAATCTTTTATATTGTAATTATCATTCGCCATGTGAAAACTTTGACATCACATCAAAACATGTGTCAAACTCTCTGGTCAAAGTCAAGTCAAATGCGCTACTAATTTAAATAGAGTTCAATGAACTATATTTACATACATACAGTATGATGTGATTATATTTCAATGATGAATTCACTATAGAGTGGTTGTGTTGTGAATTTTCGGAGGGAAGCCGGTGGTAATCGGCTAGCAAGCGCGAGGCGCTCTCACCTGTTGTCATAATCAAAATGTTAATTTTTAGATCTATTATTATTATAATTCACATATTTTAGAACCTGGTAAAATACTGGTATTCAGCTGCATCCGGTTAGACTGGAAGCCGACCCCAACATAGTTGGGAAAAGGCTAGGCAGATGATGATGATGACATATTTTAGAACCCTACTAAAGAATCATCTTGGACACCGGGGTGTACAGGTACACCTTTGATTCCTACGGTAGGGGCAAGATTATCCTGGGGATCATGTTGCTCCTATTTTGGGAATGTCCTATGTTTTGGTATAATTAAATTTAAAATAAGTTTCGGAAGTCCGTGTCGTTGGTTCTGCATTTTCGTTTATTGACACCGACTTCCGAAATTAAAGTTATTTATCACTTTGTAGTTTTTTTTGGAAGTCGGTTGTTTTTTTTTGTAAAAAAGTTTTTATTTTTCACTTTTTAGTGAGAGAGTTTGTAATTTATCTAAGTTACAATAGCCTAACGTCAACTGCTCATCACCTTTTACAAAATATTGCTTTTCCCAATGCTGGGACGTTAATTGTTGAGGAGTTCTCCTGGTAAGATTCACCATAAGCATTGTGACGAGCATAAATTGCTTAGCAACCATATTAAAGTAATCGAATCGCAATCCGTAAAATATTTATCATTGAGTAGTTCCGATGGCCGTCTGTGGTCTTCATCATCAGCTCCACTTTACCAAATGATGATTTCCGAGAGCAAATGCTCAAGTTGCTCTAAAAAATATCCAAATCGCTATAGGTTTGCCAATAAAATTTGAGGGTTTCCCTCGATTTCCCTGGGATCCTATCATCAGATCCTGACCTGATGATCATGGGACCACTTGGGAAGGACCACTTTCAAACAAAAGAAAAGTTTTCCAAATCGGTCCAGGCGTCTTCGAGAAATCGGGGAACATACATAAAAAAAAAGGATTCCGACGAATTCAGAACCTCCTCCTTTTTTTGAAGTCGGTTAAAAAGAATCAACATCTTATAATACACGGCGCAGCACGCACGCACGCACGCACGACACGCACGCACGGCATTTTGAACGCAATAGCTGTACGTTTTGACTGTCCCTTTCAGAAACAGTGGGTCATGTCTTGTGTAGGTGTGGCGAGTCATGGCAAATTATAAAATGGTATGTAATGTGTTCTAGGTTAAGGTTTCTATGGGTCTATGCCACCCGAAATAAAGTTATTATTATTATAATTATCTTTAAAAATTAAACTAAAAAACAAATCTTTTAAAGATCTAAACGTCGCTTTCCTGGAGTTGTTATACACAAATCACATGAGAATTCATTAGGATCATCGCTATCTATCCCTGCACAAGCTTCATGACTCAAGGCACGCCGCGATAGCGGCGGTAAGGCCCCTCTTTGAGGAGTGGCTAGAGAGGCGTCACGGCGCCCTCACCTACCGCCTGACGCAGGTCCTCACCGGACACGGATGTTTCGGGAGGTTCCTGCACATCATCAGGCGGGAGGAAACGCCCGGGTGTCACCACTGCGAGGATCGCCCAGAGGACACGGTGGTGCACACGGTGGAGGTCTGTCCCGCTTGGGCAGAGCACCGCCGTGTCCTCGTAGAGGTGATCGGCAGCGGCGGCGACCTCTCGCGCCCGGCCCTGGTCCAAGCCATGGTCCGGGGCGAGAGGGAGTGGGAGGCAGTCACCTCCTTCTGCGAAGCAGTCATGCTAGCGAAGGAGGTGGCGGGATGGGCGAGGGAGAGAGCGGAGAGAGCCGCCCGTCCCAGCCGCCGCGGTAGACGCTCCGGGCGTCGGGAGCCGCGTGACGACTCCCGGCCACCGTAGGCGCGGGCCTGCGGACGGCGAGTAATGGGTAGCTCGCCGTCCGATCAGGACCAGGCCCGTGCCGGACGGCGCGTATGTGTTCCACGCGCGCCTCAAAGAGATGTCAGCATCAAAGGAGGGGCCCGTTAGGGCCGAAGCCTGCCGGGGCAGCGGGATTGTCCGAAAGGGTTACCGCTACCCCGGAACAGAAAGGGCTAAGGAAGGAACACGGATGGGTTTTAGTCAGTAAGAGTCTGACACTCCCTTCCGCTCCACCCAGAGCGGGAGGAGTCATTGGATGATTTCCCAAGCTAAAAAAAAAAAAAAAATGCTTCATGACCCCATCTTTGGCATAAACAACATTTTATCCATCCCTCGCCCCTGTTATCTTTGGAAAATGATTCCGTGCAGAATAGACATTCTGCGTCTTCTTCTTCTTCGGATGACTCTGAAACAATATCAGTTTTCTTCCTTTTATTTGACATTTCTTTGTCGTTGTTTGTTTGTACATTGAGTGCCGGCGGCGGTGTTGAACGCGCGCGCCTGACATGTCCTTAGTAAAACCATATCGCGGTTGGGAACGGCGGCGTGAGAGTGAGCTGTAACGTTCGCTCCAGTGGTTGCGCCGGCGCGGGCGCTGGATGGCGCTGGGTCAATATGCAATAGGGTATGATGACATAATCCACACACCGTACACGACATTTTAGATACGCATTTTTCTATGACGTGATTTGTACGTAAACAATTTGTACACATATGGTCTTTACCTTGTACTAACGCGAGTCTAGCACGAGAATCTAAGGATTGAAAGGTAGGGCACTGATAAAACAAGTGCGCATCACTGCAATGAGCACAAGCCACATTTGCAGGTGGGTTAGATTTTGCGAGATAAGATGAGCGTTTGGATCCGCTGCTATTTTGCCTACTAGACGCGGGCGAAGGTTTTTCCCTTCAAGGTTACGAGGGTTAGAATTGTTATTGATATTAGATTTAGAAGATAAATGACTAGTTTCTAAGATTTTAACATAATCTTGAAGAAACTTTAACAATTCACAAAAGGTAGGTATTTGTGAAATGTTTTTCTGAGATTCGAAACGATTACGCGTGTCCGAGTCCAGTGCGCGCGAAGTTAAATAAAATAAGATAAAATCACCTAAATTTTAAATTTTTAAAGCTTGGAGTGCATGGTATGCCTCATAAATTACGTTTGTTAAAGTTTGTAGATCTTGGAAGTTACCCGATTTTAAAACTGGCTGATTAAAGAATTTGTCTAGATATGTTAAAGCTATAATACGCTTGTTTTGATAACGCTCGATCAAACTATTAAAAACGACTTCGTAATTATCGGCGGTCATCGGAATCCCTTTGACAATAGACAAAGCCGGGCCTTGTAAACAAGACGCTAAATAATGAAATTGAGTTGATAAATATCAAACGCCAATATCTCCATGATAAGTGAAAAAGAGATATCATAGTATTTTCGTTTGCAGGAGCTGACAACGTTATTTCTTAGATCTTAAGGTTTATTTTAACTTTGTTTGACAATGACTATTCCTGGCAATGTAGAAATATAACGAATCAAATCAAATCTTGCCACAAACGTTAAAACTTGTTTGGACATATTGGGTTTTGAACTAAACTAATGGACATAAACTACTTTGAAAAAACTGCATGGTTGGACATATTTGAATTTGATCAGAAATACTATTTTGTGACGTCATCTTGGGCTAGAACCTAGGGGTGGCACTAGGTGTACCTCCTATGGTGTTAAAAATTACTCTTAATTTCAGATTTAAAAAAAATGTACTTATTATGAAAATTTTAATCATTAACTTACTAATCACAATAAATCAGTCTTAACAGTAATCAATTAGCAAATAATTAGTTAAACAAAGTTAGTAATTTCCTCGTTTTCTACATCTCCGGGATCTATTACACTTTCAATTTCGGAATCGTTATTTGCACTGTTGTCGCAAAGAACATTTTTATAATAAGATAGATCTTCAAGATCCTTCCATTCGTCCCCATAGTGTTTTGTTAAAAGATTGTTGACATCATTAAATTTTGCTGATTTTACGGTAACGCCAGCTGGTATTGGAATCAAACTTAGCTCACTTAATCTCTTTCCGCGTTTTGTCACCTATTTATTATTGCAAATGTTATTTCGATAGGAAACTTCACCGCGAACATGAACTGAATTACGATTTGCTTTGTTGAATAAAATTCTTTTGCATTTGCTGATTTGAAAATGCCAACTTTGAGTTCCTTTGAGAAATTCTTTGGTTTTTTCTTTCCAGTCGAAGACGGGTACTTCCGACACCAATCTGTGAATATTTGCATGTTCTCTAATAATGTTTTCATAATCAAATGAATTAATTGGAATATTCCAATGAACTCATTTTCACAAAAAACGCGCGACGTGTGCCTGTGACGTAGGATCGGATGCGTACGCGCTCCCGCTCGAGAGATTTCGGTAAACTGACTAACGAAGGATGATCTACCGCCCCAGACAACAAAAGAAATGGGCGGGAACGGTACTTCGCACAGTTACATGTCATTGGCTAATTATTTATTTGCATTTCGGCCCGCATTGGCCGGACATCCTTGTAGTCCACGTGGACCTCTTATCTCTTTTGAATGCCATGTCGCTACCGCGATGAGTACTTTCATGCTGCGGTTAATGTTTGAACATTTTTGAGTAACATGAGACTTTTTTGAGAATGCCTAGATTTGTTTGTTTTAATAACATATTTAGTGCTCTAAAATGGTAGTAGACCATGGTCTGAACAACGTTTGTTCTAGCAAAACTGTGATTCAAATGTCACCGTGTATAGATATATTAGTGCAATAATATAGAACTACATTGTAGTTCTCGATCGCTAGTTCACTCAAAATATTTTGTACTAGCTTCCACCCTCGGCTTCGCCCGCGAGGTATGTCGATAAAAACTATCCTATGTCCTTCTCCGGGATGCAATCTATCTCTCTGCCAAATTTTATCGAAATCCGTTCAGTGGTTTAGGCGTGAAAAGGTAACATACAGACAGACAGACAGAGTTACTTTCGAATTTATAATATTAGTATGGATTCTCGTTTGTGCAACCATACTTCTCTCTTAACTGCACTATAATTCTCTTAACTGCACTGCTACGTTCCTTGCAAACACATCGAATCTGTCTTCTTTTTCAGGTACATCCCTATTAACAGCTTCTTGTAATTTTTTTAGTTCTCCAATCGCACGAAATATTCCTTTACGCTGTGACACATTTTCACTGGAGGTACTTTGACGTTGTTCCCCCCTTGGTTCCGAAATAGATTCACGCTCTGAAGTGGAAGCCATAGAGATATCTTGCTCGCTACTTGTAGGATTATGTTGCTCGCTGCATGTAGATCCGTTAACCTGAAGAATAAAATTGCATTTCAGGTTCCTGCTACAGAGGATGAATGGAAGAAAATAGAAAGAGGTTTCAATACACGTTGGAACTTTCCAGGGGCTCATGGTGCTATAGATGGCAAGCATAATGTATTGACTGACTGTGGCAGTGATTATTTTAATTATAAAGGAAGCAACAGCATCGTGCTAATGGCCGTCGTAGATGATGATTACTGTTTTATATATATTAGTATTGGCGCAAACGGCCACGGCCAGTGCTCAGATGGTGGGGTTTATCAGAACAGTTCGATTTTTCGTGTTCTCGAAAACAATATGCTGCCAAACAATGGATTTTTTGTTGGAGATGACGCATTTCCCCTGAAATCATATTTATTGAAACCTTACAAGCATAGTCCTTTGACCTACGAGCAGAAAATTTTTAATTATACAGGGTGTAACAGAAACCCTAAATCTATCCTGAAGCACTAAAGATGAAAGCTGGTATAGAATCACTATACAAAGTTTCAACTCAAAATAAAATACTCGAAGAATTGAAACCAAATTTTCGGTTTCTTTAGTTTCTTAAATTCAAATCATAACAAACGTGGTGGGGTTTATCAGAACAGTTCGATTTTTCGTGTTCTCGAAAACAATATGCTGCCAAACAATGGATTTTTTGTTGGAGATGACGCATTTCCCCTGAAATCATATTTATTGAAACCTTACAAGCATAGTCCTTTGACCTACGAGCAGAAAATTTTTAATTATACAGGGTGTAACAGAAACCCTAAATCTATCCTGAAGCACTAAAGATGAAAGCTGGTATAGAATCACTATACAAAGTTTCAACTCAAAATAAAATACTCGAAGAATTGAAACCAAATTTTCGGTTTCTTTAGTTTCTTAAATTCAAATCATAACAAACGTGTCACCGCACTACGTAGGCCAATAACTTTCTACGTCACTTGCCAATATCACGATAAATCTCTTCCGTAATTCTGCGCGCCTAGTACCGTAGTACTTAGCCTACCGCAGGCGGTGTTCTTTGTCGGCGCGAACTGACGAAATAAAACATACCGCTCCGCCCGCGCCGCCCGTGCAGCCAAAGCGATCGCGCGCGCGCGCAATAAACCATACCTTCTTTACCGTGATGTAAAAATGAATGCGTAATTATTGATTTACAGTTTACTCGTTAATTTGTCAAACCAGAAATTGCATGTAAAAACTGAGATAACAAAACTTACGTAAACAATCGAAACAAACTTTGGGTAGGTTAACTAGTTTCATCCCTTATCCCATAGGTGTTAACTGTGTTGTAGGTACGATGGTAAGGTGGGTGGTGGGTGGAAGATTACTATGTAAGTAGATAATAATTATCTACAAAGTAATCTTCTACAAAAGGACAACTACGTAAAAATCCAAAAAAATATAAAAAATAAACATGCGGAACCTTTTATTCAGAAATACCAGGAGTAAGAGGTTTATTTTTACTTACAAATCGTTCACTGACACCGATCAGCTGACTTAGTGCTAGTGATGTGTTTATTTCAATTTAAAAAGTTCGGTTTCTGGTATCAATGTATTAAAAAATTTCTCAACTTCCGAACATGTAGAGATAGTATTAAAAAACCCTTTCAATATCGTTTGATATCCTCTAAAGAAGCCGTGCCCTTGGTATGTATATACCCTTTCCGTTACACGTTGTAGATTGTCAAGGGCCCGAAGAATCGTCGAGAATGCTTTTGGCATCTTAGCCAGTCGCTTTAGAATTTTTAGAACATTTATATCTACTAATCTCACTGTTACTGATCGCATTGTTCGTACAACATGCACTATACATAACTGGCTCAAAAAAACTTCAAGGACATACCTAACCACGAGATGTGTTGACTATGAAAATTTGGAAACTGGGGAAATTATTCCAAGATTATGGAGGGACGCCAACTTTGATTTGCAAAATATTCAGCCAGTGGGTAGTAATCACTCGTCAAGAATGGCTCGAAAATTGAGAGAAAGATATACGAATTACTTCGTAAACGAAGGTGCCGTATCGTGGCAATCTAGAATGATCCATTAGTTTAAAGTAAACATAATACCTACCTTCTTCGAAATAAATCTAATACCTACGCTATGAAAAATGTTGTTTTATTACTTACATTTTCTATAGTTGTGCGCCTTTCGTCTATATCTTTCAACAAACTATCCATTTCTTTGTACCAATGCAGATTTGGCACATAGACAGTATCAGTCCCACTTCCTGATCGCATTGAATTTTGAATTTTTTTTCTTTTCCTGGTAATAGGTTGACCGAAGTGTTCTCATTTTCTTTTTCGCCTCAGTCACTCCAAAACCAGCAATATTCATCTCTTCAACGATTTTCTGATAAGCAGCATCTTTTGCGAGTTTATTTTTATATGAAATCGATTTGTGGTTCCATAAACATTCATAGGATTTAAATTCCTGAATGAACTTCATTGTTGTTTCCGAATCCCACCTTTCCGCAGCCATGATCACATAAAATACGTAAGTAAACACGTGTTTTCACTTCCCGGTACAACTTGTCACTAACTAACTTGTCGATCTGTTTACACACGGTCAGCAAGCGACAAGTGCTTAGTAAATCGTGGTGGGGGTATCGACTTGTCGCTTAGTAAATAGGATCGTTTTCTATTCACTTGCACTATTCACAAATACTAATACTAAGCACTAATCAGCGTGTTTACACATGAGGACTTAGTATTAGTGACAAGTACTAAGCGCTTAGCTACGAAGCCCGTGTAAACCGCCCATTATGGGTCGTTGATACCTACGAGTAGCTGCCACGACTAAAACTGATGAAGCTAACACCATCCCATTTTAATTTAAAGTTTTATCGTTTGAAATGACTTTTCATTAAAAAAATGTCGTAAGAAATCAAAAGTTGACACTTAAATGAATACATTTAGTAATATAAGATAAAGTATAGACGTCATTTGTTTGTATAAATGTATTAAATAGAAAAGTCACGTACTTACTTGAACGAGCCGGCCAGGCGTGTGGCCCTAGCCTTCTGATCCAGCGATCACCAAAAAGCTCAGTGAGACGCTCGCGGACGGGGCGCGTAACATGCGGTGGAGCGCCATCGTGCTGGAACAATGCTCGACGAAATTCAGCCAGCGATACATTATCTAGCATATCATCCAAATGTCCATTAATAAAATTAAGATATGATGATCCATTGTGGCGCTGCGGTAAAAAAACTGATCCTAGAATTTGTCCATTAAAAACACCAGCCCATACGTTGACGGACCACCTGGTCTGATGGCCGGTTTCTTGAGTGGCGTACGGGTTCACATCTGACCATACATGGGCATTCCTCCTGTTCCACATCCCGTTTCTCGTGAATGTGGACACCATGGTCTTTCCTGCAGCAAGAGCGCTGCGCTGGTCGGATGGCACGGCACGCCAGCATTAACGACATCATCCGTCTTTCATCTTTCGTCTCTTATCACCGCCGGGGTGCCAGCTGTTTTAGAACCCAATGGCTTGGCACGCGACGATGGGAAGAGGCCAGATGGAATGAAAATAATGCCTTGGAAGTTGGGTAGGCCTTTGGTGTGGGATGCAACCTGTGTCGACACCCTCGCGCCATCCCATCTTCCTAGCACGGTGGGCTGTGCTGGGGCGGCTGCTGCAGGAGCAGAATACCTCAAACGGCGCAAATATAACAGCCGTATTGGGTGCTATATGTTTGAGTCGTTTGGGGTTGAAACACTAGGGCCTTGGGGTCCGGGTCCGGGTGCTCATCGAATATTTCGGGAAATCGCCAAGCGGTTGGTTGACTTTAAACGTGACTAGAGGGCTGGCCTATTTTTAGCCCAAAGAATAAGCATTTCCATCCAACATGGCAATGTTATATTTAGCAGCAAAATATATCACTAGATATATTTAATGCAAAAGTGGCTCCTCAATCTAAACGTTTGAATTGAGGAGCCACCTGGAACTCGTTAAGTAATAGATGAATATTTTTGAAAATTTTGTGGGATTTTTGTATTTATGCGTCTATGCCATCCCTTAATAGCATTAGTTGTACGATTTTTTTCACCAAAGCAGGAAAAAATATCAATGAAAAGGATGAAGTAATACTACAGGCAACTTGTGATGGCTGTGCTGCTTCTGCCGGTGGATGCAAGCATACACTTGTCTTCTTATTTTGACTTGAAAAAAGAAGCAGTGAACCCGCATCTACTTCTACCCAGTGTTATTGGAAAAAACCAAAATTGTCTGGCATAAGATCAGGTAAACTAATAATTTACTAGCTAACCCGGCCACGAGTTGCTGTGGCTAACGTTTTTGTCATATTTTTTTTTCTATCCTATCTTTCAAGTTGGATCAAACTGCACACGGTGTACAAATTTGATTAAAGTAGTTTAGGAGTCCATCGCGGACAAACATAGTGACACGTAATTTATATATATTAAGATTTGACTTAACAGTTGAATTTTTAATAAATGAAGAAGAAGATTTTGACGAATACATGTCATTCTTTAATAATAAAATTACCCCAGATGTTATTAAAGAGATCAACAATAAAACAAATATGCAAGTCAATTCAAAACTGTAGCATAATATAAGGCAGGGAAGAATAACAGCATCTAAAATATATGAAGCCTCAAGATGCAAAACAGATGGCACATTAGTGCAACAAATTTTGGGGGTTACAAAGTGCCAGAAACTGAATTTATAAAAAGGGGAAAAAATTTGGAGCAGTGTTATTGAAGAGGTAGAAAAGAAATAAAAAAAAAAAAACTGGTTTCATCCTTATCAATGGAATAGTAGGATTAGTAGGTGCTTCACCCGATGGGGTTGCAGAGGACTTTATAGTTGAAGTTAAATGCCCTGCTTCAAAAATAATCATTAAAAAACTATGTTGATAATGGTATCATACAAAATAGATATGTTGCTCAAATGCAAAGTCAAATGCATGAAGCAAATAAAAAAAGCAGTATGCTGTGTAGCCAATCCAAAGTTTGAAGAAAATAAAAATATTACACTGTATTGGATAAATTATGACGCTCAATACACAAAGCTGTAATATTGAGATTTAATAAACAAAGCTGTAATATTTTGGAAAATGTATACCTACAGCATTATTTTTAGTATATGCGAAACCCAAAACACGTGTCTAGTATTTTTATATAAAGAATCTATGTACTATCAACGGTCATAAGTGCACTGCCACCAGAATGGTCATTTTGGCCTGCACGCCATCGCCAGGTCTGAGCCTACCTCTGTGTGTGTGATGTTTTAATGTAGACAGTAACGCACATACAGTAAAACTATGGAAGCGCGATGTTGGTTGGTCAGATGCATGTGTGATCAACACTAAATAAAGATACCTTCCACTATCTACTTATATACTTGTTTCTTTTTCTTAATATTTATAAGCAATGCTTAAATTCGAAATAAGAACTATAAGCAGCGATGGCAGGTTTGCACGACTGGGTGGCTGTTACTGTGTGTGCGTGAAGTGGAGAAGGTTCGAACCGCACACCGCGCTTTCGACTCTTTTTTGTTCTTTTCGTGTAATTATTTATTGAGTTTCGTTATACAATGACAATAGAGAGAGTAAAAATAAAGTATAATAGACAATTTAATGAAAAAAAAAAAAAACAATAAGTATTTTTTTTATTTATTGATGTTGATAATAACCTTTAAAACATAAACATACTTATCCCAATCTTTGAAATAAATAAAATACCATCATAAATCATTTTTGGTTGCAACTAAAATGGGATGTTTTTGGTTTATTGAGGTTATAGCTTAATTTATTCATTTTCTCAAGGAAAAGAAGATTGAAACTAAACCTCAATCCTAAAATCTTACAATCATGACTCATTACTATTATGGCCAGTGTATCCCCTGAATTCTCCTGAGAGCATTAATTATTATATTTTTTAACTAATATTTAGTATGACCTCCGTTATTATCAATGCAGTCAAGAAGACGTCGACGCATTGAGGCCACAACATTACTGCAAATATCTGTGCCACGTAAACTATCCCACAACTCCATGCAATGGGACTTGAGCTGTTCGAGACATCTTTCGTCTCGCGCTTCCCATCTTTGCACCATTAAACTCCATACATTTTCTATAGGGTTTAAATCAGGGGATCGCGCTGGCCACGGAATAACTTTAATATCCGAATGCTCACTAAACCACTCACGAACAATACTGGCACGATGTATCGGACAATTATCTTGAACTAAATAAAATTCACCAATTTCATCGACTGGATAAACATTGCGAACAGTAGGTAGCATTATATCGCTCAAAACCTCGACGTAATTGGAGCTGTTGGCCCGCGTCGGTATAAATGCCAACTCACCCGGCCCTTGAGCACTAATCCACCCCCACATATTCACACTAATTCTTCCTGACTCCGTATTATTTATAATATTACTGTCAGACCAACGTGTATTGTCTCTGCGCCACAAATGAAGTCTTCCTTTTTGACAAGATTTGAAAGTCTTCTCGTCGGTAAATACAGTATTTTCCCAATCAAAGTCTAAATATTCGCGAGCAAAACGCAACCGTTCCTCCTTATGCCTTTGCGTTAAAAACGGTTTTTTCGCTGGTGTTCGATGATGGAGGCCTTCGGCATGGAGTGCACGACGAACAGTGCGCAATGACGTATCAAATTCTTCGGCAAATCGTCTTGTAGGTATGAAACCATTCGTTTCATATTAACCAACCATAAAGCGTCGCTGAGACTGGTTAATAAGTGGCGGTCTACCACTTCTTACACGGCTCTTAAGACTTCCATCTTCCTCAAATCTCCTCACCCAACGTCTGACAGTATCTCTCTAAAAAAAAAAGAAATCCTATTAACACATTTGGAAGCGTCACATACGAGAGCAAATAAAATCAATAACAGCAAAATAACTTACACAAAATCCGGTTTCATTGGATATTTCAGATATATTAAACCCATTGTTATGCAAGGCTACAATGTTCGCCCTCGCTTCAATATTTATATTTGCTTGCATTTTCAATCAAAATCTTCAAACTCAACACCTCTAATATCAATAACACAAACGCTCGTAACTAAGTTCACCAACCAACAACATCATACCATTATAACTACAGTCAGAAAAATGATTTTGTTTCAAATCTACCCTCAACTTTTATGTGACTAAAATTCAAATATTCGCTGTCCTTTTCTCATTACCATAATCAGAAAAAGACTGCGTGCCGCGACAGGCCTATGATGATTATCATATACCGCACTTTTTCTGTTTCGTTCGTGATGAAAGAGTGCAATATACGGGTGTGTATGTGTGTTTGAAATGCCTAAATAGAAGAAGGTCTCAAGTGCGACGAGTTACGACGATGCGATAGTTTTGTAATGCTGGCATTGGACTTCTGACCGCTACCGTACAAAATTTCAAAACTGTATCATGAGAAATCACAAAGTTATAAGCTTGTTATGTTACCTGGTTGTCCGATCAAAAAGATGCTCACCACGCGGCGCGGCGCGGGGTGACCATGTTTTATGCTCCTCAAGCATCGTACGCTCATTGATAATAGTTTGGCAGTAGGTAACTAACTGTGCGGCGATTTTATTGTAATTAACTAGTGAATTAATATTTTTGGGTCAAAATTTAAAATGGTGTAAAAATTATTGAAATCGATTCAGTTACTTACATTGAACAAACTATATTCAGGTTTCGCATATACAGGGTGTAAGGAGAACGCTTCCGAAGCCAGAACGTAGATTATATACAACCTAAATACAAACGGATACCAATAACCTTCCCCTTTATATTGGTTATTTTCAAGACTTCATATTTCGTAAACGCGCAATGGAAACCGTACAACACGTGAGGTCGCTGACACGCAAGGCAACATCGCGCTACCACGTGACCGCGCGCCCGGGCTTCGTCGCGGGCGCCTAGCGCTCCGTACGGCCGAGTCACGCCGAGTCACGGGATTTATACGGAATTTACAAACACCACTTTCAAAATGCCTACCCCTACAACACTTCACAAAATTATGAATATTTATCGCATAAATAGCCCACTGTTAAAAATTAAAGTTGACAGAGCCATTTTACGTAAGTACCTGTCTAAATCCTTTGCGACCTTATGATGTATGGCTCGAAGTCTCGAACTGCGCTCCATCCATTTCAATACAATGCCAGGCCGCTGTGTCGACCCGTGAACACGAGGCATTAGTGTAGGATCCTCAACACATTCTGCACGTAGTTTATTAGAAATGCTCAGTATTCTGCCCCGCATTTCATCAGCACTGTCACATTCTCGATCACCATGTTGCCGTATTCACAAGCACTGTACACGTATGACTCAGGCATTGTTTAATACAACAAAAAATAATAACTAAAACACAATAAAACAGCACTAAAAACGTAACAATAACACAAATTAAGCCTGCCTAAGGTATTAAGTCCGCCTTTGTACCTTTTTGTGCGAAAAGTTTAAATAAATTGAAAACTAACAAAACAGTATTAAATACGATTCAATAGCTATTGATCGATTTACGTAACGTAACGCACATTCGCTCACGAACCGAGTCGGAAAGGAACTAACTAAGTACTAACTAGATTACTAAAGAAGTACTAAGAAGATCAAACATGCCGCGGGTGCCGCCTGCGTGCGGTGTCGGCTGACAAACGGTGCCGCCGCGCGGACGCCGCCATAGCGGTGTCTTTTGATGTGCAAAGATCAACAAATTACAGAGGAGAAAATGTTAAAGAATAATTATGAAATCAGAAACCAATTAATTTTAATTGTCAGGAAATTGTACTTATGCTTTACTAAACTGCTAAGCTTACTAAACTGTTTTCATTATCAAACTTTTTTAATAAGATTTAACGGGTTTCTAAGATTAAACTAATTTAATTATCCACTTTAAATTGATTGGGTTTACTTACTAAATTAAGGATACTTTTATTGTAATAAACTAGCGCGTGTCGTGTGACTAATTACATTGACATAAAGTTCAAATTCAATTGATTCACGCGCACTAGTTGCTTCAAACTGTACCTACACGCGATGAAAATGTTTTAGTCAATCACGGCTAAAGTTGCGGTCGCGACTTTATTTTATTTACTATCGATTATCGACTTACATACAAAACAGTAATTGCACGACACAGTGCATCAATTTAAAACTGTTGACGCCTCTGTAATGTTTCTTCTTATTTATTTTGGCGGCGGCGGCGGCGGCGCTTTACAAAGGATGCCTAAGGTCGCCGCCGCGCCGTCCCGCACCGCCACGCGCCGCATAGGAGCCGTGGACGCCTCTCTCAAACTAGGTGACCCGGGTTCAAACCTCGGTATGGGTCTCAAGGTTAAGAAAAGTAAACTTGATTTTTCTGATTTGTAAGCAAAATTTGCGAACATTCGGATCAAAATAAAATTGAAACCCTGTTCAAGGAGAAAATCATTACGATCCTTGCATGAATGGAATTCGAAACCAGATATCCCACAACTAGGTAGAAGTGAACTGAAAAGACATTCGCTTCAAGCGATCGAGTAAAGGTTAGGAGGATAGGATCACATGGCACCCCGCCCGCCGCTGCCAGCTGTCGTCGCGTCGCGCGTCGCATGGATTTGGGGTCGTCGGCCGCTCGTCTGCGGCGAGCGCGCGCGCACTTTGAACTCTAGGTCATGCGCGAGCGTCAGATGATTTTATTTACGAATACATTGCTTGTTAGAGTTGTAAAGAAAAAAATGTGTTTAATCGCAAATAATGGTTTAATTTAACTGTTCTCACAGCATAGTGTACGAAAAATGCAAAAAAAAAATAGGTAAAATTGTTCTTTTTTTTTCAAAATTTTTTGATGGTATCGTATCGAGAATCACTAGCCCTATCACCTGTCTTCGTTTTCGGAAGCGTTTCCCTTACACGCTGTACTAAAAATAATGTTGTATATACAATAAGATTATTATAAGTGCGAAAACATAAAATAAAACACAATTTATTTCACTCAGTTTTATTTATTTCAAATTTTGTAAATTTATTAAACCACACGCAATCAACACTACATGGTGTAGGTAACCAACATGTTTGTGGCTGACCACTGAATGAGGTTTTAGAAATCGAAACTCTCTAACCCTCCTAATAACTCTTTCTATGTGCACCCTTAGACTTGCCACAACTTTTGTTTGTATTACCTCTTCTTTTGTTGGCTTATTCAAAGCATGAACACGTGGAGGCCGCAGAAGCTTTTTGCCTTTTACCATTAGAAGAGCTTAGATTTCTTTGAAGCCCCTGTCAGCCATTAAACAGCATTGTCTGGTAAACATTGAACTAAATCACTCTTTTCTACTAAAGCTTTGTCTGATATCCTACTTCCATAACCCTTTGAGACAAAGGATACAAAGCCATTAGGAGTACTGCCATTCAAATATTTCACAGTGTTTGCATTTTTATATTGGGACCAAGTCTGTGCTTGATTTATGGGGTTATGAGGTTTTTGTATATCAATTTCAAATGCATCTAGTAGTAAACATACATTTGAATACTTGATTTTAAATGCCAATGGTAGATTCTGTTTAATGTGTAACAAAGTGGGTATACAATGTGTTAATGAAATAACCCAAAACCTCGGACACCCCAGCCGATTTTTATATTAATAAATTGATATGACGTATAATTATTTATTTTCATAAATTATTGTAAAAGATATTTGTAAATGTTGTGGCGCTACTTCTTACAGATTCGTAGCGATATTGCCGCGCCGCGCTGTCAAACGTTCGTTGACACGGGAGTGACGGGAGCACTATCGTTTGAGGTTAATCCCCTCCTTCTATTATTATTAAATAATGCGTATGTTTTGCTTTGGAATAGAACCTAACACGCTTAAAAATAAGCGAAGGCTAGTTGAAAGAAAAATCAAAAAGCCGGTGTTGGTAAACAAAACTTGGCGTGTTACCATACTTACACCACAATATTTACAATAATTATTTCAAATAAATCAACCTACCTATTTACAATCGTGCATTGTTTGTCACAGCAATGCCTCGAAATGTCTACCACCTTGTTGAAAACACGTTTTTGTAAATTACTTTTCAAAGAACTTATCACTGTAGTGTCACTAATAAGTAATTATCGTCGTAATTTACGTTTTCGTAAATTAAAACTCAACACGAGGGCGGCGCGCGGCGCACAGCCGCCTGCGCCGGTGCACTAGGAAGAGTAGCCGGGGTGGCGCCAGCTCTAGCACCCCTTCTCCCCCCCCCTTCACCCTCGCCCGCGCTTTTTTTTTACATCGCGTTGGACAGTAGTGTCACAGTCGTATTGTACAGCGTAGTTAAAAAGTATAAGATATGGCATGACAAATAATTACTTTTTGGAAAAAAATAACCTATATTAAAAATTATTGTATTCGATTTTGCTGCCGATTCTAAAGAAACTAGTTTCAGGTTTTGGGTTATTTCATTAACACGTTGTATAAATTAAATTTTGAAAAAAAAATTGTTAAATCTTTTATTCCTGTAAGCATAATTTGTGAATATGTGACTCTTGAGATCTGAAATTGGTCGCAAATTCTTTTTACTGGATCATTTAATTTAATTTTAAATAATACAATAATTATATAAATATCACTTATTTTTGTGATACTTTGGGTAACAATTTTTTTTTTATTTGGAATCGGTTTGTTTGTTTTTTTTGACTCTAGTCTAGGTCGGAGGTGACAGATACAGAGTCGAATGTGTTTAATCAGCCAAAAGTATTGTTTTGGTAAACCTATATGCCTTTGGATCATTGGAAATAAACTTTAGCATTTGATTTATTGGATTGTGATCTGGTAGGTCTTAGTTCTATGAAGCAGTGGATTCTGTATCAGATGTGCAGACATAAAGTGATGACACTGGTGTAGTCGCACATGATGATGATGTTGAAGATACAGGCAAAGGCAATGACTTGGTTGTTTGCATTAGGCCTCTAATACAGGTACTCTGGTCCATCATTTTCACATAACATTGTGTAGCGACATCAACCTAATTTAAAAAAAGAACATATTATTATTATAACTAAAAGAATGCACTATTTATGCATTAAATTAATATATTTAATTGTAACTATTCCACACGTATTAACAAAGTACACAACTTTTGTTAACCAGTTTTGATAATAACAATTCATTGATTTCATCTTTAAACAGCAACAGTTTTGTTACGCTAGTATTTTATTATCTGTGGTTTTGTTAATAATTGACAAACAAATTATTCTTTGGCGGGAATTTGAACAGAAAAGGCGCAAATTTTTCAAAGTTTAATTTTTTTATTTTAAATGTTCATAGTTTTTTGTTCTATTTCAAAGTATTGTATTGTAAATATTGATTGTAAATAGTGGTAAAATGTTGGGAGAAGAGGCCGGGGGTGAAATTCCCCCGGCCATTAAAGGCCTGGGTACTTTGGGCAAACGGGCTAGAAAAATGGACCCACAGGACCAAAATATTGACAAAGTTTTAGTCAGCGGCGGTGAGGATAACTTTTTACCATACCATAAACCAAATTATAAAAGACTCTATCCAGAAAATTCAACCAACACGGACTTTAAGGTATTTGTACAAAATAACAATAATAGTGATCGTTTGGGCAATAAGAGCCCTATCTATTTAAACCATGTTTTCACCACGGACGTCAAAGGTGTTGTCTCAATACAGCGAGTAAACGCTAATAAAATTGCAGTGATATTTAAACAATATAATAATGCGAATAACTTTTTGATGAACACTGCTTTCCTGGACAAATATAATATGAAGGCATTTATTCCGGCTGCCCAGATAGAGAAGACAGGCATAATTAGATTTGTTCCGTCGAATATTTCGAATAAAGAACTTTATTCCAGGCTTTCGTCCATATATGAAATTTTAACTGTTCGTAGATTCACAAAAAAAGTTGGTCAGGAGAGGGTGCCTCTCCAAACAGTCAGTATAACTTTTTTATCGAGCTCTCTCCCAGATAATGTACAATACGACCTTTTTTCATATAGAGTTTTCGAATATGTCCCACCTCTGCAACAGTGTTACAGGTGTTTCAAATTTAACAACTCAGCAAAAATATGCAATGGGAATCAGCGATGTAGTATTTGCTCTGGAGACCATTACTATAAAGAATGTGATAAGCCCAATGAGCTTTGCTGCGTGAATTGCAGTGGACCTCATTTGGCAATTTCTAACATGTGTCCAATTAAAATGAGGGAAATACAAGAGAAAAAAAGCAAAATAACCTACGCCGCTGTTGCCCTATCTAAGGAGAAAATTTACAATTCAGAATTTCCTCCTCTAGTAGTTAATAAACCTGTAAATAATGTAAATAAAAAGACAAATGTAAATGTAAACAAGACTAATGTAAATGTTATTAATAAGACAAATGAACAAAAGCCGATTTCCACTGATGAGTTGAAGACTCATTTATTAAATAATAGTGAGATTACAAATGCCATGCTACGCACATTAATTGCTATAGCAAATAAAGGGGATGACAGTCCAATTACAACAATGTTCATTAAAGAAATGTTACTTAGAAATCTAACTTAAATATGGATAGTAATAAAACTTCTGTTTTAAGAATTGCACAGTACAATATTCAAAGTATTTACAGTAAAAAACCTCTTTTAATTAACTTTTTGCAAGAAAATAACATAGATGTTTGTCTTGTTAATGAAACCTGGATTAAAGATAATAGACCTTGTCATATACCTGGTTATAATATTTATTTAAAAAACGCTTCAAATGGATATGGAGGTGTTGCAATTTTGATAGAGCCATTTTTTTAATACAACCTGTTGCAAACTTCGTTTAATGAAAATGTGCAAACCATAGCTATGTCGCTATTTACTTCTTGTGGCCAATTATCTATTCTCTGTGTATACTGCCCTCCCTCAGGGCCTTTGAGAACTGACACTTTAAGTAACATAATTAAAGATCTTCCAAAACCTATTTTTGTGGCTGGGGACTTCAATGCCCACCACATTGCTTTTGGCTGTTTGTCAACCAAAAGCCGAGGACAACAATTGAATAACATTATAGACAATTTAGATCTATGTATACTAAATGAAGGAGATTTCACTACCATAAATTATCCAAATCGAAATCCGGCAGCTATAGACGTTAGTCTGGCTAGTCCTTGTATTACGCCTTTATGTAAATGGTCTGTTCATGGTGATAATATGGGAAGCTATCACTTTCCAACTATCACAGAAATTACAATTTTAGCCAACCGTTATAATGTTAATCCTCCTGTAGATAAGTTTCTATATAATAAAGCTGATTGGAACAAGTACAACGAGCTCTCAAAAACAATTTTTAATAATATCCATATAATAATAATAATAATCCTCTAATAACATATGATCACTTTTGTAAGGCGCTTGATGCACTAAAAATAGAGTGCATTCCAAAATTTACCAAAACTTCAGAGTATAAATATAAACTGCCAGCTCCCTGGTGGAACGATAAAATTAAAGAGAGTGTTACTAAGTCCCAAGAGGCCTTAAAATATTATAGAGATAATCCTAATATTAGTAATTTTATATCATACAAAAAATTAGACGCAATTAAGAAAAGAGCAATAGCAGAAGAGAGGAAAATAGGTTGGAGAAAATTGTGTGAAAGTTTTAACAGAACAACTCCTATTACAATAATTTGGAACAATATTAAAAAATTTAAAAGAATAAAGTCTAGTAACAAATCTTATTGTGATGAATTTATTGAACCATTTTTAAACAAATTATCAGGAAATTCTTATGAAAGTCTTGATTTAAATGATTTTTATAATCTTCATAATAATGATGATAGCTCCAAATACTTATTAGAACCTTTTTCATGGACCGAATTCTTAATTAGTTTGCAATCTAGAAAGAATACTACACCGGGCTTGGATGATTTTCCTTACATTTTAATTAAGAACTTAAATTCTGAATCACAAAATTTATTTTTAAAGATACTTAATGCACTTTGGTTTAAGCAAACAATACCTCAGTCTTGGAAAATACAATGTGTTATTCCAGTTCTAAAATCTGATAAGCCTCCTGATAGTCCAGACTCTTATAGACCTATTTCATTATCATCCTGTTTAGGGAAAATTTTTGAAAATATGATTAAACTTCGGTTAGATCATTATGTTGAATCAAATAATATTATTCCTAATATTCAGAATGGCTTCAGACGTGGTCGGAGTTGTGCAGATAGCTTCACTTCACTCATTTCAGACTTGAAAAATGCAAAACAATGTAAAAGTGTAGCATGTGTTTTTTTAGATGTTCAAGGTGCATTTGACAATGTTCGACCAGACATTCTTGTACAAATATTATCCGGATTGGGTATTCCTGGTTTATTGTGTAAATGGATTCATGAATTTTTAACTAATAGAACTCTTTATGTTAAATTCAATAATATTTTACATGGACCTAGAATTGCATCGAAAGGTACAATGCAGGGGGCAACTGTGTCTCCTTTACTTTATAATTTATACACATCTGAAATTTGTAAATATGTAAATAATAGTAGTGTAAATATTCTACAATTTGCCGATGACCTGGTATTGGTACAGTGTAAATTACAATGTTGATACTACAATTCAAAATGTTAATTTGGCTTTAAATGATTTGCAAATGTATTACAATGAAAAACTTAAACTAAACATTAACCCAAGTAAGAGCAGTGTTATGATATTCAGCAAAGACTTTCCTAATTCTGAAATAGTGTTCAATAATCTTAAAGTTCCTGTAGTTGATCAACATAAATTTTTAGGAGTTATTATTGACAAAAAATTATCATTTGAACCACATATCAATTTCATATTAAAAAATGCTATGAAAGGTTTAAATATAATTAAATGTTTAGCTGGAGTTTTATGGGGCGCAGACCCTCTGACTCTTTCTATTCTGTACAAAGCCATTGTAAGAAGTCACTTTGATTATAGTTGTTTAGCATATTTAGACAGTAAACATGTAAATAAGTTAGATGTAGTGCAGAATAAGGCTTTGAGAGTAATATCTGGAGCTATGTGTTCTACCCCTATAAGAGCCATGGAGGTTGAAACAGTAATAATGCCTCTTACACTTAGGCGACTGTTACTAATAGAAAGATATTGCATTAAACTACTATCATCCAACAATCAGCAGCTAATAAAGAAAATCATACCTTCTCCCATAATTCTACAATCTCCACTGACAACAGGCAGTGATTTGTTATGTCATAATTTTCCCAAATTACCAAATATTCTTCTACACTTGCAAAATAAATTCCGAAATGTTCAACAAAATCGTCTTTGGCCTTTTTATTTAAAACCTTTTAAGGTTTTGATAAATAAAGTTAATATTGTCAAAATTAAAATATCTAACAATCAAGAATTACAAGCTTATTTAGATAATAATAAGGGTTACTATAAATTTTACACTGATGGTAGTAAAGGAGAGTCACACGTTTGAAGTGCAGTTTATGATCCCCAGATAAGATTTGCTCAAAGCTTTATTCTTAATAATACCTGTAGCATATTCACAGCAGAGTCATATGCAGTCTTTGAAGCTCTTAGGCGTATTGAAAACGTAAACAACTATAAATATTTTTTGATTTTGACAGATTCACTTAGCTTAATTGAAAGTCTTCAAAGTTATGATGTTCATTTTAAAAGTAACTTTATTTTATATAATGTTAGGCAATTAATATACAATTATCTTCAAAAAGGAGTAACGAAGTAGCTGATAGGACTGCTTATGAAGGGATCAATTCATTAGATGTGAGACTAACTTCTTCAACTCCATTCACTGACTGTTATACTGAAATAGGAATAAATATTAATGCTTTTTGGGATAATTTTTGGAAGAAAGATCAAGAAACAAAAGGTAGATGGTACGGAAATATTCAAGAGATTCCAAAACACCTGCTCATTTAGCGAGACTGGGTATTGTTCAAGACAACAAATGTACAAGTTGCAGTATGGCTATTGGAAATGTTGACCACATGCTTTTTGACTGTCCAAATCATAAGTTACACAGACTGATTTTAGCAAGTGAAATAAATGAATTGTGTAGTGAAAGTGTTGTGTTAAATAATACCTCCCGCCGCTTGACTAAAAAAAAAAATTGACAAACAAATCAACCTCAGGCGGGGAATGAGGAGGACAGCGGGCGGGTAGCAAAGCGAACAAGTTCATTCCTGAATCCTGCCATTTATTTATATTCGTGTGAGAGCATTCAAAAAACAAAGGTTACATGTTCTGTGTTCAAAAAACGGTTTGTGCTGTAGGTTTGTGAGATGTCTTTGATTTCATCAAGATTTTATGGTGTTTGTAAAAAAATTTGTTCGCCAAAGTGATTTTTCATAACATGAGTAACTTTGACCAGGCGGCGGCAGCGGCCGAGCCTGTCGACGGCATCGAAAGTAATTCAAGAGACCTTGAGGATTACTTTACCTTTAAACTTCTCAACCTACCTTTAAACTCTTGGGGTCTTGGAATGTACATTGAGAAGTTTAAAGGTATGTAATTAACATTCATAATTTAATATTACTCAGAATTATCAGAAACAGATGTAAACGCAGTGAACGAAAATAAACTATCGTTCACTGTGTAAACGGCGCGGGCGGGCGCGGCATTCTTTGTCGCGCGCGTATGGACGGTAGGTTAGGTTAGGTAGGTACACACGGCTACACATCAAGGTATACATAACCAGTATAAGCTGACTTCTGATTGTACGAAAAACCTATACAATGCGAGGTCAGCAAAAACTGGAAATGTATAGCTTGATGTGTAGCCGTGTGTACATGTGTAGTTGTTGTTCGAGTTGTTGGTTTGATCTAGAAGAGGTTACTTAGAAATCAATCAAGCTTGCCAATCGTTCGCACAGTAAGAAATAACTAAAATACCTACTACATCTACTTGTATTATCGAATTCCAGAACACAGTGTGGACTTGGACACATTGCAAATTTTATCATCAGAAGACCTTAAGGAATTGGTGCCAGTAATTGGTCACAGGGCCAAGCTAACCAGTCAAATTGCCATGCTAAAAGACATAGTAACAGACGCATTTTCTGACACAAATACAGTGAGTATCTGCTTTACTTACCTACACCCTACCTACACTTTTTGTTTTTTCTACTCTTGACCGAAATACTCCCCTACCTACTTTGCTAACGGTATGCGTTATTTTCAGGCTGAAGTACCAACAAATACTACAAACAATATAATAATAATATATCTATTAAAGGATTCAGATATTGTACTTGTGTTAGATGTTGAACGAGTGGAGGATCAACCGACTTCTCTTTCAAATGACTATACAAGAGACCCCAATAAGGACTGTGTGAGTACATTTTACATGTTTTTTTTGTGCATAAATAATATGAGGCTGAACAGTGGCAGCTCTTAAAAACGCATCAGGCGAGAAGCCTCGGTGTGGTGTAGTAAGTGGAAATCTTACTTTTGCATCATATTTTATTTCAATAACGAAACATTTTATTCTTTTTTTGGAGCTGTATAATTTAGTAAGCTCTTGCAAAGAAGGTAGAACCTTCTTCTTCAGTGCCAAAAAAATGGCCTATTTGAAAATTCAGCTAGGAGACGACTTTGTAATATCATTATTAGTAACAAGTTAAAGGATTATCCAGAAAAATGCATCACCAGCTCACGGTTGTATCAGCTAGCATATGCAATAACGCAAGTTTTTAGAAAGGAAAGTGCATCTGTTTACTTTATTCCCTTTTCAAGCTTCAGTCCACAACAAAAAATATCTGTAAAAGGAGCATTAGTAGACCGTCAACGGCGAAGGACTTTTTTGAAATCTGGCATCATTAAATGAAAAGAAAAAAATGCAAACTCATCACCAGAAGGTATGAGTTGTTGATTTGTTTTAGTTAAAGAGATTGATACTTGTTTTGTTTAATGTGTTTAAAAATTTGTTTAAAAACTTTAATAAGACTAATGAATTTTTCTCCATATTCTGTACTATTTCATATTTCTGTTAGAGCCTGTATACCTACCTAAACAGTAAAAATATCAGTAAAGTAATGAGTAACAAAAATACAGGGTGTAAGAAATGGATTGTCAAAAACGTTACAGATGTAATTAGGTCATGAAACTGTACAACTAACCCGACGGAAAATATGACCGGAAACCGCAAATTTTACATTAATTGAAAACGTCTTTTTATATGGGTGGGTCAAAAGTTTTGGCTGTTTCCAGTCTTATATTCCTTAGGGAAAGTTGTTCAGTTTCATAGCCTAATCGCGTCTGCAAAGTTTTTACCAAGCCATTTCTACACCCTGTAGGTATTTTTGTAATACTCGTAACTACTCAACTGATAACAAAACTGTTTTGTTATATACTAACAAACCGAACCTGTAACCTGTAAGCATACTGTAAAGTAAAATGTACTTAACAGTTTAGTTACCAGCAAGCAAATAGTACAGGAGGCCTACCATGATCTATTTAAAAACGATTCAAAAGCAAGACATTTCAGTTTAGGTTCTTAAACTGCATCGCTCACAGTCGTACCATGACGTCCAATACGCTCAGCGGCATTTGGATCGTTGAAAGTGAATGAGCGTTAAGAGCTCGTGGTAGGTACCCAGATGGCACGGCCTAAATTGAATCGATAAACTGACGTCATGGTACGAATTAGAAGATCAGTTCAGTTTAGGTCCTAAAGTGGATCGCGTTAAGAGCTCGTGGTAGGTATCCTGATATCTGAAACAAAACGTTTCAATTAGTTACAGCAAAACCCCTTGTCTACTTTTTAACAAATATAATTGTTATACACAACTAGTAAGATTAAAAGAAGTCAAACTGTTAGGTTAAATTAAACGAAAAAAGTTAGGCGGCAGGTTACACAACACAGTTTAACCAACCCCATTTTGTTACTGATAACAAGTAGTTCGCAAGTTCCTAGTTTAGGGCCTACTGGTAGCCAAATTTTGGTTATTATTAACCTATCATTTTTTTCAGTGCAATGATTTTATTTTTGTTGGTATTCGTGTCGGTGTTTTTGTTTTCAATCATGGAAGAAAACTCCTTCATACAGCTTAACAATAAAATCTGAAAAGTAAAATGCATGAATCTGATCACAAATGATGACCGTGTGGTAATTATGTAAAGCTACAAATCTATTATCTTGTAAAATTGCCATACCTTTTGGAAAGTGTCCCAATTTACAGATCGTTTTTAGAACTGATCACTATTTATGTTATTATTTGTTGAATAATAAAATGGAAACATTTATATTTTAATAGTAAGTATTATATGGCAACCCACTTTGTAAGTTATCCTGGTCAAGGGAATATTATACTACATCTTGTGAACGGCAATAAAAAGCGTTACCTAATACAACCTTTTATTTCGTTTCAATCCACTACAATAACTTGAAAGGGTTATTGGCCTGGGCCAATAAAACGGTAACGGTGGTACAGAAAGCGATAAGGCCGCCCATTGTATGTTTTGTATTAATAATCGTATTTTTTGTTATTTATTTTCTGGTGTACAATAAAGTATATATAAATAAATAAATAATAAATAAACGGTCTGGACGCCCGGAGCGAAATAGAGAGGAATCAGTAATGCGATTGTCGCTGTGGTAAAACAGTTGTACTGCCGTCAAGCAGGCGTCAAAGATGGAGGACGAAGTCGAAATTTTCGGGGCTTGAAGCAATCGTACGTTGCTGGAAAGTGCCAATAATTGGTGTATCTGGAAAATTTCAAGTAAAGGTTACATTGAAGGCGGTAAATTGTGGATGGGACGTCCTAGTGCCCGGAAAGTGATAAAGCAAAAATCACTACGTGGAAGAGGCTGGACGCGAAAGCCCGCGATTCAGTCGTGGACCTGCTTAGTTCACCTGGGTGGACCACGGGCACATTTTCTTGCCAGTGGATCACCTAAATGATGAGGAATATGTAAATAAAAAATGTCTATTGGCCATCATCATCATAATCAGCGTATAGTGTTCCCACTGCTGGGTCAGGCCTCCTCTCTTCGAGAGGAATGGAGAATTTTTGGTTCTAGGACATGCCGGTTTCCTCAGGATGTCATCCTTCACCGTTTTGAGAGCAGTGGTGATGAAATAATTTACACAAAGTAAAGCGCCTGTCCGGGTTCGAACCTACGACCTACAACTCGTAAGTCGCGGCCATTACCACTGGGCCACCACTGCTCTATTGGCCATGGTCCACCTAAAATTAATTCTCTTCCTGATCTTGTCATTTTACTACAATTGAAAAATGAATGCCGAAAGAACAAATGAAAATCGGAAAAAAAATAATAATACGGAAAACTTTAGTTAATAAAATAATGATTTATCATTATCAACGTAACTTTTACAAAGCGAGTTCTTTAGAAATTTCTTTGTTTAACAATTATAATTGTATTTCTATTATACCTAAGTATAGTCATCATCACTTATATATTTGGTTTTCCTTTTATTGGAAGGTCTGGATTCAAGACTCCGGTTCAGTTAGAAGGCGCAAAATGGTGGTACTGGTTTTCTTTACTTTTTATTCAGTTTTGAATAGAATGATTCCGTAACATTATTTGTGCGGTGTCTTTCACCAAACACAGATAATACAGAATCAAATTGCTTTGTCATCCAAAATCCATCCAGGTATTTGAAAACCGGTATCATTATTACTGCCTTCCGATTTTATGTAGTTTAAACCTTCAGTCATGTTTTCAGCCGGCAAAACTGCAATCAGTCCTGCCAGCCTTCTTTCCTTTTTACCATTAAGTTTTAAAATGTTGGCCCTTTTCCATATTGCTCTACTCCAATGATAGTAACAAGTTTGTTTTGGTGATGTTTTTGTTTTTTTTTTCTGTTAAATCCATTACATGAATGAAAAATTTACGATAAAGTCACAGCTCAATTAAAGTAATGTCATCTTACCCAGGAGGATAATTATTCCTCTATTAATAACTAAACAAAGTTCAAAAGGAAAGAGACCACCGGCAAGACAAAGTGCCCGCGTGGTCCACCTAGGTGGACTGAGGTGATCCACCGGCAAGAAAAAGTGCCCGTGGTGAAAGACCGAATCCTGCCAAGGAGTAATAGTAGCGAGATTGGACAATACAGCAATGCTCCACGTCTAAAATTGCGAGTTCGCCAGAGAAAAATGGGACAAATACGACTTACGAGCAAAAATCGGATGTGTCACTGCACATTTTACAACTACGCTTCTTCGAAGAGAAATAGAGTTCTGAATTCGTATCAACATGTATTGCTAAAGTAGAAGCAATCCTGTCACAGATACGTCAAGCAAAAGTTGAGATAGCTGAAAATATGATTATAACGAAATCATCAGTTCGCTGGGACAAAAATTTCGTCGTTTTGTTTGTCATGGGACTCAGTGCCTGTTGAAAATCGAACCCTATCTGAACTGACAGCGAGGCTCATAATTGTAGAGCAAAGAAGTAAAATTTACGAGGAAGGTGAGCAAACTAATTCTGCGGCGTTTAAAACTGATACAAGAAAAGACTCTAAGAAGTGTTTTAACTGCGGTAAAGTAGGACATTATAAACGGGACTGCAAAGTGAAAAAGGATGAAAGTAAAAAGGGTGACGAAACTGAAAATATTCCATTTTGTAAAAAATGTAAAAAAGCGGACATACTATAAAACAGTGTTGGTTCAATAAAGAGAGTAAAATTCAGCCAAAGAAAGAAGATAAACAAAACGCGTTTGTTATGTTAGTGTATGGACTAACCTCAAAAAGTGTAAGCAATGATAAACAAACCAGTCATCATTGGTTTTTAGACAGTGGTACTTCTGAGCATATGTGCTTCACAATGGACAGTTTTACACAGGGCCCGAGAACCGGTTGAAATTCTTATCCGGTTACGGTCATTGACCCCAAACCGAAATCGATTTAGGTTAAAGGCAGTTTTTATCTGCATATGCGGGAAACCGGTTTTTCATGAATTTTGGTTTTGATATTCAAAATTAACCGGTTAATGATAGGCGACTCGGAAAGTTTCCATCATTCCACCCGGAATATTCCTGGGAATATTCCCAAAACGGGTATTTACCCGGGAAAGTTCCCAAATCGTGGGTAAATTGATTTGTGTGACGATTGAATTAGTAAGTGCTGAATAAAAACAAAAACACCAACTCCAAAATCATTTAATCAACAACATGATGGTTCATATATGAAAATTATTGTTAAAATCATAGACTTATAAAAAAAGATGGACTCCGCGCCATGCATATCAAAAGTGAAGCACAGTAAGTATCGCTAAGGACCGCTTGTACAAACACGCCTCACGCTCACATTTACATCATAGTATGCCGAACGGCCGCCATTACGTGACACGACACATCAATCGTCAATCACGCACACATAGATCGGTGCGGTGCTTCACTTTCGATATGCGTGGCGCGGAGTCCATCTTTTTTTATAAGTCTATGGTTTAATTATCAGGTTAAGGGTGACAAAAATCACTTCAAGTTTAATACTCTTACCATGAACGCTGAAGGTACGCTCTGTTGCAGCCGAGGTGCAGGGAGCAGTTAAAAGACAAGCTGCAAACTTTGCTCAGAGGTTTGTTTTTGCAAATTCCTTTCCACCAAGTTAAGGGATTCATTTTCTGGAGGCTGGTCCAAACAAAAGATTTTCCCCACAAACCTTCTCTTGCTCTATAATTAGCTAAATCTGTCATTACTTCCAAGTGTAACTGCCTTCCTTTCTCATGAATGAAATCCATGGCAATGATTTCTTCATCTTCGTTGAGTTCGATGCCTTGAGATTTTGGATCTAGCGTATTATAGGCTGCTCGATGAACAGCCTTTATGCAGTTCCCTCTGCGTTTATCAACTGCATTTAAAATCCTCTCCCTGACATTATTGTCAACCAAAGAAGAAAAACCAGGAAGCAGAAAGACCAGACGTGATTTTATATCTTTGAATGACATGTACACGTCATTTATGTACGCTTCGTTTACTTCTAGTTTAAATATGTAATCTGTTATTTATTGTCTCTAAAATTGCAGTAGATTCGTCGATCATTTTCCAAAATTCTATCAACTGGGATCATTATTGCATCTTCATGTACTGCCAAACATTGCAGAGCCGCCTTGCTATTTTGCAAACTACGCACAGCATGAAGGTAACTGCGCCAACGCGTCTTGCTGGGCAATTTTAGTTGCTCGCCAGAACCTTTTTCTACAATTATCTGCTTGAATAACGCGCTCAGAATTTGACTTTTTCTAATAGATTTGATTACGTCGACGGCAACTGAAATGAAGGCTGGTATAGCATCTTCTTTCATTATGTCATGACACAGTAAATTCAATGTGTGCGCCACGCAATTAAGTGTGATTACGTTCATATGTTGCAGTTTTGATAAATCAAAAGCTTTTTGTAGGTTTTTTGCGTTATCTCCTATTAAACGTAACAAATTTATACGTTCCGTAGGTTCTCATTACTATTTGAATTTCTTCACTTAGGTATTTATTCGGCAGTGTAACGATGGTTATTTTTGTATAGGTAAGGAAATCGAAAACCTTAAGTTTCATAAATGGATTTATGCGAAATATGTCTAAATTGATCATAAAAATATAAATACCCGAATAAATGCCCATTTGGTGGATTCAATGGGAATATTCCCATTTTAGGAATTTCCCCGGGTAGAATCCAAGTTTGAACCCCCCCCCAAGCGGTCGCCCTCTCGCGAGCACGATCTGGATGTTGCGATGTCATTTAGTTAACGCAACGTCGCCGCCATCGTCTTCCTTACCAAATTTCGTAACTTCGTACTGCAGTTGTTACTAGGACTGTAAATAGGCAACGAAGGATGAATAACAGAGGCGAGTTTTATTTGAATTAATAATGTTGACTTCATTTTAACTAGCGTCTTTTCTTTACTTAATTTGTGTGTGTGTGTCTGTGAATGTCCAAGGATATTATTATATTATATTATATTCTATCCCGGATTAAAGCGAAGCAATTCACCATTACCTTTAGACTTAGAAGATGAAGATTTGGAGCGCCGTTCTTTTCCGTCTTTGTTAAAACCAAACATGAGTACTTACGTCGAAAAGAAAGTTAAAGTAGAAGTGTCCAAACAAGAAAATAAAATATGTTTGTCTTGTTCAGAACATTAAAAAGTAGAAGTTGTTAATTTATTTCACTTACTTTATTTACAAAAATCAATCTAGTCGATTCTGTAATAATGGATATGTTGTAGGTACTTGTTTAAAAAAAAAACTCGATTAACCGCTATTTTTATTATTCTTCACTTGGTTGTTTGCGCTCTAGGAAAGATGGACGTAAAACCTTTCTAGTGACTTTTAATATTGACTTAGAATATACTTACAGTTATAAAAGCCTATATCTCGTTTTCTTGAAGTTCTATAATCTAGATTTCCTACAGGTTATGGACCCAGGCTGTTTTTACTGCAATATAAGTGGTTAAAAGTAAGTCCGTTACGAACTTTTAAAATGGATAATTTAAAAACCAAACGTAATATCAAGCCATTCGATGGGGAAAAATACAGTGTCTGGAAGTTTAGAATACGGACATTGTGTTACGGTTATTCGCCAGCTGTGAGCCCAGGAAGCCCCTAACTACACATCACGCACCGTCAAGATCACAACCAACGCCATCTACCGGCATTGAAAGTAACTAGTATAACAACAGTCATCAGGATCTAGTGATGCAATCTATGTAACATACTAACGCCATCTATCGCCTCGTAGGGAAACTAATATGTTTAGTCATTTATGAGTAGTCCACTTGAAAACCACGATATGTTAAAAAAGTACGTTTTTTTTCTAATGACAGCAATCGGTTGATGATTTAAAATACTAACGTCTGTGTTTAATCCTCAGAGTGAAGGTTGTCGAAATATATATTTAGTGATTCGCGGCCCACAGTCGCTCTAGACCTTTTAATATTAGTTGATAGTCTTTGACCATAGGCATTTTTATGGCGCTTTAGAACGCTAATGGCCCATTGGACACCTGGTAGGTTATTTGTAAACCGTTCTACTGTCTTCCCTTGGTTATCCAAATAAGCCTTTGCAAACATTCTAAGGTCTAACAAAGTAAGAGGAAAACCCCAATCACCGCATGTAGCCGCAGCACGTAATATTGCGATTTCTTCATTGTGCATGAAAACTGGTTGGGCACCAGGCGTCCTTCCGTGTAATCCTTTATATTTATTATGTTAGGACTTTGCAGTGAAAAAGCCGTTTATTAAAGTTAGAAAGAGTTTATTGTCTGTTTTATGAAGACGCATTAATCAACACAGCCATTACTATATGGCAGCTATGACACACACCAGTGTTGCCAATTTACGAGAAACTATTTTATTGTTTCTCACACCTCCCCTCAATAAAATATTTAAACAAGTCTTACAATTGTTTTACTTCCAAAGGTTACCCAACGAACTAACCCTTAACACAATGACTTTCCCTTAAGTATTAAACAATTTATTCCTTAATTTCTGAAACATTACACCACCCAATGCTTTGGTAAGTATGTCTGCAACTTGGTCACTGGTATTTACATATTCCAAAAATATAACTTTATTTTCCAACTTTTCTTTAATAAATGACTGCTTAATCTCCAAATGTTTGACTCTAGAGTTACCAGTGGCCATTTGCGCCATTTTGATAGTAGACTGGTTGTCTTCATACACAGTTATGTTTACTTCAAACCCAAATGTTAACATAATGTCTTTTAACCAACAAGCCTCACTTGTGGCCAAGCACAAAGCAACATATTCAGCTTCGGTTGACGACAATGCAACCGTTGATTGTTTCCTTGAATACCAAATAACTGAACAACCAAACACTTTAAAAATACATCCTGATGTCGATTTTCGAACATCAGAGCCACCCCAGTCACTATCAACATAGCATAAAACATCCTCCTTACTTTCTTTGTAGTATACTAAACATAAATCAATAGTTCCATTTACATATCTCAAAACATTTAACAAAAGCTTATACAAAAGTTCAGATGCACAACTCTGATAGCGACTCAAGATATTAACCACTGCACAAATATCCGGTCTAGTACTTTCTATTTCGGCATTCTCTGAACTATCTCTCTTTAAGATATGAAAATTAAAATTTTTATCAATAGGTAACTTCAATGGTTTACACTTCAACATATTGTACTGTAACAACAATTTTCTCAAGTAATCTTTTTGTGATATAACAGTAATTCCCTTATTTAGATCTTGTTTAACATCAATCCCCAGAAATTTACTAATCATTCCCATTTCTTTTACCTTAAATGCTTTACACAATTTATCTCTAAGTTTACACATATTATCTTTGTTATTTCCAAAATACAATATGTCATCAACATATAATAACAGAAATGTTTTCTTTTCTCCTTCACATTTAGAGTATAAACAATAATCTTTATCAGATTGTTTATAACCTAAAGACAACATAACATTATTAAAAGTATTATTCCAACACTTTGGAGACCCCTTTAAACCATAAATAGATTTGTTAAGTTTTACATACTTAGAATCGGTTCCCTCTGGTAAGATTAAATACAACTCCTCATTAAGCTCTGCATTTAAAAAAGCACCACATACATCCATTTGACTTATCTCTAACCCTAACTTGGTAGCTATACATACAAAAACTCGAAATGTATTAAGCTTTGCCACAGGGGCATACAAATAATCATCACAATTTTGTTCGAAACCTCTTGCTACCAATCTAGCCTTATAACTACCATCTTTCTTCTTTAAGACCCATTTTGAGGTAATCACTTCTTTTGCTTCAGGTATGGAATCTATCTCTGTCCATGTGTTATTTTCCTTCAGTTGATTAAGCTCTCTTTTTATAGCCTCCTTCCAGCTTTCAGCTTCTGCAGAGGTCATAGCTTCCTTGTAACTTCTTGGTTCAGCAAAATATAGGTAGTGATCTTCAAGATATCTTGGCTTTACTCTTCTTCTGCTGCTTCTCTCTTGGACCTCATTTCCTTCTGTTTCTGCCTGTTCTTGACTAGTTTCTTGTGTTACTTCCGATATATTCTCTGGTGTAACATCTTGTTCTTCTCCATTTCCTTGATCTAGTACTGAATCCATGTCATAAAATTCATCATCACTCTCATTATGTACCTCCTCCTCTATTTCACTGTCTGCAGGTACATCCAGTAGTATAACATTTTCCCTTTCCTGTATTTCCTTATTTTCTGGCTCTTGCTGCTTTTCTGGATCTAGAAATACAATGTCTCTCTTAGTATGAATTTCTTTCCTGTCTTCATAATATACTCTGAATCCTTTGGTATCATCATATCCAACAAACATTACCCTTTCACCTTTGGCATCCCATTTTAACCTTTTTTCTTTCGGGATATGGGACATACACATATTCACCAAATATTCCTCGTAGACTCAGCACATCAAATTTGCATTTGTGGTAGGTTTCATAAGGTGTCTGGCCTTTCACTCTGCTCCTTGATGTTCGGTTCAGTACATACACTGCGGTGTTCACTGCTTCAGCCCATAACTCTTTTGGGAGATTTTTATTCTCCAGCATGGACCTTGCTGCTTCCACTATAGTGCGCATGTCCCTCTCAGCTTTCCCATTCTGTTGGGGTGTAAATGGTACTGTTGTCTGATGTTGTATTCCCTTTTCCCTTACAAATTCTTCTAATTCTTTATTAACGAACTCTCCTCCGTTGTCAGTACGAATTGTTTTTACCCTTTTTTCTGTTTGTGTTTCTGCCCACTTAACAAACTGTTTCAGCTTCACAGCAGTCTCACTTTTATTCCTCAAAAAGTAGATTACTCTGTAGTTGCTGTAATCATCTTTGATCAGTAAAAAGTATCTTGAGTTACCAGGAGATGGTACCTCCATTGGACCACACAGATCTGCATGCACAAGCTCCAGGCATTCTGTTGTGTGCTGCTCACGTCTTCTAAATTGAAGTTTGTGCATTTTACCTTCTAAACACGAAACACACTTAAATTTGTCTCCGGTGTACTCAATATTGTTTTTTCTGAGCACCTGCTTCACATACTCAACACTCTGGTGACAAAGTCGCCCATGCCACTCCGATAGCGTTGTCACAGCTGCAACACTCTCTTTCATGCAGACACTTGACACCTGTAGCACATAATAGTTCCCTTCACAGTTGCCTACCGCACATAGTTCATTGTTCTTATAGAACAAACACTGCTGATCAGTTAATGTGACCTGATAACCTCTCTTTGTAGCAATAGTTAAAGAAAACAAATTGATTTTCATTTGCGGAACATGTAACACATTGCTCAATGTAGATTTTACATAACAATCCCCGTTGAACACACTCAGTTCTACATCACCAACTCCTGCAACAGGTAACTGACGACCATCTCCAACAATAACATAACGATTTGACATTAACAGTGACTGATAGTTTGTAAACATATATCGAAGACATGTCATATGTTCACTTGCCCCACTATCTATCAACCACCTCCTGTCACTTCCCGCGATGTCACCCCCAGTTGTCATTGCCATCTCACTTACTGTGATAAATGCATTAGACTAGACTTGTCTTTGGACCTGTCACTTTGTTCTTGTTGTCCTTGTCCCTCACGTTTTGGACAATTTGTCTTCAAGTGTCCCACTTCTCCACATGAGAAACATTTACGCTTTTCCTTGTTTTTACACTCCTTTGTAATGTGTCCCAGTTTCCCACACTTATGACATTTCTTAACACTCTTGTTTTTGGCATATAGTGCAATACTCTCTTTCTCTTCATTTTTATGTTTTATTCTTTCTTCCTCTACAAGTAACCTGGAAACTAAGTCGTTGTAGTTCTGTTTACTGGCCTCTACCGACTCCCAAGCTGAGATGAAATGACTGTATGCCTCCGGCAAAGATAATAAGACTTTGGTCATAACCATTTGGTCAGAAATCTCTTCTCCAGCCTGCTTTAGTTGACAGATCATCTCTTCAAGTTTGGATAAGTGAACTGCCAAGTCTCCCCCTTCGAACTTGTATTGAAGAAACCTTTGTTGTAACATCATTGTACTCGTAGCACTCCTAGCCTCGTACACAGTGTGTAGTTTTTGCCACATCTCAGCTGCACTTTCACATGTGAGGATGTGAACCATCGCTGCCTCACTTACTCTGCTTACTATAATAGTCTGCGCCTTTGCATCCTTTGACACCCAGGTTGCAACTTCCTTATTCTCCGTAGTTACCTTAGGCTTTGCCTCCGTCCCGCTCACAACCGAATACAATTCAGCTCCCTTCAGCGTGACTGCAATCTGGAATTTCCAAACATTCCAGTTCTTTTGGCCTTCCAGCCTAATGGCCGAATTCGACGCCATTGTGTGTTGATCCATTGTTTTGTGGTCCCCCGCTTAAGCCTGCAGCCTGATGTCGTATATTTATCCTCCACACGACCTCCTTCAGACGCCGCTACCAACAATAGCCTCCAGCTCGAGTTATTGTTTGTTTCGCTGACCACGCCACGTTCGCTCTCAACAACGAAACGCCGGCATCGGTGACATTGATTTGCACCCAACAATACTTCCGCGATCTTCACCTAAAACAGATTAATAAGCACTGGGCCCATAACCTGTTAGGACTTTGCAGTGAAAAAGCCGTTTATTAAAGTTAGAAAGAGTTTATTGTCTGTTTTATGAAGACGCATTAATCAACACAGCCATTACTATATGGCAGCTATGACACACACCGGTGTTGCCAATTTACGAGAAACTATTTTATTGTTTCTCACATATTATAAAGTGTCCCATACGGAATTTTATACTTAAGTGAAGCAGCATTAATAGACAATTCTCTATTTGTGATTTTTTCTATTGCTTCTTCCATTGTCTCCTCTGAGTAATTTTTATAATTGCGGGTACCCGCGGTCTTTTTGTAGGTGCGAACCATGAGGCAACTAAAACAAAAGCAACAAATGGGGTTACATTGATAATTTGTATATTACTTCTATAAGACTGGGTACCACAACCATGGGGGTGAAATTGATAACTATCAAAGTCGCCTCGTCTATCCTATCAATGTAGCCCCGATGAACTTACAGTGTTCATGCAAAACAAAATGGCGACCGTCACCAAAAATGCAAACATGCTCTAAATCTTAAATAAATGTTTAATTAAAACAGTGAAAAACTACAAATAAAACAATAATACTGGCGCCTGTGCCACTGAAGTTATTCAGACAATTTTTTAACACCTTTTTGACACTAAACTTTAACAAATAATATTATACAGTTCCGACAACAACTACTCGTCGACACTTCGGCAAAATATGGCCAATCTGTCAGTTTGGCCAACAAAACAAACAAAATTTTGGCTGCGTTCAGTATCACGCAATAAACCCGAAAAAACATACTAAGTTTAGCTATCATCAAAGTTACCCCAGCTCTCAAAGTAACCCCGTTTTACGGTATGCAAAATTTCAAGTCCCTACTGCAGACCGTTGAGGAATTCTCTGGTTTGGAGCTAACCCTGAAGGTGGCAGCAATTTCATGGTGGGCTTGCTAACTGTCATCCCAATGGGTGTGCAAAATTTCATGTCCCTGCTGTTAACCGTTGAGGAGTTCCCTCGTCTGGTGCCAATCCTGGCAGCAGCATCACGTCATGCTTAGCATCATCTGCAGCATCATGTCATAAACATGCATTGTCATCGGGACTAGACCAGTACGTAAAATTTCAGCTCAATCGCATACCGGGAAGTGGGTCAAATTTAACTTGCAAGAGTCCACGGTCACATACATACAAGTCAAGTTAAATAAAAGGTTTTAAAAAATGACGAGGATTTTCTATTTCTTAAAAGCATACTACCAACTATGGAGAAATTAAACGAACTTCAAAAATTACGTTTTCGCGGGAAAATTAATGACTGGCTACTAGAAGCTTGTACTGAAAATGAAAGTGCTCTTTATCAAAATCAAGTGTATTATTCCCTTCCTAATTCGAGTGTCATCTCTTTGAGGCGCGCGTGGAACACATACGCGCCGTCCGGCACGGGCCTGGAGGCCTACCATGAACTATTTAAAAACTATTCAAAAGCAAGACATTTCAGTTTAGGTTCTTAAACTGCATCGCTCACAGTCGTACCATGACGTACATTGCGCTCAGCGGCATTTGGATCGTTGAAAGTGAATGAAAGATCGCAATTCGTTGCTCTGAACCGTGTTTGAAACGTTTCTGGTGAAAAAGAGACAAAGCTATTATTATAAAAAAAAAAAAAAAATTGCGCACATTTTTGTGTTAGACACGTTCAGAAGCAAGTAACATTTTATTTGTTCATAACTCAATATCATTACTTTATAGTGAAACAGACACAACCGCTGCTGTTAAGATTCCACGTTAATACGGTAACTATTGTTAAAATAATTCTTAGTCGAAAGTAGATATTTATTTACCTTTTGCTATTTAATATACGAAAACAATATTTTTATTTCGACCTAATAAAACAATGTTCCTGTTTCGAACGTACCAGAGTGTAGTTTTGATTTCAAGGAATGTCGAAAGTATTAAACATTGTTTGTATAAGTACTGAAACTAAATAATTCTTTCGAGAAGTCTATAGATAAATCTATTATGAAAGTGAATAAATGTACAACTTGCCTCGAGATTATGACAATAATTTGCAAGTGCTTTTTTTGTTGCATTCTAGTCGAAAAAGGACATCTGTTAAAGAAAACAAATGCGGTTTAAAAGGCATGTAAAATAGGTATTTTACACTTTAAAAGAAAGATTAAAGTACACTTACATTGGTTTTTGTAAATTTCCACTAAAAAACTTTATTTTCGTCAATAATTCACCAAACGTTTCAGTTTATGTTAGAGAAATAGTAACTTTTATTGAATCGCTTATTTTGACAGCGTTTCAGCTGAGCTGCTATAACTACGTCATGGTACCAAATACAGTACAAAATGAAATGAATGAAACCAAAACTTGCGACGCAGTTTGGGATAATCGCTGTCAGATGGCACGGCCTAAATTGAATCGTTAAACTGACGTCATGGTACGAATTAGAAGAACAGTTCAGTTTAGGTCCTAAAGTGGATCGCGTTAAGAGCTCGTGGTAGGTATGCTGGTCCTGATCGGACGGCGAGCTACCCATTACTCGCCGTCCGCAGGCCCGCGCCTACGGTGGCCGGGAGTCGTCACGCGGCTCCGGACATACATAGCAAAGTTGCATCTTTGGCACCAGAAAAATTGACAATTCAATAACACTTTTATTTGTATAAATTGTATACTATACTTTACGTTGTTGGATTATACTGCTTGGTGGTGTTGACACGTTACAATATATAAACCTTCCTCTTGAATCACTATATCTATTAAAAAAAAACCGCATCAAAATCCGTTCGGAAGTTTTAAAGATTTAAGCATACATAGGGACAGACAGCCGCGGGCGGCGGCTTTATACTATGTAGTGATGTTGCAATTTTTCTTTTTAATAACCTTAGCCTCCCTAAGTTCGCGGCGCCTATTTTGTAGACAATCATATAATTTACCCTTTGCACATCTTTTTATTTTAAATTTAGTATCATTAATGTATGGAATGAAATATGTACATATATTTTCCTTTTTGAATACTAAAACTTCAGTTATTTCTTGGCTTTTGTAAGTAGTATAGAACTGTCCATTCTTTTATTTGGGTCTGATTCCATTAGGTCTTTTATTATTATATTGCAAACTTTTCTTCGCCCATTTTTTTATAATTTGCCTTGTTCTGAATATAAATTTAGTAGGCCCCGACCTTCGTTCGATTTTAAAAGTAGATTTTTCAACGGCTAAAAAAACACAAAGTGGTGCCGATTCTGTTGTTCACAAACTAAACTAAATTTAAGTTCAGTGCATCTTCTTCTTTATATTTCATTAAGAAAAGGACAGAAGATAAATTTCAGTTTAGTCCTGTCAAATTAATCGGCGCCTGACGTAAATTGACGTAATTTTAGTAGGCAAGTTTTTAATCGCGTCTAAACTTGTATAGAGTAGTGTCAGGTGCTGATTAATTTGACAGGACTAAACTAAATTTTTTCTTCTGTCCTTTTCTTAATGAAATATAAAGAAAAAGATGCACTGAACTTAAATTTAATTTAGTTTGTGAACAACAGAATCGGCACCAATGTTTATTAAAATAATTAGGTACTTAGGTATTATGATGATAATTATGATAAAGTTTTGCTTAAAGACATCTATAAAATTTAGTTCTAACATTTGTATCTGGTTTGTTTTTAGGTCAAATAGTTACTTTATTTAAAGTATACATCTTACCGAACCTTCATCTTCATTACAGATTGTCATATCCTGATCCTCACTAGTGGTAGCCACCTGACCCTCACTGGTAGCCATTATAATGACGTCGGAATCATTTAGTAGGGTTGAGGTATTATTAGGTAAGCCTATTGTTTTAGGTAAGTCTGTGATGATAGTTGAATTAAAAAAAAAAAATAGTTAGTGGGGGTTCTGTTCCGGATAGTCAAACTGAGTGGCTATTTAAACTTTTTATTGGAGCTGTACACATTGCAGTCTTACTGTACAATTATAAATAAAACATTGTCAATTTGATGCAACATGCCATATTACCACTGAAATTATTATCCTGTTCTTTGCTGTGTTATTGCGATTTGCATTTTGTAATTATTTGGATAAAATATGGATTTAGATATAAAATACATTCATCTTAAAGGGGGAAGGGTACTGCTTTTCAAGGGTCGGCAGTACTTCAAATTGCGTACATACAGAAATGGAAACACTTTCTAAACTTGCAGTCATCTCAAAAAAGAAAAATGTCGGGGCTCAATTACTCTGAAGGTATGCTCATAATTAAAAAATATTTATATATCGTTTATAATTACATATTATTTTAACCATACAACTTTTTTAGTTTAGGATGACAATGACCACTCATGATGATGATGTAATGACCACTCATGTAACACCGATTACTATAAAAATGAAGTTGATATTGCTATTGACGAATTAAAACAAAAAGTTAAAGGCTGATGTCCCCATCCCAGAGTCGTTTCAAGATATAAAAACGTCGCTAGAAAAACGAGACGAGAATATTGAACTAAAAATTCCATCATTTGATAGCGTCAAAACGGTTTTATATAGCAACAGGCAAAAAACTTGCTTTAACGATTTCACACAAGTAAATATTCCAGATAAATATCAGTCCTTTCTTTTCGCTGATTATAATACTGAGAAATGTCGCATTATGGTTTTTACTGCACCCATGTCAATTTGACAAAATTCATCACAACCACAAATGCGGTTCCAGTGGCGTATGTTTTGATGACAGACAAAAAAAAAAGAATCATATTTTATTTTCAATGATAAAGTCAAGATTGGACTCCAAAAATTTTCCATTTAGATTTTGAATTAGCTGGCAGCAATATATTAATAACAATTTTTACGGACATCGAAATTGTAAAATGTTTTTATCATTTTTCAAATACCCAATGGCGAAACAAAAAAAAATTAAAAAAACGAAACGAAAAATGGCGAAGGCAAAACAAATAAAAAATAAATATAAAGATGACAGTTGAGTAGTGGGATTGTACGCAGCACTCGCTTTATTACCCGAAAATAAAATTGTAGAAGCATGGGAGTATTTAAATACTGATACTCCCAATACTACCAAAACTCATTGAAACAACGTGGCTTAAGAATAAATTATTCCAAAAACAATGGTCTGTTTATGGCCAGAGACATCGCACAAACAATGTGGTCGAAAGTTGTAACGGCCAACTAAACAAATCCATGAAACCACATAATCCAATTACAGTTGCTCGTTTACTTGAAACCTCAATACAAAAAGAAAAATCTTTTAATGAATAAGTATCTCTCTGCCGCCAAGACCAAATATGTCGAGAAGATTAATTTTCATAATGAAGTGTCAGCTGCAATTAATACATGGCGATATAAGTGTTGGGTACTTTTTAAATAAACTAAGATAATTATTTTTGTTAATGACTGTACAAGTATATTTACGAACTATAACAAAGGGTGGATATTTTTCGTTAAACTAAGTAGTTTGACTATCCGGAACAGAATTCCTCGTGGTCAAATCAGTTTGACCATTAGGCTAAGTTCAGATGAACGCGCGACGACGCGCGGTTGGCTCGGCGCGCGGTTTAAGATTGTAACAAATCAATGTTGATGTGTATGTCGCAGCCAACTGGTTAAATTAGCCGTTCAGTTAACCGCCTAGCCTTTTAACTAAACGGCGGCCGTTCAACTAACGGCCTGAATGATATTCAATTATAGTTTAAGTTGGAAGTCTGTAACCAATCACGCGCGAGCCGAATTGGTCGCAGTAACTAAGCCAGTGCACCCTGACCAAATGGGTTAGGTTAGGTTAGAACTGTTATCAACCGCGTGCGAGCCGGAGAGCGAAGCGAGGCGAGCACTACTTCTAAAGGCCAGGCAGTTAACTGAACGGCTAATTTAACCAGTTGGCTGCGACATGTACATGACCGCGCGTTACCGCGCATGCCCGCGCGCACCGCCATGCACCGCGCGCAACATGTAGACCCGCGCGCCACCGCGCGGTGACGCGCGGTTTAAGATCTACACTCCTGTATCGACCTGTTCAGTTGACCCGCGCGGTTTGAGGCGGACGGACGCAAGGAGCGACGAAAAAAATGGAGGACGACATATCAATGGATTTTTTTGCCATTAAGGCTAAGTTCAGATGAACGCGCGCCGACGCGCGCTGCCGCGCGATTCACTTGTTCAGATGGCGGCGGCTTGCGCGCGACAGTCTAGCGTGAACATTCAGTGAGAATGGACGTGGAGGAGGCAATTTGCTTGTGGGTTTTATACCGCAAACTGCGACGTCGCCGTCGAAAGCAAAGACGATACTGGGTGCACCCTATTTTAAGTCAAAGACTTTCTTTAAGCCTGTTTGTGACTCTGCGTCGTCGCGCGTTCATCTGAACTTAGCCTTAAGTTTGACCACGAGGAAGGAACGGTTAAAAATATTATTTCGTTTTTTTTGGAGATGATTTTCAGTTGGGACCAGACCTTTACATAACAATGAGCTTTTTTTCAAAAGAATTTTGAAAAATGCCAATAAAAGAAAAAATGCCAAACAGGAAAGGTCATCTACTACACGAAAACGAGCCAAAATTTAAAAGAATAAAAGTGTCACAGAGCAGAGCAGAAATAATAATGAAAATAGTGCCGGAAACATTGAACAAGACGAAAACAAAACTGAAAAAAAAAAACAATAACGTAGCATTCGCGGCAACTGCTGAAAATAATGTTGAAAATCAACCCAGCGATATTCCTGGAATCAAAAAAGATCCCATAGTATTTACTAGAGTGGGGCTATAGGATGCATTGATTGATTGATTGATTGTTTGATTGTACTCATATACCAATCAAAAATCAAAACAGACAAAACGTATGAAGTATTTCGCAATCGCAAGGGTTGGTTCTCAATTAATGTGCAAATAGTGTGTGGACCACAAATGGAAATATATGACATAGTAGCCCGCTGACCTGGATCTGTCCACGACTCCAGAATATTTTCGAATAGCAGGTGCTATATGAGATTCGAAGGAGGGGTTGCAGGTTTTCTGATTGGTGATAGTGGTTATGCGCAATCTTCGTATATGTATATACACCTGTGCTTAGTCCACAATCCCAACCCGAAATGAAATATAACAGAGCTCACACAACAACAAGAAATGTGATAGAAAGATTTAATGGTGTATGGAATAGAAGAAGATATGTTTAAATAGAAAGTTGCAAAATAATTTTAGTGGCATGTGCACTGTGCAGTGCTACATAACATTAGTATAGAAACCAATCAAGAAATGCTTGAACCCATCACAAATATTGACCTTATCCCAGTCTCCCATACTAGAGATACTGGACGGGGTAGCGTTATTAGGGCTACATTTATTGCAAGGCATTTTAGTTAATAGGTACAATTATAAGTGTTATATGTGTGTGTTACATTTAAGTGGCTTTATTTTTATCTTTCCAACTGTATATTTAAATTCTTTAAGTAATTACCATATTAAAATTCTAAAATAAATATTAGGTATTGGTAAGTAGAGTAATTTAAGCACCTAGCTTTATTTTTAATATATTATCACCAATATGTTTGTTAATTTTGTTTTGTAAAATAATGAATTATTTAATGGAATTAAATGAGAGAAGTTCTTTTTAAAATAATAATCATTTATTCATTCACGTTTTTCAAATATATATAATAATTATAGGAACAAAAATTAGGGTATAACAAATATTAAGAATAAAAAAAAATATTAATCTTTGGAATGTAAATCAACTTACAACTAAAATATTAAATTAATTTTTTTTTTATTTAATTTTTAGTGATATTTGGATTAACCAGTCCCTTTGAGATCAGCACAATTTTCGCAAATAAATTTTGCATGTTTCAAACATATGGGCTTGGCACAAGCATTGCAGGAATGTTTGTTTTTCTATCCTTCTTATAAGGACAATCCTGGCACATGACATATCGTCTGGGTACATTTGCATGTCTAGGTGAGGGTTCACCGAAGTTGTTTTTCGATTCGCTGGCGGATGAAACTTGTTTTTTTTAATTTTTTTTCCTGAATGTAGGTGTTCATAAATCATTGATAAGCCCAAATTACGAATAAATTCTGCTCTCTTGATCGTAAAGCTGTTGTTTGCTCGATTAATAAAGCAAGCATTGATAGCTGCCATGTTCAAGACACCATATAACAAAGTCATAGGCCACCGTGAAATGACACGAATCTGTTTAAGCAAAGAGTTTAAACAAAGAGCTAAAAATAACAGAAAAAAACTAATAAAACAGTTAAAATTCATGATAACATCATTACGTAAAAAAATACGTCAAAAATGAGGCAGGGTATAACATACCCAAAACAAGTTTGTGCACGTATATCTCGGCCGGTGCCTGGCGCCACACTACGATCACGCCACTATCGCGTCCCGCACGCCCCTGCCTCCAGCTACTGAGCGCGCTAGTGTCGCCGGACGAGGATTTAAAAATTTACACTACTTTTTAATTTTATCAGGGTGTGAGATACCCTGGCTCATGCTCGCCGGGCTATTATTGTATAAAGTGTGTGAAGGACATTGAAATAAATACCCTTTTAAAGTTTTAATTTTTATTTCTTTTAGCCAAATGCAATTCAGCCTCTTGGGGAAGTTCCTCTGAAGCTTCCCTGTCGGTTTTAGCTTTGAAGAAATTCTGTTCTGCTGCCTTCACCATCCACTCTCGCTCAGCTATTTTCAATTTGTGTAGCTCCTCTTCTCTTTTTTGGGATCTGTCATAAGTTTTTTGACGTTTAGAGAACTCTTCTTGGATCACTCGCGCTCGTATATTTTTAGCTCCTGTAATGTAACAAACAAAATCCATGTTATTAAGTGCCTTTACTGTACACTAGCTTTTGCCCGCGGCATCGCCCGTGTGGAGGTTGGAAAACGGGGAACATTAAAATTATCCCACGGGAACATTGCGGGAATGACAAGTATCATATGGCCTAACTCAGATTATAATCTGCGTGTGTGCCCAATTTCATCCAAATCTGTAAGCCGTTAAGGCGTGACTGATTAAGAAACATCCAAGTTTCCAAACTCACAAATATTCAAACTCGACAAAAATCTAACTTACAAATGATATTGGGAACTTTCTGCCCCGCTTTTCGAAAAGTAGCGGACACAAACGAAACCTATCACAGATGATAGATACTATTAACCACTTTATTGCCGTGCATTTTTTTCCTGTAACATATGGGAATATTGAGAAAATAAGGATTCAATATTTTAGTATTTTTACCTACACTTCAAATTATACATACTTAATATTTGCATACTTGCAGGTGGGAACCGCGCAAGAAGGCATTATTAAATAAAAACTGTAAATTTTTCACGCGTACGTCACACGGTGGTCACAGATAGACCAGTCATCCAAAAGTCAAACTACACTCTTTGAGATCAGAGTAGTTTGTGTAGCTTCGGTATAAAGCGCATTCGCGGTTTCTGGTTTAGTCAGATAAAAAATAAACCGGTTTCGCTGCCTGCGCGCATCGCTCGAACACCCAATACGCAACTCGCAGTCCTTCGTCATCTGTCGTTGTGATCTGTGCGCTCCCTGTGTTTTGAACTTATTACTGAACCGACTGATTGCTTTGTTTCACGGACTTAGTCGATTTTGCTCTTTGATTGGATTTTGGTTAAAATTGATAGACCAAACCGTTGTGTTAGTTGTGACCGATCTGTGTTGCGGCGCAGAAAACATAGGCTATCTCAAGCATTCCTTGAGACAAACAGAGGTCACGTGGAATTTCTTTTACAAGAAATAGCGTCACGAGAGGTATGTATTAATTATTTTATGAGTGACTTAAGTCATAAAAATATAGATAAAAGATAAGAGGTATTATTATATAGATGACATTCTTACGTTTAGATTTTATATTCATATTATATTCGTGGCTGTAATTAAATAGTGGTAGATATTATTTAAGCAATAATTAGTATTTTCATATTATTTTTTCAGGTTGCATTTAATGGTGCAAGATTTATATGCCATCCTTGCTGGCAGAGAGCTGATCGTTCAGTGCAAGCTCAACAACAACCGGTACAACCAGTTCCAGAACCAGATGAGCCGGACAATGAACCAGGAGTGCCCGAAGGACAGTTATTGCCTCTTAATAATTTTAGCCTTGGCGGCCATTCACGTGCCTCTAATACATCACGACGCTGCATATTTGACAACTGTCGAAATGCACCAAGTCATTCTGTGTCGAAATTCATAAAGCTCCATATGTTAAAAAATCATAATTTCTATATCCCTTATCGTGCCAGTCTGTGATTCGCACTTCAGGAATAATGTATGGGAAGCGCTGATGCTACAGGGTAATCATCAAGATTTCAACAGTCACTATATGCTAGACATAATAAACATTTACAAATGGGGTCTCGAAAGAAAACAAGATTTCGAAAACCTTGATAGTTTTGATGATGATGAATTTCATTTTTGGACATCTTTAAGAAAAAATCAATTTAATGCCATTTTGGATCAAACGCCATCTCTAAGAGCGAGAACAAGAAATCCTGCAACATGTTTGGGAGTATATCTGTCAAAAATAAGAACTGGAGAACCTAATGAGCGATTGGCAACATTATTTAAAATGTCGAGAACATTAGAAAAAAAAAAATCTTCTAACAAGACAATGTTTGACACAAGATTATGTCCCTCTTTACATTGGCATAGATCATTTAACAAGGGCAGAAGTTATAGCAAGAAATCTAATTAGTATTCCAAATGCATTTTTTGGAAATGAATGCTCTAACGCTGTGATTATATTAGATGGCACTTACATTTACCTACAGAAAAGCATGAATTTCTTATTCCAACGAAAAACATACAGCCTACACAAGTTCAGGAATCTTCTGAAGCCTTTTTATTAGTGTGCGGAGATGGACATATCATAGATGTTTTTGGGCCCTACGCTGCAACTACATCTGATGCGACAATCCTTCAACGTCTACTGGCTAGTGAAGCTGGATCTGGTCTCGAGTGGTTCCTCAGATCAGGAGACGCATTCATATTAGATAGAGGTTTTCGAGACACCGTCTCTACAATTGAAGAATGTGGATTTCAAGTACACATGCCACCCACTAGAACACGAGGACAACAATTAACCACCATCGAAGCAAACAAATCAAGATTGGTCACAATATGCCGGTGGGTGGTAGAAGCTATAAACGGAAGATTTAAAAGAGATTTTAAAATCTTCAGACAACATTATTTTAATGTAACAATGAAGAACATGATAGTAGATTTTAGAATCTGTGCGGCTTTAATAAATGCAAACCAAACTCCATATGAAGATAATGAACGAGCCCAACAATATATAAACATAATAAATGAAAATATGCATACTGAAAATACTCTGGCAGATTATGTTATAAGTAATAACTTGAATAGACAAAGGGCGACATTTGTAAGAATGCAAGCGAATAACCCAGACCTGGCGGATTTCCCCAGGCTAACCTATGAAGAACTATTATCAATAACTCTAGGTATATACCATTTAAAGCTGGCCCGATCGTACTGCAACGAACATTTGAGATCAAATAGCAATTATGCAATTGAAGTGTATCGACACCCGGAGTTGATCGAAAACAAGACACTGGTAAGAGGCCGCATCCAGTCACGTCATGTGCGACTCAGACAGTATTATGTTGATTTGATTGATACTACACAAAATGGACGAGAAGGAATACATATCTATTATTGTTCCTGTATCCATGGCCGCCGCACAGTGGGGTGTTGTGCGCATATTGCGAGTATGATATACTATCTTTCATGGGCCAGACATGAAGATGTCAATCTTGCACCAGCTGCCTTTTTGGACAATATTATTATCATAGATTATGATGAATAATAAAAGCCTGTAACTATATACCTCCTCTTTTTATTTAGCCTTTGTTCAATATAGTTGTTTTAGACTTTTTTTTAAATTATTATTAAAGGAACGTTGCCGACACTATATCTCCTGTATTGTGGGTGCGTTTACAAATATTTAAACTCACATACACAAACAGCCAGACCTGGAACAACTACTTGTAGGTCATCAAAGTACCATATTACTATAAAATAATTAAACAATTGGTGATGATGATGATTATTAATTATTTATTAAGGCACAATTATCAAATACAGTATATTAGTTTATTAATATAAGTTCAGTACTGTGTTTTTTTTTTTAAACAAATAATAAATAAAATTCAGTGAAAAAATTAAGTTAAAAATATATTACTTTTTATTAGTTATTCTGCGATGCAAAACAACATAAAATGTAAAAAAAATCAAATCATTTTAGACAAAAATATTTCCAACTTTGACTCATCATACCTCAGAATTCCCATAAGTCACAACATAGCGCTTTAAGTAAACATACCTACAAGTCTAAACCTTTGAAATAAAGTACGTTTCATCTTTGTCCGCCGTGGGGACTTTTCCCATAGTAAAGTTCCCAATGTCCTTTCCAAACATTTACATTTAGAATTTCAGAAGGATTAACATATTTTTTCGAAGAATAAGAATTTTGTGATGTGATGCGGTTTATTGAATCCACTTAGATATAATTATTCTAATTTCCTTATACCTTGTATAACTAGAACAAATCTAGATGGATTAAATTTTGTAACTTGAAATATATATTTACCTTGTGATGGAGGTACATCATAATCAGTTGGACAGGGCTCAGAAGCATGAGGAGGAGTAGTTGTATTATGTTCTGTAAAAAAACATTTGGTAACTTTAAAATATCATTAAATATCAATCAATACCATTTTATAAAAATATTGGTATCGGTACCTCTATCAGTCACAGACTCATTTAAAATTTGTGATCTGCTCTTATTGGCAGCATACAGAAGTAGAGGGTTAGTGGGTGGTCTTAGGGGAGGTGTGTCTTGCAATGTTTCTGAATCATATGGAATCTCTGTAAAATAAAACAGTAATAAAAAATCTGAAACTGACAAAAGTTGTAGTTAACAACTAAAATAGGATACCTGCAATAGACGGTGTGTAATCACTATCGATAACATCTATCAACTCCACATCTGTTTGTTCCAGTAGTGCATCTTCCAATACCAGGACTTGATTAGAGGTACTAGGCAAATTAGGGTTAAAAGATCCACCCCCATCCTTTCCCTTTTCTCTTGTGCCAATATACTTTTACGCCGAGTTTTCAAATTGTCCCAACATTTTTTAAGTTGATTTTCAATTCTCTGTTGAAAAAATGTTATACTCGTATTGTATAAATAAAGTTTAAGAATGATTAATTTATTATATAATTAATATAATTTTAATATAATTTTAATATAATTTTAATATAATTTTGATTTTAATATAATTTTGATTTTTTTCGATAGCATTGTATTCCTCCATGCAGCTTTTTTAACTGCTGGGCTCACCATAGTCCTTGCCACCGAGTTTAATTTATATTTTACAATCAACTCTTGAAGACAAATCTTTTCAGATTCGTTAATAAACTGTCTTCCAGACATTTCAAGCTAGTTTAACAAACAAACACACAATACGACAAACAACACAGCACTGGTATTTGAGGAAACACTATTTGAGAAGTACTTTTATGTTCCCAAGTCATCCAAATCTCAAGAATCACCTTATTTTTTGCCTAGGACATGGCTTTTGGTTTAAATGGATACATTATTAGTTTGGTTATATTTATCGCTATACTTTCATTTGACAAATGTGACACTTCAAGTTGAAAACCACAGGTAACGCGCTCACAGACCGTTCTTAAAATAAATTTAGCCAATATAATAAACGGAATATTTCTCCAAATAATGACACACCGTTACACTTCGACTCACACTCATTCGAGGAACCTCATAATTTCCTTAGTCTTACGATTTAGAATACCGATTTTGAGGATCTTCCGAGGCACGCCTTGAGGTCTCCTCGACAGAGTTGTGAGTGGAGGAGCTTTCGAGGCTGCGATTTAGAATATGGGTGTAAGTATAAAACAATATGTGTAATAAAAACATAATTATTCAGCGATCATTTTATCTTGAAACAGCTGTATATATTTTTTAACAGTGTGTAAACCATATTACTTAGTTGATAACTTTTTTGTGTAAATGTTAATTAAACCTTTAGTTACATAACGGTAAACGGTAGATTTGCAGGGATCGACCCAATTGCAACCAAACGAGATTTTAAAAGTGGAATAAGGCCAAAACCACGCGCTGAAAAATATCCTACTCAAATGTTTACTAAAAGCTCTTCAGATCAATAATAAAATTATAGACTTTGAAATAGATACAGGGAGTGACTGTGATGTGTTACCTCTGAGTTATGTAGAAAAGTTGAAGTGCAAGGCATGATTAGATAAAACTGGAATGATTGGTGAACTGTGACGGTTTTTTAATTGGTACTATTACTTTGAAATGTTAAGTTAATTAATAATAAAAATGTGACAATACTGTTCTACACTAATATTATAAAGAAGAATGATATGATTGTTTGTTTGAATTGGCTCCAAAACTACTGGACCGATTTCAAAAATTATTTCACCATTAGAATCCTACATAATCCCTGATGATCCGTATGAAAACTTCAATAATGTAACTGAGGGTGTGAAAAGAATCCTTATATCGCGTACGCTGCGAAAACTATTGACAATAGAGCAAAGTGATGTACTACAATTTTATAAAGGACATCAATATCTACAAAAAAGTCCCTGACAGCGTGTGTCTATCTTTTAAGGTTGACTCACTATAACCTTTTTTTTTTAAGGAAGGGAAATCATCAAATGGCCCCTCCCGCTCTGGGTGGAGCGGAAGGGAGTGTCAGACTCTTACTGACTAAAACCCATCCGTGTTCCTTACTTAGCCCTTTACATTCCGGGGTAGCGGTAACCCTTTCGGACAATCCCGCTGCCCCGGCAGGCTTCGGCCCTGACAGGCCCCTCCTTCGATGTTGACATCTCTTAGAGGCGCGCGTGGAACACATACGCGCCGTCCGGCACGGGCCTGGTCCTGGTCGGCGAGCTACCCATTACTCGCCGTCCGCAGGCACGCGCCTACGGTGGCCGGGAGTCGTCATGCGGCTCCCGACGCCCGGGGCGTCTCCCGCGGCGGCTGCGACGGGCGGCTCTCTCGGCTCTCTCCGTCGCCCATCCCGCCACCTCCTTCGCTAGCATGACTGCTTCGCAGAAGGAGGTGACTGCCTCCCACTCCCTCTCGCCCCGGACCATGGCTTGGACCAGGGCCGGACGCCCCACCGGGCGCGACCTAAAATAGCTTCTTAGTGTAGCGGTATCTAAAACGCCACATGCGAATAACGCGTCATACTGACGTCACGCAAAATCCTGCATCTCGCAAGCAGAGTTTACCGCGCAACTATCATAGACAGAACGGCCCGACATGAATCATCGGGCAGTAGCCCGCTAGACACAACACCCGTCTGGTCGGAGGATCCTCCCTTTTCTAAAGAGGATGAGTGAACTTTACACCCTGTTCCTCATACCTCTATATTGGTGACACCGACACCCTGTTTCTCATACCTCTATATAAGTAATCTTAAAGTAATGGAATATATGTGAATTTTAGTAGGCGGGTGAAACCGCGGTGCTGCTAGTAAATAACGAACAATCTTGTCCAGTATTAGATCATACTGCAGTTTTAAAATAAGGTATAATAGAAAGAAAATAATTGAACAAAATATAAAAGTAACAAATTGATAGTAACTATAGTGAGATGACTAATGAGTTTAAAGACTTATTTGATGAAAATAGAATTGATACATTGAAGGGAATAAAATATTCTATAAAATTAAAACAAAATAGTATAGGAAGAATCTGCCCACTCTAAAAAAAGCCACTGTAAAAATTAGAAAAGTTAGGTGTCATAGAAAGGTCACTGAACCCGCAGAATTTGTCAGCAATATTGAAAGTCAAAAAGCCCAGTGGTCAAATTCGTCTATTTTTAGACCCTAGTACTTTAAATAATTGTTTATTTAATAAACTAATATACATAAACATAATATACATATCTTTCGTGATCCCTCTATGGATTGATGCAGTCTTCGCGATTCTTACTTGATTTCATTCGAAAGAAGGAAGTCCCTTTGACCTCCGAAAGGTTACTTTTTCCCTCCTTCGAAGGAAGGGGTGATTTCGTGGTTTTTCGAGAGAGACGACACTAACATGGATCTCTTTGGAGGCTTCGGTGCAAACCGCCGGCCTCGTTGCGGGAATAAACAGACAGGAGGGTACTGTTATGTACAACTCTTCCGTGACGTCTTAGGATATAGTCTGAATGTGGCGGAGACAAAACTTGAATTGATTGGGCTAATCCATAGGGATTAGCCGAATCAATTCTTCGATATGGAGTCATCATTTGGGGGAATAGCACGGACAATGAAATAGCGTTTCGGGCACAGAAAAGGTGCATTGTATCGATGTTTTGACATCACAATTTTGCATGCTTTAATTATAAGCACATGTATGATCACATTTTGTATTGTAACACCTTTTTATACCGTGTTTTAAGCAAATAAATATTATTATTATTATTAGACTGCAAACAACGGAAAATATATTTATTGAATTGTATTGCATGTGGCGTTGTAATATTTACACAAGAATTTTCGTACAAAAATAAAATGCATGCTGAACTGCAGGTGTCTGGATGGAATTCTCATACAGTTATTGCTGACTTTGAAATAGCAGTCATTATTGCTCTGTGCAATACATTTCCCAATGCTTTAATCTAAGGATGTAATTTCCACGATGTTGGGATTAAAACCAAAGAAGAAAAATACCATGTGGCTAAGTGTAGTGCTTTAGCTCATCTTCCAATTGAAATTGTAGATGGTTGGTTAGCCATAATGGAAGTAGCCCCCAATAGTGAAAATGTCACAAAATTTAATAATTATTTTGTTTCCACTTGGCTGGACAATGCGTCTTTTTCAATAGATTTATGGAATTGCGAAGGACAACGTCATAGAACGACGAACTTGCTTGAATCGTGGCACAAAAGATTAAATAATGTAATCATTAAAAAAACCACGCTTGCTTAAATTTTTACAAACTATTAAAGAAGAAGCTGTTTAATTCGAACGTTATCGTTTCAGTCCCACAGTAAAAATAGAAGTCGACAATCTATAATCAGGGATCTGAAACTGGCTTTGATTGTAAAACCCCGGACTAGATTTGATTTATTGAAACCACATAATGTTATTTAAAAAAAGAACTTGTAAAAGTAATGAAAAAAAAAGCATGGTATTTCAAGAAGGGCATGAGGTTTGGTGTAAAGAACTCAGTAAAGGAAAAGGATGGGTCAAGGGAGTGGTTTTGAAGAGACTAAGTGTAGCTATTTATTATATTTAGTGGATGTTCAGGGAGTTCATAAACATTATCATGCATCTTCTCTCAGACCATGTGCGGGTAGTGTAGATACCTATTAAAGATGAGTTGGATGTTGTGCCTGAGCGGGTGCAGGAGACTCTTGGACATGAATCTTCACCTCAGTATATAACTGGGGAAGGGGTTGACAGAAATACAGAACTGGATAACACAAATGGCACTAATACTAATGGAACCTATTTAGGGAGTTATGGGGAGGAGGAAGGATTTCATGACAGTGGGCTAGATAAGGACAGTGATACTCCTGGGAATTCAAATCTTGAGTCTCCTTCGCCTGTGGTCCGTAGATCAGGTAGAGTGAGAAAAGCTCCTGACAGGTTGGATCTGTAGGATGGGACTTGCTTTTTAAAAAAGGGGACGAATGTGATGTATTGTTGGCAACATTTCCCCCGCCAAAGAAAATGTGAATTTTGACAGCCGGACACAAAATAGGATTATCTGTAGAAACTGATTGTAAGAAGAGAGGTAAAAATAAAACGAAGATTTACTAGTGTAATTGACTCTTATTTCACGAAATATAAAACAAGAGACAGATCTCATCATGTAAATTTAATTCCTACGTTAGGTAATTTTTATTATAGGGATAGGCAGGAAGGGCCTGGATGTTCGAATGGTGTGAATAAAAGTCATGTTTAGGTTTTGAAGCTATGCCAATACTTTTATTCCAGTGTGGGCGAAGCTGATGTAGAGGCTATCTATGTAGCCTTATCTTTAATAACACAGGCTGGTCATAATTGACTGCGTATTTCTTTCGAACATTCAAGCAGACGTCAAATATTTTATTATAATATTTTTGGGGTTTAGTACGAGGGCTGCTATTTATGTATCCGGAATAACAAAGTGAAACAAACATATAGCATTTATTATGGTTTTATTGCTTTATAAAATATTCACCATGATGATCGATGCCCTTTTGCATACGTTGGAACCAATTTTCATAGCACTTTTTCCATTCGGATTGAGGTATCTCCAAAACGTGCATTTTGAACGCATCAACGGCCTCTTCACGGCTCCAAAAACTTTGGCCACGTAATTTATTCTTCACGGTTGGGAATAAATAGAAGTTGTTGGGGACCAAGTCGAGGCTGTACGGCGGATGACCCGTTAATTCGATCTTTTGACCTTCCAAATACCGAGTTGTTTCGGCCGATGTGTGGCAGCTAGCATTGTCATGATGAAGAAGGATTCTGCGTTGTCGGTTGTTCTTTCTTATTTCTTTAAAGACTTCTGGCAAACAAATCCTGGTTTAGCATTTACAATTAAACGTTTTACGATCCTCTAGTGGTACTGTAACCACATGCCCATTTATACCAAAAAACAAGCGACCATTTGCTTCAAAGTGCTTTTTGAACGAATGACTTTTGTTGGGTTCGGCTCATCTTGGAACACCCAAACCGTTGATTGTTGTTTAGTTTCAGGATCATATGCATATTTCCAAGATGCTTCACCTGTGTAGATATTATAGACAGCTTTTGACGCACCCTGATTGTACTTTTGTAACATTTTTTTACACCAATCGACACGAGCCCGTTTTTGGTCAATTCTCAAGTTGTGCGGAATCCAACGTGAACAATTTTTTTTACAGCAAAATGTTCGTGTAATATTTAATATATACTCGTCATACTTATGCCCAGAGATGCCTCTATCTCGCGATATGTAACATGGCGATCTTGCATTATTAGTTCCCCCACAGCATGTATATTTTGAGGTACAACAACCGATTTAGGGCGACCTTCTTTAAATTCGTCCGTGAGCAAAGACCGCCCACGATTAAACTCACAAAACCAGTGATACACAGTAGTTTTCGATGGTGCTTCGTCCCCAAAAGTCGAAGTGAGTTGATAGATGCACTGTTTTTGAGTTAGCCCTCGTTGAAAATCGTAATAAATCATTGCACGAAATTTTTTACGAGTTAAATCCACGGTGTTATAGACACGCTATTTTCAAAATGACGCCACAAAGTAAAAACAAATGACAGCTACATGAAACAAATTGTGTTCTTCAGCCAAAGAGTTCCATTTTTAAATGTTATAATTACTTTTTTAATATTGTTCTGTAACTGGCCAGTTCCGGATACATAAATAGCAGCCCTCGTAGAAGCAGTGCTAGTTGTAAGGTGATAATGTAAAGCCCTCCTATAAAATATATTTAGTAAAGCTTATCGCTGTTTGGTTACAACGGGAGGTCCCTCTGAGCTTCACCCTCTACAGTACATTATTTTCAGTTTCAAAATATTTTATCTTCTTCTCAATAACAGCCTTTTCTTCACTGTTAGATACACTCTTCAAGTCTACCTCTAAGCCCTTCAGTTTAGCCTTTTTATCGCAATTTCCGCATGTATCTGTCCTCGGATATCCGAAATCAATATTGAAATTATTAACAAAAATGGACGAATTTTTTTAACATTCAATTCTTCAGGAAGATATATTTTTGAGGATTCGTGTAGGCTGTAGTGGCTTTTACGGCCACGAAAGGACCTGATGTGCTCCATTACTTTATTTAACCTTTGTTGAGAAATGCCATGTATAGCCATGAATGCTTTGAAACAAACTGGAACATCTTTCGTTTGAGTGTTGTCAGTAATTCTAACCATAGCATATTCGGTATGCATAGGTTGCTGAATGTAAATTTGCATCGTCTTCGGCTTTCCTTGGACGCCTTCGTTGTACCTCATAAACTGTGAGACCACACAAATATAAATTTTGGTCATCACGGGTCTGCAAGAGATTAAAATCTCTTAGACTTTTATTTCTTTGTTCTAGATTTACCACATCAAAACACTTGTACCGCTTACAATAACAATTTTCTCCCATCTCATGACTTTGTACTTTTATCCTCTTGTTAACTTCTGATAATCGACCGAAAGTTGTTCTCTTTTTACTAGACGTTTCACACCTCAAAGCATTACACTCTTCGTCCGACATTCTGCGTAAAAAAACTCACAATTCATGTTATTTATATAATATCAAATAATATAACCAAAAAGTCTTATGTCACTGTCATGGTCGACCATGGACAACGGTTGCTTTTTTCCTGAACGATTCTGACATTGGATGTTTTTCCCCTGTACCGACATTTTGAAAACTTGAAAGCGCAGAGACTATGAATGTTATTGCCCTGTTGTTTTTGACAGAACATAGCGACAGATAAAACCATTCAGACTGCATTGCTAGTTGAAAAAATTTACATAAGTTGTTTTTCCCCTGACCCCTTCGTAAAAGTCTGTGGGTCGTGTCATGTTCGCAGTTCGATTTGAAATGTTCCATGAAAAATCGAAACGCATGCAGATAATACTGTTCAGACCGAAGCTGCTTTTGAAAAATACCTGTAAGAATTTTTTCGATTTTAATTGAAATATTCTTCACGTCTTTTGACTGTTAAACCAATCCACCCCTATTTTTCAAAGGTATTAAGCTTTTTTGGTAGGCATTGGCATCTCCGAATAACAAATTTGCGCAAATGTCACATTTTACAGAGCGAGCCAACTTTCTCGATATAAAACCGGCAATATAAGTAACTACGCTTTCGGAGTAGTTGGGTAAGTTATTGTACATGCAGTGAATAAATTCTTCGAACAACTCACTATCATCCTCTGGCAATTCAACAAATGAATTCCTTTCTGTTAGTTCGTTTATGGCATTGACTGGGTTTGTCTTACTAGTGCAGGTTAGTATGACAATTTCCTCCAGAGGAACGCAGTTGCCAACGCCCGCATCCCTAATTTCAGCTCTTATTAACAATATTTTAAAAGTGGCCCTAAATTGAACCGCATTGGGGTTATTATTAAAGTCGCCGCGAGCTCGAATGGCAGAAAAAAACAACTCGAGGTGATCCTGGCTGACCTTGTACAATGGCAGGTACTGTAAAAGTTTGGTACCAACAATTAAATATTTATATAGGTAAATTGCACTGATCATGTCCAGAATAAGCCCTACAAAGCCGGTTCTTCTTCTAGAATCTACGAGTGTCTGCCCAGATGGCAGCATCAGATTCTGAAGGTAGGCTATAGCACCTTCGAATAAAGCTTCCATCAGACCAATATTTCCCGAAAATGTAGCCTTTTTCCACCCCGGGTGGTCTAATTGATCGACTGTTTAAGACATCAAAAACGCTGTTTATGAAGTTCATTGTGCCTTCACATCCTTGAAATTCCGGGATTTTTAAATCAGCCCAATGCTCCAAGGCATCTGCCACCGAGTCGCTAAGAAGCTGCGTGGTAAGTCGTACCTTAATTTTTTATTTTTGATACAGTATTTCCTTTTTAATTTAGCCTTTGTTAATTTTGTGGCCATGTGCAGTCCAGCGACTTCCTGCAAATTTAGTAAATGTTCCAGGTAAATTTAATCTATTTTCCTGCCATGCATATCGTAAAACACCCTCAATTCACCGAAAGCATTTCGGACTAGTTTGATAGCATGACAGGTATCAATAAAAGCGTGTATGATGCTGTTACTGTTAGTAAAAGTCACCTGGCCTGAACTGAAATCACATCCTAATGCTGAAAACATGCTAAAAATTTGCAGCTGGACCATCGCAGGTTAAGCTCACAACTTTGACGCCGACTTCTTCACATTTATGAATGTATGTTTTAACTAGTACTGCTTTTTGTTCCCTTTATGAAAAAGTATCCCACAGGGACCTTCCAACTACCGTTTATACAGGTCAGCAGTAACACAAGACACTCATGCCGCAATCAATGCCGACGTTAACTCTTCCATAATAAGTCTTAGTTTGAGGATCCCAGCAAAGAGGCTTTCTAATAGCCATTTCATCAAAACCATAGCACATATCACTGGCATCTCACTTGTTTGAGCTTTGAGTTTCAAAGCTTTAAAAGCCTCTGTACATAACCCAGGTTCAGCGTTCACATTCTGGTACAACCTACTTAAAAGTTCTTGGATGTGGCAAACAGAAACTGTACGTACGACGAACAAAATTATAGGACTTTGGGGACGAAAAGTAGAGCGTCAATGCGAATTTTCGAATTTCTTCGCTGTATTGTCTTTCCAAAGGCATTCCTACCGATTTCGCAATTTGTCTTTTTAGAAAATCTTTGAGGCCTGCATACTGCTCCAACACAGACGCATGATCATCATTCACATAATTTTTGTCTTTTGGATTTTCATTACAGTTTTAAAATTTGCTATTTTCTTACTCTGTCTTCTCACTTTTTCATTTAATCTTTCAATTTTTTCTTCTGATGTTCACATTTTAATTTTTTAATAATTTCAAGTGCTTTATCCTGAAACAAAAAAAACACATTAACTTATTATTTTAAATTACCAGTAATGCTACCCACAGTACCTATAGTAACATATTATAAAAAAGAACACTTACATCTGCATAGCTAGAAGTGCTGCAGACAGGCTCCTCTTCCAGTGCTTTGTGAGAAACAAGTTCGGCGTTCCACCAGGGATTTTTCTCACTGTTGGTTTTTGGTGCTCTTAGTTTACAGCATGCATGGAATGCTTCGGTTAGGTATTCTGACAGCTTTGTCACAGTGTATTTCAGTTGTGCCGGTTCTCTTATGGTTATTTGTGATAGGTGCCTAGCTAGCATGACGGCTAGGAGGCGCTTGTACCCGGGCACATCGGTGCGCCGTGGGTTACGTCTCGGTTCGGGTCTCCTTGTGTTAGTGGTTAGTGTGAAGCGGATCCTTCTATGATCTGAGCAAGAAGGTTCGTCCGATACGTGCCGGTTTGCTATAAGATTAGTCGCGTTTTCTGTAGCAAGAGTTAAGTCAATGATCGTTTGTCCTCGGACTGTGAACCAAGTGGGTTCAGAGCCTCGGTTAACGATGTTTAGGTTAGTAGAGAATAAATAGGTGGATAGTACCTCTCCTCTGGAGTTCGATGCCTCGCTACCCCAGAGCGGGTGATGGGCGTTTGAGTCGGTGCAGATGATCAAGTCCAGATTGGTGCTCTCGCAGTGCTGCACCAGGTCGGCCATTTATTTCGGTGGACAGTCAGTGTCCTCGCCCGGCATATATACCGAGGCAAGTAGCAGTACAACATCTGGGAGTTCACCTACGGTGTGGAGCCTGACAGCTGTCAGATCTCTGGAACAGAATTGAGTGAGCAGCGTGGTAGGGATATCTTTGGGTATATAGACACAGGATCTGGATTTGTCTGAACTTTATGTGTTGAGGATTAGCTTACCTCCGATGTTACTGAGGCCGCATATTCTGTCGTTCCTGATCCACGGCTCTTGGATCAGTGCAATTGTTCGGGGGTAAACCTCCAGTGCCCTGCGTAAGCTAGCCGTGGCAGTCTGGCTATGTTGGAGGTTTGTTTGGATGACGTTGAGTGGTGGTAACGGTGATGAGGAGGAGGGTTTAGTCGGTGGTGGATCCATCGGACAAAACCCCCGCCGCCTCCTCTCTGTACTGGCCTTCGTGCTGATCCCCCGGCGACGAAGCAAGAAGTTGCTCGCTCCAGCCGGGAGATGCGGGTGGAATGCTGGCAGCGTCATCAGCCATCGCCGCGCGGGCCATGACCTCCTCCAGTTGGGCGATGTCTGTGTCGTCCGTCTGTGTTGCTGTCGGTGTCGTCGTCGGGTCCGTCGTGTTATCCGAGGGCTGGGTCGTGGGCCAGAAGCGCACGTATATCGAACCCAGTAGGTACGATATCCGTCGCTCCCGCTCCATGACCCTTTTCACTTCCTCTGGTGGCACACCTAGGGTCAAATGAGTCCCGTAGTTGTCGCCAGCGACGGTAGTTGCCCTGTATAGGGACCACCTGGCCAGGTCACACCACGTGTTCTGACGAATCAGAAAACTGTGTAGCCTCCTTATGTCACCTCTATAGCGAGGGACGAAAAGCGAGGCTCTGACACGGGTGGGCACGTCCGATTGTCTCAGTACCGTCAGTGTGAGGTCAGTGTTGGGGAGTTTGAGGAGGGGTACGTTACTGATCAACCAGGTCAGGGCGTGGTCGTCCTCGCACCATATTTGTACTGTGCCCTCCGCTACCCGTGGGTATCCGCGGAAGGCAGGGAGTGGTGCTGTCGAGTCCGTGTCCATGAGTGCGTCCTCCAGGCCTGCTTTGACCAGCTCGGCCTCGTCTTGCGTCAAGTCTCTAGAGGGGGGAGGGAAGCAGATTGCTACGGCGAGCCGCGCAGGAATGTCCTTTGTGGCCCTCGCGTAGGTCCTCGGCTCCCCCTGGGCGGAGTGGACCCTTACACGCTTACACGCCCAAAATATGTTAGTTATACCTTAGCCAATGCATCGTTTGGGTTGTTCAAAAAGGAAATGTTTCTTCAGATGGTATTCCATACACTACTGTATATGTAGACGCAGGATGGTTAAAGAGGTCATACGGTCACAACTTTGATTCTTCATCTGGAATGGTAAGTCCCTGTCAGAGCCATTTATAATGTACGTCGCCGCGAATCTCTCAGGGAACTTTTTAAAACATTATTATTATTATGTATTAACATATTATTATTATTGTGTATTAACATATTATTATGTAATTAATGTATGCAAAACATTGTAAAACATTTTTAAAGAGTAACAATGAAGTTTCTTGCCCATTCTTCTCCATACGAAAACTACTTTGTTAACTGTTAACAAAAGTCTAACGAGATAACAAATGTTGCAGAAAATTTTATGAGTGTGATTAAATCATTCAATTGTGGAAAACGACTCAAGTCTTGGAAAAGGAGGCTCTTATCAGCGTCTGTCTATACAATGTGTCGTTTTGCATCCTCGTCAAATTCAAGGAGGTAACTATGCTAATGATTCTCGATACGAATCAATAATAAAATAAGTAGGTCATTTTTTTATTGTTTTTCTAATTTTCGGAAATCGGCATGTGTGGGACACGCATGTTAAAACGCGACCCGTGTGATACCGCACTGCAATTGCTCTTTTACACACACTTAAATACTCATGTGGTTTAAATACGATACAATAATTTTGCCTACCCCTGCGCGCGCGCTCCCTCACCGCCGCCAGCGCCCTACTATTATCCCTAAACCCACCCGGCCACGCCCACATTTCGACTAGTGTGATTGATGTCGCCGTCGTGAGCACGTCTTTCGCGATTTCCCGGCTCGCGGTCATTTAATTTCGTTTTAAATACGACACGATGACGGAAAACTACTCCAATGTTGAGTTAGTGGAGATGGTGCGTTTATACGCGATAAGTGGAGTGGCGTGGTAGTGGAGTGGAGTGTTCTGTGCAGATGTTCGCGGAAATGTTTCCCAATCGGCCACCACCGCGGCGTCGAGGAGATGCTCGATGACGTTCCCCTGGCAATCCATCGCAACTTGTTTTACCAGCAGGACGGTGCCCCTCCTCACTACGGTCGTCAAGTACGCGAGTAGGTACTTGACCGAAAGGTTCGGCAATCAGTGGATTGGCCGCGGTGGACCTGTGGCCTGGCCTCCGCATTCTCCGGACTTAACGCCCCTGCATTAAAAGACTAGTGTACACAGACGAAATAACTAGTGTTACAGAATTGAGGGAAAAAGTGTTTAGTGCTTTCGACACTGTAAAAACGAATGTGTTTGTGTTGCGAAAGCTAAAAGAAAACCAGCGACGCGACGTCGTGCTAGACTGTGTTTAGAACGTGAAGGTGGACACTTCGAACAATACCTCCGGCTAGCGTAGGTTATTTATTTATTTGTACATACAATCATTTGTGAATACGTGGTTAGTTAAATCAATTGGTGTAAATAAATTGATTTAAAATTTTTAACTACGCCTAAAATACCGGTCTAGAATATCTGATAACCAGTGCTCCTAAACAAATGTATCACTTAAAAAGCTAGCTTTCCATTTTTATTACAAAGTAATAAACCATTTTAGATTTAGTACATTACATAGGTACACTAACTGAGGTATTTTTGACGGTCCTTTGCCCGTTAAATAGGAAGGAAAATTTGAAATCAACCAATTTCATACACAGATAATAATTAAACAATACATTGCAGAAAACAATGACTTTCAAATAAAAACAAAAAATAAACAAAGTCGTGTAATAAGTGCGCAGGCGACCCGCCCCGCGCCGACAAAATAATTCGCGGAATATTCGTGGACAAGCCTAACCGCTGCAGTTCTCGGGAAGCGGGACGGGTGAGTGGATACGATTTACAATTTCCCAATTTTATTATTTACTGACCATTTATCAAAAATAAAATAAATTGTATACGTAATGCAAAACTAACACTTTATTAATCAAAGCTGGTAACTACGTACCTAGTCTTACAGGTTTTTATTATTACCTACTTATCTAAACTACGCACGGCGCGTATTTCATGCCTACACGTTTTTATAACTAAGATAAATTTACAATTTTAGGATTACTTACTGTCCGATTAGCAGGAATGAAATACATTTTATAAGCAAAACTAACATTTTATTAATCAGCTGATAGTAACGTCACAAATTATTTAAGTTGTAACAGATACCTCACTCCCTACAAAATCTCCTATACTTACCTATCGCGATAAAAGCATTTTTCATGTCGTCGGCGACCGCTACGTGCTAAACTGTGCCTAAGACGCTCGACCCTAGAGTTATTATCGTTTCGCTGCCACTTGGGCTTACAGGCAGTTATCGCGCGCAAGTTCATGAAGTGATGTAGCCCTGGCTACGTTTTTTGCATTACCTACGTTGACTTTTGACCTTTCCTTGGCGCATAGTGAGTCATTTTTTACTAATTCTAATTAAGCTTAAAAATTATCTAAGTAATTATCAACAGTTTATGCCATGTAGGTGATTTTTGCTATTGCTAGCCGCACGCGCCGCTGTTACGTGGGCGGGGTCTGCCGGTCGTCGACACGCACGCACACAGCGTCATATTCGTGCGACACTGCCTACCGCATACGCTACGGGGCGATTCTGTTCTTTGCAAGTGGTGTATTCTGAAATACTGTCAAACTTAAATAACGAAAAAAACAAGTATGTATTTATTATTGAGCAGGTATCGTTATTGTATTTGATTATTTATGTCTTTCATAACAGCCTCCTGAAATTTGACGAGGATGCAAAACGACATATTGTATAGCAGGTAAATAAGTTATTTCATAGACATTTTAAAACAATAATTATGTGACATCTCTAGCAACCTATACTGTCTCCATCAAGGCTCGGAACCGGTTTAAAAAATACCGGTTAACACCGGTTTATTTCGGTTTTCCTCCGAACTTTTCTTAAGAACGTGAACGTTATATGAACTTTATTTTAACCTAAATTAACCGGTTTATTCGACAAACGGCATGGCGGTAGACGCATTGCAACTTGTGACTACTTGTAAGGATGCCGCGCATTGCGGTAGACGTACTTACGATATTTCTTTTCATTCGTATTCGCATGTACACGTCTGCTGCGCAGTGGAATTTAATCACCAGATAGTTTTTATTTGTGTTTAACATGGGTAGAAAGCGGACGAATTTAATCTATACATATTTTGACTACAATGAAAACAATAAAACTTCATAGTGTCTAATAGAAAACTGTGAACAAGTGTTACGGGTAAGTAAACAATTGATTGGCATATAATTATTTGCTTAAATGTTAAAAATTCGTTAAAAATTTAAAAATTTTTGCTGCTACTGCATAGTGAACAGTAGGTATGTTACAGCAATATATAGTTACAGTTAACATGATGGCTGATTAGGTCAGATTTTTTTTCTGCCGTAATATTATAACATAAGTCATGTATCTTTGTTTTGATCTAATTATATTCAGGTTGTTATTGTGTTTGTTTTAATTATTTGTATGTAAACCTACCTAATGACAATATTAAAATAACATGAACATTGGGCGATCAGGGGAAAGCGTAAAATGGTCACAAATTGACAATTCATAATATTATTTGCGTACAATTCATATCACGCAATTCATCTGTTTGACAGTTTCACACCTTTAGATTCCTGAAGGGTTAGGCAGAGGTGTACCTAGCATTTTACGAAACAAAACTGTCATGCGGATGAATTGCGTGATATTCCCCCGTACCTTTTATTATTTTTTGTATTTGTTCTTTTTTTTTGCGTCTTGTTCACCGCGAATAAACGTTTTTTCTTTCTTTCTATATTAATTGTACGCAAATAATATTATGAATTATCAGTTTGTGACCATTTTACGACTTATAATAAGATTCGTAATGTTATCCTTTTATGATTCTGCCAAAGTGGCCTTTTTAGGCCCCCTGTTAGTACGACACAAATATATTACTTATATTATTCGGCAGAACAAATTGTGACCTTTTTGTCCATTATGTGCTTATTATGTAGTGTATACTAAAGGTACATTCAATACGCTACCTATAGATATAGATTTTTTCACGTCATTATTAAGGTGAAAGATTTTTTTTAAGTACTTACAATTTTTGTTTTAGGGAAATCATGGTGCTAATTTATTGAGACATTTCTACACACAACACAGAGCAGGCTGCACGACCAAATCCTTCAAGACAATAATAAAAATAAAGAAAATGTACCACCGAATAAACATGATAACCATATAAAAGTAATGAAGCATTGTTCTGAGTTAGTTACGATTCATGGTCGGCCGTTTTCGATTTTAGAGGATAACGCTTTTAAAAACTTAATATCATTAATACCAAATTCAAGTCCACTATCTGTGAATATTAAAAATATTAAAACAATGATTCAAGAACATGCTTATAACATTCGCAAGAATGTGCATGATGAGTTAGAGGATCAACTAATATCGTTAAAAATTGATGTAGCTTCGGTAAAATCCAGAAGATTTCTTGGTATAAACATTCAGTATATTGCAAATGGTAAAATTGTGCTTAGAAACCTTACTGTCCATGAATTACATGAGAGAAACACTGCCGATTTTCTAAAAGAAACAGTGATGATAGTCCTAAGTCGCTTCGGTATTGAGCTTATTCAATTATATTCTGTAACCTCTGATAATGGAGCTAATATGATTCGAATGTCAAAGCAGTTGGAGGAAGAGATGCAAGAGAATACATCTGAGGAACATGAGCATGACTACTTTGACGACGAAGATTCTGAGAGTGAGACCAGATATGCGATGTGGTTCGCCGAAGCAGGTAACTTAAATCTCAATATTGATAATCAAGGTCAAAACAAATTGACTACAGTGCGTTGTGCAGCGCATACGTTGCAGCTCGCTATAAGAGATGCTTGTAGCGTGCTTCGTGATCTGTTAGAACAATGTCGCCAGATAGCTCGTGTACTCCGCTCACCAAATAATGCTCTTCAGTTAAGAGTTCAGGGCTTACCACAAGCGATCATCGATTGTCCTACGAGGTGGGATTCTACAGCAGACATGGTAGAGCGCATATTATTATTCAAGGATTTCTTGAGTGGACGCATAGAACCGGTGTTTCAGACATTTGCTGTAGAAGATACATGGCAGAAACTTAAAGAAACTCTTGATGTTTTAAAACCATGCCGTGTTCTGTCGAAAACTATACAACATGAACAATTGACGTTTGGAGACTTCTATCTTGCCTGGCTTAAATGTATCCTAGAAATAGAAAATATGAACACGGTTTTTGCCATATTTTTAGTCATTTGTATGAGGGAAAGAGAGAAAGCCCTTCTTGAAAATGAATGTTTTCTGGGTGCAATTTATCTAGATCCGAGAGTAAATTCGATGTTGTCAAATCAACAGCTGGAATCAGCTCGTGCCCATTTAGTCCAAACTTATCAAAGATATCTTAGGTTGAATTCGAACGTTAATGTAAGAGAAACAGAAAATGAAACAGGTGATCCCATGCCATCAACTTCATCCTCCATGCTTGACGATTTTTTGCAAACGCAGTTCAGGCAACGGTATCAAGATTTACCCCATTTAAATCATGATAATTTACAAATTAGTTTGGTTGCTTTTCTTAATGAACCGTTGCTTCCTTCTCATACCAACATTTTAAATTACTGGGAATCAAAGAAGATTACTGATCCACAATTATACTTGATATCTAAAATTGCTTTGGCTACACCAGCGACACAGGTTAGTGTGGAGAGGCTGTTCTCATCTTTGAAATTCATAATGAATAACTTAAGAATTTCGTTAAAGGATACAACGATTGACGACATTTTAATTGTTAGAAATAACAATTTGTATCACAAATAATTTTGTCAAATTTAAAACATAATATGTGGTAGACTGGTTGGTCTTTTGTTCAGTTCATTTTTAGAGAACTTTTTTCATAAAGGACTTCGAATAAGTCAACAAACATTTTCATGCTAACATTTAATGCTTTGCATTTTAATGCTATTTTTTACAACAGAATGACTATAAGAATCATTAATAAAAATTAAGTTCCTATAAGCTCTCATTTTGTGTAAAAACACGGAAGCAAATTTTTAAGAAATACTTAACCAAAAAGGTGTAAGACTGATTTAGCCGAATATTTTACTTTGTTCATTAGATTCCCTAATTCCCACTAGTTCAAACGTTGAACCAGTGAGACTTTGACGTTACCACTAGTTTATCAATTCCTTTTGATAGTTGAAGTCCCTGTTTAATATTACAAATTAGGTTGGTTACGCAATCAAAACGCAAATAATAATAATACATACTTACCGTACTACTTGCGTTTTGAATGCGACAAAAAAGTTGAACTCACCTTTTAAAATCACAAAGTAGAGAAGTACGTATAGGATCTACTTCTTATTCGATTAATGCAATCGCCTAAAAAGCCCCCTTTGGCAGAATCATAAAAGGATATAACATTATGAATCATAATGGACAGTTAACAGGGGACTTAAAAAGGCCACTTTGGCAGAATCATAAAACAATTCATATTACGCAATTTCATCTGTATGACAGTTTTGTATCGAGATTCGTAAAATGCTATAGCTACACCTCTGCCTAATTCTTCAGGGATATATAGGTGTGAAGTTTCACACCTATATATCCCTGAACAAACAATTCATATCACGCAATTGAAATTGGAATTGTTTTATGATTCTGCCAAAGTGGCCTTTTTAGGCCCTCTTTTAAGTTAATCGTATCAAATCCGAAGGTGAAGGATTCTTCAGTTTTTTTTTGTCGTTGGTAAAATACCAATCAATCCAACCCAAATCCAATCCCAATCTCTTTGATTATACCTACGTAGTGCTACAAAGAAAAGAAAAACACGGACTGTCTTCGACATAATTATGATTCATAATGTTATCCTTTTATGATTCTGCCAAAGTGGCCTTTTTAGGCCTTTAGATCTTAGAAATAATCATTTCATGAAGTGTTCGACCATTTCATGAAATGGTTGTGTTCCATGAAGGGCAGGCGATGTGATGCGATGCGACGGGGTGGGTCAGGGGGGACCAGAAATTTTACGAGGACGAAGTCGCGGGCAGAAGCTAGTTATCTATAATTACGTTTTGTGGCCTATTTATAATTTAATTTTGAGAGTTTTAATGTCGGATACAGAATGAAAGTGATTACTTACCCAGATATTGAGAGTTTTCTTCTTCAGTAAAAAATGGCTGACTATCTAACTGGTCCTTATTTTCTATGAAAAGTAATATTATGTTTACCGATTATTTATCGTCATTATCAACTTAATTTCACTAAAAAGTATTAGGTAGGTACTTACCCATTTTTTATGTTTTTGCAGCGGAGCTTATTGATGCAATGACATAAATAAACGTCCGACCCGAAACAAAAAAATTCTTGCTACTGAATAAAAACTGAACAGTGCGCTGCATTTCTTTACCGTGAGTCCGTATTAACCGGTTTTTATTGCTCTACTAAACCGTTTAATCCGAAAAAACCTTGTAGTAACCAACCTATTCTGTAACAAAAGAGGCCTGTGTGACTTGATTATACACATGTAACATAATTAACGCACATCCTGAAAGTAGTTTGTTCAGAATCGTTTACTGAATCGATTTATATCATTTTTAATATAGGTAATTTTTTATTCCAAAAATAATTAAAACTACGTAAATTACAGTCACACTACCCCTGTACAGTCAAAACAAACTAAAATGGACCGTAACTCATAGCTATAAGAGTTTTAAAAGTGCAGTTTTATTTGTATTATTAATACAAATTCCGTCATTTAATACAAAATAAAGAAAAATGAACCTTATTTCAAGCAAGTTAAAAGTCTACAAATACATTTAGTAAACTTAGCGATTTAACCGCACGCACACACTTACAGGCACTAGACAAAAGACAACAAACAAAATATGTCATGCTGGTTTTCGTTCCCTTTCTCCTGCAATCTAAAAACCTGGGATAGAGCGAGATAGCCACCATAATACCGCAAGGCGCGGGCGCTTCTACGATGAAAAAAAGCTAACTTTCTACGGTGAAAAAAAGTAAACAATATTAGTTAATTAGTTACGCGCGGACATTATTAGTGGAAAGACTTACGTAGAGTGTTTGCAAATAATTTTTCGCGTGCGATGTCTTTCCAATACACAAATGTTCAGTACACCGAAATGGTGAGGACTTTGGCACGGTGACTGGTGACTCTAGCTTGCAGAACATTCAACGAAAGGTATGGTACAAGAGCAGACCGCAGGACTAAGCTAACTGCTACTCAGCAGCTTCGCGACCACGCGCCACGGAACGTTCCATCCGAACACGGCCATCGGTACTCGTCTTCAAAAAGAAATACTGGACTATTTTGATGAGAATCCCCATGCTTCTCGGGTACTGAGAAGCAGCGCCATGCTTTGAATGTAGTCTTAAGCGTGTGTGGAGAACACTTCGTGGTGATAAAGAACATCCATTCCACCTCAGAAGGTGCCAGGAGTTGACTCCAAACGATTACGCACCGGGCACCACGCTTGCATTTCAGCCGCTGGTTATTAGAAAATTGGCAGCGGAACATAATTTGGACAGATGAAAGTACGTTCACACGAGTGGGAGGATGTACAATCAACACAACACACATTTATGAATCCACGAAAAATCTCACGCATGCAGAGTGGATGCCTTCCAACATCGTTTCTCAGTTAATGTCTGGGCCGGCAGACACATTCTTACAAAGATTAACAGGAGACGCATATTTTACTGTTTTTACGAGAAACTCTACCTACGCTGCTAGAAGACATACCTCTTCATAATTTACAAAAGGTATTCTACCAACACGATGGAGCCCCTGCTCATTTCACTAGGAGTGTTCGACAGCACCTTGATGATGAGTTTGGAGAGCGCTGGATCGGATGCGGCGGCCGGCCCGGTCCTGTCCAGTGGCCTCCCAGATCAGCTGATTCGACGCCTCTTGACTTTTTTTGTGGGGACGTATTAAATCGTTAGTTTATTTTAGTGAGAAAACAAGTGCCGAGGTCCTAAAAAATAGGATAGTGAACGCTTTTGAAATAGTGAAAAATTACACTGAAGGGCTTTCTAAATTAAAACACCAATTAAGAAAACGGGCATCAAAATGTATTGAACAAGGTGGTGGACATTTTGAAAGTGTATTAAAAATACAACGTCGTATGAGTGTTTAGGCAATCAGTAAGTATTTATTTAAGTATTTGATTTTTTTAATTATTGTAAATATCTTGATTCACATCTTTTAAACACGCCGTCATTTAACGATGTTGTCGTATCGCCTCTTATTTTTAGCAGTTCATTAGTATTTACATTAGCACAATATTTTGTAATTTTTGCAACGAATATTGCCTATTGGCATTGTATCATAATCAATAAACAAAATGATTTAGAGTCTACAGTCCAAAGCCTGAAAAGTGTGATGGAAAGATGTAATCAAATGTTTACTAGACATCATTTTAAGCATCTCGTTGCTCGGAGTTCAAACATCAGCTGTTAACCGCTCTCTCGACCAGCTGCGCGCGGGGGTTTTCCCGTTAAAGTTCTAAACAATCGTGTATTGTCGGCTTTTTCCGGCACTAATATCTACATGTGCGACTGTGTGCGTTCGTGGATTTGTACTGTGACCACAACATTCTTCCGGAATTAGTATAACTAATTTAATAAATAATAAATGCTTATAAATGTTTAACTAAAAAAATTATGTATGTATTATGATTATAACATAAAATACTAATTGGGGTGTCTGAGGGTGTGCGTTAATTACGTTACATATTGTAGAACTTTCAATAGTCATCAATAAAAACTTCTGTTACAAATAGGTATGTGACTATGAATTGGTTTTTTTCAGGATTGTCTCATTCTCAAATGGCATCAAACTGTGGAAAAAACAAATTTCACAGAGCCCCGGATAAATGACACTCTTAGTAATGTCATTTATAAATACAACCATACTCATCATGGAACAATTGATGAAATTCCAGCAAATGTGGATAATATTAATAAAAAACAAATATTAGAAAAATATGAAAAGTCAGAAAAAAAAGTTGGCTTAAAAAGTAAGTTTAAAGTGGGTGATTATGTACGTATCAGTAAATACTAAGGAACATTTGAAAAGGGGTATACTCCCAACTGGTCGACAGAAATATTCAAAATTCGAAAAATACAGAATACAACTCCTGTAACCTACTTAATTGAAGATGTACTCAGAACTCAGCCTATTTTAGGAGCATTTTATGTACAAGAGCTTCAAAAGACAAAGTATCCCAATGTATATCTAGTTGAAAAAGTTCTAAGACGAAAAGGAAATAAGGTTTTAGTAAAATGATTAGGATTGTCTTGTGCTGAAAATAGCTGGATTGATAAGTCGAATATATTATAACAAAGAAAAAAAATGTTAACATTTCAAAGTCATTGATGAAAGTCGTATTATATTTATTAAGTGTTCAATCTATGTTTGATTAGTCTTACGATGTGTATTGGAGAGAGTAGTCTTCTCAATTGGCTTATAAATCATTTACCATTTGAATTACATTTACCTGGATATAATTATTGTGGTCCTGGTACAAATCTGATTAAAAGACTTACACGCGGAGACGAAGATTAATAAATTAGACGAATATTGCAAAGAATACGACATTGCCTATCTAAAATCATCAAACTTAAAGGATCGTCACAGAGCTGATTTAATTTTGTTCAAAATGGCTAAAGAGCGAGCAGTTGCTTCGGATGCAAGTGTAAGCGAAAAAATCGCAGCACGCTTAGTAAGCAAGACAATGTCTACAAAAATTAAAAGCGGTTCTGGCTTAAACAAATTTAGAAAAAAGTGCTCTCAAAAAGTTACGCCTGGAAAGGGGTTAAAAAATAAATTTAAAAATGTTATCACTAAAACGAAAAGACACATGAAAAAACTTAAACCAAATTGCAAAAAAGCTGCAATAGAAGTAGCTATGGCCGCCGCCAGAGAATTAGCTGATGACTTATCCATTAAACTTCCTCGTGTTATTCCTATACCAAAAACTGGCGGTGTATTACCTTTGATTCCTATTTTTGCTGGATTATCAGCGGCGGGAGCAATAGCAGGCGGTGCAGCTGATATTGCCAAAACCGTCAATGAATTCAAGATTGATAGAAAGCTGTTGGCTGAATCGAAGAGACATAATAAAAAAATGGAAGCTCTGCATTGGGAGAGGACTACACCTTAAACCACATAAAAATGGGCTTGGAATTTTTGTATCAAATAAAAAAAACTGAGATATCGGCTGCTCAAACGAGCCTTAACTAACTTTGACATTTTGGAGTATGGAAATAATATTCCCTATTTTAGAGGAGTCTTTATGAGAGATGAGCTTCCCAAAAGCCCTTTTAAAAAAGAATGTGGAGTTATTAATTTAGATAGTTCTAAACACCCTGGCCCTCATTGGGTAGCCTATGCAAAATACAATGATTATATTGAGTACTTTGACAGTTACGGAAACCTTAAGCCTCCTAAAGAATTTATAAAATACGGAGGTACTAAAGTTCACTATAATTATGATAATATACAACGCGATCATCCTTTCAATTGCGGACATCTCTGTTTAAAGGACTTGTTTTTTAATGGGTTCAGAAAAAATCCCACTAATGTTTCACTGTTATTAGGTGCTAAAAAGTACTGAACTTATGAAACTTAAAAGGAAAAAAATCTAAATAACTACGTTTTTGAGAAAAAAAAAAAAAACTAAATTAACCGAATCGGCTGTTTCCTGTTGTCCATTGCTCAGTTTACGTTGTTTAAAAATTGACACGTCATTTTGAATGAATGAAACTTCAACCGCGTCAAAATCAAACAAGTGTCTTTAAAAAATGTAAACACTATCACGAATTACAATAATAAATTAATCTTTCACCCGTAAACGTCGTAATATTGAAAAAGGTAAAACCCAAGTCGTGCGACTTGGGTTTTACCTTTTTCTTGGTTAAAACCAGGGACCATTTTGGCTAACCATTGAAAGGGTTTTTAATAGGGTTTTGACAAAGTGTTGTTTTAAAACCAATTTCATATTTATTACCATCTTTTACGAAAACCCTCATCAATGGATAACCTCTTCCAAACCCCTTTGATTTGTTTACCTGTTTATTCAAAAACCCATTCTTGGTGGTTATACTTTTTAATAGTAAGACGTTTTGAATGGGTTACCCCTTCAACGACTGTAACAGAGTTACCCATTCGAACTACAAATATTGTAATTTTATCTCTCATGCCTTACTATAAAGTACTAAACTGTATGCATTCGGCGGGTGCACGCGTCAAGTCGCAACACGCAGTCTAGGACCTAGCGACTCCACAGTTCATACACATACGATTATGGTCATTATTACAGTGATTTTAAAGTTAAGTGTATTTTTTTTTTTTGAATAATCGGGATTGTTTCATGTGTAATCTTGTCTATTTTACGGAATCATAAATGTCATTCCATCGGCTCACTCATTATTTAGTGCCCGAAGGGAAAGGAGCAGCGTCAAATTAATAAAAAAAATGCCACAACCGAAGCGAGATGCCGTACATAGATATTATGAATACGATGCAACTACTCAGAGCAGTCAATGCAATTTATGTGGAAATCGTATAAAGGTAAGGTCATTATTATTATGATGTGATTTTCCCAATCTTCTAATCTAGCAGATACCAGTTTGACGACACTTCGCGAGGTTATTTAATTCAATTGTAACCAGGGCCGGACCACCCTCGGCAGCGTCTATGTGCAAAACCTGTGACGCGTCTCTTTTAAGAGTGTTTTATGAACAAAGGAGCCTCGATTGATCCCTCTCTAATGAAAGTAGTTAATGTAGTGTTTGCAGCTCCTGCAACGCAGGTATCAGTGGAGCGGTTATTTTCATCAGTAAAATTTATATTAAACCCTCTAAGAAGTAATATGGGTGGAAGTTTGTTACAGGATATAATGTTGATCCGTTCAAATCCAGATTTATTCGAATGAGAGAAATACTTTTAAAACGTGAAAAGTAATATGTTCTGATTTTCTTTTGTTCTCATTAGTTTCAAAAGTAAAAATAAAAAGTAAGTAGGTACCTAACGTTGGGAAACCACTTAGTATATTAAAGGTGAAATAGTTAAAAATATGGTTTGCTCTGACTAAACCGATTCATTAGTTCAACCATAGAGTTCGACCATCGAAATACCGAGATTTTTTGGAGCGTGAAACGAGCAAGACATATTTTTTTGTGCTTTTTCACCTTTATTATATTTAGCGGTCTCCCAACGTTCAATAAATAGGTCCTTACATATCATTTCACTTTTTAAATGTTTTTTGAGCTAATTGATTTTTTTTTTAAATAGGGCCATAATTCCGTTATTTGTTGATTTCCATTTTTTGTGTAATAATTTTAAATATCGATGTCGTTATTGAATAAATAAAAATCTTAAAAAACATAGTATTATTTATTATTAAAATACACAATTTTTTTCCTTATTACTGGTATTGTTGTTCTTTAACACTTTGCATGACCATATGAACTATTTGATACATACATTTGATACGTCGTCCTTCTTCTAATTTGCTTAGATATTTTGCAACTAATAAAGAAAAAGAATAACACTCATGAATAACATCTTCCTTGCTATTGTCTGAGTTATCAGTATTTATAGCCTTATCTTTCATTTCTTTAGAGTCATTTTCAAAAGATAAATCGGGAGTAGACGCTAATTATCGAAAAGGAAAAAAAAAAAGAAAAAGATTATCGTCTAATGTCGGTTGCAATCTCGGTATTGACTCACATGAAGGATCGATTGTCCTTAATTCCTCAAAATTTATTGATTCACTTTCGTCTGAGCTTCTGTCGCTGTCTGAAATATATATGTGCTCTAAAAAACAAGAATTATATATTATTATAAAATTAGTAATAAACAATTAAGTGGCATATTGGACTACCGAAATGAGGCCATTTAGATCTTGAAAACTAATTATTGCAGAGACCTGAAATTTTGGTAAATAACAGATTTAATTTTTAAAGAAATTGCTAAGATATAGAAAAAATATCCTGTATTTATATTTTAGGAGCTGTAAGACGGCAAATATTGGCGAAAAACTAATTTTTCACCGTGCCAATGGCGTGGTCTTGGGGCAATAGTATTACAGCTCCTAACATAGAAACAGGATTTTTTTCTATATATTTTTTTTTTTTTTACAAGTTCAGTTCAAGTTTATGCTATTTACCTACATTTCAGGTCTCTTTAATGCTTTATTTTAAAGATCTTTATTCAAACCCTTATATTGTAGAACTTAATAAAACTTAACAAAGTATGTAACTAATTCACGTCGGTAAAGATATAAATTATACACTTAAGAGTATATACACTTAAAAAATTTGTCTAGAATTTTTATCTCTCTGTCTCTTTATTTATTAAAAAAAGCTATACTCGCGACGATTTATCGTCCGTATTAGACATTTTCCTGAGGTTAAAGCTACCTGAAATGTTCACTAGGATATTCAGCCATTACCATAACAACTTTAATCAAAATTCATCACATACTTTTAGCGACATAAAATGTTCAAGAATTGGTTATTTAGTATCTATACTGATTACAAGCCCACTAAAAGTTTAAAACACTTTCATACAGACACAGGCTATAATTTACAGTTTTATTATATATGATATTTAGTTAAAATACACTTACTTACCTTTTTTCATCTTCAATATTCAGGCGTCCTTAATTTAAAACTTAAAAAACAGCACCGTCCTATCAAACCGAGTAAGAAACACTAATGAACAATTCTATATGATTCCAAAATTTCAAGGACAAAATGTATTCCTCCACTTCAACGTAATTTAAAATGATTTGATTTAAAACCCTTTGATTACCCCGACAAACCCTTTCAAAGGGTTATCGCTTCAATTGGAAATCATAGAAGAGCCGGTAACATCTTGTACTAGTTAACTTATTGATAGGGTTACCCTAACGTTAGGGTTATGAACGGGCTAACACTTCCAAGAGGTAACATTTTCCGTTGCTGTAGGCGTACATTCTGTAACACTTCCGAAAGAATTAACTTATATTCGGGGTTGTATGGTGTATTCACTCCGATCGAAAGTTTTGACCAAGAACTAAACCCAAACACGACTAACCTATTTACCAAGAAACATTACGTCTTATGTACTTCAATCATACCAGTGGCACATATGTACTAAATACAGTGATCCCATTGAGTTAATCAGTGCTACGAAGTCTTCACCATCAGGTTTATACTTCGAAACATTAATGTGGCTGCAATATAGCTACCCCATTTTTTCCTAAGAGAATCGTAAGAGGCAACGACCTAACATGACTCCCCAACAAATGGATTTAAGAAATGCAAGATGCATTTCTCACATCCACCAATCTGCACTAGGCAAAAGCAGTGGATTATAGCGAAACCTCTCTAGGGAGGAGCCCGGTATCCCAGCAGTTGGATGCAACAAAACGATGCAAAGTTTTCCTTAATTCTACAGTGAATCCGTTCAGGAGTTAATTAAAACACTGCTAAACTATCTAATGCGATACCATTAATTGTAATATAGTGGAAAAGTAACTGAGTAATGCCCAAATAAATAATAGATATTATTATTATGTGTAAATAAAACAGGTTTAAAACTTTAAAATGCATTTTATTTAATCTTCATCTTCTCTTACCAAAATATTATCTAAAAACTGTGCAGGTGGTGAAATGTTATTTTGATGCCGAGCCCATCCTAAATACCAAACTATGGTCATTACATGAGCGCAGCTACCAACAGTTCTTTTACCAACAATACAACTGCAATAGTAATTTGATATTTTCTCTTGCCAATTTTCTGAGTTTATCAAATTAAGTAATATATATGTGTAATATATTTTTTGACTTTGGTGCCTGGATCTAATTCTACCTCTAATTAAAACTGTTTCATGTAATGATGATGGTATTCCTTCAACAGTAACTGCATTAATATCATCACTAACTTCCACAATAAATGTACCATTACTTCGAATGTGTTCCCCGTAATAAGAGCGCGCCTGTTTTATTTGGTAAATGCCAAGGCTGAATAATATTAAGTCTGACATCTCCATTACGGGAAACATGTCCAGTTGTGGAATTTGTGCATCAATTCGCACAAAAGATACACGGCGTCTATTCAAATTCTGTTGAATTACATGATTGGCTAAATAATTAGGCATATGCGGTCTCTGTAAGGCTCTGTCTAAAATTAATTGGGCATCTTGGCGGTCTATAATAAGAGGGTGGAAATTATTAATAATTGCTGCTGCAATCCTAAAATCACTCATTAGATTCTTAGATGCAATATTCAAATATTTGTTTCTAAATATTTTGTAATCCCTCTTAAATCGACCATTGACGACTTCTACAACCCACCTGCACAGAGTTACAAGTCGTGATTTATTAGCTTTTAAAGTCGTTAATTGACTTTCACCAACATCTAAAGATTCAGGTTTATGTATCCTATAGCCCAAAGAAGTTAATAAACTTTCTGCATCACGGAAGCCTCTATCAAGCAAAAATACATTCCTTCTGAATAATAACTTCTTAGAGGAGAAACAGGGCTTCCAAACAGTTGGTTTACAATATCAGCATCTGTGGTGGTGGCAGCATACGGTCCAAAAGCATCTATAATGTAACCATCAGAGGCCACCATCAAAAAAGGTTTCCCAAGATTATTATATTTATGAAGGCTATAGGTCTGTTTTTGAAAAAAATAATTTGACGATTTATTTAAATAAACATATGTTCCATCCATAATTATAATTGGATTATTTTGATTTGTTCCAAAAAGACCCTGTGGTATTAGAAGATTTCTGTTTGATAAACTCTCTCGTGGTATATTGTTCAACCCAAATGTAAATGTACATATTCCTGTTCTAAGCAGCTACGTACCTTTTTCAAGTATGAGCATATTAAAAATGTTGACATTAAAAATAGTGAAGCTAGTCTTCTATATGGCTCTCCTGTTCTCAATCTTATTAAATATATTGCAAGAGCTGTTTTTGGCCTGCGACATGAAATTGGTAATTGGGTCAAACAATTTAAAATTGACAAGAAATTCAGTACAGATAAGCCTGTCCAGTAACGACAAGTTGTGTCATTCATTTCTTCTACTCTTTCAAAATCTAAATTGTTATTTGTCTCCCAACAAATTGAGCATTTCAACTATATGTATCCGTTGAAAGGTGGTTGTGAATTCATATGTCTCTAAGAATTCCCAATTATAAATACCAGAATGCTCTTCACATATACGAGCATTTGGTGTAATATACAATTTGAAATTGGTAAGAATTTTCTTTTTCAAGTTCAATGGTACTCTTAACCTTTGCGTATTAATACAATCAGGTACAAAACAATGACGTGTTGAATCAGGGGTGCGGCTGTACCCTTCCAAAATTATCTCTTCTGTTTCAATGCTACTACTACCTCCAATATCAACACTACTACTCCCTCCAATATCAACGCTAGCACTTGCAGCCTCGGTGATGGAGCTTGCACTTCAACCTCTGCACTAGGAACTTGTTGCACTTCTGCTGGTTGTTCAACTGGTTCATCTACTTGAACATGCCCCTGCTGTTGGACATGGCGACGTGCCCTTTGCCAACAATTATCACAAACTCTACCATTAGGAGGGATCTGAAATACATAATAATAAAAATATATACTATTATAAATAAAATAAATAAAACAACTTAAAAACAAAATTATAACAAGGACAGGTCATATAAGTATAGGCTAAAGGTATGCTTATAGCTACAGATATACCATGCTTATAGTACTTTTCACTTCAATAAAAAAATTAATAAAAAGTAGGGTTACACTTACTTGATTGGGACTGATAATCCTTGCTATGAAGGCACGTTCAGCATTATCATTTATTAACGGCCGTGAGCGTCTTCTAGTTATCCTTGCAATTGATATGCCACAACATACACAAACATGGTGGTGCCCAACTTGCTGTTCACCAGTGTTCCCTTCATTTGGTAATTCGTTCAATACCAAGTTAAAACATTCTTGACAAATCATGTCTCTCTCAGCTACCTAAAAAAACAAAAATTAAACAGTTTCACTAAGATGTAATAAAAATATATGACAATCTGTTAGATATCACATATTTAATTGGTAATTAAATATGTGACATTGCTGAGCGCATCAATCTGCAGGCTTAGGACACTCATGGCCACTTGCGAGCAGCGTGCCAGTCTACATGGTCTGGCATATAATGTTAAGAAAAGTGTGATCATGGTCTTTGGGCCAGGGGTAAGTACCTTCAGTAAAGTTAAGCGGTATACCCCTGGTGAGGGTGGACCAATTACCAGCATTTATTTAAATATCTGGGTCAATTATTGACCACTGGCATCAAAGATGATGAAGATATTAACAGGGAGGGGGGCGCTGTTTATGAGAGTCAGCCTAAATTGTGCATTTGTGAACCACTGCTACAAGGTATCGGCTGGGGTGGTCACCTTGCAACAGTGATGTCACAAATTGTTTCTGTGTTAATGTTTTACTAACATAGTTTGTAAGAATATTGTTACTAACACACAATAGTCTTGTTACTTGCAATAAGTGATTATGATGATTACCTCTCTAACAATCCATTCTTCTATAATAGTAATAATCTCAGGGCTCATGTTTATAACTTCATACAAGTACAGCTGGTTTAATGGTATAGCTATAAGGCAGTTAATACAGCGAGCCATATTGTCCAACTGTAAAAAAAAAACAATTGTAATATTACCTGTTCCTTCAGCACTAAACTTTTGACAATGTACCTACATACGTAGAATTGTAGCTACATGGCATAATGTTAAAAGAAAATACTGAGGAAATAGGTACCACATGAGATGGGCGAGTTGCTATTGTAGGTTATATTGCACCGATATTTGATCGATGCGATATCAGTAATTTGTTTTACCAAATGCAAGAGTATACCTAATACTTATGTATTTAATACGGGCTGTTATCCGCAACTCCACGTCAATGCGCGTATTTTGCGTATGGGAGTGTAATACTTACAGTTAACAAATATAATCCGGATAGTAAGCAAATCGCCGCTGTCCAAATCATATGCAGTTGAATGTCCAAAAAGCCGTTGGTCGTAGTTCGTGATTCACCACAAATAAACACGCAAACGCAAAAATTGAAAGTAGATTCTCTTTCAGCAAGCAGTGAAAGTGACGTTATATCCAGTGTGGCCAAAACAAAAAACTTAACAAAATGGCCGAAAGCTCTGATATAATGTTGCTGTATTTTATTTATTCATTTTGAATTCACTCAAAAACGTAGTACTCCAAAGGCTTTTTTATTCGTCTTTTATGCTTCCTAACATTTTATGTTTCATATGAATTCCAATCATTGCTGGGGTTTTTAGGTTATACTTTTCAGTGTTAAATTTAAGACCAAATGTGTCCATCAATAGCAGCAGTCTATCTGTAATCAGAATCGAATGTGATCTTGTACACAGTTCGTACTGAAACGGATTACCGACTCATTATATTCATGAATTTGTATTTGATACTGCTCCGGGTCATCAATACAAAGAAATACCGCGAAACGTTATTTACTTTCCAGTGAACAAAAATATAATTTTATCTATATCTGTTAGGATTGTTGATCAATTTGGTTAACTTTGGTAAAGAGTTTAATATTCAACTACGTCTTCATTTAAGAAAAACAAAATGATACTATATTATAAAAACCTGTGAAAATAAAACATCTTATTCCTTCAACGATCACTAAGGTGCATAGACGTAAGAAACAAGTTAAGAAATTAACTGAAGCAAATAAAGGGACAAAAGTTAAGAAATTGACTGAAGCAAATAAAGGTTTTCTTAGAGCTCTAGGTTTTAAAGTATGAATATACTACAGATTACTGAATTACCACACTTCGATAGTTCGATCGAAAGTTATGAAATCCATTCATATAATCCCTACAATAATAGCTTTAGAGAAAACGATGAAATCAGGATCCCCATACATCAGCAAGACATATACGTCCTACCATCAGCAAGTTCAATTTACATCGAAGGTCAAGCAAAGCTATTCGGTAAAGATGGGAATCCAATCAAGAAAACTGTTACGTTCACTAATAACCCTGTTATGTTTTTGTTTCAAGACATCAGGTACGAAATAAATGGTATAGAAATAGATCGTATAAAACATTCTGGAATAACGTCAACAATAAAATCATACGTGTCAATGAATGAAGGTGAAAATAAAGTTGCTGCCTTATGGGGCTGGAATATGGGTGGGTTTAAAAATGATGGTAATTTTACTGCTATCATACCTTTAAATAAGATTTTAGGGTTTGCAGAGGATTACAATAAAATTATTATAAATTGTAAACATGAACTTATATTAAATAGAAGTAACTCTAACTTAAACAGTGTCATATTAACTGATGATGTTGCTAATTTTCAAATAGATGTACAAAGAATACAATGGCGTGTACCACACATAAAAGTGTCAGACCGGGAACGACTGACACTTCTAAAACATTTAGAAAGAGATGAACCTATTCAGATGGCGTTTAGAAATTGGGATTTATACGAGTATCCATTACTTCCTAAAACTACTAAGCATTCTTGGTTAGTTAAGACTGCATCTCAATTAGAGAAACCACGATATGTAATTTTTTGCTTACAAACTAATAGAAAAAATAATAAAACCAAAGACAGTTCGTTGTTCGATCATTGTGGAGTAACAAATATAACACTATTTTTGAATTCACAGTATTTTCCGTACGAGCCTTTAGGCTTTCAGTTTACCGAGGACAAATATAATATAATATACGAGATGTATGTGAAATTTCGTCAGTCTTATTATAACTGTCCCGCAGACCCCTTGCTTGACTTAATCAGTTTCAAGGAGAAGGCTCCTCTCTTTATCATAGACTGTTCAAGGCAAAACGATAGTTTGAAAACGGGTCCCGTAGATGTGCGGTTAGAGATTGAATGTTCAGCACCAATACCAGATAACACAACTGGATATTGTTTAATTATTAACGATCGACTTGTGGAATATAAACCTTTGAGTAACATAGTTCGCAGATTAACATGACTGCCATTGTAGATGTTCAAGGATTTAAAACAGAAACAAATGAATTCATTGTAAAAGAAATGGCAATATTATGCGATAATAAAATACAGGTGCTTTTGATTAAACCACCTTTTCCATATCACGAATTGACAACACAAGAAAGGAGGCAAGTAAATTGGATTGAACGTAATAGAAAGATATACTGAAGTGAAGGATTTGTGTCTTACTCAAATCATGAAAATTTTATTGTAGATATTTTAATAGATAAAAGTGTTTACACCAAAGGTTTAGAAAAAGTGTTGTGGTTAAAAAATATTTCTAATAATAATAATATAAATAATTTGGAAGACAAAGGTTGTCCGAGTTTATTAAGTTTGTATAAAAAATATAACCATTCTCATGAACTGTATAGTTGTATTTATCATGACTCAATATGTGCTTTAAAAATGTTTTATGTTTAAATAAATGGTGCAATGATAATAAATTTTTGGAATAAACATTTTACATTTTATTTATTCAATTTAGCTTCCCATCCCTCAATTCGTCCACGTTTACATGCTTATAAGTTGCCAGCAACACCAATGTGACGTCATTATAATTTCACATCGAACACTCATTACACTCATATTTATTTGCATTCGGATCCCACCGTTGCTGGGTGAAGGTTCGATTTTACTGTTATCTCTTTACACTATTATTTTACATTATTATTAACAATGCTCAATTTAGCGAAATCTGATGTGGAAGGCATTCGTGAAATTATTTTCAAGAATGTTAGTGGTGAGATAATATTTACTAAAAGTATGCGGACTGCTCAGAAAATATCGAACTTAGATTCATCAAAACATCAGGACAATGATGCAATCCGTACGGAAGATTCGGTGAAATCTGATATTGAAAACACACATTACCTTGAATTCAAGAGTGATGGTGAGGTTACGCATACATTTTTTCGAGTAAGCGACATGCAGAAGGATTGTGAAAAATTTAAGTTGCTCGCAGCTTCGCACGCGTCTCAGTAGGAAAATAAAACATATATTATTTTCGAAAAAGTAGGTACCTACTCTGTGGTAAACAAACAAACAAACTCTTCAGCTTTATAATATTAGTATAGATAATATAGGGTTCATTAATTGGTAATAAATATGTTTTAGTTTTTTACAGTTGCGATTTTGAAGAAGCGATGGAAGAATTTAGTATCGAAAAGAATTAAAAAAGCTTCCTACACCCAGATCAGGAGATCCAGGAGATAATATTCAGTCTACGTGGCAGTTTTTCCAACAAATGAATTTTTTGCGATTTGAAATTCTGCCTGATAATTCAGACACAAATTTAACAAAGGTTGATAGTCAATTAACGAATACTTCAATGTCTTCACCGTGCATAGAAACAAATTCATCGGAGTCCGTAATTAGAGAATCAGATATTAACGTATGTTCGCCTACAGATTCGGTGAATGCCCAGGAACTGACGTCGGTAGGCGACGATGAAGTACGTACTACAAATACTCCATTGTCAATTAATACCGCTAGTTCTAGTTCTAGATCCCTAAAAAGAAAGACTGCAAATGATATTCGGATGGAAATGTTAGAATTAGAGAAAAAACGGTTATTGTTGTTAGAGAAAGATTTGCAACAAAATTCAAACGCAAATCAATCTGGCGAAAGTAAATCGGAAGATTATTATTACTTGATGAGTTTGTTACCACAAATGGAGTAATTTACTCCATTACAAAAATTTTATGTTAGGAATAGAATTAATCAAGTAATGATGAAAGAAATACATAATTCAATGTTTGGGGATCCATATAGAGGGAATTCTAGTTCTAGCTGGTCTCATGGGTAACGAACTGAAAAAGAAATTAACATCACTAAGAAATTTAAACGCACAACTCATATAAGAAATCTGACATTAAAACCAGAGGATTCTCTTCCTAAATTCTTCTCACATACTGCGAATATTATCAACCAATACTAAATTATAACAGAGCTGAAAAAATCCCTGAATGATTACGAAACTTCAGTCCACATGGACTTTTCGGAAAATTATAGCTATAAATTCGCTGAAGAAGTAGTAAGCTTGCACTTTGGAGGTAGTCGTGGCCAGGTTTCTTTGCACACAGTAGTCATTTATATTAATAAGGGAAGGGAAATCATTAACCATTCTTTATGCACAGTTAGTGAATGCACTCGACACGATTCACCAGCAGTGTGGGCTCATTCGCAGAAAGCACTGGAGTTTGTATTTGAAAAATCTCCTAATATTACTACTGTCCATATACTAACAGATAGCACTTCGAGTCAATATCGCAACAAGTATATATTTTACATTATGACAGCTGCAAAATGTATTTTCATCATTAAAGTCAGTAACTTGGAACTATCAGGAAGCCGGCCACGGTAAAGGTGCGCCAGATGGTGTTGGCGCCGTAGTTAAAAGGACTACCAAGTAAAATGCGGGCGTGATGTGGGAAACTTCTTAACATTTGTTGGTAATGTGCGAGAAAACATAAACAATTTCGAGATAAGGGTTGTAGATGAACATGAGATTAGAGAAAAATAAATTCGTCTCCCAAAAAACATAGCTCAAGTGTTAAGCCATTCGGTTGTAGCAGGAATATTTGCTAAAGTAGCCATGAGTAAGTTTAAAAACGTGCATGAATTATTAATATAATGCTTAAAAGAACCATGAGTAAGTTTCAAAACGTGCATGCATTATTAATATAATGCTTAAAAGTATGTGTCGTGGCCAGATCTTAGAATTGATCACTTCATGATGTGGCCGACCACTTCATGTTGTAGTTCATTAAATTGAAAATACCCATCATGATATGGTCCAGATTAATGAATAATCAGCGTTTGACGATATTAACAGCGAAACGCACGGCTACGTCATGATAATTATGGCCGAACATTAGTGAGCTTAACGTAAAATAGTTACATTATCGCGACTCACGTATTATTGATTGTTATTATACTGAAATGTTTAATTATTTCCAGATGAATTACCGCGAGACACCATTGCTACAGCTACAATTATAGCAAAACATCGACAAATAATTTGACGCCATGAACGAAGATACTCAGATAGAAAAAGTGGGAAGGAGTTTTTAACGAACATGACCTTAACCAGTCCACATTTAATGTATAAAAAAAATGAAATCTATTTTCAAAGACGTGTAATTCTTAGGGGCAAGAAGTAAGCCCCCACCACAAGAGGGCTGGTTGCGGACATTAAATGCGAATGAAAGAATTTTTAACAAATTAAATAAATATAACATAAGAACGTTATCTGTAAGGAGGCTTAATCAAGATCCGCTAGAAAATTGTTTTAGATGCATAAGGAGACACTGTGCAAGACTTTGCATCGGTGCAAGAGTGGCTTCATTATACGTCCTCATTAAACGGTTCATTGGCGCTGATCGCCCGAGGTTGGTTCGAACTGTAGATGGTGTAAACACATCTAATTTACGGTTAGTACTGGTTTGACTACTACGGGGAACAGACACATTTATGTCTTCTAGGAGTTTTGGAACATGTCATCATCTGCCTAGCCTTTTCCCAACTATGTTGGGGTCGGCTTCCAGTCTAACCGGATGCAGCTGAATACCCATATTTTCAGGTTTTGGAACATGTATCAGACCATTAATAATTTTGAAGAGTATAATTTGATCCATCAGTTTTCCGAGGTTTTCGAGTGATGTAAGGTTGAAGTGAGTCAGTCTTAATATGCTCACCCTGGCGACAGAGTGTAGCATATTACTTCTGTGAAGGCACAGTTTCAGCAGCTGAGCTTCAAAACATTTCACATCACATTTTGAAGCAAATGGTGTCGCAAGTGGCTTTAACCGGCTTAATTCCATTGGGTCTTGTTTGTGACCAAAGGTTCACATTTCGGACAGCAATAAGAAAGATAAGGGAAGACACAATTAAAAAGAGAAATCTTCATGGTGCCCACGATGGTACATACATACACATTATTACTAATGATTTAAGTTTGTCTTAATTTGTTTAACAATATTTACTTTATTTGTGCAGATGTGTCTATATTTTATGACCCACCTATTAAAAGGGCTCGGAAATAATTTTATGGAAAAAACCTAATATGGGAAGGCAAGACTGCTTCCTGGAATGACATCGAATTTGTCTATGATATATACACTCAACTAGCAGATACAAAAGCATTGTCGGAAGTAACGGCATATCACATTAACGCAAACAAAATGAAAAAAATGAAAGTAAGCGTAGCAGCTCAAGTTCTAAGTGCTAGGATGGCAGCTATGCTGATATACACCAATGCAGTTAGTGAGTACTAGTAAATAATTACTATTCTATAGTTCCTAGTGGATACAGCTGGCTCAAAGTATTACAAACTAGCTGTTGCTCGTGATTTTGTCATCAATCTAGGATGAAAAGTAGCCTTTGTCCTTCTCCAGGTCATGGTCGAACCATGTGCCAAATTTATCCAAATCCATTCAGCTGTTTTAGCGTAAAGGGTTACAAACAATTAAAATCACTTTCGCATTTATAATATTACTAGCAATTCGCCCGCGATCCCTAATTTTTTCTAGTAATAAATATAGTCTATGTTACTCAGTGATAATGTAACATTCTAATGGTGAAAGAATCTTTGAAATCGCTCCAGTAGTTTTTGAGTTTATTTGTTACGAAAATACAAATCTTTCCTCTTGATAATATTAGTATAGATTAGTACAGAAGTATAGACTAGCTTTCGCCCGCGACTTCGTATGCGCCTATCCCATTTTTACCTATAAACGTTTTGGTGAAAATCCGTTTAGTAGTTTGAGTTTATCGCGATTTAGTGATAGTTACGATAGGATTCAAACATTAAAAATGTTATACATTTTGTGCTCTTGCTAATGTATTCATATTCCTGTTTTCAGATAAATAACATAGTACAGAAGCTGAAATAACAATGGAAATAACAGCAGAAGTTGTGGACGTTGTTCAGTGTCAATGGCTATCCTGGTGGAGCAAAAAGAGGAAAATTACGACGAGCCATATCACCTCAGCACGCATTTTGGATTGGCGCCATAAAAAAAATTCAATCCTTATATTTTATTGACAAAAGTAGCAAGCATGCTTTACAGTCAGGAAGACCTCGATTTGTGAAAGTGCCTTCTCTGAAGAGTTGGATCAGCACTCTTTAACGTTTTTTAAGGGTATCTAAATTATTATTTGATAAATATGGCGTGGAGTACCTACTATTACCCAAGGCATATAAACCAAGACCCGCTAGATTTTTTTTTGGATGTATAAGAGCTCTGAATTCCAGAAATGTTAACCCAGACCCAAACGCATTTGTTTATTCTTTTAAATCGTTATTAATTTCGAATGTCCTGAGCCCTCACTCTAAATTTTCGAACTGTGAAGAGGATGATGAAGAGACTCTATTAAATCTAAAATGTCTATTTATAAATAAAAATGTAAAAAAGAGATAATACCACAAGGGGAGATGAGATAAAACACCCATCCTCTTCACAACAAAGCTTAAATGAAAAAAATTTGTTGGATCAGGCTTTCTTTGAAAAAATAAGAATTCACTGCTCAGCATACACAGCGGGTTTTGTTTGTAGAAAAATTTCTAAATCTATAAAATACAAGGCCTGCATTGATACATATACTAGCAGGCCAGACGAAAATGTCCACACCTACATCCAATTTAGAGAATATAAATCTCTAAAAAAAATAATTTAGTTTACCCTAATGAAAGAATTTTAACGTAATGAACGGAACCCGGAACTCGACTGAACTCGTCTGAACCTGGAACTCGACTGGACTCCTGGTTAAGGCAGACGACCGGTTTTATAGTCCTGGGCCGATATTCCAGATGAAACATTTTAGAAATTTCAAAAATAATTTAAAAGTATTTACTGCCAGAAATATTAAAAGCGGTTTACAATGTGAACCTGACCTTAAAATCTAGTTAAGTACTGGCCAACACAAGTAAGCTCCATATAAAAGTAAAACTGATAGATGACAATTTGATTGATATGTCAAAATATGAAAATCAATAAAAATATCTTAAGGTACAATAAAAGGAAGGAATTAATGGTATGAAATACAGATCTGTACGTAAAAAACATCAAAGATAACTAAAGGTGTGTTTTACAATGGTAATAATGTAATTTGTAAGTAGTAGTATAAAGTAAGTTGATAAAACAATGCTGTAGACATGCTGTAGATGTGGATTTGCTGTAGCAAAATACCACACGACATGGAATCAAGGTAAGGTTAAACACTGTTATTCAGTGAATACATTTTGTAACAAAGAAATATTTTACTGTTAATATTTAGATTAGTTTGTTACAGTAAAGTGTCAGTTGTTTGTTTGTGTGTAAGTTTATAGTGATTTGTTATTCATTTTGCAGCCGAAGAGTTCACCGTGTTTCCGGGCGTCAGCTAGACACTCTGGGAATTATTAAATTCCAACAGAACCGTCGCACTGTGGGCTGAAATTCGATTGTCATAGACATTCAAAAATTTTTTTTAAGTGACTCTTTTTTGGCTTGGGAACGATAGATAATACCTACTATATGCTATATGTAATGAACTTTCAGGTTTATAAACGTAAACAGCGCACTCAGATTTTTTTTCGAAAAAAATTGTATGGAGTCAGCATAATAAATGATGATATCTCCATTATCGCACAATTGCGCCTAATATCCTCTTAGGTTATTAATATATGAATTATTTTGGATTTTTTGACATACTCCATGCCAAGGTCAAACCTGCGTTTTTTTTAAATCGTTAAAAAATTAACAATTTTTTTTATTTTTATTTTTTCGTTTTTTACTAATATTAAGCTTAACATGGATGTATAGACTAGACATTTACGCAAATCAATAAAATTAAGTGCCGTATTCGCTTAAAAACTCATTAGCTTAAATCTGAAATAGTAAGTATGTCTTGTAAGTAGATGCTAAACTAAAAACATACCTTTCTCCTAACGTAAGATCGAATGCAGTGTGCTACATTTGTTTGGCGAAACCTTCGGAGATGAACAACTTGGAAGAAGTTAAAAAGAAATCAACAGAAGAATACTTGATGGAGCTCGGACTTTCTTCACTACATGCACGCATAAACATGATGGAATGTCTTTTGCATATCGCATATAAATTAGATATTAAGAAGTGGTCTGCTAGAGGGGATAGTGAGAAAGCTGCAGTGGATTCAAGAAAGAAAACTATCCAAGCCAGGTTCAAAACGGAGTTCAACCTATTAATCGATGTCGTAAAACAAGGTTATGGCACAACTAACGACGGCAACACTGCACGACGATTCTTTGAATTTCCTGAAAAGACTGCGGCTATCACAGTACTAGATAAAGATCTGATCCGAAGATTTGGTGTAATTTTGCAAGCCATAACTTCAGGAGAACCCATCAATATTTCGAAATTTAAAGAATATGCGTATATAACTGCTGAGAAATATGTTGAATTGTACAACTGGTACTACATGTCATCAACAGTGTACACGATACCGCTTCATGGAGCCGAAATTATTGCTTATAACGCAATAGTACCGATTGGAAGTTTATCTGAAGAAGCTTCAGAAGCAAGGAACAAGGACTTCAGAAGATTCAGAGAACATCACTCACGTAAGAAGAGCAGAGGGAGTTCCAATGAAGATATTTTCAATTTCCTTCTTCTTTCGTCCGATCCGCTTATTTCAGCAGTAAGACCAACGATGGATCCAAAAAAAAAGAAACCTTTGTTTGATGAAACATATGATCTGCTGAATCTACAAACACCTGAATTCGAGTTTAGGGATATTGCTCAAATAAATTCTGACTGTGAGTTCGACTCTGAAGATAGTGATTCAGAATAGGTAATATTTTTAAATAATATATTCATTGTTTTATTAATTTTATCATATATTTTTATTGCAATCATTTTAATATAACAATTTTTTCATCATATTTTTGGTTATAATGAGATGTCATTAATTTTTATAATTATTTGTATTGCACAACTACAAAAATTTAGTTTTTAGGGTATTTCTAGTACCACAAAAGAATCACAAAAAATGTCTAATGATGTTTAAAATTTATATATTTGACAAATATTACCAATTACATGTAATTTTAAACCTAATTATCAAACAGATATTCAAAAAGACAGTAGATAGTTAAAGTATTGTTAAATAATAATATTTTACTTAATTGGGGATTTTGAGAGTCGCTAGATAATTACTTTATCAGCTCACGACGAGCATACCACTACAGACGGTGTTAGGAATTAAATGTACTGGATTTCCAGCCTCGTGTTGAGTTTTAATTTACGAAAACGTAAATTACGAGGATAATTACTAGTGACACTACAGTGATAAGTTCTTTGAAAAGTAATTTACGAAAACGTGCTATAACGTGTATTCAACAAGGTGGTAGACATTTCGAGGCATTGCTGTGACAAACAATGAACGATTGTAAATAGGTAGGTTGATTTATTTGAAATAATTATTGTAAATATGGTGATTCAAATGTTTTAAACAAGCCAAGTTTTGTTTACCACCACCGGCTTTTTGATTTTTCTTTCAACTAGCCTTCGCTTATTTTTAAGCGTGTTAGGTTTACATGCAGCCAGTCCAAAGCCTGGAAAAAGTGTGATGGAAAAATTTGAGTCACTTTTCTATTCCAAAGCAAAACATACGCATTATTTAATAACAGAAGGACGAGTCAACGAACGTTTGACAGCGGCGCGGCAATAGAGCTAGGAATCTGTAAGAAGTAGCGCCACAACAACATTTACAAATATCTTTTACAATAATTTATGAAAATAAATAATTATACGTCATATCAATTTATTAATATAAAAATCGTTTGGGGTGTCCGAGGTTTTGGGTTATTTCATTAACACATTGTATACTTATCTTGACCTAAAAAGCGGTTATCATCAAATCTGAAGATGTGCACAAAACTGCGTTCATAACATGTGGTGGCCATTTTGAATTTTTGAGAATGCCTTTCGGAGTATGTAATGGGCCAGCTGTTTTTCAAAGATGAATTTTTGAGAATGCCTTTCGGAGTAAATAATGGGCCAGCTGTTTTTCAAAGATTTATGAATACTGTTTTGGGCAATCTACGTTTTGGAAGTGTAATTTGTTACACGGATTATATTCTCAACGCTACAAAAACCATAAAAATGGGTTGCTTAGAAAAGGTTTTAGATATTTTTCAAAGACCAAATTACTCTTTTAGGCTATGATATTGCCGAACAAGGCATCAGTCCGAGCTCCCGAAATTGCTAGAGGCAATTTCAAAATACCCAATCCCAAAGTCAGTTGTTCACCAAATAAGTTTTTTTTTAGGTTTGATTAATTATTTTAGGAAATTCATTAAGAATTGTGCGCTTCTCTGTAAACCATTGACTAGTTTATTGAAAAAAGGTGCAATCTGGCAATGGGGCTTACAACAAGATCAGGCTGTAGCGTGCTACAGCCTAATCTTGTTGTGAGCCCCATCAATGAAAATCAATGCATCTTTCACCCGTGGGTGAAAGATGCATTGATTGAGAATGCAGTACTCAGCGTCTCCATCCATAAATTAATTAGCGCCAGCTCTCCCCACTCTCCTGACCCTCGCCCCCGCTTTTTGTCTACATCACGTTGGACAATAGTGTCACAGTCGTAGACTCGTAGTGTACAGCGTCGTTAAAAATATTAGATATGGCATGACAAATAATTATTTTTTTGGAAAAAAATAACCTATATTAAAAAATATTGTATTCGATTTTGCTGCCGATTCTAAACAAACTAGTTTCAGGTTTTGGGTTATTTCATTAACACATTGTAGAATTTACAACCCTGTAATCTGTCAATGAGGTCCTCTATCATGGACATTGGGTATTTTTCCTTAACAGTGATTTTTTATTTAGCTGCCTGTAGTCTACGCTTTAGCCCCGGATGCTTTATCAACTAAAAGAGCTGGGCTTGCATACGCAGAACTACTGTTTTGAATAATCTCGTTTTTTAAAAGGTCATCTACCAATTCACGCGTGATAGTTCTTTCTGACTCTGACGTCCTATACGGCCGTTGGTAAATAGGTTTATTAGATGTTAGTTGTATCTCCAATTCTACACAAATATACAAATAAATCTTAATGGTGTAAGATACGTGCCATAAATGATTTAGGGTCATCAACAGATAGACCATATTTTAACTTTGAGGGAGATGAAATTGTCACAATCCTTGACCCGCACCATCTGTTAAAGTGCTTTAGAAATAAATTTTTTAAACACAATATTGAATATGCACAAGATGTACCTACAGATTGAAGGAAAACGACAGCAAGGTTCGTATGTTAACTATGTTAAGCATTAAAATATTATTGATGATTTACTAAATAAATAAATAATAAAAAAAGAAAGCAAATAGATAATTTTTACACTACAATATAAAACATTTATACATTTTATAAAGTTTTCACTTCACGGCGACGATGTGTATGTATATAATTTACAAATCTAAAAGATCATTATAATTGATTACTTTAAATCCTTTTATTCCAGGCTTAGCAAAATGGAACCATATAGTGGAATTTTATAAAAAAGATCAAATTAGCCGTTTAGTTAACCACCTGGCCTTTTAAGTAGTGCTCGCCTCGCTTCGCTCTCTCGGCTCGCACGCGGTTGATCACAGTTCTAACCTAACAGTTTTCGTCGGGGTGCCCTGGCTTAGTTACTGCGACAAATTAGGCTCGCGCGTGTTTGGTTACAGACTTCCAACCTAAACTGTAATAATTGAATATCATTCAGGCCGTTAGTGGAACGGCCGCCGTTTAGTTAAAAAGCTAGGCGGTTAACTGAACGGCTAATTTAACCAGTTGGCTGCGACATATGCCCTAGCATTGACATATCAACATTTGCAACCGAATGGCAAACAGAAAATGAAGGTTCGTTTAGCAGCTCAAGTGTTAAGCCATTCAGTTGCAGCAGGAATATTTGCTAAAGTAGCCATGAGTAAGTTTCAAAACGTGCATGAATTATTAATATAATGCTTAAAAGTATGTGTCATGGTAAGATCTTAGAATTTATCACTTTATGATGTGACCGACCACTTCATGTTGTAGTTCATTAAATTGAAAATACCCGCTGCCTACATCATGATATGGTCCAGGTCAATGAATAATTTAACAGCTAAACGCACGGCTACGTCATGATAATTATGATCGAACATTAGTGATCTTAACGTAACATAGTTACGTTATCGCGACTCACGTATTGTTGATTGTTATTATACTGAAATGTTTATTTACTTCCAGATGAATTACCGCGAGACACCATTGCTACAGCTACAATTATAGCAAATATCGACAAATAATTTGACGCCATGAACGGATATAGTCCAGATAGAAAAGTGAGAAGGAGTTTTTAACGAACATGAACTTAACCAGTCCTCACTTTAATGTATAAAAAAAAATTAGCTCTATTTTCAAAGACGTGAAATCCTTAGGGGCAAGAAGTAAGACCCCATCACAAGAGGGCTGGTTGCGGACATTAAATGCGATTGAAAGAATTTTTAACAAATTAAATAAATTTAACATAAGAACGTTATCTGTAAGGAGGCTTAATCATGATCCGCTAGAAAATTGTTTTAGATGCATAAGGAGCCACTGTGGATGTAATCCGAAGCTCAAATCAGTCCAATTTATAGCAGCGCTCAAAACCGGAATCGTAAAAAAATTATTAAATAATAATAAAAACAGCCAACACAGCCACCACTCAGTGGATTCCCAATGGCAGGAAACGACTGCGCGGCAGGCCCAGAAAGAGATGGCGGGATGAGCTGGACTCCTTCTTAAAGGATTGGCCCACAATCGCAATATACCGGGAAAAGTGGAAAGCGGGGAGGGAGGCCTTTGCCCTGCAGTGTGACAACACAGGCTTATAATAATAATAATAAAAACTGTCTGGATGACAACAATGACTTGCTGCACAATTTAAAAGTATTCCTAAAACCAAAGAGTGTTGCAGATGTATACATCCTCTCTAGTTATAAAGGTATAGAAGACATTGACATCTCAGTGTTCTAGTGAAATGCAAGCATGTGCTTACGTTGCAACCTCAGAACAATAACTAAAGCACAGAAGGAAGCTAAATTTAACTAATTTAGTCGTCTCTGTTTTCTTATACGTTCATAACAGCATTAAAAGAGACAGATGTAAGTTGCTCAAAATGAAAAACGTCACAAAGCAAACGTCAATTTGGTTACCTTGGCTACCTTTATGATACTAAGTTTAAAAGCTACCTAACGTCTCAGGTTTTTATATATGACTTTGTTCATCGCATTTTTTTGTATAATGCTTATGGGCGCGTGCGAGTTGAAGTGCTTCGTTGATTTTACGTGTTTTTGTAAAAATTTTAGAAAATTACCAGTGATTTGGTGTAAATCGCAAAGCTTAATGTCCTGCATTATAGTGGGATGTAAATCACGTTCATCCCGCAAAGAAATTGATGCGGAAATCATAAGCTTCCATCGTTAAGTAATCAAATATGGTCATTTTGTCAGTTTTGCATTCTCATTGTAGGTTAATTTTGGCATTTATTCAAATTATTTGAGCTAAGTGTACACGGTAGTGTTTTGAAATCAATATTTTATGCAATTAAATACCCTTGCACTGAAAAAAATGAGTTAACTAAAGTGTTGAGCTAATTTAAGTTATGTTGCCATCGGCTAAACCTCAGCTTTTAGTTCCTAAACTGACTTAGGTGTTGGTCTTGTCGTTGTTTAGTAAAAGCTAAGCTACTGCAACTGAAGTTTAATAAAAGCTTACTTACCTAAACAAAATAATCGGTTTGGTCAATTACACTAAAGTAATTAACTAAACTTATTTCGCTTTAGTACCATAAGTATATTTATTACTCCCTAAAGTATTTAGCTAATCGGTACTAAGTTTCGTTCGTATAACCAAACTTTGGCTGTAACTCCCTAATTACGTATTTTTCCATAACAAGTATAGTAATTGAACAAAATTGGTAAACGACTACTAAACTTTATGTAGATCTACCTATAAGTTTAGTTGTTCAGTGCAAAGTTTGTGCAATCAAGCCCTTTCCCCTCGCCCCTGGCGTGTAGGTGCTAGGGAATGCAACTATCGGATCTTTCCGATAATCGATAAAAAATAATTATTGGATAAAAACCAATAATTACCGGTTTTATATGTTTTTTAACAATTGTTTTTTTCACTTAAAACAAGTAAATAACGGGTTATTCCCAAAGCTCCACCCACGGCTCTATTGTTTTTAAAAATCTCACATACCTCAAGTCATTTTCTTTCTACTGCGAATTCCACTTATTGGATTATACCACTGGAAAGAGCGTCAAAAATGCATTAAGATGTACTAATAAAACGATTTTTAATTTTTCGGCACTTATTGGGTTTTAACACTATACCCTCGATATGATATTTTAAAATTATATTTTATAATTTCATGGAGCCGGTGGGAAAAGAAGAACAATAGAGTCATGGAGCTTTGGGAACAAGCCTAAATAACTTGTTAAAAACACCATTTTATAGGAACTAAACACTAAATCAAACCATACGGACGAAAATAAATATTGAAACAATAGTCTTAATGTAAAAATAAAATCTTTTTCTTATTATTAGGATTTAATATTCCTAAAATTATAAGTAAGCCCTACAGATTCTGATTTGGGGTGGTTTTACATGATATTTTTTTCAGACATTTTAAATCTCAATGTTAGCTGAAAACTATTGTACTTTGACAAAACAAATAATTATAAAGGTTAGCTTTAAAGTTCAATGCCATACATTTTATATGAAGTAAACAGGATACGTATCAGAAATTCTAAAGTAAGAAGCTCTTTATTGTGGATTTCAAAATATCGAATATCAGAATTTAAAAGGTTTATAATGTAGAAAGTCATTAAGTATAACTTCTGAGCAAAATTACGAGACACGCTTGCTTTGATCGCTAAGCTCACGCTTCTTTTGGTCACAGTTCTAATTTAACATTTACCTGAACACTTGAACTAGTTCCGGGGGCTTCGCTCCCGATGTCTCGCTTTGCCAAGTAGGAATAAAAAAATTGATTTTAAAAAAGTGATTTGACAAATATAATGATATCAAATTAGTCAAAATAATACCAATCAGACGTTTAGATTATATTTTTTTTACATATTAACCAAAGAAAGCCACCTTACCAACATTACGATGCGTCCAGACATATCTCGATGTGACCACCATATCCCGACGTGATGTGTGTTGACAAAAAGATTATCAGGCATTCTAATTATAATAATTTTAACTTAGACTTATTTAAGTATGACTATCTGCCCCCTACGGCGTAAGCGTATGGTCATTGATTATGGCTTCATTTGACATTAGAAGTACAATTCAAATTTCAAATGAAGCCGATACCCAATGACTGTACGCTTACGCGGAACGACTCCTGTACACGCTACATCCTACCCTTTCAGTTTAGACAATTTAATTGTTGCATTACCTAATTTTCACCTTTTTAAACGTTTACCACTTTAACTTTAGACATACCAACTTAAAATTTTCTGATACTAGGTACATGTGATAATAATGAAAAGCCGGCATTCTATCCGTCAAAGTCGACTGGAACCAAACAATATAGAAGAAATGACAAATGACACCCCTTGATATGCTTATTTTTTATTTATAACTTTACTATAACTAGACCAGACGCATTGGTAATCTTTCCCTTATCTGAAGCTCAAGATTATATAAATGTCACCTGGAAAAAAATTCAGAGTGAAATAAGCTGAGCCTTTGTACAGTTCTTCTTTCTATTTCTGTTCTTTTACTTTAGTTGTGCAGTAAATAAAATATACAAACAATAAATAAAATAAAAAATAAATTTATATACAATATAGAAACTTGTGACGTTCTGAACAAAATAAATAAGAAACTTCAAATCAATTCAAAAACTAATCAAACTCAGTAACAGTAATCTAACAAAAATAAACCGAAACTGACAAACTAAATGATATTTTGTTTTCAATAATGGAAAGGTTTAAAAGGCATTAATTAAATATAGGTAATCGTAAATAGAAATTATATTAATAATTAAGTTTTTTGGAGTTGAAAACGCGTACCCTCTAACCATAAGCAGTCAATAGTTCTATCATTTATCGAAAATAGCCGAGAAGATGGTGATTTTTGTTCCTACACAGAGCGCAGTGCATTCGGATTCGTTTTAAAAACCAAACCAAAATGGACCGACAACCGATAAAAAAAACCGACTATCGATTATCGTTGTGTTTACTCTAGTAGGTACGCGCCGCGCGCGCGGCCCGTCGGCCGGGAGTCAAAGTCATGCCGCCGGCCATTTTGCGAAAACACTCGGCCGGTACGGACGAACACACGCGCCTAATGGTAGGTATTGTGTAATTTATTTTGAAAATACATAAGTGATGGCAGACAAAACAGTGGAGGACTATTTACGTTCGTGGGGCCTAGAAGCCTATATAGAAAAGTTTAAAGGTAAGTTTCCTTTCTTCATTTTTCTTAGCTACACAACAGCCACGTAGGTATGCACTAAATTCGATTTGATGCAACTCATTTGATTATTTGTTCACCTGAATTGTCTTATTTTACCTTAGTGCGTGCCATGTAAAATTGTGAACCAAGATTGCATCCTGCGCTGCGTTATGTAGGTACCTAGGTACCTACCCGCTGCCGTCGTCAAAACCAAGTTTAGAATGTGAATATCGTGAATCCTAGACCACAGAAAACTAATTTAAACCTTAATTTACTTACGTGTAGTTAATATTTAAGAAAAATATGGGGAAATAATGCATAAGAACTAAATTCTGTTACAACGTAAACAAAATGGCGTAGCTTACCTACTGATCAAATACGCAAAAGCAATTTCTTGCCCAAAGTTCGACGCAAACTTGTCGATGTCGCTACAGATATAATAATACGTGTCGCGTAGAATTATTAGACATTGTTGTAACACGGGCTTTAACAATTATTGTTAACAATAATGTCAAAAAATAAAAAGTATTGAATCACATGAACGAACACGACACAGCATGTTTCGAGAGGACACTTCCCCTGCCTATGTAATACCCTATGTACGTTACTGCTTAGGTACATAATAATATTGTTTTTTCTTTTATTTCAGAGCAAGCTATAGATTCCGCTTCACTCCTTGTCATATCTCAAGAAGACATAAAAGAATTAATACCTACTGTGGGCCATCGGGCATTGTTTATAGCTCACACTAATGCATTTAAAGAAGCTATTAATGCACCTGTCATAAATGTTCCCGCTGTAAGTATTTCATTAATGTAGATAACATTTTGATGACATTTACTTATAGGTATGTAACGCCTTTGGGCCTTTTCTTTGGCCCAATATATGAAAATAGTAACTTGTAATAGCTGAAAATAGTGATTTATTTGCCATACTTACCTTACCTTATAATTATATTAGTTTTGTTTCAGACTGAAGACATACTAACTCTGGATACAATCCCAATCGTCCCAGTCGAAACCGGGTGTTTCAATGATATTTCCTCATTGGACAATGTAACACTGGAAACTTTTGAAGTCCAAATTTCGAAAGTAAGTAATTATGTCATTTATATGTTACTAGCGTCCGCCTGCGGTTTTTTTTCCTTTCCTTCCACCTTTCTCATGAATCACCATATTGCTGAAAACTGGGTCAGTGGGTTATCTTAGAACTGCATTAAAATCTGTAGTGGCCGGAATAAATTTTCAATAAAGGTCTTATTATCAGTATTTTTTTTTTCTATTGTTGGTGCTAGTGTACAGTGTACGGCCTCTTAAATAATGTATACATGTTACATATTCTGGACTCTCCTTAATATTTGTTTCGACATATAAATACAATTATAAAATTCAACATAATATATTTAATTATTAGACATATATTTAAAACACCCCAAATTACACAACTACAACTTTCTTCCTACTTTAATTTCGTAAGCTTGGCTATTTCTTAATTAACATCATTTCCTTTTAGGTTATAATACGAGTTCCACAAGATTTAAGTATGGTAGTCTTCTTGGATGTGGATCAATTTTTAACCAAAGAACATTTAATTTTGCTCGATCGATGTGAAGTGCAGTGGCCTTGGACGAATACTCACTTCATATTGTCAACTAAATGTTTTTGATGTGGTTATCCCATTGTTAAATATAATAAACCAAAACATGTATTAGTAAAACAAGTGAATATAAAATACTTGTTAAAATTCGCTTTTGTTTGGTGTGAAAACTGTTCCACATATTGCTCGTATGATCATTATCCTGAAGATGAATGTAATCTTTGTAACCATTAATTACCTATACTTACCATCAATCGAAACTTCGGCTTAAACATGTTAGTACCTATATTTTCATTGTTATACGACTATTTTGCTAATTGGAAAACCCGCCTAGTCTTTCCCCATGGTACAACCATTGGTTTAACTGGTAGTATCACGGGGATTATTTTTCTGAAGGACTAACACTTCCGTAGTACATACATAGTAGTGTGGATATGTCGCTGGTGTGGATAATACTTACTAGATGTAATGTGTAAATGTAAAAGTGAAAAGACACTAAAGTTTTATTTTTATCTAAATACAACATCCAATGTTATATTCCATTGAAAAGTTCCAACTTTGCGGTATGAAATCGAAATAATTCCTTATTAGTTATATTGCCTTGGTAGTTTTGACTGAATATAATATTTGTAAATTATAAGAATGTAATATATTAATGTAGGTACCATTAATATATTTAAAAAAGTAACATAGAAAAATAAAGAGAAGTATGAACCCAAATTGGGTAAATAAATACCATTAACTGTTTAGGTTAAAAAGAGCAACCGGAACCATAGCGATCAATATTAATATAATACTGGGCGAACATTACCCACTAGCTCGATAGATGGCGTTGGCGTCAAATTAGAAGTCGCTATGGTTTCGTTACCGCTCGTAGTATATAGTCCAAGATAAAAATTTGTTTGGGGGTGAGCAGTACATACACAGTTCACTGTGATTCGGTACAAAAATTGATTATACGCGATTCAATACCAGTCCAGTGTTTTGTTTCACTACCCGCTCCAAGTCGACCCACGGTCTCGTTCATTAACCATTGTCACACACTGGTCTGAAATATTTGTGTGATAACTAAAAATGTTAGTTATAAAAAAAATCCATTCCATAATAAGGATAACCATTCGTCTATTTTTAAAGATGGACTTTATTTAGTTGTTCCACAGGGAATTATTTTAGTTGTACCACAGAAGAGTTAGTCCATCGGGAACGAAAAAGCCCATTTACAGTACTACCAATTAGAAGAAAGAAGAAAGAAGAAAGAAAAACTATTTATTCTGCACAAACAAAACGCACACTACAAATAATAAAAAAAAAAAGTAAAATTGAAAAAGCAAAGAGACATAAAATATAAATATACAGCGTAGACAAAAGCCTATAAATCAATTTAAAAAAAATTTGACAATTTTGTCTATTGCGTCAGGGCCAGGGACCAAAGACAACACACATTCATTGACATTGACAATTTGAGATTGACGTTTGACATTAAAAATTAATCCGGAATGCGCCTGCGACACTGGCCTACTGACAACAAACAACATGTAAACAACAACAATCAAAACAAAATTCTAATTGCACTGTGGAAAAGTAACTACTTTTGCAACAAACAAACAAAAATAATATGTACAACTAAGCTGTGCGTCGCATCTGTGCAAGAATAGGTCGTTGCTCAGCATTAAGCTGCTGACTTCAGACGAACCTTTCGTCAACAGCGCTGATTTTCAGCAACTACCTCTCGAATGACGTAATGACGTCCCACCGTAAATCAAGTAAGTCTAGTTTTCCGAAATATGTGTGATTCTAGCTGAACATAGTGTGTACTTTTAAATAAAATAAAAATATAGATATATCTGTAATCGATACTCATAAACTTAAATACATAACTAAAAATAAATAACCAAACAGTTTTATTAAAACAAAACTGATATTTAATAACTCATTTTACAGTGTAGTGTGTTTTCCTAATTAATATTTATGTTATCTTAGTAATTATAACTTCGATACTCCAGAATTAGGTAAAGAAGTATGCATAGATATTGATACACCATATTTTTAGTTTTATCGAATGCACCATGGGAAATCGAGATCGCGATGGCGGCCATTTGCATAACGGCCATGCATCGAGACACGGCGTCGGCAAACGACACCTATGCTTTTTCCGACATACCTACCCAAGAAATTCAAAACTGTATCTCATCTAAATCCTCCATGACCTTAATGGTAAGTATTATCATTGCATTCGACAGAAACAAAGCCTACATTAAATAAAAATTGGAAGGTAATCCTTGTGACACTTCACTAACTATTCTACCTGTTGTCTACCTTAGATAAAGCTGCTTCAGACACACAGCAAACCCGCCCCAAAAAACTGAGGACTACCATTCCTCCTGTGACAATGACACAGACCGGACCTAAACTGGGAGGAGTAAGACAGCCCCTCACACCGTTGGAAAGCCATATCCATTGCCTGTAGGCCATGACCCTCGAGGTGAGTACAAAAAGAGCAGCCATGATTATTACATCGAGAACTAGGTACAATTATGTGGATTGCTGTATCTGCATGAAATATTTCTTTACAATACTCAAAAAATGCTTTCTTGTCCTCAGGACTCTTACTGGCGGAGGAAGGTTATTCCAACAGTGCGTGGCAGCATACCTGAAACTCCCCCTGAATGCTGCGGTCCTATGTGTTGATGTACAAAGAGGTTTGGTAGAAAAACGTGGTTCATATTTGCTCTGTCTCCAACTTAACTTCTCAAACAGATAGTTAGGTTTTTGTGTAGTGACTACTCCAAAAAGTAAACCAGCCATATGTAACCTTCTCCTAGCTGCCATTTTCAGAATATTATTTTCATTTATAAATGGTGTGACATGACTTCTATGAGGTATCTTTACACAGAACCGTGTACATGCATTTTGTATGCGTTGTATCAGCTTCTCTGTTCTTGCTAACAAGCATGGGCCATACACGGTATCACAGTAGTTTAGTCTTGATAAAATTAGGCTATCCACTAATTGTTTACGAAGCTCAACACTCAGGTAGTCTCTAATTGAATATAGGAGTTTCAATCTATAAAAACAATTCCTCATGCAGTTACTGATGTGCTTTTCAAAACGTAGTTCTGGATCCATGGTTAACCCAAGGTTGCATGCTATCTCTACCCTATCTATCTTTTCCCCCCTGATAACAACTTCTGGTTTGGCTGACAGTATAGTGCTGATCATTTTCCTACTTCCTAAAACCATAAATTTAGATTTTAGTGGGTTTAATACCAGTGAGTTATCATCTGACCATACTACCACTCTTTCAAGGTCGTCATTGATTTTCTCCACTGCCTCCAATGTATCAGCTGGTTTAAAAGTTATATATAACTGGATATCATCTGCGTACATGTGATACATGCAATGCTGAAATGACTTAATAATGTCTGCACTGTAAAGGATATACAAAAGGGGCCCTAAAATTGATCCCTGAGGCACACCACGTGGCACCTGGCGAGGGGGGGATGACAGCTTTGATCCATCCTCCTTCTGGATTTCAACGAGCTGTGACCGATTTTGCAAGTAGCTAGCGAACCACTCTATTGTTTTCGTTGTAAAACCATAATAGGCCAGTTTGGAAAGTAACAGAGTGGTGTTTATTGCATCGAAGGCCCGCGAAAAATCAAGGAGTGCAAGGATTGTTCCTTCCCCCCTGTCCCGAGCCTCTAGGATATTCCCTACTACGTCAGAAAGGGCTGTGGCCGTCCCACGGCCCTTCCTAAAACCAGACTGAAGGTCGGGGAGCATATTGTTTTCCTCTAAATATTCCAGCATTTGATTATAGACCACCCTCTCTAAAACCTTAGATAAACAAGGCAAAATGCTAACAGGGCGTAGATCTTTGAAAGTACTTGGGTTACTGATTTTGGGTAGCGGACGCACAATAGCGCACTTCCATAAGTCTGGGAAAGTGTGGGTATCTATTGACTTATTTACTATTGTGGTGATAGCCGGAAGGGTGTTAGGCAATGTTAGCATTATCATATCCAGACTCACTCCATCCATCCCTTTAGCATTTGACCCCAAACTTTTAATAATTTTTAAAATTTCTTCCTCACTAACATTTCTTAATTCAAATTGAGTTTCACCAAATCTATTTGTATCAAAGTATGTAAGCTGCGAGGTTGGCAGTACACTCTGTCCAGGCACATTCAGAAATGCCTTATTAATTTCGTCTGGGTCATTAAATTGTCCGGGAAGCATACCTTCACTATGTTCAGCAAATACATCCATTTTAAGATTTTTCCAAAGTTTTTTGGGGTTTTTTAGCTGACCATTAATGTGCCCGTCAAAGTATACCTTCTTTTCCTGTACTAGTGCTGTAATAGCTTGTTTTTTTAAGTCCAAATAATATTTTTTTGCAGTATCTAGCTTGTCCTTATGGTAATTATTCTTTGCCTCGTCTCTCAGCCTAATCATTAATTTGATGTTATCTGTTATCCATGGCGTGGGCCGGTCTCTAAAAATCTTACTCTTTATGGGGGCATGTAAGTCAAACAATTGAGTGATACAGACATTAAAATGTTGAGTCATGCTATTAACATCCGGCAATGAGCGTATATCAAACCATGGCATTAATTTTAAATCGACTATGAAGTAATCCATCAATATATCCTTTAAAGGCCGATATACAACCAGCCTAGGCTTGCTTTTCACCTTCTTAATGACTGTATCGCATACAATAAACGAATGATGACCAAGTTCACTGATATGACTGACCAGTACATTACGTACCCCTACATCAGTACAGATGACGTCTATGAGAGTACTACTATCCCCTACAAAATGAGTGGGTGACTGTACTACCTGATTTAAATTAGAATAATTTAAGAATTCCATGAACTCTTTAGTTTTTGTGTTGCCTGTATCCAGTAGATTAACATTGAAATCCCCCAGCAATACCAAGTGATCATAAGGTGCCAACGCGCTAATACTGTCAGTTATTCCATCCAGAAATGTTGCCAATTCAAACCAGGGTGGCCTGTATGCAGTGCCAATCAACAACTTTCTACCATTGATAGTTAGGTTTAACCACATTTGTTCTACATCTGACTGCCCTGAGTGCGGCCGTACACGTGCACTTACCCCCGTTTTGATGTAAAACGCTACTCCTCCGCCTCGCCCCCCACGTATAGTCGCAGGGCGCGGCACATGTTTCAACCTGTATCCTGGCACCTTAGGCGCGCGTCCCTCCTCCCCAGGTCTCAGCCACGTTTCGTTAATGGCCATTATATCCACTGAGTGTTGTGCCATGACAATCAGAAACTCGTCCTGGTTAGTTGCCAGAGAGCCCGCATTGAATAAACCAAACTTTAATAATTTTGACTTAGTCATGTTATGTTAGGAGTAATGGCTGTATAGGTGTATTTGTATAGTAATAATAGTATTTTATTGATATATGTAGTATTGTAATTTTCTTTATTTCTTTTAAATAAATAATTTTTGTACATACGTTTTATTTCTAGTATTATAGTAATAAGTGTGTAAAAGTAATTACGAGTTAAAAATAATATGTATGTATTGTTTGTAAATAATCTTGTTAATGTGTAAATGATAATATATGTAAATATTAATGTGTAAATGATAATATATGTAAATATGTATATATCTATGTTCCTCGTGTTATTGTAGTACTCACTTTCATATTTCCACCTGCCCCAACAGATACGACACACAGATTCCATGTATGCCAACCAATTATTACCTAAAAAACTATCAACCAGAGACAAAAAATATTCAGCATAGAACAAAAGCTTATTTGTTTTTGTCTGTGTATGGTCCAATAAACTGCTGTATATCTTCCTCAGATGCAATCCTTTGTGTGGAGTCGCCAGGCTTCTGCCGAACCAATATACGACCGCGCTTCGTCCATACGAATCGCCATCCATGAATACCCGCAGCGGCCCTGGTTTGACGAAACAACTGCTGGTTCAATTTAGTGAGCCTCTCATTTACAAAGAAGCGCACAGGCTTCCCAACGACTCCGAGACCCTCTGTTGTAGCCTCACGCCGCACGCGGGCTCCGTTCAATACGGCGTCACGCTGGTCACGTCGAGCGAGGCGCACCATGATAGCACGAGGGCGAGGCTCTGTTGAAGCTGTTGGGCTCGTAGCTTTTATATGTCTGCCCCCGACTCGCTCCGCGCTCACGATGTCGCGGTCCTCCAATGCGACTCCAAGCTTCGTGGCAATTAGCTGTACCAGGTGTTCTGGGTTTTCTGCAGGCGACTCAGGTACATTTGCTATTACTAGATCATTAGCCATGAGTTCTTGATCCCTGTCATTGAGGTCCCTCTTGAGCTGTTGGACCACACTCTCCACCGCACTTAAATTTGTTGTCGGACCGGCATCGTGACGCAATTCAAGCGCTTGCAGTCTGGACTCTATTCCCTCCATACGGCCGTGACACGAGTCGTTGCAAGCCTTTAACTCCGCTACGTCCTTCCGAAGCTCCATGACCTCCACCCGCAAGGTGCGCAACTCCTCCACAACCAACTTCAAAGCTGAGCCTAAGTCCGGCGGAAACTCAGGCATGGCCTTCAGAGCGGTGTTGTCCACCGTCACAGTTCCGATCGGAGGAGGCGACAACACCTGCATAAGCCCCTCCACCAGCACAGGCGACGGCGGTGCAGTGATTGACTGGGGAGTCAAAGGCGCAGCAGTTGACATCGTCGACGTGGCAGTTGACAGCTGCGTCGTCGGATGCACTAACAGTGTGGCCGCCATAGGCGTCGCGGGCGCCAGCGTCGCCACAGCTGGTGGCGTTAGGACGGACACCCGCTCCTCACCCTGTACTTCTGCCGCACAACCTCGCACCGGCGTTTCGGCCTTATTGTCCCTACGGACATTTTTCCTGCACTCAGGGCAATGCCAGGCGGACACTAAGGGGCCCTTCGTAGGGAGGCCAACGCACACTCGGTGATACGCGACTGCACATTTTGTGCACCTCGCTGTGTCAACTGCTGCCAAAAATTTGCCGCATCCACCACACTTCACCGGCATTCTTGCAACGAGATCTCAATGCACCTCTAGTTGATACAGTTTGTTTACGTTTTTAGTCTGACAATTAAAAATTCAATTAAAAAATTGAAGGTATTTAAATATGGTTTGGTGATATTCGTATTTGTTATTGCAAAAATTTGCACCTTAGGACCACTCACAAAGCCTCACTACACTGTATATTTTGTATTATGTTGTTATCACTTTATTAAAAACTTGTCAGACACTATATCGTCGTTGTTTTATTTTATTTACGTTAAAAAAACTAGACTACGATCCCACCAGTACAAACGTCAAACCGACATCCCAATTACACCAACGGTTGTACTACGGGGAACTACTGAGCCCGACTTCTTGTAATATTATGTCCTGTTTAGTATGCTTATAGGCCTACATACAATTAATAATCATCATTGTATCCCCAGTTATATGTATTCAAATTTTACATTCTTTTCTAGGATTTACATAATCATCTCCAATCAATCAACGAGGGGCGAGCACTTTTAATGCAGTTTGAGTCAAAGGGTCTCTTGGACAATTCTGCCAGGCGTCGACTGTGCAATATTATTATAAATAAAGAGTTGCAGGGTAATCCAGACAAAATCATTACAAGCAAGCGCTTTTATGAATTAGCTTTTCAAATCACCAAGATCTTTACTAAAGAAAGTGCAGCTGTATACTTCACCCCTTATGTGTGTTTTGGGCCGACCCAAAAAACTGCTGCCAAAGGAAAACTAAAAGAATTTGTAAAATCAGGACTAATTACTGCAAGAAAGCGGAGATCTTCAAGCAGCTCATCGTGCAGTGCGCCTGCATCTCCCTTACCCCAATCATCTAGAGTAGACGATGCTGTGCAAAAACTACCAGATGAAAAGGATGAAAACTTAGAAGACTATATGCTGTGGCTGAAAAATGCATGTGACCCATGGATGACTGTACAACTATATTGGAACCTGACAAGAAAACTACGTTTTCAGAAGTATGCAGAAGTTGGAATGAGTATTGCTGATTATTTCAATGATTATCGAGCATTGGGACAATTAAGCGGGCTATACTTGGTAGGTACATACTTATTAAAATAACTGAAAACCTCTTGTGGCCTAGTTCAGCCAATGATACTAAACAAATTTCCTCAAGATACTCATAAAAAATAATGTTGATAGCTGATGTTGCAGTCAAAAATATTTTTTGAGAATTCGACCCACGTCTCTTAGGGAAAGTCAAAAGAGGTTTTCAGTAATTTATGTTACACATTGCATAAATTGCAGGTACAAAGAAAAAACAACATTTAAGCATATAAAAATCTATTAAAATTAAACATTGTGCATATCTTTTTTTTTTTATTACAGTTGCTGGATGACTTCAACAGTCTGTATCCAGACTGCAAAGATAGTAGATAGTCTTCATGAAAACTGGCCTCTATATCGAGACCATATAATTGAAATCGGGAAAAAGCGGAATGATCCGGCGCTTCAAAATATTATCAGTGCCTGTAACGGTATGTATGTGTATTATTCAGATATGGACAAAGTGGTTTACATATTTTAAAAAAGCACTTATTTAAATACAAAATGCAAATACTTTTCTGATTTACTTTTTCAAATGCAAAATACAGAATAGTTTTGCTTTTTGCATTTTAAATACTAAATGCAAAATAGGTATTTTCAAAATACTTAAAAAAATATGTAGTTACTAATAACTTTTGTTGAATACAATTTTCTTTATTTATTTAATATTTTAATATGGCAAGCTCACTCACCTCTTGTGTGGTCTCTCAATCATACCACCATTTCTAAAAAATAATAAAATCTTTCAAATTAACTCCAATAAAAAGAAACTTACAAGTTTTCATATTTTTCTAGATTCCACTGATGAGGATGTGCTGAATACGGTCGCCTTTCTGTGTTTACCATATTTGATGAATATAAGCACTCTTCGGAAGCCAAAGACTCAAAAGCAAGCCTTCGAAGATAGAGTCTCAACAAGGATTTATTATGCACATCATCAGTTCAGCGGATTTGGAAGCTTCAATAACGCTTTGCAAAGAAAAAATGGGTAAATTGGGGTTCACTGTACAACCTTTTATTGTGATAATTGGACCTTCTTTAAACCAGATACATACCAGGTACATTATAGTCAATGATGTCAAATACTCAGCAACAAAAGACATCCGACATCCATGCTGTCGATTCCTGTTTCAAAATTTTGTTTGCTCTAAATGCTGAATACCCAGCAGAAAGTGCATACGTATGGACTTTTATTCAAAAAGCTATGTACAAACTGAATACAAAATATGATAGTGTTTACTACTGTCAATGCATTCTTAACTGACTTAGGTATCAGCTCATAAGATGCCGACGTGTTTTCTTTGTACAACTATTACGAATAGTGTGAAAGACTTATTTAAACATTTCGATTATTTCCACAGTAGTCACGAATTTATCATTTACCGCTGTCTTGACGGTGGTTGCTCTAGATCATTTCAATTGAAAAATACTTTTCGAAAACATCTTTATACTCAACATCAAAGCAATGTTAATGAAAGTAGCAGTTCACTAAATATTGTTTCTGACGTTCCTAGCGTTTGCTATCAATCTAAATCGCAGTCCACTGTGCAACCTCAAGAATCTCATGCAACTTTATTTAAACCAGTCCCATCAGATTCATTGTCTATATTTATATCATCTTTGTATGCAAATCCCTTACTGCCAAGAAATGCAGTTCAGTTTGTTGTTAATGGGTTGAGAAACTATATGCAGGAGGGCCTCAGCCACGACATTGTAAACATTTTTGATGAAATGTTAACATCTCTGCGGAATGGTCAAGATATAACTTCATTTAAAAATAGATTTCTATTAGCTGTACAATCACCTTTAGATAGTTTAAAAACTGAACATTTACGATTGCAGTATTTATCTGCAAAGGGTACATATATCGCACCTACACAAATAACAATAGGTCAAAAAATGATCACAGTCAGAAAACAAGATACAGTTACTGTTCAACCATGTGATTGTATGGAACAATTGATTCCCCTTAGAAAAGTATTGCAAATTTTTTTTTCTCTTGAAGGTGTGATGACAGAAACCTTGAATTACATAAACCTTCTGTCTCTTATGTCTGAAAAGGGTCTTATAGAGAACTTTATTCAAGGTAGTTTTTGGGTCAACCGTAAGAAAAAGCATGGTGATAAAATAGTTTTGCCACTATTTATGTTTTTTGATGATTATGAGAGTGGAAATGTGTTATTCAGCCATTCGGGCATCCATAAACTTGGAGCTGTATATGTTTCAGTTGCATGTATCCCACAATACAGAGCTTCTTCTTTAGCCAACATATTCCTAGCACTGCTTTTTCATTCTTCTGACCGGAAGAATTTTGGAAATGGTATAATATTTCAACCTCGCATTGAAGAGTTTAATTATTTATTACAATATGGTGTTGAAATAAATACAGTCTCTTTCAAAGGTACACTTTATTTTGAGCTTGCACTTATTTTGAGTGATAACCTCGGTATTCATTCAATCATCGGATTTAATGAAACCTTTTCTTCAAATTTTCCTTGTCGTATTTGCAATGTTTCCAAAGAAGTCATGAAAGAGCAGTGTTATGAAGATGAAAACCTTTTCCGTAATGCAGACCAATATGAAATACAGTTGGCTAAAAATGACTGTTCTAACACTGGCATTAAGGAGAAGTGTGTGTGGCTTGCAGTTAAAGGATTCAGTTTGTTTGAACAAATTGGAATTGATGTGATGCACGATATCCTCGAAGGAACTGCTAAGTATATTATGAGTTTTTTGATTTCAAAGTATGTAATTGATTTAAAGTATTTTTCAATCCAACTATTGAATGATAGAATATCAAGCTTTGATTTTGGTCGAGATACCAGTAGTAAGCCATGTATTTTGAATATGGCCCATATTTCTAGCGGCAACATAAGACTTTCAGCGTCAGAAATGTTGACTTTGATTCGATATTTTAGCCTGATAATTGGCGAGTTTATACCTTATCAAGATCCATATTGGACATTATGTATAAGTTTAAGAAAATTAATTGATTTAGTGTCATGTCAAAAAATTACACAAAACACCAGTGATTTGTTGAGATGCTTAATTGGTGAACTTAATGAGCTCTATTTAGAATTGAATTATAAAAGAAAGAAAGCAACATTCAAAACCGATTTAAAAATGAGCTTGGTCTAATAGTAGATGTGCCGAAAGCTAATTATGGCAATAGCAATGATGGCAACACCAGCAGAAGGTTCTTCAGTAATGCTGAAATGTCAGCTGACATTACAGAAATTGATTTAAACTTAATAGAACGATTTGCAACTGTTTTAGAAGTCATATCTAGTGGGTACAAGATTAACACAGACAAATTTAGTTCGTATTGCCAAGATACAGCAAAAATGTATGTTCAGCTGTATCCATGGCATCCAATGTCACCTACTGTCCATAAAATATTAATCCACGGCCCTACTGTCATCAAACATGCGCTTTTGCCAATTGGAGCTCTATCTGAAGAGGCATCAGAAGCTAGAAACAAACATTTCATACAATATCGAGAAAGGTACTCGAGAAAATTTTGTCGTGTTCAGTGCAATAAGGATATATTTAACAGATTATTACTAACATCTGATCCATATTTAAGCTGCATTAGGCCTAAACCTCCGAAAAGTACAAAACCATTTAAGCCTGAAACAATGGAAATGTTAGTCGCGTGGGAAACAGACAACCAGTCTGAGAAGGACAAATATACAGGAAAGGGAGGGCAGGAACACTGATGACACATCAGATGAAGAAGCATGGGATGCTTCATCCGACTAGTATTTTTTTAAATTTTATTTTAATAAAAATATTATCAAAAACTTTATTTCTTATTTTTCAACCTGTATTTTTCTTATTTTTCAACTTATAATTTTTTTAAATTGATTTTTGTTAAAAAAAGTGCAAATAAAGCTAAATGAAGAGCTAAATAATTTTGATCGACTTTTTTTGTCAAATACCCCAGTGTGCGACGTCTAAAACTATCGACGACTGCGCGGCAAGTCAGTTCTGTGATGTTAGCCATTTGCCGTCCTACGCCGTCTTCAAAAAAATAAGGGCCTAGAAGCCATATAACACCTTTTTTAAACAAACACTCCATCCTTAGAATGAAATCACGTCGCAAGTTACACTTAGCATGTCTAATGTTTGGGGTTATTAAGCATAAGGAGCCAGCTTATCTGTACAAAAAACTAAGCTGGATCGCTAGTAGGAGAGAATGCGCGATCAGACAGTGCTCCCAGCAACTCTCTACAGAAGTGCACAAGACGGCCGCCTTCAGAGGCAGTTTCAGGTATGCCGCATCCAAATGCTGGAACAACATTCCCCGCCGATAAGGAATCTAAAAACGCTTGGTACCTTTAGAAGTCGATTGCGGCAGTATCTGATCGACTCTCAGAAAAAACTGGGCTTGACCGTCACAAACACGTCCATAATATAGCAGATGGCAGGGGCTCTGTTCCACACGACATGTTTGTCTACACGACATGTTTGTCTACACGTTATCCGGGAGACAAAGATAACTGTGTAAAACGAAACGCATTTAACATAGGTATTACAATGGAGAATATAAAAGCAAATCATGCTATACTCACTGTACATAATAATTATTATAAAAAAACCATAACACAACAATATATTACTAAACACCAACATGTAAACTCGTACACATACACGATTAGAAACATAAACTAGTCATTCATTACATATTATTACCTACACTGTGATAATCAAGTAGTCCAGTAGACACTACACAAGTAAATATTCTTTCTGTCGGCTTTAAAAGTAAGTCAATTATGATGTGGGTACTTACCACCTTTATAATATACACGCCGCACTATGTTGGTACCATTTTGTTGAAACTAAGATGTGTCTTCTCGACATCCGTGTGTCATTAACGGGATGCAGCAGAATACCAGCGTCAGGTATTGTACCTGGCATATGCTGAGCTGGACTCCCATTTGGTAGGTGCAACCATGAGACACACACCGCCCAGTAGTGATCGACCGTTATAGATATGACGTGTCTATGGGTCAATTTATCTTTTTTTATCTTTGTATTCCTTTTTTTTTCTCACCTTTCTGATGTTTGTTTAATACTTGTATTGTGTCTTTGTTGCACTGAATAAACTTTTTATCTATGTATCTATCTTATCTATCTATGATGCCACGAGCTGACATAGAGGCCCATACCGTCACTTTAGGGCTGTGTAAAGGCTTCTGATGTGATTTTCGGGGCTCCAGTAGTGGCAATTTTGTTTACTTACATGCCCATTAATGTGGAAGTGAGCTTCATCAGAGAATAACTTACAGGAGTGCCGTGATCGTAACGGGTTACATTTGGATGATGTCATTATCAAAAAATTATTTCAATTTTTTTTTAAATTAATTATTTACGTTTAGACATGTAAATAATTATTTAAAAAAAAAAATTAATTCGATATTACTTATGGACCACCCTGTATATAATATTATAAAGAGGAAAGATTTGTTTGTTTGTTTGAATTGAATAGACTCCGAAACTGCTGGACCGATTTGAAAAATTCTTTTACCATTAAAATCCTACATTGTCCCTGATGAAGATAGGCAGAATATTTAAAAAAAGGCTACAGAATATTTTCAAAACAGTAAGGGATCCGTATGAAAACTTCGATAATGTAACCCAAGGTGTGAAAAAAATACCAAAAAAAATCCTTATATCGCGTACGCTTCGGAAACTATTGACATTAGAGCAATGTTATGTACTACAGTTTTATAGAGGACATCTATATCTACAAAAAAGTCCACGACAGCATATGTCTATCTCTTAAGGTTGATTCACTATAACCTTTTTTATGGTAATCAAATTTGTTCTAAAATAATGCATTATTTTCGAATGTGTTTTTATAAACATGATATTAATTTAATCCTTATCCAAATAAACACGTTATTCATCACAAGTATTAATTTTGAACAAAATTGCCCTTGACCTCATTCGATTTCAATGAATATCTTAGGAGATATCATAGTTTTACAATATTACTAATAATAAAGCTGAAGAGTTGTTTGTTTGAAAGCTCTAATCTCTGGAAGTATCGGTCGGATTTTTAGAAAGCTTTTTGCATTTAAATTCTTGAGGAAGGATATAGGCTGTTAAACATCACGCTAGGACCCTTAGGAGTTGAGCAAATAGAAAAAAAAGTCTGAAGTTTTCGCTAAGCGAAAACGAAGTAATAGCGCAGTCAGGCGATGCGATGCGACGGGGTGGGTCGGGGAACAAAAAATTTCAGGTGTACGAAGTCGCGGGCAGAAGCTGACGATGATGATGATCATGGGACTCCCATTTCCGCGCTTGGACTCCCATTCGGTCCGTTGTGCATGGGGATTCTGGCTAACAGAGCCAGCTTAGCTCCGCCCAAAAGGACAGAAGCTTCCTGGGAGCTTCACAGGCTTCGCGGAGCGACTTCATTGTTCCGAGGATTTCTGCACGTTGAGAAGCCACCAGGATGACGTGGGCGGCTGATTCCTCGGCGTTAAGGCCACCCCTGCAAAGGCGGCTGTCTGTGGCGCCCATGTTAAAAAGATGTTTGTTAAGGGGGTTATGGCACTTATGGCCCGTAATTGTTCCTATTATTATTCTAAGATTATTTCTATTCAGGCTGAGAAGTTTTTTGGTTAATCGCGAGTGTACCATTGGTAAAGCCAAGTTTGACTGTCTACAGTCTGATGGCGGGCAGAAGCGATAAATAAATTATAAAGATCGTAAACATAAATTTTCGAAAACTACCTTTCAAGGGGAGGTGGAGAGGGTGTTAATTTTTTTTTGAGGAAAGTACGAAACCTACGTGGACGAAGTCGCGGGCAATGTGCTAGTGGTATAATAATTTAAACTTATGTGTGACTATGTTTTTTTTTTGTCATTTTCAGATTTCCCTCCGATGTTGATATGAGGCAAAAATGGATCAACGCTATTGCACGTAACAACTGGGAATGGAAAAAAAAACAACATCGTATTTGTTCCAATCATTTTTGTTCGTATAATAATAATAATATAATAATATCCTTGGACATTTTCACACAACGCCATTTAGTCCCAAGCTAAGCAACCTAATGCTTGTGTTATGGTAACGAGATGGCAGATAAACTACTTATATGCTTTTTTTTTTTGTAAATACATACATATTATAGATAAAACACCCAGACCCGGAACAAATACTTGTAGGTCGTACAAATATTTGTTCCGTGCGGGAATCGAACCCGCGACATGCTGCGCAGCAGTCAATCGCTCAACCACTGCGCCAACTGTGTCGTATGTTCCGTGCTGCTTATAAGAGGTTACTTGTGCACGCACAATTTAAAGATGGTTCAACCGGTAATTGTGTACCATTAGAAACTAACAGTTCTCAATTATAATGTTCAAAATTATAAAGAAATAATAAATTCGACCACTGGAAATAGTAGGCTTGTCGAACTTACAGACACACGGAGTGCCATATTTGACCACGACTATGTTTTGAGCGCACGAACTTTGACGGCGTACGAAAATAACGTTGTATGTACATTTAGTCCACTTAACAAAGCAGGTGTAGAGTGCGTGAGCTGGAACCTAAGCAATTTCTTCAGAAATGTGTTCAGGATGCCCAGAGGGTAAACATACTAAAAATCCCCGCCTCTAGGGGGGGCGCCGGGGTGGGGGAGGGGGTTAAAGTTCCCAGTTTTGAGTTTTTCGCTAATATCTTTAAAACGGTGCGTCGTAGAGAAAAAGTGTCTTCTACGTAATGAAAGCTAATAAAATTTACTACAACTTTTGTAATAAACACTTTTTCGAATTCGTAACTATTTTTGAAGTACACGTTCTCCTGAAGTGACCGGGGTAGATCTGAGAGTGGCGGTATGTAGGCTGAAGGCCAAAAATACCGCCCCAGGGCCCGACGGCTTGCCGGGTAAAGCCTGGGCCCTGGCCTCGACGGCTCTCGGACCCCGACTGGAGGCGCTCTTAAGCGCATGTATGGAGAGGGGCCAGTTTCCACTCCGTTGGAAGACGGGGAAGCTGGTCCTCATTCGGAAGCCAGGGCGCCCTGCGGACTCTCCGTCCGCATTCCGGCCCATCGTGCTGCTCGACGAGGTCGGCAAGCTCTTTGAAAGAGTGATTGCGGGCCGCCTCGTCGGGCACCTGGTGAGGACGGGGCCGGATCTTGCGGATAGCCAGTTTGGCTTCCGCAAGGGGCGCTCTACAGTGGACGCCATCATGCGCGTGAGAGCCCTCACGACGGGGGACGCGGTGTCCCGGGGTGGGGTGGTCGTGGCGGTGTCACTCGACATCGCCAACGCGTTTAACACCCTGCCCTGGAGCTGCATTGGGGAGGCACTCCGGTATCACCGGGTGCCGACCTACCTCCGTCGAATAGTCGGGGCGTATTTGACGGACAGAGCCGTCATCTACCCCGGTCGCGATGGGGAATGGAACAGGCGAGAGATGTCGTGCGGTGTCCCACAGGGATCGGTCTTGGGACCGCTCCTGTGGGACATCGGTTACGACTGGGTGCTGCGGGCAGACCTCCCTGATGGCGTCAGCGTAGTTTGCTACGCTGACGACACGCTGGTCCTGGCGCAGGGGAGGTCGCATCAGGCGGCGGCCGACGCAATGACACGCGGGGTTGCGATAGTCGTGGAGAGGATCCGGCAGTTGGGTCTCGAGGTGGCTCTGCACAAATCCGAGGCCATGTCTTTTCATGGGCTTCGGAACGGGCCACCATCGGGATCCCAACTGACGGTAGGAGGGGTTCGCATCGGCGTCGAGACGACGATGAAATACCTGGGTCTCGTCCTCGACAGCCGGTGGAACTTCGTCGAGCATTTCCGACGTTTGGCCCCCAAACTGGAACGGGCTGGGGCCGCTTTCAAGCGGCTTCTGCCAAACCTGAGGGGGCCAAACGCCTCCTGCCGGAGGCTTTACGCGGGGGTCGTGCGGTCCATGGCCGTATATGGCGCCCCGGTGTGGGCGCGTTCACTGCGGCTTCGAGCCGCCCACTACCTGAACGCGCCCCAAAAGGTGGTCGCCATACGGCTGATACGGGGGTACCGCACGATCTCGCGCGAGGCGGCAAGCCTCCTTGCCGGACTGCCGCCATGGGATCTGGAGGCGATAGTCCTCGCGCGCCTGTATGAGTGGCGCGCGGAGGCACTACGCCGGGGGGAAAACCCGCTTCCGCGGCAAATTGCTGCGGAGCGGACGGACCTCCGGCGCGATCTCATGGCGGCATGGAAAGCGCGACTGTCGCAACCCAGCGCAGGGCACGCCGCGATAGCGGCGGTAAGGCCCCTCTTTGAGGAGTGGCTAGAGAGGCGTCACGGCGCCCTCACCTACCGCCTGACGCAGGTCCTCACCGGACACGGATGTTTCGGGAGGTTCCTGCACATCATCAGGCGGGAGGAAACGCCCGGGTGTCACCACTGCGAGGATCGCCCTGAGGACACGGTGGAGCATACGGTGGAGGTCTGCCCGGCTTGGGCAGAGCACCGCCGTGTCCTCGTAGAGGCGATCGGCAGCGGCGGCGACCTCTCGCGCCCGGCCCTGGTCCAAGCCATGGTCCGGGGTGAGAGGGAGTGGGAGGCAGTCACCTCCTTCTGCGAAGCAGTCATGCTAGCGAAGGAGGTGGCGGGATGGGCGAGGGAGAGAGCTGAGAGAGCCGCCCGTCCCAGCCGCCGCGGTAGACGCTCCGGGCGTCGGGAGCCGCGTGACGACTCCCGGCCACCGTAGGCGCGGGCCTGCGGACGGCGAGTAATGGGTAGCTCGCCGTCCGATCAGGACCAGGCCCGTGCCGGACGGCGCGTATGTGTTCCACGCGCGCCTCAAAGAGATGTCAGCATCGAAGGAGGGGCCCGTCAGGGCCGAAGCCTGCCGGGGCAGCGGGATTGTCCGAAAGGGTTACCGCTACCCCGGAACATAAAGGGCTAAGGAAGGAACACGGATGGGTTTTAGTCAGTAAGAGTCTGACACTCCCTTCCGCTCCACCCAGAGCGGGAGGGGTCATTTGATGATTTCCCATCCTAAAAAAAAAAAAAAAAAAAAAAAAAAAAAAAAAGTACACGTTCTAGAAATTTTCGAAAAAAAAACCGACTCTTCCAACATTACCTCTTGCCTGCTACTTCGATCGTGTTATTTCGGGATGAAAAATAGCCGGCATGTTAATCCAGGACCTAATTTACCTACATACCAAATTTCATACAAATCTGTTCAGCCATACAGCTATCGAAACATTTTTCCTTTTTTTAATTTCATTTTATTTTATATCTTATTCCGTTTACGCCGTGAAGGTCCTGACAAGCTTCTTTCTTCCAAAGCACCCTCATCTTCAGTGGATGGATCTTGCTGGAGGAACTCTTCATCATCTTCACCACTGTCTTCATCTTCACCATCGTCTTCGTCAAGAGCGGCAGTGTAGGCATGCCGCAGAACATTTGAGCATTGCTTTACAACATCCACATTTGCTACTACCACAACCCTTAGCGCATCGGCAAAATATTCACAGGATCTCTGGTGCGGACAAATCATCAGTTGTTATTGGCTGCCTCCTACATGTTTCCATCCCCACTCTTGCGGAGGAAGCTCATTCCCAAGTTTTTCATCCCGAAATAACACGATTGAAGTAACAGGCGAAGTAATATTTGATAAGTCGGTTTTTTTTTCGAAAATTTCACTTTTCCAGAACGTGTACTTCAAAAATAGAAATTCGAAGAAGTGTTTAGGACAAAAGTTGTAGTAAATTTTATTACCTTTCATTACGTAGAAGACACTTTTTCTCTACGAAGCACAGTGTGGGAATTTTGCAATCTAGCGGGATTTAAATCAAAATATAATCTTTAATAATAGACAATATTGTTATAACCGATTTATACCTAAGACCCTATTTAACACAGCTACATATAAGAAATTCTTGTAGGTAGGTTAAAAAAAATAATAAAAAATATTGAAGTGGGTAGATTACAATCGCTGTGTCCTTACAATACGCACAACAACATTGAAGCGTCACCTTTACTTGAGATTACTGATCTAAATAACGTATACTCTTGTTTATTAGTTTAAATTAGTATTGAGTTTAACATTGACCTTATAACATCATTTAAAAGCACAGTTGAATTAAGCATTTTTATAGATGATTTGCAAAACAAAAGGTGTATAAAAAAAATGACCCATAGATTACCAATTACCAATTACCAAACACACAATTTTCTTCAATTCCAATAACTTTTGATGGAGAAAATGAAGATTCTGCTCCAGTACACATAGAAGGTGTAAATAAACGCATCCTGAATAATTGCTAATTTTTAAAAAGAAATGAATATTTACAACTAGGCATATTACATAGTAATATTTACTTAATATTTTTGTAGTGATAAGCAATTTCTACTTTTAAAATAAAATAATTTAATTTGTTTTCTCTTTAATAAATAAATTTCTAAAAATATTGTTTCATTCACTTACCTTGAGAAACTCATCCTTTCGAAATTTTTATTTTGCTAAAAACAGGAATAATTATACTCATTAGCTGTGGTGAAACTGCATACGAAACCATTAAGTTCAGTTAACATTCATCCAGCACCGCGGCCTGGAGCTGACGTACAGCCGGGATAGATCGTGAATAAAGCGCTTAACATCAAACCACGCCATTTATTGAAACTCCAGGTTTTTGAGTTAAAACTAAAACCAAGTTGCGATGAATTTAAGAGGCAAATTGTCGAAACTTTAGCTACTACAGAAAATCGACATCTGTCATTTTTTAAAGCATTTTTGCCATCTTTAAACAAGTTAGATGACCACCAGACCTTTATTTTTCAAAGTGGAGTTATAAGATATTAACCGATTTACACCAACCACCATGCCAGTTATTCATATAGTGGGTAGGGTAAAACCAGGAGAGATGGACCAGCGGGTGAGACGGACCATCGTAATTTCTACCAAACTACTAAATTTATTTAGGCTGACAAACTGTTTAATAAACGAAGGTATGTATAAGATATTGTATTTTTGGAATAAGAATTGACGTTTCTGTGTTAGTATGTTCATGAAATGATAAAATAACCTCAAATTTTTCGTTTGTTTATTTTGCTTTTAATATGAGAAAGTGGTCCGTCTCTCCACTCAATTTAGGAGAGATGGACCATGTTATACAGGGTGACTGGAAAATAGTGGCGGAGCCGTTAAGGGGAGGTAGTCTAGGGTTATTCCGACAGATATCACTATGATACCTACCGTCCTTACTTAACCCTTTCCAAGATATTCCTACTTAAAGAGTGTAACCCAAAAATTCGTACAAAAAATTTTCAAATAGTAATAAATCCTTAAAAAAAAGTGATTTCGGCCTACTTTTTGTTTTGCAACAAAGATATTCTAAATAAGTAATATTAATTGTTAAATTTCCGCAACCGTCATTATTTTATGCAAAAACTGCTAAACAAAAACGGAAAATGTAAAAAAAATACTTTGATGGCTGATAAAACATCAATTTTCTTTGGATCTGATAAACCAATAGCTTATGCCTCGCGTACGCTTAACTCTAGTGAGATAAACTATAGCACTATTGAAAAAGAACTATTAGCTGTAGTCTGGGCAACCAAGTATTTCAGGCCATATTTGTTTGGACGAAAATTTAAAATAGTGACCGACCATCGCCCTTTGCAATGGGTGATGAATATTAAGGTGCCGAATTCCCGTTTAACCCGTTGGAGATTACGGCTAAGTGAATTTGAGTTCACAGTTATCTATAAGCAAGGAAAACATAACATTAACGCAGATGCCTTATCACGGATAGAAATTCATCATGAAGAAGCTAGTTCGATAGTAGTTAATACCTCACAAGGCGCACCTTCAGACTCAAATTCTAGAACTGAAAGCGCGGATTCTAGGACTTTAAGTGCCCATAGTGATTTAGAAAGTCCCATATTAGAAATACCTATTTCCGACGACCCCCTTAACAAGTTTAACAAGCAAATATATCTTAAAGTTGTAGGAGATATAAAAAGCAGGCCTAGTATTTTTAAACCATTTGAAACACATACTAGAACTGTGATACAGATTTCAAAATCAAGTTTAGAACACGACGTTATACACGCAATTAAAGAATACGTTAATCCAAAAGTAAAGACAGGTATTTTAATTAATCCTACATTAGAAATGTATTCTATAATACCTATAATTCAAAAAAAAATTAAAAATTCTGCAATGAAATTAGTACTTACCAAAACCGAAGTAGAAAATGTTAAGGATTATTTCAAGCAACAAGAAATTATAAAGAGACATCATGGAGGCAAAACCAATCATAGAGGCATCAACGAGTGTTATCTAGCATTATCGCGTAAATGCTATTGGCCAGAGCATGTAACGAAGTTTATTAATGAATGTCAAATATGCGGGCAAGCTAAATATGATCGCAATCCAGTTAGACCAAGGTTACAGATTGTACCTCCACCTAGAAAGCCTTTTGATGTTGTACATTTAGATCTGCTTAGTATTGAAATGAATAAGTATTTTATAATAATAGATGCATTCTCTAAGTATGGTCAAGCATACTTCTTGAGAGATGCTACAGCTATTAGTGTCGTACAAGCTATACTAAAGTTTTCTACTAATCACGGAGTGCCTTTAACTATTGTAACAGACAATGGTCCGGAATTCAACAATCAAATATTTTCTGAATTTACTAGATTGCATAAAATTCAACATCATAAAACCTGTCCTAATACACCCAATGAAAATGGAATGGTAGAACGACTAAATTCTACACTGTTAGAAAATTTGCGTATATTAAAATTAGAACAGAGAGGATAATCAATTATTAGTCTTATAACTTATGCTATATTGGCATATAATAGCTCAATACATAGCTTTACAAAATGTAGGCCTATCGATATAGTTACCGGTCACTTTGATCCCCGGGATCCTTTAGATATGAATCTATCAGAATATCTGTTACAACAATATACCCAAGAACACCAAAACACAGAAACTACCAGAAAGCCACTAATGGAATCGAAATTAAAACTAAGGATAAGGAAGCCTGCAGCACCGAGATTGATCCAGTTTCACCATCGACACTATTTTCGACTAGAGTTTTCAAATAGTTGCCGATCTCGTAGAGGGAGATGTTATGTCGCTACTTGCGGAACCCTAAATTCCACGACAATGACTAACACCGCATCGCGCTCTACACCGTGAGATTCGCCTTCTCAGCAATTCGATAGCGTGTGACCAAAGATTGTGCATTATCAGCATATTGGTGGCTCAGATTCGCCTTCTCAGCAATCCTATAGCGTGAGACCAAAGATTGTGCATTATCAGCATATTGGTGGCTCAGATTCGCCTTCTCAGCAATCCTATAGCGTGAGACCGAATATTGTTTATTACTAGCTCACTCTTGTTTCTCACATCGAACAGTTGTCACGTATCTTAGTTTTACCGATTTAATTGTAATAATTATATTAATTAAATTCTATAAGTAAATTATATCGGTTTTATTTGCATCCTCGACTGCAGCCGTACGTAATTAATATACATATTTTAATAAATAAACAATGATGAATATTTACATAAATATAACATTTTATTTCATACTAAGTTAACCTTTTAGGTGATAGTACCTACGCGAGGACTGAATATCAGATCAGTCTGTACCTATACAGTCTCGAGTCCTCGAATAAAAAACACGAGCCTTTAAATTTCGAAACTCGAGTCTCGGGATGGAAGTCCTAGTACTTAGGTACCTATTTACCTACTATATTGGTGGTATGTCAGTTTGTAGGTCTATGAACGGAGCTTCCAATAATTATGTATGTATATTGTATACCGTAATTATGTATATTAAAATAATTATGTATATTGTATAATATTTTTTTACGAATACGATTTTATTACCATATGAATCAAGTTCAAATTCACGAAACGGCATATTCACGGCCCGGCCCGTCTCCGGCATCGCTGTTGATCAGCTGGGCCGGGGCACTGCGCCGTTCAAACTCGAACTCGACTGAACTCGACACACGCACTCGTTCGCGGAATTTGCCGCGCCGCCGCCGCCGCGGGCCGCTCGCGGTGACCGCGTATTATTGTAGAGGGGGCGCGGATGGGCGGGGCGAGAGATACGAAATCGCTCGCGTTGGGCTATGATGGCGCGCTCTAAAGACAAGTGAGAGACAGTAGCAATAGCATCCTCAGGATGATTGCTTCCCGCACTGGCTGTCCGATCCAAATTAAATGGATGTGTATATCGACTGGACAATACTGACATAATTATTTTATTTTATTGTTATGTATTATGCATGTATGGTTTCTAATTTTAATTGATTGATGGGCATAATAATATCTAATACTGTCATTGATTATTTAATTTAATCTATATAATTGTTATGTATCATAATTGTATCTGCTATTTATTAAATTATTTTACTTTGTTAATTGTTATATTTCTACGCTGATTACTATTATGCTTTATGGAATGTTTCTGAAATAAACGTTTTATTACATAGTTAAAAAGATTAAGTAGCCGATAGCATATTATTATTGCTGTGGAAGCACTAAGACTATTAGAGTTAAACGCTCTAATTAAAAATATTATTTTAAACGTCCAACCAAAGCCCCTCAAAGAATTGTCATCGTTACGGTACGCGACTCCAGTCTAAGCACGTCGAGCCAGTCCAAAAAGTTGTCACTGAACCTCCACCACAAGCCAAAATGAGCCATGTTTTCCACAGATACTATACCAGATATATAAAGAACCATTATGCATTTCAAAAGCCAAAACAGCCGATCTATTGAAACTGAAAAAGGAGTCATTCCCGACGAATATCATGGATGGTTCCAAAGTTTAAGAGCTGATGGCCAAAAAGTGGATCGCATACCTGATGTAACGGTTTCTGAAGAATCTCGGAAAAAACTCGGAGAACCCGATGTCTCTCGAGTGATAATTTTTTTTAAATTATTTTTTAAAGACCGATTATTGTTTGTGTGACTACGAAACTTTTATGTTCATACAAAGTAAAAAAACAATATAATAAATGCTTCTTCCTGTCAGTTTTATTTTCTGAGTGTTTTCTTGTACTAGCTGAGGTGCTATAGTAAGGGCCTTTTTTTTTTTTTAAAAGGGCCTATTTCACGATGTTCGAATATGTGTTCTCCCGATAATACTATCATATTTTTAGTGAACTACGTTTAAAATGGCTCTTCACAATGAGGTAAGAATACTCTTGTTATTAAGTGAATGTGATAGAAGTGATTTAAATCATCATCGGTAGTATATGCACTCGTTGCGAATGCCCGCTCCCAGGACGGCAGACTCGCTATTATGTGCAATGGAGTAAGCCCCAATCATATCCTCAAAGCTTGAGGGACGGATAATGCAGCCAAAACATCGGCCGTGTAGTTAGCAAATCATCCACGAAAGGCACGTGTCGGCAGCCTGTACAGCCGAAACATCCCGCTCGTAAAAGAAATAGAAATAGGTCAGTGTGTTGCTATTGCATCCTAGATACCTGCGTGGGGCCGGAGCCTTTAAAAAACTTGTTTTTTCAGTGCGCCGACGCTATCCTTTCGGAACGTACGTTACGTAACACGAAGCTCTTGCGCGGGTTTTGTTTTGTCGAACTCGCGCGCTGACAATTGTGATTTTGTTTTGTTATTGTGATACACTAAATAAGTTTAAGCCAGTGTTTCTTTTTTTTTATTGTGACAGGACACGTAACTTGGGATTATTATTATTTAGTGTTAGTGTTTTTTTTTTTGTGATTTAGTTTTTTTATTGTGATTGGACACGTAATTAAACTTTGGTTGTGTGTGCGTGTGTAATTAAAGTGTTCAACAATGCCTCGTGTAACTTACACGGCATCAGAATACACTGACATGATTCTGAATCAGAATGAGAACAAAACATTTACAGATAAGGATAGGCTGGCCATATCCCATGCCATATGGAAATATTGTGTGACTGGGATACTACATTTGAGGTCAATAAATAAATATAAAATTGGTATCACTTTCGACCTTTCTAACAATGCCAATGTTTTCTTACAAAATAAAAAACTCCTAGAAGAAATGGGTTATATAGCAACAATACCTGCTGTCGACACCGAGGTGACTGGGGTTCTTACCTCAGTCCCTACGGACTTATCTAATAAAAGAATCTTTGCATTAATTGGAAGTTCCAGAAATGTTATACAAGTGAGGCGCTTCATGCGCCGAGTGCAGAGTCAGAGTAAGGGCGGTGCGGTCACATACCAGCCCACTCAAACTGTCGCGGTGACTTTTGCATCAACAGAGTTGCCTCAGTATGTGTATTTAGACTCTTGGAGACATGAGGTAAGCGTGTACGTTGCTCCTGTAAAGCAGTGCCTTCAATGTATGAAGTTTGGACATATCGCAAAATACTGTAAAAATAATCTAGTATGCTCAATATGCACATACAATCATAGTTTTAAGTTATGCAAAGAAGACCCTAAAAACGCTAAATGCGCCAAGTGTGGTGGCAATCATGTCGCAATTTCAAACACTTGTCCCCAAAAAAAACAGAAAGATCAAATAGTTGGATTGAACTTTGCAGCTCCTTTAATCGATGTACGCCTCTGTCGAGAATTTGGAAATATATGCGGAAATTTAATAAAACATATTCTTGCAACAATAATGATTATAGTTGGATTCAAGATTTTCTGCGAAAACATACCCCAGACTATGTAAATAATAAATCAAATTTTCCTCTTGCCAGTGAGACAAATTCTGTAAATAGATTCTTAATAAAACCATTTTCAATACAGGAGCTCATGGCTGCTGTCTGTTCTAGAAAAGATAGTGCTTTTGGTCTGGATGGTATTCCTTATATTATGTTGAAAAAGCTTAGTGATAGAGGTTTGCACACTTTTCTCAATGTATTAAATAATCTGTGGTTGAACAATGATATACCTCATTCTTGGAAGTCTGACTGTTTGGTACCTATTTTGAAGCCTGATAAAATTCGTTCAGATCCCGGTTCCTATCGCCCCGCCCTATTACTCTTACATCTTGTGTTGCTAAAATTTTTGAACAATTAATAAAACAAAGGTTGGAATTTTACATAGAACAAAATAATATTTTACCTGCTAATCAATTTGGTTTTCGTAGAGGAACATCGGCTCGTGAAAGTATTTGTCAGTTACAGCTTGATATCCAAAATAGTTACATTAATAAGGATTGTTCAGTGTCAGTATTTTTTGATGTTGCTGGAGCTATTAATAGTGTCAATATTGATGTACTTTGTTCTGAATTGCTTCTTATTGGAATTCCAAACAAAATAGTTCATTGGGTCCGTGAATTCTTGACTGAAAGGAAAGTTTATGTTAAGTACAATGATAAATTATATGGGCCAAGGTTTGCTTCTGTCGGAGTTTGTCAAGGAGGAATACTTTCTCCATTAATATTCATTCTGTATATTCGTCGTTTGAATTTGATTCTAGGTTCTGAGGTCAAAAATCTTCAATTTGCTGATGATTTGGTTGTGTATTTGTCTGGAAAAACAAATATAACAAATAGTCTAAAGAAGGCTTTGGGTGGATTATCTACATACTTTTCTTATTTAAATCTAGATATAAATGCACTTAAGTCTAAACTAGTAGTCTTTGGTAAAGCTAGCAACTTCAGTCCTTCTGTGTATTACAATCAAGTTTCTATTCCTATTTTTCACGAAGCTAAGTCTTTAGGTGTCACTTTTACTCATAATTTTTTTCTTGAAAAAAATATGTTGAATTGGTAAGTTCAAGAGCTAACAGTTTTCAATGTCTTGAAATCTTTGTGTAAGACCTCCTGGGGTGCTGATCCAAAAATATTGTTGCTTTTGTACAAATCTCTGATCCGTAGTCATTTTGAATATGGTTTTCTCTGTTTTGCTGGTGATAGAAGGCTAGTAGATATCTTTGATAAAATACAAAATAAAAGCTTGAGACTTATTACTGGAGCATTTAAAAGCACTCCGATCAATGCAATGCAAGTTGAATGTAAACTTCCTCCATTAAGTATAAGATTCTCTTACTTGAAAGAAAGGTTTTTATTAAAACTATATAGTAAAAACAATAATCACCGGTTTTTAAATCTGAAACAATGTAGTACACCAACTATTTGTAACTCTCTTTATATACTTCAGGGTTTTTCTCAATATGTAAATTTTCTTGAAACTTTGCAAATTCATAAGTCATCTCTTCTTCCATGATATCAGGGGGATTTTAATAGCAAATTTCCTGCAATTGACATCACCATTGACCACAATTTATCCACCAAGGAAGACGTACATAGTAAACTACTTGAGTTTACTGATTACAGATTTGTGTATACTGATGGGTCCAAAACTGAGTCTGCAGTCTCATTTGCTATTTACGATGGGCTATTGAATACTGGTACTGGTTATAAAATAAACTCAAATACAAGTATATTCACAGCCGAGGCTGTGGCTATTCTTGCTGCCTTAAAACACATTAAACATAAAAATGATGGATTTAGTGAATGCATAATAGTCAGTGACAGCATGAGTGTGATTGCTCATCTTTTGGTATCCAGCGCCTTGTGCTAATGGATGAGCTTATTGAAATATATGGTAGTCCTGATTTGGTACCGCGCTCCACTCAGGCTCTCCTTGTAAATAGTTCGACGTATTTACATTTGTTTAATTTCATTAATAATACAGTTGGGCAAATTTAATTCCTTGTGTTTATAGATAGTTATCTGATTTGTGTATATAATATGTTTGTTTTTTTTATTTTATATAAATAGTTTTCCATTGAATTTTTAATACTTCGTTCTATATTGATGACTTGTTATGAAACACAGAAGTACACCGAACACAGAAGAATTAAAGTTATGGTGATAGGATATGATAACCTCAAACTCCGTCAGGTGGGGTTTAAAAAAAAGGAAAAAAGACAAGGACTTGCAAAAATAACTTTAAATGATTGCCTGTTATTTTGAATTTTACCTAACATTTTGTAGAATAAAAAGACTACTAATACTTGGATTATAGTGAAATAAATATATAACACTGATGACTTAACACGGATTTACTTATGAAAAATAAGAAACTGATGACTTAACTTGGATTTACTTACTTATGGATAAATATCAAACTGGTGAATTTAACTGAATTTCCAAAAAAAAATACGAACTAACTGATGACTAGGCAGCATGGTCCCTGACCCTAGCCTGTTCCTCAAGGAACATAAAAAAAAAAAGTAAATATGTCAGTTAAATGTAAATATCATTTTTAAAGCATGATTTTAGTTATTATTATGAAATAACTTATTACTTAACATGTTTTAATTTGTGTTTTCGCATATGCTGGGAAGAGAATATCGGACGCAGTCGGGAGCCTGTGAGGTGCCATGTCTCATAGCTCCCAGAGGCCTGTGAGTAATAGCGTCGTCTTCAATGTTTATAATGTGTATAGGCTGGGATAGCTTGATCGTACTCCAGAAACTAGTGGTGCGAGTTATAGGAGGAAATTTGGTCTTGGAAACTGTGGTCACTCCTAAATGGGGGGGTGACAGCACTCAGCTTAAGTGAAACCAACTTTGCTAACGGGGCATAGCCTTTGCAAAGTGTGTTTGGTTGACACAACTGGTTCTGCTTATGGTTGAGGACCCACAGTTTTATCAGCATTGATTGATGTATCATGGAATTAGGATTTAATGAGAGCGGAGTAAGTTTTTGAACTTTTCCTCTGGAGTACGAGCATTTGATAGGATGTGTTCGATGAACCCTGGCCTCTTAAGCTTTTCCCTCCCTTTGGCTCAATAGCGTCCGATGGGGTTAAAAGATTTTGATGTTAAGATCATTTAATTTTCGCGTCGCTTCTTTTACGCCAGTTTTGGCGCGACGAGGTTTAAGCATGACGACGTTAGTTTGTGTTGGTGCACATTGGCACTTATAGATATTAATTAACTTATCTGACACTTATCGAAGTGACAGATTCTCGGTTCGTTCGTCCTGACTTAAGCCTACTCTTGCAAGAGACGGATCTCATCATGTAAATTTAATATTTGGTGTTAGGTCATGTTTCTTATAGGGATAGGCAGGAAGGGCCTGGATGTTCGAATGGTGCGAATAAAAGTCTTGTTAGGGTTTTGAAGCTATGTCAATACTTTTATTCCAGTGTGGGCGTAGCTGATGTAGAGGCTATCTATGTGGCCTTGTCTACGATAAGACAGGCTGGTCATAATTGACAATATATTCCTTTCGAACATCCAAGCAAACGTCAATTATTTTATTTAAATATTTTTATATAGAATAGATGCAGTGCTAGTTTTAACATGGTTATGTAATGTTCTTACTATAAAAATATATTCAGTAAAGCTTAACGTGTTTGATTTTGTGGTGAGCTCCCTCTGAGCCTCACCCTCTTATAGTACCTACGCTATGTAATGGGCAACTAGCTTCATATTTTCTGACTGACCGACTTATTGACAATTCAAAAGTGCCTGTAACTGGTTTAATTGAAATAAATGCTTTGAGTTTGTGTTTATGGGTGAATCTATAATTCGAATCCACTACCTCTAGTAATACAATGGGAAAAAATCTTGTAATTCATGTACCCAGAACCGCTGTGACTTGGTTTCTTCAATCTTATGTGCTTCCCATCAACTGCACCAATGCAGTAAGGAAAATTAGCTGTAGTATAAAATGCGTCAGCAATTTGTTCCATCATATTTTGTGTCGGGCAATTTCATAAACTCTTGATGCAAAATATCCCATATGACATTTGTTACTTCTGTTATTATTGAGTTGATTGTTGAGACTCCCACTCGGTATGTGTAATGTTAATCAATGAATGAAGGCGCGAAACCTTTTATTTTCAAGTTAAGTTTCGTCATGATGCTTTGCATCATGACGAAACTTAACTTGAAAATAAAAGGTTTCGTACTTCTGCTTCTGCGAGACAATTTTTTCCAATGTTGTAATGAATGGACTATAGTAAGACTCATCCGCATGAAAATTCATTTGCGGAAGAGCAACAGTCTTCAAGCGATAGTGAAGATGGCAGTTGGGCTGCACCACTATTATTAGAAGAAAGGGACCTACACCCTACATCAGACCCAAATCTCTTGTCTCTTGTATGACAACTACAGCAGGGCAAGCAAGTACCTCTGATAGTGTAGAAGAACAACATTTCAACAACTTCAACCCTGAAACCAAAGAATCAGAGGCAAAAGTTGTTGACGCAGACGAATCTCTCGCGAAGCAATGTGTTCAAATTCAGAGACTAAATAGTGAAAAGTGGAAGAACATCCGATATGCAGATGTTCAAAAACACTTTACCGCAACTCCGGTCTTTACTTCCCTAAAGGGTAATAGCATTCTCGCAAGCACAACGCCTCCTTGGCAAATGATTATGTTAGAAAATATGGATCAATGTTTTCTTCCACGGCCTCATTCAACAGAGGCAATGTTTCAAGATGAACAACAGTAATTTTACTAAATGCATCAATTGTGGTTATGGATAATACGCCGTACCATTAAATAGTGTTGAACAAAGCGCCCACCTCTGCTACCAAAGTAGGCGAAATAAAAGAATAAAAGAACCTTAAAAAAAGCCTTATGCTCGTGAAAAGAGGGGCCCGTAGCTAAATAATAACAGCCGCACAGGTCGATCGATCAGGTTAAGCTCCGCTTGGCGCGGTTGGTCTGTGGATGGGTGACCATCTTTACATAACGAGACTCCTCGGTGCCTCGGAAAGCACGTTAAGCCGTAGGTCCCGGCTGTCATTCGTAGATCTTTGACAGTCGTTACGGGTTGTCAGAAGCCCGAAAGTCTGACAACCAGTCTTACCAAGGGGTATCGTATTACCCAGTAACTGGGTTGTGGAGGTCAGATAAGCAGTCGCTCCATGTAAAATACTGGTTGTTTCGACCCAAGGTTCGATGAATGATAAAATCTGACTCCAACTTTAAATGCGTTTATTATAAATTTTTCTTTACAAGAGATGGTTCCACAAGCTAATACTACGATAGATGATTACGAACGAATGAACATATGAAAAGAACGTATGGACGAATGAATGGTCGCGGTGCGGGTTCGCTCGCTTGTGTCGCACCAAGACATCTCAATTAGTGCGGTGCACGAACACTGGTATTCAGCTGCATCCGGTTAGACTGGAAGCCGACCCCAACATAGTTGGGAAAAGGCTAGGCAGATGATGATGCTCGTGAAACGTTACAAGCCAGAGTCGATATTTGAAATCGATGTGCTTTTAGGTGCACACGGGCATACTGTGGTAAGACATCCACCTTACTGTGACCTAAATCCAATCGAGCTAATCTGGGGGATAGTAAAACTTTAAAATCGACGAGCGTTTACTCAATGTTTACAGCACCGCGCCCTCTTTCTATCGCAGACGCGATTAGTGAAGTTTTTATTCCACGAATTATGAGCTCTATGAGACTAATGGGGATTAGTGGAATAACCGAATATCAAGACATAATATCTTGATAACCTCACAGATCTAGTACAGATATCAGAACATTCTGAACTTCGCAAAAACCACATTTATGCGTGGCAAGTTCTGGTAACTGAACAAACAGCTGTGCTGCTGGGGAGTTTGTTGCGCCACTTCTTCCCAGCTAAAGCACTGGGAAAAGGTGAAGGGCGGGCTTTTTGTGGAACTGTCTTATGTAATTTTGATGTTCAAAAAGTGCTGATTCACAGCCTAGTTTGAATAAATTACTTTGGATTATGATTTTTTTTTATACACGCAAGGTTCACAGAAGAAATTGTAATACTAAAGCGCTTTATACACGGTCCATCTTGCTGGACGTCCCGCCAAGGTCATACACGATGCACGATGCAAAAACACCATGAATTTCATACACGATGCACATATGCGAAAACACCATGAATATGCTATACGAACGTCGATAATTATTATTAATTGTTTGCTGGATCCAACGAGCGCCCCCACCACCACGAACGTCGTGCAGATAGACAGTAAATAAACCGGACGTACGTCAGAGCGGTCCTGCGTCGTGCGTGCTTCATCGTGATCAAGATACATTACAGGAATTACCAAACACACAATTTTCTTCAATTCCAATAACTTTTGATGGAGAAAATGAAGATTCTGCTCCAGTACACATAGAAGGTGTAAATAAACGCATCCTGAATAATTGCTAATTTTTAAAAAGAAATGAATATTTACAACTAGGCATATTACATAGTAATATTTACTTAATATTTTTGTAGTGATAAGCAATTTCTACTTTTAAAATAAAATAATTTAATTTGTTTTCTCTTTAATAAATAAATTTCTAAAAATATTGTTTCATTCACTTACCTTGAGAAACTCATCCTTTCGAAATTTTTATTTTGCTAAAAACAGGAATAATTATACTCATTAGCTGTGGTGAAACTGCATACGAAACCATTAAGTTCAGTTAACATTCATCCAGCACCGCGGCCTGGAGCTGACGTACAGCCGGGATAGATCGTGAATAAAGCGCTTAACATCAAACCACGCCATTTATTGAAACTCCAGGTTTTTGAGTTAAAACTAAAACCAAGTTGCGATGAATTTAAGAGGCAAATTGTCGAAACTTTAGCTACTACAGAAAATCGACATCTGTCATTTTTTAAAGCATTTTTGCCATCTTTAAACAAGTTAGATGACCACCAGACCTTTATTTTTCAAAGTGGAGTTATAAGATATTAACCGATTTACACCAACCACCATGCCAGTTATTCATATAGTGGGTAGGGTAAAACCAGGAGAGATGGACCAGCGGGTGAGACGGACCATCGTAATTTCTACCAAACTACTAAATTTATTTAGGCTGACAAACTGTTTAATAAACGAAGGTATGTATAAGATATTGTATTTTTGGAATAAGAATTGACGTTTCTGTGTTAGTATGTTCATGAAATGATAAAATAACCTCAAATTTTTCGTTTGTTTATTTTGCTTTTAATATGAGAAAGTGGTCCGTCTCTCCACTCAATTTAGGAGAGATGGACCATGTTATACAGGGTGACTGGAAAATAGTGGCGGAGCCGTTAAGGGGAGGTAGTCTAGGGTTATTCCGACAGATATCACTATGATACCTACCGTCCTTACTTAACCCTTTCCAAGATATTCCTACTTAAAGAGTGTAACCCAAAAATTCGTACAAAAAATTTTCAAATAGTAATAAATCCTTAAAAAAAAGTGATTTCGGCCTACTTTTTGTTTTGCAACAAAGATATTCTAAATAAGTAATATTAATTGTTAAATTTCCGCAACCGTCATTATTTTATGCAAAAACTGCTAAACAAAAACGGAAAATGTAAAAAAAATACTTTGATGGCTGATAAAACATCAATTTTCTTTAAAAAGTCACCCTTTATTATTACGTACAAAACAATTAAAAAACTTCTACGCTTTGTTCCCTTTCGAATGAGATATTAAAGTCCAAAATCGGTTAAGGAACAATGAAGATATGCTCAATGGAAAAAACCCGTAGAGCCCTTTGTTCCATGAACAAAGGACTCGGTCGACGCGCACGAGTCGAGCTTGCCCCTCCCTCCAGTGTTGCCATTTTAGTGCTTTCGGCACTAAATCTAGTGCATTTTTGGTATGTTCAGTGCGCATCCAAGATTTTTAGTGCCTAGTGCAATTTCTAGTGCTTTTTTCATGTCTGCTCTTTAATTATAAATAAATTGATATAGAAGCCTTTTTTTGGAATCTTTTCACCGCATACGCTATCTCTCGCATTTACACGAGTCGGATATCGATGATGTCACCAGTCACCACACTAGTGTCGCTCTCTGCTCTATGGCCGGGGAATTTCCCTGAAGTAAATTCTTACGTACGGTTAAATAAGATGGTTTTTTTTTCAGTACTCGGTCAACTGGTTCCATACGCGTACGTACATAAGTTTTGTTTTGCGTTCAGGTTACATTGTGTCCCTTGATAAGTGTTTAGTTTGAACTTTTATACTTTCTGTTGACTATAAATATTTTGAAATGGAAGTACCACTTCTGAAAAAAACTGTGTATAAACAAAGGTATAAGGTGGAATGAGAAAATATAGAAGACTTTAAACCTTGGTTGAAACCTGAAACTGGTGGTGATACAAAAGCAATGTGTTGTGAATGGATCCAATGCTCGTATTGTTTGACGCCATTCCACGAGATCTGCGCATCTATCGATGACGGATGAAACTGATCCCGAGATACAGCTATATTACAGATGTGATCGTTGCATGGTATGATGGTTTATTATATTTCTGATTATAACAACAATTTCCATTCTATCACCAAATTTCCCACCTACTATCACCAATCTACCGGACTGTATCGCTAACGTACCTTAGATTTCTTGTGTATTTAATTTACATTTATTCTCAAAATTGTTAGATTTTTATTAAGTAAACTATTCTCAGCATTTACTTCAAACAATAAATAATGTGATAATAACCAAAGTGACTTTTGCTTAGTTGCCGAATCCTATAAAATTTGAATTTTTCATTTTTATCACCAACATTCCTTTCCTTACCCTAACACATTTATCTACTGCTCATTGCAGAAGGTTCAAATTCGACTAACTTTTAGTGCGTTACCTAATGGCAGGGTGGGTCAGGTAATAGTTATCACCAACTGTACTTCAATTAACTGTATTTGTTCACGCATACAAGGTGTGAATCATAGTCCGCAGCAGGGGACGCGCGAAGGGCGCGGCGCGGCGCGGGACGACACCGCGGCAGCGGGCTGGCCACCGCGGAGCGGCGGCGCCGCCCGCACTTCACTCCACCATCGAACTCGGTCGTCGACGCGCGCGCATACCTACTTGTTGTCCAAAGTTTATTACCAACATTATACTGTTTTTATAGAACCATATTATAAGTGTTTACAGTCCACTTTACTTTCATTACAAGAACCTTTAGTTAGGTCCTGAACAGTTTTGGTCCTTCGGCCTTCATTTTTTTTTAAATCCGCGTAACGTTTGTACGAGCAAAAAACACGTTGGCGCGGTGGCAGTACGGGCGACGTTGTTGGACTTTGATACGACGAGTTTTCAAAAGCGCCGTGTCACTACAAGCTGCATTGAGTGGCAGACAAGTTTAACGTTGGAGTCGCCTAGAATAAGCGAGGAGAGGACGTCAACCAAGTTCCCGAGGTCTTCACGTCGACGGTGGTCAAGTCTCGACTACGCTGGTCGAACCCGCCGAGACATTTACTTGCTTCGTGGGAATCAACACAGTCCGCCTTGTGGATAAAGATAAGCATAATTATTTGTGTATCGTTCCAAATTCCTTCCTATTAAAATTCCTGTTTGAATTCAAATTCAAAAATTTCCGTTGCAACCGTTTTCAGTTCAGTTTCAAATTTGAGTCATCAAGTTATTATTTACATCGTTTTATAGTGTGTTCATATTAGTTTATAGCTACATCGAACCTTGTTGCACGGGCTGGCACTTTATTTGTTAGCGAGTGAGCTTCAAGGTCACGCGCCTATTCATTGCAAAAAACATCTGTTTGCTGCTTATTAGTCAACATATTTACCGGTCTATTTGCTTAACACCTTATTTCTTTGTCATTTGCGTTTTATCAATTTTATAAAACTTGTTTCATACAATGGCTACTGTGGAACTATTTGTAAAAAAACGCAGTGCTATGAAAGCCAAGCTTACGAATTTCTGCAATTGGATAAATGTGCTTGTGAGTTGCGAATCAATTTCTAGTTTGCAGCGCATTGAGCTGGAGGGTCGCCTTAGAAAATTTGATGCCTTATATGATGAATTTGATAATTTGCAGTTGGAGATCGAGGTGCTCTCGGATAAGCCAGACGAGGCGTACCAGGAACGTGCCAAGTTTGAGGAGCGGTACCACGCAGTGGCAGCTCAGGCACGCAGCTTGCTCATCAGTGCTGATGTCGGCATTGACGGCGGGTCTGTAGCGGGCTCAGGAGACAAAAACACAGGTGCATCGCTCCGTCAAAATTTTGTACGCTTACCTAAAATTAATTTACCTCATTTCGATGGTAGTTATCAGTGTTGGCTAGAGTATAGAGACACTTATCTTTCTCTTATACATGGTAGTAGTGCAATCGATGACATTAGCAAGTTCCATTACTTACGTGCATCGCTCAAGGGAGATGCTCAACAAATTATAAAAAATATAGATTTCAAAAGCGAGCATTATCAAGTGGCTTGGGATTTGCTATGTGAGCGATATAATAATAGTAGGCTTTTAGTAAATAACCACGTACAAGCTTTGCTTAATATTCCAGTAGTGTCTAAAGAGTCTTGTGTAGCCTTACGTCAATTTATTGATAGTATAAATAAACAAATCAGAGCTTTGAAATCGCTGAACGAGCCCACTGACCAGTGGAGTACACTGGTGGTGTTTATGATGAGTAGTCGACTTGACAAAGTTACTAACAGAGACTGGGAAGAATATCGCAATACTTTACCCAAATCTCCTACTTTGTCAGAGTTTTGTTCGTTTGTTAGTAGGCGGGCTGATTTGTTAGAGACAGTTGAACATAGCGAATCGACAAAAGAAAAGGTAGACAGTAGCACTAACAGTCACATAGTGGATATACAGAATACTAACAAAAGCGATAATAAAATCAAAATCAAAACTAATAATAAAAAATATACAAAAGATTGTAAATGTCCGTTGTGCAAAAACGATCATTTCATGTATGTGTGCGATGAGTTTCGTAAGTTGTCACTAGAAAATCGTTTGGAAAAGGTGAAGGAGCTTAATGTCTGTTTTAATTGTCTACGTCCTGGGCATTCAAGTAAACGTTGCAAATTATCTCACTGTAAATATTGTAATCGCAGACATAACACGCTTTTACATGTAGAACAGTCTAATTCAAATGTACAAGATCCAATGCCTAGTGTTGCTTTACCTAGTTTGCTTACTGACGTTTCTGGAGGTGCACAATTACAAAAAGGCACGTCCGAAAACGTTGTTTTGTCAAGTGACACTGCAGATAGTACTACCCGTTCTGTTTTACTCTCCACAGCTCTGGTGACAGTGGTCAGCAACCGAGGTGAGAAGTTCGGCGCCAGGATCCTGCTTGATAACGGTAGCACAGCCAACTTTATCACTGAAACACTGTGTCACAAGCTGGGATTGTCTAGACGTAACGCTAACTCCACAATATCAGGTATAAACAAGCAAACATCTAATAGCACACAGTCTTGTAAATTTACAATTCAGGCTCGGAATGGTGGTTACAGGGAAACTATAACTTGCATCATATTGCCTGAAATTACTAGAATGTTGCCGTCTTCAGCTGTAGATTTTAGCAATATCAACATTCCAGCAGATATTCAATTAGCTGATCCATCTTTTCATATTCCGTCTGTAATTGACATTCTTGTTGGCGTGGAAGTGTTTTGGAATGTCTTAGGTTCCTCATCTATAAATTTAGGTAAGAATCAACCCAAACTTCACGCAACAAAACTCGGATGGATAGTTTCAGGACCAGCTCCATTGCGGTCAGTTTCTAATAACCAGTCACACTACTGCAACGTGTCTATGGATGAATTGAACAACAATCTCAACAGGTTTTGGGAATCAGATTCTGTACCATCCAAATATGCCTTTTCACAGGAGGAACGTGCGTGCGAAGAAAGTTTTCGTCATAACACTACTCGGGATGATCAGGGTCGGTTTGTTGTGACAATTCCGTTAAAGGACAATCCTAACATTTTAGGTGAGTCATATGAGATGGCTAAACGTCGATTTCTATCACTGGAGCGTCGTTTTCAGCGTGATCCAAGTTTCAAGGAGCACTATGTTGCCTTCATGCAGGAGTACGAGCGTCTTGGACACATGACAGAAAATCAAACGTCTAGGAAGCCTCATTCAGGTGACAATGTTGATTATTTCTTGCCTCATCATGGGGTCGTCAAAGAGTCCAGTTCGACAACGAAACTACGGGCAGTTTTCGATGCTTCAGCGGCAACCACGTCGGGCGTGTCATTCAATCAAATCCAGATGGTTGGCCCGACTATCCAAGAAGATCTACTATCAATCCTTTTAAGATTTCGGCAATACAAATATGTCATCTCTGGAGACATAGCTAAGATGTATCGTGCCGTTGCTGTTGCACCTTCTCAACGTGCTTTGCAGCAAATCATTTTCAGGACAGATCCTAAGTTACCATTAAAGACGTACAGTCTTAATACTGTGACCTACGGCACAGCTTCCGCTCCATACTTAGCAACAAAGTGTTTAGTCAGCTTGGCTAATGCCGCTACCAGTGCAATCGTCAAGTCTTCAATTGAACGTGACTTCTACGTTGACGATTACCTGTCAGGAGGAAATTCAGTAACAGACGTAGTAGAAAAGGTCAAGGAGGTTATATCTGTCTTAGCATCAGCAAATTTTCATATACGAAAATGGCAATCTAATAGTTCGTCAATTTTAGATCAGGTTTGTAACAATTCAGCAGTTTTGGATTGTCTAAAATTGTCTGAAGATAAGAACGTGGCATCGAAAACATTAGGTTTACGTTGGATGTGCGAGGTAGATTATTTAGCGTTTTCTATTTGTATTGATGCTGAGAAACAGGTGTCTAAACGCCAAATTTTGTCAGTCATTAGTCAAATATTTGACCCGTTAGGCTTGGTTGGTCCATGTGTAGTCGAGGCGAAAATCGTAATGCAGAAATTGTGGTTAGCCAAGTGTGACTGGGATGAGCAGGTGCCAGAGGCTATATGCAATTTTTGGTACAATTTTGTTAACACTCTTCCATGTTTAAATAATCTAAGAATTCCAAGATGGGTTGCATGTGACAATGCTATATTGCATGAAATTCATGTGTTCACAGATGCATCTGAGAGAGCTTTCGGTTGTTGCGTGTATCTCCGGTCGGTGAACAGGCAAGGTTCAGTTAAGGTACAACTACTCGCATCAAAAAATCGTGTAGCACCGATAAAGCCCACTACCATTCCACGTCTCGAACTCTGTGGCGCGTTGCTAGGCACAAGGCTGTGTGTTAAGGTTCAGAGTTCTATTACTTTGCCTGTAATTAGATGCCGGTTTTGGTGCGATTCAACAATAGTGTTGAGTTGGCTAGCTATTTCACCGAGTTTATTAAAACCTTTCGTGCGTAATCGAGTCAATGAGATACAGGAAAGCACTACAGGTCATACGTGGAGTTACGTGCCGTCTAGAGACAATCCGGCAGATCTTGTTTCTCGTGGGCTGAAGGCTGACCTTATCAGCGAGTGTTCTTTATGGTGGTCAGGCCCACAATTTTTGTTAAATAACGAAAAAGATTGGCCAGCTATGCCCAATAAAACTGTGAAACTGGATCTGCCAGAAGTCATTACATCTAACTTCACAGATCACTCGTTTCTTACAGACTCACAAAATCATGTACATTCCTCTCACTTAAATCCATCGTTCATTCATACACTACTCCATAAATATTCAAATCTAAATCGTTTACAAAGAGTGGTGGCCTACATATTAAGATTTGTTTATAATTTGAAAAATAAAACCAAGCTACAAAATACAGTATCAAATCAAGAACTTCAAGAATCTTTGATTTTCATTTTATGCCGAGCTCAAATGGAAATGTTTCCTAAGGAATATTTTATTCTTAAAGCTAGCAAGACTCTGCCTCGTAAAAATAGACTTATTTCCTTAAGTCCCTTTGTTGACAAAGATGGTCTCATTCGTGTAGGAGGGAGACTTGATAATTCTCCATATGATTACAATATCAAGCATCCAGTATTACTATGTTCTAAGCATCATGTCACTAAAATCATTTTTTATAAATATCATAAAGATTTACTACACGCTGGCCCTCAATTATTGATTGCAAATATACGTCAAATGTATTGGCCTCTTGGCGGCAGAAACCTTTCAAAATCTATTGTGAAACGTTGCATTAAATGTTTTAAGTACAAATGTCAAAACGTTCAACCAGTCATGGGACAGTTGCCTTATAATAGAACTCACTTGGAGTTCCCATTTTTGAATTGCAGTGTCGACTATGCCGGGCCAATACTGATAGCGGATCGAAAAGGGCGAGGGTGTAAGCTTGTAAAGGCGTATCTATGCATTTTTGTTTGTCTTGCAGTTAAAGCTGTTCATATCGAGCTCGTTACAGACCTTACTAAGGAGGGCTATATGGCTGCTTTAAACCGTTTTGTTGCTCGTCGTGGCAAACCCAAGAGCATCTTATCCGATAACGGTACTAATTTTACAGGCACTTGTAATGAATTGCGACAATTTTTAGAGGATTCAAATATTTCTTACGAAGTTGCGCAAAAAGGCATTGAATTTAACTTTGTCCCTCCATACTCTCCACATTTCAACGGCATTGCTGAAGCTGCCGTTCGTTCTACTAAACACCACTTGAAAAGATTACTACAGTTAACACATTTCACATATGAGGAAATGGTCACTTGTTTGACTCAAATTGAAGCTGTTCTTAATTCACGTCCTCTCACACCACTTTCCTCTGATCCACTAGATTTTACTGTCCTCACTCCATCACATTTCCTGATTGGACGATCACTTATAGCTGTTCCGCATCCACAGGTGACTGAAATAAACATCTGCCGCTTGGAGCGCTATCACAGAGTGGAACATATAAAGCAGCATTTTTGGAAGCGGTTCCATTTAGAATATATTTCTCTGCTCCAACAAAAAACAAAATGGACATCATCCACAGGACAGCTGGCAGAGGGAACGTTAGTTCTCATCAAGGAGAGAGGACAACCGCCACTGCTGTGGTCACTGGGACGTGTCACGAAGGTCTTCCCGGGGAACGACGGAACAACGCGTGTGGTCGAGGTGAAGACGAAGAAGGGGACGCTACTACGTTATTTTAATAATATATGTCCACTTCCTCTAGATTGAATGCTTCAACCCGGGGAGGATGTTCACGCATACAAGGTGTGAATCATAGTCCGCAGCAGGGGACGCGCGAAGGGCGCGGCGCGGCGCGGGACGACACCGCGGCAGCGGGCTGGCCACCGCGGAGCGGCGGCGCCGCCCGCACTTCACTCCACCATCGAACTCGGTCGTCGACGCGCGCGCATACCTACTTGTTGTCCAAAGTTTATTACCAACATTATACTGTTTTTATAGAACCATATTATAAGTGTTTACAGTCCACTTTACTTTCATTACAAGAACCTTTAGTTAGGTCCTGAACAGTATTTATGAAAAAAATACCAGATTATTTTAACTGTCGGGTTCAGCTATTTTGATTGATAATTGTGATTTATTTTATTGCAGAGCAACGCAAAATGCAAAGATCAAAAATGATCACTAAGAAGCCCCTGGCCCAAATAATGTGAATTGTATTAAATATCTCTTACAAGAGAAACGTGGTATCTTGTTGAGAAAGGGAGAAGAACCCAGGGACAACATAGTATTATTAAACAACCAAGGGATCATACCAATATGGACCCGCCCCACCTAATGAAATGCATTCGAAATAATTTAATTTCAAAATATTTTTGTTGTTTTTTATTTTAAAATTGAAGGATTCTCATTGTGACCCAAGCAAAATTCCCAGGATAAAAGTTACATTCGCAACCCAACTATAATCAGCAATTAATAAAAATAAATAATTAGTTAATTTCAGCAGTCAGAATGTTGTTTTTACATTATATTGCACAGCTCACAAGCTTGTTTGTGATATTATCTATGAAAGCAATATTAAATAAGTATTTAAGGCAAGTGCCTTACGGTTCTTACCTCTTTATTATGCCAGATCAGTTTTAAACATTTTTTTTTATTGTCCTCGCAAAGGAATAAGTCCAGAAGAAGCCATAAGTACAGCAGACATCATGTTGTTCTTTGATCAACTTTTTGACTCGTTAAATGTAAGTTTCGGAAAAAGAAAGAAGTATGGCAAGCCTCTTCTAGGACCTGTGGCGCCTACTTCCATACACCATAAAACATGGACGGAACCCAAATAATTCATGAAGAATATGTTTGTCAATCCTGAATAACTTAATAATGAACATGTGTCCCACATTAAACAATTGGGTATGGACACTAGAAGGTATCGTCTTTTTTTATTATTTAATTATTATTAAAAAAATATAGCATCAAAATACTGTGCAACATCTGTTCAAGCATTAAGCCCTTTTGCACTAGCTACAATAAAACTTTCTGTAGTTTCCGAACGAAACATCACTGCCTGCGAGCGCCGGAAACGCGTCGTCAGCCATACTTTTTCACTTTTGCCGGCGACACTCGAACATCATGCAACTCGTTATAACAAATTTTGTAATTGTGCAACTAATGAGAATATAAAGTCATTTAAATATTAAGTCACTTCTTTTTTTGGAGAGACCTGCAGCTGAGCCGATACAGACCAAGAAGAAGCAGCAACACATCAGTTTGGTTGCGGCATCTGAATCAAGATCCAATGAAAACTTTTTTGGGTCCATAAGGAGCCATGGATGGCGCAACGTAAACCCTAAACCAGGGGCCCGATTCTGTAAAATAACTAACTTGTCAATAGTGTGTAAATAGTGTCTCAATAGAATAGTTATTGACATTTGGTATTCTACAAATTATTTATGGTCATTGAAACGCCACTGTAGTGCCATTGAAACGTCATAGTAAGACTTGTAATATTTGGTAGTCTGGTCTACTATAATGTGTCTGTGGCATCGTGATGGCTAAAGTTACGGTAGTCTGTAAACATTTTATGTGTATTTGACAGTTGTGTCTATCGTGTTTGAATAGTGTTTTGGCCATCGAACCGTCATTGTCAAGCCATCGAACAACGACACCTCTTTTCGCTGTTGACTTGGTTGAATTTGTTTACTTTTTTAATTTAAAATAAAGTGTGCGTGTATGAGTGGACGTAGTTTTTCGCCACAATGAGGCCTTCTCTACATACTTTGCGGTGGCGTATTTTGGCATTGGCATATAGAGCCGACCGCCGACGTTTGCTTTTACGCCAGCGCCGCAAATCTCGCGCACAAATTAGGCTACAAGTAAATGCCTTTCGGGAACTTCCCGAGGCGGAGTTTGTTAAAACGTTTCGGCTCGGTAAGGAGCAAGCAAGGGAGCTAGTTGACGAGCTCATTCCTTTTCTCCAGAGGCAGCGACGGCGGAATGGAATCCCTGCTGAATTAAAGGTTTGTATGCATTGACTTATAATTATATCATTTTGTATGTGAAGGTACCCAAAATGAAACTCCGACCCAACTTAAAAAATTGCTGTTGAATAATTATATACATACGTGATAAAATTATACTATCAGAATTATAAATTGCCAAAGTTGTTCCATATATTAATTCAAAGAAGTAAACAAAAATCGAAACATTTCAGATACTTATTGCGCTGAGCTTCTACGCCACAGGGTCACAGAAGAATATTCGATATATAAAATTTTAAAGCCAGCCGCTGCAAGTTTTTTGACAGTTGTTTGTTTCTTTTTTCAGAAAGGCATAGACTAAAAATTGCCGTGATAAAATCTTATTTATTTCAACAATAAACGCGTTTTTTTAGTGAAATTTGATGTTTTTGATAATAAAACATTTTTATGTTATTAAAACAACCCTTAATATAGAGTTTTAATTGATAAAAATAGGATTTCAAAAAGTGGTAGGTTTTGTGTACCTCTATGGTCGCATGGTAGATTTTTGTTAGAAACACTGAAAACTATTGTACTGCCACACTATCGACATACTATCGACACACTACTGAGACACCACTGAAACGCCATTGAAGTTTTTGCAGAATGCCAAATTTGCAACAGTGGCAAAATAATGTCTGTGGTGTGTCGATAGAGTGTCTATGGCGTTTTGCTTAACTCAAAGTTACAGAATCGGGCCCCTGAAAGGTTCGAAGCAGCATTAACTACATTGCTAGTTAACTGCCTGTCTAATGTCCATGCCCAAGAGGCAAATTGTGAAGTAGACAGTTGTTACGCTTTGCATGAAGTACCTACTGATAACAGGCGGGGGCAGCAAAGCAGTTTTTTTACTATGGGTAATGGTACCAACTATAATTTTGATTTGTTGATTACTATACAACGAAACTAAAAAGTTAACTGCCCTTGTTTCCCAAACCCAATACAAAGATAAAGCTTTATCGCGGTCGCGAGTTCGATCCCCAGACAAATTCAGATTGGAATATGCTATTAAAACAGTGGATTTCGATACCAAGACTTTTGGGGTCCGTGGCTTAGGCCCCTAGTGGTCGACGCAGCTGTGGCCGACGCTCCCGATACGATTAATTTAATATCTTTTTTTTTGTGCTTTTTCACTTAGTACAGTAAATGAGAAAAGTGTTTCACCCTATTAATAAAGTATTTTTCCTTGCTAAACAAAAGTTATCTATCAAGTAGCAGAGAGAATAGATCGCCACTTATCCTTACACACATTTTTCCCCATTAGAAGCATATTTATTATGTACAAACATCCAAAAAATCAAAAGGACTTCATATAAAATGTTAGTGAATGTTTATAATATACATTTATAATAAATTACCTTATGGAAATTTTATCTTTCAACTTCAACCAACTCGTCAACTAATTGAGCCAAACCAGTTATTGGTAACAATAAAAAGTCCGTCTTTTTGCTAACAAAATTTAAAACAATAAGGAAGTATGAATAGATATTATGTCTATCTCTTTCACACCTGAGTCAAGTTATTGAATATTGCAATATGCAACTGATAAGAAAGTTTAGTGTGTCATCTCACAATGACGAGCGAAGGTCCCTCGCAAGGGCTCGTGCGAAATAATTACGATATAGTTAAAAATAGACTTAATGGAAAAACATTGTTGCACGCTGGATTTGCGTATAATATTCATAGAAAAAATGAAAACTCTAGTGCGTGGGTGTGTGTGAATAAAAGACATGGCCAGTGTGGTGGTGCAGTTAAATTGATAAATGAAAGTGACAACGTTCAAATGAACATAAGATACAAGGACATAAGCCTGAGTGTCAGTCGAATTTATTTAAAAACGACATCAAAATTCTTACGAATGACTTAAAGAGAGAAGTCACAACTAATTTTGGCTCCATTCAAAAAATGTATGAAACGAAAATTGCAAAATTACAGAGGGAAAAGTACAGTTATGAAATTCCAATCTACAACAATATAAAAAAAGCGATTTACAGAAGCCGATAATACAGCCCTGAAGGTAAAAAAAATACGATTCAAGGATCCAGCTCAAGTAACTATACCTGAAATTTTTCAAAAACATTTGTTATTTGATTATAATGAGGACGGCAACAGGATCACCGTATTTGCATCAGACATAGCTTCGGATGAAATTAAAAATGTGCACCACTTCTTCTGTGACGGTACATTTGATTGCTGCCCCTGTCCCTTCAAACAGATTTATACTATCCACGGAGATATTGGGAATAATTCAGATGAAACCAACATTGTGCCCATATTTTACGCGCTGCTGGTTAATAAAGAAAAAAAGACATATGAAATGATGTTCAAAAAAATCAAAGAAGCTTTGCCAGATTTCAAACCGTTAAAATTCACATTGGATTTTGAAATGTCAGCAATAGCCGCAATAAATAACGAATTTCCGATTGCTGAAATTCATGGGTGTTTTGTACATTTCCAAAATGCTGTATATAGGCGGGCAAAATCTCACAAATTATTTGAATATGAGGAGACCACACAGTACGTAAAACTGTGCCTTGCGTATCTGCCAAAAGAAGAAATTGAAGACGGCTGGCTTGCCATAATGGAAAACAGGTAGTTAAGTATTTTTTACACTTTATTAAAGCTTGTCTATTCCTTATATTTTTACTTTTGCACAATCATTCGATCGATTATTTTCTTTTCAGTATTCCAGACGACCAAGTAACTAAGTTCAATGATTATTTTGTTGAACAATGGCTTGAGCCTGTGGATATGATCGCAAAGTGGTGTTGTTATAAGGAAAAACATAGAACCACTAATTTAGTAGAGACCTGGAATCACCGTTTAAAAAACCACCTGGGAACGAACCCGTCTTTATTGTCGTTTTTAGAAATGGTTAGGATTGATATTTCTACCTACGGCACGGCACAAGCGAGGTGATATTATTTATTTTACTTATATATAAAACAATTTAAAATATTACAAAAAAAATTGTAGTTTAAAAGAAATTTATTAAGATATTTACCTAGTTTTTTCTTTCAGACTGAAAAACAAAAACATTCCTGTGAGCAGAAGAAAGAACAACACAAGAAATAATGAAAAAATGATTGCCAATTTAAAAGAACAGCATGAAAACAAAAAAATTAGCACAATCATGTTTTTAGAACAAATCCGCCCATATGTGGCAATTCGTCTTAAAAAGTAATAATTTAACTTACATAATGAAAAGAGATGATTTTGCTTGTATACTATTTTTAAGTTTTTGATATTTTAATTTTTATATTTGTTTAAGTTTTTACAGTTGATTATTTCTATGCTAGCAATATTTCATAACATTTCACATGTAAAAAAATTGTTACTCTACGAGTACGTTTGTTTTTTAAGCCTGATTATTTTGTTGTGTTATTGCTATTGAAACTGACTGATATAATTAGGTAAAATTATTCGCATTTGTTTCACAGGTGAATATGTTTAATTATTATTGTTACAAAGATAAAAGAACATTTCATTATGTAAAAACTTAGTTGCTCTGCAGTAATTTTTAAGACTGATTATTTAAAATTACTATCTTATTTTATTACATTTGAGACTGATTATTATAATTAAGTTAAATCATTCTCTTGATTATAGGTGATGAAAACTGTGATTTATATAAAAAAGTACTAGATTTCTTATCGAGATATATACATAAATAATGAAAAATAACTAAGACTTTAATTTTTCAAAACATACCTCTAATATAAAAGCATTTCTATGTTATAAATATAATTACGATTTAATGTTATGCATATACTTACAATCAATATAAGTACATTTAATATTTTTGTAAAACAATTTTTGTGCCTGACAGTACATTTGATCAAAAATTACTTAGAATTAAATTAATCGTATCGAGGGCGTCGGCCACAGGTGCGTCGACCACTGGGGGCCTAAGCCACGGACCCGACTTTTGTACTAGCGTAACATTCAAACAGTTTTTCGAATCAGCGTGTTCGCGACAACGTCATTCGCTATAGCGGTTTTCGACTCAATGTATTTTCGAACTGGCGTACCACTCGTAAAGTTTTTCGAAATAGCGTCCGTCGCAATAACGTCATTCGAATCTTCATATCACTCCCACTGTAACCACAAGGGCACTAGTATAAATATACCCCGCTGTACATTTTGTAAAGTGACTCTCCGTTCGACGCTCGCCGTGGACGGTCGTGCTGCCCGCTCTCGCTCGCTGCACGCCCCCACCGCCTCGCCGCCCCGCCACCGCCCGCTCTCGCTACGCTAGCCGTAACGAGCTCAGTAGTCTCCGGACTACGCCCGCACCCTGTCAATAGCCGCCTTTTTCAAGGCGTGGTTGATAGAAGTTGTTTCTTTAAGAGAGAATCGTCATCACACGTGTCGTCGAGGTTTTTGGCCCCTTCCGGGTAAAAACCACAGTTTCGTGGTCCTTGGTGGATACCTCACGGTGCCAACGAAGCCAAGGGGGTGGTGCCCCAATCTCACCCGCCGAGCCCCATCAGGGCGAGGCTGTCAATTGGAATCGGGAGCTAGAAGCTTGGCCTTGGGGGTGGCTCCTAGTCAGCTCTAGCTTCGTAACTAATCCCTTGTCCACAGCTCGCGTCTAGTACGGTTGGGTGTGTCAACCCCTTCGTACTAGAAGCCGGTCTAGGGTGTCTCTACACCCATCGCACAGACTGGTTAGGGCCCCGTTCGCACAATAAGATCGGCGACGGGTCACAAGCTTAGGGCTCACTTCAGGTACTCACCTCCCTGTCTCACACCCGACAGGGAGGGTAGGATCTCACACCCCCGGGCCCATCCACCCGGGGTGCTAGGTTGTTAGGGATTCACGCCCCCTATGGTTCTTCCCTCTCCCCGCCCCCATCCCGATCATGGCAGACGCGGTCATATTGGCGTTCGTTAAAGAGGTCCTCTTCAAGGACCCCTCTTTCGTTAACCAGTATGCCCAACGTCTTATAAATTTTAGACGCCCTCCCGGTTCGGTCATCGACATTGACTTTAGCGACGCGCTAGTCAGCCCCCTCTTTCCGCCAAACTCAGGCGAAATCCCCGAGGCCGCCGCCGCCTCCCCTCCCGCACCCTCCGTGCAAGCCCCCTCGCCTGCACCTTCTGTGCCAGCCGCCGCCCCCAAACCAGCACCTTCCGTGCCAGCCCCCAAACCCGCACCCTCCGTGCCAGCCCCCAAACCCGCACCCCCCGCGTCAGCCCCAAAACCCGCACCCTCCGTGCCCGCCCCAAAACCCGCACCATCCGTGCCAGCCCCTAAACCCGCACCCTCTGTGCCCGCCCCAAAACCCGCACCCTCTGTGCCAGCCCCATCACCCGCTCCCTCCGTGTCCGCCCCGAAACCCGCACCGTCCGTGCCAGTCCCCGATCCCGCACCTTCCGTGCCAGCCGCTACCGCAGCAGATACTCCAGAGAGTATGGACACGTCCGTACCCCAATCTCAATCCGACTCAGAGGAAGCCCTCTCTGACTCTTCGTCCTCCTCGGAAGACGACTATATAGTCGTCGGAAAGGGTGGCAAGAGAAAGAAGAACGCCTCCTCTCACGCCAACAAGGCCAAAAAGTCGGTCGCGGTAATCCCCTCTAACCCCCGCCCCCCCACCCCAACCCCCGCCGCACCGCAGGCCAATCCCGCGTCTAGCCTCTCGGCTACCCCTCCCGCTTCGAACGCAAAGAAGCCACGTCCCCCGCCCCCCATCTATGTCCAGGATAAGTCCAAATGGACAGAAATCTCCAAAGCGTGTGTTGATCAAAAGATCAACTACACGAACGCCCGCTCAACCCAACAGGGTATTAAGGTAACGGTCGCCTCGTCCTCGGACTACAGGGACCTTACCCGTCTCCTCCAGACAAGGGCTTACTCCTTCCATACGTACTCCCTTCCGGAGGAAGTCCCCACCCGCGTAATCATCAGGCGCGTCCCCAAAGAAATCCCCACCGAGGAGATCAAAGAAGACCTTGCTTCACAAGGCATCCCCGTCTCAGCAGTCCATCGCTTGCACAAAGCATGGAAGGGCCTAGTCTACGACATGGTCCTGGTCATCTGCGACCCTACTGAAGGACATCACCCCATCTTCAAGGTGAAGTCAGTCTGCTCCCTCTCGGGTATCTCTATCGAGAAACCCAGGAAGTCCAACCTCATCGGACAATGCCACAGGTGTCAACTGTATGGCCATTCCCAATCCCACTGCTACGCGACACCTAGATGCGTCAAGTGTCTAGGTGCCCACGGCACGTCAGACTGTCCCCGCCCTAAAGACCGCTCTCAGTGCACAGAGCCACCGAGCTGCGTTCTTTGCGGCCAATCCGGGCACCCGGCTAACTACCGTGGCTGCCCCAAGGCTCCCAAGTCTTCTTCTCCCAAACTGACGAAGCGCGCGAGCGACCGTCAGCAAAGGGAAAGCCCCTCTGTGAGGATCCCGATCCCTTCCTCCCAGATGCCCGATAGGCTCAGTCCCCAAAGGCCCTCCCCATGGGCGAACCTCAACCACCTCAAAGCTCCCGCAGCTTCGGTGCCCCCCCCACCCCCGACTATCCCAGCGCTGATGGCAACTGTCATCCCCGCGCCATCAGTAGGCCCCTCGGTCCCAGTAGCCCCACCGGTAGCCCTTCCCGCCGCCGCGCCCAGGGCTCCCGCTGGTCCCAGTAGGTCCCCCCCGACCCCCGCCTCCCGCCCCCAGCCTAGCAGCATGGAGGTAATAATCGGTGCTTACGCAGCTTTTATTGCCCCCGCAAATGCCATGGCAGCGGAAATCCAAGCCTGTAACGGCAATCCTCGGCGCATCGCCGAGATTTTCAATGCGTATCCTCAGATTACGCAAGTCATGCAAACCCTCAACTTCTAAAAGCTCCAATGGCTTTACAAAGAATGAGCGTTACCAAACCCCGATCCCTTAGACTAGGGTTTTTCAATGCAAACGGCATTAAAAAACAACGCGAAGAGATCGCCGCGTTCCTCCGCGATCACCAGCTCGATGTCCTCTTAGTCCAGGAAACCTTCCTGAAGCCCCATCTGCGGAACCCGAGCATTGCCAACTACAAGATAGTTCGCAATGACAGGTCTCGCTGCCACAAGGGCGGTACCCTCATCTACTATAGGAAGTCCCTCCATTGCATCCCGATAGACCCGCCTGCCCTCCTCTCTCAGCTAGAGATCTCTATCTGTCGGCTCGGCATGACCGGTCACCCCTCAATCACCATCATCTCCGCTTACATCCCGCCCACCAATGGTGCGGAGGATCCCATCTCTCTCTCTACCGATTTCACTACCCTCTTCGGTATGAGTGACTCCGTCATCATGGCGGGGGATCTCAATGCCAAACATCCCGCTTGGAATAGCAGCACGACCTCTACCAGAGGTAGGATCGTGTTCAAACTAGGCGACTCCCTCAATTTCGATATCATCGCTCCGATGTATCCCACTCATTTCCCGGGCGACCCCGCCCAACGTCCTGACGTTCTCGATGTAGCGCTTCTCAAGAATGTAAACCTCCGTTTGCAGTCTATCGAGACGGTACAAGAGCTCGACTCTGACCATCGCCCGGTCATCTTGCACCTGGCCCCCTATTCGGGCCTCCCGCACGACCCCAACCAGCCCCCCCAGACCAAAATAGTCACCGACTGGAGGAAAGTAAGCGAAAGACTGAAATCCACCACGTCTCCCCACTTAGACTCCATCCCCGAGCAAATTATCTCAGTCGCAGACACGACTGGGGCGATCGACTCGTTCACAGAGCACGTTCAATCCGTACTGACGGATTGCTCACGGGAAGTTCCAGTGATGGAAGACCATCGCTGGAAACTGCCCGATGACGTACGTGAACTGGTGACCGAGAAGAACGCTGCCATTCGTGCCTATGACTCTTTTCCCTGCGACGCGAACAAATCCCACATGCGCCATTTACAGCGTGCTGTAAAGAAACGCATAGGGGAATGGCGCTCCGAGGGATGGGATAAGATGATCGGCGAACTCGAGCCCACCCACCACGCCTTCTGGCAGCTCCAGAGGAAGCTCCGCTCCTCTGAAGAGGCCACAGTTCCTCCCCTCACACGCCCCGACAAAACGGTCGCTTTCGAAAATCTCGAAAAGGCCGAATGCCTAGCCGACAGCCTAGAGGCTCAATGCACTCCCAGCTCTCAACCAGTAGACAGAGCGCACCTCGACGAGGTGAACGCTGAAGTCGAACGGAGAGCCTCCCTCCCGCCAGTCGAAGACCCTGATGATCCTCTGCCTCCCGTCACTCCCGACGAAGTGCAAGACATCATAAAAGGGCTCGCAACCCGCAAAGCCCCCGGTTCGGACGGTATCACCAATAGGGTGTACAAACTCCTCCCCGCCCCCCTCATACTGCTCATGACCGCCATCTTCAATGGCGCCCTGAGCAACAACATCTTCCCCCAAATGTGGAAAGAAGCCACAGTCATAGGCATCCCAAAGCCAGGCAAGCCCAAGTCTGAGCCCTCCAGCTACCGCCCCATCAGTCTGCTCAATGTTTTCGGTAAAGTCTACGAGAGGCTTATTTATAAGCGCCTCAAAGACTATGCCGAAGCAAAGAGCCTCATCCCCCCCGAACAGTTCGGTTTTCGCACGAAGCATTCGTGCATCCACCAGCTCCACCGCATAGTCGAGCACATTAGCGCTGCTTTTCAGCGAGGTGCTTCGACAGGCGTCCTGTTCTTCGATATAGCGAAGGCGTTCGACAAGGTCTGGCACAATGGCTTATTATATAAGCTGTACCTGCTAGGTGTGCCAGACCGTCTCGTGCTCATCTTACGAGATTTTCTGTCGGACCGCACTTTCCGCTACCGTATCGAGGGCGCTCTCTCTCCCCCTCACCCCATCCGCGCCGGAGTCCCCCAGGGTTCCGTTCTGTCTCCCCTCATTTTCACCCTGTTCACTAGTGACATCCCGAACAGTAAAAAGGCACAGTTGGCGCTCTTCGCCGACGACACTGCCATATACTGTTCGGGTGTCAACCAGTCATCCATAGCTCGAAACCTCCAAACCTCCGCAAGCGCCTTGAGCGATTGGTTCCGGAAATGGAGAATCGAGGTCAACCCCGATAAGAGTCAGGCGGTCATCTTCTCGAAACCGCGCAAACTACCCCCCCCCCTCCCGCGCCCGATCTCTATGTATGGCAAGCCGATCCCCTGGGGAAAGCGAGCCAAATACTTAGGTGTCATCCTAGACCACAACCTCACCTTCAACGAGCACATAAAGACGGCGCGTTCGCGCGCCTCTTTCGCTCTCGGTAGGCTCCACTCCATGATAACTGCCCGCAGCAAATTGTCACTCAAGTGCAAATTGCGCCTCTACACCGCGGTCATCCGTCCCATCATGACCTATGCTTGCGTAGTCTTCGCACACGCCAAGCCGCGATTTCTGCATAAAATGCAAACCCTCCAGAACCGTTTCCTCCGAAAGGTCACGGGAGCCCCCTTCTATGTCCGAAATGTGAATCTGCATCTAGATCTCAGACTCCCCACCATCCAGCAGTTCATGAAACGCCTCTCCAAGCGCTTCTTTGACTCTGCCATAAAGCACCCCAACCCCCTGATTGCGGCGGCCTCCCGATACACTCCCTCCCGCATAAGTAGGATTCGCCGACCAAGGCATACCCTCACTATCCCCGACGACGCCACTACCCTCCTCCAGGAGAGCAGTAAGGCCACGAGTACTCTCAGTCGACAACACAAACACAAGCTCAGACATCCGTCCTTCCGTCCTCGCCGCCGAGGCCCGTCGCGACGTCCCGCACCATCACCGTGCCCGCCCCGACCCTTGCTCGAGCCAGCCCGCGCAGCTGAGCCTGTAGTTTTAAATTCGCCCCTAAACACTAATAATAATACCGATCCAGCCTGTCCCTTGCTGTCCTCTTCCAGCGACGCCCTGAGCCGAGGTCCGAACCCCGCAGGGGGTTACCCTTAGCGCTGTCGCTTAGTTTTTAAGTTATCGTATGCCCTGGCTGGAGGCCTTAATTCGAGGCATCCACAGGAAAGCCCGGTTAAGCAGTAGCCATCCTCATAAAGGATGAACTGCGAGATGCCATAGTTAAAAAAAAAAAAAAAAAAAATTTTGTAAAGTCAGTCTGAGAAATCCACCGAGCAAGCAACACTTCACAGTCTTAGAAGTTACTCTCGGTCCGCATAGCCCTCTCTTATACAGGAAGATTTTTTTATCACCATCCAAATTTTTACAGGCTGTTCTACCCATGAATATGAACAACTTTCACTATGGGACCAACTCTGAAATCACGAAAAAAAAATCAACTGTTTAGTACAAAAGTTCAATACCTACTTGACCAAAATGTATGAAACAGCTGTTTCTTAGTTCTTCTTCAGTTCACTCCGTTGTACAAGACCTGAAATTATTATGTCCAAGTACCTATCTGATTCCGATAAAGATACCTCGATGCTAAATCGACATCCAGAAATTAAGCAGGTGTTTATTAAGTATAACACATTAATGCCATACTCAGGCCCTGTTGAGAGATTATTTTTTATGCGACAATGATTAATTTACCAAAATCTCACAAACTTTCTGATCAGATATTTGAACAAAGAGTAGTAATAAAATCAAATTTAAATAATCACTGTTTTAGTTTTAATAATAACTACTTTTCTTACTGTTTCTGATCAATTTTCCTGAAATACACATTTGATTAGTCAATACTTAATTGTTTTATTTCAAAAACTACCTCAACTTTCAAATAAATTAAATATATAATTGAGTACAAATTACAATTACAAATTGTAATTGTTAATTGAATTACTTTTCAATAATTTCAAGTAATTTGTAATTGAAGTCGCCATTAACATTTTGCAATTGTAATTGTTAATTTGTAGTTAATTACATTTTGCCCAACACTGGTCGTGGGTACGATAGTTTAGTCAGTCATTAAGTGTTTATTAGTGCTAAGCTTATGCGTAAGTCCTTTAATTGTGTACCTGATCTAATGTGTACGTGTACTTTTGATGATTATAAGTGTTAAATGTTACTCGTCTGGTTTGATTCGCATCCTGTAGGGAGAACACGATAACCCCCGCCTATCAGTCTAATATACACCAGCACAGCACGCGTGCTCCAAAGATTTGAAGATAGCTGCGTCTGCTGTGCTCAACAGATATTGTGGCCAGCTAGATCTCCGGACCTAAATCCTCTGGTTTTTTTTTTTTGGGAAACTGGACATTGAGTCAATAATATTGAAAATATTTAATTATCTTACTGTGTAAACAGTGAGAACACAGGCACTAAAAGAGTTTTGCAATTACGTCGAAATCAATTATCAGCCTTTGCTAAGCCATAGAAAAAAAAGGTGGCTTAGCCTGTTTCCATGCGTAGAAAGAATTTTGAAGCTCTATCCAGCATTAAAAGAATATTTCTTAAGCCAAAGAAGAACACCATACCTAATAAAAACTAGTATTTCTTGAAAACATTCTTGTTTTTGATAGAAACAAGACTTATCAATGGGTAGAGTCTATTCAAGAATAATTTGATGTAAAAAAAAAATAGAAAAGGAATTTGTCATTTGAGATGCTTAAAACGCTGTTTCAACGTAGAGATTTTTCATATTTCTGAAAATTAAGTATAACTGTAAATCCGCAACATTTTTCGGAACAAGACGTTGTTGTGGTAGGTATTCACCCAAGCTATCACCCCCTGCACTATGTCGCACTATTTACTGGACACCCTGACAAAACAGTCTAGTTAAATATATGTATAATTTTAAGATGTAATATTGGCTAGGAGATTTTCTTACTTTTTTCACTACTGTGGGGAGTTATCCAATTTCATGTTACTCGATACAATACGACATTCAAATTAACAGATTTCAAAAAATCATATCTTAAATCAGGTACTACAGGAAAACTTTTGTGTCGTCAAAAAGGAAGAAGTCAAGATAAAAGGACTCGATCGTTAGATTGATAAAACAGCCGACCGTTTTATTATAAATTTAACAGACAGTTCAGAAAGTGAAAGTTCCAAGTGAGTGAAAATACGGATACAGATTCCCCTTCTGAATTGTCTGCAGGGGGGTGACAGTTCCATAGAATTGGCTTTGATCAAAAGATGTTACCTCCATCTATATGTTGTATCCATAACTTTAGGTGCATAAACATCTCAACAGAAGGCGGTACAATTATTTTTTAATGATATTACCGTACTTTAGCAATATTTATTTTACATATCTATTAAAAAGTACGATTTTATATTATGACTAGCTGCGCCCCGCGGTTTCACCCGCGTAAGTTTCGATTTAGGGGTATGAAAAATAGATGTTGGCCGATTCTCATAGATACCGGATAAGCACAAAAAATTTCATCAAAATCGGTCAAGCCGTTTCGGAGGAGTATGGCAACGAAAACTGTGACACGAGAATTTTATATATTAGATTTTCTTTATATTATTGATTTATATTATGAGTTCCCAAGGAAGACAAAATTAATTTTACAAGCAATGTTTTAATTGATAACTCCAACGAATCTGATGCTGGTCAAAGCAATTATGTATGTGGTTGGGTTCTGACTAAGTGTTTGAAAAATGTTGTGAAATCTTGTAAAAATTGCAGGCAAGACCTTTTAGATACTAATAATGAAAATATAAGTAATAATAGTTTCATAAAAGCTAAAGAATATAATAATAAAAAATGGTTATGTTATCCAAACGAACTCGTGCAAAATTATTTCCATGACCTGCAAAATATGACAGAATCTTTTTTGAAAAGTAGCGTTCCTAAACAAAATGTACTGGAAACAATTAATTCGTTTGCAGATGTTTTAGTGGATACCCCTTTTAAATGTACTTTGCACAAAGAAAAATTAAAAGAGTATTTCTTTAATTTAACAGTTACTGTTATACTACATAGTTGGTGTAGATCCATTAATCGTATTTTAACACGAAAAATGATTTATAATGGAGATGACGAAACTAAACTTTTAGCACAAGTGTATTATGATAAGCATAAGCATTATAAAAATAAAAAATGACTTAAAAATTTGACTTGTATCATTTCACGCCATTTTTGTAACTACTGTACTAGTTGTGCCTGTGCTATCATAAGTCAACCGCATGTCAATGGTAACAAAACTAGTAAAAGCAGATATCTCTATCTTCTGTAAAACCTATACAAAGCCAGAGTCTGCTTATAACGGTTTTGTTACCTTTGAAATGTGGTTGCACCAAATAATGAGTCCAGCACCCGTATTCACAAACATACGATACACTATCGTATCGACAATGACACTTGTTCGATAACCTGATTTCTGAACCGAAGGACCGGTAAAACGCTATTCACAGATCCGTATGGAAGGGTTTTTTTTTAGGTGTGTATACGGGGAACGCTACAAAATGGTAGTAAATAGATATTCGTGGTAGAAAATTTTAAGTGGTACATAAATGATTTTTATTGAGTATTTCACTATGGGCAACTATAGATTATGCATTCAGTAACTATTAACAAATAAAAAACAGTAAGCAATGATTTTATTAATAAATAAAATTTACCCTGATTTCTATTAAACTTGCTTTGTAAACTTCAACTTTCTGTCAAACCTGGAAATCTGGAATAATTATTTTTCTGAACTTGTTTTGAGCTTAAAGATAATTGAGAACTACACGGAAGACAAGGCGGTATGGTCGAAAGACCATATAGCCTGCCCTGTGGGCGAATAAAAAAAAAAAAAGTGAAAAATTAGTTTTTTTTAAACAGAAAAATGGTTGTATGTATTTTATCGGTATTTAAACAAATTACTATTTCCTCATTTTCATTTTATAAAACGTGGTACCTAATATTGAAAATGCATATTTTCAGAAAAGAGTCTCATTGGAGCAGCGGCAGATGCTCTTTGCATTCATGCAAGGGCATGAGGACCTTTGCCCGGAGCCGTGTTTTGACACTTATTGCTTAGATTATTCTTTTTAAAACAATATTTTGTTATTCGATAACACTTCCGACAGCAAATACCTGTCGGAAGAATTGATGTCTTCATACCGTATATGAACTGTCAAAATTGTACGGTTTCGGATTTGTGAATAGCGATTAGAGGATTTCGTCGGTAACATTGACATTCGATACGGTACCAAACCGTGTCGTAGCTTTGTGAATAGATATGCAGTACCTACAATATACAACTATAGCTAGCTATAGACGCTAGATTAGTTCGGATACAAATTGTAGAGGCCGCTGCCTGCGCTTGTTGGCATAAAAATGCCGTGAGACACTCTTTACCTGTATAGTACTCTTTGATTGTCTGCTTAATTTGTTTTCATATCACCGAATTATTGCAAACACCGTAATACTATAAACTTATTCTCAATGACAGACATGGCATAATGAAGTATAGATATTATAATTTTTTATTGTTCGTAGGTATAAATTAAAGGAATGTATAAAAAGTGTGAAAATGTATAAAACTGTTGTGTTTTACCTATTGGTTACAGCCACTTATGACTTACAGAAAGTATTGACTACACCCCAATCAGAAGTTTCGCTCTTTTACTGCAAAAGGAAGTTTGCTGTATGTATACAATTTTACTAACCGGAATTGGCGAACCTTCCACCTCTGCGGCAGAGACACCATCCGAACCGAGTGCTTATCTTCCCATAACACTAGAAGTCATAAGACTTTATCCTACAGCTGTTAGAAACATAAAAACCAATAAAGCAATAAAACCGGGTAAATCCCGTATATATACAGATACACCTGAAAAAACTGAACTAGACGAGAGACATAGACAGAAAGAATTGAAAAAAATAGAACAGGAAAGGAAAGCCAGAGCCAAAGCAGTGAAATATAGTTTGAAGGAACTTAATTCAAGATAAAAGAACGCTAGGCAAATAGAAAGTGATGAAGATTCAGAGGAATCTGAAGGTTCGCAATTTAGCTTGCGGGAGAGTTCAAAATCTCCAACCGATTTCGAAACGGACGAAGAGACTGATGATCGTACTATCAATGATAATTTAAATGTGATACCAGAGAAAATTAGTTTTCTTTTGGTAAAGTTTGAAATAAATACTTCAGTTGTTTATTATGTCGGAAACGTTCTCAGTCATTATTCGGGTACGGAGCTGAAATATCTTACCTTCGGAAGAAACCGGGATCATCATGGTCATTCTTTTCCCTGATATAGAAGACATACACACTGTATATCAGCGACGTCGCCATGATCCTCCCTGATCTACAACCACGAGCGGGCTGTACAGCGAGAATGGCTAGACATTTTACTTTTGCAGTTAATTTAAATTATAATGTGCTTACTTATAATTTAAATAATTATAATGTGCGTACTTCCAAAGTAACAACCAAATGTAGGTTTGATTACCTAATTTAAGTTTAAATTGTCAAAGACTGTACAAAAATCTCATAGAAAATTATTGTAAAGATCTCATTAAGACTGATTGTAAAGCTTAGAATTTATCAATAAGTAAACTAAGGATAAACAATTTAATCTTTTGTTATTTTTCTAAAGACAGATTTATCGACTACGAGTCAAGTCAAACATTATTAAGTTAGTTCTTTGATAAATTAATATTTTTATAATAATTAATAAAAAATTAACGACTTTAGCATACATTCATACAGGGTAATTAAAAATAATTACCCTGTATGAATGTACCCCATGGTGTATGAAAGTAACCCAACTACTATACGAATGTTTCCAGTAAGTGGGGTATGTTCGTTCAAATATCTTATCGTAGAAAAATTACTAAATTTCTTTATCCTTTTGACTTAACAGTTTCAATTTTTTGTAACAAACTACAATAAATTTTTTATACTAGAAAAATTCTACAATTAATCATCAATTAAATAAATAAAATCTAAAAAGTACCATTGTCCCCTAGTTGTTTTTTTTAGTTACCTTTATGATTCAATCTGACACCTAAAGGTTTGTACAAGACAAAACATTTTTTTCCATAAAAAGAGTAAGAAAACCTATGCATTAGGACGACACAATGCATTGAGTGTACTTATAATTTTTTAAACACACAGTAATATCATTGGTGTGCAAAAATGATACTCTGGCGGTGAAGGTGTAAAACATGTATCACATAGGTACACTATGAGTACAAATTCATCGAATGAACAGCTTTAAAAACGATTTAGACTGACTGTTTACGTGCATTCCTCCATTTTGAATTATTTTGACTAGCCCAAAATTACAGATTAATTCGTGACTTCGAATTAATGACACGATTACCACAACATCGGAATAAACAGAACACAGCACAGACCAATGTAAAATTATAGACATGAAAAAAATAATAGAAAGCTCGTTGACACCTGCTGAGATTATCTCAATGGTTGAGACATAGACATGTGAAACTGCCGACAACTCCACTGCTCCACATCTTTGCCGAAAACCCAAAAACCACACAACAGTTGAATTGACCGACCACCCCAAAGAGGTTATCAGTAAAACTTTAAAAACTGATTACAATGAACCTTGCTGTCTTGTCAGCTCTTGATCGTATATACAAAGTACTCTTTGCTCTTTTTTTTTTTTTTAAATATTTTAATGGCCTGGTTGCTGGGACCTTTTAGCCAAGTCTTTATTTCTCTTTGCTCTTGATCAATCTAAAACACAGAACATAAATACCCTAACGCAACGGGAAAATATAAAAAGTAAAAAAACAATTAGTGAGACTGTGAGACAGCCGCAAAGATTCATAATGTAATGGATGTGGTATTTTTGCATAAAATACCACATCCAATACTCGATTTAAGAAAAATTGACAGCGATACGCCCATAGACAAAATTACTAAAAATAAAAATACAGTGTGAAAGAGCGCGCAAAAAATTTCGTGTCGATTTCTGGCACTGGATCAGTCGGCCATGTTCCTTCCGTGTCGATTTTCGGCATTTGACGGTTGAGTGGATGATGACTATTTCCGTTCCGTCGTTGACGGCAACGAAGGAAAAATTACCTGAAAGAGTGTGAAACGTGTCTGTCTTTGTGGAATCCGAAAGATAAACATTACCTATTTAAATACTATAAAAAAAACGAAGACCTCAACAAGTTGGTGCTTTATACATAATTATATAAAAATATGCGCATGGGAGTATTATTGGTATAGGTGCCTTTCCTACTCAGACGTGGTTCCTTCATTGCTGCAAGCGAATACTTCCAGAAAAAATATCTCGAATCGCTTGCATTTCAATAATATTGAAGCCACGCCGCCTGAAGCGGATTTCAAGATTTCCGAATAAGTTGTGATTTATTATCTCGATACCGCGATTATACCATCAATATTACCACGGTTTTTTTTAAAGGATGTGACATCATCAAATGACTCCTCCCACTCTGCCAAGGGAGTGTCAGACTCTTACTGACTAAAACCTCCTTAGACCTTTCTGTTCCGGGGCAGCGGTAACCTTTTCGGACAATCCCGATGACCCGGTAGGCTTCGGCCCTAACGGGCCCCTACTTAAAATAATAGTCTCATCTCGAAATTGCAACCCGGACCTTCGCGTTTGCTAATCCAATACGTAACGCTACCAGCTATGTGTACTTAATGTTACCACGGTATCGTGATATTATGGACAATGTATTATGCCCCATTGTAAATGGGTGCGTGTGAACGTGTATGCACAGTGTAGTTTTGTCATACTTCACTGTATCGTTTTCAGCCAAAGAGATTTAAGATAGGTACACACGGCTACACATCAAGCTATATATAACCAGTATAAGCTGACTTCTGATTGTACGAAAAACCTATACAATGCGAAGTCAGCTAAAACTGGAAATGTATAGCTTGATGTGTAGCCGTGTGTACAATAATTTAATGTCTTTGTTCTCAGTGCTCTATCTTGGTTTTAGGGTTCCGTACCAAAATGGTAAAAAGGAACCCATAAGGTGCGACTCAGTCTGTCTGTCTGTCCCAGCTGGATATGTCAAGAACTTCAATAAATCAGCTGGATATCTCAAGAACTTAAATGCTATCAACTTGAAAATTTAGAATAGTTGTTTTAGATAACGTTTGGCCAACTATTTTGCAAGAAATCAAAAATTTTTTTTTTGCATCCTTCTGAAAGGGGATCTGAAAAATTCGAAGTGAGGCTATTAGGGAATGTGAGGCATCACATGAAAGAGCGCAGTTGGCACATTCACAAACACTTTTTTTTTTAAATACCGTTCCCCCCTTATCTTCGAAGTTTGCATAGAGAAAAATCTGAAATTATTCAATGTGATAGAAGTTCATGTAAAGATTACAGGGAAAAAAAACGATGTCTATAAATAGTACACTTTTTCAGAAATCATCAACAACAGTTAGATTAGTTCCACTATCGGTCAAGAGATGGCGCTGACCTATAACTGAAATATTCTATACCGCATCGTGCAGTTTTAAAATTCGCCGTTGAAAATTTAAAAACATGATTATGATGGTACAGACCCTCGGTGCACCAGTCCGACTCGCTCTTGCCCGGTTTTTTTTATTTAGTCTTGAGTTTTGAACCTTCTGTTTATCGAATATTGAAGTTCTGATTTAGTCGAGCGAGTTGGCAATACTGACTCAAACATTTAGAATTTAGAAATAACGAGTGTGTTGCCAATTTAGCGACTTTGTCGCCAGATTAAGCGACATTTTGACATGAAAAGCGACATTTTATTTCGATTTAGCGACAAAAATAATTTAGCGACATTTCTAGCAACTTTTCGGTCACTGGGTCGTCTTAGTCTAATTTGGCTATCATTTATAAAGTATAATTTAATTTAATACGATTTTATTATAACTGACTTTGTAAGCGCGCTAATAATGTGGATCCGCAATGGTAACCCACGAAATTCAAATTTTCTGACGTTTTTTGCAATTTGCTGTATCTTCAGGTTGTATCTTGATCAAATCAAAACTATAGAGAGCCGGCCGCGCTGGCGCGGGCGCCTCCACTTCGTACCGTCCGCGCCAGTCGTCGTCCCAAACGTAATTCTAATTTTTTGTTTGTTGATAACAGTAACTCGTCATAAAAGCTACTTATATACGTAAAAAAAAAACTAAATAAATGAGCAATTATTTAATATTTAAGTATTTAGCGACATCTGGCGACTTTTGACTTTCTGTCTGGCGACATTTGCTTTAGTCAAGTTGGCAACTCTGATAACGACTGAAGGACATGTATCCATGGTCATACATACGTGAATAAAGATAAAAAAAAGATCAGATAGAAATATTAGAATAGAATTTTATAGGTTAAGTGTATTTTACTTTTTCGAGCTCAATAATTCTTTCAACGTTAACATAATAAAAACGCAAAACTTTTGTATTCGTGCACATTCATACATGCGGTAAATCATGTGCGTCGGTTTCTAGTTAGTACACTGGCAATCTGTTTGTTGTAAAGGCGTGATTTTATCTTTGTCTGAGTATTTGCTGTGTAGCCAACTGTCTACCCATTTTGCCAGTGCTTGGAAAGTGCATTCATAGGATTGTTTGTAAATTCGAAGTAAAATAAGAAAAAACATGTTCCTTTTATGGAATTTTGTGGAATAAGACTTGTACCTACCTACCTGCACTTTTTGTCCTAATGTTGTTCTTCTTAGCATATCAATGCCAAAAAGTACAAATGTCTTTAGAAGATGGGCCATTGTCTGTGGGAGGTGCCACATACACACTTGATTTGAGTCATCCATGAACCCCCATCTTTGGAGATTGTCTGCTCCGGCTAACTTGGGTTCAAAGTCAGTCACGGTAACAAGTGCCCAGGCGGAAGGCTCTCAAATGGTTCAATAAAATTATTGTGAAATTCAGGTTGTTGTAGTTTTAGGTTTGTCTCAAATGATTGGTTGTGATAATAGCATTGTCTCGGGTTTGTTGTCAAATATTATACATTCAAATATTATACATATACATTCTTAATGTTTTTCTAGCTAGAGTTTGGTATTCGTATATGTCTAAACATGTCCGGCTTTTTGCCCGGACAAAGTCTGGAGGAGAATTTACTTATATAGTTAAAGTAAGTACAAATTGTTAAATGGTTACTGTAAAAAGAAACCATTTACCTACCAATTTGCGCTTACTTTGGGAGGGGCCTGTGGCTAAATAATAGCCAGCTGCGCAGGTCGATCGATCTAGTTAAGGTATGCTTGCCGCGGTTGGTCTGTGGATGGGTGACCATCTTTTCATACCGAGACCCCTCCGTGCCTCGGAAAGCACGTTAAGCTGTTGGTCCAGGCTGTCATTTGTGGATCTTTGACAGTCGTTACGGGTCGTCAGAAGCCCGAAAGTCTGACAACCAGTCTTACCGAGGGGTATTGTATTACCCAGTAACTGGGTTTTGGAGGTCAGATAGGCAGTGGCTTCATGTAAAATACTGGTATTCAGACTGGAAGCTGACCCCAACATAGTTGGGAAAGGGCTAGGCAGATGATGATTACTGTAAAAAAAAAGATAGAAGTAAAATGTGCATAGTGCAGGTTTTTTTGAACCGTAAACAAAAATCGTCTATGTTCCAAAGGACCGGTGATAAAAATTGGTAAACAAATTCAATGTCTTATACTACAAGTGAAGTACATTCGGGTACAAAAGTTAAAAAGTTGAAATAAAAGTTTGATTTTTTTTTCTTAGATTTGTTATATCTTCCTTATAAAAACAATCAACAATAATATAAAATGTTTACAAATGTTAAATTTGGTAATTAATAATTTTAAATAAAAATCAGTCTTATTTTAAAGAAACAAAATATAACAAATTACAATTAAACAATAAGATTTAGTAAAAAAGCAGTCTTATTTTCAAGAAACAAATCAACAAAATATAATTATGCTATTTTTAATCTAAATTTCGATAAAAAGGAAACATATATAATGATAATAATTAACTTTTAAAGTATCAAATCAGTCTTTTTTTAAACAAATAAATCAACATAAAGCTCTGTGTCTATAGGTCAACGATATTGTATAAGGATATATAATTATTATTAAAATTTTAATTTTTCCGAACAATGCCCCATGCTTATCTGCCCAGTCAATAATTAATGTACTGTAGTTTTATTTTACAGTTTCTTGTTATAGTTTCAGGTTTCCTTTTTGAAATTTTGATGCCATCAGGTTGTCTCAGCTGCTTTAAATAAAATTGGACATCCTTATGCAATTTGCAGAAGTTGTCCAATATATATTATGGTTTGACTTTTATGAATTTTTTAATTCTATTGTTCCATGACTCAACAAGGTAAAAATTTCGAAATACGTCGCCATTTTAAGGGGTTGCGTGTGGTTGGGGGGAGGGGGGGAGGAGTCGGATCCCCCCTCACCATTTTCACCCGCCGGAAATACTTGGTTTCCTTAGAAAAAATAAAAAACAGAAATTTGTACAAAAACTGTTTATTCCACTTTATAAACATGTTTTATCGCTTTTATTAATTCTAGGAAGGGATCTTTCCTGTATTTTACTTTATTTCGCCGCCACAAATATTCAAAAATAACATCTGCAAAATATTCTGTGTTATTAAAATGTCCTTCCTAAAAGATCTTTTAACAGCCAAAAAAAAAAAAAAACATATAAAAAGTGGCTTCAATTACGTGTCTTAGATACTACACGGGCGATTCTCCCGCCGCGGGAATCCGCTCGACAAAGCTCCCGCAAACCAGCAAACTACACGGGACGCGGTTTACCGCTGTGTTTTGTGTTCATTTCAACATGGATCCGCCAATGAAAACTGCGCTTGCAGCTTTTATATTATTAGAATTATTAAAAAAATAAAGTAAACCGCAATGTTTGGGTGGAACCAGTGTTAAGAAACCGTTTGACTTCGGGAATATTTCATTCAATGTTTAGTGCACACCGTGATAACCCTTATAAGTTTTTCTCTTGTGTAATGTCTGTGAACTCATTTGATGAACTTCTATCAATTATAAGCCAACGTATTAAGAAACAGGATACAAATATGCGATGATCCATCACACCTGCGGAACGTTTGGCTGTAATTCAGGTAAATAAAATAACATTATTATGTAATCTTTTTTATTGGGGTAAGTAATGCAGAACATTAAAATAATCATCATTTTCCGTAGATGTGTCCGAAGCAGTATCGTTTTGTGGCGATGCGACACTAGTCATTGGAGTTAATATGTCTTCGTGATATGCTCTAGACCCAGAGCTCCCGGATGGCTCCTGGTTCCTATGGTAAAGAAACTCTGACAAGTTGCTAGGAATACTGCGGCTTCTTCTGTTTCTTTGTATATTTCTGAATAAATTCATAATTTCATATTTAGTTTCCAGAGCCAAATCAGGAGTCATGGAATCCATAATGGGTACAAAGGACATAAGAAATGCTCGATTTCCTTTTGCGTCACTATCGTTATTTAACTTTTGTAATTGTAAACTTTCGTTCAAAATTTTTTGTTATTTGAGGAAGGTACTTTCCATTTGTTTCTTTCTTTTGGTGGGAACTCGGTTTTGTCGGGGTGGTCTCATCAAATTATCTTCTTCAAAATCCTGATTTTGTGATTAATTCGAAGGTATTGGAGATACGTTGGACTCACGTTCTTCTGCAGTACTGACGCTAGGGCGTAAAAAGGACCAGGGCACGCCACGATAAAGGCGAAAAGGCCCCTCTTTGAGGAGTGGCTAGAGAGGCGTCACGGCGTCCTCACCTACCGCCTGACGCAGGTCCTCACCGGACACGGATGTTTCGGGAGGTTCCTGCACATTATCAGGCGGGAGGAAACGCCCGGGTGTCACCATTGCGAGGATCGCCCAGAGGACACGGTGGAGCATACGGTGGGGGTCTGTCCCGCTTGGGCAGAGCACCGCCGTGTCCTCGTAGAGGCGATCGGCAGCGGCGGCGACCTCTCACGTCCGGCCCTGGTCCAAGCCATGGTCCGGGGCGAGAGGGAGTGGGAGGCAGTCACCTCCTGCTAAGCAGTCATGCTAGCGAAGGAGGTGGCTGGATGGGCGAGGGAGAGAGTTGAGAGAGCCGCCCGTCTCAGCCGCCGCGGGAGACGCCCCGGGCGTCGGGAGCCGCGTGACGACTCCCGGCCACCGTAGGCGCGGGCCTGCGGACGGCGAGTAATGGGTAGCTCGCCGTCCGATCAGGACCAGGCCCGTGCCGGACGGCGCGTATGTGTTCCACGCGCGCCTCAAAGAGATGTCAGCATTGAAGGAGGGGCCCGTCAGGGCCGAAGCCTGCCGGGGCAGCGGGATTGTCCGAAAGGGTTACCGCTACCCCGGAACATAAAGGGCTAAGGAAGGAACACGGATGGTTTTAGTCAGTAAGAGTCTGACACTCCCTTCCGCTCCACCCAGAGCGGGAGGGGTCATTTGATGATTTCCCATCCTTAAAAAAAAAGGGCGTAAAAAGGACAACAACTCATAATAAATATATCGTTTTTTTTTTGGAGCTGTTTGTCCCGACACTGTGGTAGTTTCTAAATTTACTTCTTTTTTATAACTATCTCTTATATTCTTCCACTTCTTCATTAGGTCCTTTACTGCAAAAAAGAAATGTATTATTAATGTGGCATTTATTTATTTTTCAGATATTTGGCTTCGGGAGCAACTTTCACTGATTTGGAGTACGATTTTCAAATTTCTCGAAAAACTATACCATTAATTGTAAAAGAAACTTGTCAAACTATTTGTCAAGAATTAGCACCTTTAGAGATGCCAAAACCAAATAAGGAAAAATGGATAAACATTGCTGAGAAATTTTACAAAGAAGCGAACTTTGCTAATTGCGTTGGCGCCATTGACGGAAAACTTATTAGAATTGTTTGCCCTCCGAATGCTGGATCTAAATATTATAATTATAAAAAATATCATTCGATTATTGTGTTGTGCTCTGTAGCCACGCCACCGTATATTTTTTTATTATGATATAACCCATTTTTATGTACGGTTGACGGTCATGACGTACATGCATTGTTTGTGAATGTACGACTTTTAATTTAAAAGAAAAAAGCAAATTAATGTGGCGTTGCTGCGGAAAATTCTCTGTAGCCACGCCACCTGTAATCAACATTTGTAGATACAATTTCAGCAATTTCTCTGAAGTTATATAATGTACGAATGCTGTGTATTATGTACACGTGATAAGTATGAAAAAATATGTTAATTCTAAAGTTTAATTCTAAGCTCACAAATTGTCCCTTATTGTGTATTAAACTAATGTGGGTATTTTAGCGATTACTTCAGATAGACAGGAAAATTTAAACAAAACATATTTCATAAATAGAAGTTATTTATTATATCCGTGTTATAACAAGTTTTGAATATAGCCAATGTACGAATGAAAGTACGTCGTGTATGAAAAAAATCCTTGAATATCAATGAATAAATATATAAATATCAGACAACATCATATTCATTGATCTGACCCCAATTACTTAGCTTAAACACTTGTATTATGGAAATCAGAACCAACGAAGGTACCACAAACACCCAGACCCGAGCCAATTTAGGAAAGTTCGTTTCCCAAATTGATCCGACCGGGGAACGAACCCGGGACCTATTGCACTCTGGCCAAATGCCTGTACCACTGCGCTATCGAGGTCCTCGTAAGTTATATACTTATGTAAGTTATTAGTTTTCTATTGTAATACAATTTGTACATAAATTTAAAATCCTTACATCAGCGTGTGATTTATTGCTAATAACGAATATGTAGGCGTTATAAAATTTAAGTCACTTGACATTATGAGTGAATCATATGAAAGCTACCTCTTATTAAATGGTATGTTATTTATTTAATGGTTTTATTTTTTATTGAAGCGTTTTAATTTTTTTAAGCGCATTGTTTCAAAACTTTAGGTTTATAAAAAATTAATAAAATGACGGTAGTTGTGAAAAAATGTTACAAATAATTTACTTCGCTTTGAGTTGCTTCTCCTGCTTGTTTAAAGTCTGAGTTTTTTTGTAAATTAAAGAGTAAAATGACCACGAAACGTAAAAAAAAATTGTCAGTGTGTCTTGAGGAACAAAAGGACGCGTTTTTAAAATACAAAGAGTTATTTCATAGTGTTAAAAACTTTCCGTCCAGTGAGTCCAGTGTTTATAAAGATGTTAGCAAGGATTTGTCATATCGTATGACACCAAAAGCTTTATATCTTTCTGTAAAAAGACATTTTATGAATTTTTTTCGTGATTTAAAACACGAAGAAAGTGGCATCAGCAGCAGTATCGATTCGAATATTTTAAAAGAATATTCAAGTTCCAGTGATGGAAACATTAAAAATGTTGATTCGGAATCTTTTGAAATTGAGTTAGATTTGTGGCATGAGGTGAAGCCTGAATTGCGTATCGGGAAGAGAAATGATCCAAAGAAACCTGCAATCAAATATCAAAGTAGAAGATACATGCCTAAATCTAAATGGACGAGTATCTTTCAAGAGTGGATTTGGCAAAACACTACTAATAAATGCATTTGGAATTTCAAAAATAATTCTGTTACCGACGATTATCATGTAACGTGCAGAGGTACCTGTAAAGTATGTAATGGCAAAATACTTATCATTACAAGAAGAAATGACAGGAATGTTTTACTCGAATGTTCGTTTGATGGAGTTGATAAGGATATGATTCACAGTTGTCAAGTTAAAAACAAATTGACAGCCCATAAAAAAAATCTATTAATTCCACAATTACAAAATCAGTACCCGATTGTATTAAGAAATAAATTAGCAAATCTTTCAATGCAGAATGAGACGCGGGGGTCCACCTTTTAATCCAAATTTAAAATCGCTTCAAAATATAAAATACCGAAACGAGAGTAAGAAACGCTTTCATAAAATCGTTATATTATCCCTGTGGATGATGTCCTTTACATACCCGTTTAAAGACGTAATTAGAGCTGTATCAATACATCCATTTTTTGTTCATTATTGGACCGAGCTGCAGTTGCAGTTATATAAACAGCATTCTTTACACTCACAGGCTATCTTAAGTATAGACGCGACTGCGCCTGCTGATCCCTCGAATACATACGAAAATAAACATTTGTTTTTTTATGTCATTATTTTAAAGCTGAAAAACAGTTCTGTCCCTCTTGCGCAAATGATTTCGGCCACTCAGACTATGGATAATACACTCACCGGCACGGAAACTTGGCCACTCGTGATTTTGCTGATTATTTGCATAAAAAAATTTGCATTTGCCTTTATGACAATAAATTAAGGGTAAGTCGCTTTATTACGTGTCTCTTATGCTTTAAGAACGTAGAAATTAAAAGATTACCTCACCAATAAATCAGTTTTTAAAATCACGCACTTTCACTGAAATTTGGATTTTTTCACTATACATTTAAAAACACTACAAAATAAAAAATTAAGGTCTTTTTCGTTATTGTCTATACGTTTTAATATCGAGTGTTTCCTCCTCTAGCCCTGATAACTGCCTGCATTCGATCTGGCATACTTTGGATGATTTTTCGGACATCAACTTGCAGTATACTGCGCCAAGCGGCCAGCGCTGCAGTTCGGAGCTGGTTTAGAGTTTCCGGAGGGTTGGAGCTGGACTTTATCTTTCTTTTGAGCATGTCCGAGATATGCTCAATTGGGTATAAGTCTGGGCTATGAGCTGGCCATTGCAATTTTTGTATGCCAACCTCTTCCAGATATTCTTCAACGCAATGTGCAACGTGTGGGCGTGCATTATCGTGCATTAGGAGGAATTGGTCGTGTCCAATGAACCCCGAATATGGCAATACGTGTTCCTAAAGAACTTCCTCGATGTATCGAATAGCTGTTAGCCGATTATCGACGATAACCAACTCTGTACGTGCGTCGGTACTTATACCTCCCTATACCATTATTGAGCCTCCATGGAAACTCACTGTTTGAGTGGTAGTAATGGGTAAAAACCGCTCTCCTCTTCTTCGCCACACTCGTTCTCGACCATCTGGAGAACGTAAAGCTATTCGACACTCGTCTGTGAACAGTACTCTAGCCCATTGCTCGTGGGTCCAGTTAACGTGTTCTCGTGCGAAGTGAAGTCGAGCTACTCGGTGCTGTCTGAGAAGTTCTGGACCTCGTGCTGGTCTACAAGCTTTTAAATTGACTTCCTCCATTCGTCTTCTCACCGTATGCTCACTAACATTAACGCCTCTCACAATTTGAAGCCGCTGGCGTATCTCAACAGCGGTCAGGAAGCGGTTTCTCAAAATCTCCAGGTCAATAAAGCGGTCGTCTCGGGCCGATGTTCACCTTACGCCTCCACTGCCTGGCCTGCGGGTGTACTGGCCTGTCTCCTGGTATCTTTTAAGGGCATTCTGCATTGATGACCGTGGTACGTTAAGAGCAATAGCAACTTCACGCTGTGTCAGCCCTTGGTTAATTAACGCAACGGCTTGTGAAACCTGTGCTGGTGTTATAGGCATTTTTATTGCTTTTAAAGCACCTTTACTTATTGAATTAAAAGCATAAAATCACAATAATTCAAAAACCGAACAGTAAACTTTTCACAACACACAAATTTAAAACGTGAACTTAGTCGCTCAAATGACCCGATTCAACTGTAAATTAAAAGTTTCGTCGTGGTGCACTTAAACATAATGGATTACCCTCTTGAACTAAAAGTAAACATTTTTTGACATACCTGCACAACAAAAATTCATCAGAAATACTTAAAACTTTTGCTATCGCGAGATAAGCGCTTGGCCAAGATTCCGTGCCGCTGAGTGTATATACCAATGGCTAAGAAAATGGATTGGTACAATGATGCGGCCAACACAAGTTATATGCGATGACTCAGCGACTTTAATAGGAGCTGCTGTGAACGCGTTCACAAAATTTACAACAACACGGCAATATTTAAACCATTGTTACGAAGTTTTGGAATTACAAGCACGCTGCAATCTTACGTGTTTAGTAAGACTGGATACCTCTCATTTTGTAAAAAATGTATATGGTCTAAAATGTTTTAAATTCGTAGATACACGTGTTAAGCATTTCTATGTGAGATATTTATTGTGTTTGAAATCGTGTACAAGTTATGCAACAGCTAAGACAATCATCAAAAATTTAATTATTATAGCACTTCATAAATACGACAGAAAATTAAAGGACGGGAGCATAAGCAAATGCGATGCAGCCAACGCGGAATTAAAAGACTTGAGAGATAAAAATGAAATACCTCTAGACGTTGTTGATATAACAGACGGTACTCCTCAAGAAGTCCATATAGTTGAAGAGGAGGAGGATTTGGCTATAGAAGGCAGTATTATAACTTGGTTTAATGAAATTGTTGACTCCGAGGTAATATGTAGTGATTCAAGTGAAAACACAGGATTTGAAAATATGTATTACTTACCAAGATTTATAGATAGCTTCCGCAAACTGATATTTCGATTACCACTATGGTCAAATATTATGTGTCAGTATCTTCAGTGCTCTTTAGATAATGCTCCAAGTAGTAGTAATGTAGAAAGCTACTTTAAAAATACAAAAAAGTTACTTTTACGTAGTCGTAGTGGCACAATGAGAGTAGACGATTTTATAATGCAACATACGGAATACTTATCAGGGGAAGTAAAGTTAGCCCTCTCCAGTTGTTTGGATAATGTAAAAACTTACAATAATGTTAAAACTGATTCAGAAATCATTTCTGACAAGACTAATAACAAAGATGATTTTACCAAAGAATCAGTTTTTACTAAAAATCCTAAACTCGAAGAAAACTGGCGGAACAAAACAGAATCAAAAACACATACCCTTGATTGACAAAGTCAAACCTAAAGTAAAAGCAAATAAAATAGTGCCAAATGGAAACATTAGTTCTTCTGGTATTGAAAAAGTTTTAGTTAATAACACTTGTGCGTTCGATGCTGTACTCACTGCTTTGGTAGTAATTTGTACAGACTACGTTAATGTTTCAGCGTTTATTAGTTCATTGAATAAGCCTTTTTCTAATCTGGTTAGTACATTGCGTCATAAAGATGTTTCAGTTAATCCATTAAAAATGAGAACCGAAATTCTTAAAAATTATTACGAATTGTCAGTTCAAGGAAATCTAGAAGTGGTTGATTGCGGTTGTAATGTAACTTTTGTGATAGAAAAAATTCTGTATGATGAAATGAAATTTTCAGTGCAATTGTGTCAAAAATTTGTTCAGTCTGTGAAAAAACTGAGTTCAGTCTGTGAAAAAACTGAAACCAGAAAATGCTGTATTCTACCATTAAATTTGCTTACATTATCTGACTACGGTGTAAGTTCATTGAGCAATTCAGTAATATCTATGATTGAAGATGTAACAATAACTGATTGTAAAGTAAGGGCTTGTAATGGAAAAGTATGTACAAATTATGTAATTTCGGACAATTTCATATTTTTTGAATTGGATTTAAATATATGTTTGGACGATGTTCCTTTAGAAATGTTACTTGTTGACAAAATTTTTAAACTTGGAGCAGTAATAGGATATACTTCGAATGAAAATGGAGGATTGGGTCATTATAAAACATATTGTTACCGTCGTAATTCTGAATGGGAGTGTTACGACGACATGATTACTAAAGTGATTCGCGTTAAAAAAAATACAAACATTAATTCCCATTTATATATATATTTTCAGGATCTATTTAACTCGGACTTTTTTTGAATGTACAATAATATAATAACATGTAGATACATAAATACACTGTAAATCTGGTGTACCTAATGTATTTTTTTACAGATTTTTCTTTATTCGAGAGAGATTTTCTGTTTATTTTTTTATTATTATAAAGGTAAAATATTTTGTAACTGTTGTTATAACACGGATTTATAATAAACAACTTCTATTTATGAAATATGTTTTGTTTAAATTTTCCTGTCTATCTGAAGTAATCGCTAAAATACCTACATTAGTTTAATACACTATAAGGGACAATTTGTGAGCTTAGAATTAAACTTTAGAATTAACATATTTTTTCATACTTATCACGTGTACATAATACACAGCGTTCGTACATTATATAACTTTAGAGAAATTGCTGAAATTGTATCTACAAATGTTGATTACAGGTGGCGTGGCTACAGAGAATTTTCCGCAGCAACGGTGGCGTTGCGTAAGAAAAAAGCAAATTAATGTGGATTAATTTGCTTTTTTCTTTTAAATTAAAAGTCGTACATTCACAAACAATGCATGTACGTCATGACCGTCAACCGTACATAAAAATGGGTTATATCATAATAAAAAAATATACGGTGGCGTGGCTACAGAGCACAACACCGATTATTTTATTGGCAGTGGTTGACGCAGACTACTGTTTTACATTCATTGACATTGGCGCTCCAGGTCGAGAAAGTGACTCTTCAATTTTTAAAAGTACAAAGGAGAACGGCAGGCTTGTATGGGAATTTCGTACAGCTAATAAAAGTTCGTGTTTTGGAACACTTTTTGTTTTAATTGGTAGATAATATGATAAACAAGCCCTTTTTAAATTCTTAGATTTTTAGAACTTGAGACGTAAAAGTTATAACCAGTTTTGTTTTTTAAGGTTATGTACTAGTGTACCAATGTAAATTGATACTCAGAGGTCATAGACTTGTGTGCGTGATTGACAATTGAGTATTGACGCTGTCGTGTCACGTAATGGCGGCATAATAATAAATTGCTCAGATGCAGTTACAAACCACAATCCAAAACAACAGCAAAGAACTGAACCATAGAGTAAAGTAATATATCGGAATCGGAAGTGAACTGAAAGACAGAATGATTTTCTTTTCCTGTCAATAAAATAATTGCCATATGAACAAAAAAATATTTTTGACGAAAATCATTCCTATCATAAAATCGTTAAATAATATGATTATGTGCAACAATTATGCATTCATCCGTTTATTATATAAGTGTTTATTTATATTTAATGTTATTTCCATTTCTAAATAATTAGTTATCATTTCGATATTTGTGTTATTTTACATATGGCAACTTCTAAAAAGATAACTGCGTTTAGTTTAGGATTCTATTACGTTTATTTATTAAAATCTTTTTATTCATATTATTAATTAATCCGAAGTTCTAAAAATAGTACACTTACATGAAAATTAATGGTTTAGTTGCCTTAATAAGTGGTACAAATTCTATAACAGAACAACAAAAAAAGTATCCTGTACGAAATCTGCCGTTCACCTTTCGGGCAAAAGTTAACTCGTTCTCAATTGGATTTACCGGAGCCAATTCATCTTTCTTACAATATAGAAAATCCTCGTGTGCCTTTCGTATTTGTAGGTGATGCTGCATTCGGTTTAAATAAAAATTTTATGAGACCATTTTCTTTACGAAACAGACACGCCTAAGAAAAATTTTAAATATCGACTGTCTAGAGCCCGTCGCTTTGTGGAATGTGCATTTGGTATCCTCAGTAACAAGTGGCGAATTTTTCATTCAAGCATCATAATCAATCCACAGAGTGCAAAACACATTATAAAATCTCAATTTCGTGAGACGCAGAGTTGGTTATCAATTTGAAGATACGATTCGATGTGATATGGAAGAATTCAACGAAGTCCAGGCAGTTGGAGGCCGATCTAGTGGCATTTCAGTAAGAGATTCGTTTGTTCAATATTTCAATGGCCCTGGGGCTGCCAACCTGACACCGACCCTTCTTGGGAATTGTTCAATCTATGAAGTCGGTATAACCGATCACTCACTCAATTTACTACTAAAACGTCACAAAACCGTAATTATTCGTTTTATAATATGAGTTGAGATACACATAGTTTCTATAATTACGAAACTTCTTTATGATGCACCATGATGTCACTCCGCAATTAGTATCAGAACCAGTACACATAGTTTCTATCATTACGAAACTTCTTTATGATGCACCATGATGTCACTCCGCAAGTAGTATCAGAACCAGGGTTATAGTGCTTATATCAAATCAAAAAGTCATTTATTCAAACTAGGCTGAGAATCAGCACTTTTCGAACGTCAAAATTACATAAGACAGTCCCCCAAAACGCCCGCCCTTCACCACTTCCTAGTGCTTTCGCTGGGGAGAAGAAGTGGCGCAACAAACTCCCCAGCAGCATAGCTGTCTGTTCAGTTATAAAATACTCGACTGTATACAAAACTAGATCTGCAAAGTATCTAATTAACATTACAGGACACAGAACATTCGATAAAATTATTTGCCATATGTTAGCTAGCCACGCCAATATACAAAATACTCAATATACTCAAGCTAAAATAAAAATACTAAATCAAAAGTAATAACTACCTAAATAAAAGCCTCCAGGTATAAAGGGCGTGACAACTTACATATTTATGCAATGCTGGGTTCTGTTCACGAAGCTGTCACTAGAAGTCACAAATGATAAACTAGGACCATCAAAGTAAAAATAAATAAACAAGTTAGGTATTACTAATAACAACAATAAAACCATGGTCAGCAAGACGACCAGTCACCACAAGCAGCACCCGTTCACGAGCATAACGCAAAGATCAGCCATTACCCCCCTCGCCATATTTGAGGGAAGGAGGCAACCCGACCCCCGACGCTACCGCAAGCAGTGACATCTAAGGGAGCATGACGAACTTGCTGCCGGTTACTCAGGCAAGAATAAAATGATCAATCATCATCAACCACTTATTGCAATCAACTCATTACAAAACATTGAAATGAATTGATAAATTAAAATAAAATTAAACTGCATTTACTTATACAGTCAACAAAAAATAAAAATAAAATAAAAAACAATTCCATGAACTCATATAACCTGTCAGTAAGCTAATTCTGGAGAAAGAACATAAACATTGTCTTGAGTTAATCAGGCCGACCAACTATTCTTATCGTTCAAGTAGTCGTTGATGGAATAGTAAGCCTTTAATAATAATAATAAATTAAACAAAGGTTGGATTTTACTTGAGCTTTAAACGTATTATAAATCAAATCTAGCAAAGAGGAGGGTAGCTTGTTATAAAAGGTTATACCAAGCCCAACAAATGAGTTATGAACCTTATGAAGCCGGTGAAAGGGAGTTCGTAGTTTGTCCTTATTTCTAGTGTTAACATTGTGAATATCACTGTTTTTAGTGTACAAGTGTATATTTTGCCTAATATATAAGATGTTGGCAAAGATAAACTGTGATGCAACCGTGAGAATAGTAATATCTTTAAAAAAATCCCTTAGAGAAACTCTGGCACCTAGCTGGTAAATTGCTCGAACAGCTCGTTTTTGCAGGACAAATATATTTTGTATATCAGCGGCTTTGCCCCACAGCAGAATACCATAGGACATAACGCTGTGAAAATAACTAAAATAGACTAAACGAGCTGTATCAACGTCAGTGTATTGTCTTACTTTCCTGACGGCGTAGGCAGCCGAACTGAGCCTTCCTGCTAGGCTGGATATATGTGGTCCCCACTGAAGTTTGGCATCAACTGTTATTCCCAGAAATACTGCCGAGCCCACAGTTTCAAGCACCTCTTCATCTAAGACGATGTTTTGTCCTAGATTTCTAACATTTGGCACGGCGAACTTTACACATTTAGTTTTCTTGGCATTGAGAACTAGGTTATTTGACGTAAACCAATCCGTAACTATTGAGAGTGCACTGTTTACGTCGTCAAAATCTTGTCTATTCCTGTCTACTTTAAAAATAAGAGAGGTATCATCTGCAAACAGTACAACGTCACAGATGCCCTTTAAATGGAATGGTAAGTCATTGATATATACTAAGAACAAGAATGGACCCAGTATTGAGCCTTGCGGCACACCTAACAGAACTGGTAGCCCGGAAGATTTCACACCATTAACATCTACACATTGGAACCTATTATGTAAATAAGAATTTATTACGTTGAGAGCCTCGTTTTGGACACCGTAATGACGTAGTTTACGTAAAAGCGTGTCATGGTGCACGCAATCAAAGGCTTTGGAGAGATCACAGAAAACTCCAATAGCATTTTGCGAGTTCTCCCATGCATTAAATATGTGTTTCAACAAAGCAACACCCGCATCTGTAGTCGAACGACCTTTTGTAAAGCCATATTGTTCATTATGAAGGAGGCTATTTAAATTAAAATGTCTTAGCAACTGCTTGAGTATTAATTTTTCAAATATTTTACTAAATGCAGGTAAGATAGAAATAGGCCTGAAATTGCCAACGTCATTTTTATTACCTGATTTATATAATGGTATGACTTTACTACTCTTCATGAGATCAGGAAAAGTTCCTAAATCAACACATTTATTAAAAGTAACAGCTAGATAGGGAGCTACGATGTCTATTATATTACTTAAAAGTTTAATGGAGATGCCCCAGTAATCACCCGTGTTTTTAGACTTAAGTGTGTTAAAGACATTAACAGTCATTAACTACATCACGCGGGGTTACATGTTCGAAGCTAAATAAGCGACTGCATTTAGGTACACTACTATGCAAAAGGTTTTCAGCTTTAGACGGGGACGAATTTAAGGAGCAAGTCGTAGTTATAGGCATATTGGCAAAAAACTCATTAAATGCCTCAGCTACATCAGCTGCTTTATTAACTAATTTGTTGTCGACCATAATCTCAAGTTGTTTATCTTGTTGAACCGATTTACCAGTTTCATTTTTAATAATTTTCCAAGTGGTTTTTACTTTATTATTAGAATTTTTTATTGTATCACTTAAAAATTTTGATTTAGCAAAAGCACTAATCTTTTTGAATAATTTTGAATAATTTTTTACATACTCTAGGAAAGGGGTATCAAACCTATATTGTACCATGTAACTCGTATAATCTCGCTCTACTTTTATAAATACCTGGAGTAGCCCATTGGTTAAAGCCAACGGAGGATCCATTAATGTTAATGGTTTTGGTCTTGAAAGTAGATTGGAACTCTTTTTGCACAACATCAAAAAGGGCACCATAAATTTCATTAGGATTCTCGTGTTCTACTATAGATGGTGTAATTCTATGAGCTATATTATTTTTAAACATTTTGCAACGACTAGCCGTATAAGGCCTGCATTCAAGTTTTTGCGACTTTTTATTTAATGGCATGGCGAAGCTAGATAATAAACCACAGTGGTCGGACGTTAAGTCAGTTAACACTAAATTATTTTTAGCATCACAATCGCTAAATATATTATCAAGACAAGTTGAAGAAGATGCCGTGATCCTAGTAGGTTCAAAAAACAAATTAATTAAATTATAAGACCTAAACAGATTGAGAAGTCTAATACTTAATGGAGTAACATCTAAAATATTAATATTGAAATCTCCACATAAAATAATACTTTTATTACTTGATTTTAACCTATTGAGAGAATTCGCCATTACCGATTCAAAACTAATAAAATCCCCAGAGGGGGGTCGATAAACACAGATTATAACATATCGCTCAAGTTCAACACAAGACAACTCTATAGTGCGCTCGATTGAAAGATTAACTACATCTAAACGTTGTTTACATTTCAACTTGTTTGAAACAAGAACTAAAGAGCCACCGCGAATAGCACTTTTTCTCACAAATGCACTCTCTACGGAAAAGTTAACATCATTGATTATCACTACTTCATGTTCTTTCAACCAGTGTTCAGTCAAACATAACACCTGAACATCGTAGTTCTCCATAAATAAACTTAATTCTAGCTCTTTGCCGGACAGACCCTGCATATTTTGATGTACAACATTCAACATACGCGGCTGACCCGTTGTCGCACCTAATAGTTTAAACTACAAGGCGTATCAAAAGTAGTGTTAGTACCACTACTAACAGTAATCGATGGTACACTACAAGTACCAGTGTCACTGAGTATATTGTATGCTAAAAGATTAGCAATTTGTCTCTTACAACTAGGTGGCAAATACATAGTGTAATCTGTCAGTTTGTAATCAGTAATGAATTGATTTCAATCAAAATATGATATAGCTTCGCTGTGGCGACAAGTCCTATTATAAATTAACATATTTAAATTATAAATATGCTTATTTTGCTCATGTGATAAATATTCGGAATAAGGCAAGGCACAAAAAATAAATTTACAATTAATGGTCTCATTAAGATGTAACATCAAATGGACACATTCAATTATGTCCTTTTTTCTTACATTTAAACTATCCCCATATAATAATATAACAGTTGAACTAGGGTTTATTTTTGTCAATTTGATATTACTAATTAATTGGCTAATACTGGCACCGGGTAAACAATTATTAATTACATATTGTTGCGAACACTGATTAAATATCCCACCCAAACCTTGACCAAATTAAAAAAAAAGTGGTAAAACGGCACAACGCTATTGTTGGCGACGCCGTCTGCGAAGCCCCAACGTCCAGCAAATAAGTGTGTTGTGTGTGGACAATGTGGACATTCAGTGCTAAAAGGACTAAAAAGTGCAATAAGTGAAAGACTCTTATTAGAGACATTATATAGTTAAGTGTTACCAAACGACAGGTCCTCATGTAAAGTCATAACTGTGATATAAGAGATATGAATAAACGTAAGTAGAGTGAAATATAAACAGTATTTTTGGTAGACCTGTAGTTACGATTGTATGGGAACTTTATGCGTCCAATTTGTGTTAATTTGAAGGGAATATGATTCTCTAACTAGTTATGACTCTTATTAGAATATAATGTATTGAATGATATGTGTTTTGTGGATTTACCGTAGCGAGGTACCATAAGTAAATAAGAAATAGTTGAACGGTCCTCGTTACGGTAAAGTTTCGTCTTAAGATAGTTTAGTGTTACATTTATATGCTCACCTCTGATTGGTCAACGTAAAACTACGCCATGTGGGCGTAACCGACAGAGGGCGTTAGTTGATAAGGCAAAACTGTATATAAAGAGGGCCATTGTACGCGTTGAGGCAATCGGCACCCATCTTTTGAAGAAACAACAATAAAGAAGCGAAGTGATTCCTCGATCAATAAGTGTTTTAATGAAGATCCCCCAACAGCTATACTAGTAATCAAACCCATAAAATAGTAAAAAAAACGTAATACAAGGTGTTGATTTGCATCCTCGTCAAATTTCAGGAGGTTGTCATAAAAGAGATAAATAATATCAATAGAAGTACGGTAGGGGGCAATAACTAGTAAGAGCTGCTTTTTTTTGTTGTTGAAATTTAACAGTATTTCAGAATGAAACCCTTAATTCAATACAAATAAAACAGTATCACCCGACTACTCACACAGCAACAATGCAGCTGTGTGCGTGCGTGTCGACGTCTTACCTACGATTCGATTCTACGAAATACCGACTAGCGCGCGCGTCGCGCGACCGAGCAATGACCGGTAGCAATAATTTTAATTTACCTAATTTTATTTCGAAAATCACCTACATTATTGTCATAAATTTCGCTTGATGATATTTTAACTCATTTTTGGGCATCATTGGAATACGGAAATCTTACTAATGACAGTAATACTAGTGCGCCAAAGAAAAGTTCACTGACCTGTTATCAGATTATTAATAAAATGTTAGTTTTGCTATAGCCTTCAACCTAAAGTTTTCGTAGTGATTTTGTTTTTATTTGTGGATTAAATTGGTTGATTTGAAATTTTCCTTCCTACTTAAAGGGCTTAGGACCGGCAATAATACCTACATTAGTTGGTGTACCGATCTACTACTAAGTCTAAAAATGTTTTCTACGTTTGATGGAATGGAAAGAGTAAGTACGTGGTATACTTTCGACTATTAGGTATTATTGTCGTAGTTAAAAAAATTAAATCAACTTATTTACACTAATAAAATTGATTAAGCTAACAACGTATTTACAAAATGTACAAATAAATAAATTACCTACTTATGTTACCCGGAGTTATTGTTCAAAGTGGCCACCATCACACTCTTCGCACAATCGAGAACGACGTAGCTGGTTTTCTTTCAGCTTACGTAACACTAACACATTCGTTTTTAAAGAGTCGAAAGCACTAATGATCCTTGCACGTAATTGTGTTACACTTGTCACTTCCTCCTTGTAAACGTCTCCCCACAAATAAAAGTCTAGAGGCGTCAGGTCCGGAGAACGCGGAGGCCAGGCCACAGGTCCTTCGCGACCGATCCAGTGGTCACCAAAACTTTCGGTCAAGTACTCGCGTACTTGCCGACCATAGTGAGGTGGAGCGCCGTCCTGCTGGTAGTAAAGGTTGCGATGGAGTGCCAGGGGAACATCCTCCAACATCTCCTCGACAACGTGACGCAACAGCTCCAGGTATGTGGATGTTGGCGTCTTGGTGTTCCAGCAACCAGCGGCAAAATGGAATCCGCACGGCATTATCACCTGGGTGAATGTCTTGTGCCTTGCGGTAGTGGAATGGGTGTTGCAGCTCACGCTTCAGTAGGCGCCACACTGTAGTGTGTTGCACTCCAAAGCGTTGACCAGCCTCCCGCGTGCTTGCCCGTGGGTCTCGCTGGAAGTATTGCAGGATGTCTTCCTGCAAGGCGACAGGCAGGCCTACGCTGCCGCGAGCTTGAGCATGCCGGGGAACGTCAAACTGCCGATGATCCCGCAGTCTCGGCGTAGCAGCCAGCATGACGCTCTGTGACGGGGGTTCCCGATCGGGAAACATTTCCACGAACATCCGGATGGCTCCACGTAAGCTGTCTCCACTGATGGCATACAGGCGGACCATCTCCACCAACTCGACATTTGAGTAATTGTCCGTCACCTTGCACTTTGTACGTACGTCTCAATGATGTACCGCGAAGCGGAATTCGCGCACGAACGCTTCGGCGACTTCAAACACACTGTTAGTTCCGGGGCGGCGGGGCCGCGGGGGCGAGTCTAGGAGCGGCGCGGGAGAGTACGCACCGTGATTAGGGGATGGCATTGATTACCTACGAATTTATTGAATGATCGTTGCGTATGCGTTGTGTATGTATTATTTGCGTTTGCTTGTGTGTGAAAGCGCGGTTATAGGGCTAGTAACAGACGGGCCGTGTTTAAATACGGCTGGTTCACACTTACGGATTTCCGTAAATAAGAAAAAATAAATTAAAAAATACCTACTCATTTTATTGTTGATTTGGGTCGAGAATCATTAGCATAATTACGTCCTTGAATTTGACTAGGATGCAAATCAACATCTTGTATAAACCCATAAATCAATATTTAACATTTTATATAAAATCTTTGATCCTAGTTTCTGTAAAATGTGAAAAACGTAGATGTGCCAATATATTACTAGGTGAGCGATATATAAAAAAAAACTGAAAAAAAAGCAGGGACAGTAGAACAACGATTGGGAAAAATAGAAGGTGTCTGACATCGACGCATAAATGCTAGAATAACGTTTTTATACAGTTTAAAAAAACGTAAAAATTAAAATAAATAACTTAGGAAAAGCCGACGATAAATTCCACAACTGGGGGGTCCAGAATCATGTATTAGATCTGTGGTATTCGTTTGTGCGTCGATGTCAAAGACACCCTGTATAATTATTTTAAAATATTTTTTTTAAAAAGCAATAAATTCTCAACCCACATTATTAGTCATCATATTAGTTGCAAAAGCATTTTTTTTTACCATAATAAATAGCTACTTAATCCATATCTTAAGCTTTGTCGCAGTTGGATAAAATAATAACTATATTATGTTATCGACCAGTAAACAAAAAAAGCTTGCCTAAAGTATGTCATTACAGTAACCTCAATGTCCTTACCGTAGCCCGCAAATTGACACGGTAAGGACGGTACTGGTAAGGACATTTAGAAGATTTTCTATTATTACGTCACTTAATTACGACTTAATATTGTTTCCAATCACCATGCCGAGATTAAACTTTCCATAGAAATTAACAAAACAAAGTTTTTACTTACCTTAAAAATAAAAGCTTTGATGGTAAGGACGCTTTTTATATATTCGATAAAGAACACTTGCCCACCTCGTAATTCGAGTCACCACTATTCACGACGATTGACAGCACACTGGCGCACGTTGGGCCGATATTTAACCGTAGAAGACATAGGAATAAAAAAATAATTACATAAATGAAATCTACTATTAAATACAATATAATATTGTTCTATGACTTTTACGTTTTACCTATTATTTTTTATGCTATGAATATTTAAACTTTTTTTTGTATGAAGAAAAACATAAATTCATGAATATCTCGCAATTCTCAAGATATCTCCAACAACGGATTGAAGATTTGAATAGTACAAATTATTTGCCTATTTTTGCATCTAATCTGTTAGTGCGATTTTTTGCGATTTTGGAGATATACAGAGTGTTTCTTTTAAGTGGCCCAACAGGTGGAAATCGGAATCCATAGGAGATATCAGAAAACTTTCTTAGAAAACTTTAGTTCTTTTTTGATCTTAACAATTTTGGCATATTAATTCTTTTGGTCAAGAGTGAGTTGTTCATAATAATGAGTGAAATCTACCAATACTATTTTTTATTATTATTTTTTTTTGCTATTCGACTCTGTTTCGTGTAAGGGTCATTTCATTGTATCAGAAGGAAAAAATTGGGACGGTGGAAGTAGGTCAAATTCTGCAAAATATTTTTTCATACAATTTGTAAAATCAATTTCATTCATTTTTATGGACAACTCACATTTGACCAAAAAATTAAGTATGCCAAAATTGTTACCATCGAAAAAGAGCTAAAGTTTCCTAGCAAAGTTTACCGATATCTCTTATGGATTCGGATTTGCCCATGTTGTCCAACTTAAAAGAATCACTCTGTATATTTCTTTATTCTCTATTCCACACCACCCCAGAGGTAGAGAACTAGGCGCGTTTTTTTTTAATCAGTGGTATCCCCAGTAAGCCTAATCCACTACAGCAAACGTTCTTCGTCCTTTGACAAAGGTATCATTTAATATTCAGAAGAGTCAGATTCGGGTTCATTATGCAATGATGAGTCTACAATTAAAAACTAAGTTTTCCTGATCATTATCGTGGATAAATGTCTCAGTCATAATCAATAAAGCTTTTGCCTCTTCTGAGAGGGCTTTGTGTTTTCGGAATAGTTTGTAACGTATTTTTGAAACATGTGGGTCAGAGCTGATTTCAAATTATTCAGAATATCTTCATTCTACAGAACTTTCTCGAATGATGTGCATATCTTCTGAAGTCTTTATTTCGAGCTTCAGCAGCTTCTTCGGATAATTTTCCAATCGGTACTACACCAAAATGTTCAATAATAGCTGCTCCGTGAGCAAGAACTTTATGAACACTTGCAGGCATGTAATACCAATTATACATATCAACGTATAATTTCATGGTGGCTGCGGCATAATCTTTAAACTTAATTGTATCTATATGGTGACCTGAAGAAATTGTCTCTAGTATGATTTTAAATCGTTTTATTGAATCCTGATTGACTCCTGTGATTGAAGCTGCAATTTCAGAGTTTTCAAAAAATCTCCTAGCAGTATTTCCATCATTAGTCGTACCGTGACCCTGTTTCACAACATCAATTAAAAGTCCTGTTTGAGATTTAAACCTGAATATTTTTCTTTCTGCTCTGCATAATAACCTTACTGTCACCCTTTACAGACCATGTTTTCAAATCTAACCTATATGCTATGTGGAGAATACATTCCATGAATCGTATCCAGATGTGTAACGACGATAGACCATATTTATATAAGTCGGCATCGAAATTTTTTGTCGATATCAAGGACAAGTCATTCATCTCCTTTGGAGTAGCTTTACATATGTCACATTTTTGGGATGATGTTTCGCAAAGAACAGCTGTTACTTTGCCATCTATCATGGTTTGTATTAAACTGTGTGAGATCTTTATTTCTCCAATCACTGTCTCTACCAAATTATCAATCTCTGCCTTGATTGCATTATTCTCTTGTAATATGCTAAATTGGTTCTCTTTTACAAATTTGAAAAAGAGCGGACGACACCAATATGCAGAGTTAGGGGAATCATTTTCCCAAACAAGTTGATCACTAGAAACTAGTTTGATAGGTAGCAGACTACCCATAAAAATACTAGAGTCATCATAATCACCTTCCTCTGTGCTATCTATAGGCATTTTTTGCTTATAGTTGGCTTGATTCGAAGCTCCGTCAAAACCCCATTTACTAATCAGTGTCATTTCCCTGTACGCCTCATCAATTTTGGTTGACTTAAGTAATCTTTTTACAGTAATATCCAAAAGAGCCTGCAATTCTATTTAGCTGTTGCATCTGTTACTGTAATAGTAGGTTTAGGCGGATAGCATTTAAGTTTTTCATTTTGTAGTGAGTAGTAGGAGGGAAATATGTTAACACTAGTTACTTGTTGGGTACTTTTCCGTAGCGTATTGTATTGCCACTTCGTCAATTTAAGTGACAAAAACAAGCCCAAAGCTGTATCAGGTGCAAATTCAGATTTCTTTTTCTTAACAAAAAGACAATCTTTTACTTTCTGCACATCTTGTGGATTCTTAAGCAAGTGCTCTAATTTTTCAGCAATGCCTTGATTTCCATCTGCTTTTAACTTTGAAACATGTACATGTGATAATTCGTCTGAAGATATAGTTGTAACAATATGTTCTATTCGTCTCTTTTTTTGCTTTGAACCTAATTCAGTAAAAGGTTTTCTAGGACTTACCTCGGTCGATGTGCTAACAGATGCTTTCACTGAAGATGGAGTAGCAAACTGTGTAGATGTACTGGGAACTGATTCGTCGTGATTATCCACAAAAGCCCTCATAAAATCTGGCCAAACTATTTCCGACTCCAACCACTCACTGTATTTGCTTTTAAATACTTGCTCCTTACGATGAGCCTTTTCTTTTTATGATTATAAGAATACTTTGCACAAAACTCCTTTAGTTTTTTATCATTATCACCGTTTAAATCAGATAGTTTTGACTTAATGGTATCATATAAAAAGTTATTATCTTTAATACTGCCACCAGCTAGGGTAAGCTCATCAGTAACTTAAGCACATCGCCCCGTTCATGTCAGTATTATGACAAAATGTGTCCAGAAATTAATATTCTTATATTACCTTTGGTTAAAGCGTGTATCCGTTTATCATTATTAATGTGTAAAAAATCAAATAAAACTGAACTATGTAAAAATATTTTAATGGACTGAAAATGTAGTTATTTTTAGTAGTAATTAGCCATAAAATTAAGAAAGTAGCCGCCATAACACTAATAATTGGCCATGTAAAAATAATCATCAAAAACAATTAAAATATAGAATAAAGTACCTATATATTATATATATATTTTTTTTTTATTTTTTTTATTTATTAATATATTTTACTTTTAAATCTTTTTAAATATTTATTTATTTGTTTCTGTAAATGCCCGTGACATCACAGCGGGCCCTATCAGAATACCAGCGCTGCGACATTTAGTTTTTTAAGTGTCGCAGTATCATGCTGAGACAGGAGCCTTTTGGCCTCGTACAGGACTTTGTTTTATTTCATGTTTTTGTTACTGTTTTTTATAACTTGTTTTTATTTTTTACTGTGTTTAGTTTTTAGTTTATTGATAGTTTGTGATCCTCCTGTACGAGTCGCAATAAATACTTTTTCTTTCTTTCTATATTAGAAATACAAAAAATGTGTAAAAACTTAATAAGGCAAATTCTAACAATATTGTACTTAATTCGTTAAAAAAAATCAACATCTTAGCTTATAAGAGATCAGTATTATACTTAACACAGTTTGTTTGTAAACTCTATAGGAACGAGGAACTTAAAATATTGATAAATTATCTACATCATCATCATCATCAGATGTAGTGTTACTCTCTTTGTAACAATTATGGCACAAAAACGTATCACATTCATCCTCAGGAATATGAATTCTGTGGGTTAATGGAATACAACTCTGATGAAATTGTTTTTTACAGAGACTGCACGAAATCACCCTTCTTGTGATTGGATTTAGACAATAGTCGCAACAAGTTGCACATTGTTTTTTCTTATTTCCTAACATTTTTTTAGACTCATCTTGAATATTCCTCGTTTTGGTTTTAGCAATCGTCTTATTCGTTGTATTCTTTGGTTTCTTATTTGGGACATTATTCTCTTTTTGATTCTTTTTTTGTTCTCGTAATCTCTTTCTTTCCTCTTTTGCAGCATCTTCTTCTTGCTTTTTTAATTGCTTTGCTCTTATCTTTTGAACATATGGGTCAGATGTCAACGCAAATGGATATCTGTCTGTTTGGCGCTTTCCTTGTCGTTTGGGTAAATCAGGCAACTTTTGTTTCAGATATTCTGAGAAAGGTACATTTGATATGACAGTAATACTTTTATTCGGATCTATCTGTTTCGAAGTGCTAGGTTGTGGTTCTTTTATTGTGTTTGGTATTTGCATCTCTATCTGTTTTGAAGTGCTAGGTTGCGGTTCTTTTGTAGTGTTTGGTATTTGCATCTCTATTTGTTTTGATTTGCTAGGATGTGGACTGCTAGTGTCGGTAAAACTATCTGGTTCGTGAATCTCCATTTGGATTGGTGTCGAAGTTATAGGTATTGGAATATTGAAATCTGCCAAATTTATTAGTATTTTCTGATGACTGCACTCATTATTTTCTTTTACTTCTTTGTTCTGTATCTCATATTTATTATCTTCGTTGTTTACTGTTAATTCACCAGTGTATTCATTTAGAATCATTCTGCATTCTTCACTTTGTTCCTTCAAATCTATACGTTCGGTTAACAAGTCACTTTCATCCATTTGTAGATTTTGATTCCAATCCTGTGTATTCATTAAGTCATTACTAGTATGTACTTCGGAATCACCTTTAAATTTCTGCCAAAGTTTATAAATTGCTGTAAAGTTGTCATCAAATTCTACTGGCGTTAATGGCGTGACTGTCTGACATTTGAGAATTATTGAATCACCTACAATCCCACAAAAATCGGAGTAAGTCAGTACACATGCAGTATCTGTTGTGTTCATAATTGCTGCAGGTGTATCATTTTCAGGTGGTTTAGTTGGTATACACTTGCTGTAATCTACATTGTCGGCGTCAAATGGATACAGGCCAGATACCCTAAATCCATTTATCAAAGTTTCTTTTTTTGCGCATGAATCTACAACTTTTTTTAGTAAAGGAGCAAAAGATTCTTTAGTAAGGCTTTCTTCGTAATTACATGCAGCGTACCAATCCCGCAACATCTTTTTCCATCCAGCTTTTATCGGACGAAAAGCTGCAACATCTGCTGGTTGTAATATGCGCGTTGAATTCGGGTAGAGTGCAATTAAATGGATTTGTAAGGTTCGACAGAGTTCAGATACTTCTAATGTTATATGCGTTTTGTGGCCATCGACAAATAAAATTACTGGAAGAGGAATATTATTTCCCGTTAGTTCTTGGTGGAAGCAGTTAGCTATATAGTCATAAAAGACCGCAGCCGTCATCCAGCCCGAGTCGCTGCGGCCAATTCCCCAGCCAGATGGCACACTGGACGTGACTCGGTCGGGTATTCTTTTGTAAGGATAGATGATCATGGGATTGCACACTTGACCGGCAGCAGAAAATGTTAACAGCACTGTTATGTTTTCCTTAGCTGATGATTTTTCAATTTCGTAAACATTTCTGCATCCTTTTTCTGCTAAAACTTTGCCAGTTTTTGGACAAATATTAAATCCAGTTTCATCAGCATTAAACACTCGTGCAGGGTCTTCAATAACAGAGGTTTAACCTTCATCGTCAATGTATTGTTTTATTTCTTGGAACCATTTCCTAATGTCCGATTCCGAAACACAGGCACTTGCGTTACTAACTCCCTCTGATGTCCGAATCGAGATGATGGGATGACGTTTCAAGAATGCCTTGAACCATACATCTCCAGGTTTGTCATTCCGGAATGGATTAGGTCTAGGATTTTTCTTCAAAAATTCTTGGACACAAACCTGTATATCCTCTTTTTTTCTGGGAAATCCTCGTTTAGCTTGTTGTCTAATGAAATTACACAACTCATTTTCTTCAGCTTCGGTAAGCACTGGATCAGGCCCAGACTTAAATTTTGTGTTAGGATTTCGTATTTTGAATTGGTTTTTTTCGTACTTCTGGGCACGCCAAATTTTTTAGCTGCTTGACGAATCGATCCTTCATCGTTTTCAATAAACTTAATAGCCTTTTCTATTGCCTCTTTGGAGTATTGGCGTTTTTTTAACGACATTTTGGAATGATCTGTGCAATAAAAAATATTCCGTCAGTAACTGGCCATACAATTTTAATACAATTGGCCACCCATGCCAGTTACTGATAAATATGTATATTTTTATTTGACATTTTTTAAAGGGATAGTAAACCTTATGTTACTTAATACGTTTATTTTTTTATAAAATTTGAATATTAGGTTATAACCCAGTAACTGGCATGGGTGGCCAATAATTGAAAACATGCAAAAATGTCTATCAATTACAAGCCACCCGCCTAATCTTGGTTTGCAATAGATGCTGACAGAATAGAACTTATAAAAAGGATTACTTGCCGTCTGTACAACACACCAAACACAATCGACTCACATTTACTACACAAAATACCACAAAATTCACTTTTTACATCAAGCGTTACATTAAGACTTTTGTAACGATTTACCGTTCATGTCAAAACATGCACGCCAACTGTCAAAAAATGGTCGATATTTTTGGCGCCAGTGTCCATAGTGAAAAAAAAGTAACTATACTGAAAGCTGATAGAGTAGGTAATACCGAAAATAAATAATAGATGGCGTACTGTGAGGATAACTCTATAACTTATGCAGTTGAAGTGCGTAGTGGCCAATTATTGAAAGCGGTCAGTTATTCCTTGGTTTACCCTACTTTCAATATCACAAATAAATCCAGGTTAGTTATTAAATCAGGAAACATTTTTACAAAATCTACGTAAATCGCAACTACACAAAAATTAAATAAGGGGTTGTCCGTATGTAATGGTGAGTAACAACAAACTGAGGTCATCATTTGACGTTTCCTACCGAGAGGGTAGGGAAATTTTCCAAGTACCTGCAAATTGAATCATGCCCTCTGATTGGCGCACGTCACTAATGACTCACTAATGACGGCGCATGAACTGATGAGAAAACCGGTTTGGACACAAACAAATTACGTCACGGAGGTGGTGTGGAATATCATTGTATATACTCACAACAAAGTTTTATTTAACTATACTTTACATAGTAGGTACAATTCTAATACTAAATATAGTAAAAAATCATACAATATTGAAAGAGGTATAACTTTGAAAGTAATGGGTTAATGAAAAAAGTCTCAGGACATAAAAGTATTGTATTAGTATGTAGATTTCAAAAAATTACAAACGAATCCTTAAGTCCGTACTTTTTGATTTCGTTCCACTGTGTGACGGCGCGCGCGTCGCGACACGTCATCCAAGATGGCGTTCAGAATATACAAACAAACATTTTATAGTGAATTTGGTAAGGACCGACTTTCGATATCCCTTTATATTACAAGCAAAAGAACATATGTGTAAATAATATAATAATGTTATTTTTATATCCGGATATTGGCAAGGGTTATAGGAATCTAGAAATATAATAAAATTATTATTTAAAGTGTGGGTGGTGGTAGGTGGGGTGGGGGTGGGGTGGGGGTAGGTGTAGTGGTGTGGTGGTAGTAGTAGGTTCATTAATAAGATAGTATTTAAGATTTTTAAATTTTTAAACCGCTTAAATAGTCCGAATATTAGCTGCTAGGTAGTAGTTACCAGTTATTTTGCCATTGGCGGAAATACCCTATAACCCTTACATTTTAGATGAAAACTAAAATAAGTTATTGTGTTTATTTAAACCGTAGAGGGAGTATAGTAATAGAGTGGTCAACAGCGTATACTGATGAGATAGCAATAACGCATAACAAGTGTTGCAAGCTCCTACTAAAATTCTCCCACAAGAAACCGGTAAAATCAATTTTCTTCATATTATTGTATGTACGCGAAAATTGATGAAAGCTTTTGTGAAATCAATATCGTAATGTTAAAAAATATATAAAATACTTACAACAGAAATACAATTCTTTAGTGTGTTTTTGGTTTGTAAATTAAGTTGTGTCTATGTCTAAATAAAACAGATTTTATAATAATAAGATGTTTATTGTTCCTTATTATTACGTATTTTACAATATAACCACGTAAGTATCTTAAAACTTAACCATCTATATTTTGAAATCTACAGAATCGATGCCAGATAAGATACTTAATCCAACAAAAAATTAATGATTGCAATCAAATTTCTAGTTTCAAGAAATGCGCGGACATATCTACAAACAGACGGTACATACAAACACGTGTTTAGAAGCCTACATAGACTGATATACCTATACGTACCTATATTAAGCAATTCCAACAATATTAGTTACCATACGTATCGAATTTATAAACCTCCTTTTTCGAAGTAGTACTTATATTAAAAAACCTAATCACTGGCCTTTAAACAAAATCAATTTATTATAAAAATTTCTTACTTTTTCATCATTAGTAGAAATTTTTTTTGTCACGTAATGCATTCTAACTTTTAAATATTTCAAACAAATTGATTTGATTAAAAGTGGATAATGACAATCTAAAAACGCCTGATTTTTAAAATGGTCAGTAATTTGAGAAAAAAAATCTACTGTTAAGCATTTCTTAAGGCACTCTTGTGAAAGAATGTGAAAATTGTTCTTTTTACTTATTTGTTTGTTTTGGCGGAACATTTTTTCGCTTATTTCACTAATAGCTACGACATCTTTACTGGGGTAGTGTAAACCTCCCTTGTCTTTTTTAAATTGTAAACTATTATATTTTTCCGTTATTAAGGCAGAGACACATTTAGAACATTTCAATTCTTTTTCAAGTTTATTGACAACAAACCCTGCAATATATATAACAACCTGTTGAGAGAATTCGGTTAGTTTGCTTGGATCTGTTATGTAATCATGGTCTTCCATAGTACATATAATATCTTCTCCACAGCCAAAGTTATCATTTTCAGAATTGTTTGAATCGATCAGTATAATTCTATCTGTGGTTTTATTGATTGCTACTTCCGGTTTAGTGTAGGTGAGAATATTGATTTCCTGTAATGGAATACAATTTCCAGTCGTTATATGTTTTAGCTCCCCATGTACGAGCATCCGTTTAAAAGCGGATTTAAACTGTTTCGCACTCGGGTTATTATTAAAACCACCCTTAGCCCTTGGCACTAAAAAAATATTCCAGGTGGTCCTGGCTAAATTTGTAAGTACAGATAAAACGAAGGGAATCACTCCTAGTGTGGGTCTCATATAAGTAACAAATACTCTTTATGCAAATCAAAAACCCCCAAAAACCAGTTTTTCTATTGGTGTTCAATAAAGGCCTACCACTTAACTTCAGGTGTGTCAAGTACTCAAACATGTCTTCTAGAATTTTTTTGTGCCGTTGATAATTTCCCTTGTATAAAGGTTTTTTGAAAGCATATGCATTCATATTTCTCGAATTCAATAAATCAAATAAATCATTTATTTTTCTAATGAACTCTACTGTTGCTGCTGAATTTTGAAACCCGTCGACATGAAGTTCATTAGCACAAAATTCAATAGCGTCGGCAACTGAATTGCTAAAAGTCTGGGCTGCCAATTTCACCTTCATAATTTGTTTGGTGAAATTTTCATGAGCTCTGGTCAACTTGTTGCCCAAGTGCAACCCCTCATTTTCCTGTAACTCCACCAAAAGTTTTATATACTCCCAGGAAATCGTGCGACCTTTTCCATCAGTTATTGGCCCCTTTTGAGCTAGCGTGTTTCTTACTAGCTTCAACATGTGTGAAGGGTCCGGAAAAATCATCACTTTTTTGTCTCCGATGCAAAAGGAGGGATCGACTTCTGCATCATGTAACTTGCACCCTAATATTTTTGCCATCGTAAAATTAGTGGGGCATCCATCGAAAGTAACCGATATAATATCAACTCCACATTCATCATATACCATTTCGATGCACGTCTTCACTAAATTTGCTTTTTGGTCTGCAGAAATACCATTTATTAGGAAGTAGCCTAATGGTATTTTCCACGAACCATTCACACATGTTAACATGAAAACTAGCGCTTCTTTGGCCAATGGGCCACTGTTTATGTTGTTACCACAATCAACGAATCCTACACAATCTTTGCCATCAAAATGTACAAACTTCCGAATGGTCATTTCATCAAAACCCAAGGCGCAAAGTAATTTACGCGAAGGATTTTTTTTACTGTTAGCTTTATTAAGCAGTCTGACAGCTTCAAAAGACTCCTTGCTAAACCCTGGATTACCATCTACGCACTGATACCACCGTGATAGCGTACGTGGGTGGGGAAGACATGTATTAAAATGTTTTCTGGCATAATCGTAGGCCCTAGGGCTAATAAAGTGCAGAGTTAAGGCAAATTTTCTTAAGTCCGCCGAATATTTTCTTTCTACGGTCTCTTTACAAATAAACCTTTTTAAAAAATCCTTATTTGCAGAGTCAATAGAAGACAAGACATCAGCAGATTCTTCGTTTATCATCGAACGGGATTTTAATTGTTCTATAATACTTGAAAGTTCTGCTGTCTTCTTTTTCAACCTCCAGACTCTCGACCTCAATACAGCCATTTTCTTTTTTCTTTTGTCAGCTAAGAGTGTTTTCTTGTTTAAAGTTCTTCTTAACTTTTGTTTTCGAGGCGTTTCTACCATTTCAATTGTAGGGAGCGCGCAAGATATGTTGCTTTCGACCTGCAAAACAAAATCAACATTTTAAATAAATTTTAATAAATAAAAAATAATTTTCTTATCAGAAAAACAGGTGATCAGCCTGCAATGTCCTAACCAAACTAGAAACAACAACACTCAACGCTCTAACCACTAGACTACAGAGGCTGTTGAAATAAACCTATTACTTAAATTATTAACTATGACTAGGTGCAGACTGATTTCTTATTTTTTACTTACGGAAGAAATTTCAATTTCCATAGCCATTTCTACTGGTCCACTTAAATTATGTTCACTTGATTGTTCTCCAAAATTTGCACTGTTATCCTAAAACAAATATAATGTATGTATAAAGCAAATGCTTATATTATTATTTATATACTTACCATTTTAGATTATGCAGGTGTAGAAAATAAACTTACCATAGATAGAGATTCTTGAAATTCAGGTAATTCACCAGTACCACCTGAAATTCCAGGTGGTTTACTAGTACTTGGTTGCTCAATTGTGACGGAATTGTCCTCTCTTTCCTGAGAATAATAATAAAATCAGATTGAAGTGGGTAGGTAGGTATCTCATTTACAATTTTTTTTTGTTGCACACCTTTGATTAAACTTCATTTTTTATACTCGTCTAGATGGAATTTCCATATAGATGTAGAAAGTAGACACTTACCATAAGTCGAGATTCTTGATATTCGGGTGGTTTACTAGTACTAGGTTGCTCAATTGTAACGGAATTGTCCTGTTTTTCCTGAGAATAAAAATAAAATCAGCTTTAAGTAGGTAACGTGTAAGTAGGTGACTCACACACGTGAATGCTTGTGTGTGAATGAAAGAAAGATAGTGCCGCTTGAGCGCGGCACCGCTGTTAATTTGCGCGACTTATAGCTAATAAGTAGACTTGATATAACAATCTAAATAAAAATAATAAATAAAGTGTGTGCAATGTGTATAACTTACGGGAATAATAAAGAGTGTTGGTACCGAATTCGGATTTAGAAAAGTCATATTTTTTGTCTTGCGAAAACAACGTGATTCAAAATGTTTGGAACATATCCGATCATTCTTATCAGGATGCCAGTTTTTTCTTCCAGTTGCTTGAATCCACGAAACCTGAATACTTGTTTCTTTTGGAAAGCTAAAAATAAATAACAATAAGAGCTATTATTTTTGTATAACGAATTTGGACATAATAGGGTAAAATTTTACAGAGCCTGGTATCCCTGACAAGATTATAACCCCAACATGATGATAACATTAAACAATATGGCAGTGTACTACAAAATCAGTGCTACCTATTTTGGTCGGATAATACGTAAAATTATAAACAAGAAATGCGCTTATTTTTTACTTCGAGTTTAATAATTATTGTGCAGAGATGTTAAAAACAAAGTAACTAACCAATTGCTGAGTAAATATACATTAAAAAGCTTAAATAGGCTTACTTACCGATGATAGGTTATGTTTGGAATTTTTCGTTCTGGGCGGTTTTTACAGCCTATTACACAACACCGTCCCATATTTTCGCATATGATCTAACAAAACAAAACACTTTGAACTATTTTTGACAACTTTAAACGTCACAAACACTAAATATTTAACAAAACACCGATTGTCAACATTCATTTGTTTGGAATCAATGCAATGGGTCCAAACAAAAGAATCGCATACGCAGAACGAGATAAAAAACAATACGTTTGTCTCGCTTGATCTTACGTAGGTTGAAATTTGTGCGTCCCTCTCACATAATTATTATTATTTTAGTGTTCCGTCTATACCTCTATTCTCTGTCTACGATTTAAACAGACTCACAGATCTCCGGTTTGGTTCGGAATTCATTGATTATTTCATCTAGAAACACTCTTGACAGTTTGTTAGGTATAAGGTAAACGATTGTAGATCATAAAATGGTTTATTGAGTACTACTAATCTTATTGCAAGTTCCAAGGGCCGGGCGTGCGTGTCGTGACATCTTCAGACCATAGACGAGTGCCTTTCACCCTAGCACTCATAGACAACCCCGGCTGGTAGTGTTGCTATATGTAAAACAGTTTAGCAAAAATGTAGTACATACTAATTCCATACAATATTTCTACATATTCCGACACGCGCATGTCATGCATGTATTGCTGGACGAAAAATAAAACGAATTGTCAATCAATGTACAGCACGTAGTTTGCATGTCATTCGCATCAATCAATACAATGGGGAAGAAAACTGCTTTTTTATCCCGTCAGATAGCGTTTCGGCAACTGAGCCTAGTGAGCTGTCAAACCCAATACAAAAAACGTAAACAAAGATAGTTTTTTTTGATAATATTGCTTGAAATGACTCAATGTTCTGCATTTGGTTGCAAAAACAAAGGCATTCATGTATTTCCTAAGGATTCTAAGCGTCGAAAATTGTGGGAACGAGCCCTTAGAAGAAAAAATTGGAAAGCGACTAATACGTCAAGATTATGTTCTAGTCATTTTAAATCTGATGATTACTATGGAATAAGTGCATATACTGGTAAGTAATTTCACACTGAAACTCTGACATTACATTAATTAAGTACCCAGGTAAACAATTGAAAATATAACTGTGTTTTATGTTGTTTATAGGGAATGAACCTCTAGCCAAGTTTTTGAAGCGTACTGCTGTACCAAGTGTATTTTCTTTTTCGAAAACTGAAACTCCACTAGCCAAAGAACGACAAGCTCGCATTGAAAATAGAAATCGGAGAAAACTCTTCACGTCCACTGAAACGCCAAGTACGTCCACCGAAACGCCATGTACGTCCAGTCATATAGAAAATGTCGAAGATACTATTGAAGTGAGCACCATTGAGGGAATTCATCAGTTTCCTCAAAATATATTAATCCTTCTAATGAACAAGGGACTCAAGTGATCATTGAACATGTATATGGGTGCATAAAAAGATTTGTGAATGATGATGAAGCTTTCTACACAGGGTTTGAGTCTTACAGAAAATTTTATTTCGTTTACTCAACTTTAAGTCCTATGGCTAGCAATATTCAGTATTAAGCAACTTATTGCAGAAGTGTGAACCTGGTGACAGTATACTAGCAGATAGAGGGTTTAATATTCAAGATTTATTTGCTGGAAAAGATATTACTGTTAACATACCTACTTTTTTAAAAGGAAAATCACAAATTCCTGGTCTAACTGTGTTACATGATCGTAAGTTAGCCAGTAAGAGGGTCCATATAGAACGTATAATAGGTCTAATAAAAACTTATACAATTTTGAAAAATGATTTACATCATAACTATATACCTTTAGCTTCTAAGATATTTTTTGTGTGTTTTATGTGTTGTAATTTTAGAGAAACTATTATGAAAAATAAAACCTTTTTTATTTTTTAAACTTGTTTTAATTTATTATAATTTCTACACATAACTTTTTCTAAAATACCTTTTTTGAAATGATTTTCATAATATGTACTTAGTTTAGTTACCATGTCCAAAATAAATGGTTCTTCTCTATATACATACACTACTTTCAAACTGATGAAAGTGTATATTATTAAATTACAGTATTTTTTATTTGCACAACACAGTTGGCCTTGTATTTGATAATAATATGGGTGATTTTTCAAGAAATATTGTCCATCCCTGACTTCAAGGTATGGTACTGTAATGGGACTGATATCACAATATCGGGAAACATAAGGACACTTTACTTCGATTACTGTTTCTTCACCAAGAAGTCCATCGGGTGAAGCTCCCAAAAATGGATGAGTCTCCGATATAAATAATCCACGGCTATGGGCTCTTGTACTTTCCCATGAGTAGTAGCCTTGCTCACAAAAGGTTTTGGATTTAACAACTTTTCAGTCAAATGTTATTTATTTATTTATTTAAAACTCTTAAACTATCATTACAGGTTTGGAAACCTAATGCGATAGCTAAGCTAATATTAACTATTTTAAATAACACTATTACTAAAAATAACTACACAATAACTTATAACTAAAACAATACAAACTAATAATTTTCACAGAAAAATAACTTAAGTATGCTTTACATTAAAAAAAAAACATGAAACAATAAAGAAACTGTAATGTCGGTATCTGTGCATAATGTGTTATCTGTGGCAAACTACCACTTGTCTGTAATTTCCTTGTCTGTGGCCAGTCGGCAATTATACTTGTATCGAGAACACGTCGTTTAATTTCTCTCTCAACCTAGCAAACAGTTCAGTGGCGACGAGGATTAAAAACATAGGCATCCAGCTTGCGACAATTGAAAACAAGCACAGTAATGGCGATCGGTAAAATAGCAGAATTCGACGTGCATAAAGACGATTGGCAATTATATATTGAACGTATAGAGCAGTATTTCGTAGTGAACGACGTGAAAAGTGAGCTATTTGTACCGACGCTAATAACGCTTATGGGCGCGGAAAGCTATGAACTTTTAGGGAGTTTGTGCACACCAGAAAAACCAAAGTCTAAAACGTTTACACAAATAGTGGAGATCATAGGAAAACATCTGCAACCTAAGCCGAGTGAGCTGGCTGAGAGGTACAAGTTTAGAAAAAGGACTCAACCAGGTAGCGAATCGATAGCTGAGTACATCGCGGTCCTCAAGAAAATGTCCAAAACGTGCGAGTTTGGAGCGTGGCTTGAGGAAAGTCTACGGGACCAATTGGTATGTGGTATCAACTGTGAGACGATCCGCCAACGGTTATTCGCTGAACTGAACCAAAGCTAGATTTTCCAAGAGCGTATAGCTTAGCGATTAGCTTGGAATCAGCGGAAAAAGATGCAGCGGCCGTAGTTCAAGGTCAGAAAAAGGCAAACGGGGAGGCGACAGCGACCGATTGTCTAGCAATAGAAGGTACAAGATGGCAAAGGACGGACACCGCGAGAGGAGCAGGCGAGAAGACATCCACGCGGTACGCAAAGGGTAAGGCCCGGGAAGCCGGACCGCGTGGCGGAACACATGAAACGTCCGCGTGTCGATTCAACCGTTATGTATGCCGAGTGTGTAACAAGACAGGTCATCTTCGGCGTGTTTGTCCGAACATTATATCGAACCAAGATTACATAGGATGTGAAAGTGATCACAGCGAAGAGGTAATTGACATTAATTTAAATGTTTTAACATTAAGTCAGTGCAAACCGTTTATGATGTCATTGCAGGTACATAATAAAGTTTTAAATATGGAATGCGACACAGGTAGTGCGGTGTCGTGCATTAGTTATAAAATGTACCAGCAAATATTTAGTGATTTAACTATTAACAAATGTAACATTGTCTTAAGATATTATACGGGCGAGTCAGTGTATCCTGTGGGGGTAATAACACCGTCAGTTAAGTATAACAATAAAATCAAACAGCTTGATTTATACATCATAAGAATGGGTAAAATGGCCCTACTCGGTAGGCAATGGATGTTAGAATTAGGCATTCAGTTGCCGACGGTTAAGTTAACATCAGTAAACAAAATATCTGAAGAGGAGTTTAAATTAGAGAAATTCAGTTCCAGATATTATAATGTGTTCGCGGATGGACTGGGCGGTTTCACCGGCCCGCCGGTGAGCATTCACTTGCGGGAGGGAGCGCAGCCAGTATTCATGCGCGCGCGCCCGCTGGCGTATGCGCTGCGCGAGTCGGTGGAGCGTGTTCTGCAGCAGCACGTGCGGGACGGCATACTCACACCTGTCGAGCGTTCCGATTGGGCAACGCCGATCGTACCAGTGATGAAAAAGGACGGTAACATTAGAATTTGTGCAGACTATAAATTGACACTAAATAAAGTAGTAGAGGTTGACCGTTATCCACTACCACGTGTAGAAGACTTACTGGTGCGCTTACACGGTGGCCAAAGATTCAGTAAAATTGATCTGTCCCAGGCCTATGCACAATTTTTCTTGGATGAATCTAAGAAGTATACGGTTATTAATACCCATAAGGGCTTATTTATGTACAATCGTCTTGTGTATGGACTGTCATCAAGTCCGGGAATTTTTCAGCGACGCCTGGGGGAATTGTTTGCGGATTTACCCCGTGTAGGGGTATTCTTAGATGACGTCATAATGACAGGGTTATCGGCTAGGGAACATTTGGACAATTTACATAAGGTCTTCCAACGTTTGGAAAAGTATGGTTTAAGAGTTAAAAAAGAAAAGTGTGAACTTTTTGCGAAGTCGATTAGCTATCTAGGGTATGTAATTAGTGAAGAGGGCGTACATACGTGCCCGAACAAGGTAAAGGCTATTGTCGATACACCGGCACCCGGGAACGTAACAGAACTTCGCTCGTTTATAGGCATGATTATGTATTACTCAAAGTTCATTCACAATTTAAGTACAGTGCTAGCACCTTTATACGAGTTGCTGAAGTCGGGGTCGAAATATAACTGGAATGATAATTGTCAAGGAGCATTCAGAAAAGTAAAGAGTATGCTAACGAGTAGTGAAGTCCTAATGCACTACTCTCCCGAGTTACCGCTGATACTGACGACGGACGCCAGCAGTGTAGGTGTGGGCGCGGTGCTGTCACAGCTAACGGCAGCCGGCGAACGGCCTGTCGCATATGCCTCGCGCTCGCTCATACCTGCTGAGCGTAACTACGCGCAGATTGATAGAGAGGCCCTAGCAATAATATATGCAATACGCAAATACCATCAGTACTTGTACGGAAGGAAATTCACCATTAGAACCGATCATAAACCCTTGACATATATATTCGGTAACAAGGCAGGTATTCCGGTAATGTCGGCGTCTCGATTGCAGCGCTGGGCCGTTCTATTATCCGGGTACCATTATGATATTGAGTATGTTTCTTCTAAAAATAATTGCGCCGACGCTTTATCGCGATTGCCGTCCAGAGCTACTAACAAGCGACATCCAAAAGAGATAACGTACGTAAATTTTGTGGAAAACTTTTTACCAATAACTAACTCGGAGGTCAGTAAGGCTACGGCTAGGGATGTACTACTCACTAAAATTAAGATTTACGTAGAATCAGGCTGGCCGCATTTTTGTAGTGAAGAGGAGCTCAAACCATTTTTCAATAAACGAAATGAGATATACATTGAAGGCGGCTGTATTATGTGGGGTTACCGAATGATTATACCCGAATCTTTGAGGCAGATGGTATTGAAACAATTACATTGTAGCCACATGGGCATAGTTAAAACAAAGAGCTGGGCTAGGAGTTATGTGTGGTGGCCGCGTATCGACGACGATGTGGAGGCGCTGTGTCGTGACTGCGAGACGTGCGCGCTCGAGGTAGATGCGCCGCCACGTGCAACACCACAGCAGTGGCCGTATGCACCCCAGCCGTGGACACGTTTACATATTGATTTTTTGGGACCGTTTAAGGGTAAAACATTCCTAATATTGGTAGATTCGACATCAAAGTGGATCGAGGCCTTTGAAACGAAACAAACGAACGCGACAGTTATTATAAAAATTCTGCGAACTACTTTTGCGCGATTCGGGCTGCCGATGGAACTTGTTTCAGATCAGGGTCCACCGTTCACAAGTAGGGAATATTCAGAATTTTTAAAAAACGTAATGTATAATTATTTACCGGTTAAGTTTTGTTATTATTAAGATCCTTATGTATATCCGTTAGTGGACCTAGCTTAATTTAGTGGTGGAGGTGTAATGTCGGTATCTGTGCATAATGTGTTATCTGTGGCAAACTACCACTTGTCTGTAATTTCCTTGTCTGTGGCCAGTCGGCAATTATACTTGTATCGAGAATACGTCGCACATAGGAGTATTGCCCTGTAAAATCCGGTAAAAATTATTTAATGGCTTATTTAATAATAAAACATTATAATACGATTAAATATAATCTTTAGTGATAATAAAAACTACATTTGTAGTAAAAAACACGTTTTATTAACTTAAGTTCTAAAAATTATCTTAATTGTTCTCTTCCTCTTCATCGTCTTCATCTAAGCTTTCGCAGCTGACGTTGTCTTCTGTTGACGTTGATGGTAAAGATGGCGGCGCAATTGCGACCATCAGATCAAGCGCCTCTTTGGAAAAACTTTTTCTCTTTAATTGCGGTTTTGGCCGAATTGAGCTTAAATAAGGATCGGAACTTAATAGCAATCTATTAATAATGTCCCTGTTGCAGTCTTCTCTAGAAAATTTTCTAGAAAAGTCTAGCCTGTACTGCCTAAAGTTTTTATTTCGGGCCTCAGCCGCCTCCTCCGACAATTGACCAATAGGAACGATAGCTTGGCTTATGACTTGAGCTCCATGCATTAAAACTTTGTGAATTGTAGGTGACATAGGATACCATTCATACAAATCAGTATACAACTTTGTTGTTGCCTGGGCGTAAGAAGCAAACTTTTCAACATTAACACTGATTCCGCTGGCAATTACTTCTAGGATTACTCTCAATCGCTTGATGAGGTCTAAATTAATTCCAGTAATGTGAGATGAAGTTTCTGGGTCTGCAAAAAACCTTCGTGATGTATTTCCATCATTGGTGTTGCCAAATCCTGCTTTAGGCACGTCTACGAGCAGTCCCATTTGTTCTCTAAAATCTTTTTGTATTTGCTCTTTCGTTTCCTTAACAGTTTTTTTTTCTGTTGGTGTACGTGCCTGCCACTTTTTTAATAGGAGTTTATAGGCGAGGTGGAGCAGGGACTCAAAAAACCTTATTCTGGCGTGAAGCACAGATAGTCCAAACTGCAAAGCTTCGACATTTACGTCCTGTATATGTACTTCTTTTAACTTGTTAAAATTTCTTGAAGTCTGTCCACAAATATAACATCGCAATGTTGATGCAGTGTCAGTAGCAGCATTGCATACTTTGCCATCAATCATTGTGAACAGCATTGTATGTTTTATTTTCAATTCCACCAGGAACTGTAATTTCAGTTTTTGATAAATTATTTAATTGGCCATTAACATAACTTATCTCCTGTTTGGTAATATCTTTTGATTCACTGATAAATCTGATCCGTATTGGTCTACAGAATCTAACTGAAGATGGCATTGGGTTTTGCCAAATTATTTTAATTTCACCATTTATATTGACAATCAGTCGCAAAGGAACTAGGGAACTTTGAAATAAATTAGCGTCACTATCTGAGCTGTTTTGGAACTTTTGCTTAAACTGCGACTGCTGCGATCCATCGCATCCCCATTTAGATATTAGTTCCATATTTTCTCTTTCTTCCTTTGTACACGTTTCTATCACCTCTACAAGGTATTTGTACAGGCGAGATGCTGTATGGTCTAGTAATCCTTGCAGTTGGATTTCCATGCACGTTTCAGTGACGCGTATTGTTTCTTCCTTGGGGTAACAATCCTTTTTTGCCTTTTGTATTAATGAGTAACATGGATAGATACTCCTATTAGCATTATAAAGGATTTCCCATTGCCTTCTTGTGAAGTCACCTTCAACGAAAATTGACAGTGCCTCTTGTGGCGTGTGCTTTTTCACATTTATTTGCTTTTGGGATAAAGTGTAAGATTTACGAACTTTCGACGCTCTTGTTGGCGTTGCCACTATTTCTTTTATCATAGCTGAGGCATCAGTGTTTCCAATAATGCGTTGACTGACTCCAGCTGCATATGTTAGTTCTTCAGCAGGTATTTGCTTCCGTATCTCACTAGTTTTTCGTCGTTTACTACGCTCACTTAAGTTTTCAAAAGATTTTGTTGGCCGACCCGGCTTGTATGTAAGCTCTGCACAAAATTTCTGCAACTGTATAGACGATTTGAGCCATTTGTCGTTATTACGCAAAAAGCACTCTTCTTTGCGACTTGCTGCTACCCATTTTCGTTTAAATTCAGTCTTAAAAAATGTCAGAGTACGGTCCAAAATATTTTTTTTATGATCAGGTCATTTGGTTATTCCAACTAATTTTGTTCCCAAAAACTCCAACTTTTCTTCAATTTTCTTTCCTTTACAGTCACGCATGATGTCATACAAAGCTCTTCTGGTAAAACTAACAGTTGTTTCTACATTATCTGAAAATAAAACAACGTAAAGTCAAATATATCCACATTTTGCACTATCATATTCAAATAATAAAAAAAAACAATGGCGCGCGTAAGCGCGGCAAATTTTTACCTTTTCTACTTAAACATATTCTAAGCAACATATTAATCGTAAAATAAAGGTTTGACAAGCCTTGACAAATAAACAAAAACACGATTAAATGATGTATTTTAGACAATTTATTTTAAATTTTCGGTTCAACTTTCTAAATTGTTTTAAATACATAAATGAAACAAAAAGTATTTAATTGTTATGTTAAAATAATCTACGTACCTTGTACTTCCATATTCACAACGATTTTTTCCACAATTTATCACACCAAACGTACAGTTCAAACTCCAATGCAGTGAAAAAACACAAGCGCCGAGAACAAAGACATGCGGTTTAGACAACGACTGGGTTCCGACTGCTTGTGCGGGAAGGGTCGACTACCTGAGTCACAAATGTGTCCCTCTTTCAATGGACCGGTCATTAAGCTGCAAAAATATGTGGCTTTAATAGGTTTTTATTTAACTTCGTAAATTCGACTTTTGACCGGATTTTAGATGGAAATACTCCTATGTGCGTCGTTTAATTTCTCTCTCAACCCAGCAAACAGTTCAGAAACAATAAACATAAAATTACTCTAATTGTTGCTTTCGTAACATATTATATATAAACTTACTCTTGCAAGTTCACTAAAGTAACACGAAAAAATGTCCAACCTATTCTGAATTTCGTTAACAGTACGAATTGCTCGCGTTAGAGGTGCTTTGGCCAGCATGTTGGTTCTGGCAGTTGGCACAGCCAGCAGTGGAGGGCGCCGCCGCCTCCACACGTAGCGGTCTGGAACAGACAACCGCAAGCACTGAAGCACTCCCGGATTGTGCTCCTTGCCCCGGAGTAATTTAATCAAATAGACGACAAGAGTAAACTGTCGTCGCACCCTTAACTCATTGTACCCGACCATACCCAGTACAAACAGGGTGGGGTACATCAGGTGGTACAATGGATAAACCCCGTACAGTCTGAAGTACAAGTGACGCGTGAACTTGTTCTGTACGCGCTCCAGCATGACAGAGTACTTGGCTTCATGTGGAGCCCATATGACAGCACCATACTCCAAGTGACTCCTGACTAGAGCGTCGTATAATACCCTTATAGTCGTAATATTAGTGAACCCCTGTGACTGCCTAAGTACAAAGCCGAGGTTTCTGTACGCTTTTTTGCATATCTTAATGATATGCGCGCGAAACGTAAGATCTGGAGTGAGATATACCCCTAGATCCCGCACCTGCGTTACTCGCTGCATGGGGTATCGCCTCTGCTTTGTACTCATAGCGGACAGGGGTGCGCGCACGACAAAAGGATATTACCGAGCATTTGGACACGTTGAAGTACAGCTGCAGCCAGTATTGTCATGGCTCCATTTCACCACTCTATCAATGTCACCCTGGAGTCGCTCACAGTCTGACTCATCCCTTACCTCGAGCAGCAACTTGAGGTCATCTGCGAACAATAAACATGAGCCATGTTGGACGACCTCCGGCAAGCTGTTTATCATTATGATAAATTCAAGAGGCCCCAAATTGCTGCCCTGGCTTACTCCGGACCTGGTGAAGTACGGCTTCGACTCGTACCCATTGTAGTCAACGTACTGTTGACGGTCTCTCATATAGCTGACAAAGAACTGCAGCAAGTGCGGCGTACATCCTATATCTGCCAGCTTTCTTAATAAGACATCATTGTCCACGGTGTCAAAGGCTTTTTTAAAATCAAAGTACGCCGCGTCTACCTGTACTCCAGCGTCGACTGCCGGTATAACCTGTGCCATGAAGTTAAGCAGGTTAGTGGAAGTGCTGCGTTCGGGCCGAAAGCGGGCCGATGTTGTTGAGTCCATGACTTGCTGTGTGTAACAGTATAAAAATTGCTTGCTGTTATTCTAAATAACCTATGCTTATGCCATTCTTCGCATTTATGCTGCCCTCTTGTTTCCATTTCAACATCATTTATTACTGTATTGTCACATTTTTCAATAGCAGGTCTTCTAGACATTGATCCTGAGAGCTTTTGCTCGAGTATTGATGATCCCACTCTACAGCATATGGGTTAGCAGGCCTTACAGTTTGTAGTATTGGCATTTTAGTATTACCATGTGAGATGGCTAAATTTGTAACATAATCTTCATAATTTTCCATAATGTGTTCATCTTTAAGAGGCAAATAATTTACACTCCTTTTCCGTTTATTAGGCAATTTTTGAGCTTGCATTGGTGAGTCAAAGAACACTTTCCGTGGCCGCTTGAAATTTATTAATTTCTGAGTGCACACTTGGTGCAAAATAATAGTTTTGGTGCGTACCATATCCTCAATCCCACGTAATAACACCATAACATGTTTGCAATGTGCTTCAACACCACTGCCAGTTGCACATTCACAATGAGTTTGTTCGATTGAACCATCAGCGTTTAGTTTTATTATTTATTATTTCACTACATATGTTATTTTCTTCATCTGAGCTTTACACTGACCCTGAATGAATGTGGTATGACCATCAACAGCTACACGAGCAGTCAAAAGAAATCGCGATTCGTACATCTCTCTTCCTTTAAACTGTGCTTGGAATCTGAAAAAAGGTTTTTTTGATTTAGTTAATATGTCTAAACAGTACCTTCCAACTGAGCTATCCATGGATGCCAATGCACGAACCCTAGGTGGAATATAGGTAAGTACAAGTCGAATAAGTATACGACTGAAATACATTATGGATTTTAATGCACAATTACCTTTCAACAAATGCTTGAATATGCTGTTTTGTCAACTGAGGTAGACATGAGCTAGCATTAATATCTCTGAAAGATTCAGCTGCAGGAGCAGCGTAAACCTCGTCTTCATTATCATCTTCTGCACCGAAATTGAAATTACGGTCGTATGCTTCCAATCTGTAACAACAAGCTTGCTATCACTCATGCACGTATAAAAAACACCTGCATAAAAAATCATAACAATAAATAACCTACAAATATTTATTGTATTAATTTGTACTGACCTTTCGATTAAAGCCGCTTTTTTTACCACTAACAGAAGCTTTTCTTTTCCGCAACTCGTCTTTTAACTGAATCACTGTCATTGTGGAGTACATTTTCTTAGGTAAACTTATGAAAGAAAACTCGACACAAATAAACAACATAGTAGGTAATGGCGGAATTAAGTACAGTTGCTGGTGGCGACCTCTGCAATTAGCTTTGCGTTTTGTTCCCCATTAAACGATCATGCATGCATGACAGCACGTAACGCATGTCATGCTGCATTACCGTCTAGGGACCGCTTAAATATTGCGTTCTGCGCAGCGGAACGTTCGATGTTCCGAGGCGCCATTAAGTTTGAATCGTACTATACCGCGAGCCAACCGGCCGACTGCCGCCCGAGTTCACTCGACTTCGCCCGAGTGCCCCGACGCGCTGTGCTGTGACGCTGTGAGTGAGACTAGTGAGACGATAAAAGTTATAAAACTATAATGCTATCCCGCTCTAGCCTCGCTGTGTACGTTTACACAATTACTTGTGGAAAAAGTCTTGCAACTACGAGGGGCTTCAATGTATTCTCGGTATCAGGGTGATTTACTAATGATGTGGGTAATTTGATTAATTAATGACATTATCTAAGGGTGTAAAGGTAAAATTTTATATAGTTGTGATCATTAGTTTTCTAGTTATCCTTAGTCAACGACAACTGGAATGGCTAACGTGACAATGTTAAAGAAAATCGAGCACCGCGCTGTTATAAAATTCCTTACCAAACAAGGAAAAAGTCAAAAAACTATTCACGAAGAGATGGTGGCTGTTTACCAAGATTCTGCACCTTCATTATCTACGGTTCAAAAGTGGTCAAGGGAATTTAAAAGGGGCAGAGAGAGTATTGAAGACGACACTCGCGCGGGCGGCCCGGTTACTGCCTCTACGGAAGAAAACGTGAATAAAGTTGAGAAGCTTATACTGGAGGATGCCCGAATGAAGATCAAAACGATAGCAGAGATGACCCACCTCTCTGTTGGTTCCGTGCACAGTATTCTTCATGACCTTCTTTACCTTTCAAAAGTCAATGAAAGATGGGTGCCGCGAAAGCTTACGGCGCCTCAATAGCAAGTGCGAATCGAGTGCTGTAGAGAGTTTTTAGAACTCTGTGGTGAAGTTCCATCAATTATTTTCGAAAAAGACCTTCGTGGGAAACGATTTTCCAATGATGAAGAGCTCAAGGCGGCAATAAATGGGCATTTTTCAGAGATAGAGGAAAGTTATTTTTACAGGGTATTGAAAAGTTAATTTCGAGATGGAATAAATGCATTGGGGTAATGGAAGATTACATTGAAAAATAAAAATAAATAATTTTTATTTATTTTTAATTGAATTTACGTCTTTTTTCATGCCGATACCGAGAATATATTGAACGCCCCTCGTACATGGCAAGGAACTGTGTCGATTTGGAGGACACTGAAAAATATACCTTCCGGCCAGGAGATTGGCGACAAAATGCCAACTCTGTAAGTGTTAATAGAACAGAAAGGCAACGCACTGCAGATGGTAATTCTGTTAGGCAAATATTTACAGAATATTTTAACAATCAAGGGCGTGTTAATTTTCAAGAAAGAATGATGTAATGTACTGAATATTTAATGCTTACCTCAATAGATCCATTATCATTATTTGCTTCAAAGTTGTCAATTATTTCGGATGTCGGGTTTGTTTTTTCGTGCAGAAAACATAAATGTTGGTAATACCACAATGCCGGGACATGCAAGTCTGCCACTCCAGCGCCACTAGCTTTGCTAGATTCCACCTAAAAACAAATAACATGCCGAACAAATAATATCTACCTACTTTGTTATTAAGTACCTACACAATAAATAATAATAATAAAAATGTCATCTGTTTTATTTTATTTATCACCTTATTCCGTTCTCGTCTATAGGCAGCTCTGATATGTTCTATTTTTTTCTTAATTTCGGTAATAGTCGCAAGGGGGTAATATGACTTCCATTTTTCTAAAAGTATTTGAAATGCTTGATTGCGTGCATCTTTATTACAATAAAGGCTATGCGCGGTATTCCAAAAACATGGGAAGTCTTTATACAACTCCAACAGCTTTTTTCTCGGTATTAACGATGTCTTCTTGGTGTCGCTCCGAATCCATGTCTGTGAACACGCTGCGACGTGTTGCGCGTACGGTGGCACAATAGCGACTGGACCGACTTGGTTCGGTGCGCCGTCCACACGATCAGTTCGGTTCGGAACGCATCGCGTTCGATGTGCGAGCGCTCCGAACCAGCCGTACCGATATTAATAATAATAATGTCCAGCGGACCGTGCGCCACACGATTGAATTTGGTTCGAAGCGCATCATGTTCGTGGTCCGTTCCGAACCAAGTTCGATCGTCTGTGAATACTTTTAGAATTAGAGACGCCTAGTTTGTTGAGACGTTATATTTCTAGGGCGAAGTCAGAGTCGGGACAACAAACGCTAGATGCTATAAATACATAACGTGTTATGTTTTGACGCTATACGTTTTATTAATCACCACTAGTCGTCGATATACAATGACACCAGTATGCAAACAAATCTCTTTACGACTTTGCCCAAAATGAAGACTCTGTACTTACTTCTTTTCCATATTTGAGTCCAAAATTTTCTGAAAAGTCGATATGTATGAATGCTTCTGTTACAATTAGATTATTCTTCTTGTCTCATAGTGTTGTATTGTACGTTTAAACTCGTCATTGCTGCTGTCATCATCTCCGACACGTATAACAAGCTTTATCTATGTTCTGGTATAATTCCTCGGTCCTAATATTCCTTTTCTACTTTGACTACATGATCGCAACATTTTTTCCATTCTTAAGGAGTGACTGTACTGAATGCAATTTTAGCTAGCTTTTCTACATTTTGTCCCATCACATTATGTTCTGTAATTCTTTTTACTATCGCCCATATAAGTTCTATCGGGTTCAGGCTTCAGGTCACAGGGGTAAGGTGGAAGTCTTACCACTGTGTGCCCATGCTCTCCTAACAGTTCGTCAATATAGTACACAGGCTTTTTACTTTTCTGTAATATTACTACATTGTTCTCTACAAGTAGATTTTTTCTTCAATAAAACAACATACCTTGTTTGTGACAATTGAGTGATAGGGTGCATTGCCCATAACAATAATAGATGGTTCTGTTAAGTTTGGTATTAATTTTTCAGTAACCCATTTACTAACATTGTGTGCAAAAAGACGGACATTAAAAGAGTTTTTAATTATCGCTTGAGCAGGGCACGTAGGTATATTGAGTGTGCATTCGGTATTTTAATACATAAATAGCGTATATTTCAACGCCCTTTGAACGTAAACACAAAATCTATAAAAAATATTAAAGCATGCTGTATACTTCACAATTTTGTTAGGGGAAGACATGGCGTTGATTTTAAAGTTATTTTATATACGAACAATGAGTCAGAGGGAATAGTTAATATACCGATAGACAATAATTGCAGAGAAAGCACAGGTGCTGCAGCGATCCGTAATAATTTTGCTGATTATTTTGTAAATGAGAACCCGCTACCATTGCAAAGTAAATATGCTTAAGAGCGTTTACGACGTAAGGCATTTCATACAAACTTTCAAGCCCTTGCTTTTCGAAATAAATGAACCGATTTTAACCTGTCGCTTGTCTAATTAGCAGAAATAATAGAAATTTTGTTGTTATCGGTACACATGTTGTACGCCCGACATGCGAAGAGTTGATGAAACTTCGCACGCATAAACAGGATACAAAGGTCTAAAAACTTAAGCACATTTTTGAAATGTCTTGTTTAAAAAAGATAACTGGAAATCTCTGTTTCTATGGAAGCTTTAAAATCAGTCTAATTTGGCTGTAAACACAATTTTTCGAAAATGTTCTTAAGTAACTTTTTAGACCTTTGTATCCTGCTTATGCGTATCAAATTTCATTAAAAGGTAGCTATCACTAATGTGTTCTTTTCAAGTGCCATGTAGCTTTTTTAACTTTCAATCTCCGAAATAAACTTTTTGACATCGAAATCCATTTTTAAATTGACGTGACGTTCTGACGTGTTGCAACACGTGCAACCACAATGATCCGCACCGCCCGGGTCAGACTGGTTATGCGGCGCCCCGTGTGTGAGTTGCCGCCCCTCCGCGCGGTCGGAGGGCCGGTGGCGGCGAGAGCATCGCTCGGCCGCGCGGTCGGGCTGTGTACGTGTGTTTGGCGTCAACGGATTTCTTAGAGACCAATGCGGCATGAGACCCGCTTCACCGCCTATCGCGGCGGTGCACGGTGCCGTGTGTTAATCACCATAATGTTCATTGTTCAAGATTTTCGTCGGCACTGTAAAATTAAGCTTATACTTTTTAATTAAGTTTTATGGCTTCGTTGAAATATCCATTCGATATTTTGAATTTACCTCAAACACTTAATAAATACATTTAAAGATGTCCTAAATTTTTTGAGAATACGGGTTGTGTCCTCGTGATTGAGGTTATCATACATATTAGGCGAAGTACATACATTCGGACATATTTTACTTTTAATTGTGAAAAAGTTACCCTGTCGTCCTGCTATTTCTAATCATCAAGATAACCCGTGCGAAGCCGGGGCGGTTCACTAGTCGTAAGATATCTTTTAAAATATTTTTGAATAGACTTGATCTTGATCAATAATCAAAATATTGTACAAACCTGAAGTGTCAGTATTCCTTTGCATTTTTCTTTACGGTGGTTAATGCATCTCCATATAGAAGTCCCATTTTTATTACCTCATTTCCTTGTATATTGATGAGCATCATGTACAATAACTGTATCACCTTTTCTGTCCATAAAATTCAAAACTATTGATGAAGAAGTAGATAGGAGTTGATCACACATAGTACTTTGTGATTCGATTAAGTTTTACACAAAATAGACGCAATGTCAAAGAGAACAGCAATATTATAAATTCCTGCAACAATTATAGCTTTGTAATGCGGAGGTGCCTTACTTACATTAACAGAGTACATCTCATACTCATTTATAATTTCCCAATGGAAGCTTCGACGTCATCCTTTTTGTTGGTCATTTGAGGAAAATAGTGGCCACCATTATCCGTTTTAAGGATTATAATAAAATAAAACTAAACAATGTAAAACTACCGTTTGTAATAATATTAACGTATAATCTTGTGGAGCACAACTTAACGTAAGCATGTTAAGTTTCTGCATTTTCATTCTAAAATAAAAGAAATAACCAAACAAACGATGAGGGCGCCACTGTGCGGTCGGCGCCCCTTTAAATAGCTGGATTGTACTCCGCAATCTCTGCATGTTTATAATCAAGCCAATAAATCCAGTCTTTCTACGGGAACAAATTACTAATTGGCCAGATTGCAGCTTTAAATTGCGAAATTAATAATGGCTCCTTCAAACAGCGCATAGTCCGATATTTTCAGGGCGTACAGCTTTTTTCCAGCCCGGCGGCGAACTGCGTGACTTACTTAAGACGCCAAACACATTTCTTAAGAGCAGGTATCAACCAAAATAGCCTAACTTCAATATGATTTTTCATGAAATTGATGAGACTTAGGTATAAAATAAAAATAACACGAATAACTACATGATATTTCCAAACTTATTGTGGCACAGAAAGACAAAATAGTAAAATTTTCTCTAATAAAAAACGTCACGAAGTTACCTCCAATTTTAACGACTTTTCGATTTGTACTTAATATGCTTATGACTACTAGAATGAAAATTTGATGATTAATTTATTAATATAAAGCGACTTAGATTGTGGAAGCATTTTTTATTATTACTTTTATTTGTGGTTTTATTACGACGATAAGCTAATAGCACTTACGACGTTCTTAGTTCGTGGAAGAAATCATCTTCTGTCGCACGTTGCGGGAACTTTAAACATATATATGTTTCACAAATCAGTCGCCCCCGCTCTGTTGAGACGAGTGAACTGCGCTCGAATTTTCGGCTGCGCTGCTACATATTTAATTTACGTAAACAATATTTTCGTAATTTATCACTTTGTAGGAAAGACACTGTGAAATAGAAAATATGGCAAAATAACTAAAACCACTCCCGAAACGATTATTAAAAACAATAAGACTTGATAAACTAAACAAATACCGAGGCAAAACTATAAAATAAAAATATTGAAATAATTCAATGTTGATATTTGAAAAGTCAAGATGACATACATTTTATTTGACAGATTTTTGACTGGTATAGTACCACTAGCGCCATTGTTCTGCATTTCGGTTCATTTTCTTGCGGAGAAAATTTGCAACATAGCCAACTAGCGTTCATTTGAAAGTTCGTGTGGAGATTTTAGACCTTACGGCGATTAACTCAGAATCCAAATTCGTTTTCTTCCACTTTTCTTGACAAACTCCGTATAAGGTTTTAGTAGGTACTATTCCCTAAATCAAGTTGAAACTCGAAATTCAGCGTAAAGGGTTTATTATTGGAGCATACAAAAGAAATATCGGAAATTAAATGCGTAATGAGTTTATTGTGGACAAAAGTACGAAACGGTGTGCACATGCAATATTTCATACAGATAGTGTTCTCATGACTAGCCTTCTTTTTATGGTGAGGATGAGTAAAGGTTGTGACGGATCAACATGTTTGGGATTGTCGGCTTCGCCGATAAAAGAGTTAGGCTCTAAATGGGTGCTAAGTTCTATAGAGTTGAGAGAAAGTCTAAAGTTCATATTATAACTTGGCAAGTTTTTAAAGCTAAAGTTTCAACAGTTACAAAAGAGGAACCTAATGAACTTTAGACTTTGGAACCCATTTACATAGATGCCATATCGGTAAATCCGACAAACATGTACTTCTTTTGTACCAAACTTGGGCTCGTTTTCCACAAATGTTTTCGGCGGGGATTTTTTCCTACTCGCACTTCGCGCAGGAAAGGCTTTTAATATGACACATGCCGTTTGACGTTGCATAATACAGTGCAAAATCCACCATACGAATATAATTTTTTACTTGGGTATCACTGTTGCTAATTTATTGACTTTGCACACTGACCTCTATCTTGTATAATACAGGTCAGTGACTTTGCACGATCCTGCAAAGAAAAATCCACGATATACAAATATAATTTTGTTCTTGGTCAACACTGTTTTTCATCAAGATGTGGTGACGTCCAACTTGTAGGTCCTAAACAAAATTTGATTACATTGGAATTTGAACTTTGTCACGTCAACATTGAGTTTCTAGTTCCAAAAAAAATACTAATTAATACATGATTCTTAGATTCTGAATTCAAACTTAGCGTATAGTAAGTATATGCAAAATAAACAGATGTTTTTACTTACTAAAGAATTGCATTGAAAATAAAGGGAATGAACAATGATCATATTTCGTTTAAATATTGTAATTTGAGAAACCATTACGAGAAAATTAAATAGGGTTGCTCATCACTGCGCAACAAATTTTCTAAGATTTTTGATAGATATTTTCAATCATCTTTGTCCTTAATATGACCATTTAACGTCGTCATTCTAAAAAGGCTTGATTAAAATAGCTCAAAGTAAAAAATCATAAGATAAGCGATGCGATTATATTGGCCTATATGTCGTTAAAAACAAATTTGTCGAGTTTGTTTTCATCATGATTTATGTTTAGGAGTATGTAATATAATACTTTGATGAAAGTGCTTTTGCTTTTTAGGGTTCCGTACCTCAAAAGGAAAAATCTAAATCCTTAGATACAGGATAACTTCGTTGTCCATCCGTCTGTGCCTTTTTCTCAGGAATACGTATCAAGTTGAAATTGATATCAAATACTTAGATCTACGGTTTCTTGGAGCTGTAAAAATATCAAGCCTCTGATACGCTGATTTAGAAGCTGGCATAAATTGCCATTCATGTTGCGTGTTTTGAAATTTAAATCCATGGGTGTAACTTATAGGTTTTAATTATTCCCGTTGACCTAGAATAATGAAAATTGGCAAGAAGCAAGGTCTCACAGCATAAATAGATACAGGAAAATATCCGAAAATCGTTCATTTGTAATTTCATTCGGAATCGAAAATGTATAGGCATTCAACTCGGTTTGCTCTCTAAGATTTTTTTTTTACAGTATAGTAAAGTTAGTCCTTCAATCCAGAATTGGAAATTCATAGATAGGCTGTATTACTTGTATGTCCGTGAATCTGTTACCAGCATCGGAACAGATTCAGGGACATACAATAATATTGCCCTATCAAGATATCTACTTGCACAGCCTGCTATCATACTTAGGTACCTACATTGAATAGAGCCGTTTCATCTGATTATTTTGCGTATACTTATTACAGAAGATGGAAATTCAAACACAAATATATATGATTTATACCGGCCGGTCTAATCCCCTGAGACCCCCCCCTCCCCCCCTCGATCCCCTGCTAGTTCTTCTGTTTTAATCTCTTGCTTACTTGGCCGGGCGAAAAGTTTCTGCTGGCGGGAAGGGATTGTGTTTTGTTTTTGTCGTGTTTGATGAGAGGGGTAGGCAAGGAAGCGCGGGTGAAATTTGATTTTTTTCTGGCTTTATGCCCCCCCTTAAGCTTCCTTTACCTTTCCGAGCGCATACAACCCGAACCTTTTCTAAGTGAGAGTGAATAGGCTTCTTCTGGGTAAGCTCACTCCATCGTCGACTTTTTTTCTCCATCTCAAATTTATAAAAAAAAGCTTTAATTCATTCTCGCAGTAGTGCAGGGCGTCAGCGACTGAATTACTCAACAGTTAAGTGGCCACACCAGACGGACCTTAATTTTTTGTTTGATGATTAGAAATAGCAGGACGTTCCGTGATTCTGGGGTAACGTCATCTTTTATAAACTGCATCATTTGAAAATATGGCCACACTGAAGTGTTTTGATCAGTTCCAGCATCACCAGAACGAGAAACCGGATTTTTTTTCAACTCTTTCATAAATTGGTCCCGAATATTCTTCAATTTTTTTCTTAAAGCCTTTTCTGTAAAAAATAAATTTTGTTTAGTTTTGATGCCTTATATAATTTTAGTAGGTATATTAAGTAATTAGTATAGATCTATTCAAATTTTACATAATAATTGTATTTTTTTATATGTTTCAGATATCTTTCCACTGGGTTGGCATTTCGATCTTTGGCTTATAGCTTTCGTTTGGGTATTAGTACAGTGTCTCAGATTATTTATAGTACCTGTGAAGCTCATTTACCACGCCGACCACTCTAAACGCTCGTGAAATAAGAGACGAGTTCACGAAATACTTTGATTATAATTAGTTAAGTAATTTAAAAACAACAAAGAAAGATTAATTACTTACAGTATTTGTTGTTTTTTTGCATTGCGCGTCATCTCCAAGAAATGAGTTCATGTGTTCCCAAGCAAACCATATGGGCGTGTAGATATCACTTGAGCTGGCACCGCTGTGGATTAAATCCTTCACTTTTTTCTTATAAGATATATAGCTCGACATAAGGGATTCTTTTTTTTCCTTAACTCAGCTACAGGTATGTTTAAAATTGTACTTATGCGTGTCCAGGCATCATGAACCTTATTTTTATTTCGGTGGTCCTTGTGCTTTGATTGCCAGAGTATCGGCTCGGCTTGAAAACATTCAATGAGGGCCAGTTCTAGATCATTATTCCATGTAACATTCATATTTAAATAGCAATAATAATAGCAATAGCAAAACCACTCCCTACGCTGTCTTATACCCTACTGCGGACCACAGAACACTATTACTCCTAGCGGAGAAGAACGCTATCTTCATACAAAAATGTTGGTCTAAAAGTATGACTACTAGCGCCGCTAGTGGAACCCTTTGGCAACTTAGACATGGCGCCAAATTTGAAAGTGTGTTTGTGTTCTTTGGTGATTTGAATTTGTTGTCTATAGAGCTCGCTCTAAAACAAATTACTAATTCCGTATATTATTAGCGAATTTTTGATAATAATAAGAATCAGTAATTTATTTAGAACGTGCTCATCATGTTACTTGAAGTTCAAAAACAGAATTAAGTAAAAGCAAAGTTTAGAGCGTATACAACTTTATTTATGAAGGAAACTATAATCAATATGTTAGCTACATTACACGCCAGTTGTTTATAAATAGTACACCAAGGCTACATATCAAATGTACTGCTTGATACGTGGCAGTTTGTACCAAAGATTGTTTATTAATGGTTGTACAACTATTTTGTCAAAACAAACTAAAGTACAAACAAAATAAATATACTACATTTATATCTGTAATTTGTGTGGTGTCTAAAGAGTATTCTATTGTATTATATTCTACAGCTTATTCAAACTGAACAACTTTCCATGTGACCAACATCGTAATAGAGAAAAGTTGGTAGTGATCTTTTAATTTAAAACTGCATGCCTCTCCAATGCTTGTTGCATACACATTTCAAATGTTTGTATAGAAATTTTAGTGGAGGGGCGTGCAGTTTTAAATTAAACGATCTCTACATCCTGTAATGTATACTTCCTGTTTCTGGTCTCTTATAATTTAATTAACATTGTTATTTAGAACTATAGAGAATTTTTCTGGCTGATTGATTATTTTCTAGTAAAATATGTGTGAATGAGAATAAACATTATAAATTAAGTATTTCTAATATATATTTAATCACAGGAATAACTTAATTTTAAGGTTCAAGAATTATAATTATGTTTTTAAGACACAGAAATAGTAAGGATAACACAGTACTTATGTTAAAAAATATTATTTGTGTTTTAATATAATATATTAATTTTCTTTTGTAGGCTTGCTTGTGCAGCACTTTCAGCAAACATCCTGTTTTTTACATTACAGAATCTGTTAATGCTTATGAAAAATATTGAATTTATTATATTTGTTACATTTTGCTCTTTATGTTCACTACATGTATCTAGAAAATCAAAAAAATTTTTTTTTCAAAATTCTTTCAACACCCCTAATATGTGCATTTTTATTTAAATAATCACATATGATTGATGCACTTTTGTTTACACATTCAACCATTTTTATGTTGGCATATTTTAGACTTTGTTTGTTATGTTCATATTCTTTAAATGTAGTGAACAAATGGCACACAGTATGCGTAGAGGATGTTAAAGATTGGAGGCACAATTCACAATTTGTATCCATTCTCTTAATAATGTAACCGCAAACATTGGCACATGCTTGCATCTCCCCAGTATTTTCATCCATTTGATCCATTGACAAACTGCAACAATCTGCCTCATTGCTTACTGCTGATGGACGCTCTACATCAGGTTTGGCATTGTGGGTCAAAAATAAATTTAAATTGTCAAGAATGACATCATCATCGGTCTCACAATTTGCTGCTGAGCTTGGTGCCGACAAAGGAGATTGACCATTTTTGTATGGACGTTGAACCAAGTGCTGCCCAACATTGAATCATAGTGCATAATGTTCCTTAGACTAATACTAGCCTGTACCCCAAAGCGCTTCAGAATCTATCCGAGGAGTATTGAGAAAAAAAACATTCATTGTATAGGTTTTACATTAAGTAAAAATCATAACCAACGGCTTATTTTTATTAAAATAAAAGACGATATATTATAAACGGTGGATTATATTATTATAAAAACACGTAGCTAAGGATAGTCATATAAACAATCAATTATTTATTCGTTACATAGGTTTACAACATAAAAATGATCCTCTATGATAGGCCCCATGTAAACATTAAAATACCTAATCAATCGTCATCCTCATCGTTGTCTATAATTATTGAATCTAAAAATAAAGCAGGGCGCCTCACAACGTCTTGGTGCCTAGCCCACCCCAAAAACCAAACTAGGCAAACAACGTGGGCACAACTGCCGATCGTTCTTCGCCCAATAAAACATGAGCAGCAATAATGTTGTACGGAATCGAGCCCAAGATTGTTCTCGTCAATTAAAATGTAACAATGATACACTTTTGACGATGTATGTCTGCTCCTTATGTGCGCTCTAATTAGTTGTACATTGCTGGTGGGCATCGAAAAATCGGAGAGGTCGTTAAGGCGACCGTTATAGTTTTGAATAATAAATGTATCCGTGGTGCGTATATGCTCGCTGTAATAGCTAGACGCAAGTTTGATTTGGTATGTTCCTACTGCAAATATAGTCAATTCCTCCGGTGTTAAGATGGGAAATGAAGCAACATTATCCCCACCCACTGAAATATTTTCGAAGTTGCGTCTGTTCCGGTTTAGCCTTCTTTCATCAACATACTCAGCTAAGTGATTGGCAATATTCAGCCGCTCTCTGGCTATATTGATAAATTCACGTGTATTGGCATTGTCTATAATATCAACATGAAAGGCATTAGTTATCGCTGCAGCGATCCGAAGGTCAGTGTAAAAGTGGCTCATGGCCTGATTACAGTATTCATGACGAAAAATCCCGTTTTAGTCGTCCATTTACCACCTCAACAGGCCACCGGCAAATGGTGCACATCCGCGATTTATGGGCGTTGAGTGTGGTAAGTTGTGTGCCGCTTCTGGCCTGCGATTGTGGCATGATGCCAACATATCCGTAGCTTTCTAAAGACGCAATAGAGTCGCGAAAACCTCTGTCTAATATAAAAATATCGTTCGCCTGTAACATCCAATGAATGACTCTATCCGGCCCATCTAGAAGGTTGTTTAAAATGGTTGCGTCATTTGTAGTCGCAGCATAGGGCCCACAAACTTCAATAATGTGTCCATCGCATGTGACAAACAAAAATGGTTTTAGTAGGTTCCTGTACTTGTGCATGCTGTACGTGTCTTTTTGAAACGAGAAATTGGAACTCTTTTGTATGTACATATAGGTACCGTCACATATAACAACAGCTTCCTGATTATTCGCAAACAATGCGTTCGTACAATCCACTATTAACGTTTGCCTATGAGAATCAATCGAAAAAAATGGATTTTTCGAATTTCGGGGATGACATTATTTTTTTTTTTTGGTTTTACTACTAACGAAAATAGGTTCACTACTATCCACTACTAATCGAAATCTTCCGAAAAACCCTTCAACAAACTATTTTTTCCAAAGTCGGGTGCCAAGTTCACACAGCCTATTTACCATTATTATTATGATATCAACAATTTTTGAACACCTTCGACAATTTTTGCATACATTCTAGCAGAAACAGTATGGCTCAAAACTTGCGCGGCTAATTTTACTTTCATTTTTTGTTTATTGTTAGGATTTAAATGGCTCTTCGTTAGGGCGCAAACACGAAAAATGGGTTGTTGTTATCCAATTCAAAAAATTGTTCTATGTGATTCCACTTCGCGATATCTGAAAAAGACAAAAACGATTTAGGTTTTTTTTTTTTACATTGATACAAGTCAACATAATATGAGAATTTCCTGGTGGTAAGTAATACCACCCGTAAAAGTATAAAATTTAAAGATATTATTACCTGCAATTTGTTTTCCATTGCACTCAACATTAGTGTTGCATTCGAGAGTGTGTTTCGTTCGAGTGTGTTTAGAAATAAATTTCTAAAACATTTAAGAAGATGGGGCGTATCGTGTAGACCAACGATTGCTCCTGAAATATAAAATATGGTTGTTCAACAGATGTCCCTAGCTGTGAAAGTGCTCTTCTATTTACCCCATCCATATCGCAAATAGTTGCAGCAATTGTGATGCCTGCATCTAAACAAGCTTGGAGGACCTGTAATAAGAAAATTAAGTTGGTTTATAATATTTAGTAGAAAAATAAAAATAAAAACATAGGGTCAAAAATAGAAAATGATTTTCAGTTAACTAAACAGTAAATACATGAAAATAATTTCAATACAACAACACATACCTCTTTGAATTAATCTGTCTGCTGTGACATGTCATGATCTCCTGACAAATAATATGCCACAGGCTGTTTAATTCGTTTCCTTATACATAAAATCATGAATACTAGAGCATGACTTGCTATTTGTGGATCTCGTCCATGCTCTTCTCCGTGGTCTTGAAATCCGTCTATCTGATCAGATTTTGAATTGTAATTCAATTTTTTTCTAATCGACATTTCATCAAACTACAAACTGTACTCATTGTCTAATGGAATGTTATTGGCAGCTATTCTTTTCACAACATCAAAAAGATGATTGTTGATGCCAGGTTTTAATGGAAGCTTATTCAACAAGTTTTTGAGAGTTGTTTGGTAGGGTAAGAAAACCAGACGTCGTAGAAGTCTGTATGTGGCAGGTGACTTTTTTTATATAACCTTAAGAGCGTTTACGCGATAAGGCATTTTATACAAACTTTCAAGCCCTTTTTTTTCGAAATGAATGAACGGATTTTAATGAAACTTTATACACATAAGCAGGATACAAAGGTCTAAAAAGTTAGCAGAGAACATTTTCGAAAAATTGTGTTACAGCCTATTTAGATCGATTTTAAATTTTCCATAGAAACAGATTTCCAGTTATCTTTTTTAAATAAGACATTTCGAAAATGTTCTCTGGTAACTTTTTAGACCTTTGTATCCTGCTTATGCGTATGAAGTTTCATTAAAATCGGTTCATTCATTTCGAAAAACAACGGCTTGAAAGTTTGTATGAACAGCCGTACGGCGTAAACGCTCTTAAAGAGAGAATTTTTTGATGCAAATTCCATCGGCGTCCACGTTTTTTCCTCTTGCAATTTAACAATTGCCCTTGTAATAAAACAGCAAAAGAACTAGTCAGGTCAGTTGACAATTCTTGTACTGCATCATCATCAATGAGGGCCTTTAAAATCTTCTGTTTTCAGTTTTTAATTTTTTTTTGTAGGCTGCAAATTTTGCGTAAGTTTCTTCGGCACTTATTAATTAATCGCTTTCTTTGTCAGTTTTTTTAGTGGAATTAGCCTATAACAAAAAATAGAGAAATCTAAATTAAGTGTGAACATAAATTTATTATTTACAATTTTAGAAACAGTAGAACCTGTTAATAATATATTAAACCTATAACATAAATAATCTATGGTAAGACTTAAGTTGTAGTTATCTGTGAAGCCAATAAAATAGTCTGTTGAAAGCCACACTGAAGTTTTAAGAGGGCTATCACAATTTTTCATGAATTTGAGCGTTTCACTCGAGTTTTGATGTGTGATTATGCTTTAGATATAGCGACAAAAAAAAAAACAAAAATATGCCTGAGAAAGTTTGATCATTTCTCTTGGGAGTGTTTTAAATAAATATTTCCATTTGTTTACATAAATCAGTAAAAACCTTGTCTCTGCAAAGGATGTTTCATAAAAATTTTACTTTTGGGTATCTTTTCATGCTTTGTTACACCGAAGATATAATAATTTAATCATTTATAAAAATGCCCATGGTACATTTGTATCTTCTACTCGGGAATGCTTAAGTCAATTTATTACGTTTCATACAGTAATACACCAAAAATAATTCCGTAAAACAGAGAGTTACTGATAATTTTCCGTACGAAAATATATTTTTATCTATGAATATATAATCCAAATTCAAACGAAAAGTATTTCATAATTAAGGTAACTACAGGGTGGCCCATAAGTCCTTACACATTGCAGTATTAACAAATCCTGCATGGTAATTTTGGCTTTAATCCTCCTTCTAAACTCATATTCAACCTTTTTTTGAACCATAGTCTGTCCAGAAATTTCCATCTGAAATCTTTCAAATTACGAATCGTATTTACGTCAGATGGCATTTTTCACGGTAGGCATGGTGACTTTGAAAATAACCTTGTGACGAGGAACATGTTTTTTGTGGAATATTAACGCCGAAATTTTATTGTGAATTTGAGTTGGTTGAATTAATTTAATTGCTGTCGCAATTGGTTTTACTCCTCCGTACCTCGCTATCTATAAATTTAAAAAACTATTTGTGAACATACACACATCAAAAGTGTCTAGGGATCAACATATATTTTTGCAAAAACTTTTCTCCTGATTGATATTAATTAAAATTTTCTTTAAGGATTCATCAAATAAAGTGTTTTCGTTTGTCACAGTAACGATAAACCAAGTCACCTTTGCATTAATAAAGAAATTTGCCATTTTCCTAATAAAGGGATTTTTGACATTTGAACCACTAACACAAAAGCTCGAAAAAAAGACTGAAATAACAGTTTTCTTTAAAATTTTATTGGGTAACTTAAACAATTAATAATCCGTGTTTCTACCGCGAACACTAACAACACAAGAACATCGGTTTGGCATACTCAAAATGAGTTCATCCAAATCACGCTGTGGAATGGCCGCCCATGTTCGTTGCAACAACAAAAAAAGGTCTTCTTGCGACTGGATACCCTCCATATTCGGCAGAGCTCTTCTCTGTAGCATATCCCATGCATGCTCAATCGGGTTCAAGTCTGGCGACTGAGCAGGCCAGGGCAGGACATTGATGTTAGCTGCGGCGAGAGTCTGTCTTACAACTCTTGCGGTGTGCGGTCGTGCATTATCATGCATTAACTGAAATAAGGGACCGATTTGCACTTGTAGAGGAACGATGACGTCTGATACAATCGTCTCAGCATAAATTTGAGCGTTGAGGTTGCCTCTGATCCAAATCAACTCAGTTCTTCCGCCGATCCAAATACCCGCCCATACCATGATGGTTCCACCACTATAAGGATGGACTTCCTGGCAGGATTTTAATCGCTGTTGGCGTCCAGGGGTTCTCCAGTGTCGTATACGTCTTGTATCCGGTCTCATACCAAAACGAGACTCATCAGAAAAGCACACGAAACGCCATTGTTCTTCTGCCCAATTTCTGTGTTCAAGAGCCCATTGATATCGAATCCTACGATTGTGCATTGCTATAGGTGGTACCCGTAGCGGTCTTCGGGAATGAAGGTTCACTTCATGCAAGCGGTTTCTGACTGTTTGGTCGCTAATTAAGTTCCCTGAAGAGTGATGAAGCCTCACGGCTAACATCATGGCGGTTATTGTTGGAGCTCTTCGAGTTAAGATTTGAATGTATCGGTCTTGTCTCCGTGTGGTGCAGCGATACCGTCCTCCATGGCGCTCAGCCACGGTACCAGTGCTTCGGTAACGTGTCCAAAGTCGACTGATAACACTCTGACTTGTATTCAGAGCTAAAGCCACAGTACGTTGCCGGGAACCAGCTTCTATCATTCCCACGGCTCTGAGCATTTCTTCCCTGCTTAAATGACGTCGCCGCTCCATAATAACGTTGGTTTTAATCAGTAGTAGGGAAACAGTAGCACTAATAATGTCTTCAATGCGTTGTATGTTTTTATAGGGAAAATATTGACAGCTGATTTTCATCTTTTACTCGAATTTGATTCACAGTTCCTGATTCAAATTATGAAATGCACCAAAAAGGATCCATATAAATTTATAAAATCATAAATTTATTACAAAGCCACATCTCAATCTCAAGAAATCCGCATAAAAATGCTTGATCCCTAGACACTTTTGATGTGTGTATATTTAACTTATCCTGGTTAGAATTATTGAATAATAAAAAACCATTTTAGAACAAATGTCCTTTGATGGGGTTCAAAGATGTGCAGTTCCATTACATCAACCAAAAATTAAAAAAATGTTTTTATCTGGACTTTGTTGAATCGCCGAGCTCTGGCTGCCCATGGCTTCGGGTTCGAAGTGATATCGACGGAATTCGTTTCCCAAAGCCTCGCAGCCAGGCCAAACCTGCCATTTCATTTTCCGAAGAAAATCTATGGTGAAGTTTCTTAGCAACATCTACTTGATAAGCAAGTTTTCTCAAAACAGTCTTTGTCATTCCAAAAAAGGCACCTCCAGCTATTGTAAATGTGCAATAATTTGTCTTTCGAGTTCTATATTTAATGTAGTTTTGTGACCACCTTAATACCCTTTAGATTTAGACGTTTCTCCTTTTTAAGATCGACGTTGGAGCGTAGTAGCAGGAACGTGGCATGACTTTGCTGCCATCTGCCAACCCATTCTCTGGCTACGAACGGCTGCAATTGCGTCTCTCATATTTGTTTCATCCTAACTTTGCCTTGTCGTTTAACGAATGTATGGCGCCATTTCTAAAACAGGTACATATGTTTACTAATTACCTATTGTTAAAAATATCTTACAAAATAGACTACCCATTATGTTTTATTACCAAAATAAAATTATATCAACATTCAGCATCACTTAGTGAGATGGCATACACATTGGGTGAGATGGCATTCACCCCTATGCCATCTCAACCGGTAGGTACATAATCTTGAAAATAAATTGAATTTATTTTGTTTGACAAGCTAGGTTCATAACTTTGCTTATTACAACATATTTTTCACACTCTACTCTAAAAGAAAACATTGATAGTTATCTACCTGAATGTAGAACACCAGTAGGTATGATTACCTACAGGTGTTCTCAGTGGCGTGCATTGGTTTTCAGAATAGGTAGGCACTAGGCCGGGTCTAGTCTAGGCAGACGCGGTCACTAGTCAGATACATAAAACAAAAGTATCTATTACCAAAAAAAAAATTTTACAGCCGCCATCTTGGATTTTTATTTTGACTTTGTTTACGGCTCCAACTACCTCCAAAACCATGAAAACGACACCCATGATGAAACTATCAAAAAAATAACAGCCGCCATCTTGGATTTTCATTTTGACCCTCACTATCGGCACTATTTTTTAAATGAAGAATACTACTTACCGTTTTCGTTTATTTTCCTGGCAATTGATTCCCAAGCTTGGTCTTGAATATTTCTTTTACAATAGTCAGAAAATAACCTATTGTAATCATAAATAACAGAATGATTCTCAATTAACTCACAAAACTGAATATTAAATGCTAGGTCGTCACGGTTTTTTAAGAAAAAATATCAAATTATAACAATTATAATAAGGGGGCACGTTTTCTAACACAGGTTTCAAATTGTTTATATATTCCTCCAAAATTTCTTTGCTTAGGGCTGCCCGGCTTCTCTTTATACAGGAAGATTTTTTTATCACCATCCAAATTTTTACAGGGTGTTTCTACCCATGAATATGAACAACTTTCACCATGGGACCAACTCTGAAATCACGAAAAAAATTCTGCTGTTTAATACAAAAGTTCAATACCTACTTGATCAAAATGTATGAAACAGCTGATTTTATTTTTCGTGATTTCAGATTTGGTCCCATAGTGAAAGTTATTGATATTCATGGTTAGAACACCCTATAAAAATTTGGATGGTGATAAAAAAATCTTCCTGTATTTGTAGCCAAACGCACCGACAGATGTTGCTGACACTTTAAAAACTGCTTTATCCAGTCCTTTCCAGGCATGTTATTTTTAATTTTTTTGATATTACGGCCATATTTGTCGAGATAAGTTTTAACGGCAATCTTGAGATCGAACTGAACCCATAAATACTCATTGTCTCGACATGTGCCGCGATAGCATCCTCTTCTTTGTTTGAGAAAGTTAAAGGCGGCCCTGGTGGACCTAAATGAACCTTTTTAAGCTTGTATACCGGAGTCCCACACGGAATGTTGAAGTGTTCGCTTGCCTGTCGTTGAGTCATTTGTTCAGACTTTATAGCTTGTAAACATAGCTCCAGTTGTTCCTTACTATAATCAGCGTAGCGTCTAGAACCAAGTTTCCGTTTATATTGTCTCGGCATGTTGAAGAACTACCTGTATAAAGAAAAATAAACACTGGCAACACTATAGCAGCACGAATGGGGTTACTTTGCGCTGGCGCATTTGGAAGCTAAAAATTGGCCGTGATAAGAAAAAAAATGCCTAAAATTTTGGATCTCAAATATTATTTAAATTGACTAATTTGATGATTAACGGATAATATGATGATTAACTCACCTCTGTAGTGTTAATGATTGAAGAGATGGGACAGGATACATGCAGCATTTTTTTTTTTTAAAGGAACTCTCACTCTGACAGTCACAACACAAAACATAGACACAATAGCGGGCTGTCAGCTGTCAATTTGGCGACCTTTGACATTTGAGTAGCGTTCAAAAATAAATAAAATCTATTAATAAAAAATAGTTTTTCATATTTAGTTTTTAACTTCTGTCTGATTTCTGTGACTAGTTGTGTGTTATTCTTTCATCTGAAAACCGCTGAATCAATTTGCAAACCCAGTATTGATACAAAATGTTTAAAATTTTAACAACACAAAACAAAAAAAAAGTTATTCAAATCGGTCGGCCCATTTGCGAGACTAACGCACGGCAATTGATTTATAGTTAGTGAAAATACTAGTCATCAAAATACGTCCAAGACAGTTAAATATTTTCTCCGCTTCATTGCCTCGGCGCTTTTCTGGTGGTTGCCACTGTTGATTCTGGCTTTCAGGAGTTGCAGTGGCTGGGGATAGTGGGCTTGTCCCATTAAAAAACTAATACCTATCGAAATGGTTATGGGTTGACTGCCAAAGTAACTTTTTTTTGGAGGAACGATTTCCCCTTAATTCAAATACACGGGGGCCCGTGAATAACGTCCAAAATTTTTTTAGAAGCTTTTCTCCAGGGGCTTTCCTAATCACTCCTACTATAGGAGTGATTAGGAAAGCCCCGATATGATCCGCGATTATTTATAATTTTGTTTTATTTTTTCTTTCTGGATCGCATTTCATGAAAATGCTTTTTTTTGTAATAATTCCTCATAATACACACATCAAAAGTGTCTAGGGATCAACATATATTTTTGCAATAAGTTTTCTCCTGATTGATATTTATTTAACATTTTCTTTAAGGATTCATCAAATAAAGTGTTTTCGTTTGTCACAGTAACGATAAACCAAGTCACCTTTGCATTAATAAAGAAATTTGCCATTTTCCTAATAAAGGGATTTTTGACATTTGAACCACTAACACAAAAGTTCGAAAAAAAGACTGAAATAACAGTTTACTTTAAAATTTAATTGGGTAACTTAAACAATTAATAATCCGTGTTTCTACCGCGAACACTAACAACACAAGAACATCGGTTTGGCATACTCAAAATGAGTTCATCCAAATCACGCTGTGGAATGGCCGCCCATGTTCGTTGCAACAACAAAAAAAGGTCTTCTTGCGACTGGATACCCTCCATATTCGGCAGAGCTCTTCTCTGTAGCATATCCCATGCATGCTCAATCGGGTTCAAGTCTGGCGACTGAGCAGGCCAGGGCAGGACATTGATGTTAGCTGCGGCGAGAGTCTGTCTTACAACTCTTGCGGTGTGCGGTCGTGCATTATCATGCATTAACTGAAATAAGGGACCGATTTGCACTTGTAGAGGAACGATGACGTCTGATACAATCGTCTCAGCATAAATTTGAGCGTTGAGGTTGCCTCTGATCCAAATCAACTCAGTTCTTCCGCCGATCCAAATACCCGCCCATACCATGATGGTTCCACCACTATAAGGATGGACTTCCTGGCAGGATTTTAATCGCTGTTGGCGTCCAGGGGTTCTCCAGTGTCGTATACGTCTTGTATCCGGTCTCATACCAAAACGAGACTCATCAGAAAAGCACACGAAACGCCATTGTTCTTCTGCCCAATTTCTGTGTTCAAGAGCCCATTGATATCGAATCCTACGATTGTGCATTGCTATAGGTGGTACCCGTAGCGGTCTTCGGGAATGAAGGTTCACTTCATGCAAGCGGTTTCTGACTGTTTGGTCGCTAATTAAGTTCCCTGAAGAGTGATGAAGCCTCACGGCTAACATCATGGCGGTTATTGTTGGAGCTCTTCGAGTTAAGATTTGAATGTATCGGTCTTGTCTCCGTGTGGTGCAGCGATACCGTCCTCCATGGCGCTCAGCCACGGTACCAGTGCTTCGGTAACGTGTCCAAAGTCGACTGATAACACTCTGACTTGTATTCAGAGCTAAAGCCACAGTACGTTGCCGGGAACCAGCTTCTATCATTCCCACGGCTCTGAGCATTTCTTCCCTGCTTAAATGACGTCGCCGCTCCATAATAACGTTAGTTTTAATCAGTAGTAGGGAAACAGTAGCACTAATAATGTCTTCAATGCGTTGTATGTTTTTATAGGGAAAATATTGACAGCTGATTTTCATCTTTTACTCGAATTTGATTCACAGTTCCTGATTCAAATTATGAAATGCACCAAAAAGGATCCATATAAATTTATAAAATCATAAATTTATTACAAAGCCACATCTCAATCTCAAGAAATCCGCATAAAAATGCTTGATCCCTAGACACTTTTGATGTGTGTATTTGCTACGAACCATAAAAATACGGTCAACTACACTCCGGGCTGGCTCTTACCTGGGCTGCAACAATAGACATAGTGTCACAGTCTTCTCATACCCGCTCAGCATTATGCTGCGACCCTATGCTAGACAGAGCCCCAGCGCTGGTTTTCCGCGACAGCCGGCGCCGACGTATTTATTTATTGGGGCAATACTTCGCGATATAGAGATATCACCCGAGTTCCTAAGCACAGTGACTGCAGAGCTCTGTCACCACCTAAAGGAAACACCGTTCTTTCGCTCTGAGACAGCCATTATCACAGACCCCACCCACGCAATGTTGAAATTGGAGATGGCGGGGCTCTGGAAGATCATGGGTCATCCCATTGTCCATATGGACGCAAGCACATCTTGGTTTAGAAAGGGTACGGTGCTCAAAAGAGACCTACAGCCTGCAGCCTGGGGCATAAACAGCATGTTCAAAAAGGAGTTTTGGAGGCAGTTTTACAAAATTCATAAGAAGTGGCCCAACCTCACCATGGCTCCCTCTGTACCTGCTCATATCCAGGCGTGCTATAGTGCAAATGAGTGGGGGAAACCCCTACGTACAGATGGGATCCTAATGACTTTGCAGGTGTAACACTTCTCAAAAACTTCGAATTACACTTCCACGTAGACACCATTGATATTATCTCTGACAAAGCCATCATACCAGCATTGCCAGAATGGATTCATGAATACGACCACAAGGCCTTCAGAACTATTCACGGTCACTAGTAATAATTCCTCATAATATTTGCTATGATCCATAAAAATACGGTCAGTCTAATCATCATCCAAGGTGACTTAGCTCAATTTAATTTATTTATAATAAAATTAACTTAATTATTGTAATATTATGTGGACTTATTACAAAATTTTTCATCTTACTTTATTTTGCTATAAAATATAGAAAGATGACTTTTTTTTAACGTCTATGATGTTATTTGGGTAGCCAACCAACCCCTAAAGGAACTTTTTCTCTTACACACATGGCTCCTTTGACAAATGCCGAACTTCAAAAAAGATACAGAGAACGTTTGAAACAAGATCCAATTAAGTAAGAGGTATTATGTAAGAAACATTTGGAAAGAGTTAAAGCAAAGAAAATAAATATTACGGATCAGAATAAAAAACAGAAAGAAATCACGTTTAAAAAGTGGAGAGAGTAATCTACTCGACATTATGAGAAAAATAAAAGAAAATCTATTGGCGAATCAAGTTCATGTGTAGAGACGATTTATTCCCTTTATGTCGAGTCCCGTTATGTCGAGCCGAAAACCTTGTCTCGCTTCTATTACCCTTATGTCGAGCTTAGTTTTCTGTCCCGTTTCTATTCCCTTTTGTCGAGTTTATTTACCACGCTTTTATTACTTTATGTCGAGTTTAATAATATCATATTTTAGAAGTACAGTAACGTCCAATGAAATGCACATGCATATAATTTAGAATCAATTATACACAAAAAAGAATTTAAAAACAACTAATAACTTTAATCATACAGTACAGCTATGTACCTACTATTATATTTTTTTCAACACACTTGCTCGTAAAGTGAGCCTTATTATATCGTTCTTAGGGCCATAAACCGAACTATAACATACACGTGCATAATAATATTACACACTAGTGCATAATAGAATGATCCCTACAAAGTTAAGTTAGTACCTAACTGCAAATTATATGCGAGTAAACAGAGCATTTTCAATTTAACCGGGTAATACAGTTTTTTTTTTTTTTTGTAACAACAAAGAGGTTTTATGCCACCGAAAATCTATTTACATTTTTGAAATAAATAAATGTGTCCCTAATTAAGACGAAAAAACATTTATTATTATCAAATTATTTATAATTCACAATAATTTCTTATAAAATATTTGCATTTTATCACAAAAATTATCATTTTGAAGTAGGCTGTATGGCTGTAATCAATCAACTTACATTTGGCGCGTGCAAAAAAAAAAAATTGCGCGCCATTTCCCAATTTTCCCCTAATTTTCATATTTTGTTTGTATCGCATTTGTTGCTGTGTGGTAAATAATTATAAAAATGTCAGGTTTTAGTACAGAAGATGAACAATTGATTGATTTAACCCCGCCAGAAATACTAAATGCAGCACAAAATGCAAACGAAAGCCTAATACCTGCAAAATCTAGAGAAAAGTATTTAGCTGCTTACGATAGTTTCCTGCAATGGAAGAGCAACAAAAAAACCCAGTCATTTTCTGAAAATGTGTTTTTGGCGTATTTCTCTGAACTCGCCAATACATACAAACCTAGCTCCCTGTGGTGCATCTATTCCATGTTAAGAAGCATGGTTAAGCTCAAACATGGTGTTGATATCAAAACGTACTGTAACCTGATGGCATTTTTGAAGAGACGCTCGGATGGATATATTGGTCGGAAATCTAAAGTTTTGTCACCAGCCGACGTTGAAAAGTTTTTGAATGAGGCTCCGGATAGTCAGTATCTAGCAACAAAGGTACGTTTCATATTTTTAATCGAAACGAATCTACAATATACAAGTGTGTAACTTTAGCATAATTTCTTAGAACTAATTAATTGATTTCTTTGCAGGTTGCCTTAATATTCGGTGTTACTGGTGCTTGTAGACGACAAGAGCTGTACAATATTACAACAAAAGATGTAGAAATCCACGGAGATATGCTTCTTGTCAAAATTACCCAGACTAAAACCAAGATTCCACGATCTTTTACAATCCAAGGAACGTTTCGTGAAATAGTGAAAAAATACCAAGATCTCCGTTCAACAAAAACAAAGAATGACCGCTTTTTCCAAAACTTTCAGAAAGGAAAATGTACTGCACAAACAATCGGTATTAACAAATTTGGTAATATGCCAAGAGAAATAGCGAAGTATTTAGGTTTGCCTGAGGCCGATTTTTACACTGGACACAGTTTTAGAAGAACGTCGGCTACAATGTTGGCTGATTCGGGGGCTGATATACTAACTTTGAAGCGACATGGTGGATGGCGTTCTGACGCAATCGCTGAATCGTACATAGAAGACTCAATTCATAACAAAGCAAAAATCAATGACAAAATAACGCAAGCCATTAATTTGGAGCCAAAGGCAAAAAAGTTTTGCCCCGAACCACAACCATGTACATCTACTAGCGTGAGTTATTTGGTGCCCTCTCCTTCCAGTAATTTGTATGATTTACCTTTGTCGCCGACATTTACACAAGAAGTAAATGAAGGTACTAAAGAAGTGGCAAGTACCAATGTAACACAAACTGTGAAATTGCCATCAAAAACAATCCAATATCGTTTTGAAAATTGTACATTCACCAATTGTTTTAATAATTAAACGATTTATGCAATACATATTTGTTTTTTCCTCGCAAGTGTGTTGAAAAACGTCGTATGATACACGTGTGTATTGATGATTACCGTCCTCGGCTCTCTTAAGACCCTCACCTGACGGCTCGGGTCTCAATGGCGCCTCAGCGGTAATCACCAACATTACACACTTGTACCATAATGTACTATTAATAACCATCAAAGTATGTCATAATATCAGTATATAATTAATATTCGAAATTATGTGCATGATGAAAAAGTACCTATCTTTTAAAATATTAAGTTCATTTATTATACGGACTAGATTATAATTGACTAACCGAAATTCAATGACGCATTGGTGATTTTACATAAATTAAGTACAGCAATATTAAGACGTGTTGTCGGTGTACCTAAAATAATACGTAATGTAGATATGTACATTAGCGCAACTCAAGTTCGAACACAGATAACTATATACAAGTCAGAGACAGATAGGACAGTACTATGGTTGACGATTAGTTCCAAAAATATGCGCCAAGCGCTAGTGTCGTAACGTCACCTAGTGTCGTGATGACACAGATAAAAAAGTGACGATGACCATCCGGCATTGAATATCGATAGCATAGTGATGTGCCATGGAAAACTAGTATCAGATTAATTTTATTATTTGCGAGGTTCTGTCACTAAGGGCGCATTCGACCAAACTTTTATACCTAGAATAAGTCATAACCTGAGAATAATTATTGAATTTTTGACAGTTAGTCCATACTAGAACTGTCAGTCGTCAATTTTATTCCAAGAATAAAAGTTATCTGACTTTGGTAAAATCAGCCCTTAGTAGGTAAAAATAAAACTTTAGAGATATTACTTTTTATTTATTTTTCCTTAACCTATAGGCTTTACATTTATCAAAGGCAATTTGTTGAGGTGCACACATCTGTTTCACAAGTTGTTCTCTTACACCTCCTTTTAAAATTTTATTTATTATGTTGCACCAATTATGAACATGGGTGCGTATCATTAAATTAAGCAACCACTCCTTTACTTCAGTTTTATGATGTGTACACCCCAACCAATTTACATCAAATTTCTTAATTATTTCCGTTTTTAAACGTTTTTTAACACATTCTTTGGAAGCATACTTATTTAAATAATTATGTATAAGGCCCGAGACGTTCCTTTAAAACATTAAAAACTTCTTTGATGGATATGTTAAATTATGATGTTTTAAAAGGGTGTATTCTCGTTGTTGGATCCATTTATGAAACACATCTCTTTCTGTTTGGGTATAAGTCTCAGAGCATCTCCTACAATTAAATTTTTTTGTCACTCTCCTGCACATATACCCTGCTGTATATGCAGAAGAGTGCACGCGCAATCTTTCGTTCACTGGATTTAGTGATTGATTGCAATTACTGCTAATGTCTTGGGTCATTGTTATGGGTCTACTACTTATAAAGGAATTTTCTTTATCCTCATCAAATGTATATAAGTAAATGTATATAAGTATATAGATATAAGTTTTAAACTGTGTCTCCTTTATCATCCTCACAGTTTGCGTATATTGAATGTGGACCCATAACGTTAGACATTAGCAGTGATTTAAACGCATTCATAAAAGTATTTGCATCAGGATTGACGTTCCTGTAGTTGATGGCTCTGATCCTATCAAAAAAATTCTCCAGGGGATCCTGATTTACATTTCTAGGATAAAAATATTGTGTCTCATATTTTTCGAACAACAGCTTAGACAACCTTTCAAAACTTTCTATAGTTGTAACCCATCCATTAAGAGAAGGAACTCGAACCTTATAGGTTTTATTATTTTTGAGGGCTTTCTTGCTACTTCTACGTTCTATGAATTCGATATTTTTCAATATTTGTTTGGCTTCTGTCCAAAAATTGAAAACTTGATGGGCGTTCGGCTTTACTGGTCCACGCAGTTTGCCCCGGACAGTGCTCCTTCGAGATCCGTTGACGCTATCAAAGAGCTTATCTATGAATTCCACAGCTTCGCCTGTTGTGGCCATTGTCTCACTGACATTTTGACCCGAGGCTGTTGTTTCTGAAATATTACATAATTATATATAAGTATATCACTTAAACAAACAAACAAAACTAACAACAAAGTGTTTCCATTCTATCAGACTTAGAAAGTGCAAAGGATATTACTCTTATTACATTAGTTTGAACCAAACGTCTTAGAAGGTCATTTTTTACTTTTTTTGAGGTAAATAAAAGTAAAGTGAGTGAAAAGTGATCAAGAAGATGATTTTAGTATTATTAGATAATACATATTGATAAAAAAGTAAAAACTAACTGAACAATGCAGTATATTTAAGCATTCCACTGGTTGTTGCACTCAGAGTTTGGGCAGCTACACTAACTTTCATTTTCTTCATTTTTGCTGCGTAAACATGGTGCTCTGTTAGATTTTTATGCATTCTAGTATGACCTAGTTGGCAATCAGCATCAAACACAGTTTCTATGTCCTTCCAAGTGGCAACTTTGCCTTTGAATACCATATCTTTTGTAAGAAGGTTGTTCCTTAGGCCCTTAAGTAGGTGCGGGGGATCATACACTACGCTTAACTGTTGTCCTGATATCTCAATGGTTCCATCTGCAAACAAAAAAAAAACAAAATATTGAGTTCAACAAGTTATCATTTCTCAGCTTCTTTTGCCACACCCAACATTCACTTCCTTAGATAAGCGTAGGCACCAGCACACCATTGTGAACAGCCAGTCGTGCCTTTTGGGACATGAACTGGTTGTCACAATTGCATGTGTAGCACCATTATTTACCGCATTTACTCTCCTTTCCACATCTTTATCAATCTTTCCATCCCTTGTAAACAGACTCATCATTTATTTTAACATCACATCAGCTATAAATTAAAAGTGTAGGTACCTATTAATATGTAGAGCTAATAACTTACCAGATAAAGGTGCCCCATGCTCGATTTCTTTCGTAGAAAATAGACATGGATAACCATCTTTGAGACGATTACCCTTGTTATCCAGTTGGTATTTGTCGAAGTGTTTTTGGCACACGCGTTTATTCACTAACTGATCCTTTGGTAGACCAAGAAGTTCGGAATTCACTGACACCATGAACGACAGCCACAAAGCCCTAAGTTTATCGTCCTTTGGTAAGTTATAAAGGCGATGAGTTTGGTTGGTTGAAGTACAACCGACAACACAGCACTTGAAAGAAGCCATGGCCGCGTACCAAAGCACTGCAGTATTCGTATCGAGCAAGGAACAAATAAATAAATAATAATGACCGGCATACCATCCAATACCATCTGTCAGTTTGACAGCACACAACACATCACAGAACGACCAAAATGGCTGCCACCAACATGGCTACCGAAAGTAGCGACATAACGCATTTTTTGGAACTAAAGCTGTCGCAGGCCTGAGTTCGAATAACAGGAATGTGCGAAAGAGGTGACATCTAAGACTTACTTAGATGTCACCTCTCTTTCGCACATATATACTTGTCCCTCTTACACATTTATAGTTATCAGCGTTGCGCGTTCCAAGTCTATGAAGGGCAAAACTTACCAGTCCCCTTTTAACCTTGAAAGAGTGCACTACGTACGTAGGTAACTACTGTGTAAGTGCAAGTTCTGTAGTGGTTAAAAAACGTTTGATAGCATGAAACACGTAAGTACCATTGTTTTTCTATATGTAATCTATATTTATTTGTTTTATAAATGTAAATGTAACTATTGCGTTAGTACATAACTACATATCAAAATATAAACAATCAAAATACATAAAACACAGTGTAAAAATACATAAATACGTAATGATACAATGTACATGTTTTCAATTTATGGTATCGTTATAAAGTATAGTAATTAATCGAAATCCAAAGCCGAAAAGATCCCACGTTCAAGTGTTTTTTTCTACTGATAACTAGCGTCAAAAATATCGGCCATTTTGTGACAGTTGGCGTGCACGTTCTGACATGAATGGGAAATTTTTGAATGTAACGCTTAAAATAAACATGTTGTGGCTAGTTTCTAGTAAAAGTTATATAACATTTTCATTCATATTACATTTTTCTGTTGTATTTAATATAAAACATTTTCGTTATTTTATTTGAATATTTTTTTACTTACAAATAAAAACTTAACATTTTAATGATCTTTCTAGACATCTACTTTGTGTAATATATATTTATGCAATAAGGGGCCTGGGTAAAATAGATACTAAGCTATAGTTTTAAACAAATTTCCAAATTTTGTCAACTAGCCAATTATTGTTTATGACCGTTACCTGTGCGTTGCGTTTCAAGCTTAGTAATTAAAAGCATTAGAAATTCTTATTTAGAACACTATGTACTTATTCCAAACCTATGAATTGAGAACTTATTTGAATTGAAGATATACATTATGTATTTTGAATTTATGTATTTTTACTTCATGAATTCCAGTCATATGTATTTTGAATATATATCATACGACTGGAATTTATGATATGTATCTTAACTGTCTGATACGTTTTCACGGCCAGCCCGCAATTCTAAATCAATTTAGAAGAATTGTTCTTAATTTTTAATTCTATTTAGAAGTACTTAGTTACTTGGGTATTTTTTAAGTCTTCATGTGATACGCCGACTTATTTACTTATTATAACAAATATTTTAGGTAAGATTTTTCGATTGTCGTACTTGACTTTTCTAATGGATTTTATTTCTCTTTAGGATTACCTACTGAAGATGTATGAAGTATAATCACAATATCAATGATGGATTTAATTACCATAATAAATATTTTGGAAGGCAACGAAGAAATGGGTGACATTAATGCTGAACTAAACGATGGGAGTATACATGCACCACCACCAGAACCTATCCAACACGAAAACTTAGAAAAAGATGATTCTAGCGAATCTTACGAATTATTAAACCTCGATCAACAAAATACCGCTAGTGTAGATATAATTAAAAAACCCGAATGTAGCACATCAACCCCTCAAAATGAAGATAATCAAGAACCCGGCTGCAGCACATGGGGTAATTTTAACACAGAAGAAAGACCTCAAGACGGCAGTAGCCAAACGAATCAAGAACCCGGCTGCAGCACATGGGGTAATTTTAACACAGAAGAAAGACCTCAAGACGGCAGTAGCCAAGAGAATCAAGAACTTGGATGCAGTTCATTGAGGAATACTGTAATTTAATTTTCGTCGAAAGTCAAAAAGGTGGTAAAATTTTATTGAAAGATGGCTACCGGTACCGCATTAATAGAAAAAATAAATGTGGCTCCTCAATTTGGTACTGCACAAAAAAAAATTGTAAAGCTTCCTTAACTTTAGATGAAAAGGAAGCAAACATTCTAAAGACTGGAGCAACAGATCACGTTTGTTTGCCAGATTACAAAAAATAAGAATTTGAAACAGACTTGAAACCCATACCCACTATGTATGCAATGTCCATGGCAAGTTTAAAAGATAATAATGATTACGTTGACCAAGTTCGTAGCTTCCAAAGTGTGAAAAATGCACTCTACCGTTTAAGAAATAATTTTTTTGATGTTAGTAAGACTACATTCCAGAAATTAGAGGATGTCAAAATTTCACCAGTGATCGCAAAAGATTTTCTGGTTGTAGAAAGTGGTGGGGTAAATAAAATTTTGATATTTATGTTAAATGATTGCAAAAATGCATTGCAGTCCATGAATCTGTTCTTTGTTGATGAAACATTATTTTCAATTGCCCGACCATTCTATCAATTATATACCATACATGCCGACATTGGTAGTACCGCAGACAAAACCGTAATAGTGCCGATCATTTTTGTGCTATTACCTGATAAATGCCAATCGACCTATGTGCATATGTTTGAAATGATAAAAGATAACATTCCAGAATTTCAACCAAAAAAAATTAAAATCGATTTTGAGATTGCAGCAATAAACGCTATTAAAGAAGTTTTTCCATTAGTTGATATAAGCGGATGTTTTTTCCACTTCCATAAGGCGTTGTGGAAAAAAGGAAAACAGACCGGAATAGTAAATGTTCCCGGTGGAAAAAAATATATTACCATGTGTGCAGCCACAGCACATCTTCCCAAAAATGTCATCCCAGAAGCATGGGTGTTATTATTAGAAAGTGCACCTGAAGGCAATGAAGCTAAATCATTTAATGAATACGTAACATCGCAGTGGATTAACAAAAATATTGATTTGTTTTGTTGTTACAACGAACGCCACAGGACCACAAACCCAGTAGAGGGATGGCATAACAGGCTAAATAAAAAGCTTAGTAAAAGACCTCCGCTATATACTCTCATTAGCACACTTAGAGATGAGGCTAAAGAAGCTAGGTTTAAGATAGAGCAGGCAAATGTCTACAACGACAACAACCAGAACCTAAGAAAAAAAAAATGCTTGGCTATTGATATACGTATAAATAAAATAGTTGAAGATTTTACAACTAACAAAATTGATTTAATGATTTGTCTTAAACGCTTATCAACTGTAAGATTTGATAAGTGATTATCTTTTAATTATTTAAAATATACATGTTACCTAGGTTGATACAACGATATAGCGTCAATCAATAACGCTAATTTAAAAGAATTATTTACTTATTATAAAGCTATATCTTTTTTTACATTTTCACTAATAGTGGTGATTATACTGTGATTTATTTAGATTAACACGTTGAACGCCAAGCAACAGACACAATAGAAAATCTATTGTTCGCGGTCACCGGTGACCGCGTTGGCAGTCAACGTGTTAAGAAAGTTACTTTTATAAGAAGAATTATTTTTTACTGTAAAACTATGCTGTTTAACATTTGCAACAATAGTGATGATTATACTGTGATTTATTTAGATTAAGAAAGTTATTTTTTAGAAAAAATATTTATATAAAAAATAAGTAATAGAACAAATAATAAAACAATGTTTTTATGCCATTGGCTTTTAATTTACATCCCTGACTGTACCTGTTCACCAAACTCGACATAAAGGTAATAGAAAGCGTAAAATATCAATACTTTGGAGAACAATATACTTCCAGGCTCGACATAACGGGACTCGACATAAAGGGTATAAATCGTAGAGACATCGAAAATAAATAAGAAAAATATTCAATGGAAATCTAAGGTACTAAGGCCTGAGTTCACCAACATTCTAACCATCGGTTAGGTATTTAAACAGTTGATTTCCTTAGGAAATTTGACATGAATCAACTGTTTAAATACCTAATCGATGGTTAGAATGTTGGTGAACTCAGGCCTAAGACTGCGAATCGAGCTAAAGCAATGTAAAGAAGCATTAAATTTATCAATTAAAAAGCAACAAAGTATGAGAAAGCAAAGGAGAATGCTCAAAAAAAACCCAGAGCGAACAGACACAGGATGTAGCTCACAATTTTAGTGATATTTAGTGACATGATTCTGTAAATATTTCACTATAAGATTCGATGGCTAAATGTGTGATATTTGTGCTATTGATGATATTGTTTTTCAACAGGAGTGTTTTTTTTTTTTTTTGTTTAAGGTATTCTTCGAATCGGGTATACCCGACGATATAACTACATAGATAGTGTATATTAATTAAAGAAGGGCGTTCCCGTTAACCCTCAATAGTATAGCCTCCATAAAGGCAAAAAAATCGCGAAAAAAAAAATCTGCTGTTCCCTACATTTTGACGAGTTATACGAACATAAATGTAGGGAGCAGTAGATTGTTTTTTTCGCGACTTTTTAATGAATAATGTAAAATAATAGCGGCAGTTTGTAAGAATTCTGTTGTGTCTATTATGTTCAAAAGTCAACATTCTTCATAAGAAGTAAATAAATAAATGTTGTATTATGTTTATTTTTTAAAGACATAGTAGTTATATTTAGTAAGTATTTTTGTGTTTTTCACAAGCAATGAGTACTTTGTTTTCAGTATTGTTACTTTAGTCACATAATCTGTGCTGTAGTCTTTACCTAATGGCCATGGAAGTGTATTTAACACTATTGAATAATGTATTAATATCGTGTTTAAATATAAATATATTATTATGCGTTGATTTATTTAAACCGTGTGGTGTCGGTTACGAATAGCACCAACACCGTCTTCTCGGCTTGTCGTAAAAGTTAACTAAGACACTTAGATTAGACTTAACATTCAAACGGCGGCGATGGAGTTCGCCATGCTGCCTGGGTGTCGCAGAAAAGCGGCGAAAAGTGGTCTGTGGATAGTTGATTTTGACAATCTGCAGTCTCTGCCTACTCCTCTGGGATTATGAGTATATGTATGTAGGAACGGAATGTTGTGACGGATGACTGGAATGAAGCGTAAAGATGAATGACAGATGTTAAGCATGTTGAATGAAAGAGATGAAAGTATGAAATAGTCTAGGAGTGAAGGGGAACGGAAGTGAATGTTGAAAAAGGAAGATGGTGAGAGACGGAAATACAGGAGGAGGACGAAGGACTGTGTAACGAGAAAGACGTAGAAAATAAAAATTCCAGTTTATTGAAAAAATCAGTGCATTTATTTGGCCCATATCGAACCCATCCCACATATTTTTGGGGGCTCGTCCGGGATTGTTCGATATTTCAAGTTGACGGGGCCAAAGCACGGAAAAAGACGGGAGCAGAAAAACCGACGCCAACGACGTGGAGCGGCCGGGGACTTTGCTCTAAGGAAACGACGGAAAAGACGATAGAAGACGGTAACAGAAGTTACAAAAGACTAGGAAAAGACGAAATATGGGTGGACGCGGAAAGGATCGCCGACAACGCCGTCAAACTGAGTATGACGAAGACGACCACGAGGCAGCTGCATCGACGACTCAACCGTTCTGCCGAGATCAGGGTATATTCCAGACGGAGAACTTGGTGGCAAAATTCAGCGGACAAGATAAATCGTATTCGGTGGCTAAATGGGCGACCGACATTGACGATAATGCGGAAATATTTCAATGGACGCCCCTACAGACTCTGATAGTCGCTAGAAGATCTCTGACGGGAACTGCAGCCCTGTGGCTAAAATCTGAAAAACCATTCAAAAGTTGGGACGAGCTGAAGGCGGGTTTGCTGAAAGAATTTCCAGATTCGATAGATAGCAAAACCATACATGAAATGATGGCCGCTAGAAAGAAGAAGAAAGACGAACGTTGTTTAGACTACATGCTAGTTATGAAAGAAATGGGAAAGCGCGGCAAAATGGCGGATTATGTCGCCGTAAAATATATCATAGACGGCATAATGGATTCAGAAGTGAATAAAATGGTGTTATATGGTGCTACTACCTACACTGAGCTGAAGGAAAAAATCAAAATTTATGAAACGATTAAAGAAAAGATGGGCGCAAGTTACGTCCGAAATAAGAAGCCTGAAAGCAGTGATAGTAGTGCGGGTACGAGTAATAAGCGGTGCTACAGCTGTGGAGAAAGAAATCACCAATCATCAGAGTGTCCTAATAAAGAAAAAGGTCTGAAATGTTTCAAGTGCAACGAGTTTGGGCATATCTCAACTCAATGTAAACAAAGCGGAAACATTCGGTCAAGAACGAGTGAAAAGAATGAGGAACGAGAAGGGCGAAGTGAAAAAGGTAAACCGAACTCTTCCGAAGACCGACGAGCGATGTGTGTGGCTGACTTCACTCCGAGCGTTTACGAGGTTGGCAAACCTGAAGATTGCGGCAGCCATGACAGCTCATTTGACAGGCGTACCAACATTATCGACAAGATGGCGAATGCAGTGGGAACTGACGCTAATTTCACGGATGTTTACGACGAGATAAAGACGCCGGCGCAAATACGTTTTGAAAATGCCTGCAAGACAATATTTGTTAATAAGTGCGAAGTAACCGCGTTAATTGACTCGGGAAGTGAACTGAACTTAATGTGTACCGAACTTTACGTACATTTAGGATCTCCGGAGTGTGTGAAAACCGCTACGAATCTAGTAGGTTTAGGAGGCAGTATAGTGTCGACGGAAAAGTTAACTGCTTCTGTAGTGTTAGACGGACACGATTACAATGCTACATTTTATGTTGTTCCAAGGCATGCTATGCCATGTAGTGTTATATTGGGTCAAGACTTCCTCCAGGACGTATTTACTATAATGTCAAAGGGGTCAATACTGATTGCACCAAACATAAACAATTGGTTGTCAAAGGTTTGTTGTGTTAGTCAGGATCAGCCGTTTGTTTTAGGTAACATAAAGAATAAGCAGGTGCGGCAAGATGTTATTGACTGTGTGAAAAATTATAACCCTAAGCAAGTAAAGGAGGCACCGATAGAGTTGCGCATTGTGCTCAAGGATGACATACCAGTGGCTCAGCGACCAAGACGTATATCTTTAGCTGAACAGCAGATGGTGGAGAAGCAAGTAGCGGAGTGGCTTAAGGATGGTATAATTCGCGTAAGTTTTTCTGAATATTCCTCTCCTCTGGTGTTGATAAAGAAAAAAGATGGTAGTACAAGGATTTGTGTAGACTATAGGCCAATCAATAAAAAGATTTTTAAGGATGAATTTCCTCTACCCATTATAGACGATTTGATAGATAAACTTAAAGATGCTCGTGTATTTAGCGTATTAGATTTGAAGAATGGCTTCTTTCACTTGAAGGTTAGTAAAGACAGCATCAAGTATACTGCTTTTGTTACACACAATGGTCAGTATGAATTTTTGAGGGCGCCTTTTGGGTTGTCAGTGTGTCCAAAGTATTTCATGAGATTTGTAACCATGGTGTTTCAGGATCTTATAGCAAAAGGAATCATAGTCATATTCATTGATGATTTGTTAATTCCTGCTGTTGATGAATGCCAGGCGTTGCAGCGATTGAGAGATGTGTTGGACGTTGCATCACAGTACGGTCTGCAGATAAATTGGAAGAAAGCACAATTACTATGCCGGCGTATAGAGTACCTAGGACATATTATAGAAGATGGGAAAGTACAACCTTCACAAGAGAAGACAGATGCCGTAACCAGGTACCCTGAACCTAACACTATAAAACAACTTCACAGTTTTGTAGGATTAGCGTCATATTTTAGAAAATATATCAAAGATTTTGCACTAATAGCTAAGCCGTTAACTGATTTGCTAAGAAAAGATGTAACTTTTGAGTTTAATGATATTCAGAGAAGTGCATTTAACGTGTTGAAGAATGCACTAGCTAGTAGCCCAGTGCTAAGAATTTATGATCATCAGCTGGTAACGGAGTTGCATACAGATGCCTCCGCAATAGCATACAGTGCTATTTTGTTACAGAGAGACCACACAGGTGAGTTACACCCTGTACACTACTACAGTAGGAAGACTAGTGAAGCCGAGAAGAAGTATAGTAGTTATGAGTTGGAAGCATTAGCTATTATTGAAGGGGTAAAGAAGTTCAGACACTATTTGTTTGGTAAGCCTTTTAAAATAGTGACCGACTGTCAAGCATTCCAAAAGACATTGAATAAAAAAGATTTATCAACAAGAGTAGCCAGATGGGTGTTGTTACTGGAGGAGTATGATTATGTTATTGAACACAGACCAGGAGGTAAGATGCAACATGCAGATGCCTTAAGTAGGAACCCATTTGTTGGAGTTATGGAGCTAAGCTTGCATGAGCGTATCAAACAAGCACAAATGTTGGATGATGGAGTAAAGGCGATTATAGACATTCTAAAACTGCAGCCATATGATGACTATTCCTTTTGTGATGGTTTATTGTACAAGGGAATAGAGAAAAAGTTGGTGATACCGAAAAGTTTGGAATTTGAGGTTTTGAGAAGGATTCATCAAAAGGGACATTTTGGAAAAAGAAAAATGTTAGAATTGTTAGAACAAGATTACTACATAAAAAATGTAAACAAGAAAATTGAAGAACTTTTGTTGTCATGTGTACCTTGCTTGCTAGCAACAAAAAAAGAAGGTAAGCAGGAAGGAATGTTGAACTGTATTGACAAAGAAGGCATTCCTTTGCACACCCTACATTGTGATCACATTGGACCTCTTTCAGAGACAAGGAAAATGTATAATTACATCTTAACAGTTGTGGATGCATTTACGAAGTTTGTGTGGCTGTTTCCAGTAAAGGGAACTACCAGTAAGGAGACCATAGATAAACTGATGATTCATCAGCAGACATTTGGTAATCCCACGCGATTGATTTCAGATCGTGGTACTGCATTTACCAGTAATGAGTTCAAGGAGTATTGTGAAAAGGAAAGTATTCAACACATAACCATAACTACAGGAGTACCCAGGGGAAATGGTCAGGTGGAGCGCATACATAGAATTCTCATAGCGGTGTTAGCTAAGCTGTGTATTGAAGAACCATCTCTATGGTACAAGCAAGTCAGCCGAGTGCAGAGAGCACTGAATAGCACGTACCAAAGAAGCATTGACACTACACCTTTTGAACTCATGCTGGGTACGAAGATGAAAACTAAAGAAGATATACAGATTTATGATTTACTTCAGCAAGAGCATAGAAGTAATTTTGTGCAAGACAGGGAAGACTTGAAGATGAAGGCGAAAGAACAAATAAGAAAAATTCAAGATGAAAATTGTAGGACATACAATAGAAAAAGAAAGGAAAGTCGAAAATATGTTGTGGGAGATATTGTAGCCATCAAACGGACGCAGTTTGGCAGCAGTCTTAAACTCAAGCCGAAGTATTTGGGCCCCTACAGGGTCACCAAAGTCAAAAGGAATGATCGGTACGATCTTGAAAAGATAGATCGTATGGCGGATGGTTCACGAGTGACATCTTCCTCTGCCGATAATATGAAGCCATGGCCTGTGTTTGGCGATAGTTTTGAGTTAGGTGAGTAGGGCAGATCCTATCAGCGGTTTTGTTAGGTTAGGAGATACATGGTGGTTGTCCTTGACCTAATATTTCAGTATGATGGTGTAGGTTATGTCATGTAAATGATGTAAAATAGGAAGTAGGTATTGTAAACAAGTATTGTGATGATTGATATGTAATGTGTCTGTTTTTTTAAATTTCCATTTGATATACAAGTTAAAGATGTGGAGATTGTCTCGTTATTTGTTGTTATTTCTAGTTTAAAAACAAATAAGCATTACTGTTGTTGTGGGAAAAGTTTTGCCTAATGAATGTTGTTTATTGGTTCTCATACAGTACACCCTATAGTATGGGGTACCTACACTTATTGTTACCTTGGTGTTTATTGTAAGATGTAACTGGTAGTAATTAAGTTCGAGTTTGTTAATCTGTTATGTACCTCTAGTAGTGATGTGGTAAAATGGGAATGACAAGGTGTGTAAAAGTTGTTTAAAATTAAATTGTTATTGTATAAAGTTCAGGTTTGGAACGGTGTTGTTCTGTTTGCTCAGTTTAGATCTGACTGGGGACAGTCAGATATCAGAATGGCCGAGTTGTAGGAACGGAATGTTGTGACGGATGACTGGAATGAAGCGTAAAGATGAATGACAGATGTTAAGCATGTTGAATGAAAGAGATGAAAGTATGAAATAGTCTAGGAGTGAAGGGGAACGGAAGTGAATGTTGAAAAAGGAAGATGGTGAGAGACGGAAATACAGGAGGAGGACGAAGGACTGTGTAACGAGAAAGACGTAGAAAATAAAAATTCCAGTTTATTGAAAAAATCAGTGCATTTATTTGGCCCATATCGAACCCATCCCACATGTATGTATGTAATATCATCGTTTATACTCAAATCGAAGATATCATAAAGAAAAAAAAAACCCCTGATGAAAAACAAATAGCACAATATCACACATTTAGCCATTGAATCTAATATTGAAATACTTGCAGAATGATATCACTAAATATCATTAAAATTCTGAGCTATATCCTGTATCTGTTCGCTCTGGTTTTTTTTTTTCATACTTGATGAGCATTCTCCTTTATCGGCTCAAGCAAAAAATTCACAAAGATGAACGCATTACAAACAACGAGCAAAAACACCCTACAACTTCTGATTTTGATATTCTTTCGGAGTCCTTGGGCTAGGTCTATAAAGAGAGTACCCGAAAAGAAAAAAATATACTATAGAGGGTTGAATGACAACCAAAATAACAAATTCTGTGGGAATAAGAGGAAAAATACGATCAACCGTTTCAAAGACAGCAAAAAGGAAGTTAATAATATTAGAGATAAAGAATTTTTTTTTGACGTGATGATATAAGCCATCTTACTGCTGGTAAAAAAGAATGCAAAACAAAAGACAAGACCAAAGTACAGATACATTTCTTAACGGACACAATATTAAATTTATATTAAACATATAGAAGAGGAGGTAAAGCATCATATTATAGACTTATTCGACACCGTCCAGTTTACGTCCTACCTCCAAAATTACATAAGGTCACCCGGGGCGAAAGCAACTAATTAAATTTTCTCTCAATCTAATCATTTTTGTAGATACCTCTATCTATTGGAGCTGATGGAGAGTGTCCGGAATGAAAATACTAGAATTAATGTTTTCGGCTTTTGTAATACCATCCTCGCTTTTCCAGTTTCCGATAATGCTAAAGGATTGTACGGGTTAGTTATACGATAGATCGTGGTGAACAATGTTGTGTTTTTCTGCACTGGGCGATGTGGTCGCTAAGCGACAAAGCCCTTCAAATAAAAAAAAAATCAAGTCGTTGCAAGGAAAAATAGAAGTGCATCCTAAAAACAAGATAAAACGTAAGTGTTTTTGGTATATTAATTTGGTTAAACTCTCGGTGTTATAATTAACATTTTATTGATATAGTTACGAGTACATTAATCTAAACTTTTCATGCACGTGGGTTATTGCAACTATTTATGCAGTTACAATCGCCCCATGCTTTTTGTACGAAAACTGCAAATTACTAGTGACGATCCGTGTCGATATTTCGTTAATTGAATTTCACGTATTTGCATAAATGTTTAGCTGCAATTAGTATGAAGTGTTTTAGATTTTGCGTAGTTTTAACAAAATGAAATAGATAGCTTAAATAAAAAAATGTACCAAGTTAATACAAAAACCAAATTTTGTTACCATATAAATGAAAAAAGGAGAAAACTTATTGCTGTGAAACACTTCTTGAAGCTCTACGACTAGTAAAGCAAAAACAGTTAACCAGTTATGCTGCTGCGGAACGCTGCAATATTCCTCGTTTAACAATAATATCACATGTATATGCTACGCGCGGGCAAAAACAGGCAAATCCTGGAAAAAATACTGTATTTTCCTGATCATGTGAGCAAGAAATATCTTCCTATTTGCACATAATGGATATTTAAACCTTTCATTATTGTTAATTATCGAATGTCTTCACAAATATTTATCGATGAGTAGTAGGTACTACATCTCAACACTAGTCAGTATGGAAGACAGTCGCATTCACCCCATAAAAAATAAAAGTAAATTTGCTTGAAACTGAACTCTATCTCAGCGACTATAGATAGCATTTACAGATAATTCTGTGTACATCTACATGTACTCTTGATCTCAACATTTAGAAACACATTACAACAGGGTTACAACGAATAGTCACAATTACCCCAAAGTGGGGTGAATGTAACTTTTACTGGTCTTATTCAACAATAATGCAAATTAATGAAAAACCAAAGTCTATTTGAAACTTAATTTATGTGGAAACTGTTTATAGAAAGCTGTGCAATGAAGTACGTTTATTAGAATATCCCTATTATTTAAGTAGCTCATGGTGGAGGGAAGCAAAGTTTCAAAATAATTTTTTTTAGTTGCTTTCGCCCCGGGTGACCTTAACCGCAATACATGTGCTTGCATACGGCATGCCAATTTAAAATATTAATCTGTACAAGCTTAAAATCTTAGATACTAAACAAACTGACGATCTACTGAAACAAATAGCTTGTAGTTTTAGAGTCTAAAGCATGTATGTATGGGGAATGCGCATCATGAGCCACAAATACTATCGCAATTACGAACATGACCAACGATTCCACCGTTTCTTGGCTCCAATAGTGCATGAAAAAAGTTCCTTACAAGAAAAAAACTGAAGATGGAATAGAGACTGAGGTTTTTACCAAAAAATATAGTAAAGAAGTGATAACCGACAATATGAGTGTCCTGTTACAACAGTTCCAAAAAAAACGCTGTGTTAGTTAAAAAGCACCATTATAATATGGTCCATCAACAAAAAGCATTCCGACAGTGCGTTGAAGATGTGAAAGAAAATGAAGTGGTATTAATAGTAGATTTTTCAGAAAATTACCTGTGCAAATATAATCTGGAAATACAGAGTATGCACTTTGGATCTTCTCGCAATCAAATAACTCTACACACAGGGGTAGCTTACCTGTGTGTGACCAAAGCACCGTCAACGTGGGTGCCATCACAGAATTGGTGGATGAAACAAAACAAAAATGTCTTCGACACGGATTAGAATGGCGATATGACCGAATTTGTTTAAATGGGAAAACCATAATCCCCTTGTATGACGCGCCTCATCTAATAAAAGGTATCAGGAACAACCTATTCGTTAAAGACATGATTTATAATACAAATAATGAAATATTACCAAAAGCTTTATGCAGCAGATCAATCATACGGGGAATTGAGATTGGTATATAAACTCACAGAAGAGCATGTGAACCCCGAAAAAATTATTAAAATTTAAGTCAAGTCTGCAACACAAATCTTTAGTCACAGTGTTGCAGTTGCAACAGAATATTTAACTGATAGAGGTGATCTCCCTGTGGAATGTAAAAGTTTAATAGATATTTACATTATTGTTATATAAACTTTTCGATAGTTTAAATGTCAATTCGTTTAATATTCCTAATGGAAAAATATATAAAGGACCTATCAAACGACAGTCGCTTCACCATCAACTTTGGGTAAAATCAAAGAAAATATTAAAAACAATAAAGTTTAAAATTACAAAAAGACATGGCAACAAAACTAGATTGACGGAAACAGCTTTACCATCTGTACAAAACTTGATTAAAACCATAGAAGGCATAGAAGAAATTTGGAATATTTTACATATAAAGTATGGCTTACTTAATACATTTTTAACGAGACATTTGAATCAGGACCCAGTCGAGAATTTCTTTGGAAATATGCGAAGTTATGGGACGAGGAATGTTGCCCCTAACATATTAGGATTTTAAGGGGCATTTAAAGCTCTCTTTTTAATAGTAGATTATTAAACAAGGGCTGTATGACATCAATTGCATACGAGGTTTTTGGCGCCTGAGCGAAGCGAAGGCGCTAATTAACCCGAGTATGCAATTGATGCTTACGCCCGAGATAAATACTCTGCTTTACATATCGATTGTGAGGTAAGTAAACAACAAGACAGCAGGTTTCAATGAACATTTATTAAGAAGAAAAAAATGTGTATTTAATTAAAATTAATAGTAAAATTATTACAATTTGTAAGAGATATGGTCGTATGCCTTTACATATCTTTCTTTCGAGTTCGGCGGTAATATATTTTCGACAACTGTTTTTGCCCTTTCTTTAATAAAATCGGGCGTTAGATCTATGTCTTCGTCACTAGACATGTTTAAAACTTTTGAAAAAGAACTCAAACAAGAAAATTAATTATTTTCGCGATGCTTTCGCGCCTACTAGTAGACTGCCTTTTTTTTTTCACGCACGCAAGCGCGTCAAATCTTGCTGGCCAGTTTGATTTTTAAATCGATTCCATCTAACATACGATGTGGAAACAAATAGTTCCATATTTAAAATAAAATCTTTATAAAATAAATTGTCTAGATTCCGATTCGAGTAATTAATCGATACCGAGAAAAAAAAAATAACTTTTTAAAAATATTCTTCGTGCAGTATGAGTATGACAGTTCTTTTTTCAAATTCCAAAACCTATGCTGTAATGATAGTCATACACCCCGGCATTCAGGGGTGTAAGGGTGTACTTACAGAGCAAGAGATATGTAAATAATTATAACTCGCCCCACTCAAACTGTGCAAATTGCGAAGAAGATCTAAATGAATACCTTTAATCATTAGATTTTTTTATAATAGAGCAGCCAGAAAATACTACAGATTCTTCTGATATTTCCAAAGACGAAGAAATTAAATGTAATGAAGATCTTTTTGTTGAGAGGAATGAACTTGATGCTGGACAAAAAAAATATGTATCTGGCTGGGTTTTGACAAAGCGCCTTAAAAATATTGTAAAGTCTTGTCAAAAGTGTAGACAAAACCTAGTTGATCTAGAAAATATTAATACTAACAATGCTTATATAAAGATCAAAGAATACGCCAACAAAAAATGGTTGTACTATCCCAGTCGGCAATTAGAAAATTGCTTCTCTGCACTTCAAAATATTACTGTATCATTCTTGAAAAAAGATGTTCCAAAAATAAACATTAAGAAACATAAATAGAAATAGCTAATCTATTAGTTGATTATCCATTCGATTGTGACAAACATAAAGATCAATTAAAACAATATTTTTGTAACATAACTATTAATTTGTTAATATGCAGTTGGTGCAGATCCGTCAACCGAATTTTGGCAGGAAAAATTGCATATAGCGGCGAAGATCAAATTAAAATAAACGCACAAATGTATTATAATAAACATAAGCATTATAAAAATAAAAAGTAAAATACAATAATTCTTTATTTTCTTTCTACCTTCTATTTGCATTCCCTTGGGACTATTTTGTTTCGTCCTATTTCTGTAGCATGTTCTATTAGAACATGTAGAGATAGGACGAAACGTTCTATTAGACATGTTAACATGCATATAAATAGCTATGTGTGTGTGGTGGGTATGTGATTAGTTTGGGCTAATTTACAGATGGCGTATCGTCAAATAGGTTTGCAATTTTATCACCTATGAGGGCTATCTTTTCCTTCTATATTTACTCTTTGGCGAAGTGGCGAACGCACGCGGCGATTCGGCTCCCGTAGTACGTAGCGAAGTTCAGTGCGGGCAGCAAGTGCTGCCAACCGCAACAACCACCGATGACGACTTGGCGCGAGTAGAATATTATGCACACTTGTACAAATGCACGTAGAAAATATGAAATTGTGAATCGGTAGGTATTTATTTTCTTGCAGGGTCTTCGTTCTTATCGTTTCCACAGGCTCTGATTTCTGCTGGGTTCTGTATTCTTCGGCTGCTTCTACATATTGCTAGCTTCGCTAGGGCAGTCGTTGTGATCTTGAATGCAGACACGCAGACGTTCGGCGAATGAAGGACCGGAATGGCGGGCACGCGTCCTGCTATGCCACGCCAGGAATAATTTTTGGGCTGCGTACCAGGAGGAATCATTAAATGTAAAGACGCTTTTGATGCACACTGTTTATTGTACAGCTTTGTGTACACAACTGTTGACACAATACTTACACCCGAATACTGAAACGCCACACAAATCTCATAATCATCTAAAAGCTACTTAAATATAAGCATCCCTCAAATTTAAATGGTATACACAAACCCCACTCAAGCAATTCGAAACCATGATTAGCCAAGCAGTGCTCAAATGTTTATATCATGACAACATCCTGTTCAAAAATTGTTTTCAGCACGTTCTCAGTTACAAAATAATTTAGTTTACGTCTCGTATTCGTTTTACGCAGTCTTCGCAATTGAATAGCCACCTAAGTGGTCTATGATCAGTTACAATTTTAAATTTGTAACCATAAAGGTACGAGGGCTGCTATTTATGTATCCGGAATAACAAAGTGAATATATGTGAAGATATATAAGTGAAGATATAGCATTTATTATGGTTTTATTGCTTTTCAAAATATTCGCCATGATGTTTGATGCACTTTTGCATACGTTGGAACCAATTTTCGTAACACTTTTTCCATTCGGATTGAGGTATCTCCAAAACGTGCATTTTGAATGCATCAACGGCCTCTTCACGGCTCGAAAAACGTTGACCACGTAATTTATTCTTCACGGTTGGGAATAAATAGAAGTCGTTAGGGGCCAGGTCGAGACTGTACGGCAGATAACCCGTTAATTCGGTCTTTTGACCTTCCAAATACTGAGTTGTTTCAGCCGATGTGTAGCAGCTAGCATTGTCATGATGAAGAAGGATTCTGCGTTGCCGGTTGTTCTTTCTTATTTCTTTAAAGACTTCTGGCAAACAAATGCTCGTGTACCATTCAGAATTAACCGTTTTACGATCCTCTAGTGGTACTGTAGCCACATGTCCATTTATACCAAAAAACAAGCGACCATTTGCTTCAAAGTGCTTTTTGAACGAATGACTTTTGTTGGGTTCGGCTCATCTTGGAACACCCAAACCGTTGATTGTTGTTTAATTTCAGGATCATACGCCTATATCCAAGATTCACCACCTGTGTGGATATTATAGACATATAGACAGCATTTGACGCACCCAGATTGTACTTTTGTAAAAAAAATTACACTAATCTACACGAGCCCGTTTTTGGTCAATTCTCAAGTTGTGCGGAATCCAACGTGAACAAATTTTTTTTACAGCTAAATGTTCGTCTAATATTTTATATATACTCGTCATACTTATGCCTAGAGACGCCTCTATCTCACGATACGTAACATGACGATCTTGCATTATTAGTTCCCGCACAGCATCAATATTTTGAGGTAGAACAACCGATTTAGGGCGACCTTCTTTAAATTCGTCCGTGAACACAGACCACCCACGATTAAACTCACTAAACCAGTGATACACAGTAGTTTTCGATGGTGCTTCGTCCCCAAAAGTCGAAGTGAGTTGATAGATGCACTGTTTTTAAATTAGCCCTCGCCGAAAATCGTAATAAATCGTAACATGAAAATTTTCACGAGTTAAATCCATGGTGATAAAGACTCGCGATTTTCGAAATGACGCTACAAAGGAAAAACATATGACAGCTACATGAAACAAATTGTGTTCTTCAGCCAAAGAGTTCCATTTATAAATGTTATAATTACTTTTTTAATATTGTTCTGTAACTGGCCAGTTCCGGATACATAAATAGCAGCCCTCGTATGGGCGAAATATTTTTGTTCCAAAAATAATGGCCAGGCATTTTTTTTTCGGTTACGCTATAATTCGTTTCAGCTTTATTTAGTGTACGTGAGGCAAAAGCAATTGGGCGGTCCTTTCCTACCTCGCCCTGAGAGAGTATCGCTGAAATAGCATAGTTTGACGCATCACATGTCAGGATGAAAGGTTTAGTAAAGTCAGGGTATGTTTCAAAAGCAAGTTGTTGACTATTAGTCCAATCAAATGGTATATCCATTTTTAACAAGGATGTGAGAGGTTTAGCTAGTTTAGAAAAATCCTGCAGGAAGCGACGATAATAAGACACTAAACCTAGGAACGATTTTACGTCTTTTGGACATTTTGGGATAGGGAATTCACTTACAGCTTTTATATTTTCAGGATTAGGTTTTAAGCCTACTTCACTAATGGTGTGGCCACGGTAAGTTACTTCTTTGCGAAGAAACTTACACTTGTTCGGTTGCAATTTGAGGTTGAATTTTCCCAATCTCTCAAACGTGTGGGATAATTTCTGGACATGGGATGTAAGATCGTAGGAATATTGTACCAAGCCGATGGCGGTACATTGGAGGGCAAGCTCAATTTTCGATACGTAGTTTTGTAGAAATGATTAACTGTGCTTGCTCGCGGGGAGACCGTTAGACCCTCCAAGTATAAAGTGCGTCACTCACCTGCTAGCCTCCTGTGGCTCTTCAACGGAAGTGTCCTGATGTGACACGTGGCTCGCGTTGCACGACGACCGGCCGGTCCACTCACAATTGGTGCATCAAAGTCTGTACTGCACTATATCAGCCTTCAGGAGACACAGATAGTTCAGATAGAAGCCGCTTTGCGACGATTAACCCTCAGCCAAGGATTTTAACCGGGAGCGCGCACTTAGGCAACTGCTCCTGTTGCCATCTTGGATTCGACTCGTATCTCATTCGTTCGCAAGCACAGTGCGCGCATAGATAAAAAATGTATGGTTACGGAACATTCTGCCCACCAAAATACATAGTATTTTCACTAAGTGGAGAGAGCGAAACCTTAAAACAACGGATAAAAAACGAATGAAGAACTGATGTGATCGATTGACATTAACACTAACTAAAAGTTAACACTAACCTAAACTAGACTAGAATCTAATGAATTGAAGTTACGGTAAACAGTATGTCTAGTCAGTCTGAGTTGGCAGAGGGCACAACTTCACAAGAGGTCTCGTAAGAAGTGAGCCATTTGCCATACGCACGGTGACCACACGTACCACGCCGTCAAGACCCGGATGTAATTCCGTGACTCGAGCAAGAGGCCAATGCAGCGGTATAGTGTTTTCGTTTTTAATGACCACGATTGAATCTACAGCTAAAGGTTTGCAATGCTTCGTCCACTTTGCTCGCTGAGTCAACGATTGCAGATATTCGACTTTCCAGCGATTCCAAAAGTCTCGTTGGAATCGCTGGATGAGTTGCCATCTTCCTAACCGAGTAAGATTAATGCCTGATAAATCCTCATCAGGGACTGAAGTAAGCGGCTCTAAAGTTAGGTAATGACCCGGAGTCAATACGTTTAAGTCATTGGGATCTGAGCTCAGCGAGTAAAGAGGACGCGAGTTCAGCATAGATTCGATTTGTACAAACAAAGTTGTCATCTCTTCGAACGTTAATGTTTGATCACCGATAATACGATAAAGATGCGATTTAACTGCCTTAATCTGTATTTCCCATACACCACCAAAATGACTACTAGCCGGAGCATTGAATTTAAATGTTATGTTTTCGATATTCGATGCGTCTTTCATGTACTCATTTAGTTGGTTGCAAGCGCCTACAAAGTTGGTTCCACAATCTGAATGGATAACGCTTACACGACCCCGCCTGCCTACAAACCGGGGAAGCGCTGCTATGAAAGCGTCCGAAGTCAAGTCCGAAGCGACTTCCAAATGGACTGCTTTCGTTGTAAAGCACACAAACAAGCAAAGGTAAGCTTTACTTATTTTAGCTCCTCGATGTCGTCCTAACTTAATGCGGAAAGGTCCGCCATAGTCAACACCGACGACTGAAAACGGCTTGACTTGGTTGATGCGAGTCGCTGGTAGATCGCTCATAAAAGGCTCAAGCGGTGTGGGGCGCGTACGGAAACATTGTAAGCACTTTGATAAACAATGACGGATTGCGCGTTTTGGTGATAATATCCAAAATTGCTGTGTCAAAAGATACTGCATTGTATTTATTCCGGGATGACAGTTTTCACGATGAAGTGCTTCGATGATCATGAACGTTAGTTTAGAATCCTTAGGTAGCAGCGCAGGATGCTTATGCTCATACTCGAGCCCAGAACGAGATAGGCGACCGCCCACCCTAAGAATTCCCGATTTATCTAAGAAAGGGTTTAGTTTTTTCATAGGTTTTGAAAGAGATTTTGAGTCTTTCAAGCGAGCTATTTCCTCATCAAAATTCAATGATTGTACTCTGCGTACGAAAATCAATAAAGCGTTATGAAGCTCTGTTCGATTTAAATGATGGTCAGAACTTCGTGAAGATCTTTTACGAACGCTATCTACAAAACGAATGCAATACGCGAGTACTCGTTGTGCTTTCCGAATTGATGAGAAACTTTCGAGTAAAGAATCAATGACGTTGGTGCCGCTATGAACAAACAGAGAGACTGCGCGCTCTTCAGATAATACATCAGCTTCCTTGACATTGTCACTATTGTTTGGCCAAGTGCTAGAAGGTTGAACGAGCCAACAGGGCCCTGCCCACCATAACGGATTGTTGACCAACTCAGCAGGATAAAGACCTCGAGAGGCAATGTCAGCTGGATTATCCGAACTGGAGACATGGTTCCAGCGAGCTTCCGGAATAGTATCCTGGATGTGACTCACTCGATTGGCGACAAAGGTCTTCCAACGTGATGAGTAAGATCGTATCCACGATAATGCCACCATTGAATCTGACCACGCACAAGTATCAGTTATGGGGAACAACGATGAACAGGTTTCTCTGACGAACTTCAGAAGATCTGCCAGGAGGACTGCCGCGCACAATTCGAGACGAGGTAATGATATTCTTTTTACAGGTGCTACACGAGATTTTGAAGACAGAAAGAATACAGATACACCACCATCGACGCAAGTGACACGTAAGTAGATTACAGCTCCATAACCTGACTCGGAACTATCAGCAAAGCCATGGAGTTCACACGAACTCATATCCTTTACAGAAATGCATCGAGGGATCTCCAAGGACTCGATGACAGGTAACTGCTCAGTATAACAACGCCATTGTTTGACGATTTCACACGGCGGAGAATCGTCCCAATTAATACCTAACATCCACAACCTCTGCACTAAGCACTTAGCTAAGAAAGTTATAGGAGTTAGGAAACCCAAGGGGTCATAAATACGTGCGAGTTCACTTAGAATCGTACGCTTTGTGCATTGGCGATCGATAGGTTTGACCTCAAACAAGAATTTGTCTCTCTTGGGGCACCACTTCAGGCCCAAAATCTTCATGGTGCTCGACTTTTCGATGTCCATAGACACAAAGTCGGTGAGACAGTGTTCTGGAGGTATATCAGCAAGCACCTCTGGTTTATTGCTAGCCCACTTACGCAGCTCAAACTGACCTCTCTTTAAGAGTTGGGTGACCTGAGTTTTGACTTGGATGGCTGTCTGGATATCAGAACTGCCACTCGCGATATCGTCAACGAATGTATCAGAAGTCATCACTTCGCGAGCGAGAGGTAAGTCAGCTTCATCTTCGACAAGTTGTTTAAGAGAGCGGCAAGCAAGAAAAGGAGACGATGATACCCCATAAGTTATAGTATTTAATCGATACTCTTGAATCGGGTCCGTTGATTTGAATCGCCAAAAAATTCTTTGGAAATCTCGATCGTCAATTGACATAGTAATATTTCTAAACATTTGACGAATATCGGCTGTAAATACGACAAAATGTGTTCGGAAGCGAAGAAGGATCTCGGCAATGTTACCTTGCAGTTTAGGACCTACGAGTAAAGCTTCATTCAACGACACACCACGAGCGTCTTTCGCGGAAGCGTCGAAGACTACTCTTAGCTTTGTCGTTGCGCTCTCAGGTCGCAAAACGCAGTGATGAGGTATATAATAACAACCCTGGTTGATTTCCTTGGTAGGAACTAGACTCATGTGACCACTTTGTAAATAATCAGACATGAAGTCGCAGTATTGTTCGCATAAAGCCTCATTTGCCGCTAACTTGCGTTCTAATGATTTAAAACGACGTAAAGCAGATTCTCGCGATCCAGGAAAAGTTAGATTCTTGTCTTTATCTTTGAAAGGCAAGGTAACGGTATACCTCCCTGAAGCATCGCGGGAATGTTCGGTAACGAATTTTTGTTCACAGAGTTCTTCGTCCGGTGTTAACTTTGAAGACTGAGGAATGTTGTCCATTTCCCAGAACTTCTTAACCTGCTCATTGAGAAAATTATCGTTTGAAACGAAGAACGACTTTGGCAGTTCGTGGTTATCACTGCAACTGACGTTTCCTAGTAGGATCCAGCCGAACACAGTGTTGATTGCAGATGGTTGCTGCAATCCTCCACTAACACTACCTGGTAACAGGAGTGAAGGGAAGACCTCAGCACCGAGAAGGACATCGATTTGACCAGGTAAGTGACAATCAGGATCCGCTAGGTTAAGATTTCGGATATGATGCCACGCAGATTTGTTCAGCTTAACGACTGGCATATTGCCGCAGATCTTAGGTAATGTTAACGCTTCAATACTAAACAAATCGTTGTCGTGGGCACCTACGCTTAAGCAGATTGTACCACTCGCGGATGTTGAAGCATGACCTAGGCCGTGAATCCTACGCGTTGACTGCGTTCGTTGGAGACCTAAACGCTCAGCAGCACGTTCGGTTATGAAGTGGGCCTGACTTCCGGAATCTATCAGCGCCCGAAAAGTCTGATAACGACCCGATGAATCACGAATTTCGATATTAGCTGTGGACAGCAGAACCATGGAATGACCACCGATATTGGTAAGTACACTGACCTGCGAGGTAGTGGCCTTTTCGTTATTATCGGTTTTCGAAACATCTGTATCTTGATGTAGCAAAGTGTGATGTCGTTGACGACACACTTGACACGTAAACATTGATTTACAGTTTTTGAGGCCATGTGATGGCTTCAAACAGTTGAAGCACCAATGATTGGTCTTCACATAGTCAAGTCGTTCCTGAACAGATTTGTCAGTAAACGATTTGCACTGATTAATGGAATGTTCCTCCCCACAGAACGGACACTTGTACTTTCGAGGTTCAGTTGGTGGCACAAGAGCAGTTCGTGAAGAAGGCGACGATGTTGACGACGATGGTGCAGTTGCGTTCGATGTGGTTAAATTCGACGATGAGGGCGCAACTACAACAGGTTTGTCAACTACTGTATTCGATAGAAATGTCGAAGTATGTTTCTTACTTACGACCGCGGTGTTAGGATTCCGTGAACCACTCGGCTTATGTGGTTTTTCGTTGGCACGGTTATCGCGACCACTTGCGGAGAAGTGTGTGTCGCGAACCGAAGCCTCGCATCTGGTGTACAGAAAATCGTTGAGATCTTTGTACCTTGGAAACTCTTGAGAAGCAGTAACTCGTTCAAAAGCACAACGCAATTTTGAATCCATTTTCGATAGTAAATGGTAACAGATTACAAAATCCCATTGATCCGTCGGTAGCCCTTGCCGTTTGAGAATCGATAGATTTTCGTTGAATGAATCAAGGACACGTCGTAAATCAAGGGGTGAGTTGGCTTTCAGGTTAATGTTCAAGATCTCCTTCCAGCAAGTAAAGGCAAGTTCCCGCTTGTCCTTATACCGCGCAACCAATGCAGAGTACGCTTCGTGGTAGTATAAGCCCGTCACAGGAAAGGTTCGTATAAGTGCTAACGCATCACCAGTGAGACTAGCGACGAGGTAGTGCATGCGCTCCGTATTCGAAAGTGAACCATTCTCGTGAATCAGCGATGTGAAGATATCGAAGAATTCGGGCCACAACTTTATGTTACCACTGAATTGCGGTAAGTTAATTTTAGGTAATTTTACTTTGAGTTCATTCGATGACTCATTATGAGATTTATTTTGCTCATATTCGTTAGGCTCATCGACCTTCGTTAAGCGTCGGTGTATCGCTAAAATCTCATAATATCGTTCGTCGAAGTCGGATCTGAGGTTATCTTGTTCCGCTTGTTGTTCATCTGTAAGTTCGCATACGCTAAGTATGTCATCATGGGCTTCTTCAAAGTTATTAACTATTTTAGTTAAGTCTGAGTAATGTGCCAAAAATTTACTTAAATCACATTCATTATTTTCCGCTAAACGAGCGACTTCAAGCGTCTTAGACAATCTATTGAACGCTAAAGTACGTTTTCTACGGAATACCGGTAAGTCGCGTTCAGTTGGGTATTCGACTTCAACCGATTTACCTTTACTCAATCTGCGTAATGTTTTTTTTGAATAATAAGGCATTTTGTTTATTAGTTAGCCTTAATAACGTTAAAACAATCTATATTTGACCATAAGATTCTGTATTGAAACAGTAATGGCACCGTTAAGTTTAATTAAATAACAATGAAAAAATGTAAACAAACCGTTTCAAACTGAATAGAACGCCCAATCCGAACACCATTCGTCAACTGTTTAATCGCAGTTCATTCGTTCAATCACTACAACGCTAATTCAACAAATTAATATTGTAGGTGAATATAAAAAAAAAGAAACCAAAGTACCTACTTAAACAAACTTCAATTGGTCTATGGTTCAATCTAATTTCAAATCGTAGAACAAAGAACTATTCGAACTAATATGGCGGCGATGTAAAAATACAAATTTCAAATGGAAGGTTGGTTGTAATAACTGAGGTTATTTACGTTTCGATTCGATGTTTTATCAACTGGTACGACAATTTCGATAGAATATAACAACGAAATACGTATAGCCACTCGAGTTTATAGCAAATGAACAAGAATGCATCGGACGCACAAAGAATTTATCGATGATAAAATTTTGAAAAGATCGATGCACGTTTGAAAATACAATTTTTTGTTTTTTAACGATTAACGGAATAAACTAGTGTAATGTATAGCAACCGACCTAAAACGAATATGTATTGCCCAAAAGTGGGAAATAAATGGGGGTAAGTGGGAAAAGAAAATGATTTTAATTTCTTTGTGGTGAATGTTGAAAATTACCTAAGATTTGACGAGAACTTTACTGTTAAAGGGTAAACGAATGAATATTATCGAATTATATCCGTTAGTTCCCTGGTTTCGGCACCAAAAAATGTACCAAGCCGATGGCGGTACATTGGAGGGCAAGCTCAATTTTCGATACGTAGTTTTGTAGAAATGATTAACTGTGCTTGCTCGCGGGGAGACCGTTAGACCCTCCAAGTATAAAGTGCGTCACTCACCTGCTAGCCTCCTGTGGCTCTTCAACGGAAGTGTCCTGATGTGACACGTGGCTCGCGTTGCACGACGACCGGCCGGTCCACTCACAATTGGTGCATCAAAGTCTGTACTGCACTATATCAGCCTTCAGGAGACACAGATAGTTCAGATAGAAGCCGCTTTGCGACGATTAACCCTCAGCCAAGGATTTTAACCGGGAGCGCGCACTTAGGCAACTGCTCCTGTTGCCATCTTGGATTCGACTCGTATCTCATTCGTTCGCAAGCACAGTGCGCGCATAGATAAAAAATGTATGGTTACGGAACAAATATAATATCATCTAAATAAACATAGCAATGTGTACCTTACAGGCCTGACAGGACTGTGTTCATGAGCCTCTGAAAGGTTGCAGGGGCATTTTTGAGACCAAATGGCATTCTGATAAATTCATAGTGGCCTTCGGGTACACTAAAAGCCGTTTTAGGGACATCTTTAGTACCGCTAGCACGAATCACTATCGAAAAAACATTCGTATCGTCAACGAAAGCATTTTGTATGGGAACTTGAACAGCGCCTCTGGTGTGCTTAAATTGAACAAATTTTCAGAGCACGAACAAATACATGTAAGTTTCGTATCGTCATCGAATCGAATACGAAACGTAATTTGAGTCGTTTGTATGAAGATAGCTAGCACGAAGGCATAAAATGACGGATAGTATCGTAACTGTCGACGGCTGGCTTACGAGTTTCACGAATGTTTATTCACTTTAAATTTGACAGTGAGAAAACTTTCGTCGGAGTTTATTTTAAACATAAAATTATAATTTAAGTGATTGTGTTGATATATTTTGTTAGAAAATGTTTAGATTAACCACGAAGTAGTGCATTGTACTATTATCTTGAAGCGCGATTGATTGTTGAAAGTAGAAATGTACGAAGAGAAACAAGGTGGGTGATTTATTTTAGAACACTATGTATTTTTATAAATAAAAAACAAGTTATCTTTTAAATTTGCTATTACATTTACTTACAGAGAAATCTCAAGGAGAGCTTTACTTAGAAAGAATTTGGCTAATATTAACATACAAAACCTTAGCGACACAGAATTTAAAAATAGATTTCGGCTAAGTAAGGAAGCATTTTTGTTCTTGTGTCGCGAATTAAAAGAAAAATCCAGTCTAAAATCAAGCAAAAGGATCAGCCTGGAACACAAAGTAAGTGTATAAATAAGCTACTTAAGTACCTTTGTAACTAAAATATTTTATACCTTTAATGTGAACATTAACTAATACATAGGTACTATGTGAGTATAATATACAGCTATACTACTAACCATTAGCTCTTTAATATTTTTATTTCTAGGTGCTGTGTGCTTTGTCATTTTATGCTACAGGCTCCTACCAAAGAATAGTAGGAATGGCTAAATATTTAGGGCAAACTACAGTGAGCAAATATGTGAGGCAGGTTACTGATGCTCTTGTTAACCCTTTAATATTATTTTTTTTTTCAATTTCCAACAACACGAGAGCAGCTAAATATTGTGAAAAACAAGTAAGTAATAATTATAATAACTATGTAGGCCAATAAAAACTAGTGGAGACTGTTAAACAGCGAAAGGAGGATCAACTGAATAACCACAAATATGATAACTACTTAATACTAGAAAATTTTACTTACAATACTTTATTTACAGATTTTATACAAAATTTGGCATCCCTGGAGTAATAGGATGCATTGATGGATCTCATTTTCATATATTCACTCCAAAAAGAGACATAGAACACTTATTTTACTGCAGAAAGCATTTCTACTCACTGAATGTGCAAATGGTGCGATATTACTCTACTAATTTATACTATTACTAGCTGCGCCCCGCGGTTTCACCCGCGTAAGTTTCGGTTTAGGGGGATGAAAAATAGATGTTGGCCGATTCTCATAGATACCGGATAAGCACAAAAAAATTCATCAAAATCGGTCAAGCCGTTTCGGAGGAGTATGGCAACGAAAACTGTGACACGAGAATTTTATATATTAGATAACCTTACAATTACTTAAGATAACAATTAATTATTATGTTATACAGTTATACATTTTCTTCGTTTTTAAATTGTAGATATGTGACAGTGAATGCAGAATTTTAAATGTTAATGCCAAGTATGGAGGTGCCACCCATGACGCTTTTATTTGGGAAAATAGTCAAGCCAATAGGTATATCCAAGACTTACACCAGAATAATGAACAAGTGTGGTTATTAGGTATTATTTTTTTACATGTAGGTTGTTCTAATTTTAAATTTAAAACATAAATACTTAAGTGATAAAGTTCACTATTTTAGAATTACTTACTGTCTACTTAATGTTACTGTCTGTTGTAAGATTATTTAATTCAATTGACAAAAAATATATTTTCAGGGGATTCTGGATATCCACAGATGCCTTGGTTGATGACACCAATCACAGATGCTGCTGAAGGCACTCCACAGGCAAAATATACTACCATCCATGGGAAGGCCAGAATTGTGATCGAAAATACTTTTGGAAGACTTAAAAATAGGTGGAGATGCCTTTGTAAGGACCGCACATTACACTACACCCCTGAGAGGTGTGCTTCTATCATAATGGCATGTAGCGTTCTACACAACCTAGCTTTAGATTTTATGATGCCTGATCCTGAAGATGATATAATACATTCTTCAGAATTAGGCGTTTCAACATTTTCTTCTCCAGAAGAGGCTTTTCGCAAAAGTGGTTCTAGTGATGAATTGATTCGCGGTAGAGCCATAAGAGACATGTTAGTAGATAGGATTAATCGGCTTCATAATGTAAATAATTAATTTCGGTTTTTGTGCATTAAGCATGTTGAACTCTATTATAATGGCAGCATTAGAGAATAAAAAATATAGTATAATATGTTTGAAACAAATATAATGTTAGTTATTTACAAAACAGAATTAAGTACCTTTAAGATATTACTTTCAAGAATATAGTTTCACCATCTCAGCCGTGCGACGCCCACTGCTGGACATAGGCCTTCCCTAATTATGAATATAGTATAAGCAAAATAAATTTAATTCTAACATATACAAAATGTTTTCTTTTTAAGAAATAGAAGTGAATTGAGGATGTGAAATTAAAATAAAAAAATCTGACACTATTCACTTCTTTTCTCTAAATATGATTTTAATAACCCTAACGCCTCTTTCATAAAAACTAACCACTGAGCTTGCAACTGAAGCTCTACATCACGCTGACGAATCCTCTCTCGTTCTAATTCTAGCGCAATTCGGTCACGCTCCTTTTCATACTCCCTAGCATTCCCCTCACATTCCTTAAATATTTTTAAAACGGAGTCATCTGGCTTCTTCTTTTTTTTCGGTTGCCATTGGGGTTGCACTGGAGCTGGTGGTGGTGTAAGTGCTGGTGGTTGCGGAGGAGGAAGAGGTGGAGCGACTGTGTGTTGACTGCTTGTTCCTGGAGTATTCCATTCATCTGGAAAAATTGTGATTTAACAATCAACGTAAATACTATTCTGCTAGCTTTAGTTATCAGGATCTTTTTTTACTTTAAGTATGTGCTTTTCTGGATACCTACTTGACTAGTAGTTCGTAGTTATATCAAACAAAAGAGTTATGAGTTAGTTACCAAGTTAATGATAGTTATATCTAAAATATGCCAACCTTCAGGAATTGGTGTATATTCATAAGGAACATTATCCACAGTCAATTCGTCTACAGTTTCTGTGGCAGGTACTTGTACACCTGACAAGCTATCTTCCTCCCCACCAACACCCTATTTTAATAAAAACAATAATTGAGTATTAGTGTTTACTTAAAATTTGTGAGTAAAGGCCACCTTTACTGTTGAGTATACCTACTGTATTTTTTTTATATTAAACATTATACTACTCTAGAGTATACCTACAGAAATCATTAATGCTCATAGAAACATTAAAGTTTAGACATTGTATATTAACAAAAACTGGCCAAGTGCGAGTCGGACTGTCGCGCACGAAGGGTTCCGTACAGAAATACGTCATCTGTGAAAATTTCAACTGTCAAGCTATCACGGTTCATGAGATACAGCCTGGTGACAGACGGACGGACGGACAGCGGAGTCTTAGTAATAGGGTCCCGTTTTTACCCTTTGGGTACGGAACCCTAAAAATCATAATTGAAATGCATTATGTGGCACTCAAAACTCAAACCTCAGCCAGTCATCCACACAAGAACTTTAAGTGTCACAATACTAACAAAAACACTCAAGTGGTGACCGAGGACCACCACTGGGTTTGGATAAGTCTCCATGCCTAAAATTAATTTAACGTGATTTAACCTTTTAACCGCCCGACTTCAGAACAGTTGGCGTGTCCCTAGCGCCCGGCACCGGTAAAACAAAAAGTGTTTAAAAATTTGAACGATTTATTAATTATTACTTAAACTATTCACAATAAAATCAGTCCAGAGAAGAGTTTGGCGAGTTATACGAACATAAATTTAGGGAACAGCAGATTTTTTTTTTCACTATTTTAGGTTTGGTCCCATAGTAAAAGTTGTTCATAATGATGAGTACAATGACCTCTTAAGAGGTTGTTAATGATTTACCAATAACCCTGTAGATAATTCAACTCATCTGTGCGCGCGGCGCTATGTGTGGGTAAAGTGATAAGGACACGTTTTGCTCGGACGACGACTGCCGCTTACGCTGCCACACAAATGAAAGCTGTATAAATAAGCGCACGCACACATGGCGCTTCGTGCACAGATGAATTGAACTATCTGTAACGATATTTATCACAATCACAATAATTTGTATCACACTAATTAACAACAAACATAAAAATAAAAATTTTACTTGACAATGTCATTATCAGTTTACCTATTGACTTAGATGTCACAATCACAATAAAATTTGTATAACACTAATTTCAATAAAATCAGTCAAAGAATCACAGATATAATTTCTTATTACTAAAATCAGTCTAACAATCAGAGGTAAGATTTTTCAATAATAGTATGATCCGTCGAAAAATTATTTATGCTCGCTATCGACGAGGCGAATTATTGACGAGACCACATTTGTGTAACATTCGATAAACTTATTTTTAAGACTTTCATCGCCAACAAAATAACTGTCCGCAAAAATTTTGGCACTTTCTTTGATTGGATTATCAATTTGCTCGTATTGTGTACTTGCATTTGTTGTTTTGACTAAAGTTTGTGTCGCCGTAGATCTATATAAATCTGGCTTACTATCAGAACTTCTTAAATGCGACTGACCCTCATTTAAATAAACCATATACTCGTCGTTGGTCAGCGTTGATGGCAGGTTAACATCTTGGCTACAGTCTACAAACAACTTAAAAATGTTACTAACATCAAAACTGCAGTAACATCGTACCATGCATACGTGGAATCATTGCTACGCTATGGCCTTGTAATGTGGGGTAACAGTGTCGATATGAGTAGAGCATTCGTGGCCCAAAAAAAGGGCATTAGAGCTATGTATGGACTACAATCGGATGACTCGTGTCGACCTATATTTAAAAAACTTGACTTGCTACCGTTGCCCTCTCTATATATTTATGAGACATGTATATTCGTAGCTAGGAATAAAAATCTTTTCAAGACAGCAAATGATGTATGCCCTCGCAACAGACGAGATCCCTATAAATTGGTTCTTCATGATTTGCCAAGAATAACCAAGTACAATAGAAACTGCCTAGCAATGTGTGTGCGTATTTATAACCACATGCCAAGCCACATTAAGTCTCTAGATATAAGGTTGCTAAAGCTTAAACTGTATAAGTGGTTAAGTGAACGTAGGTATTATAATTTGAAAGAGTTTATGGATAGTAAATGTTGATAAATTTCCTTATTGTTACAGATTATTGCCAAAATTTTTGCATGCTATAACATAGCAAAACATGTTTGTACTTTTTATTTTCTTCAATACCATTTTTATACCATGTTTTTACGCAAATAAATGATTTATTATTATTATTATTATGTCTACTACATCTTGGCTATAGTCAAAGGGAGCCAAAATTAACTGGCTCTCTTCAAACTTCCCTATAAAACAAATCAAACATGAGTTTTTGTAATGATATCACCATTTACATGCAATACGTTTCGAAGACCACTTGCTTTTGGACCCCATCTTGATATTAAAAAATTGTGAAATGTTCACTTGATTTTACAAACGTCGTGCCACTAACAGTCGTCACTGTCGAATACGGAATAATGGATATTGTCGAGTATCGACAACGTCTAGCTGACCATAGACATAATAGACTAAACGCAAAAATAGTGATGTGGGATTACGATACCGATTGTTTTGTAGAATTGTGGTACTCAACAGCACATGGATCTATGCACAGATAAACTTTGCATTTTTGGCACATAAAACGAGTCTCAGACCGTTTTCTTTTTGCTACGCACATTTTGCATCGCTGACTTTTGCCGGTTAGTATTCTAACAGGAAAATGCTCTAAGGCACTATTATGTAAAAAACGGTTAGGGTCAAGGACGCCGCGCGAAGTTGACTGTTGAGTTAAAGAACATTGTTTGTATTTTTCTATTATTTGTCTGATAACGTTTAATTGGAAATCAGCTAAACTATAATTTTGTTTATTTTTAATCACTTTAATCAAATAGAATGCATTAAGTAAAAACATGTCAAATATGTGAAACCCAAGCTTTTTATGCTATTTTTTTGATTTTCTTATACAGCCCAATGTGCTAGTCATCATATCAGAAGTGTCAACCGACCCCATATTTTTTGTGTAGTCTACCACACACTGTGGTTTCATTTTGGGTAGCCCAGTTGAGTAGTCTACATTGTCTGATGGTATCATTTTGTCATCGTGCATTGTAGACAACATTAAGGGGGGGCATAAAGCCAGAAAAAAATCAAATTTCGCGCTTCCTTGCCTACCCCTCTCATCAAACACGACAAAAACAAAACACAATCCCTTCCCGCCAGCAGAAACTTTTCGCCCGGCCAAGTAAGCCAGAGATTAAAACAGAAGAAGAACTAGCAGGGGATCGAGGGGGAGGGGGGGGTCTCAGGGGATCAGACCGGCCGGTATAAATCATATATATTTGTATTTGAATTTCCATCTTCTGTAATTAGTATACGCAAAATAATCAGATGAAACGGCTTTATTCAATGTAGGTACCTAAGTATGATAGCAGGCTGTGCAAGTAGATATCTTGATAGGGCAATATTATTGTATGTCCCTGAATCTGTTCCGATGCTGGTAACAGATTCACGGACATACAAGTAATACAGCCTATCTATGAATTTCCAATTCTGGATTGAAGGACTAACTTTCTATACTGTAAAAAAAAATCTTATATTAGAGAGCAAACCGAGTTGAATGCCTATACATTTTCGATTCCGAATGAAATTACAAATGAACGATTTTCGGATATTTTCCTGTACCTATTTATGCTGTGAGACCTTGCTTCTTGCCAATTTTCATTATTCTAGGTCAACGGGAATAATTAAAACCTATAAGGTACACCCAAGGATTTAAATTTCAAAACACGCGACATGAATGGCAATTTATGCCAGCTCCTAAGTCAGCGTATTAGAGGCTTGATATTTTTACAGCTCCAAGAAACCGTAGATCTAAGTATTTGATATCAATTTCAACTTGATACGTATTCCTGAGAAAAAGGGACAGACGGATGGACAACGAAGTTATCCTGTATCTAAGGATTTCAATTTTTCCTTTTGAGGTACGAAACCCTAAAAAGCAAAAGCACTTTCATCAAAGTATTATATTACATACTCCTAATCATAAATCATGATGAAAACAAACTCAACAAATTTGTTTTTTTAACGATATATAGGCCAATATAATCGCATCGCTTATCTTATGATTTTTTACTTTGAACTATTTTAATGAAGCCTTTTTACAGGATGAAATTGAATACATGCGACAAATCGAAATATAATGACGACGTTATAATGGTCATATTAAGGACAAAGATGATTGAAAATATATATCAAAAATCTTAGAAAATTTGTTGCGCAGTGATGAGTAACCCTATTTAATTTTCTCGTAACGGTTTCTCAAATTACAATATTTAAACGAAATATGATCATTGTTCATTCCCTTTATTTTCAATGCAATTCTTTAGTAAATAAATACATCTGTTTATTTTGCATATACTTACTATACGCTAAGTTTGAATTCAGAATCTAAGAATCATGTCTTAGTATTTTTTTTGGAACTAGAAACTCAATGTTGACGTAACAAAGTTCAAATTCCAATGTAATCAAATTTTGTTTAGGACCTACAAGTTGGACGTCACCACATCTTGATGAAAAACAGTGTTGACCAAGAAAAAAATTATATTTGTATGTCGTGGATTTTTCTTTGCAGGATCGTGCAAAGTCACTGACCTGTATTATACAAGATAGAGGTCAGTGTGCAAAGTCAATAAATTAGCAACAGTGATACCCAAGTAAAAAATAATATTCGTATGGTGGATTTTGCACTGTATTATGCAACGTCAAACGGCATGTGTCATAAAAGTTGCGGCATGTGTCACATGTTTCCTGCACGAAGTGCGAGTAGGAAAAAATCCCCGCCGAAAACATTTGTGGAAAACGAGCCCAAGTTTGGTACAAAAGAAGTACATGTTTGTCGGATTTACTGATATGGCATCTATGTAAATGGGTTCCAAAGTCTAAAGTTCATTAGGTTCCTCTTTTGTAACTGTTGAAACTTCAGCTTTAAAAACTTCCCAAGTTATAATATGAACTTTAGACTTTATCTCAACTCTATAGAACTTAGCACCCATTTAGAGCTTAACTCTTTTATCGGCGAAGCCGACAATCCCAAACATGTTGATCCGTCACAACCTTTACTCATCCTCACCATAAAAAGAAGGCTAGTCATGAGAACACTATCTGTATGAAATATTTCATGTGCACACCGTTTCGTACTTTTGTCCACAATAAACTCATTACGCATTTAATTTCCGATATTTCTTTTGTATGCTCCAATAATAATATACCCTTTACGCTGAATTTCGAGTTTCAGCTTGATTTAGGGAATAGTACCTACTAAAACCTTATACGGAGTTTGTCAAGAAAAGTGGAAGAAAACGAATTTGGATTCTGAGTTAATCGCCGTAAGGTCTAAAATCTCCAGCACGAACTTTCAAATGAACGCTAGTTGGCTATGTTGCAAATTTTCTCCGCAAGAAAATGAACCGAAATGCAGAACAATGGCGCTAGTGGTACTATACCAGTGCAAAAATCTGTCAAATAAAATGTATGTCATCTTGACTTTTCAAATATCAACATTGAATTATTTCAATATTTTTATTTTATAGTTTTGCCTCGGTATTTGTTTAGTTTATCAAGTCTTATTGTTTTTAATAATCATTTCGGGAGTGGTTTTAGTTATTTTGCCATATTTTCTATTTCAGAGTGTCTTTCCGACAAAGTGATAAATTACGAAAATATTGTTTACGTAAATTAAATATATAGCAGCGCAGCCGAAAATTCGAGCGCAGTCCTCTCGTCTCAACAGAGCGGGGGCGACTGATTTGTGAAACATACACACATCAAAAGTGTCTAGGGATCAACATATATTTTTGCAATAACTTTTCTCCTGATTGATATTAATTAAAATTTTCTTTAAGGATTCATCAAATAAAGTGTTTTCGTTTGTCACAGTAACGATAAACCAAGTCACCTTTGCATTAATAAAGAAATTTGCCATTTTCCTAATAAAGGGATTTTTGACATTTGAACCACTAACACAAAAGTTCGAAAAAAAGACTGAAATAACAGTTTTCTTTAAAATTTTATTGGGTAACTTAAACAATTAATAATCCGTGTTTCTACCGCGAACACTAACAACACAAGAACATCGGTTTGGCATACTCAAAATGAGTTCATCCAAATCACGCTGTGGAATGGCCGCCCATGTTCGTTGCAACAACAAAAAAAGGTCTTCTTGCGACTGGATACCCTCCATATTCGGCAGAGCTCTTCTCTGTAGCATATCCCATGCATGCTCAATCGGGTTCAAGTCTGGCGACTGAGCAGGCCAGGGCAGGACATTGATGTTAGCTGCGGCGAGAGTCTGTCTTACAACTCTTGCGGTGTGCGGTCGTGCATTATCATGCATTAACTGAAATAAGGGACCGATTTGCACTTGTAGAGGAACGATGACGTCTGATACAATCGTCTCAGCATAAATTTGAGCGTTGAGGTTGCCTCTGATCCAAATCAACTCAGTTCTTCCGCCGATCCAAATACCCGCCCATACCATGATGGTTCCACCACTATAAGGATGGACTTCCTGGCAGGATTTTAATCGCTGTTGGCATCCAGGGGTTCTCCAGTGTCGTATACGTCTTGTATCCGGTCTCATACCAAAACGAGACTCATCAGAAAAGCACACGAAACGCCATTGTTCTTCTGCCCAATTTCTGTGTTCAAGAGCCCATTGATATCGAATCCTACGATTGTGCATTGCTATAGGTGGTACCCGTAGCGGTCTTCGGGAATGAAGGTTCACTTCATGCAAGCGGTTTCTGACTGTTTGGTCGCTAATTAAGTTCCCTGAAGAGTGATGAAGCCTCACGGCTAACATCATGGCGGTTATTGTTGGAGCTCTTCGAGTTAAGATTTGAATGTATCGGTCTTGTCTCCGTGTGGTGCAGCGATACCGTCCTCCATGGCGCTCAGCCACGGTACCAGTGCTTCGGTAACGTGTCCAAAGTCGACTGATAACACTCTGACTTGTATTCAGAGCTAAAGCCACAGTACGTTGCCGGGAACTAGCTTCTATCATTCCCACGGCTCTGAGCATTTCTTCCCTGCTTAAATGACGTCGCCGCTCCATAATAACGTTGGTTTTAATCAGTAGTAGGGAAACAGTATCACTAATAATGTCTTCAATGCGTTGTATGTTTTTATAGGGAAAATATTGACAGCTGATTTTCATCTTTTACTCGAATTTAATTCACAGTTCCTGATTCAAATTATGAAATGCACCAAAAAGGATCCATATAAATTTATAAAATCATAAATTTATTACAAAGCCACATCTCAATCTCAAGAAATCCGCATAAAAATGCTTGATCCCTAGACACTTTTGATGTGTGTATATATGTTTGAAGTTCCCGCAACGTGCGACGGAAGATGATTTCTTCCACGAACTAAGAACGTCGTAAGTGCTATATGCTTATCGTCGTAATAAAACCACAAATAAAAGTAATAAAAAAAAATGCTTCCACAATCTAACTCGCTTTATATTAATAAATTAATCATAAAATTTTCATTCTAGTAGTCATAAGCATATTAAGTACAAATCGAAAAGTCGTGAAAAATGGAGGTAACTTCGTGATGTTTTTTATTAGAGATTTTTTTTTATTTTGTCTTTCTGTGCCACAATAAGTTTGGAAATATCATGTAGTTATTCGTGTTATTTTTATTTTATACCTAAGTCTCATCAAATTCATGAAAAATCATATTGAAGTTAGGCTATTTTGGTTGATACCTGCTCTTAAGACCGGTTTCTTATCTTGCCATTTTAGGGCTAAGAGGGGAGGAGACGAGTAAGCGGCTATTTGTCCACGTTTCAGTTTTTGGAATTTCGGCATCCCTTTTCTATTTGATCTTACGGTACCACATGCATAAGTCGCCCTTTCTTTTAAATATATAAAAAGCTGAGGACTGGAATACCAGTTATCTACATACAACTCTCGGTTGCAAAAATAGTAGTCTTTCAAAAGTTCAGTCACAACTGATCCAGATAAGCCTAAATTTGGTACGGTCTCTATTTCTGTTTCCGATCCACAGTACACTATAAAATCCACGATATAACCGGTTTCGACATCACATAAAACAAATAACTTAATGCCAAATCTATTACGTTTTTTAGGTAAATATTGTTTTATAATTAGACGACCTTTAAAAGGCACAATACTTTCATCAATGCACATTTTTTTACCTGGGATAAATGTTGTTTTGAAAGTTTCACAAGCGTGGTCAATCATCATTTTTATTTTGTCAATCTCGGTACACTACTTGTCCCTGCAGGTGCTTCATAAAAAGATAACATTGCAAGAATTGAGCAATATCTATTTCGAAACATAGTATTACTGAACACCGTACTATGTAATAACGGGTCTGTAGACCAGTGTTCTTCAATTGTTATTCTTTTGTTTCTAGTGAAAAGCATTGTTACTGCTAGGAAAATGTAAAGGTCGTCAATAGTCACGTCGCGCCATTGTTGCAGTCTTGAATATATTCTGAGATCAGTATGTCTTACGAAGTGTTGATGATATTTATTCGTACAATTGGCTATTTTCTGTAACAAGTCTTTGCTACAAAAATGTTCGAAAAATTCGAATTCAGTGGAGGTATCATCTAATTTGACAGCAGGCGACAGTCCACAAACAAAGTCGTCGAATTCTTCTAACATTGGGGTAGCAATTTGCGTTGTCCAATTAGTGGTTGTGACATTGTTTCCTTGAATCTGAAATAATACAAAAAAATAATTGTAGAGTAATAAAAATACATCAATCAATGTCAAACTCTTCGTCTGATAAAAATTCTTCATTTTCATCGCCTTCTAGAATTCGTATTAACTCTTCAGTAGCATGATACATTTCTATCATGTACATTTATCGACATACGAACGTAAAACTTCATGCACAAGCACAACACTGATGGAAAATTCCAGAAGTCGGCACTCGTTTATGACGTAAGAAGCGGTCGTCTTTATCCGACCGTAGCGCAGGGCGTACTAACAAAGTAAGTTTCGGAACATGTAGGCTAGGGATGGGAACCATCAATTCAATCGCTGACATTTCATATGTAAATTTACTTAATTTTAAAGGAATTAAATGAAATACTCACAAATATTTGTAAAAAAATGTTTTATTAACAATTGCTGTATTTGTTTTAAAGTTAATTAGTCAGTATAACGAGAAATATTTTGATTTATGTTTATTTTTGTATCGGTAAATCTTGGCATATATCCCGTCCCTCATATCGGATTTTGTCGTCATGGGCGTTGCACATCACACAATTTTCTAAAAATAATGTTAGTAATTCATCTAACTTTGGACATTATTTTTAGGACTTCTAATTAAGAGACTAAAGTGTATTAAACTGTAAATGATTACTTAGTTAACTATTTGCCTAATCATCATCATCATCTGCCTAGCCTTTTCCCAACTATGTTGGGGTCGGCTTCCAGTCTAACCGGATGCAGCTGAATACCAGTATTTTACATGGAGCGACTGCCTATCTGACCTCCACAACCCAGTTACTGGGTAATACGATACCCCTTGGTAAGACTGGTTGTCAGACTTTCGGGCTTCTGACGACCCACTATTTGCCTAATATAAACATATTTTTGATAGAATACAGCGTAATTAAATAAAAATGCTGATTAAACGAGCAGTGATATTTTGGTCGTATATATACGACTCTGGCGAAATGGGCCCGAAAATATTTGTCGGATTAATCCGACGTAGGCGGTTAAAAGGTTAAAGGACTGTGTGCTCCAATATTTATTATATAATATGTTACCTTTCTATTTTATACCTACTGACATAATTGACAAAAATTAAGCACTTACCTCAATTTTAGTTTTTAATCAACTTTGTTTTTACAAAATTCACATGACTAGCGTAATAATTTATTTGACTTGAGTATACAAATAAACTTTAGCTCTTTTAAACTTCTTCGTATTGCGTCATAAATTGAACAGTATTAAAGTTTCAAATGCCCTAAAATCACTAATTTTTTTATCCCCTAATTACTTATCCAGTTTCTGAACGAAGCATTCATTCAATTTGTAAGATCACTCGTTCTATTTTTCCCATCCTTACTTACGTTAGTATGACGTCACCAACGTTATCGTATCGAGCTTTCGATACTAGTTCGAAAGTGCTTCGTGCTTCCGACTTTCGTTGTATTCCGTTATCGTATCGACAACACGATACGTTTGCGATACGAAACCTACAAATATTCGTGCCAGTGGTACAGCTGAAATCTGTATTTGATGAAAACCTGACGCTAAATCGAGAGTTGTGAAGTACTTATTCTTACCTAGCTGGTCTAGGATTTCATTGATTTGGGGAATTTGATAGCTCTCACCAATAGTGATGTCGTTGAGTTTGCGATAATCAATCACTATGCGCCATTTCTTTTTTCCTGAAGCATCAACTTTTTTGGGCACTATCCAAATAGGGGACGACCATGGAGAGGTAGATGGTTTAATTATGTTTTGCTCCAGCATCTTACTAATCTGGGTTTTGACCTCGTCTTTATGAACTTCAGGAAATCTATAAGATTTTACATTTATAGGTTGCGAGGAGCTTGTTTTTATTTCGTGCTTGATGGCACTAGTTGAAGTGAGTTCATCGTCAGGAAGGTAAAATATGTCTGCATATTGACTACAGATGTCATAAAGAACTTCAGACTCTTTAGAGTTTAGATGGGAAGTTCGTAGCTGTTTAAGGACTCCGTTTGTTCTCTCATAACAATTGGCGTTAGGTTGAGATAAGCATATTTTATTTTCAGCTATCGGGATTAAGGTCAAAGAAAGGTTAGGATTTATTGAAATAGGTTCTTCAGATACGTTTAGGATCGATACATTTATTCGATTGGTACTTTTTATTTTCACTATCGAATTAGCTACAAAATTTGTCAGAAATGTGTTAGTCCAAGATTATACCTTCTTTAACTTCTGGATTTTTAACCGAACATTCTATGATTGTTTCGGTTCGCGGTTCTATTATGAAAGACGGATGGTTGAATAACAACTTTATATCATGGTTTTCGATTTCCAGCATACCTGAATCATGGTTTATTCGGCAGCCGCTTTTAATGAATAGGTACCTATAATACCATCATAGGGAAAGCCTAAGTTTTTGAAGATGTGAAATTTGTGTAATACCATGTATCCAGGGGATAGCCTCAAGTCCAGGGTAAGGTTACCGTGACTCGTAATCGGGTCCTTTGAGTCAATACCTTTTATATTGACAATGTCAACACCTAAGTCAAAGGTTTTGGGTAGGCATGATTTTTTTAAGATACACAAGGAAGCTCCAGTATCTATCAGAAGGGTAAGTGGTTTCTTGCTGACAGACGACTGGGCGACGATATAGGGTAAGTATGTTTTTAAATTAGTATTTACTTCATATACTTACGGTACTTTATAATCATTTTTGTTTTCCTTTTCAGGGATACACATGGATTGAGGAGGAATGGAAATGTCTTCAGTTTGGGGCTGGTTACCCTGTCGCGTGACATTATGAGAGCTGCCAGTTTGGGGCTGATTACCCTGTCGTATAGCTCTGGGGAGAATGTCTTCAGTTTGGGACTGGTTACCTTGTCGCGTGACATTATGAGAGCTGCCAGTTTGGGGCTGGTTACCCTGCCGATGCATCGCAATCGCATGAAGAAAATGCTGCTTGCGTAACGCATAAATTAGACTTGGTGAAACATGAAATTCTGAAACTGTCTACTGAATTGATAACAGGAAATGATAAAAAAACTATTAAACTTATTGATACTCCACGACACACCGGATTTCTGGGATTTTGTATCTGCATTGAAAGTGCCAAACATTTGATTCAGGAGTTGGTTCTTAATAAGGAATGCCCAATTAATTATTTGCCATTGCACAAAATAAGTCAAGACCACCTTGAGCACTTTTTTGGCAGTGTCAGAAGCCACGGAGGATCGAACAAGAACCCGACCGCTCGAATATTTGAGAGCATCTATAAAAAATTACTGACTTATGCTCAAATCAAGAATACGGGAACCGGTAATTGTGGAGCACTTAATCAAATTTCGATTTTACAATGTATTAATATTACTACACGGCGCAAGGATCAAGATACTGTATCAGAAACCAGTGACGATTTTGATGTTGAATTGCAAGAAGAAATTTATTTCACAGAATTTAGCATAAAAGTGGTTGAATACATAGCAGGTTACATCATCCACGCTTGGTAAAAAAAAAGATGCCCATTATTCACCTGACAATGTATAGAAATGAAATAAATATTAAAATTCAGCTAATTTAATTGTATATTCATTAAGCTAGTCACAACGTTAAAAAAACTCGGGAAAAAAATATTCTTTAATTTTTCTTTAGGCTTACTCTACGTCTTGTTACCATATTTTGAACGCATCTCAATTACCCTGAACGCATCTCAACTACCCATTTTTTTACAACGTTCCATTTTACACACTGCTACTTGACTATTCAACTCTGTTTCTGAGTTTTTTTATACATTATTTTCATTTTATTTAATCAATAAGTATTTTTTTTATTAGTCTGTGCATAATAAACATCAATAAAAATAACATAATAATTAAATAAATTATTCATGCAGAATATAATTGAGTTCGCACAAGTGAAACGGATTTTTTTGACATTTTGACAGTGCTGCGATTGGCATTGGCGCAGTCCACAGATTACTGATATGTAGCAAGCTACAGATAAGACAGTCGAATTTGCTTAGTTCCTACATAAACAGTTATGGCGCTGCTGTCGCTTCATGTTGACATTCCCATTTCACACATACAAAAAACAAGTGTTGCCAAAGAAAATAATATACATAATAGTGTTGCAAGAGAAAAAAAAAGTAGTGCTTTCAATCTATAGCTATTCAATGGCTGTTATCGATAATTTTTAGTGTCGTGTAGTGATGTGCCAGATATCGACAAATCCAGCTAGTTCAGGGTTTTTATCATTAATTCTATTTAATATAAATAAAACAAATTACAATATATTATTTTGTAGTCATTTATTAGTTTTCTTTTGCCTATGGGTTTTATATTTTCTTAAAGCTAACTGTTGCATACTTTGCATTTTTCGTACGTATTTTTCTTCAATTTTCCCCCTTAAAATTTTATTTATTATATTGCACCAATTGTGGCATTGCAGGCGAATTACTAGTGTTATGTAATATTTAGTTACATCTCTATTGTGCTTTTTGCAGCCCAACCAAGACATGTCGCGTTTGGCAATCAGCCGTATTAGATTTTTTTTTACATTATTTTTGTAACCATTTTCATTTAAATAATCGTGAATTTGTTGAGAATTTTCTCTATAGAGCCACAATAGTTTCCCGATTGGGTAAGCCAAATTATTATTTTTCAATCTTTTATATTCTCTATGTTTTATAAATTCATGTATCCCCTGGATTTCTTTTGTTGCATAAGTTTTTGTGCAAGAATAACAATTTATTTTTTTTGTTATTTTCCTGCAGATGTATCCCGCTGTATACGCCGAAGTTTGGACCCTTACTTTTTCTGAAATTACATTTTGAATTAGAGTTCCCTCTGACCCTGTCGGACCCTTTGAAGATGACGGTGCATTTAAATTTGGCGTAATATTTTCATCATTTTCTTTTGTATTACAGCTAGTAAAAAGATAATTTAAATCAACCAATGTGTCGCCGTCATCTTCTTCACAATTCGAAAATTTGGAGTGAGGGCTCAATATATTAGACATTAATAAAGATTTGAAGGCGTACATAAAACTATTTCCATCGGGATTCACGTTGCGATAATTCATCGCTCTTATGCGACCAAAGAAGTTCTCAAGAGGATCTTGATTTATTAATCTGGGGTAAAAGTATTTCACTCCAAATTCTGTAAATAATAATTTGGACAGACCCAGAAAACTCTGTAACGTGATAATCCACCCTTCAAGGCATGGAGGACGCACATGTCTCGGCTTTGCAGTCTGCCTAGCCAATTTACTATTGGTGTCAATATATTTACTATTTTTTAAGGATTTTATTGCTTTTTGCCAAAATTCTTGATGAGGGGAATTTGGTTTCACTGCGCATCTAAGTTTGCCCCTTGGTTGACCTGGCGATCCATTGACACTGTCAAATAAGTCGTCAAAAAATGTCACCACTACTGCCGTAGTCTCCATTGTCTCCATAGGAGTATTGAGCCGCTTATCTGAAATATTTAATTTGTTTTAAATAAATATTACCGCTATTTATTTCTTCAGGGATGTCACTACCTACCCTTTAGAGCGTGTTTTTTTTTTAAAGTATAGTAAACAAATGCTTTTTACATTTGTGGCTAATGAAATAGTTGTAATTTTCATGCATATGTCGCAGCAAACTGATTTAATTAGCCTTTTAAGTAAACGGCGGCCGTTCAATTAACGGCCTGAATTATATTCAATTATAGTTTAGGTTGGAAGTCTATAACCAATCACACGCGAGCCGAATTGGTCGTAGTAACTAATCCTGGTCCCCATTTAAAATAGGTTAGTTAGGTTAGGTTAGAACTTGGAACTGTGATCAACCGCGTGAAAGCCGAAAGAGCGAAGCGAGGCAAGCACTACTTCCAAAGTCCAGGCGGTTAACTAAACGGCTAATTTAAGCAGTTGGCCGCGACATAATCACACAAATATTTATTAAATTAAGTATAACTAAAATTATAATATTACTTACGAAGAGCATCAGTATAATCAAGCATTGCAGCCGTTCGTGCACTTAGCACTTGGGTGGCTGTTTTAACCTTCATTTTATTTATGTGTTTTGGGTCCACATGTTGTGCAGTCAAATTCGGTATCGCTCTTGTGTGACCTGATTGACTGTCAAGGTCGTAAATATATGAAATGTCTGCCCATGATGCTCTTTTCCCATTAAACAACATATCCTTAGTAAGGAAGTTGTTGCGGACACTCTTTAAAAGATGTGGTGCATCGTGAAATAAAAAAAGATCTTGTCCAGCTATGTGAATTGTAACATCTGGAACAATAAAAAAAAAAATCATTAAGGGAAAACAATACAGCAACAGTATAGCAACTGTGTAAAATAGTGATCAAATTTACCATTTTCTCTGCATTGACTGCTGCGAATTCTAGCAGTCGATTGTTTTAGCTGTCTAAAACATGACCTAAATGTTGATCCTTGATCACACACAAGTGTAAGCGGTTTTAGACCAGTTTCCACGAGCAGAGGAATAATTTCTTTTAAAATTCTCATGAGCTCATGTGCTGAAATTGTTCCCTCACAAAAATAGTATGCAATGGGTTGCCTCCATGAATGACATATGCCTCTGATCATAAAAACCAAAGCATGGTCAGCCAGTTTTGGTTTTCTTTCTCCTGCTATCTCTACAAATCCAATTATTTTGTCTTTGCTTTCATTAAATGTGAGATGTGGTGACAGTGCTACCTCATCAAATACTAAGGAGCAAAGCTTTTTTGACGTGTCCCAGTCCTTAGTGGTGTGTTTGATATGCTCAAAAATATTTTTATTTACTCCGCATTCAAACTCAATTTTATTTGAGAGTCTAGCCAGTGTTCTCTTGTTAGGTAAAGCAAACAATTTTTCTAGAAGCTTGTATCCCTTTGGACTTTGCTTCATCAGAGCAAGGGCGAATAATTTGTCTTCTAAAGAAAACCGTCTTGCCATTTTGCTTCTTCTAGCAAGTCTCAACTGCATCAACAAGAAAGCTTTAGCTTTCTTATTAAGTTTTTCAAAATTTTGCATAAGCTCAAGGTTTTCGGCTTTAGATGCATTTTGGAGACTCTGGGTATTTGTGTCACCCAGACTATTTGAAGCAATTTTTCTACATTGCTTTATATATCTGTGAACTTTAGAATGGCACTGAGTTGCATTCTTTCCTGAAATAATAAATAATTGTTTTAGATTATTCAAAACAAAAAAGAAATCTATAAATGTATGTTATCCATAATCCATAAACAGTATTAAACAAAGTTGCTTTTTGTATATATCTGTATGGCCACTCAGTTTTTCAAAACTACTGAATGTATTTTTCGATGTTTTGACATGTCGCCAAATCAGTAGGTCACTACCTCAATGCATGTGCATGTCACAAGTAAATAATATCTTAGAAAATTTTTAGTTAGCAATTTACTTACTTGGTGTTGGTTTCTGTAAGGATTTCTTAATTTCAACCATTTCAGAAACAGGTTGCGATTCTGTAATAAAAAAATATTTTATGAGTAGAAATCAAAATAAAATGCTTTGCCAACTTTCCTTAGTACAAGGATGTCCTCTTGGCACAGGAATCCTCAAAAGGAGAAGGCGAGAGAATAAGATAATTCGTTATTATTCAATCATACCTGCACACTTCTGAATCTCTTTGTTTTGTGTGTTTGATTCTGCTTGTTCAATTTCTGTAGTTTCTGAAATAAAACAAGCAAATATACAACCTAAACCAAAAGAAAAAATTTCATTTATACATAGTTACCCTACCATTGGGCCAACCATATTTGTGATGACATGACAACAAAGGTTGCACTTTAGTACTACAAGAATCTATTAGCACTTGCATAACATTGACAGAGGGGCGCTATATACATTCTCTTTTATAAAAAAAACTTCTTAACTTTTAACACTAGCTCTCTAACACCACGGCAACCTTTGACTTACCAGTTCAATAAGCATACCATACCACTAGGGCCTAGGCTATCACTGCTGCTAGATATTGCCACACTGTGCATAGTAAAACCCAATATGTACGTATTTAAAATGAAAACACAAACCTTCATTCTGCAAATGAAGAGAGACTTCTGATTGGCTGGTTGAAGGAAGTGAATATAAATGTTCCTGGGAAATGTCACCTGCAATAATATTTTAATGGTCAGGTTTTGCCATGCATGTTAAGTGGGTACCAAGTTGACACATTTGTCTTAGAGAAACATAAAAGGGAAAAGCGGACATTAAAAAAGATAGCTCTATCATTTTGTTTTCAAATAAACCAAAGAATCTATTTTATATAAATAAAAATGAAATGGTGTTCTTTAGTAAGCGCATCACTTGAAAATGGCTAGACCGATTTAGCCTTTTTTTTCTGCAAAAATGTTTGTAATAGCAGAGAAAGGTTTTTAAATGAAGGATAATTGGAAAGTTGGATAAACTGATAGTGCTTCTTTCTATGGAACTTGGACAGGACAATGTCTGTTGGGTCAGCTATAAATTTCAAGGTAAGGTAATTTTTTTCATACCTGTCATGGTAGTTGGTTCTCCTGTTGAACCATTATCATTTTGTTCTCGGCTCTGACAATAATTGTGTTCATCCAGAAAATTACATCCTGAAAAAACATCACAACATTAATGGTTAGTTATGCAAGTTGATGCAACTGAGTTGGAGATAACTTGTGTATTTAAATTAAATAAAGATGTTTTGTGTAGTAAGAAGGGCAAAACACACATAGGAAACACTGCTTTATGATAACAATATTACAACTACTGCCAATTTAATACTTTTGATAATGTACCATGAATACTTTCTAATTATGATTGTGTGAGAAATAGACTTATGTACCTGTCGCAGCCGACAGGTTAAATTAGCCGATTAGCTGGCCTTTGGAAGTAGTGCTCGCCTCGCTTCACTCTCTCGGCTCGCACACGGTTCATCACAGTTCTGCCCTAATCTATTTGGTCAGGGCGCCCTGGCTTAGTTACTGCGACCAACTCGGTTCGCGCGTGATTGATAACAGTTCCAACCTAAACTATAATTGAATATCATTCAGGCCATTAGTTGAACGGCCGCCGTTTAGTTAAATAAGGCTAGGCGGTTAACTAAACGGTTAATTAAACCAGTTGACTGCGACATACCTGCTATAACTTTTAAAGTGATACTTAAAAGTTGTTCCTTTACTAGGATGTTATTGTTGTTATGCATTAAATAAGCAACAGCTAGTTACATAAAAATTTGTACTTACCCTTAGCAAGTGGTACGCCATGAGCAATTTCCAGTTCCGTAAACAAGCAAGGATAGGAATAACGGATTCTAATACCAGCTTGGTCAAATTGAGTTTGATCAAAATGTTTTTCACAAACACGTTTTGTCATCAATTGGTTCTTTGTCAGTCCGAGTAGATTAGGGTTTGTCGGAACTAATAACGACAACCACAAATTGCGTAAATTATCGTTCATGGGAATGCAAAATAGTCTGTGAGTGTTACTTGTTGAATCACAAGCACCAACACAACACTTATTTGGCGCCATGACGAGAAAGTATGGAGCACAGTGAAATATATAAATATCACCGAGCACGGTACAAACGGAGTGTACGGAGTACCACAAAGCGTGGAATTGTATCGTACAACAGAGGAGGGTGGCTTCTCAAGTATCTCAACTCAACGGGGAGATGAACACAAGATAACCTGCTCGACTCGATGCTGTGAAAACAATATGGCCGGATTTACATATTTTCTGACTTACTGTCACAAAATTGTCAAATGACCAATGACATACACACACATTGACACACAATGACGTTTGAGGACAATATGGCGACTTTATAGCGACAGCAGAGCCAAAACTACAAAGTTGGAACTAAAGCTGTCAGCCCCCTGGCGCAGTCCTTCGTTGTTGCGCTTGCGTCTCGTTGTGTACTGTGCCATTTTGTGTATGTTACTACTTTTTACGACCCTATTTACCGCCCCTGGACCTCGATATGTGCCTCATCTGACGACTCTATTTACCGCCCCTGGACCTCGATATCTTCCTCATCTGACAATCTTTGCTTACCATACCCGTTGTAAATCCGTCTTGACAATGCCGCCATTTACAAAAAGTCGACGTATACTTTGCATAAGCTGCAATATCTGCTTAAATACGTTACGACGTTATCTGGTTCATGAACTGAACACTAGAGTTATTTCGTTACTTAGCGAGTGGATATCACCAGTAATCGTAAGTATTTAAACTTATTATTTTTTATTTATCAATAACAGCCATCTCCTAATCAAAATATCAAAGCTCCTATACTTATTATATTATGAAAAAACACAAGCAATTGCCCATATTAAACATTGATTAAACTAATACCGTCTTATTCCAAAACACGATCTAAATTTAGTACTGGGATTAAAACTAGGTTTCAACCATGACTAAATAAAACGTTATTACAAAATGAAGTTTATCACTTGTTCATGAACTATCTAAGGTCCTAAAGTTAGTCCGCTGAGACCCCTAGTTTAACTATGGATTTAACAACGGTACTAATTTATTTGAGGTTAGCGTTTATTATTATTGTGTCTTTTTATTTACAAATCGTAAAAAAAATATATTAATATGATTGATTTGGAAGATTTGGATATGCTGGAGACGTCTCGGCGATCTTACAGACATCGTCATCGTGTAATCCTTTTAAATTGAGTGACGAAGATTTTAAATATAAGTAAAGGTTCACAAAACGTTTTGGGGAAAAATGTTTTACGTGAGGATTTATTCTACGACCCTATATTTTTCCACTCTTTAGTTTTCTGCTTGTTTATTGACGTGTTCGTGGACTTATCTTCTATTATGTGCTGATTGAACAATAAGCTCATGTTATATTTCATATAATAATAAGAACATCCGCGTTATGTAGTCGAAATAAGATGAAACAAAAAAAATAATAAAAATTTATGTTTTACTAACTTTTACTTCGAAACTCCAGTTTTCACCCCTTTTTTTTCTTTTGTTAGCCATTTTTTAGCTAGCTCACGATTCAATCGGACACTACAACTCACGAACAAACCAAGTAACAGACTGTTAATAAGAGAAATACTAAGAACAACATTAAGAAGTGCGTTTGTTTATCCAAAAGGACGCAAGCATTTGCTTCAAATAACGCGGCCTGTCGCCCAATGTAATTCACTCCATTTCAAGCTAGAGGTACTAAACAAATATGGCAACTTGATTATAAAAGGCGCGTCAAAAGTACAAGTTGTGCTTGTTCATTATATTTTAACCTAAACAAAGAACAAATTATGACATTTTTGTATTCATAAATAATTATTTAATAATTTTAAGTGCGAACGAATGAAATAATGCCATTTTTGTTTCTTATCTGTGGATATTATTTGTACCATGGACCTTCTTTGGTACTAGCAGGTCCTTTTTTTTTTTTTTAAGGATGGGAAATCATCAAATGACGCCTCCCGCTCTGGGTGGAGCGGAAGGGAGTGTCAGACTCTTACTGACTAAAACCCATCCGTGTTCCTTCCTTAGCCCTTTATATTCCGGGGCAGCGGTAACCCTTTCGGACAATCCCGCTGCCCTACTAGCAGGTCCTCAGATAGTCTTCGTTTTGTAATCGAGACACATTTTGATCCTGGTACAATCATTAATACCGTCACAATCCTAGACCTTTTAGTCCTGGTTTAAACCAGTACTTAAGCATTTTTTTTGTAATAAGACCGATACAGTTTTGTCTTGTTATTTCATGTTTCGTTTTAAAATGTGCTGCTGGTATTAAGCTAATGTATCAATTGAAAACAAAAGAAGTTTGTATTGAGTTTCCTATTTCAGATTCCTGAGGAAGATTACATTTGTGAACCCTGTAATGAACGCCTCATGAGAAGCTTAAACCAGCAATTGACAACAAGCTTCGATGGTGCTCAAGCTTCAGGATCATCTCAACTAGTTCGAAGACAAGTGTGCAGTCTTTGTGGACGGTCAACTCGTAATCGTCAAAGCCATTCTATTGTTATTGACAATCCTTCAGAAGAGCAAAGACAGATAAATGCTGTTATACATACAAGAATTGCACCACGTCAGGTATTTGTTTCTATTTTGTTTATTATTTCCCAGTATAATATTTTGTACTGTAACTCTATATAATTTCTCTTTTTGTCTTCTGAAAATAATAATTATTGCTTTTTGATCATGAAAACTACTTGACAATATATTTTATTAATATTTACAATACCCGATATTAATTCAATGTTTTCTTTCGTAGATATCATCATCAGATAGAGTATGCCATTCATGCTGGATGAGTTGTAAGCGTGCTGCCCAACGTGTTGAGCATATTGACGAAGCTCGTGGAGCTTCTACTTCTGAAGAAGTTGACAATGAAACAGGTGACTCTGGGCCAATCACTGTGGAACCAGTTAATGAAAGTCTCGAAGTGCCTTCTGAAGCTGTATCCAGCAACATAACATTGGAAAATTATAGACGGGCAGCAAATACTGCTTCTCACTGCCTTTTTCCTGAATGTGCTAATATTCAGCTGCACAATATGGCTGATTCATTTAGAGCAACGATACTCAGTACATATAAATATTATATCCCTGTGCACAGAAGTGTCTGTACAGAACATAGATTGAGTAATGAGTGGAGTAATCTATATGATTCGAATAATAGCATGAGTACATTTACTTCACAACAAGTAGAACACATTTTTTCATTTGTTAATGCTTTCAAGCCCTACCTTAATTTCACAAATGTAGAAGCCATTCAAGAAATTGAAGATAATATATTTTTCTTTTGGACTGGAAGGTCCAAACAAGACTTTTTCACCCTCCTTAATGAAGTTCCTCAAATACAAGAAATGCACAAAGGCATTTTGGGATTAGCTACATTGTTAATGAAAATGAGGACTGGTGAATCAGATGTTCGCTTATCTACATTGTTAGATATACCGCGCAGCACATTAGAGCGACTAATGAATAAATGCAGGGAAATCCTGGTTCAAGATTTTGTACTTGGTGCATCCTGGGTATCACTCACATATCTAGAGAAAGTCTAATGGACCTTACAATACCAAATGGTATATACAATGAAAACTATTCAAATGCAATAATTATTTGCGATGGGACATACATAAATATAAATAAAAGTTCCAATTACTCCTTCCAAAAAGATACATATTCTTTACACAAATATAAAAATCTGTTAAAGCCATTTTTATTTGTGGCATGTGATGGTTACAACTTAGATTGTTACGGTCCATACAAGGCTGCCACATCCGATGCTGACATAATGATTTCCCTTTTTGATTATGAAAACTCCTCTCTTAGATTATATTTTCAAGAAAATGATGTGTTTATATTGGATAGGGGTTTCAGAGATTCTATAAGAATGCTAGAAGGTTGTAATTATCGGCCATATATGCCTGATTCTCTATCAGAAGGCGAACACCAATTAACAACACAGCAGGCCAACCGGAGCCGCTGTGACACAATATGCCGCTGCGCCGGAGCATTATGCTCGCCGAGTCAGAGACTTATTATTATAGAGGAATGCAGTTTAGTGTTTTAAAGGATGAAAAATCTAGTCCTCCACAGAGTGGCCTATGGCCAGAATTGTAAAAATATACTATGGCATATTTTTACAATTCTGGCCATAGGCCACTGTAGCCATAGCCATAGCATAGCTGTGAGCCATAGCTCAGATAGTAAGGCCAGGGTCGCTGGAATAAAAACAGCTACTGGCACATACCGAAGGGCGATTAACAAGATATGTATTTTACCTAACTGTAATTAAATAATGTAACTTAACTGATGTAACTTAGCTAATATAACTTAATTTTAATTAAAAATTGTAATAACAATCCCCTGGGAATATGTTTACAACATTAAGGATTGACGATCTATTTGGGCTCCAAAATTGTATATCACTTGACCTTTGACATGTTCTCAAAATCATTCATGTATCTGGCCGGCAGTTTCTTTCTTCCTCCTCTAAATGGAAACAATCTGGCAGAGTGTCCGGAAGTATGGACTGGTCATCTAGGGGGAGTGGAAGGGCTTCGGCAGAAAGGATGGTCACTGTCTGGACAGTGTTTGCTCCTTCTAGTTTCCGAGAATGTCACAGGGAAATTAGAGATTATGGGCCAAGGGCATAACCAGATTATAAAGATAACTTACTTAGGCCAGTTAACCCCTGATCAGATTAACATTCGACATAAGAGCTTTTTACAACAGTTAGACAATATACTTGGCCGAATAGGTCCCCCTCTAAAACTAGAGGAGACTTGGACCTCATCAGACACTTATGTTCATGGTCCTTTAAGCCGGATTAACTGACTCCAAAATAAAAAAATTAAGAGAAGAAACAGTTGAAAGTTAAAGAATAGAGTTCCAACAAGAAAATTAAAGTTTGATTGAAATGAGATAGTGTGTGTGTGTAAAAATGTATTAAAGTTTTAAATGTCAATAAAATGTTCTCATTATTCTGGTCCCTAATATCTCTAGCACTAGCATTGTTATGTCAAGATGGTGCTAGTCATTATCAAAGCCAGCTGTGTTTTCTAGAATAAGGATCAAACACAGGAAAGCCCATGTGACCACTACTTCTAAATTTTAGAACTAGTGCACAAACGCAGCCAAAATCAATAACATAACAAAAATCAAAACTCAGAACATATTATAAAATATGTATTTTGTTTCCTGCGAATTGGTATCAAGGCACTTAGCAGTACTTATTTTATTTTATATGCCTGATATACAACATCCTAACATCAACCGTGGGGCAGTACTATACACAACACCCATCTGGTTGGAGGATCCTCCCTTTTTAACAGAGAATAAGGAACTTAACACACTGTTCCGCATACCGCTATACATGGAAACGCTTACCTGAAAATTTGTGAGAGACCGACGACAAGAAGCTATCAGCACACCTTCCTTCTTTTACTCAAGCCATAGAACATTTGAGACAATACTGTCAGATTCTATGCACCTACCTACCAATCAAGACAAACTTTCTTCTTTGGTTTTTAAGAACTTTGCAGTGGGACAGTATTAAACAGCCTATATAATGTTCCCATTGCTGGGACAGGCCTCCTCTCGGTGAGAGGGAGCGGGCCGTAACCCACTATGCGAGCTCAAGCATGGCTGCGAAGGTAGAGCAAAAGAAGGTTATCGCACGCGTATGGGTGACTCATTCGCTATATGCGCACGACAATGCAAATATATACTACAATGTAACGACTTACAGAAATGAGGGATCCTATGAGGATTCAGTTGGCCAAGATGATAGACTCGATTCCAAACCTCAGAAGGCGCATGGCAACTTTTATATTTGTCTGGGCGATCTTGACGTCTTTCCCTTCGAAAAGACAAGATGCGGATATGATACCAAAGCTCAAAAAAATCGTCTACCTTGGTAAAATATCAAGGGCAAGCATGATGACCATGCGGGAGTCCACGGCGAAGTCGGTCCTTCGTTTCTTTAAGATCCAATTGACCGATCCGCCTTCTTCTCAAAATGGTGAAAAGGAAACAGATTTAATTAGAACCCACCATGCGGGCCTATGCAGGTTGGACAGTAGAGGCTCATAGTAATATTAAGAACTTTGCATCTCTGGAGATTTATCTGGATTATTTATCCATTTATTTCAGGCAACAAGGCCCATAAATACACATACAATACAATATTAATATAACTTAAAAATACTATAAATACATACATACAGCACTGCGTCGTGTTTAGCTGATTAGTGTCATGAAGCCAGCCACGAAACCGATGAACCGATGTTGTTTAGGTATAGAAACTCACATTTTACTTTATGAGAGCAACAGTGGGCAGGCATTAGGTCAAATAACAGCTTGCTTTAACTCCAAACCTTAATGATGATCAAAACGTGGACATCATCCAAATTTCTCCAAAGCTTTCTCGTACCGAGACTGCAAACCCTCTCTGGACAAGCACTAAAAATGTTTCAATTGACACCAGACAAGACAGCCATTTTCACAACCAATCATTTACAAGAAACCAGACTACAAATAAATTATAGGTTTTCTGGATAGGTTCCAGAAAACCTTGTTCTAAATAATTTAATAGATAGGAACTAATACTTTGTATTCTTGGGTGGCATACACACCAAGACGATTCGTCTTAAGCATTCACAATAAAACAACTCGGAACCTAAGCGCTTGTATTCCTATTCACCACATGTGAGGTGGTTTTCGTTTTTACTATGTAAACACAGAAAACTACACTAGATACAAAACAACTGCAACTCTTGACCACTGACCACAGCTCTTGACTTATTTAGACCCTGACCACTACATTATAACGACCCTGACCACAACCCTGACTGAGCTGTAATGACGTCATCGATGACGATTCACGGGGACATCCTTATCGCACTCACGCTAATTCGGGCTTTATTTTCTCAATTCGGAACGCACCCAGAGTCAGACGTGTCCAAGGAACTTCTATCTAGTGTTGCCTATCGATAGTCGACTATCGCTAAACTATCGATAGTCTATCGATAGTTGACGTCATATCAATAGAATCGATAGTCTATCGATAGTATCGATATTATCGTTACTATCGATAGTATGATACAGGGCAATAGTATTGATATACAAAAATAGTATCGATAGTATCGATACTATCAAAGACCAGCATATGTTTAGGAGCAATACTATCGATAGTATTGATAGTATCGATAGCTCACACTATCGATAGTTTTATAAACGGCGATAGTATTGCCTTCCAATTTTCAATTACATAGCTAGTTTAAATCTCATAAAAATATTAAGTACGGAAAACATATTAATCCTAAAAAGTATCCCCGAATACAATCAAAAATTGACACAGGGCAACACTTAGCCCTGTAAAATTAAATATTGTTGTAATTTTTAAACTACAGTGAATTGCGAGCACAGAACATAATACTCAGAGAAGGTGAGAATAGTTTAACACTACTTGCTACATAAGCTATAATTGGGAAACGATACTATAGGCGGTTATTAAACTATCGATGGTGTAATACTATCGATAGTTTCACAAACTATCAATAGTATTGATAGTTTTAATTATTTAATACAACGATATTTAAAAAATCGATAATATCGATACTATTGATAGTATTATAATGTAATAGTATCGATCCTATCGATACTATTGCTTCCAATCAATAGTATTAGTTAATTTGTGATATCGATAGTATCGACGGTATCGATACAATCGATACTATCGATATTGTTACTAGTTTCCGAGGTCATCTATCGATATTGAAACTATCGATAGTTGGGAAACTCTACTTCTATCCAACCTGGAATGTGCATTGTCAATTTGACACCATTAAAAAAATAAACCTTATGTATATGACGTTAAGTTCCATTACAGACAATCCCTTGGTCAAAGAGAAATCCGGTCCGAGAGAGAAAGCGCTTCGAGAGCTCTGTGTCCACTGACTTCTACATAATACGCTGGACTGACTATCCCAAACAAAATGACAGCTAATTGCTGTGCCGATTCAAAGCGCCCCCAGTGAGAGTTCTGAGAACTAATAAGATTGCAAATGGCCGTTGTTTGTTGTATTTGAGACATGCCTTACAATCTTACTCGTAGAAACCCTGCAACAGCATTGTGATAACCCAACTTATTACAGATGACATGTACAAAAGATATATTTCCAGCTGGTTATTAGCTTTACAATTTCGTAGTATAATAATCTGTCAGTTTAGTATTGTACAATCAGAGGCGCTAGTGTGGCGTATAATATAGGATAATAAAAAATATTCAAAATATAATACTACACTAAGGTTTACAATGTTCTCCCTAAATAAATGGTATAATATTAGTAGTACTGTTAAGAATGTGTTGCCATAATTAATTCATTATTTGCTACATAGAAGTTTGATTAGTTCTATTATTGGAGATAAGCAAAGAGTGTTTATTGTAAATATAGGGTTCGTTAGAATAAATTAAATATAAACATACGTGTACATGATGATAAGTCATTTTTGCTGATAAAATTTTTTAAATAAAAAGATCTTACATACTTTGGTAAGAATTTAGAGATATTTAAATATATGCCCTGGCAGCACTGGCAAGTAATAAACAAAAATGGCTGTTGTTGTTTTGATGTCGTTCTGCTGTGAATGCTGTGATCGTTCGTTGTCTGCTGTGATCGTTCGTTGTACCTATATCCCCCTTACTAATAAACATTGTGTATCGTCTGTATAGTTACACAACGCTTTGTCTTCTGTCGAAAATCAAATTACTGACGACTGAAAGAGAGAAATCGGTGTGTAACTATTCGTCTGATATAATACGTTTATTAGTAAGGGGGTGTGTAATTTAAATAATATCTAAATATGTTGTAGTAAACAGATTTTGAATACTTATATCGGTATAATTTTACTATCTCTGTTATAGAAAACAGTTGGACCATGAATGGATCTAGGTCGCGCGATTATAATACTGACACGGATGTAGTTTAGTATTTTAATCGCAGAGGGCGCTTTTTTAATGTTATCGTTCAAATCGCGCAAGATGGCTCTCTATTTCCGTATATACAAAGTACTCTTTGATTTGAGATAAGTGTCTCTGCGGAATAAAAAGTTTTCTAAAGTATTTACTGTGATTGTGATATAAATTAAAGTGTTATATTATTGACAGTGATTATAACATAGCTTGTATTGTTCGTCCAACATGAAATCGTGCGTATATTGTAAAACACGATACGAAAAAGGCAGTGGTGTCACTTTTCACAAGTAAGTGTATCTAAAACATAAATACTTATTAGAAAACCGCTTAAAGCAGTGTATTTTTACAATAATAAACGTAAACTGTTCGAGTTTACGGGATTTTACGAACATTTTTATAACCAATAACTTTTGTTAGGGATGTCAAAATTCATATCGATAGTTTCGTAATATTAAGATGTAAAACAAAAATCATGCTAAACAATAATGTTTATCATCATTGTTAAAATAATAATACGCACATTATTATGATCTCTGATAATAGCAAAACACGCAAGGTTTATTATTATTAGAGTCAATAACAAATAATTTAACACCTACGATTCATAATTCTCATTAAGTGTTCTATATAATTATAGATATATGTATATTATTTATAATTTTTTACCCATACCTACTATGTTTATTTTAATTACAGGTTCCCGTCCGATTACACTCTCAAACTTTGGCTAAAAAATATGAAGGTTGTCAACTGGACTCCAACAATGTATCATTATCTCTGTTCTAAACACTTCACGGATGGATGTTTCATAAAACATCAGTCACGGACTACATTAAAAAAATGCAGTATCCCCACAATATTTCTTGGTGAGTATACATTCATAATACCTATGTAAATACTTTGTCAGTATCTAAGAAATAATATTAATTATCTAAATAAAATAAAACTTATGTTTTTCTCAGAAACTAATTTGTCCTTGTTACAAACTGAGATGTTTAAAGACGCTGACCAACCAACGGGATACCATTGGCCGAGCGATATTGAAATGAACTTGGATAAATTAAATTCACCTTTAGTATTTAAAAAAAAAACTATAATATTGAACTAGGTTTACTGATGACATGTGATGAGGAGGGATGACACCCATGTGACTAAGAGAGTGATGAGTATGAATGTTGATGGATGGAGAGGAAGAGGAAGGCCAAAGAAAAGATGGATGGATTGTCTAAGGAATGATATGAAAAAAAAAGGAGTAAATGATACTGTGACGTCTGATAGGGGAGAATGGAAGAAAAAAACGTGTTGCGCCGACCCCAAGTAAAATGGGATAAGGGCAGGAAGAAGAAGGAGGTTTACTGATGTACTAAGTTGGCGACTAACAGTGGGTAAATACTAATACTAAACAATGTTTAATTTTGTGCCCTTGTGTAATTTTTTTGGAACGAAGTTCCTTATCGCGCGTTGCGAAAGGGGGCTAGACGGAAAAAATTAAGACGAAAAGTTGTAACGACACTTTTTGCTATAGTAAGCTATTGTAAGCCGTGCGGCGTGCGCATGTTTCTCTGTCTGTCTCTCTCTCTTTCTTATAGAAAGCAAGCCAGATATTTTCGTTTCGTCTTTCTATTTCGCATTGAACAGTGTGGTGTCGCGACGATTATTTTTGTTGAGTGTATACAGGCTTTTTATACATAATAAATAATAATAATCGAAAGGAACTTCGTTCTATCCGGGTGTCCCTTGACACCTCTCAAGTTTTTTTTTATTTACGCGTTTATATCGCATGTTCTTTGCGTATCGGAAAACGTAGAGGTGGACCGAAGACCTGGTGAGAGTCACTAGAATCCGATGTGGCGACGCTTGAGGGAGGCCTATGTCCAACAGTGGACGTCTTTCGGCTGAAATGATGATGATGACATACCTTTCCAAATTATTTTCAATGGTATTTTCACTATCTAATCATTCTTCTTTGAATAATATAAGTAATGAAATATAATTTCTTGTTACAGTTCCAAGCACAAGTTACAACACAAGCAACTGTAGTACACCAAAGACATCTAGAACTTTAGCGGAAATCTGTTCTAGTGTAAAATTAGATCACCGCTACGAGAACACCCCAAAATCTTCCAAAATTAAATTGGAAAGGGTCAAAAGAGCCTTGAAAATGTCACAAGCCCGAATTAAAGTATTGTCTCAAAATGTGAAACGTATGAAAATTACCTTGTCTGCTTTAAGATCTGTAATTGCTGATTTAAAAAAAAGAAAACTGGTATGTGATGATTGTGTATATATGTTAAATCAGTACGACGATTTTAAACCACAACTTTTTAAAAGAATGACCAAAAATTTAAAACATGCTAAGTATGCTCCAGAATTAAGATCATTTGCCATTACTCTACATTTTTATTCGCCAAAGGCATATGCATATGTGCGTAATAAATTTAATTTGGCTTTGCCGCATCCTCGTGTTATACGCTCATGGTATAGTTCAATTGATGCCAATCCAGGTTTCTCTGTTGAAAGTTTCAATGCTTTGCGACTTAAAAGTGAACTAGCAAAACAAAAAGGGGAAAAACTTATATGTGCATTAATAATTGACGAAATAAGCTTAAAAAAATGTTGTACTCGCAGTCGTGACGGAGTGACTCGTGGCCACATCGATTTGGGTATAGATTCTGAGAGTAACGATTTACCTGAATGTAAAGATGCGTTGCCATTTATGGTCGTGCCTTTAAATAGTTATTGGAAATTGCCCATAGCCTATTTTTTTTTTAATAGTTTGACTTCAGAAACCAAAAGTGCTCTAATTAAACAGGCCTTAATTCGGTTGCATGACGTATCTGTGGAGATATGCTCCTTAACTTTAGATGGACCACCTGAACATTTTTCTGCAGTAGCTAAATTAGGGGCAGAGCTTCAAATAGGAACAGCAGCAAAACCATATTTCTGTCATCCCATAGATAAAGAACACAAAGTGCATGTTATTTTTGACCCATGTCATATGTTAAAAAACATAAGAAATTGTTTGGGTGATCTAAAAGTTTTAAAAGATGACAGAGGTGATTTAATTAAATGGGTATATGTCGAGAATTTGGCAAAATTGCAAGAAACTGAAGGCCTAAGATTAGGAAACAAATTTAAAAACTTGCATATAAATTATAAAAAATGATTATGAAAGTTTACCTTGCGGCTCAAACTCTCAGTAGCAGTGTAGCAGACGCGATTGAGTTTTGTGATAAAATTTTAAATCTCCCTGAGTTTAGTGGTTCCGCAGCTACGGTCAGGTTCATAAGAGCCGTGGATAGAATCTTTGATTTTTTAAATGTACGGAATCCTTGGGGTCGAGGATTTAAAAGTCCTTTACGAGTAAATAATGAAAACAGGTGGAGGACAAAAGTTCTTGACTAAATTAGGCATCTGAGGCAAATCAAACTGATGGATAATACTTTGGCAGTAAAATCACGCCGTAAGGCGGGTTTTTTAGGATTCTACAATGCAGTAATTTCTGTTATGAATATATTTGATATTTATGTGAAGTAGGTGAATTTTTACATATATTTTGGGCAATACCTGACTCTAATATTAATGAGACTTCCAAACAATGCATTGGCTATATTGCAGGTTTTGTAATATGAACGATTCGAAAAAAAAAAAATTGATGAATGTTTAATGGCATGTGAAGCTGTACCACAAGATGCAGTGTCAAATAGAAGAAATGGGGTAGCACTTATTATCCAAAAGCAGAGAGGTGGTTTAGCTGTGCCCTCTGTGAGTGTAGTCAATATTTGTTTTATGGTGGAATCATTATTCCGACAAGCATGTAAATATAATAAAAATAAACCACCTATAGAGTTGAATTTTCCTGCAGTACTAACTGCAAAGGTAATAAGGAACCTCTTAACAAAAACAAATGAACTGTTTCCTGAGCTAGAAGATCATTTTAGAGATAGTTTTGTCTCAGACAATTTACACAGTCATTTAAATATTCTTTTAAAAGAAATAATAACTAAATATGTAGACATCCGTTTGTTCGCAGAAACAAAAAAATATTCTTTATTAATAACTGGAGAGAAGGTTAGACATTTTTTGACTCGGCAAATAATATGGGCTCGACAGTAAGTTTTAATTTAATAAAATATGTGATTTGAGAATGATTTTTTATTTCCCTGTCCCCCTCCCCTGCGGTAAGTGCGGTAGCTACAAGTTAATTACCGTAATTACAGACCTAATAAAAAGTTATTGTGTCTCGTACCACATGGCGACATGCGGTATCTGACTAGTAATAAGATAATCCCTTCCGATAAAGAGTGCACGATAAGATAATTAGAGATACAGAATTGTATTATTTATTGATGCGATAGTTAACTTTTATCCGTTTAAGGAGAACAAGGAAGGGGTCAACTTATTATGAATTACAGTCCATAAACAGTACTATATACTGCTATTTCAAGTTATGTTTTATATGTAAAATATCTGTTTATTACGACTATCTATAGTTCATTGGTTTAGTTAGGTACTCAACTAGTGCAGACATGTCTTTTTATCTGTGTTTTAGTAACATTTAACAAAATATATGCCTATATTACTTGTTTTAAATTTTAGTAAATCTTAACGTATTTTATGTTATAAAACGTATTCCACGTTTTAAAAACATATTACGACAACACGAATGTTACATGTTAATAATTACCTAAACCAATTTAATAGAGAAAATTGGAACAAAAATAGCGTTGGTAATATTTCTATCATTGTGGTCGATATCAGAGAAGTTTATATCGATAACAAACCATTTGTTGTACATCACTAGTATTAGTTCCATTCCCCCTCACTCCTGCCGTCAGATATAGAGGTCAGTGTCTGTGTCCCTTTCTAAAGTGTTGCCTGGAGGATTATTCCCGAATTTAGTAGGAATGGTAGGAAAAATAATTATTGTCAAGTCTTATAAAAAAACATTAATTTATTTCTAATATTTTTCAATTATCTGTTAGAATGAGAACATTTTTTTTAGCAATATTTTGGACACAATATTGAAATGTAATTAAAAAATAAAAGATTATTAGTAGAATATATATATAAGTTAGACTGGCAGCCCTTCAGCCATATTAATTTGTTGTAATTATGGTGATCAGGGTGTGTCAACTTTGTTCTACGAACATGTAGGTGGGCTAGAAAACAAGAGAGAGACAACGACATCAGATTAAAAGAGATGAACAAATAATGTTGCCACTAAAAATACAATTTCGTATTCTCCATATTAATGAGCTTATTAATTGATTTTCAAAGTAAATTACCCTTGAAAATACCTTTGACTATTATTCTGATGCCAAACAAATATATTTTATTGAGAAATATAAGATATACAATTGATAATACATAATAAAAAAATATATATGGGGGATAATGTGTGGCAACATTAGCGTCCGCACGACGTGACGTCACACAAGGTCACAAGAAAAAGAAAAATGTCTGCCGCCGCTTGCGCACTATTTTATCTTGTATTATGTTTATTTGTAATAAATAAACTAGTTCCATTTAATTCTACATGCATTGATAACGTTGAGCCGAGCTTGCTCCTTCGTTGCTGTGTTTTGGTGAGATTAAATGTGTATTTGTGAGTTAAAGACTTGTGTTGAGACAGTGACTTGTTTGATTTTGTGTTTAATTTCGCGAAGAGTTCGCAAAAAGAAAACACAAGAATTTGCTGCATGTGTGGATCTTCACCTTCTAAAGATCCCAGCATCATTTTGCATCGGCTTCCAAAACCTGGCTCAAAAAATGCTCTGCGGTATGTACCCACCTATGTACTTTCCATGCTATTCTTTTAGACCACATACAATCCAGCTTCTAACTACCACAAAATAACGTTACATGTACACATACGTAATATACTTGATACCCTTTGCTAAAGTCCCAACTTTCGTTGCCAAAAATCATTAGGTACTTACTATGAATACTTTTCTTGCTTACACCATTCCCTTATCTAATATTACATCTCTTTCAATCGATGCGAATACAGAAAGTTTAGATTTTTATTTAGATATAGCATAATTTGTAATATGATTCAATGGTGTGTAATTTTGATGTTTTTTAATTTCCAGTTCTGAATTATGGGCAAAGTATTGCTTCCCAAACGAAGCCTGACCTTCACCAACATTCCAGGATGGACTCCATTATAAACATTATATGCTATGCAGCAAACATTTTAAAAGCACATGCTTTAATGAGAAGAAGTTGTTCAGAACAGCTGTTTATTTATTTATTTATTTAATTAAGGTTCACCAACAGTTGTTACAGATTATACAGATAGGAAAATACAAGTAAATTTGTCTTAAATCTAACTGCACAACCAATTACAGGCAAACACCACATGCAAGATGCTCTTTGTAATTATAAATTTATTTTAAGACTCAAAGTACTTAAATTCTAGCTAATTATATTAAATGCCAATACTAATTACGTCTGACAAACGTCAACATTGAGTCTGCGTGGACGTCAACCAGATCGCTGCGTTCGTTAATGAGTTTACACATGCGGGGTATAGGCGAATTAGCACCAGACACTGTGCGGCGAAGAGGTGGAGCTAAGGGTGTTACAGGTTTGCGAGGTGGTCTACGAGGTACTCTGAAATTGAACTTACTTATCAATAGTGGGCAGTCAATGGTGTTATTGAGCAGTTTGTATGCGAATCTCAGATCTAAGAGCTCCCTTCGAGCTTTCAGGGTGCTCATTTTGTAGCAGCCTAGTTTATCAAGGTAGGAGAGATATTTAAATTGCCTTCCCTTTGAGTACCCTAGGTATCGGATAAACCTCTTTTGGACTCGTTCTATTCGCAGCGAGTGGGTTGCGTAGTGAGGCCTCCATATCACACTGCAGTATTCTAGGATGCTTCTTACAAGACTATTGTAGAGAACTAGTTTAGTATGTGGGCGTCGAAATGGCTTTCCATTACGAATGACGAATCCAAGCATACGTTGAGATCGACCGATTATGTTCTCAATATGTGGTATAAATGTGAGTTTAGAGTCCAAGATAACTCCCAGATCTCGTATTACATCTACCTCACACAAGTTCGCTCCGTTTATTTGGTACGCCGAATTCATTATATTTACTTTCCTGGTGAATTTTATGTGGCTACATTTCGAACTGTTCAACGAGATTTTATTATGATAACACCATGCAGATAATCGGTCGATATCTTCTTGCATTAGGTTTACGTCCTGGTGAGACCTAATGTCTCTTGAGATTTTCAGGTCGTCTGCAAAAAGGAATATTCTAGTATTGTAAAAGCACGATGTTACGTCATTTATGTATATGATGAATAGTACTGGGCCCAGATGAGAACCTTGAGGGACACCCGAGGCAATTGCATACCTGCCTGACCGGAACCCATTGACAACGACATAAAACTCCCGACCCGTCAGATAAGAACCAAACCACTTCAGAAGACTACCTGTGACGCCGTACGTAGCTAGCTTCTTAATAAGCAGTTCATGCGAAACCTTATCAAACGCCTTGCTAAAATCCGTATAAACAGCGTCAACTTGTATGCCTTTATCCATTGCTTCGCATATGGCTTCAACAAAGGACACCAGGTTTGTACTTGTGGATCTGTTCTTTACAAAGCCGTGCTGATGGTCGCTTAAGAATTTTGAAAAATAGCGTTGAATATGTGGACAAATCAACGACTCCAATATTTTTCCGAAGATCGAAAGAATGGATATTGGGCTATAGTTCTTTACGTCACAGGGGTCTCCACTCTTGTAGACCGGTACTACTTTCGCCTGTTTCCACTCTTTAGGGAATTGGCCATCTCGGATTGAAGCGCTATATATCTTCGCCAAAGGAACAGCCAGGCTAGGTGCACATCCGGCAATAAATAGTGGTGGTATATCATCGGGGCCTGCCCCCTTAGTAATATCAAGGCTTTTTAGTTTTTTCTCAACATTTTCATATTCGATGTTTACGGAAGCTATACTGTCTGACTGTATGGATATTGCTTCCAGGTGTTCGGAGGCTACATAGTTTTGACCTGGAGGCGAGGTTGTTTCTTCTTCTTTATAAATGCTGCTATAATTTAAAGCAAATAGCTCACATATTCCTTCTCCATTCGAAGATGTAATCGGACCATCAGTCATTGATGCTGGGTATGAACTTTCTCCACCACGTTTATTCTTGACATATGACCAAAAATTTTTAGGACATCTGGCAATAGATTCTTCAGTACTCTCAATGTAACTGTTATAACACTTTTTAGCGTAATTCTCACATCGTTTAGAGATTAATCTGAGTGATAGCTTGTCAAGGGGATTCTTGTACTTTTTATGCCTAATACGAAGTTTGTTTTTCTCTTTTAATAAATTAAGAAGTTTTTTATTAAACCAGACTGGAACACTACTACTTTGCTTTCGGATGATAGGTACAAAAGTATCGATAGCTGACCCAATAACGCTGTAGAATACTTCCACCATTTCGTCAACATTACTGCAACCTCCCAGACACCCTTCCCAGTCCTTATCCTTCAAATGTTTGTTTATTGCTTCATAGTCGGCCTTATGAAAGTTTCTTTTTTGAGTGCTATTAGATTTTAGTTTTAGCGACTCCGTCAATGTTACTTGTATATCTAATGGAGGATGGTGAGGGTCCACAACACTTAAAGGATCCGCTTCACTAACGCAACAACCTGGAACGTCCACCAATACAACATCCAGTAGTCTACTGTTTTTGTTGGTAACATAATTGCATTGTCGGAGATTGTTAACTGATGTAAAATCAATAAGAAGTTGATCGAGACCACTGATATGCTGATTATTGAGAGGATTGTTTAGGTCATTCCAGTTTATAGTTCTCAAGTTAAAATCTCCCACGATGAATGTGTACGCATTATGAGTATCCTGGTAAGAATTACAATTATCAATAAAATGTTCCAACATTGGTTTAGAGACCGGTGGTGGCAGGTAGACTGCACAAAGATCAAGACGGCGGAGCTGCCTCGAGCGCTCGCACGGTATTTCTACAGACACCCATAGATCCTCACAATTACTTTGTCTATGGAGTAATCTTTTTGAAACTAGTTTTTTAGATACTGCAATCAAGACACCTCCGCCATCCCTATCCCAGTGGTAGCCCGAGCTTTCCCTGTCTCTTCTATACACCAAGTACCTACCCATCAAACAGTTCTTTATTACATATACTATTATTAAGCCAAGTTTCTGTCAGAATTAGAATATCGTAGTTACATGTTGCTATTTTACATGAAAAATCGTGCGTTTTCGTCCGCAGGCCTCTTACATTTTGATAGTAAATCTCAATATTAAACAAGTTGAATTTTGTTTCTGAAATACAATTAACATGCGTGAAAGCTTCTGCTAAGTTAAACTGATTTCAACTTATCTAAAGTTGCTAGATCTGGTGTTCAATGCCATAAGGTTAGTACAATTATCGCTTGAAAAGTGTATATAAAACATTTCAGACAAATACAGACATTATGTTATGTGTACATACATACATTTATATTGTAGCAGACTGATGATGTTGTTAACATGTCATTTAAGGAAATGTTATAAATAACTAGTTTATCCTACTAATCCATTCTTATGCAATTCATGTAGACATCCATAATAAACTAATATTATAAATGCGAAAGTAACTCTGTCTGTCTGTCTGTATGTTAACTTTTCACGCCTAAACCACTGAACGGATTTCGATAAAATTTGGCAGAGATAGATTACGTCCCGGGGAAGGACATAGGATAGTTTCTATTGACATACCTCGCGGGCGAAGCCGCGGGCGGAAGCTAGTTTTAAATAAATGTATTAATAAATAGATTTTAATCAACTTTTCATTTTCAGGATACAACAATTTTAAATCAGCCAGATCAAACTGCCGTTCTTTTACCTGTTACCGGTCCATTCAGAATTTATCCTTTAGGAGAACATAATGCAAACATTATCACTCCAACCAATTCAGGAATGTATGTGTGCGAGTCGTCAAAACAAGAGGTGATCAGAAATGAATATGTAACTCATTTATTTAATCATGTAAAATGAGTCATAATATAATAATGAATCTGATGGAAATTATAATTATTAACTTGCTAAATAAAAAAGTCGAGTACTAATCTTTGTTTTATTAGACTGCTCTTTTAGCATTGTATGCACAAGTACACTGTGTTTCTCGATAGTGATTCTGTTTAAATGTCGATTATTGCTGAGCAAAAATTGGCCATCTTGTAGGAAACTATCGAGAAACGCACTGTACTTGTGCATAAAATGCAATACAAATTGTCTGTAAAATGCACTGTAGTTTGAAATTCCCGCCCTAGCTTCTACTCTCTAGTTTTCGTGGGCGGAATATAGATGGCGCAGGTCGGTAAGGAAAAATTTCCTCCTAACAGTCGTTATTCTTCCCTTTAGGGTATATATGTTCTGTGATGGTGATCAACTTGGTGATATTTAATTTAACCGCAATTCGACGATAAAACAGTCAATTTCCTTATTCGGACGTAATAAAGATGGTCAAAAAGTGTGCGATCCAAGGTTGCAAAAGCGAATCCTATGCAGGATGCGGTGTTTCTTTCTTCAAGTAAGTATATTTCAGTTCTTGAAGTAGGGTGCCCATAATGAACGAAATCATAAGATTATTTACACAATGCAGCATATAAATAGGAGGTAGTCTTCAACGTAAGCATAATTACGCATATCTGTTATAGGTATTTTATGTACATACTAGGCTGATTTTAACATTTATTTCAGTAATATGTGTGTTGAGCCTGTTCTGTAGTACACGCCACGCATATTACTTTATATGGAATGGTGTACCGAATACTTAATAGGTCGTGATCATGAAATTTACATTTCCCGAAGAACATTGTGGGGAAATGGCAAAAAAGTTTCAACTTCCCATATTAATCGCTGATAGGTCAGGTAGTGTCACTTCGTATATTTTAAATAAATTTAAAAAACATAATTTCAGACTACCTGGAGAAGAATCAGAGAAGAAAAAATGGCTTGATGTCATTCCAAATCCTTCAAATATCAAAAATTATTCTGTTATTTGCAGTCTTCACTTCAGGCCCCAGGATATAATGTGTGAACGTGACTGTAAATATCTACCAAATAAATACATATTTATAATGGTTCAGAAAACGTACCTGTGGGTGCGAATTTGTAGTGCCACTACTAAGTAGATTTAATTATTACTGAAAGCCAAGAAGGATCGAATACCCACAATTCAATTTTAAACGCATTGCCAGTGTGGTGTAGCTGTCGACTGCTTCGGGCCTATTTTGCAGTAACAGTGCAGGCCGAATAGCACGGACTAAGGAATCTGGTGTCTCAGTGTGAGGCATTTGTGATGTCGCACAGGCTTAAATACAACTCAGAAAGGGGAACTCGTATTTAGAGCAGGTAGGTACAGAGGCCAGCACATCAAGCTACCCCAATCTGTCAAATTTCTTTGATAGATTTTCAACTTTATTACAAAGGTATAAAGTTCATATTCAATTGGGAACATTTGACAGATTGGGGTAGCTTGATGTGCTGGCCTCTGTACATATTATCGCGCATGTATTCCTCTTGTCATCCTTAACGGTGCAGCCCTAAAAGTAATAGATACACTCACCTCTTATAAATAAGTACTTGTATAATACAGGTAAGTAGATAGGTTTACGGGGTTTATTCATAAAAGTTGCTTAAAGTTAAGAGACATTCAAACGTCAAAAATATATGGTTCAACAAATAACAATAAAATAATAATATCCTTGGACATTTCACACAACGCCATAATAGTCCCAAGCTAAGCAACCTAATGCTTGTGTTATGGTAACGAGATGGCTGATAACTATTTATATTTTAAATTTTTTTTTTAAATACATACATATTATGGATAAAACACCCAGACCCGAAACAGTCGCTAATAATTACTTAACTTTAAGTAACGTTTGTGAATAAACCATTTAGTATCTGAGTCACATTGTAACACCTTACGGATGACGACGAGGACATAAGAGAGGGAACGCAGGGATTTGGCGATGAGAGGCAATTTGCTCGCTCAAAGCGAAACGAGGTGAAAATAACACCGCCTCTAAGACGACCCACTGACCCAGTTTTCTAGGCGTTCTGCAAGTCGTTCTACTGGAGCGGCCTGTGGGTGAAACATTTGCAGAGAATCTACGAAGCCCTGCGCCCCCAGTATAAGAACGCTTTTAGGATGCCAATGAGGGTGCCGCCGTGGCGCTGCAACGCGTCTGGTATATTTTCTGATGCGCGTACAGATGGATTTCATGCCATCCATATGCGCAATGCACCGCCTACGAAGCAGCAGCAACAGCATTTTTTATTGATGCCCGTTTTGGTTGTCCTTTCTAAAATCAGTGGAGTAGGAAAGCCATAGGTATAAAAGTACTAAAATACTATAATTTTAGGTAATTACAATTTTATTAATACAAAGATTCTCTGAAATATAAATAATAATAATAATCAATAGTTCTACACCAACCAGGGGTTGCCCTTGGGGGCACTTACAGAGAGTACGTACAGCTCGCTTAGCAAGACAAAGACAATCATATTCTTTCCATATGAACGGGGAGAATTTTTTAAAATCAATTTATAGATTCTTGTCTTAGTCTAATGTGATGTAGACTATTTGGCACTTGTTGAGAAGAAATGTTTCGACCCCCAAGTGTCAGAAGTGGAGAAAAATTGGTCGCCATGCTTGACATTGTAGACTTTTGTCAACTGAAGAATGGAAACATCGTTAAATACGTACAATGGAAACATTTCTTCTCTTCATTGCCTTGCTTAAGACGGTAGAAATCTTTCTACAGTCTGTAATTTTGTTTATTCTTTTGTCAAAAAAACCCGTTTCTATGGTGGTCATGCTGCGCGTGCTGGGATAATCGTCGGTTGGTGCCACATTTCATTAAAAGCGTCTAACTGGCTTCTGCGAGTTGGCTTTGGTCTCTCGTACAGGTCGCGTCATGTAAAAAGAACGCTGGCTGTCAAGCTGCGCCATAGACGATTTTTCGCGTTTTTTTGGGCGGGCAGGTCACGCGGCGCATGCTTGCCGGTGCGCTATTGGTTCGTCAGTCGACCTTTGCTTTCCGCGCTGTGTCCACGTTACGTTCATTCTCAAAATACCATCGCGCACAAAAGTTTGAAATTACGAAATGGTTTTACATAGAAAAGAGAGAAAAATGATTTATAACGTGTATTGTTTTATGAAGAGAGAGGCTGATAATAATGCAGTTGGTCATTTAAAAAAATGTATTAAACGGACCGCAGAGGCAACAAAATGTTCCGAGTCTACAGTGAGACGAATTGTAAAAGGTTCAAAAGATTCGGAATTTCTTACTGTCTTTCGAACTCCCGGCAAAGATACAAGACTCAGAACGCACCCCTAATCAAACCTGTCAACTGTCAAGTTAGCTTGCTACTAAGGCCGCCTTCCGAATTGGCTAATATAGCTCACAGCACTCAAATCGTCTAATATGCGTTCCTTAATACTGGATATATAACCTTGTTCATAAGAAACAGTCAAAGTATGCATGCAAAGTAAGTGCAGTCAAAGTATGCAAGTTGACGAAGCACACCAGTAATGCCACCAGTAATAGGTACATATTGTTAACAAACCTTTGACCATTGCTTCCAACTTTTAATGCAGCCACTTCCATCACTGTTTAGCTTGCCAGCTACTTCTTGCCATGCCGCTCTTGTGCGATCTCGGGCATGTGATGTCTGAGGGTGGGCACCCTCCTGTGGCAAGTCAACGTCGCTCTTCCAAACTCTCTATTAACATCTCTACTTGCGCACGGGATCGGGTAGCACTTCTTGGCATGCTTAAAATACACAATGATAAGTTACAACAACAAAGCTAAAGGTTCTTATTAATGTAAAACAATAGCTAACTAAGTAATTTAATAAAATTTTATCAATATCTCGTGGATCATACAATATTATTGAGACATAACAGTATTACATGTAATAACAGTGAAAATATCATAATACCTACTCACATTTCAGTAGGAAGGTTTATTTATCCCCTTAATCACAGTACTAATGTTCAAAGCACTCGCTGATACAAATAATTAGCTATTATGAAGCGCCCAAATGTTTAAATTTCAAGTGGTTTTGTTAGCGTCGCGTCGGTTTGTCGGACTTGTTATTGTTGTGTGTTGACTTTTTATTCATCGCCGCAAAATCAAAATCAAAAGTCATTTATTCAAACTAGGCTGAGAATCATCACTTTTCGAACGTCAAAATTACAAAAGACAGTCCACCAAAACGCCCGCCCTTCACCACTTCCTAGTGCTTTCGCTGGGGAGAAGAAGTGGCGCAACAAACTCCTGCAGCACAGCTGTCTGTTCAGTTATAAAATACTCGACTGTATACAATACTAGATCTGCAAAGTATCTAATTAACATTACAGGACACAGAACATTCAATTAAATTATTTGCCATATGTTAGCTAGCCACGCCAATATACCAACAAATACCATAAAATCTATACGTACTCAAGCTAAAAAAAAATACTAAATCAAAATTAAAAATGTAATAAAAAAAACTTACTACCAAAATAAAAGCCTCCAGGTATAAAGGGCGTGACAACTTACATATTTATGCAATGCTGGGTTCTGTTCACATAGCTGTCACTTGAAGTCACAAATGATAACTAGGACCATCAAAGTAAAATAAATAAACAACTTATTACTAATAACAACAATAAAACCATGGTCAGCAAGACGACCAGTCACCACAAGCAGCACCCGTTCACGAGCATAACGCAAAGATCAGCCATTACACCCCCTCGCCATATTTGAGGGAAGGAGGCAACCCGACCCCCGACGCTACCGCAAGCAGTGACATCTAAGGGAGCATGACGAACTTGCTGCTCAGGCAAGAATAAAATGATCAAACGTAGAGGTCGCTAGCTAACCACTTATTGCAATCAACTCATTCGAAAACATTGAAATGAGTAGATTATGTCAATAAATTTAATTATGTGATTATTATTATTATATTACTAGTTCTATATAACTAGACTTGATTTCCATTGATCCAGAAAACCCAATAATATATTACTTTATTTTCTTCAGCCACTGGTTTTGAAATTGATTATTACCGACGCCGATGAGTCCTAAAATCAAAGGCAGAGCTGCCGCAAACCCTAGTTTCACCCAACTTTAAATGTTGTGCTTTTTTCTTTGTGGCCTTTTGGAAATGAAAGTAACACCCCGATATTTTAGTCGCAGGAAACGCTTCTTTAATCGAATTTATGGTAGCCATTTCATAGTCACAGGTGAAAGTATTTAATAAACACGGAAATCACATTAAGCTGTTGGTCATTCGTGGATCTTTGACAGTCGTTACGGGTCGTCAGAAGCCCGAAAGTCTGACTACCAGTCTTACCAAGGGGTATCGTATTACCCAGTAATTGGGTTGTGGAGGTTAGCTAGGCAGTCGCTCCTTGTAAAATACTGGTATTCAGCTGCATCCGGTTAGACTGGAAACCGACCCCAACATAGTTGGGAAAAGGCTAGGCAGATGATGATGATGAATAATAATAATTATTTATTTAATTTGACAACATAGGTGCAATGGTTAGTACATCAATAACTTATCAACTAAGGGTTAGTAATATTAATTATGTATGTTTAAATGTTGTTTAAATCAATGAAAAAAAATCTGCTATAAGTTTTCTCTGTCTCGCGAGCCATACTACAGGATGACATCTAAATGCAGTGAGTACATTTGGTAAAATGGCCGTGGTGTTGCACGAAACGTATCTACCGTCGCTAAAATAGTTTTTGTAATTGTAAAAAATAGTAATGTGTTCAAAAATTGAATATGCAAATGCCCTTTTAAACTTCTATAACAAATAAAATTGATTAAAACTAACCACTGTTTTATTACGAAATTTTCAAAAATAAAATTTACTCAGGGCTGTATCTTCTGAACGTTATTGAAATGAAAATATACCAAATAACTTTATATGATTTATTTTCATTGGATGACTGACGCACCCGCCAAAATAATCGAGCATTTTGCAGTTTTGCCAATAGGCCAATTGTCTGAAGATGCTCAAGAAGCTCGTAATAAAGACTAAAAGAAGTATAGGTTAAATCACGCTCGGAAGTATAATATAACAATAATATATTTATTCAAAAATTATAAGGCATGAAAAATATTACAGTTTTGCTGAAATAAAAATTATATTGCCAAGACTCACGTGCCTGAACTAGGTAATCCTGTGTTACAGGCAAGAAGAGCTCAAATAGTCTTTTAAAATTAATAAATAATCAAATGTTGACAATAGACAAATAATTATACTTATAATAACTCTTAGTTTCTAAATTAACGTAGGTGAAAATTGTATAACTATATTTACTTTAACACGGTTAGTAAATTTTTCCGTTTCTTCATAAGACATACTTTGGAGAGCATCCTTGGAATTTTTTTCACAATTTGTATGGTTCACAGAATAAATATTTGCTTTCGAGTTTAGTCTTTTATATAGGAGAGGTCCGAAGTACACATATTTGGAGAAGTTGCAACTTCCATAGAAAATTACCCCACGTCCGACAGCTGAGAAAAATATCTCATAAAATAGATAAAAATGAGCATTAATAAATTGCATAGCTCCGATTTTTAAGTTTTTATTTGGATGAGATCAGTTATCTTCAGTTATAATAAAACACTTTCTTTTAAAGACTTGGAACTTTTATTTTCTTCTAGGGCCGACATTTTTTCTATAGTTTTTTTTTGTGGACAACGACAATATATATTTTTTCTTTTTATCATAGACAATCTGCTTTGATCTAAATTATTGTCTTAACACCCCCTCTCAATTTTTACAATTTTGACTTGGTAGCAATCCTTTTAAATTTTAGGAAATACAATACTTATAATAACCAAATTATAGAAATTGCCTCAAATACTAAACTAAAGCCTTATTTAAATAATAAACTCAATAAAATTAATGTTACTGAACACCTAATCTATTAACAAAGTAGCTGTGTTTTATTTGCACTAAAGATTTCGTCATGATGTCAGCAATGTTTTCATGAGTGGGCACATAACTCAAAGTTATTAATTTCTTATTTACAACATCCTTTACAAAATGTGCTTTGATGTCTATGTGCTTTGATCTCTTGCTATTCTCTTGAGACTCAATCATGCAAATAGCACTTTGATTGTCTAAGAATAAATAGATTTTTGATTTTACACAACCAAAGTCATACAATAGTCCTTTCAAATAAAGTAATTCAGATACAGTTACAGCTGATGCTACATACTCAGACTCTGCCGTTGATAAAGCAACCATATTTTGCTTCTTAGAAGCCCATGAAATTAAATTTTGGCAATAAAATATAGCACTACCACTAACGCTTTTCCTATCATGTTTGTCACTTGCCCAATCAGCGTCGCTGTAAGCATTTATGTCCTTTGTCCCGTCTACTTTGGTATAAATCAAAGTTTTCTTGATTGTTTCATTTAGGTATCTCAATATTCGTTCAGCTGCTGTCCACAACTGCTGTGTTGGTTTGTCCAAGTATCTACTTAGAAATACAGTAGCAAAAGTAATGTCTGGTCTACTGGTTGTAGAAATATAAAGTAGGCAGCCTATAAGTTCCCTATAAGGTACTTGAATGATGTCTTCATTGTCATTTACTGTAAAGTTAACTTCCATTGGTGTCTTTGCACCTTTACAGTTTTCCATATTAAATCTTTGTAGTACCTTCTTTATGATTTTTCCTTGATGGATTTCCAGTCTATTCTCTTTTCTTTCTACTTCCATACCAAGGTATTCCTTAATTTCACCCATGACTTTAACCTGAAATTCTGCTTTTAGTTTTTGTATGATATCTGAAGAATTTCCTAATACCAATATGTCATCAACAAAGATCAATAACCATACATCTTTTTTTATGTATAAGCAGAAATCATATTGTGATTGTACAAATCCCATGCTCACAATATATTTGTGGAATCTTTCATTCCAACATCTTGGGGCTTCTTTGAGACCATAAAGTGCTTTTTTCCAATTTCATAACTTTTCCATCTTTTATGCTTACACCTTGTGGTGGTTTGATGTACACATCCATGTTTAACTTGCCCTGTAAAAATGCAGTAGGTACATCTATCTGTTTCACTGTCAGGTTTTCTTGTAAACTATGGCTTAGCAACATCCTAATTGTAGACATTCTTGCTACAGGTGAATACACATTTGTGTATGTCTCTTCCTGATAACCTTTTGCCACTAACCTCGCTTTCTTTGATCCATCACTTTTAGTTCTGAATACCCATTTAGTGTCTATCGCCTTTTTGCCTTGTGGTAGATTGGTGACTTTCCAAGTACCTTGTTTTTCATGTGCATCTAATTCTTTTTCTATTGCTACCTTCCAGTCTTCTCCACTCTTTATTGCCTCATCATAATTCTGTGGGTCACCCGTGCATAAACAGTATACAATGTTAGTTTCAAATTCTGTTTTATAGTCTTTCAAATGTTTTGGTGTTTGCACTGTTCTTCCTGATTTGGTTGTCTTTACTTCTTTATCTGATATCTTTTGTTTTTTATCATGCATCTCTTCCGTATCTTGTTCTGGTTTTCGTTCTACTATTATGTCTTCTGATTCTTTGATATTCTCTTGCATTTCTTCATCAAATTTTTCTTTATAATATCTTCTCTCAACCTTTTCTTCTCTGTTTTTAGGGTTCCGTACCTCAAAAGGAAAAAACGGAACCCTTATAGGATCACTCGTGTGTCTGTCTGTCCGTCTGTCACAGCCAATTTGCTCCGAATCGTATGGACCGATTAAGTTGAAATTTGGTACACATATGAATCTCTGTGACCCAAACACAGACGTGTAACGTAAATAAATGAGTTTTGAAAATGGGAGTCATTTTCGAGGGGTAAATAAACAATTTAAAAAAAAAGTTTCGCAATCTGTACCGTGTGACATATCAAATGAAAGGGCTTACCGTGAGGATCTCAAATGTATTTTTTTCATAATTTTAAAATAAATTGTATTAAAGTTATTTAAGACAATAGACGGAAATTTACCATTCCCCCCCCCCCTTATCTCCGAAACTACTGAACTTAAAATTTTGAAAAAAAATACAGAAAATAGTTCTATACCTATAGATTACAGGAAAATTAATAAGAAGTCTATGATCTTGAAACAACATGGTAAATCTCTCAATATTGTGCGTACAAACTTACATTTTCAGTTGGAATGTATGGGAGAACATGTTTTTCAACTACAATGTTAAGTTTGTTCTTGGGATAAATTCATTCGAACTACGGAACCCTTCATTGTGCGTGGTCCGACACGTACTTGGCCGGTTTTTTATAGCGGATATCATTTTCATCAAATCTAACATCTCGTGATATCATTATTTTGTTTTGTACAGGATCCCAAAGCCTGTATCCATTCTTGGCATAACCAACCATTCTCACTTCTTTTGCTCTGTCGCTTAGCTTGTCATGTTTTGGTATGTTTACCATTAATCCTCTTGCTCCAAATATCTTTAATTTTGTAAGATCTGTCTTCCCACATCGTATGTCTGTAGGTATCTTGTGCCATATAGCTGCTGAGGGACATCTATTTAACTGATATGCAGCGCACCTTATAGCCTCTCCCCAAAGTTGCTTCGGTAAATTGCTTTCATTTATGATTGTCCTTGCCTTGTTGTATAAAGTCCGATTCATCCTCTCACTTACTCCGTTCTGTTGTGGCGTGTGTGGTATTGTTGTCTCTAACTGTATTCCTTTGTCTTTACAAAAATCTTTCATCTTCTTACACGTATATTCTCCACCATTGTCCGATCTTATTCTTTTTACTTTCTTCCCTGTTTCTGTCTCTATCTTCTTTATGTAAGAGATTAAATTTTCAGTCGCATCACTTTTATTCTTCAACAGGTAGACTTCACAGAAATGGGATTAGTCATCTATCACTGTTTGATAGTATATCTCACCTTCATCAGTAGCTGGTCTTATTGGACCTGCTATGTCACTATGTAGAAGTTCTGCTACGTCTCTTGACCTTGGACTTTCAACTGACTTGAATGGTAGTCTTGTTGACTTTGCTCTCATGCACTCTGGACAAACTTTTCTGCCAACTGGTAACTTCATGATCTGCAAACCCTTACGATGGAGATGCCCTAACCTTTTATGCCACAAATCATCACTAATAATATTGCATTGCTCATCATCAACAGAGTCATTACATACTTTACCCATAATGTAGTATAGTTTACCATTTAATTTTCCTACCACCTGAGCTTTGTTGTTAAATATCTTGACTATAGAATTGTCAAAGTTTACTTTATGTCCCTTCTCTACTATTTTCTTAACTGAAAGTAAATTGTAAGTTAAGTTTTTTACAATCAACGCTTCCAAAGTTATTGCTATACCATTGACTTTTAGTTTAATTTTACCTTTCTTAAAAGCATGTATACACAGCCCATTTGCTACATATATTTTAATAGGAGTATCCATGATAGTGATATCTGTCATATAACCTTCATAATCTTCTTTCACTAAATGTTCAGTACATGCTGAATCTACTACTAAATGCATTTCATTATTCACTGATGCATGCACCTCATCACAACTTATGAATGCCAGTCCGTCACTATTATCATCACTTACTCTTGCCGTAGCACTGTCCTCTAAAAAACGACCACGTCCACGACCTCTGAATCCTCTTCTTATTCTTCCACGTCCTCGACCGGTTCTGCACTCAAATGATTTATGACCTGGTTTTCCGCAGCGATAACATTTGATTGTATTTGCACTGAACACTTCATTATCTGGAAATTTGTTCCGTCCTTGTTTTTCCTTTAGCTTTATCTCTGCATCCAGCAGTCGCACCTTCACAAAATCGATAGAAATTTCTTTTTCAGTGCTCATTGTTTCTATAGAGGTTATAACTTGTTCATACTCCTCAGGTAATGATGACAGCAAGTAACAAATTTTATCAAGGTTCTCTCTCTATTTTTGAGCCTGAAGCTTCTAGGTCCGTTACAAGGTTTTCAAAAATTAAAAAGTGGTCTTCTAGACTCGTTGTGCATTTCAGGTTTATCAATTTTCTACGTAAATGCAATTTGTTTAGTACACTTTTTCTTTCGAAATGTTCTTCTAGACATATAAACATACCTGAGGCCGTTTTCCCACCTTTTATAATTTCTAGGTATCTATCCGGCAGACATTGTACAATAATATTTCTTGCCGTGGCGTCATTTTGTTTCCACTCTTTGCTGCTAGTTTCTTTCATGTCTTCGATTGCTTCCAGTACGCCATTTCTTTCTAACAAAGTTCTTACTCTGAATTTCCAATTGTTGAATTCGCCTGGAGTTTGTAGTTGCGGAAATAATTGGGCTTGTTGAGACGCCATTGTGATTGCAAAACTTTTCTTTGTAATTTTTCACTTTTTCTTTTCTCTCGTTCATTCTCTGGGCCCATAACCTTTTAAGTTTTTATTTGGATGAGATCTTCAGTTATAATAAAACACTTTCTTTTAAAGACTAGGAACTTTTATTTTCTTCTAGGGCCGACATTTTTTCTATAGTTTTTTTTTGTGGACAATGACAATATTTTTTTTTCTTTTTATCATAGACAATCTGCTTTGATCCAAATTATTATCTTAACACCGATTGTCATCCTTACTGGCTATCATACTTAGAAATTGCTCCAAATATTATTTCAGGCACAGTATTACTTATCTTAAAAATATTTTACTTTCAATCATGCAATACCTACTACTCTAACGATCATAAAAGTGGAATAAGGATGACATAAAGATTAAATAAATGAACATATGTGACATTCTAAATTCATTTGCTTTCTTGTTACAAAGAAGGTATAAAGAAAAAAAAAAAATATTTATTCCTGTTCTACATCTAGCAAAATATTATGTAAAAAATGCGCTGGGTGACTAAAAACATCTTCATACCTCGCCCAACCAAGATAATACAAAATAGTAATTAAATGGGCGCAGACTCCCAGTGTCCTGCGCCTATGTATACATGTACAAAGACTTCTTCACACGCCAAGTCCCACGCTTGAATTAGTTCGTCATTACTGGAATACCGTTGACCTTTCAATTTATCCTTTATCATTGGACAGACCAAAGTCACAGGGTGCGAGATCGGGGCTGTAGGGAGGGTGCTCAAGCAATATTAGACAAGTGCTGCGCAAAAAATCTTGAGTTAATTGAGCGCGGTGTGCAGGTGCGTTATCATGATGTAGCCGCCAAGTGTCCATGCGCGAGTTCGGCCGGAGTTTTTTGAGAGTCTCAATCAATTGAGGTAAGCAAACCTCTGTGTACCATTTTGCGGTAACAGTCTTCTGTTCTTCAAGACATATTCTCTTAATTATACCCCTTTTGCCAAAGAAGACTACGACCATTTTCTTTTTCACGGATCTAGTCTGTTTGACGGTGGTCGGTTGTTCCTCATCTTCAAAGATCCAGACCTTGTTTTTAGATTTAGATTTCACGTCATAGTAATAAAGCCAAGATTCGTCCCCTGTTACTATAGAATTCACGTGAGGAGATTTTCCGCCATCAAACATAGTGAGCATTTTTTTACACCATTTCTTACGACTAGATAAATATCGAATAGATAGATATAGAATAGATAAATATCGAATTGATACGTTCCATTATACCAAAAAAAAAAAAAAACATACGTGAAAAAAGGAAGTGGCTCGATTTATTTGCTCCCAAGTGTATTATAGTATACAAATGTGTGTGAAATACATAAGTCTTGTGCATTCTCTCTTTACTCTCATAGACCTGATGGGATGGCTCACTGGCACGACCGTAGAGATCAGGCGCACACAGGACTGAATTTTTACATGCCCATATACCTAGATGAAAGTGTTTGTATTAATGTGTGTTTATGCATATCATGTATTTCTGTTTCAGTTTCTTCATACTGAAAACGAAGTGGTCTATGTGGTAGAAATAGAAAACGAGCCTCCATGCTCATTTACCCAGAGCCCTATAGCCGGAACAACTTCGGGCAAAAAAGACAACACAAATTGGAATAAGGTACTCACGACAAGAGCTTCAAGTTTTATTAATTGGAACAATGTAAATAATGTAATTGTATGATGTGTGTAAAAAGCGGTTATGACAATCAATTAGTTTTCAAATTCGTTTATTAAATAATTGTACTTTGCAGTCTCGTGTCAAAGAAAACAAAACTCTTTTTTTATTGTTGTTATTGTTTACAGGACAATAATTTGAAATGGGAGGGGTGGACAGCAAATTCGTTGAAGGGGCCAATATCAGATGTCATTAAATCATCAACTAAAGATAAAGGCAATAGTTGGTTGAAAAGAAGGAGACCCAACCAGCAAAGTTTGAGTGACCAGCTTATACAAGAAAAAATAAATTTGGTCAAAGTATTAATCGAAAACTCACAGGAAGAGTCTAAAACTAGGGTTTTAATTTTACAGGAACAAGTGAAACAAGAAAAAATTCAAACTAAAAAATTATTTGATTACAGAATCTATCTATGAAACTTAATGTTTTTATTGCCTATCACCATAGTATAATCTCTCTACTCTAGGTTGCTGCTATGAATTTTGTAGTGTTTTAAAATAGTTGTTAATTAATTTTCTCCTCTCTGGATTCTCTCGCTTCCGCACCAATGTTAGGATACCGTTGCTGCCTTATCCTGCCTTGTTCTATTATAGATTCCCAAGGAGCAGGTAGTTCCACATCAGGGTCATCAGGAGGGCTTTCTTCTCGCTTTGATTGAAGGATATTGTGAAGGACAGCAGTGGCAACGATTATTGGAAGGCAGTTTTTTAAATGCACATGCATTCCCAATGCAAGTACTGGAAATCGTCTCTTCCATATCCCAAACAACCTTTCTATGGGATTCCAAGTCCTTATCTGTGATTCGTTGTATAATGACTCTTCAGCTCTCTGAACCCTATCAAGAGGCATCATCAAGTAGCTTCTATTCATATAGCCACTGTCTGCCACAAGAATTTGAGTGGTTGTACTCGTATGTGCCCAATTCGAACATAGCATTTCTACGGGATGCACTAAAAATACGTTCATCATGAGTACTACCTGGCCACCTTGCTACAAGATCTGTGATTATAAGTCCAGAATTGCACACAGCCATTGAACATTAATTGACATATAGCCTTTTCGGTTTCTGAAAGTTTCCGCATGATTACCTCCAGGTGAAATTATTTTTATATGAGTACAGCCCAGTGCCCCTATCACTTTCGGGAATTTAGCTATGTTATAAAACACCATTTGAGTTTTGCGAATATCTTCAGGGGTTTCTGTAAATTGTATGAAATCCTTATGTAGAGAGGCAATTGCAGCAGTCACTCGATGGATCACCCTGTTCGCCGTAGGTCTGCTGACAGCAGCAAAGTTTCCCATAGTCAGCTGGTGACACCCCGTGGCATAGTACCTCAGAGTGAGAAGCAGCTGACTTATAGGTGACAGAGAATAGTTTCCGAAAATTAATATAACATTGTTATTATATGTATTATGTAGGTGTTACATACATCGAGCGAGTAAAAAAAGGAAATTAAACATCATAAATCTAGCCTCAATTTACCCAGGTAGATTCTTGGCCCAGCTACCTACCAGTAGGTATAGTACCTGCCCCTAACATAATTACATAGTATTAGGTAAACTTTAAAACTCACGTGTCGCTGGGATATTCCAACTTCCTCTCAATTAAATCAAGTAATTCCAAAGCACTACGTTTGTATAAACAAAATCTTGTACCAACTGTTCTCGTCATATTCCTCGAAATAAATGTGCCGTGTTTGGAATATACGGGGAGTGCGCAAAATTCTTTCTATATCTTCAAAACTATCTAACGCATCGTGGTCCACCCAGGTGGACTAGCCGGGTGGACCACGGGCAATAAACGGCATTATCCTCTTCAAAGATATAATTCAAAGCGTCTTGCATTTTTATTTTGTAACTTGATGCACAAACATAATTTAATAATTAATAACGTCAGGAAGCACAAACCAATGGTTAAACTGTGTTGGCTACGTCGATTACAGTACTTGAACAATGGTTAGTGTGTCGTGAACAGCAAAATATTGTTAAACAGCCCTTTATGGTTTAAACAGCTGTTTAAAATTTAACCATCTGTTGGTGAACTCGGGTCTTAGGAGATCTCACTAAAACATGCGATTAACGCCTAAGTTTCAATTCAAAACAATAAAAAAGTTTCTCGAAAATTTTCAGTTAGGAGGTATTGGCACTTCGCCGTCGATATCTAGCTTAAATAAATCAAGTATTATGATTGTTATAGTCTATGGGTTTTTGTCTATGCTTTAGTTGGCAACAATGCCTTGCTCTTGTCCATCATAGGTCTCAGTCTTTACCATGTCTTTACCTTTTAGTAAATTATGTAGTCCAATCCTACCTAATGGTTTTAATTGACATACATAAAATAGAATCAAATGATAAAAGCATATTTATAGAACCCACTAACGCCTCTGAAATATATCGCATCATAATGTCTTTAAAAAACACGAAATCGGCTGGGTATGATAATATCACAACCGAGCTCGTAAAAAAAATATCTCAACATATAGCATCGCCATTGGCTCACATTGTCAATTTATCCTTAGAACAGGGCCGCTTTCCTGACAGGCTGAAACTGTCTTTGATAAAGCCGCTATACAAAAAAGGGTCAAAATCAGACGTTGACAATTACCGACCTATCGCTCTTTCTCCGATTATATCAAAAATTTTTGAAAAGATTATGTACAGGCGAGTGATGAAATTTCTTATTAAACACAATATTCTTGTTGACCAGCAATACGGGTTTAGACAAAATAAATCGACGACTTTGGCAATATTTACGCTAGTGAAAGCAATGATGACGAATATTAATGATAAAATACCTACTTGTGCATTACTTTTAGACTTAAGTAAGGCGTTTGATCGTGTTGATCATACGCGGCTTCTAGAAAAACTTGAAAGATACGGTATCAGAGGTCCAGCAAAAGAATGGTTTCAATCTTATTTAAGTGACAGAAAACAGGTAACGAGGATAACAAAATTTAACAAATTAAGTAACTCTTTAGAAGATTTTGATTCTGAGGCACGGACTAATTACTGTGGTGTACCACAAGGTAGTATCGTGGGGCCATTACTTTTCCTTCTTTACATAAATGATTTGCCTCAGTCAATAAAACACCAGTGTGTATTGTTCGCCGATGACACCACTATTGTTATTAAATGTAAAAATTTACAAAAATTTGACATTGAAATTAGGGAAGCATTGAATGACATTGTAAAATGGTTAGATAATAATAAATTAAAAATTAATATTTCCAAGACGAATATGCTTTATTGTAAAACATTTAAAAGTAAACCTGTACGCCTTAATTTTGCACTTAACAATAATAATATAAAACAGGTACGTAGTGCAAAGTTCCTGGGTGTAACACTTGATGAGCATTTTACTTGGAAGAATCACATCGAAATTATTTCAAAAAAAATCAATCAATTCTTATTTGCCTTGAAAAAAATTAAAAATATTACGTCTTTACGTACCGCCATAATGGTGTATCACGCATACGTCTGTTCAGTAATACGATATGGTATAGTTGTGTGGGGAAATTCATCCGAAATAGCGAAGATCTTCATCGCCCAAAATAAGTGTATTCGTGCAATATTCAAAATGCAGTGGTCTGACTCATGCAGGCCTATATTCAAGTCGCACAATCTATTGACTGTCCCATGCATTTATATTTACGAAATTGCCAGGTTTGTGAGGTCCAATCTTGAATTATTTGAACGGAAAGATAACACAAATAAAAGGAAAATTACACATTTAGATTTTGAAATGCCCGTTCCAAAGCTAGAACTTTTTCGGCGGAGCTGCGTTTACATGGCTCCCCTAATTTACAATGCTTTGCCGAGGTCAATTACCCAACTAACCTTCAACAAGTTTGGTGTTGCGTTGCGGAAGTGGTTGTTACAAGAATGTTTTTATTCGATAGATGAGTTCTTTCAAAAGTGTCCCTGTAAATTTTATACAATAAAGCACACATATATTTAACTGTCAGCAGATACATAAATTCACAAAATGTTAAAACTTGTACCATTGCATGCTAAATATTGGCCAAATGTGTGTTACTAAATATTTTATTATAAGAACTTCATGTACCTACCATATTTGATGCAATAAATGAATTGAATTGAATTGAATTGAATTGAAAGCCCTAACAGCCGCCTCCCGACAGGACAAATAAATAAACATGGTGTCAGAAGAATGAAAATGAAAATGGAAGATCCGAGGTTCAGCGTGGTTATAACTGCCACGATTAAACGCTGAACGTCGAGTCAGATCTCACAGCAATGTCAACTGCAAGTAAGGTTACCAGATCCGAAAAATAAGTTTTCCTGAAAAAACCCCTGTTTCAGCAATATTTTCCTGACATTTTGGCAGAAAATTACATTATTTTACAAACTCGCGCGCGGCGCGTGGGAGTCTGAGTATGAGCGATTCTCAAGATGGAATGCAGTCAAAGTTACTGGATGTCATTAACACGCCAAATGAGACAGCAGAAACAATATCAGATATTATTATGAAGACGTTAGAAAGGTACGACTTAACTGAAAAACACTCAGGCAAGCAGGAAGAAATGTGTTGACAAATCTTAAGAATAAACTCAATAAGGAGATTGTTGGAATTGGTTGTCCAGCACATATTTTGCATAATTGTATCCAACATGGTACTGATATACAGTCCGCTTCATAGAAAAGGAACCCCCCTTTGGTAATGACATCAAACTGTTTAAGTTTTTTGAAACGTTACGTAGACGGCGCGTTGGTCTAGTGGTTAAGACAGCAGCTTAGCAATGATTTTTCCAAAACTGCCTCGGCTCACAAAAAAAATCATAAAAAAACACTACGGCACCTAAAAATATTCTGGTTAGACCAAAACATAGCTAAAAGACCACAGATTAAAAAAAAAAAAAAAAAAATAACGGTTTCCAATCCCTCCAGGTCCCTTTTTGGTCAACCACTCACAATTACATTTCTAGGACTTCATGGAATCCACTTCCTGGTTGAGTATACAGTTTTTTCTATCTGCGTTAAATTGGGATTAGTTAGAATATTAACTAAACACAAATTATATGACTAAATAGATAGATAACGGTTAGTTTATAGATATTTCTAGAAACATAACTACAATAATATTAATTTAATTAAAGTAGTGAAAACATTAATCTTATCGGAAAAAAATCCTGGTTAAACATGAAAAGTTGTCATTTGTGCCTGTGACTTACAGAGGAAGAACCAACATGCTAAACTATAACAGTATAGCAATATCGACTCATCCGTAGAATAAAGTCCGATCTGTAGGATTGCTAGTTGTCAGTAGAGGTTAGAGAAGTTGTAGACTTGTGTAACTCTTAAACGGTGAGACTTGACATTTAGATTTTTTGGTATGTTGTAACAACGCCCCAGCCTAGTTAAATGCTATGTAGTGTACATTTCTTATCCTTTTATTTCACGAGATAGTGAGTTCCATATCAACTTAAAACATTTTATGGCGGAAGAGCGAGGGTCCGTAGATTTTTGTCCGTCCATTAAACGTTGTTTTACGGAGACATCTGAATTAAGTGACGTTCTATATTACCATGGGTCATTTTTGTTGGAATTACCCATCCCTTGTGAGTCCTTTGTGAATATCCACCTTAAAATATGTAAACATTATGTTAGCCATATTACAAATTGACTATATGGACCATATGACTACCCTCCCATATAACTAAATAAAAAATTAAATTATTATTTAAAATCGTTTATTAATAAAAAAAATCAAAATAGGTAACAAAACTAGTAATTAATTGGCGTATCGTATCACAGCATGGTAACTAGGTAACTTAAACGACTACGGCACGGACTTAATTAGCAGTCTTAAAGTTATAAATGTACGTAAATATTTATCATAACAACGAAGATTTATTTAAACTGGGCACTAGTTACTTAATTCAAAATAAATCATAATAACAAGCAGCCTTCATAATATTATCAATCAGTCTTACATCGCGTGACCTAGACGTGGGTGCACATACTTAATAGCAATGAAATTGTACATACATAGACAAACGTTAAATTATAATTGAGTACTTATTATAATAAACATTGTTTCGCTAAATCAGTAGGAAAAATAAAAAAAAGCAGTAAAAAGGAAAAAAATAATATTGTAACAAGTAAAAACACAATTGATGGTTTTAACTTTAATTTCGTAACGGTATACGGAACAATTTAATAACTTGTAAGTACACTCGGGAAAAAATGCGTACGCTAGTTCTCAGTGCTGTCCAGTCAGTGAGGCTGAAGCAGTCCGAGAGCGCAGCGAACACACTCTGCCTCAAATGCGCGCGCGATCGGCTTATATAGCGGCCGGCGCGTAGCGGGAGCCACGCTCCGCCCCTCTGTGACGTCTAGTCCTGTGAAGTGGGGCGCCGCGTGCGCTGTATGTATGATGATTAGTTGTTATAATCTCCCCCTCTGGATCTGAAGTCGTCCCGACGATGATCCAGGATTGGACGAGTTAGTCTTGGGTCTGCCTCGCTTCCTTACTGGCACCTTGTCATTCAGACCCTCGGCTTGTTGTTTTCGTGGCCGCCCTCTCTTTCTGATGGGCTGGACGGGAACTGGCAGCTCAGGACAATTTCCAACATAGGGTACCAAAGCAGAAGAGTGATATACTCCAATCACAACATCAGGTTTCTTGGGATCGGCAAGTTCGTAGGATGACGGACCATGTTGTTTCTTAATTATGTAAGGTCCATCACGTCGCGGCGCGAATTTACTACTCACACCTTTAGTGGCGTTACTCAGGGAATGCAGTGTGGCGAGTACAGGGTCACCAGGGTTGTAACCCGAATTCTCTCGCCGGCGTTGGTCTACATATTTTTTCCGTCTCTCTTCAGATTGTTCATGGACTTCTCGAGCTTTTTGTAGATTAGTAGCCAATTGCATTAACTTTGGTGTTATTTCAGGGATAAAATTCTCTGATTGCAGAATCTGCCGAAAGTCATGAGATGTATCATCGGGCGTTCTAAGTTCTCTCCCGAAAGTCAGGTATGCCGGTGTAAATCCTGTCGAAAGGCTGGTCGATGTGTTCATTGCGAATCGAATACTAGGAAGATATTCTGGCCAGTTTCTGTGTTTGTCTTTGACTAGGATAGCTAACTGGGGCTTCAGATCCCTGTTCTTCCTTTCTACGGGATTGGTTTCCGGATGGTATACGGGTGTGAATGCATGTTTAATATTTAGCGAATAAACGACTTGTTGCATGATGGAGCTAACGAACTGTGGCCCGTTATCACTTATCATTCGTCGAGGAAGTCCAAAGCGAAGGAACACCTCATTGATGAGCGTCACAGCGCAGGTTTCTGCAGTGGCCTGTTGTAGGGCAAACAGTTCCACCCAACGAGTTGCCACATCTTCCACAATGAGAATCCACGTTTTCCCATCCGGGGATGTTGGCAATGGTCCAAACAAATCAAAAGATATGACTTCAAATCTTTGGCTCATCACAGTAGTTTGAAGTAGTCCCGCCGGTTTTTGGTTTGATGATTTGTATCGTTGACACTCTAGACAATTCTACGTATAGCTATCAATATATTTCCTTAGTCCAGTCCAATAATATCGCTGACTGATTCTCCGATAAGTCTTATCCTGACCGTAATGGCCTGCTAAAGGGTCATCATGATATGTCGTCAGCACGTTAGCCCATTCGTGTTCTGGTACAACCAATTGTGCTTCCTCAGAGTCTGAATGGGGACTGTGTCGATAAAGTATCCCATTATTTAGTAGGTACCCCTTGTTGCTCCAATATACTGCCTTCTCATCGTTTTCTATTCCTTCCAAATCTTTCACAATCGGTCTTAACTTTTCATCTTTTAACTGTTCTTCTCTTATTTCAGCTATGCTACGTAAGGGCATGTCAACGGTCACTGTACAAACGTCACATGCTTGATGCGTATCTTCGTTACATGGTGGTCTAGAAAGACAGTCAGCGACAGTGTTTGTTCTACCAGGAGCGTATTTGATTGTTATGTCAAATGCTTGCAATAATAGTGCCCATCTTGCAAGCCTCCCTGTTGGTGTTTTTAATGACATAAGCCACTTCAAGGCTTGATGATCTGTTATTGTGGTAACAGGAAGACCTTCAATATAACCACGGAACTTTGTTACTGCCCAAACGACAGCAAGCGCCTCTCGTTCTGTGGTAGAGTAGTTGCGTTCGGCTGATGTCAAAAGACGACTAGCAAACTCGACGGGGTGCTCGTCTTCTCCCTCCCCCTGGACCAATACTGCTCCGATCGCATAAGAACTTGCGTCACTTTTTATTATGTAGGGCTTGGTTTCATCAGCCTGTCTGAGTATTGGGGCAGAAGTCAAACAGCTCTTCAGTTCGTGGTAGGCATTCTGCTGGTCCTCTGTCCATTCCCACTTAGCGTTCTTTTTCGTTAAACGAGTGAGAGGTTCCGCAATCTTTGCGAAATCTTTGATAAATCGCCGATACCAGGAACACATTTGTAGAAAGCTCACTAGATGTTTTAAGGTTTTCGGTGTGGGAAGCTTCGTGATCGCAGTTGTTTTCTCAGGATCCACTTGCAGCCCCTTCGGCGTAATATAGTGACCTAGGTATTTAATGAATGAACAGCAAAAGCGGCATTTCTCTCGATTTGCTGTTAGACCATATTCTGTAAGCCGATTGAAAACTTTTTTCAAATCTTCTAGATGTATTTGGAATGACGGTGATAGTATTACCAGGTCATCCAAATACGCGAGGAGCTTCACATCAGGCAAACCCACTCGCATCCGATCAATCAATCGCTGAAATGTAGCTGGAGCATTCCGCAAACCGAACGGCATGCGAGTGAAATTGAAGATACCAAACGGCGAAATAAATGCAGTCTTCTCTTGGTCTTCTTTGCGCACTCCAACTTGCCAATAGCCTGCTTTCAAATCTAGTAGTGACATGTATGGTGTTGGCTTGGCTTCATGCAAGAGGTCGTCAATCCGAGGAATCGGGTATGAATCGGGTATCGTAATCGCATTTAGTCGACGATAATCCACGCAGAGCCGGATTTTCCCGTTAGGCTTCGGTACAAGAACTACAGGCGCGGCCCATGGGGACGAAAAGGGTTCAATAATACCATCTGCCAGCATAGCGTTGATCTCCCGCTGCAGAGACTCTTTGCGAGGCGGCGAGAGTCTGTATGGTGGGACCGAAATTGGTTTATCGTCTACGGTTCTAATGCAGTGTTCAATCAACTTTGTTGGTTCTCGCCTGGCATTGAAAACATGCCCGTTTTCTTGTAGAAGCTTGTCTAGTTGCTCCCTCTGAGCACTCGTGATGTGTGTTTCGACGTCAATTGAGTCAATTCGTATTTCCCAATTGTTTGCGTCAAAGAGACAGGCACTTTGTGGAGATAATTCTATGTCTTCCCGGTGAACATTGATTTGTGCGTCTCGTAGCATAAAGTCCGTGAAACTGGGAGAATAGCCATCGAACAGTCGTGATTTCTTCTTTGCTGGGGGCGTACTGGATAGATCTATCAGCTTATATACGACGTTCTCGACTGGGTGATTATTTGGTGTTGATGGAAGTTCACGTATTTCCATCGGCGGAGGTGTTATCGGTGGAGTAGGTGGTATTGCCGCAATACTTGTACTATCTTCGCTGTCTGTCATTGTCAGCGAAGTTATTGGGCTTGGCAAATCCATCATTTCACTGATGATAGTTGTCTCAAAGATGGCAAATTCTTCAGAGTATAGCTCGTACTGTTCTCCTGGTTCGTCGATAAAATGCCATGTGTACTGTGGCACGTTAATGACCATACCCGCGTCCCGCAGAAAACCTACACCCAAAAGAGTGCGGTTCTCCTTTGCTCCAGGTAACACGATGAATGTCGTATGCACCTTTCGACCTATTAAGTCTACCTCGGCTGTGCACATTAGCACTCTTTGACTTTTTGTTATTCCGTCAGCTAACGTTAAATTGGCTGGTTGTTCCTCGAACTTGCATCCGCATTTGACCAGCGCTAAGTACAAGGAGTACGATGCGACACTCATCTTTGCGCAAGTATCAATGTTGGCGGTACCTTTTATTCCGTCGATCTCCACGAACACAACAGGCCGTGAATGTGCATCTAGATGTACGTCCATGGCGCAAAACTTCAAGTCCTCCTTCTTAATGGGCGACGATTTCTTACAGGTGGTACAATTGCTTCTAAATACCCCGGGTGCGCCGCAACCATAACAAGAAAATTTTGGTTGAGAAGGAGATGGTGCCTGCGTCTGTATTTCAGCAACATCTTTCGCCACCACCGGGACAGTGCCTTCAACACGCTTCTTCTTTCGGCATACTTCCACCGTGTGTCCCGGGTTTTTACAAAAAGTGCATCGCTGCTTTCCTTTACGCATCTGGGCTGTAGATGTTTCGGTATTTATAGCTCCCTGTGCGTATTCTTGCAGAGTTTCTTCGATACCGTGTGTCGTTTCTAGAAGTTTCTCGAACGTTGGTACCGTATCTCGCGGCATGCGGTTTCGTAGTTCCAACCGTATGAGCGCGAACACCAAATCTATTTGTTGGGTTTCAGTCGGTGTAGGAGGAGGAAGTGATGCAAATAATGCCCGCTTCTTGGCAATAAATGCTTCCGTGGTGACATCAGACTCCTGGACCTCGTGTGTGATCTGGTGATAAATCATATACGCTGGTTTCCGGGGAGCGAACGTATGGCGCAGTTTTTTACAAAACTCTTCCCACTTTTCTACACCGCTTTTCACGCCTTGCCACCATACCGCTGCTTCATCACGAAGAAGGAGTGGAAGCCCTTGAAGTGCATCCGAGTCACTCAGCTTTTCCACATTTTTGTAGGTGGTCGCTGCTGCTAAGAAAGCCTCGACTGCGTCCGTGTCCTTTTGCCCACTGTAGGTGATGTTGCAGGATGCAAAAGTTCCCTGTTTGGAAGCCATGATGGTCTGTAGGAACATCTGGAACTGTTCGTTGGACATCGCCATCTTCAAAGTCCGATGTGGGAGTCTTCGTAGATTTTCTAACTTGATCCCAGGATTCGGCCTCACGTTGTGCGCCAGATTGTAACAAGTAAAAACACAATTGATGGTTTTAACTTTAATTTCGTAACGGTATACGGAACAATTTAATAACTTCTAAGTACACTCGGGAAAAAATGCGTACGCTAGTTCTCAGTGCTGTCCAGTCAGTGAGGCTGAAGCAGTCCGAGAGCGCAGCGAACACACTCTGCCTCAAATGCGCGCGCGATCGGCTTATATAGCGGCCGGCGCGTAGCGGGAGCCACGCTCCGCCCCTCTGTGACGTCTAGTCCTGTGAAGTGGGGCGCCGCGTGCGCTGTATGTATGATGATTAGTTGTTATAATATCTAAAATATTTCTTATTCCGATATGTCATCATCCGATTCTTCAGAAACATCAACAGTGGTGTGATGTGGCAAAGCGTTAAAGTATGGATGATACTCTAAGGGAATTACTTCTGAGCGGCACATATCCATTAAGTCCTTATATTTAGCAGCAGGAACCATAATAGGTTCAGAATATGCAGGTTTTAGTTCAGTTTGTACCGAGTTCCTCGTGTTACCGCGAATCACTAAAATATTATAATCAGGTTGAGTCAGGTCCATATTTAAAAAACAATTTGTTGGGATCACTACCGTCTGCATGAACTTCTCGAATGTTACTCCAGTTAATCTTCTTGCCCTTAATGTCTTTCATCCAAACCTTATTATTAACAAGACATTTAAAGTCAAACACGTCATTCTGGGTTACGTTGCGGACAACATAGAGTTCTCCTTCATTCTTGGCCCATCTTACTAATAAACGCCATTCATGAGGAGTATAGATGGTTTTGGTTTGAGAAGCTCTCTCGATGACAGAGTGGACACTGTCCCCCTCATTTTGGGTGTGTCCCACCTGTAAAAACCGGTGTGTTATGCATATGTTGAACTTTTTTGCGGCGTAAACGTACAATGAAAATACAAAGCGGTTACGATTTTGGCCAGCACAATTGTCTGACCAAAAGCGAAACTCTTTGGCTCCTTGGTCAACATTAGCCTGGGTAAAATCTAAGAGGCAACTGCTAACCTCATTTGCGCCACGTTTTGCCACAGACTCGTCCCACATATAGCAAACGGCCTTCCTTTTTCCCATGTCAAAAACCGTGAAGTTAAAAGAAGATAGCTTCCTCTTATAGTAAAATATGTTTATATGACCATGAGGACACTGTAATACTTTTTCAAAATCAAACACAGCATCAACCATACTTCCATTTGACTCCTCAGCGTCTTTTTTGTCTTGGCTTTTTAAATCCCTTGCGACCTTCTTATTAGTCTGGTGTTGTTGAAAAGTTTCTTTTTCTTGGTCCGTTGGATTCTTTTTCAATCTGAAAACATGACATTCGTTACACTGATCCTTTTTGGGAATATGGAAAGCTAGATTGAAGTTTGAGTTGACAACGATATACGATATATACTGGCGTTCTCTCTTCTGGGTCGAACCATTCAAGATACAATTTGAACATTTTGGCAATACTTAAGTCTCCTTGTAGGTAGAGTTTTTGACTATTATTGCGTATATAATGCGATTCAACAGGCACAAATGCCCGAACATGGTCACAAACACTTTGTTTCATTGCGTCATCTGTAACGATCTTATGATTGTCGTGGCGACCCCGTCTGTCCTCCTCTAAAATAGCACTTCCATCGTACTTCTTCCACGCAGTCTTTAAGATACGAGTTGAAACAGCAAGAGTATTAATAAACATAGTTTGGCATACTTCAGTTTTCTCGCAGTGAGATTCTCTAGAACCTGTGATCAGCGGCAGGTAATACTTAAATGTATGTTTCCTATTATTAGGAGTATCTTGGTTGAGGCATCTTTTCTTCTTCATTTTATCGGAATATTTGATGATGAAATTCCACTGCATAGCTCGATCTCCCAGTTGCCAAAATTTTGTGAAGCAGTCCAACCGCTGTTGGTGAGATATCTTATCAGGGCTTTTGTAACGACATTTGCATGATGGCCCCATCGTTTTTTCGTCTACGGCTTTTCCGTGTTTCGTTACATATTTCTTACCTACTTAAGTTCTTAAGGCATTTGCGTTTAACGTCTGTCCATTCTTTTAGGTGCCTCGGTCGTTTTCTAGTCGTTTTAGGAGTCACGGTGCGATCACTTGAGTGCGATGTAGCAGGCGAATTCGTGGTGCTAAATGACGACGAAGAAATCACAGAGAAACTGTCTACATGATTAGGGCAGAATGTGCTATCGCAGACCGAATGGATATTAGTAGGAGACGGCATAGGAGTTGGCACTGACAGTTCCAAATTAACCGGGGTAGATCTGTGGTGAGACACTTCTAACAGCTCTTCAAGCTGTATTACTGGCGAATTTTCGAAACTAGAAGGCACTTCCAAAGAAAACGTACTAAGTTGATTGTTGTAAAAATCCTCGGCAGGCGGATCAGACATGACATTCGGTATTGAGCTGTCGCAGGTAATTTCTTTGGTCCCACCATCTTCATGCAGATCTTCTTCCCATATATCAGCTAGATCCTGACTGATTTCTTCTGCACCAGGAGGTAAAGGTGACGTCATTTTTTGTGTCATGACGTTGTCATCAACATTCACAGCTGAAATAAATAAAAAAAATATTATAGGTAGTCATAAAATACTATAATTTGTATATTGCAAGACTTAGTGCACCTAACAATTAATTTAACAAATTTTAAATAAAAAATTATTATATTTAGCGATATTTTTAATAGAATAACGTCCTAACTGATTTCATTAAACCAGTAACAACGTCCCATCTTAATATGGAACTAGCAAATCGTATCACAGATTCCGTAGAAAAACGACCTACATTCACATGAAACGCTTAGAAGTTCAATAATGTTCGTACAAAATCGTCCTAATATTTCATAAGACTTATACTTTTTACTGTTTATTATTACAGAATGAATGATTACCCTGTGAATATGCATTACACCAATTGTATTTTCGCACTAGTAATGCGTTTCTACACCTCTCCGTCAAAAAACGTCTCATATAAAAATAGATCGCCTACAACTGTTTACTTAGACAAAAAAGCAATAATAGGTCATAACGTTAATTAATTTAAGAATGTATAGTGTGTATCACGAAATAATACAACTGAAATCGTCGACTCACCAACATTTACACTTTTCTTCATAAAAATAGCAGGAACATTACAAAATGATGAATGATGATGAATGCCTTTCTGCATCTTCTTTAAGCATACCCAACATTTTCCGTGATCGTGACATCTCTAAAAATATGTTTTTTCATGCAAAACACAAAATAAATTATTTTTTTCATCAACCCATAAAAAAGCTAAGCGCATGACACAAAAACACCCTCCCTCCAACAAACAGCGGCCGGACTGACGAACGAACGGGGCGCCCGCGCCGACCCCGCTTCCCGCGCGCCGTCGCTTGATCACTCCGTGCGTTTTTATGCGGAGCTAATGTTAGATTGAACTTTATTCGATTCTGTAATTCCGAAACTAAATAAGATATGAAAATTCTAAAAACGTAAATCTGTAGAGTTCGTATTCCTTATCTCGTCTACCTATTTAACCCGTTATTGGTCCATGATCACATCGGACTCTGTTCTACGGATAAGTCGATATACATCTTTCTCTTTTATCACATTTTCTGATAACCCCTTACTTAACACAACATTAGAAAAATATGTGAGGTTAGATGGTGCACCTTTAAAACATTACAAGACTACGTGTAAACAAGAGTAACTTGATTGATAATAATAAAGGTTGTTTATTTTTGATTAACTACGAGATAATGATCCTACAAATATTGGGGATTATTAACACTTGCTCATACGTTCCAGTGCAATTTTATCACATAGGTTACACAATCAATCTGCCGAGTAAATTGCCTATTAATAACGGAGAGAATGTCACTGTATAATATCTGTATCGCTTCTTGAAGTCAGCACTTGAACGCGTAGTTTTGAAGGGTGCCAATGAGTGAACTTCCACAATATTACGGTGTCACTCCGATTCATTAGTGTAGGTAAGCACTGTAAGCAATTGGGCGAGGTCCTTGGCGATCACATTTCACATCACCCATCGCTTGATACCTTGTTTCCATCTATGAACTGTTTTTCTCTGTAATGAAAATAATAATATTAGAAATATATAAAAAATCCAACTTGTAAGTAATAATGCAACATGATTGCAACATAAATACCTACGTGTTTAACGTAGGTAAATCTTACCGTTATGCCCATATCTCGTGCTATTTTCTTTCTGCTTTGTTCCTGTTCCCAGAGAACAACAATTTTAGCGTTCAAAAAAGTTGTTAATCGAACCATACTATCGGTTAATAGATCAACTGTTCAAAAACTTAATAAATTTGATAATATTACGACGAAATATCTTCGTCGTACACACAAGCGGATCGGCACGAAAACAAAACGATTTGAAAAATAAATCACAGTTTAGTAAATAAGGCAAAGAAGTATTCTAAATTCAACCTTAACTCGCAGTTCATACAGCAGTTAAGATTCTGAAGTAAAATTACGGTAGTGCAACTATCGGAATTAAGCACATTCTATTCAACCAAACAAGAAATATATGCTAATTTCAACCTTATCTTTTAGGTAATTGAGGAGTTACGCATTGCATTTTTTGTAAAAACAAGACGGTATGGTGCTAGTATTATGACACGTGGTGGAAGTTGAAATTTAAACCTTAATGTCTAGAAGATTAGACCGTTACCAACCTTGTTCGATAAAAGGAGTAATGTTATTCGAATTTTCGTTAAAATCGCTAACTGAACCAATAGCCTACTTGTATAAGGCACGGTCTGGATGATCGGCTGGCGCCTAGTGATGCAGGTTCGTATCCTCAATCGCACACGGTAAAGTGTCTTTTTGTAAGTTATTCTTGGTATACTAAAAACTTGCAAATTGCAAATAATATTTGAATGGGATCGGTGGATGCTCGGGCAGCAGAGATGCGGCGGTGGAGCGGCGGAGGAGGGAGCTGCGCAGGTCCTGAGTCACGTGACGCGCCCGCCGTCGCTCGAGCGACGGCGGGCGCGGCCCTTTTCTCTGAAGCAGACTGTACTAAAAATAGATATCGAATCGTTGGTGATGAAGCTCTTTAATTTCTTCTCAGTATATACTGTGCGCACTGAAAACTTAAAATCACTTTGTGAATACATTGATATAAATTACCAAAAGTTGCTGTATCACAGTAAAACTGGTGGCTGAGCCTTTTTCCTGCCATTGAAAGAATTTTGAAAATGTATCTGCCTCTAAAAGAATACTTTTCGACAACTCCGCAAGTGCCGACAACAATTAAAGCTTTCTTCGAAAATGAACTCGCCGAAAGTTATATATTTTTTGTGCATTCTCTTATGTCGGTCTTTCAGTCACAAATCGAAAAAATAGAACGAGAAAATAACTGTTATGGATATTCTAGGAATATTAAATTCGAGCTCTGAAACGTTGAAAGCAAGATCAGGGGCTATGTTTGTTCCATTAAAAGTGCGAGAATTGCTGTCGAATTGTACTGAAGACGCCAAAGAAATATTTATGTCAGACGTGAAAAATGCCTACATGACTTGCCTTGAATATTTGGGGAAATGGTTGCAGCCTCTAGACGAATTTAAAATCTTTGACTGGATGATACTTAAAGGTCAATGATATGGACTACGAGAAAGTTGTTTCTTCTTTGCAATTTTTGAATGGATACGGAGTATGTATAAAACATATACGTTATACTTTTCGATGAAATTACTGCAATAAATTCTTTTTTAAGGCAGCAAAGCAGTGACTTTATTGAAATGGGGCTTGTTAAACAATGGGAAATTATTTTTAAATCCGTCAGCAGTGAAAAATTTGGAAGAACTCATTAAAATTTGCTGCTTTGTGTTTGCTATTCAAGCACAAAATGCTAACGTCGAAAGTGTTTTCATTAATGGGTGCGCAGTGGATAAAGGAGAGAAATAGACTGTCCATAGCTTCTGTTAAGGCTCTACTTTTGACACAGTTCAATTTGAAGAACACATCATGTGAAGACTTTCATAAAATTGTTATGAAAGATCAGCAGTTGCTGAAATCTATATCCATCAATAAAAAATATGAGGATCAGATGAATACTTAATAATTAATTAATTAGTTGTTAGTTATAAGATTTCATTCTTTGATTAAAATTTAATTTCTTATATTTTTCTCATTTTTTTTAATTCCTGAAAATTTCACTGACAGACAGCTGAAATTCTGGACATGTCAGGAAAATTCCTGTCATCTGGTAACCTTAACTGCAAGGAGATTATGGAAGCAGAAGTTCCTCATCTATCTCGAGGCAAATACAATCGATAAAGAAGCGGTAAGCCGACAAATAGCCATTCTAAGTCTAATTGGAGATGATTGTCTAGAAATTTTCAACTGATTTGGTCTAGATAGAAAAGATGTGTCACTAACACTCGGGAAAGTCATTCAAAAATTTGATAATAAATTCCTTCCACACAAAAATGTCACTGTCGAAAGATATAATTTGTTCACGAGAAAACAAATGAATAAAGAGTCAATTGAAGAGTATTTCACAAAATTAACAAATATGGCAATCAGATGCGAATTTGAAAATCGGAAAGAACAACTCTTTTGCGACATGTTTGTAACTGGAATAACTAACAGAAAAACCCTGGAAAAATTACTGCAACAAGAGGCACTAACAAAAGAGAAAGCCATAAAAATTGCAAAAAGCATCGAGATTTCGCAGAGAGAAACTGGAAAAAAAAACTTCAAATGTCAAATACGAGGGTGCGTTTTTAAGTTCGCGGAATAGGGGGGAGGGGATAACAATAGGTCATTATCGGGATGGCCACAACTTCAGCCACTCAATATTAGTATAAATACCAGGTTTCATCTTAATTGGATCATCAGGTTTTCATTTTACATGATTCCGCGCCCGGCTGCCGTAGCGCACACACGTGTTCTCGGCTCCCGTACCGCTCTCTAGCTCCCGCGCCCCGCGCGCCCCCCGTCTCGGTCTCGCCGCTGTGCTACGACGTAGCACACGCGACTACGCCGCGCCGCCGTAGGCCACCGGCCCCGCCCTCCTCGTAGCACTGCTACGGTTTGTGCTCGCGCACAGACAAAGTGCTGCTACGAGAACTACGGCGTAGCAAATCGGCTACGAGTGTCAGCACTCGTAGTCGATCTCCTGCGCTCGCGTTCCGCGACAGTTTTAGCTCCTTAAGAGCACTAAATCCAACCGTTTCGTTGGTACTTGGGGGAAACCTAACGGTGTCAACGAACCCGAGTGGGTGGTGACCCGCCACACCCGCTGACCCCCTTCAGGGGAAAGCAGATTGTCGGAAGGGCTCCGACTGCGGCCTTGGGGAATCTCCTAGTCGCAGTCTGGTAGTACCTAACCCCCGTTTGTCCACAGCTGCACCCGGGACGACTGGGTGTGTCTACCCCAGCGGCCTGGATGGGTCGCAAGACCCATAGGGCCCTACCGCACATTGAGATTGGCGGTAGGTATTCAAGCTTAGGGCTCACCCTAGCACACACCTCCCTGTGACACCGACAGGGAGCGAACACATCCCCGGGTTGTCCCACCCGGGGAGTTAGGAGTTAGAAGTTATCTTAGACCGGCCCTTCTGGCCAATCAGACAAAAGAGTAGCTGACGAGTTTGTTTGTGTTTTTCTTCTCGTCAGTGGACCTTAGGAAAAACACACGGGTGGGCTTTTTGGGGTTCTGTCTGCCCGGGGTGTTCACGTTCACGTGACGCCTCGGGACTAGGTCTCGGCTTGTATAAGCCTCCCCCCCCCCTGTTAGAAACCTAATGCCACAATGGCGTTAGTAACACTTCTTACCAAGCTGGTGAAAGCCATGCTTGATGACCCGGAGCTCGACTCCAAATACGGCGACCTGCTCGCTCAGATACGCCCCTCCCTCCAAAGTGAGGCCCCAACCCTACCAACATCGCTGGCAGTGTTCAGCGATGCGCTAGACCCCCCAGCTTCCCTCAACCAGTCCACCAGCTACCCACAGCTGCGTTCCCAGACCCTATCACAGGGTATCTCCCCGGCCCCCCAGAACGATGAATCCCCTGCCCAGTCAGAGGATGAATCCCCTGCCTCCCCTTTAGACTCCGAGATGTTCTCGGATGGTGAAGTCGAGGCTTCCCCCACCACCTCGTCCTCCGAAGACGATTACCAAGTCGTCGGTAAGGGGAAGAGAAAGAAGGGGAAAGCCCCCTCAGCAGCGGCAGCAAAGGCCAAAAAAGCTGCAACTTCCCCCCCCCTCCCCCTCAGTCTCAGCCACCCAGGCTGCCCCCACCCCAGCCACTTCCACCCAGGAAGTGCCCTCTGGCTCCAACCAGAGCCGCCCACACAGCCCCATGGCCACAGCCACTCCGGCTGCCAACTCTCCCCAGAGCCGCCCCCAGAGCCCCATGGCCACGGCCACTCAAGCCGCCCCCAAAACTGCCCCCCCCCCCCTTTTCATACATGACAAGGGAAGATGGACAGAAGTCTCCAGGGCTTGTAATGAGCGCAAAATCAACTTCACTAATGCCCGTGCTGTTGAGCAGGGCATCAAAGTCACGGTAGCGTCTTCGGGCGACTACAGGGAGCTGTCCAAGCTCCTGCAGAACTCAGGAGTGAGGTATCATACCCACTCCCTTAAAGAGTTAATCCCCATCCGGGTTGTCATAAAAAATGTCCCAATCGAGATCTCCACTCAAGAGATTCTCAGCGACCTTGAGTCGCAAGCCATCCCGGTGGCAGAGGTGCACAGAATGCACCGAAAAAGGGGAGGTGGGACTACCTCTACCCCCTTCAACATGGTGTTGGTGGTTTGTGACCCGGTCGAGGGTCACCACCCTATCCACCAAATAAATAAGATATGCGGCCTCTCGGGGATCCGCATCGAACGTCCGCACAAAAGCGGCAACATGGCGCAATGCCACCGTTGCCAGCTGTACGGACACGCCCAACGCAACTGCTTCGGCAAACCCAGATGCGTTAAGTGTCTGGGTGATCACAGCACTGAAAAGTGCGAACGGCCGAAAGACCGCGCCCTCTGCACGGAGCCTCCCAGCTGCGTGCTGTGCGGTGAGTCGGGACATCCCGCCAATTACCGCGGGTGCCCCAAGGCCCCAAAATCAACATCCCCTAAACTGGCCCAGAGGGCTAACGCCAGGCAACAGAGGGAATGCCCCTCCTTTACTGAAAACCTCCCCAGCCCCCCGCGCTCCAATCCCTGGACCAGGCAAAATCACCAAGCCAACTTCCCGGCTTTGAAGCCCCCCCAGACGCAGACCATCCCTCCTCTAATGGGAAACCTGGTCGCCTTCCCCATTCCCCCCAGACCAACAATAAAAGCAGCAGCGCCCCGCCTTCCCCCCCCTACGGCGCCCTCTACGCCCTACCACTTGATGCCTGCAGCACCCCGCCCCCCAGCGCTGGCAGCGCCCCAGTTCCAAGGGAATGGGCCTCGCGCACCATTCACTTTCTCGGCCCCGCCTCCCCCCCCCCCTCTACGGCAAGCGCCCCGGCTCTTGACCCCTTTGACCCCTTCAGGGTTATTACGAGCACCTTCGCAGTGTTCCACTCCCCGCGAGGCTACCAGATGTCGAGAGACATCATAGCTTGCAATGGCGATTTTATCGCCTTAGCCCAAATCTACGACGCGTACTCGGACGTTACGCAAGCCCTCCGCAAACTCCCCCATAACTCGCCACAGAGCTCCTCCCCCCGTGTAGGACCAAACCGAAATCCCTAAGAATAGGGACTTTCAACGCCGAAGGCCTGAATGGCCAACGCGATGAGATCGCCACATTCCTCCGCGACCATCGCCTAGACATACTTTTAGTCCAAGAGACATTCCTCAAACCCCACCAGCGAGACCCAAAAATTGCCAACTACCGGTTAGTTCGCAACGACAGGACTCGCTGTCACAAAGGAGGCACTCTCATTTACTACAGATCCAGTCTGTACTGCATCCCCCTAGACCCACCCTCCCTCTCCAACATTGAAGCCTCTATCTGTAGGCTGGGCATGACAGGTCATTTACCTATAACAATCATCTCGGCGTATCTCCCGCCGCCCAACTCCAACACCGATTCCGCGGCAATAAACGCCTCCATCGGAAATGACCTCACAGCCCTACTCAACCTAAGCGACTCCGTCCTTCTGGCGGGGGATCTTAACGCGAAACATCCCGCGTGGAACAGCCGGCTGTCCAACACCAGAGGCAATGTACTATACAACCAATTTCGACATTCAATTTCGACATCATCGCTCCGATGCACCCCACTCATTTCCCAAATAACCCCAATCACAGCCCTGATGTGCTTGACGTGGCGCTTCTGAAGAATGTAAACTTGCGATTACACTCTATAGAAGCGCTAGACGAACTCAATTCGGACCATAGACCAGTGATCATGGAATTCGCCCCCAGACACGGTCCCTCTGACCCTACCCAACCCCCCCCTACAAAAGTGATCACGGACTGGGGGAAAGTAAGCGAATTGCTGAAATCCACCGAGTCCCCCCACTTAGACCAAATCCCAGATAACATCGAGACTGTGGCCGATATCGAGGCCGCGATCAGCTCGTTCACCGGACACGTACAATCTGTCCTGAGCGAATGCTCAAGGGAGGTTACGGCGGAGGATCACCTCCGCTGGAGACTCCCGGACGATGTGCGAGGACTGGTGACCGAGAAGAACGCGGCCACTCGTGCTTACAGATCCTTTCCCTGCGATAGCAACAAAGCTTTTATGCGTCGCTTACAACGCAAAGTAAGCAGATGCGTCAAAAAGCTGCGTGATGATCGCTGGGACAAGATGCTCGATGATCTAGAACCGACCCATCACGCCTTCTGGAACCTGCAGAGGAAACTGCGCTCCTCTGAGGAAGCCTCCATGCCCCCACTAATTCGCCCTGACAAGAGCATCGCATTCGACGATGCGGACAAGGCAGAATGCCTAGCCGACAGCCTAGAGGACCAATGCTCTCCCATTACCCAGCCAGTAGACCCAGCTCACCTCGCCATGGTGGATGCTGAAGTCGAACGCCGAACCTCACTCCCTCCCGTCGAGGACCCAGACGACCCCTTGCCCCCCGTCACTCCAGACGAGGTAGAGGGCATTATCAGGGGACTCAAACACCGAAAAGCCCCTGGCTCGGATGGAATTACCAATAAGGTATTCAAACTACTTTCCCCTGCCCTCATAGTCTTAATGACCGCTATCTTCAATAGCGCTATGTCCAACAACATGTTTCGACAATCGTGGAAACAAGCCACTGTCATTGGCATCCCGAAACCGGGCAAGCCCAAGGCTGCCCCGACCAGTTACCGCCCCATCAGTCTCCTCAATGTCCTAGGCAAAATCTATGAGAGGCTTATTTATAAGCGTCTCAAAGACTACGCCGAAGCAAAGAGCCTAATTCCGAAAGAACAGTTTGGGTTTAGACCCCAACACTCCTGCGTCCAACAAGTGCACCGTATAGTCGAACACATCAGCGCCCGTTTTCAGCGAGGCATGATGACCGGTGCCTTGTTCTTCGATATTGCGAAGGCGTTCGACAAGGTCTGGCACAACGGGCTGATATACAAGCTGTACCAGCTCGGTGTGCCGGATCGTCTCGTGCTTATCCTCAGAGACTTTCTGTCGAACCGCACCTTCCGATACCGCACTGAAGGTGCTCTTTCCACCCCCCAACCGATTCGCGCCGGCGTCCCTCAGGGCTCGGTATTATCCCCATTAGCCTTCACGCTATACACTAGCGACATCCCAAAAACTGATGTAGCCCAGTTAGCCCTTTTTGCTGACGACACGGCCATCTACTACTCTGGCAGAAGCCCCACCCGTATAGCCCTCACTCTCCAAAACTCCGCAAGAGCCTTAGGCGATTGGTTCCGGAGATGGAGAATAGAAGTCAATCCCGATAAGAGCCAGGCGGTACTTTTCTCCAGGCCAAACAGACCCCTCCCTCCTACTCCAAAACCGATCACCATGTTTGACAAGCCGATCCCTTGGGAAAAGCAAGCCAAATATTTGGGGGTCATCCTCGATCGGGGCCTGACCTTCGGTGAGCACATAAAGACGGTACGCTCGCGTGCCGCTTTCGTTCTCAGCAGGCTCCACTCCATACTGAATGCGCGCAGCAAATTGTCACTTAAGTGCAAATTGCGCATTTACACCGCGTGCATTCGGCCAATCCTGACCTACGCGTTCCCTGTGTTCGCACACGTTAAACCCTACCGTCTCCATAGGATGCAGACCCTCCAAAACCGATTTCTCCGAAAGGCCACGGGCGCCCCGTGGTACCTTAGGAATAACCAACTACATGTTGACCTTAAGATCCCAACAATCCAACAGGTAATGAAACGCCTCACCAAGGGCTTCTTCGATAGGGCTGAAAAACATCCCAATCCCCTGGTTTCTTCAGCCGCCCAATACGTCCCCTCCAAAATCTCCAAGATTCGCCGTCCCAGGCATACCCTCCTCATACCCGATGACCCCATCACCCTTCTTCAAGAAAGCTGTAGGGAAACTACTACATTACGCAAAAACAAGTACAAACCGCGTACCCGGCCCCGCCGTCGAGGCCTTCCGCGACGCCCCTGTAATATCACTGCCCGACCCTTGCTCGACAAGCCAGCCCCCGAGGCTGAGCAAGTAGCTTTAAACTCCCCAAATAAAAATAACCAGACCCAGCCTGACCATTGCTGCCCTCCCCTCAATGACTCACTAAGCCGAGGCCCGAACCCCACAGGGGGTGCCCTTAGTGTAGCTCATTTAAAATAAATATCCTTAGTTTGTAAGCCCTGGCTGGGGGCCTTAAAGTAATTTTTGGCCACCACAGGATAGTCCGGTTAAGCAGAAAGGCAACCTTAGCGAGTTGCAACTGCGAGCAGTCACGTCAAAAAAAAAATAATAATTGGATCATTAGTCTTTGAACTGTCGTCAAGCAAACAACTCAATTGGGAAGAAAGTGTGAATTATGGAAAAAATCGAGTACCGTGCCGTAATAAAGTTCCTTACCAAGCAAGGAAAGTCAGTTCAAAATATACTGGAAGAGATGGAATCCGTTTACGGGGACTCTTGCCCGGGTAAAACCATGGTTTACAAGTGGCACAGTCTCTTTAAACAAGGCAGAACCTCATGCCGCATGGCTACGTCGTCTGCATTTGAAGGAGCCTTCAAAATATTTCTAATTAATAATATTTCATCTTCACATTCTGTTGGGTCAAATTGTGAAAAAGATGACGGTGTTTGTCTTCAATCACTTAAATATTTTTTAAATAATCCAGTGAATACACACACAACTGAATTTGAAAATGAAATTGACAGTGACCATTTAGATATGTCGATGCTAAATACAGAAGACCTAATACACAGCCAAACTCCCAAGGCTTATTGAAAGAAGCGCAGCAATAGGGTATTGCAGTGGGTGGATGGCACAGCTTGCCAAAAAGAACATTTATAAAAATTGTGTGGCCTGCAGAAACTCTATGGAAACAGAAGAGCCACAAAGTTTCCATGAGTGCACAAAAATGAAAGAATTTGGCAACAAAAAGTGGTTGTGCTATCCTACAAGAGCTTTATTTGATTTCTTTGCCCAAGTGGAAAATATATGTATCGAAATTTTAAAGAGCACTGCAATAAAAAATATATTTCCGTATACAATATGGAGACGACAATACAACAATAAATGAAAACACTAACAATACTAATGCATAGGAGTATTTAGGAACCATCAAATAAATCCTAAGGTTGAAATTAAAAAAGTGATTTTTTTCTAACATTAAATAGCATAAAAGTGTAAATAATAAAGAACACACTTTAAATATTGCGGCAACAGCGGCGGTGTTATTGACCCAACAAACATATATCTGGCCGAAACCTGAGAAAATGGTGTAGGTCAGTGTGCCGGGCACCCCTTTTTTTTGCAGGTTCGTAATAAATGTAAGATTTGTAGTAAGTAATAACTTCCGCATGCATGACTCTTATGTCTCAAGCATAAGGTATAATATGCATTAGTTCGCATCGGGAAATAAAATTTAAGAACAAAGACGAAGGTTATTGAACTAGCGAGCTGGACACATGTTGTATTTAACTACAGATGTCTATAACCTATCGTTGCTGGCTTGTTAAGATACATCATGTATAAAAAGTTAAAAATGAAAAATAATATCCAGTGACCAAACTATTGCATATATTTGATTGTTTTTTTTTTTTATGCAGACTGGGAACGTCATTAGGTATACGAAGTTTAATTTATTGTTGTATTATCATCCCCACATTATATATTAAACTAATTTTAAATATTAATGTTAGCATTTATTAATTGTGCAGATCACGCAGATAATTTGCGAAATTATTTAATAAATAAAAGCACAATGTTTTTTATAAATAACTGATGCAAAGATATCAATAATTTTCTCACTGGCAAAGTAACCTTTTGGGATAATAACGATTCAATGAAAGAAAAGGCTAATCGGCACTACCTTAATCATAAAGGACGAAAAAGGCGAAGACAAAATTATATTGTAAATGTGTGATGTTTTTCTATTAAAATGGTATAATACACACATCAAAAGTGTCTAGGGATCAACATATATTTTTGCAATAACTTTTCTCCTGATTGATATTAATTAAAATTTTCTTTAAGGATTCATCAAATAAAGTGTTTTCGTTTGTCACAGTAACGATAAACCAAGTCACCTTTGCATTAATAAAGAAATTTGCCATTTTCCTAATAAAGGGATTTTTGACATTTGAACCACTAACACAAAAGTTCGAAAAAAAGACTGAAATAACAGTTTTCTTTAAAATTTTATTGGGTAACTTAAACAATTAATAATCCGTGTTTCTACCGCGAACACTAACAACACACGAACATCGGTTTGGCATACTCAAAATGAGTTCATCCAAATCACGCTGTGGAATGGCCGCCCATGTTCGTTGCAACAACAAAAAAAGGTCTTCTTGCGACTGGATACCCTCCATATTCGGCAGAGCTCTTCTCTGTAGCATATCCCATGCATGCTCAATCGGGTTCAAGTCTGGCGACTGAGCAGGCCAGGGCAGGACGTTGATGTTAGCTGCGGCGAGAGTCTGTCTTACAACTCTTGCGGTGTGCGGTCGTGCATTATCATGCATTAACTGAAATAAGGGACCGATTTGCACTTGTAGAGGAACGATGACGTCTGATACAATCGTCTCAGCATAAATTTGAGCGTTGAGGTTGCCTCTGATCCAAATCAACTCGGTTCTTCCGCCGATCCAAATACCCGCCCATACCATGATGGTTCCACCACTATAAGGATGGACTTCCTGGCAGGATTTTAATCGCTGTTGGCGTCCAGGGGTTCTCCAGTGTCGTATACGTCTTGTATCCGGTCTCATACCAAAACGAGACTCATCAGAAAAGCACACGAAACGCCATTGTTCTTCTGCCCAATTTCTGTGTTCAAGAGCCCATTGATATCGAATCCTACGATTGTGCATTGCTATAGGTGGTACCCGTAGCGGTCTTCGGGAATGAAGGTTCACTTCATGCAAGCGGTTTCTGACTGTTTGGTCGCTAATTAAGTTCCCTGAAGAGTGATGAAGCCTCACGGCTAACATCATGGCGGTTATTGTTGGAGCTCTTCGAGTTAAGATTTGAATGTATCGGTCTTGTCTCCGTGTGGTGCAGCGATACCGTCCTCCATGGCGCTCAGCCACGGTACCAGTGCTTCGGTAACGTGTCCAAAGTCGACTGATAACACTCTGACTTGTATTCAGAGCTAAAGCCACAGTACGTTGCCGGGAACCAGCTTCTATCATTCCCACGGCTCTGAGCATTTCTTCCCTGCTTAAATGACGTCGCCGCTCCATAATAACGTTGGTTTTAATCAGTAGTAGGGAAACAGTAGCACTAATAATGTCTTCAATGCGTTGTATGTTTTTATAGGGAAAATATTGACAGCTGATTTTCATCTTTTACTCGAATTTGATTCACAGTTCCTGATTCAAATTATGAAATGCACCAAAAAGGATCCATATAAATTTATAAAATCATAAATTTATTACAAAGCCACATCTCAATCTCAAGAAATCCGCATAAAAATGCTTGATCCCTAGACACTTTTGATGTGTGTTTTTAATTCTGTGGTTTGTTTTTTCTTTACGTAGTACATATGCTTGTAGTACCGACACACTAATCTCAGCAGCTGTATTAACGTACCTACCAACCTATACATTTACTTATATAAACTAGTTCCCTTAACGAAAAACTAGATGGCGCTGAGTTCGACCACTTCCTAATATTAAAAAATAAGGTAGAGTTGCCTGTCTATAGTATATCCAGTATACTATTGTAGTCTTTGACCCTGCTAAATGAAAGACGCGTTCGAACCGAGCGTTTATTCGACTGACCACAGATACAAAGTCAAAGTCAATTTTATTTGCTAAGATTGCAGGTACATAAAATAAGATGTTACAATGATATGGGTGAGCCTTGTACAATCTACCTTATATAAGGCATGCAAACATTAATGAAATTGTTCACCAAATTGAAAATATAATTATTAATGGAACTAAAAATAAACTTACAACTATAAAACATTAGACGACATAGCACATCCACAAGACATAAATAAAAAAAATCCACTTGAATACAATTTTGAACAAAAAACGGATAAATTGAGAAACAACAAAATTATTAAAACATAATTATTAAATATATATATTTGTACGACCTACAAGTATTTGTTCCGGGTCTGGGTGTTTTATCTATAATATGTATGTATTTACAAAAAAAAAATGTATATACGTAGTTTATCAGCCATCTCGTTACCATAACACAAGCATTAGGTTGCTTAGCTTGGGACTAAATGGCGTTGTGTGAAATGTCCAAGGATATTATTATTATGAGAGTGTTTCTTTTTTTCTCAGCTCTTAGGCTGGTTTTAGCTACATTTACGGGCCAAAACATGTACAGGGTAAATGTAGCGTGTGGTGATTATTAGGGTGTGTTTTCTTCCTCTAACTGCATGAATTTCCTAACTATTCTGCAGGTGTTTAAGATGGCAGCTTTCTGTAGGTTGATATAGACGGATTCTTCTATGTCTATTAATTTTAGGCTATGGAGAAGATGGTTGGGAATAACGCCAGTCGTGGACAGACCTATAGGGATAACGTACACTCTTTCTTGTCTCCAGATTCTTGTGACTTCTTCTTTAAGTTCAGCATATTTACTTATTTTTTCAGATATGGTTTTTTGTAGGTTATGAGTATTGGGAACTGCAATATCTATGAGGTATGTGACTTTTCTTATTTTATCTTGCAGGGTTATATCTGGTCTATTGTAGTGTACAGTCCTATCTGTAAGTATGGCGCGATCATAGTACATTTTGTGCGTATCATTTTCTAATATAGTTTGTGGTGTGTACTTGTAGTAAGGAGTGTAAGAGTTTTGTATGAGATTGTGTTTAAGAGCGAGTTTTTGGTGAATGATGTTTGCAACCTGGTTGTGTCTGTGAGTGTAATCTGTCTGTGTGAGGGTTGTGCATGCTCCTGTTATGTGTTGTATGGTTTCTGATTGAATGTGGCATCTGCGGCATTTATCATTTGTGATGGTAGGGTCTTTAACGATACATTTCCTGTAGTTTTTAGTGTTGATGATTTGGTCTTGTATAGCTATGATAAAGCCTTCTGTTTCAGGGAACAGGTTTCCTATTTTTAGCCACTTATTTGATGCTAATTGGTTTATGTGGGACTGCTCTAGGACATGAGGGTGCCGGCCGTGGAGTACTTTCTTCTTCCATTCTTCAATTTTTTGTTTCTGCGTCATCATCGGTAGTGTTTGTGTTTCTATCTGGTCGTTTAAGTTAAGTGGAGTGTAGTTGAGATCGTTTATTACTATGGCTTTATGTATATTACTGGTACGCGATTTTGTGTGGAAGAATGTTTTTAGTCGACTGACTTGTTTCCTGCAAAGGTGCTGGATGTCGATAAGGCCTCTTCCTCCATTTTGCCGTTTGATGGTTAATCTTTCTATGGCAGATTTCGGGTGTAAGTTGTTGTGTTTTGTAAGTGTAGTTCGTGTAGTGCGCTCTAATTTTTCTGTGTCTGTTTTGGTCCATTTTATAACTCCGAATGAGTATGTTAATACGGGGATGGCAAAGGTGTTACGGGCATTAATGAGATGTTTACCTGAGAGTTGGGTCTTACAAACCACGTTAAGTCTTCTCTTAATTAAATTTGTTGTTATTTTTACAAAAATTATTACACACGAATTTTATGACTTTTGTATCTATGCCATCATACCCCACGCTGTTAGTATTTTTTTGTGTCCGTATTACCCTTATTACGTCTTGAGGTAGCACTGGAGGCATGAAAATTGAATGCGTGTTGCTAATTAATCCAGTCGGTACATGAGTTGGAGTATTAGATCGTATTTGATCAATGAAGAAATTATTAAATGCATTGGCAATTTCTGATGGGTTACTAATGACGGTGTCTTGAATTTTGATTTTACATATTGGCTCAGTATTGCGTGTTTTATTATTTATAATATGCCAAGACGGTTTTGATTTGTTACCTACTGGAAGTGTTTATAAAGTAATTGTTTTGTGCTCTTTGGGTTAATTTAATTATTTTTCTGAATTTTGAGTAGTTTTTAAAAATATTTTTGTTTTCGGCTGAAGACTCACGTCTGTATTTCCACAACAAATGTCTGTGTCTTTTACTGCATACGCGTACACCACGTGAAACCCATTTAATAGTTGGGTTTGATTTGATGGTTACTAACTTGTATGGAAAACAAAGATCGTACAGCATTCGAAAGTGTTCCAGAAAGTAATCATAAATAATAAAATGACCACAGATACAAAATAATACAAGTACGCGCTTACTTATACCTAATTATCCACATATGCAACACACCCGTTTCCTAGTCACTAATAACGAGTCGTAATATGGTAGTTCAGAAACTACGACCTATTTTCAAACATTATGAGATATTGAAATGCCATTAATGTTAGCTTTTCTTTTATTGCGGTTCTTAAGCTAAGAAAAAAATGTAGTCCTTTATGACTTACATTTTAATACTTACTTACATAAAAACTGAATTGAGGAGTAGAAATGCGAAATGTGTTGGCAAGAAGGAAGCTCTGATTGAGAGATAAATGTTGGAAACTTACCTAACCTCACAATGTTAAACGTATTGTATTGACAGTTAGTCGTTTTATTCATGTTTATTTTCAGATTGGCTGCCTACGACCGTAACATTAACTTCAAGGAAAGTGATAATTTTATTACAAAAGATGAACATGACATAGTGGGTCGATTGATGAATAATTTGTGAAGAAGTAATGTAGTGCCAAAAATGGATATAGTTCATATAACCCACTACTTCCTGCAAGTTTGCTAAGAGCAGGAAGCCACGACCATGCATGCGGCAATCCACAGGAAAGGGTATAACATGATGAAATAATTTTTTGACAACTTTGGTTGTCAAACTATGGAATGCTGCTTCTATCGAACACAAGTAGCGAAATTACAAAATCCTTGACATATTTTGTGGAACTAGTGATCAAATAAGAAGGCAATATTATTGAGGAAAGCTGTGAATGCATTGCTGGCAAAGTTACACAAGCGGTTTGTAAACATGTTGCTACAGTATATATTGCACTTTGGGAGAATGGAACTTGGTGCATACGAAAAATTTGCACGGACCTAAAACAAACATGGCACATGCCTAAAATAAGTAAAGTGGAAGTATCACCAAAAAAAGCTGAACAGCTAAACTTATCGGTACTCATTTACAGTGTCAAAAAGAAGGAAATGTACAATATGTGGTACGATCCAAGACCAAATGAATATCGAAATAGTCCACCATTCAATGACAATGTGCGAAATGCAGTGATAAACTACAATAGCACCAAGAAGCGAACACTAGCTCTAAGCGGAGCATTTACAGCTGCTTCCACTGCTGGTCTCATAAACGACCATGATTATTTGTCCAAGCCACTAGCACATCAATTTATCTGGAATCGCATACAAGGTTCAACAGAAGCTCTCATGGCATTAGAGAAGAAAACAAGGGCTATTACTGCATCTAATGTTGGAACTATAGTTCATATGACAGATAGAAAAAACAAGAATTTATTTACGAATTCTATCATAAACCCAAAAAAATTCAAATCTAAAGCGACTGAATGGGGTAAATTGAATGAGAAAAATGCTATTGCAGCATTCACAAACGCTACAATCAACAATGTTGTTCATGTGGGCTTTTTGTAGCACCTGGGCATTATTTTTTTAGCTGACTCCCCTGATGGCTTGGTATGCAGCCTAATAGTTTTAGAAGTGAAATCCCTACACCATACGGGAACAAGATATCACTGCAGAAAGTGTAGAATATTTAGAAATGGTGGATAATGTGTTAAATCTCAAGCATAGCTCAAATTACTCGTATTATTCAGGTCCAAACACAAATGTGTGTAACGGGTAGAAAGTTTTGTGATTTCCGTGTTTGGACCAAAAAAGACTTCCAGATAATATCTGTTGTAAGAAATGATGATGTTAATTATACCAAAAACAAGACGGTTTTACAATGAGTTTTTGGTTCCAGCCTTAGTTATGAAATTTTATTCTGTGTGAAGAAAATAATCAGGTGATCCAAATAAAGCTGCAAAAATGATGTTTAATCTGTTTTATTCATCACTTTAAATAAGGTTTTTATTTTTAAATAACAATAAAAAACAATAATTCAGACATTTATTTTATTGACACTATTCTTTTCCTTCCTTTATATTTTCTCGAAGGTTGATAAGCATAAAACATAAAAATATAATCCTACTGGCTAAAGGAACTAAATTAGAGCTAAAAGTGCCCTTGAGGATTTTGTAGGTTTTGCCCAACCCAACAACTCTTCTAATGTGTATCCTGTTAGAGGATGTCTTTTTGGAATAGTCAAGCTGCTCAGATTCAAGCTGACCAGCCTTTTTTTTAAGAAACTGGCATATTGACTTTCACATATTTGGCTGCTAGAAGATTTTGAATTTGGAATCCTCTGTCTGCCAACACAATGTAATTCACGCAAACCACACTTCTCAAATAAAGCTCGGTCACTTATTGCACCTCCAAGCATAAGCATCATTGACATGCCTATCAAAACTTTAACTGTATTGCTGAACTTAATGAGGAGTAAGTTTGCTGTTGAGAAACCGGGTTTTTAGATTGATCTATTTTTATTTCTGTGCAGTCTATTATGACAGTGCTGGAGCATTTTTGACCCTTTACCTTCATGTTTTCTTCAGCAAAATGAATTGGAACCCAAAATTTTAGTTCCTTTAACTGGCAAAATAAAAAGTTTATCCATGTTATGAAAATTCAACAAACTGATGATTGACTAATATCAAATCTGAATGCCTAAATGCCCCTCTGAATTTATTTACTGTTAGGAAAAATTCATTGGCAGGTGACAATAAATGTCTTTTAATTCTTTTAGCTGAGCCTGACTAGAAGTATATTATGTGGTTTACAGCAGGGCCAGTATAGAAAATGCCAGCCAAAAATGTCTAAGTAAAGGTTTTTTAAATCATAGTACTACTGAAAATAAACACATACCTGAAGCACTAGCAAATGATTTTTTTTTTGGTATGAAGATGGGACCGATAAAAAAATTCTGATTTTGGTCACCCACGGTGCCTGTAAAATGTTAAGAAAACGTCAAGCATTCTTTGCAGATGGCCATTCAAAGCGGCTCCGAAGCCGTTTTACCAACTGTATGCCCTTCATTTTGACTTATTCAAATAAAAAAACTACAAACATTGTACCCGTTATTTACGTCGTTTTACCGGATATATCAGAACGTATTTATACTCGTCTGTTTTCCCTGTTGAAAGAAAAGTTGGGTGTTAATATGAAATATTTCAAAAGTGACTACGAAAAAGCGCAGATGAATGCTGTTGCGACAGTTTTTCCTGATACAATAATAAGTGACTGTTTTCACCACATTAATGATGCGATATGGAAATATTCCAAGAAAATGAAACAAAATACCACAAAACAAGGCCGAAATGTCACGAGAATGTGCGCGTTAATTCCGTTACTTCCAGCCAACCGGATCCCGGTGAGATTAAGAATAGTTTTTTTTTGTATTATTATTTTTTATTGTATTTTTTTATGTCCAGCGATTAAATTATAAGTACATCTAATTTTTTCCACATTTTAACCGTAGCATAAGCTTTATTTATTTATGTTCATTTATCGGCTACTTATAGTTGAATTACATATTACAGATGGTGGCAATACATTGTAGAAATAGCTACTTAGAAATGCGAAAGTTTCGGCGGTATTTCGAAAGTAATTGGTATCCACAACAATCACCTAGTGTTGAGCTGTGCTGGACAGCGGCACATTACAACCAACACTGTAGAAGGTTGGAACCACTGGTTGAATCGCCGCATACCTAAGCATCCAAACTTATACTACTTCATTGACAAACTCAAGAAAGAAGCCAAACATTGGGATCGTATAATTAATGATTCTTCGTTTAGGCTCGTAAAGAACAAAAGAAGACTCATAGATGTTAATTTTGATGTTGAATACAAAAAACGTTTAAGAAAACTAGAAAATGACCAGATTTCAATTAAGCAGTTTAAAAGAAAAAAAAAACATAATTTTACGCCTTTATAGTACCTACGCCTAAATAATACTGATTTACAAATTTTGATTTTTTAATATTCTGGAGTTGGGATTAACCTATTTTTCGTTCAATTGTTCAAAATTACAACCACCGGACCGCAACTTAACGTTTTTTTTTTTTATGTTGATTTTATAATATTTAGGTTGTATTAAAAGGAATGTGACAAAAATAAAATAACTTGATTACTCATTAAAACTCAACTCTTGATTCAATTAGTGATTGATGGGGGGATGACAACGGTATGATGAATATTCGACATTCTGCGACCGCTGGAAATTTTGCGAATTGGACATTGTTCGAACTGGACATTCTGCGAATTGGACATTTAGCGAATTGGACATTCTGCGCCTAAAAGAGATCCAGCGTAACACCTCGCGTTATAATGTCCGCAGGGTTCTCGGTGCCCTTGAAATGTCGCCAAATTGTATCACATGTTAATTCATTCATTTGTACGACGCGATTTTGTACAAAAGTTTTGAGTAGATGCGGTGGCATACGCAACCACCCTTGCACAATAGTTGAGTCAGTCCAGAAATAAACTTTATCAAAATTTAAACGTAAGGACTTCTTTATTTTATTATATAATTTTGCACCTACTAGAAGAGCTCCGCATAGCTCAAGCCTAGGAATGCTAACTGCCTTTATCGGCGCCAATTTACTTTTAGCACATAACTATTACAATTATTAAGCAGGGTTGGCATGATTAAATCACTTTTTCAATTATTTTCAATAAAAAACATTTTTTCAATAAAAATCACTGATAAAATAATATTGTTTTATTTCTTTCCTTGTAACAAAAATTAAAAATTGTAATTTTAGACAATGGATACACACAAATGTATGCTAAAATCACTTTGTGTTAGATTAGAATTAAAATACTTAAATAAAGACACCAACTTTTCATCTTTTTCCGTTTCTAATCTGTTTCTGATTTTAGAATGACAAATCCAAAGGTGGAAAAGACTCTGTCCACTGATGCCGAAGATGCGATGGACCCAAATAGTTGTCTCAAACTTGGGTATATTTTGCTCCTCCGCCTCCGTGTTGCCATCTCTTGATAAAGATCCGGCACCGGCAGAAGTAATGGGTTCTGGAATTAATTCCAAACCCGATTTTGCAAGATCATAGAAAAACTTGTTTTAGTACTGAAATTAATTTACAAAATACAATCGTAAAGTGATCAGCAGTGCATCCCCAAAAAGACCCACTGACCATGGGCATTCTCATTACGTTTTATTAAAACTTTGATAAACTGATATTTCATTCAGTTTGAGACAAAGAAGAAAAGATTAACTTAATTCCTAACTTTATTAAAAATTTACTGTTGTATGTTTCTTTATTCTATTTAAATTTAACCGTACTTAATATTTTTATATATATTTGGTCAGTTAGGTAAATGATAAATTATTTAATTTTTGTAATTTATATAATTTATAATACAATTTATAAATTATACTTACCAACATCCATAGTGACTGTTCCTTTTTTCTTAAACTGAGTCTTCATTCTCGCGACAACTCCTTGAATTTCTTTTTTACATATCTTACAGATTACTCTACACCCAGTTTTTCTATTTATAAAATACTGCCATATGGCATCCTTTTGTCTTCCACCAGGCATTTTAACTGTTTTATTGATCAAAACTTGCGTTTCTTCCGACCGAACTCTAATTCGAACTGAACTCAAATTTCAAACAAAACAAAGCGAGGGAAATTCCCAGCAGCCGTCAAACTTCAAACAAAAGCGCGTTTTACGCACAAAACACCTAAACGAGGAGATTTAGACCTTTCTCTTATTTTAGCGGGATGCTGAACCGAGGTAATTGCAAACACTCATCGTCACTCATTTTGGAAGGCTATAGAAAGCACGAGTTACCTACAGTTTCCCGCTCAGCATCACTCCGGCGCAGCACCGCACAACACAATGAACAACTAAAACGTAAAATAACGATATTAACGCAACATTGTTGGACACGGAGTAGGAGGATGGGTTTTGTGACCTGACCGGATGCAACTTGCCAACAATCCTGGACAATCCTCTTCTCCAATGCTTTTTGCTGTGACGCTCCACGTGGCCACGTGGTTCTTCGTATATCCGACTCGTCAAGGACCAAATGTTCAGACCGTTCCCTATATCCCTATGTAATGAGGGCAAGGATGTCTGCAATGAAGCAGTTTTGTCATTTGCAATGAATTGTTTGAGAGACACAAAGCCGTTAACGATATTTCGTGGAGAATGGAGAGTGAAGTTGGCTGCTACGGTGCTGCCGCCCACTGGAAGAACGGGACGAGTGCACGATGTTCACGCCGCAGAATGCTTGACATGTGTTGCATGCTTGAGACAAGATTTTTTATTTGGTTCGTATACTGCTCAGATAACAAATATGCCTAGATAGATTAGCTTAAGTTGAATATAGTAATCTATCTTGTACTCAACACTTTTAATGGAAATGTCTCATGTGACAAAAAGAGATAGCAAAAGCATTTCCGACCGTCTTGAAACGCCGCGCGCCCCTAGCCGAGAATCGCCATTTTGATTGTTACTCAGCTGGTTAACATATTTGTTTGCCGATTTTATCGAAAATTGTGTCAAATTGTGAATAATATTGTGCACCTGCACCAGACGGAACGAGAGGAACCCGTGCCGCCGCTCGAGCCAGTCCCGCAGGACCGGCCCGAGCGCGTCGAGGGTTCGGCGGCCGAAGGCTGCGGTGGCGAGGTCCGCCGTCCAATGGACGACGATGGCGTCCCTCGCCTCCCGCCGGACGGCCTCCCGCTCTTCCGGGGCGGGGCGTTCTCCTCTCGCCCTCCGCCCCGTCGTCCATTCATGCACTCTGGCGAACACCCATGCCTCGAGCTCCCAAGGCGGGGTGCCGGCCAGAGCGCACGCCGCTGCACAGCCGACCGTGCGGTAGGCCCGCGCAACCCGCTGAGCTATGGCCCTCTGGGGCGCCCGCAACGCGGCGGCGTTCTCCCTCCTTCGGAGGGAGTCCTCCCAGATGGGGGCCCCGTACAGGGCCATGCTCTTCAGGATGCCGGCGTACAGTTGCCGGCATCGTGCGCTGGGCCCTCGCTGTCTTCAGCAGGCGCGCCGACAGCCCGCTAAACTGCGGGCCGAAGCGCCACCTGCTGTCGAGTCACGAGGCCCAGATATTTCATCTGGGCCTTGACCTCGATCCTGATGCCCTCCACGAAGATGTGGGCGTCAGGCGGGGGGCGCTGCCGAGGCCCGTGGAACCACACGGCCTCGGTCTTGTGCAGCGCCACCTTCAGACCTAGGCGGCGGATCCTCGCTGCGACTAAGGATCCGCCCGCCGACGCAAGGTTGGCCGCCTCCCTGAACCACCAACAACACCTACCGACTATTGTGAAATTGTAAAAATAGGATAGTCAGTAAATTAAAACAAATATTTGGGAATTCATCATCTGCCTAGCCTTTTCCCAACTATGTTGGGGTCGGCTTCCAGTCTAACCGGATGCAGCTGAATACCAGTATTTTACATGGAGCGACTGCCTATCTGACCTCCACAACCCAGTTACTGGGTAATACGATACCCCTTGGTAAGACTGGTTGTCAGACTTTCGGGCTTCTGACGACCCGTAACGACTGTCAAAGATCCACGAATGACAGCCGGGACCAACGGCTTAATGCTTTCCGAGGCACGGAGGGGTCTCGATATGTAAAGATGGTCACCCATCCACAGACCAACCGCGGCAAGCGTAGCTTAACCTGATCGATCGACCTGTGCGGCTGTTATTATTTAGCCACGGGCCCCTTTGGATTTGGGAATTCATCTTTTAAAAATAACTAAAAATGCTTTAGCACGTTTTTTGTGGACAGATGTTGGATAATTAAGTAATTTAACTAGAAGGCGTTTGTGCGTGTATATATTTATTTCCAGACCAACATAAAGCCCATTATTACATGAAATGAAAACATAAAATAAATACAAAATTCACACATACACAATAAAATAATACTTAACATTGAATTCAAATAAAAATAATACTCATTAATACGTCGTAGGTGGGAGTTAATGAAGCTGCATCCACCTCTGAATCAGGGGCAGATCCCACCGCTCGGACAATACCTTTCGAACGCTGTTCGAGCTGCTTTGTAGGTGATTCAATATCAAAGCGCGCGCTTCCGCTTACCGCGAAAATATCATCGGTCACATTTAGCAGTCTTGTGTGACACAGTTTGAATACAGGGGTTTTTAGGTGGATTCCTTGTTATTGTTCGGAATCCAAAGAATTCAATGGATATTTACTTGGATCAAAATTGTTTAGTAGTCGGTGTTGTAGGAACTTTTATATTTAAATTATAAATATGAGGTATGGGATTGGGATCGAGCTTAGCCGTTTTCCATGCTGGCGGCAATCGTGAGTTTGAGTTCCTCAACATGATATCTGTCCGTCTAAGCATTGGTCTACGCCCGTGTTTCCTCAAATCGAAATGGTTGGTGTAAGCAAACATAGCGAGAGTAAATACAGGGTACTGTATCGTAAGAAGCCAGGCAATGACTGAAAAAGAAAAAATTGTTTCAATATTTAATACTTAGGTACATTTACAATCTGGAAATAGAGATTTTTTCTGGGATTCTGGATTGAATTTATTGTTTATGAGTGTAACTAGCTTTTGCCCGCGGCTTTGCCTGCGTGGTTGTCAGAAATTATCCCCCAAAAAATAATATGCAACAAACTTACGTGAATAAAAATCCATAGTGTTCATATAATAATGCTATTCAGTACTATTTGCATTACTCACAAGTCACAGTATTTATTGATTAGGTTAGTAAAATTCCGTGTTAACGTTGATCACAATTTATTGTTTCAATGATTAATCAATTATAATTTCATGTTTCTTAATCCGTTGATAAGCTGATATTGTGTTAGCGTTAATCACAATTTATTGTTTCAATGATTTATCAATTATAAATTAATGTCTCTTTATCCGTTGATAAGCCGATATCTATATACAAAATTAACGGAGAAACTGACTGATTGACATACCAGCACCAGCGCACAGTCCAATCTACTGGGACTAGGGTCGTGAAAGATGAATGCCCATTTTTCACCTGACTATACTATACGTATATATACTACACTACTACACAGGGTGGAAAAAACAATGGGCCCTGAAGGGCACTTTAAATCCTTAAGATAGATCATTTTACAAGGAAACATTCCTTTATTTTTAATAAGAAACAAAACTGCAATCACAGATTTCTTGACAAGCTTACCTAAACTGGGAATCGAACCAGCTAAAAATTAAAAAAAAAAAACACTCGCTATTTTATTTACTAATCGAAAGGATTATTGTTCAGGATAAAATCTTTCTATGGATGTGGTCACCGTTTCCGGCACAAAGAAGTCCAGTTGTGAAGGCGAGGATTTGTTGTTACACAACGGTACAGGATATACAGGACGAATCCACTCAGATTCTTAACACCGCGATTCAGAAAAGTAACGTAACGCGACAACGCCATCTAGTATCGAGTAGCGGCATGTTGTAGTATTTCTCTTATATGATAGGTGGCGTTGGTGGGTTGTAAAGAAGGTTTGCTACAACATTAATTTTATTTTATCATCAGTTCTAATTTGAAGGACACGTAAACATGAAAGAAAATTATCACCTAGCAAGATAATATATTTGAACTTCTTATTTAAAATTACAATTTTGTTACACTTTAATAATTTAGCTGATAAGTTGTTCGAAATGAGACCCCTAGTTACACAAAGCACCACAGTTGTCCACCCAGAAATAAAATAAAAAGAAGCTTTCGGGTTCTGGGTCCATGACATAAATAAAGAAAGAACAGAGTCTGGTGTTCCTGGACTTCCATACTTTGTATCCACATTTATGAAGAGATGACCGTCGGTATAAACTTTATTTGAGAATGAATGAGGATCGATTAAATTTTTTGCTAAAGGAGAATGCTCACGAAGTATGAAAAAAACCCCGGCTTGGCGCAAATGAATCGTATCTCAGATTTTTTGTATGACCGTGTAATAAAACGCCACATCATCGAAATAGATGGCTAAATGTAAGAAATTGCTATTTGTTTTGTGGCAGGGTTAACGTTCAGGTATTTCAAAATGTAATTGAAATATTTATAATTAGCATATAGGGGAAACTGGGTACACTTGATCCACCCTTTTTATTTTGGTTCATAAAATTAGTTTTAAGTCCTACATTGGGGATGTGTTTGAGCCAAAATGTTGGGAAGTGAATACCCCTCGCTTCGAATAAAGTAAAACGAGATAGTTCAATATTTGGAAAAAATAAAGGACCTGAACGAAAAACAGGTTTGCACCAAGTGTCCCCGTGTATGGGAGACTTGATCCCGCCCAAAGGGAGACTTGATACGGGGGGGATCAAGTGTCCCATATCTAAGGGACACTTGATACATTCTAGGCGATCAACTTTACATACTTGTTAAAATAAGAAATAAAACAACGAATTCAATTTTGCAAAGTGTTGTGGTGTAAAAAGAAAGCCAAGGAAGGTACCGTAGAGGGAGAGTCGCCTCCGCCAGCGGCTTCAGTTACATGTTTTGGATGTGGAGCACCCTGTGTCATTCGTTCGAATTGCTCAAAGTGTAAACAGAAGAAACCAAATACGTCTTCCATTTCGTTTCAATCAGGGTCCGCGTGTGGTGTTGAATCATTAGATCCGCGTAGTAGGCCAAAGATAAACATTAAAATTTACGGTGAAAGTGGTAGTGCTCTTTTAGATACCGGTGCTACACTATCGATAGCTAGTGTTAGCTTAAAAAATGGTAAAAAAATTGTTAAAACCTATTCTGAAGTTCTATTAATTGTTTAAATGTAGAGAATGCGTTGGTTGATGTTCATTTTTGTAATAGAGGTGAACCCACCCATTTTAATGAGCCGTTGCTCGGCATAGATGTCATTAGGGATGCTGGCATGGTACTTTTAGATTGTGTAAGTTAACAAGATGTTGCCATGAAATATATTCACCACATTTGTCTTGCTAAATTCTATAAACTCGAACGCATTTCGCACAAAATTTATGACACGCGGACAGAATCCGCACGCGGGCGAAAATACGCATGACGGGAAAAGCGCCCTAATAGAAAACAGCACGCCGCGCGGGTGCCCTCTCCGTGCACCCGCTAAACGCAGCGGACGGCCTAAAGCACTAGCGGAATTAACTAGCGATTAGTAAGAAGAGTGGGCCTCGTCTTCGTGGATGGCAGTATCTATAGGTACATGTATAATATGATGCAGTGATTGCGCTAAAGGACTCCGAGCCAAATGTTATCAAAGAATTACCGCCATATAAAAATGTAAAATCAGGGATTTACAAACAAAGAAATAAAGCTGCAGGCGTAAAAACAGTTGCTATTCGGCCGCCAAAGAAGTAGAAGTGCCTAAATTATTTGAGAGCTTTTTATTATTTGACTATAACTATAGATCTGAGAGAATATTGACATTCGCAAATAGAAGAGTCAGGCAAATGCCACAGTCCTTTTCTACGACTATGTTCGATTTATGGCGAGATTGGCAAAAAAAGTTTTGCCCGATTAGAAGCCAAAACAATTTACAGTTGATCAACTGTTAGGCAGAGGTGTACCTATAGCATTTTACGAATCTCCATACAAAACTGTCATACAGATGAAATTGCGTGATATGAATTGTTTTATGATTCTGCTAAAGTGGCCTTTTTAGGCCCCCAGGTCTCCAAATCTGCACGTCGTAATCAAGGAAATCCGAAGTCAAGATCAAAACGTTATCAGTCGCAGTCGTCAGCTAAGATAAGCAATTGGTCAAGTTTAGTGTAACTAGATCCACAGGTTCAGATGTCCAGCAAAAGGTGGTAAATGTAAGAAGTGCGGGAAGTATAATCACTTTGCACAAGTATTTCCAAAGTGGTAACAACATTAATGTTAATTTTCATTCAGTGGTTACATCATACCAACTATTGGTCAATGCAATTTACTCTTCAAACATAATCACAGCTGCTACACCGTAAATTTTCATATTGTTGACTTACAACGTCAAAATATCATGTACATCAGAACGTTCGGTCAGTCGAGATAGGGAGCTGGCTGCTACTCCAGTTTTTAGTCACGATTATGTAACGCATAAAGATGCCAGCCAAAGAATTTGCGACAGAACATTTCGAAAGTTAAAAGCATTTATTTATGGCCGAACGACCTGATATCAGAACGTTCGGCCAACCTGAATCTCCATAACTGAGGACCTTAGAGAAACTGTTACTGAATAAAGATTTAGTGACGATTTGGTAACAAACAACCAATTCTTTACTTTTACTCGTAAGGCCACCGGTTAAAACTAAAATGAATTTTGGTTCCTGGAACATCAGGACGTTCGACCAACGTAATCTCCATAACTGAGGACCTGAGAGAAACCGTTAATGAATAAAGATTTAGTGACGAGACTGAAACGAATTTTTATTGCTTTATTTTTTTTTTGTGACGGCAGCTTTAAATAGTAAATTGAATATTTAACATATAACCTCAAAACATTGGGATTATCGATTCCTGCACAACGACGAGGCCTAGAAGACTCGTAAAACCCCTGATGTGTTTTAGGTTTTCAGTGCAATGGTTACAGTATTATCGTTGATTCAAGATTAATCTATAAAAATGCACTATGGCGGATGGCGGACGGAGGAAAATGAGAAGGAGTGCAGATAACTAATATTTTATATAATATGCATTAGAAATAAATGATTATAAAAAAACATGAACCTCCTAACAATGCGAGCCGTGTCCAGAAGTACCGCTTTCTGAATCAAGATTATTATTATTATGTCGTTTATAAATTTTATTTCTTATCTAGTATTTAGTTCTACATTAAAAACATTACAATGTATTAAAAAAATAAAGGTCCGCGTATCGGGAGCGGGGTCCAAGCTACCGGCGGTTAGGGCTGCAGAGACAGGAACCTCTTCCCAAAGGAGCCGTATCGAGGAGTATATAAATTTACTGCCTTCTGAATCAGGCCCTTGATCCAACAAGGCTAGATACAAGCCATTTCATAAAGACAACATCATCTAATGTGTTTCAGAAATGTTCAAGACAATTTAAAGTATATTCGATGTCTTGCTTTTATTAAGTCAAGTGATAATTTTGAGATCATAAAAAAAATTATAAGAGGTGTTGTACAACTGGCCCTCAATAAACAAATTCTTCTTATCTTAGAACAAAGCAAGATATAAATGATTTAATAAAAGAAGTAATAATTCCTGGCGAATCCTCAAATGAAGAATGTCTTAAAACAGACGTGAACGATGATTATTTCGATAACTTAGAAACAAAATATTTTAAATGGTTTGACGAAATAGTAGATAGTGAGAAAAATTGTGATGCTACAATCGACTCCTCTAATGAAAATGTATTCTTTTTGCCCAACTTTTGTAACCACATTGAGACGACTTTTATTGAAATTACCTATGTGGTCTAATGTAATGATTTATTTTTACCATGCCCAGAATTTTTCACCATCATCTACCGGGGCGGAGAGTGGTAACAACACTAATGTTAATCTTCATTCAGTGGTGACATAATACCAACTATTGGTCAATGCAATTTACTCGTCAAACATAATCACAGCTGCTACACCGTAAATTTCCATATTGTTGACTTGTAGTCAAAATAACACATGCAAAACACTTAACTTAATCAAAAGAGTTCACAAAGTTGATTTTGTACCTCAGCTTCTTCATGATTTGTCAAATGGAATAGAGTGTATCACAATTTCAAAATTGAGCTCAAACTGAAGCCAGGTGCCGCTCCAACCGTCACAGCATGTAGACGCATTCCATTTCAATTGCGGGAACCTCTCAAAAGAGAACTGGAAGAGATGGAAAAACAAAACGTGATACAAAAAGTTGAAGAGCCAGTAGAATGGATAAATCCTATTGTTGTAACCACTAAAACGTAAAATCAGCCTCTGTATAGATCCAAATAAACTCAATGAAGCAATCATGAGACCCCATTATTTATAAACTATAGATGAAATAAAATCAGAACTTACCGGTTCAAAGTATTTCGTGACGTTGCAAAATAGAGATTTGTCGCAACAGTGTAGCGACGTCTATCCTGGGGCTGTACAGGCTCGTGGAGTATAGCTTACGCGTCACTAGATGGCGCTAGGTTCAACAAATCAAAATGATATTCTTTAGTTTGTGACAGAACATTCCCGAAATTGTCAGATCGGTTTGCTAAAAGACAAGAGTGTTTCCGCTCTTTACGATCGAGGACAGGAGCCAAGAGGTTGACTTGAAGGGACGTATTCCTAATAACCCTATGGGGTATTTATAAGTAGTAGAAGCTGAACCCTGTCTGGCTATTATGCTAGCCTTCTTTTAAGATACCACTACGCGCGATTCAGTCGTGATGTCTTAGTGCGGCCCTGTGATCGGATGATTGGGAATCGATCCGGGCGCAGGCGACTTTAGTCTATTCCTTGTGGTGTGGTCATCCGCAGTTAAGGAAGGCCTTACCTAGCCGAATCCAGGTGATGAGGGAAGTTCGCCACTCCAGGTAACGACAGCGTCACCTTTTATGCCCGTAGGCCACGTTATTGTGTGTACACAGGTTTATCCTGTATACGAAGCCAAGAGACTTGATCCCGCCAACTGAGGGTAACTCAATCGCCAACTGAGGGTAACTCAATCGTCAACTGACGGTAATTCGATCGTTAACTGAGAGGTAATTTGTTATACTGAGAGAACACTGAGTTAATCTATGGTGTCATAATTTATCATATTAGAGAGTTAGGCCTTTGTAGAAACTAGGTATTAAGCCAGTTGAGTATTGTGTCTCGGGTATTGCTTTGCATAATCGTTATTTTCCCTTTATGAGCACAATCCTAAAAGGTCAATACCTACTTGAACGGTTGAGCTAGAAGTTATTAAGTGGTTCATCTCACGGACTCCATATAGCGACTCTGAGAAATTGTAATAGTCTCATTGCAGGCTTTCCCCGATACAAGTAGGAACGGAGACTACTTGTATGGGTGGATGCCCAGGTGTTTGGGATAGTTATATAGTGTAGTGGCTCGCCACATTATTTGTACAATGTAGCTACCTATTTCTGTGTATTAACAATAAACTTTATTTTGTATAAGAAGGTACTTGTTTAATTGAATCTTTCCCTAACAGATTATACCTTTTAAATTTACTTTAGCACGGTGGTGAGTAGTGTAATACTAATAGAAACCATCAACATCTTGTTTCTTATTAATTCCTGTAAACTGCTCAAGGGCCGGGTTACAATTTCACAACTTTAGATGCCAACAAGGGCTTCTGGATGTTGAGGTTATCGGAGGAGTCCTCAAAGCTGTGCACATTCATTACTCCATTTGGTCATTATAGGTTCACACGCTTACCTTTCGGTATAAGTTCAGCTCCAGAAATCTTTCATAGTGAAATGGTCAAAAGGTTCAATGACATTGAGGGTTGTTGTGTTAACATTGCTATGTGTGTAAGGGCAATAAAGGAAAACAGAACACTTTGATGGGATTCATTATTTAATATACTTAAGTGAAATTGTTACCACACAGTTCTTGTACAAGGTGACAGAGAGATAAAAGGGAGGAGTGACCAGAGATCACATACACTTATGCTTATAATGTTACATGTTTTGGCTATTAGGTAAGATAAATTACCTAATATTTACTTTAAATATTCTTTACAATGTCATCTTCAGTTTACTTACAAAATAATAATGTTTTTGTGATAAAAATGGGTAAAAATATCTGCAACATTTTCATTGAATGACACATGAAATGGCATTTTTATTTTATAATCTTTTTATTTAAATAAATAAAGTGTGGGCTAATAAATTAAGCATGAACAAAATATAAACTAAATAGGATATAGAAGAGTGGACGAACAAAAATGGCTTCCGTTCAAGAAAAAAAACCCAAGTTGAAACCTGAGGGGCAATTCTACTAATTTTAAGAACGTTCACAGTCTGATCTCAGTCTCAATCTGTCAAAAATACCTCTAATTTCCCTACATTTTGACAAGTTTTTGATATTTTTTTGACGCTGAGATGAGACTGCGACTAGATTTTGAACATTTTAAATTACGAGAATTGGCCCTCAGATAACTTCAACAATTGGATTTTCAGAGTTTAATGCATACTGGACGAAAAACAATTATTGCATACCATAACAATGGATGAATCAAAAATAAAACATGAAGACGAATATTTCATGAAAGTAAATGCTAAAACAAAAAACACAATCGTTCAATGCGTTCCAGATAAAAAGACATGATGAACATCCTCAAAAATACGGTCGAAAGAAAAAGTATAATTTCAATAATACACTTAAAAGTCCCTATCAACATCGCGGTCTAAAAACAGAAAATTAATTTTTTTCAGCGTAAGTTTCTCATAAACATTAAGTTAACTAGTTAATTCTTAAATACACCATTATTTATCACTTATTTATCTAGTAAGTCTACGAATTTAAAGGAGAATGCCAGGGTTTCCTACAAGACTCGGCCAGAACCGACAAAGATGATCTATATTTCATAAAAAAGGAAAACTATTATAGAATTTGATAGTATAAGTAGTTTTCTATTAGAAGTACACCAAAAAAAGTTATAGCTCAAGTTGATCACTTAATACTTCTGATTTTAACAATAACATGAAATAAACGAATGATTCATTAAATTAATGACTTTCAGCACATTACCCTCGCATCATGTATTATGTTTTGTTTTATTTTATTTTATTGTTTTTCGCATTATGTATTTTATAGTAAAACTATGCGTATAACATACCTACATGATTTTAGAATACTTAGGTATAGAAAAAAAACACATGTATACTTTTTTACAATTTATTATTCTTCAAACAGTATATCATCATATTTAATTAATCAATCGTCTGAAAACTGGGCTGGAGGGGTTATATTTGTTTGATGTCTTGCCCAACCGAGGTACCATAATATTGTCATTGTATGTGCACAGCAACCTACGGTTCTTCGCCCAGTTATGCAATTACAACAATATTCCTCAATTTCCTCTCTCCCACTTTCATTATTATTAATTATGATATAAACATAATATATTTTTTGACTTAAATGTGTGCTTTGACTTTTGCCTCTAAGGAGCCAGTGATCTTGGGAGAGTGCCAATTCATCCCGTCGGTTGCTAAGATGAGCTTCTCTAAACACTTCAATAGTATAGGATCCATTGTGCCGAATATGCTTGCCGTAATAAGACCGTGCTTGTTTTATTTGGTAAGTACCACTAGCAATTAATATCAAATCTTCCTGTGTAAGTCGAGAGAAGTTACTTATATTTTGTATACACAGCATTAAACAACACAACAAAAACACGGAATCACTTCATCGCTCATGATGACATGCGGGAGAAGTGAGAAGTCAAACTTTTTGACAATGACAAATACAAGTTAAAGATTTCCGGCAGGTGTTACCAGTACTTTAATGACATTATTAGGAATAAATTATTCTAAACGGTATCGATTATTGAATTAAATTATTTTTAATTATAACATTACTATTAAAACAAAAAAAAATATTAATAAACGCTATTTATTAAGTATTACGAGGTACGACATATGTAAATAAACTTACGTAGCTTCATATTGATATTACTGTAATCGATTTGTGTTAAGTTCGTATCGATATTATTTTATTTTGGTATTGGCAACATTTCTAATTGAAATAATTGTAGATGTGAAACCTATGAAATATTTTGACAAATTGAATAACTATTTAAAATTACTTTTCGCCGGTGTGCTTCCACAGATTTTATTTATGTTGTATAATTCTTACTGTTTTATAGCATGAATCATCATTAATAAAGAATGTCTGTCGGACGCTACCATGATTCGAGCCGATATTTGGCATTGTCCTTTTAGTACACGAACGAACGAATTTAAGTTTTTCTGGCATTATTTAGATATTTTACTGCAATTAAATAAGTAGCCAAAATTAAATTTTATAAATTGATTTTGGTAGATAAAACACCTCAAATTTTAAAATATTTAACATTTATTGTTATTATCAATACAACACAATAACAATAAATTCTTACGCGTAGACGAAGGTTTTGCACTTGATTGTATTGAGTTCAGTTTCACGGCCAAGCCTCATATTTTGACTAAGGTGTAGAGTTTGTGAATTTAGGGCTATAGAGTTAGAAGCTTGGCTCTACATGAGATCTGAAGGCCAATTCTCGTAATTTAAAACGTTCAAAATCTAGTCGCAGTCTCATCTCAGCGACAAACAAATGTCAAAAACTTGTCAAAATATAGGGAAATTAGAGGTATTTTTGACAGATTGAGACTGAGATCAGACTGTGAACGTTCTTAAAATTACGAGAATTGCCCCTCAGAAAACTTTTTGACAGTACGGGCCAAATGTGGTCTCGTCTTGGCAATATTTTACATGAAAAGTTTTTGGAGGGATTTCACGTCTTTTTGTATGTTGCATATGAAAAAAAAATTTTTTTTTCTTGGTGATGATTTACTAAAAATCCTGAAATATGTATTTTATTATTTAAAACAAGGAATCCCTATATCAATTTTCAGACCTCTAGCATCAAAATTGCGGAAGTCTCATACTAACTTCCATGCCCTAGTTTAAGGGGTTGGGGTTTAAAAGATCAAATTTTTTGAATATTTTTGTTGTGTACTAATACTAGCTTACATACCAAATTTCAGCTTTATAGGTCTTCAGGAAATACCCTATGAGTTTTGATGATCATCAGTCAGTGACGAAATGGGTTTTTTTTAGATATCAATAAAATCTAAAGTATAAGAGCAATGTAATTGAAACTTTATATGTTTAATAAGTTTACTACTGATATCATATCCCGAGAATTTTGTTTATCTGGTATAATCCAAACCCAAGTTATGAGGGTTTGAAAAAAAACGACGAAGCGCTCGGAGAAAAGGTGGGTAGTGCCCTTGCGCATCGCTTGCCTCGTTTTGGCGGGGGCACACCCGTGCCCCCAGATATTTATACTTACTCTTTCAGTTGAATAGTAACTTGTAACTTGAAAAATAATAATTATGTAATAAGTTTAAGTATGTCTAAGGTTTACTTTCTTTAATTAAAAAGGGAAGATGTTAGGTGGTACAACACAACCACCCATTATTATAGTGTAACAACACACAATAGCGCATACGACATCTTGATTCATCTGAGAACATAACTCTTGACCAATCTTCAATATTCCAATTTAATTGGTTCCGGGCATATGGTAATCTAGAAATACGATGCCCACGCTCCAATTTAGGGCCGTTTGCAGATCTTAATGGTTTTAAATTTGCTTCAGCAAGTCGTCGTCTTACAGTCCATGCAGTTGGGTTACTTCCTCAGAGACGTCGCGTCGGAACTGATATGTAAGTGCAGTTCCCGTGAGAATGCGGATTCGAAGCATTGTGTTGACCAAGTATCGATCTTCTCATGCTGTGGTAAACCTGTCCCTGCCTGTTCCTGCAGCCTATTTGCGTAACACATTTTGTTTCTTAATGCGATTCCGAACTTAAGCCAACTTCAGTCGTAATCATTATCCATAATCGGTATTGTGTAGCTTCCTAAGATCCAAATGAAGTACAGTCGTATAGAGGTGTACATACAAAAAGGCCATAGTTTGCTTAACGAAACGTATCGTTTCATCATATATGAATTATTTGTTTCCGAATTAATATGCTATCAATTAATTTAGTTTTAATAACAACTGATGATCTACTAATGCTTAAAAATGAAACTGTGCAATGAATGCCGAAAAATTAAAAACCAATTTTTAAAACACTTTCTACCAAAAACTACCATAATTGAGGTGCATAACAAAACGTATTTGCATCTGACATATTAGTTCTGTGACAGAAGTCATTGTAAATACTTTAGTCTATGATTGGAAAAAGTTAACTTCTCTTTCCGCCATCGACAAACTTTTTCAAAAATTCAAACTACTACTGAAGTACTGACTACTACAAATTTGAACTAAGTTATTAATTTCTTATTGTAACATAAATTGATGTGGTTATAAATACAATGTTCCATGCTCTTACATTAGTTCTGTTGATCTATTTTTTCAGAAATGCCAAGAACAAGAAAAGTGTCAGAGCGGCAGTGGGAGCTGCTGCTTCGATTAATGGAGCTCAATCCCGCCATTGCCAAGGGATCCATTGCGAATGAGGGTCCCTTGGCAAAACTTAAGACTGACACTAAATGGAAAAACATTGCAGCCCACCTCAACAGCGAGGGCGCGGGCTGCATTAAATCCCATACAAAATGGCGAGAAGTAAGTGTAATGAACAGTAATAATTATTATTGTTAGGTATAGGTTAGGATAGGTACTTGTGAGTGTGTGAAGAGGTAACAGTCTATACATTTCAATTATAAGCTGCTTTTACTGGAAACGTACAGCTTGATAGTTTATTACGGCAACAAGTACTCGGGTCTTGTGTTAGGGTGGTATGCCTGTGCCTAGTGCATGTGGTATGTGACTTTGATCAAAGAAATCAGATGAATTCATCATATCACGTCACGCTGACTCCGGCCGATTTCCAGCATCGTGAGAATTCTGGTGCATTCTTCAGGTGTAAGCGATATTATATTATACAAAACACCTGGAGAGTTTCTTACAATCGATGAATCGATGGTGGCTTTTCGCGGCCGAATTGCTTTTACGCAATACATACCTGTAGTGCTATTCTGTAAAAATCTCACCGTGATAACTCAGGTGAAGTGAGTTTAAAGTGAGCTGTCATTAGTATCAATCCCTATAGCATCAGATGGAATGACAGCTCACTTCACCTAACTTCTCACGGTGAGATTCTAAGAGAATCAACCGGCTGGAAAGCGTCATAAGTACGGGATAAAATTATTTAAAATTTGCGATTACGACGGATACAACTATGACCTGATTGTTTACGAGGGGAAGAACACGACGTCTACAATACAAAATGTATCCAGTGTAATCGTCATGAAACTCAGCGAAAAGTATTTGAATGCCAGCAGAAGTATTGTTACTGACAACTACTACACCAGTGTACCTTTAGCACAAAACCTACTACAAGAAAACACTATTAGGCACGCAGAACCACAAATACCTATTCTTTTTAAATACATTATCAGCCAGTTGGGTGGAAAAGCTGTAATTGCCTGCTACATAAAAGATTACGCGTCATGGGAACAACTCAGAAACTTTATAAAGGCACAATTTAGTGAGCGAAAACATTATGCTCACTTACCGATATTCTGGAGAGCACACAAGGCCCGCTGGATAGTGTTGGTCGATTCTCGCTTCGCGTGGAGATCTGCCTCTCACAACTATTATCTGAAATATCCCTATCTAATACTAAGGTAAATGAATTACCCGGTCGTATTGCAGCTATGGAGGACTTAGCACTCCATATTTTTTTTATGAGGTTACATCCCCGTATATCAAACATTGTGAGGTGTAGATCTCCCAAAACATTAAACGAAGCAATTAAACTCACACGCGGACGCGCAGTGCGGACTGCGATCGCGTAGACACTGAGTGGTGTTACACAACACAATACCGCTCACACACACACGACTGCTCCTTACCCCGGACCGTGACCGGCTAGCTCTGGAAGCGGGGCGGGCGGGGGCAACTCACCTTACTCTGTAGGAGCGTCGAGTCGGCACCTCAGTCGCTGGTCGTCCTCCGCTGGGCCTCCCCCAGGCAACTGGGGATCTCACCTGGCGGGGACAGACCGCCGAGGTTTCGTGAAGAAAGCGGCGCTGTGAAACAGCATCGCGGCACGCCTACAGATACACAAAATGCAACCATTCATATGGGCGCGCGTCGCATTACGCGTGCCCAATAATCTTCCGACCATTGTCACCAACCAAATGAGGGCCAGTATTACACATTACTACATTACAGGCCACCGTATAGCTTTTTGCGGCAGGGGGGCTCTGCCCCGGTACCGCTCGCCACGCCCCCTTAAGGTGGGTATCCACTATGTTCGCGCTCCAGCAGCGCTCCGCGCTCCTGCAACTGCTCAATTTTAATATGTGGCATCAAACAAAAAAAATATAAAACTTGTACTGAAAACTTAAATGATGATGAAATGGCTGTGCATTGTGACTTTTCTGAAAACTTTGAATGCAAAATGGCAGAAGTGCAGGCAATGCATTTCGGTGCCTCTAAAGTGCAAGTCACTTTACATACGGGAGTCATATTTTATAAAGGCGGACAGAATTCATTTTGTACTGTCTCCCCCTCCGGTATACATCAGCTACATGCCAATCTTAAGATTATTTTTCTCATGGGCCCAGCTCGCAATACCGTCAGAAAAATAACTTTTTTTTCATTAAATATTTTTCGTCTTTCTACAAGGTTGATAATTCGTGGTAATTTTTTGAAAGTGGGCACGGAATGTGTGTGGCTGATGCTATTGGAGGGTCGTCAAGAGGGCTCTTGATAGGCAAATCGCATATGGAAAAGACATTTCTGTAATCACCATCGGCATCGTTTCTGGTTGCGGCGACACATCTGAATGGGCTGTCTCAAGGGAGTGTGGTGTGTTTTTAGTTTTCTTTGGTCTATTCTTCTTTGAATATAGCCTTAATTGCTTATTATTAGATCGCTGAAGTGAGTTTCTCAGAATGATTTTGAGTAACTTGTGGCAATCAACTAAAGTAAAATCTTCATCAGATTCATGAAGTGTATCGAAGAAGAATTTTATTGTATTCAAATAAAACATCTATTAAAATGTAGGCATTGTTATAGCCCTTTCCTTTGCCCTTACTGCATACAACTGAAAGTTTATTCTTCAATTCAGAAATGTCTTCCGGATCGTTAGTTGAAAGCAAATTTTCAAATTCTTGAAATTCTTTAAGACTGGTAATGGGCTTTATGTCTAATGATTTGGTTTTTTCTTTTGGTTTAAAATTTTGTATTGCAATTTCTTCAAATTGCATTTCTGAAAGTTTAGAAAATATGTTGTTTTGAATTCCAAATATTACTTGTTGATTTTCGCTGATTGTATTTAAACTAGCCGTAACTGTTTTTAGGCCTTCTGATATTTCATCAATCTTTGGTAATACATAATTCGTCAAACGTGGATCTTCCATTTGTTGCAAAACAATGGGACTTTGTGGTTCTTCAGAAACAGCTGGAATAGTTATCAACTTCTGGTATAGCTTCTTGAGTAATAGTGTAGTTCTAAAAGAAAAGGAAATGGCTATATGATTATCTTAAAATCGAAGCAAAGTAGCAGATACTTACAGTGACACTGACAATTTATACGTAACATAGAAAAGCAACATGAAATGGACAACGTTTAGTAGTCAGTATAGTTTTCAACCAACCTTTGAACATTCTTCGGCTACATCATTAAAATTGATTTCCCAAGTAACACAGACGTGCTGAATAAAGATTGAGTAAGAGCAATCATCAAGAGCATAAGCTGAATACTAAGCTGAATAATGTCTGAGTACCGTCTATTCAGTTGTTATTCAAGCAAAAAGGGCCCCAATTTTGAATGCTTAACGCTGAGTAACATCTGAACAACATTTGAGTAGGAGCTTAATAACGTTTCAATTAGCTTAATAACTTTTGAATAACAGCTCACATTGTTTTTATTAAGTTCTTACAACTGAGTTATTCAGCTTAGTCGTATCGGTTATTGTATTCAGAATTTATTAAGAATTTAGATTATTGTTCACATTTTTGCAAACAATATTCATCATACAAATTGTGAAAAGAGTTCAGTTGGATTAAATATTTTAATGTCGATGTTGATTTGACATGGTGGACTTATAAAATCGGTAAGTAAATTTTAATTTACAAGTTAGAGGTCTGCTATATGTTACCTAATTGTTAGTGCGCAAGTAATTTTGTCGTGAATAGTATGTTTTTTTTTCATTACTTATGACGCGCCGCGTGAATAATCAAGATACCAGATAGTAAATAGGTACATTAGGGTGTCCCAAAAAAAAAAAGTTGTTTTTTTTTAACGCATACCCTCTAATTATATTTCAATCGTGTTAAAACATATATAAATAAAATTTCATGTACCTAGGACCACAGCAACCCGTGCCGACTTGCATTGACACATGTCAGTACTTGTTAACTTCGGCGCGTCGTAAATATCGTATCGGTGTTTAGTCATTACTTGTTTGTTTTCTTAGTGAACGCATTTTTTTCGTTTAGTCAAGATGTCAGTGGAATTACGCAGTTCTAGAAAAGGCATATTCTTAATAGGCGATGTAAAACATCAAATTACCGGTTCAAAACTACCCTCTAATGGCCAAGTATTGGCGGTTCTGTTTTATAATATTCGTGAAGTGAATTTAAGTGTTAATGAAAGCGCAAATCTAATTATAAGAGAGTGTATTATTTATTGGGAAAAGGCCCGTATACCGACTAAAGCTTTACCTAACTGTGTTAAGAAATTAGTTGCTTTATACCAAGTCTGGAGAGATTTACAAAAAAATGCGAACAAAACACAACCCATATTTGAACAGCGTCGCCAAGAGTTTATAACAAGCATGGACAACTTGTTCGACATTGCACATGCCGATGCCCTTCAATTAATAAAAAAAAAATGAAGATAGAATATTCTTGGAGCGGCAGAGAGAGCCAGGCAGACCTGGTCACTTAGCTGGAGTGGATAAAAAGTTGACCGACAAAGAGGAAAAATCGCGCCTTAGAAATATCAAGGAACAAAAACGTCGAGCTAATTATTATGCATCCCTTACTGCTTCGACTTCATCTTATCAAGAAAAATCATCTTCTGATTCTGAATTGATGGAAGTAATGGATTTGCAAGACGATTTGTCCACTCCAACTGAGATCGCACTACCCGATATTAATAAAACGTCAACGAGCAAAAATTTTATAACTCCAAAATTAGTGGCAGCTTTGGACAGGTGTCAGTTAAGTATGAGAAATTCTGTGTATATTATCGAAGCTACTATCGAGGCACTAGGACTCAATACTGACGATTATCCTATAAGTAAGTCCACCTTTCAAAGAATTCGTACAGAAAAACGAAAAGAGCGGGCAGAAGCTATTAAAGTCGATTTCCAAAACGACCTGCCAGATACTGTGACTGTTCATTGGGATGGAAAACTGTTGCCAGCTTTAGACGTGCGCAAATGTAAAGAAGAACGCCTTCCGATAGTAATTTCATATGGTGATAAAGAACAACTGATCGCGGTGCCAAAGTTGGACAACTCCACTGGAAGTGAACAAGCACAAGCAGTTTGGAATGCGGTTACAGACTGGAATCTCGAAGATAAGGTCCAAATTCTTTGTTGTGACACCACTGCTTCAAATACTGGTCGTATTAATGGTGCCTGCGTGCTTCTGGAACAAAAATTAAATAGAGATGTGCTTATTTTTGCTTGCCGTCATCACATCTATGAATTAGTATTGAAAGGAGTATTTGAAGCTAAAATTAGCCAAGTGACTAACAACCCTGATATTCCATTATTCAAAAAATTCCGAGATAACTGGAAGAACATCGATCCCAAGAAAATACAAAGTCCTGCAGAAATGTTATCACGCCTGAATGTTTCAGAAAATGAGAAACTGTTAGAGTTTTACCGGGCTGAATTGACGAAGGAAATTGTTAGGGATGATTATAGAGAATTAATAGAACTATCTATCATATTTCTTGGCGGAGATACAGAAAGGAAATATAAGATTCGGCCTCCAGGTGCTATGCACCAGGCACGATGGATGGCGAGAGCAATTTATTCATTAAAAATATCATTACTTAGTTCTCAATTTAAAATACCTAACAAAGACAAAGTGGCACTGTTAGATGTCTGCATCTTCATCGTTACATGCTATGTTAAGCCTTGGATGCAATGTATTTTAGCACCTTACCAAGATTTGTGTTTTTTAAAAACTATGAAAGCTTATGAAACAGTCGATAAAACGATCTCCAAAGCAGCTTTACAGAAGTTCTGTCAGCATTTATGGTATTTGGTTGATGAAGTAGCTGTTTTGTCTCTATTTGACGAAGATGTAGACCAAGAAACTAAAATAAAGATAGTTAAAAGTTTATCTAAGGAAAATCCTCCAGTTTACAGTCAACGTTACATTCCTTCAAAAGAAGACCTGTGTGGTTTACTCTACGAGAAAGACATCGACGACTTCATTTCTAACAAAAGCAGGACCTTGTTTCATCGTTTTAAAATTGATGACAGTTTTCTCAACGACTGTCCTTCTTCATGGCCTAGTAATGCTTCTTTTCTGCGAGTTAAGAAACAGATGATGACATTGAGAGCCGTTAATGATACAGCAGAGAGAGCAGTTAAATTGATGCAAGATTTCCATGGAAAAATCACCGTTGAAGAGGAACAAAAGCAATTTTTACTGCGTTGCGTACAGGAACACAGACTCATATACCCTGATTGTAAAAAGAAAACTTTGAAAAGAAAATATTATAAATAATGTTCTTTTAATTATAAATATTTAATACAAGTAAAATAGTGTTTAATTTAATAATAAAAAAATAGTTTTAAAATTTTCCCCTACAATCCCCATACAAATGTTTTCTTGAAAGTTTGGCATCAAGTCGGCACGGGTTATCGTTATCCGATTTCGATAATATTTCATATTTTAGTTATTAGGGTCAATTAGAAAAAATATAAAGGGTATGCGTAATCAAAATCGAAAAAAAAAAATCGCCCTTATAGGCTGGGACACCCTAACGTACATACTAGGTCTGACAAAAGTACTTGTGACGAAATAGCTAATACTAGCAATTTTAATCCAACAAAATAACATGAATCGAGTTGCAAATGTTGTAGTTGTAAAATTAAGCATTTTGGTGATCTCGTAAATTCCTTGTAAGTATAAATTACAACGATTTTTAATGGCGATCGATTGTTTTGCTTTATAATGCTGAATAAAAGTACATGTCTTGTTACTAAGCTATAACTTGAAAAAGAGTTGTCTCATTACACTAATTTCTGAATAACAATTTCTCTAATCAAACGAACAAAAATCTTTTATAATGTGGAATTTTCCCGACCGGCTTTCACTAAAATTATTACATTTAAAATTATAGCGTCTTTGTTTGAATTTTTTTCGTAAAAAAAAAACTCATTTATGTTTAAAAAATAGCAGATTTCGTGTGTGTGGTGTGAACTGGGCCCTAGTTTATTCTCACACATGTTTTGTTTTATGTACAGACACCAGCCTGAAAACTTGTTAAATTTTCCCAATCAACCTTGAACATAATGCTTTAGCGATAAAGATAAAAACTATTACAGAAAGACTACTAAATTTGAAAACAGATTGTATTGTAGTAACTTGATGTGCTGGCGTCTGTACAGTACTCCAAACCACAGATCACCTCCCTTCAAACAAATCCCGTCGTGGTCATTATGGAATAAACGGCCCACGCCGTCTCACTCCCGCGCCCGGTCCAACTCCGAGCTCGCCCCCGCCCCCACACCCGCACCCGCGCGCGCGCCATCGCTTCACCGTCGTCGGTTGTCTTGTCGCGCCGACTCGTCAAAGTTGCAAGCAAAGAGTAAAATAGGGAAAAGAGAGCCCTCTTACGTGATAAAATTGCAAACCTATTTGACAATACGCCATCTGTAAATTGGCCCAAAACTAACATATACCCACACACACACTTATAGCTATTTATGTTTACATGTTTACTAGAACGTTTCGTCCCTATCTCTGTAACATGTTCAGTAGAACATGCTACAGAAAAAGGACGAAACAAAATAGTCCCAAGGGAATGTATTGTAGATAGTAAAAGGTAGAAAGAAAACAAAGAATTATTATAGTATTACTTACTTTTTATTTTTATAAACCATTACATTATTGGTATTAAAAACCAATTTTAGTAAACTAACACCATAGTAGCACAGAACAAAACGTAAAGCGTCTATAACGCACAGTAAAATAAAACAATTTCGGAGTAAGGTCCCAATAGTAAGGGGGAGAAACACAGGGCTCTACTCGACGCACTTGCTACGAAATTTTACAATACGGATCGGGAATTACAAAATGCGCATACGCAGAATGCAACAAACCGCCATATTGTGATTGTTTTTTTTCAGTTCAAGAACTGTCACTATAGAATCCTAAGTAGAGTCGGGCACAAGGTCTTTTTAAATAAAGTTGATATTTTTGATTTATCAAATTGTATTTAATTTATGTGTCTATTTCAATTTGTAAGAATATTTTAATATTTTTCTCAAACTTATCTCCAATTTATATTACATCAATAATTTTATTTCAAATAAAAATTTTTGATCATGCTAAAGCACCATCTGTTGATAATTTAACGTACCCAGTAGACAGTACATAGTACTTGGGCCAACTTCTAGATGGCAACCCTTTCTTTACTTCGCTGTCAAAATGTACGTAGTGTCATCGTAACGATCATTTATATTTCGTTTCAGGAAAATGTCTTTTAAAATAATTTCAACACGTCGTAAGGGTCGCCCAGAATTGTGTACTGTACCGTCCCTATGGGAGAACAAAGGACAACTGCGATGGCCAAGATATAATGCGGATTTATTAACTAAAGACAGCAGGGTCCAACCTCGCGCAGATTGGCTTACGATGAGTTGTTCCTTAAAAAGAAAAAAATTTCAAACCTATGAAGAGGCTGAAGAAGAATTGGCAAATATGCTGAACAAAACAGATACCGACACAGATCTTGATCAAAACAGCTGTGATCAACAAATATTATATCGGTCAGAACCGAATTCTACAGGTGCAGGTCCAAATTATAACTCCATGGCTCAAGATTTGGTAAGTAGTACCTACTACCTACTTCCTCCTTCCTAATCTCTAAATACCTAGTATATGTCTGTAGTATGGACTTAACTACATGTCTGTGCTACACCTAAGTTAGGTTAGGTAAGTCAGAGGCAAAGCGTCCATACAAAACAAACAAGCCGATTTCTATTTCTAACTATTTAGATAATACGAGTAGGTAAATAGTACCTACAAATACCCAACCTACATCATTCATTACCATCAAACTCCGAGTATTGAGGGTTCCAGATAATGTCAAGGACGCGACGTTTTAGTTCTCGTCTCAAAATTACAGAAATCTTGATAGTGTGTGTTTGTTTACTATTAAGTTTTGGTTAATATTAGATGTAGATTTAAACGATTTTTTTATACTAAATTGGTAGTGTTATTTAAATTTATTGTGGTAGTTGTTTGTTTCCGACATTCGCGTGTCATTTTACGATATAGGTAGGTAAGTACTTGCGTAGTCCGTGAAAATAAGAACTCTTGTCGTAGTGCAATTGCTACACGCGCAGTTGTAGACCGCGAAATTCAAATTTTCTTACGTTTTTTGCATAACATTATTGAATATGTAAGTATAATAAAATTATTACACAAAAGAGGTAGACCGCGAAATTCAAATTTTCTTACGTTTTTTGCATACCATTATAGAATATGTAAGTATAATAAAAATATTACACAAAAATCACGCCCGCGTCTGCCCTTCGCGCTTTGTACCGCAAACTAAGCGTGTTTGCGGTACGCGGCCCGCGCCGCCCGACCCCCCGCGAGTTCCCCTCCGTTGCTCTGCGCAAGTACATTCGTCGCGCTACTGTAGGAAATATTGTAATACTGTGGTTTAGGTATGAAGGTACGCACGGCGGCCACACGTCAGACACTTTTGCGCGGGAATCTTTTTCTCGGTGCGCATCGTAGTGTTTCTTCTTGCAGCGTCTTTTGTAGGCTAAAATAGCGTTGGTATTTTAACTTTTATCTGTTACGTAGTAACTATTATGTAATCTTGTGATATAGGTACGGGTAAAAGATACTCGGGTACCCGACTACCCGACAAACACTACTGCGCGTCCTAAAAGTGCCGGGTACGCCGGGTCTACGATTCCTTCACAGATCCCAAGAACGCCTTTAATTTTTGAATAATATAAAATAATAACATAGGTAATTATTTTGTTGCAGATCGATCCCATGGCGAATTTAGTAGCCCCCAATCAAACACCAATTCCTGTGATTACTGATGCAGAAAATGTTACTTATGTTTGAAGTACTCTCCGAAGGAACCTCAAGGCAGATTGAAAACGTAGCCGCGCTGCACTCACTTGGCACTGATGGACACCAGACCCTAGAAGGAATCAACAAAATATACGCGATACAACAACATATTATGGAAAATCAAGACAAAATAATGAAAAAACTTGCAGAAATTTCTGTGCAAGTTGAAGAATTAAGAAATGATCGGCAGCCAACAACTGTAACACTATTAGGTGAGGCTAAGGGTATGGAAGTGGAATCCTTCATGCTAAGACCTATAAATGACATTGGCAACTTGGAAAAACTAGAACAGGAGCTTTCAAACAAGGAAATTTTTGAAAAACTCAAGCAACAGTACTCAATTGTATGTTCTGAATTACTGGGAAACGGCGTTAACTGTGCTTACAGGTTGCTGGATATACTGTTTAGTTTACGAAGGATTTTCTGTGCCAATGTTCCTGGATTGGAGGTAGTCGTAATGCAGCTGATGTGAAAATAGGGTTCAAAGCTTTCAAAAACGTAATAATTTTTTTTTTCACCATGGTTAACTTCTGGGATTCAACTTATACGATGGAACACAACGAAAATTTCTTTAAAACATTGTTGAGAAATGCGTTAAAACGCAAAAATATGAAAAATATTCGCTCTTCTGCGAAGAAAAGCAGGGTAAAGCGTGACAATAACAATAAAAAAATAGTGGGAATGTTCAAGAAAATTCTAAAGATGATAACCAAATTGTAGAAGAAAACGATGAAGAATCTCTGTGTTAGAATAAGTTTAGTCTTATTCTAACACAGAGATTCTTCATCGTTTTCTTTTTTTTTTCAACAACTTTTTTCTGTTGGATTACTCAAAGTACTGCACACAGTACTTTTTAAAAAAAATCTGCGTTACGTCACAACGTAACGCAGATTTTTTTTTATGTTAATTAATAACACGGGGTAGAAGAGACACCGACGCGAAAACGGTTACCACGTATTCAGTACTTACATCATTCTGAGCCCCCCTTAGACATTTTTCATCGGTTATTGAAAAAAAAAATCTGCTGTTGAATACATTTTGACTGCGTAGCTATTGCGCTATTAAAGGAAACTGCAGATTTTTGTTTTAATAACTGAGAAGAAAAAATTCTATATAGGGGGCTCAGAATGATGTACTGAATACGTGGTAAACGTTTTCGCGTCGGTGTCCATCCACCCCGTAAAAAAACTGTATCAAAAATTAAAATATTGAAATTATATACCTACTTTTTTTTTTTGAAATGGGTTCGCTCTTGACTCTAGTCTAGGTCAGAGGTGACAGAGACAGAGTCGACGATGGAGTGAGCTTACCCAGAAGAAGCCTATTCACTCTCACTTTGAAGAGATTCGGGTTGTATGCGCTCGGAAACACAGACGCAGGTAGAGAGTTCCACTCTTTTGCTATGCGTATTAAAAAAGACATTTGAAAACGCTTAGTTCGAATTTGTGGAATAGCAACTTGGTAGGGATGGTAACTTGCAGTGCGTCTGGATGTCCGAAGGTAGAAGGGGGCCGGTGGAATGAGGTCGTGGAGTTCTTGGGCACACTCACCGAAGTATAATCTGTAGAAGACTGATAAGCAGGCAACATTGCGGCGATGAGCCAAGCTGTGAAGCTTGGCATCCACCAGTTTTACGTCGCCAATGAGCCTCTTAGCTCTGCGTTCCACCGAGTCAAGCGCGGCAAGTTGGTATTTCGCTGAGCCATCCCAAAGGTGGCTGCAATACTCCATGCAGGATCGAACTTGCGCTTTGTAAAGGGTTAAAAGCTGTCCAGGCGTAAAGTATCGCTTCACCCTATTTAGGACGCCCAGCTTCTTGGCCGCAGTTTGGGCTTTGTACTCGATGGTCGCGCCAAAGTTGAGACTAGAAGTCAACTCTATGCCTAGGAGCTCGAGTCGATCAGTTACAGGAACAGATGTACCCCGAAAAGTAGGACTCTGGTCGAAACGACTCCTTTTGGCGGTAAAAAGACACGCCTGTGTTTTGGTAGCGTTAAACGACACCAGATTGTCATCACCCCACTGGGAGACAAGGTTTAAGGTCAAATCTGTCCGCTCTACCATGGCCTCTCTCAAGGAACGAACTTCGGCTCCGCTGGCTTTTGCGCTGGACAAGTATCTCTCTGAAACAGTACTGTCATCAGCGTATCCAACAATACCAGGCTGAAGTAGGTCATTGATGTGCAGCAGGAAAAGAGTTGCAGAGAGAACAGACCCCTGAGGAACTCCGGCATCAATAGCCATAAGGTCAGAGGAGCAGCCATCAACGACCACTCTGATCGACCGCTCACTAAGGAAGTCTGATATCCAGCTACAAAAATCAGCTGGGATGCCATAAGCAGGAAGCTTGCTGAGTAGACCGGCGTTCCAGACCCTGTCGAAGGCCTTCGAGATGTCAAGTGATACAGCAAGTGCTTCGCCGTGTTTCTCGATGGCTTCGCCCCAACAGTGCGTGACATACACAAGAAGATCGCCAGTTGACCGTCCTCGGCGAAAGCCATATTGACGGTCACTGAGGAGATCATTGTCTTCAAGGTAGGTCAGCAGCTTACTGTTCAGTACCCTTTCCATAACCTTGCACAGAATGGAGGTAATGGCGATCGGACGGTAACGGGCAGGGTCCGCACGGTCGCCCTTTTTGGGCACTGGTTGTACATTTGCAAGCTTCCAGGATTTTGGCACCGTTCTTTTTTCAAGAGAGAGGCGGAACAAGCGTGTCAACACAGGAGACAGTTCAGGCGCACACTGCCTCAACACTCTCGCTGGAATACCGTCAGGCCCGCTTGCCTTGTTCACGTCTAGACTGCACAATACTCTTCGGACCTCTTTAATGTGAACTGCGATCTTCGGCAACGAGGAGTTACAATGAGGTACAGTGGGTTGTTGCTTGGAGCCAGCGTCAAGACGTGAATTGCTTGCAAAGAGAGAGGCAAATAAATTTGCCTTCTCACTTGCGCAGTGAGCCAGCGACCCATCAGGTTTCAGCATTGGAGGTAAAGTGGGACAACAGAAGTTCGCTTCAACCGCTTTAGACAGGGACCAGAACTGTTTACTACCCGGAGGGTGCGATGCAAGTTTGGTCCCAATACGTCCGACATGGTCAAAACGCGCCCCACGCAAAACCCGCTTGCAGACCTTAGCGGCAGAATTAAAGGCTCTTTTCTTCGCGCGAACCCTACGTGCTCTAACTTTGCGGTCGCGGGCCTTCACCCAGGCTTGTAGGCAGACTCTTTTCGGGCCTCAGCGCGGGCGCATTCTGCATTATACCAAGGCCGGGATTTGTGACCGAGCGGGATGTCGGAGAATGGAATAAAATACTCCATCCCCTGCCGAATCACGTCCGCAACCACGTCAGCACAGCACGAGGGGTCACCCGAGGAGAAACACACCTGCCGCCATGGATAAGACGCAAAAAAGTGCCGCATCTCATCCCAGTCTGCCGAATCGTATCGCCATACTTGCCTCGTGCCTCTGGGACTCTCATCTGGAGGAGAGCAGGTCGATATGGATTTCACCAGACAGTGATCAGTCGTTCCCAGCGGGGCTAAGACCGAAACTGAATGACTGTCCGGATCAGTTGCCAGCAGAAGGTCCAAGCAGTTGGGTGTATGGCCGTCAACATCCGGCACCCGTGTTGCTACATTCACCATCTGGGTTAGATCTAGCGTTAAAGCAAACTTGCGTGCCTCCAACCCAGCATGGTCAGTTCTTTGGAACGGGAACAACCACTCTTTATGATGGGCGTTAAAGTCCCCCAGAAAAATGAGCTTCGCTGTTGGGTACCGTTGCTGGGCTACGTCGGCCGACTCCACGAGGAAACTAAAGAGCGCCGTTGTCTCCAGGTCACCGCTGTGCGATCGGTAGACGCCTATGTAGAGAGATTTCTCCACGCCTGTGTCCACAAGTAGCCATATGGCAGAGAAACCCGATTTCTCAAAGCAACGGAGACGACGACAACAAATGTCATCGCGGACGTACACACAGACCCCAGCCTGCTTCTTGAACTTGTGTTCAAGAGAGTAACCCGGGTAGTTGAGGTACGCCACATCTGACGGTGTTGTTATCTTCGTCTCCGTTAGGAAAAATAGGTGCGGCTTCTCGGTCTCAAGGTGGTGATGGACCGGATCGAGATTGGAGTGCAGCCCCCTGATATTACTTAAAATTATCGCATGCTTAATGGAATACTGACTTAACTCAAAACAGAGGATTTTGGGAAAGCGTAAAAGAAGATCTCGCTATGAGGTCCTACTTGTTGACGCATAAAATTAAATCTGATTTGATTAGATTACTTAATTAATCATGAATGCTTGAATTTTGAACGTATGATTAACTATTGATGAGATCTGAGTAAAAAAAGTCCGGACATAATTTTGACCGATCTACTAATGGGTCAATGTTCCATTAAGCATGCGTTATGTAAACTATCAGAATAATAATAATATGACTAACATGATTACATGACATCCAAAAATTTAAGCAATACCAATTGTGACTACAAAAGTCACAATTGGTGTTGGTTAAATTTTGTTGATAAACAATGTTGTAGTTAAAATAATCTTTAAAAAATTGTTTAAGAAAGTAGGTACTGACGTAATCTCGTGTTTGTGATCTTGAAGGACGTAATTTCGTAATTGTGACTTTTGTTGTTGCTATACAATTTTGTAGTCGAAATAAACAATTTAACTTTTAGAATTAAATTATTTCGTTTTAATTTTATTTCGAACTTAACCTATTATACAGTGTGCAATAAAGGTACGAAATATAACTCATTCCTATATTCATTACAGACAAACTTGAATTTTACATCTTGAGGAGAGAGGCATATTGAAGCGCGTGTTTCAGTTGGCACTTTACATTTAAATATTTTAAAGTAACTTGATTTTACTGGCTGCTCAAAAACTTCAGTCAAACCTGAAACTTTGAAAACGTGTATTTTCTCAATTTCCATAATGTCATTATTCGTGCTCATAAAAAACTTGTCTTTGCTTTTGTTGTTCAATTTGAATTCCTTAAATTGAATTTCAGTCTTTTTTTTGTTAATTTTTATTTCAAAATCACATTTAGTTTTTTTTCTTTCGTTACTGGTAATATTTTTCCTTACTCGAGCTTCTTGGTTAAGCCTATTTGCTACTTGCCTCAATGGATTTTTTCCGTCTTTGAGCATTCTCTTAATCAAGTATAGCTTATTTTCAAATGGATAAGCATTGAATGACTGAAGTGGTCCAAATCTTCGCACTTCATCTACCACATGAACTATGTTATGAACGTTGCTAGTAACATAATCGGCGGCATAATGATCCTTATAGTGTTCAACAAAATAAAGTAAAAGTTTTTCTGCCAAAGGCAATAGGTTTTCGTACATCTTAGAAGAGCATATTGTTATACCGCAAAATAAACATAAAAAATGTGAGTTAGGTTTTCGTACATCTTAGAAGAGCATATTGTTATACCGCAAAATAAACATAAAAAATGTGAGTAAGCACTTTCACGCAGTACCTGTGGCAGTATAATAATGCTCAAACAATATAAAAATGTTCTATATTCCGAGGCTTTCCAGTGAGCCAAATGATCGAAACCTCTCATTGATCGGTGGATTTCCGAAGGCAATTTGCTGCTACATTTACGAAATGTCTTATTTAAAAAAAAGATAACTGGAAATCTCTGTTTCTATGGAAACTAAAATCGGTCTAACTTGGCTGTAGCACTATTTTTCGAAAATGTTCTTAAGTAACATTTTAGACCTTTATATCCTGCTTATGCATATAAAGTAAAAAAAAATCATTAAAATCGGTTCATTCATTTGGAAAAACAAGGGCTTGGAAGTTTGTATGAAAATGCCGTACGACACTCTCCAAGTGTCCGTCGAACTTCTTGCTCGTTGTTTTCTCCAAAAGTGCCTGTAACTGGTTTATTAGATTGAGTTTGTCGAATAGAATATATTTATTTGCATTAAAACATGATACAATAACAGTCTTAAATAGTAATCTAAAGTTACTACAAATACGTAAATATTAGGTCCTTTTTTTTTTTTTAAGGATTGGAAATCATCCAATGACCCCTCCCGCTCTGGGTGGAGCGGAAGGGAGTGTCAGACTCTTACTGACTAAAACCCATCCGTGTTCCTTCCTTAGCCCTTTATGTTCCGGGGCAGCGGTAACCCATTCGGACAATCCCGCTGCCCCGGCAGGCTTCGGCCCTGACGGGCCCCTCCTTCGATGCTGACATCTCTTTGAGGCGCGCGTGGAACACATACGCGCCGTCCGGCACGGGCCTGGTCCTGATCGGACGGCGAGCTACCCATTACTCGCCGTCCGCAGGCCCGCGCCTACGGTGGCCGGGAGTCGTCACGCGGCTCCCGACGCCCGGAGCGTCTACCGCGGCGGCTGGGACGGGCGGCTCTCTCAGCTCTCTCCCTCGCCCATCCCGCCACCTCCTTCGCTAGCATGACTGCTTCGCAGAAGGAGGTGACTGCCTCCCACTCCCTCTCACCCCGGACCATGGCTTGGACCAGGGCCGGGCGCGAGAGGTCGCCGCCGCTGCCGATCGCCTCTACGAGGACACGGCGGTGCTCTGCCCAAGCCGGGCAGACCTCCACCGTATGTTCCACCGTGTCCTCAGGGCGATCCTCGCAGTGGTGACACCCGGGCGTTTCCTCCCGCCTGATGATGTGCAGGAACCTCCCGAAACATCCGTGTCCGGTGAGGACCTGCGTCAGGCGGTAGGTGAGGGCGCCGTGACGCCTCTCTAGCCACTCCTCAAAGAGGGGCCTTACCGCCGCTATCGCGGCGTGCCCTGCGCTGGGTTGCGACAGTCGCGCTTTCCATGTCGCCATGAGATCGCGCCGGAGGTCTGTCCGCTCCGCAGCAATTTGCCGCGGAAGCGGGTTTTCCCCCCGGCGTAGTGCCTCCGCGCGCCACTCAAAGAGGCGCGCGAGGACTATCGCCTCCAGATCCCATGGCGGCAGTCCGGCAAGGAGGCTTGCCGCCTAAATATTAGGTCCTTACATATGAAATTAGCGTTTTGTCGTACTGACGACTTTGATCTGAAAAGACATGTCCAGTTTCTGCCCTCTGGTAATTCTGGTATCGATAAATGTTCATGATTTAAGGTTTTACAGTAAGATTTAAAAATTGAGATCTAAATTACTATGGATTTATTAATTCAGTATTACTTGCGTAACATAATTCTCAAATAAACAGTACTCAATCGTAGCTTCTGCTTTGCCATTTTTAATGGGAAGTACTAAAAATGTTTTTGACGTTCCATTTTATCCCGTAATTACCATATGAGTGTGAACAATGACTTTAAGCCGCTTGTTTTAGATCAAAAGAATATATCAACGTATTATTTGCGTATAAAATAAGACAATATTACTAAAATATTTTTGTGTACACATCAAACGTGTTTTTCTTTGAAAACCCACTTCCTAACATGAAGGTAAGTATTTATTACTTTTTTGACATGACATTGACATATTACCAGTTATTTTTTGCTTGCTTTGCTTGCATTGCAGCATTCAGTTCACAGAGTACTTTTTAATAGAGTGAGAATTCAGTTCCAAGTTATGATGCGTTCCTTGCTTACTGTGCGATTATTTTGTGTTCTTGATATCTTCTTTTAAAGACCATTGCTATTCTACACGGACTGACATCATCAAGACACGATTACTATTGCTATTCTTATAGGATTCTGCTTTTCCTTTCGGTTTGGATATTATGATAAGGTGCATCAATTGTGGCATCGCTGTGCTGCGGATTCGCAGACGTCGTATCGTGTCAAGCTCAGAATACAGTGTAAGTATTCTAAGGTGTCAAGGCTGGCTTAACCCCTGCAATTGAGACTAGCTCGATGGTTAGCAAATCAGGTACGCCTCTATACTACAGCAGACACGTAAACCATGCAGTAAAGGCAGTACATTGAGCAGTTGTGTTTTAATTTGAAAAATACAATGACATTTGTTATTGTTCCAGCTCCCATTAGATGGATACGCTTGTCACGTTTGTAATAATTTATTAAATACCGAAGCTGCTGACAATGAGAGATTACTAGGTCATACAATGGTCTGCCGTGGATGTGCTATCTCAGTCGGACTCAGAAATCCAAGACGCGTTTCTATACGCGCGTTTCTAAGCTCGTAATTGTATGTTGTAACAAATATGGATGTAATGAATCTGAAATAAATTATTATTATTATTATTATTATACTGGTGCAGTGGGCAACCCGTTAGTACCCCCTATTTCCAATGATAATAGTGATCAGGTGAATTATTTATTTTTATTATAAGTAGGAAAGGTTTTTGAAAGAAAATGGCAAAATGAATTGGACAGATCCGTGAAAACTGGAAAGACGAGCAATGGAAACTACTATCAAGAAAAATGGAAGGAGTGTTCGTCACGTCATTTAAAACATAACATCACGCCAGCGATCTCCGAAGGATTTGGGGGAGGTGAACCAGTAGGAAACCCCACATTTCGCCAGTTACGTCATGTCATGTAATAAAATGTAATAATATTTTCAGGAATGGCAACAATTTATGCATGTCAAGCCTGTTGGGTTCGAGCAAATTGACACCTGATTCATCATGGATGTTGTTCCATCCGTGAAACATGGATTACCAACACCGCCGCCGCCACAGTCTCTTCCACCAACACTACCACTACCACGGGCCGTCCCACCAACACCGCCGCCGCTACCACTACCACCTCCATTATCACCAGTAGCACAACGATGTGCTTGTATAGCATTAGCTGTAAGCCTACCAAATTACAAGTGAGCCAGTAACACATCACTTCACTTTGGTGGGGAATCGAACAGTCGGCTGCTGCTGTCATGTCATGACGCTAGTATGGTATCTTGGCTGTGCAAGGCATCAAGATAACGTGCTAGCACCAGCGACATTTTTGGACAATGTTTTGGTGTCTCTAGAAGACGTTTAATTTTTTTAATCATTTTATTTAAATATATTTCTACAATAAAATAATTTGTTTGGCAATAAATACATACATAGTTTTATTTATTATAATCCCAATTCAGTACCAACAAGTAGCTAAATATTTTAATAAATAATATTAGGGTATTGAAGATATTAACCAAAATACGGAATTAAAGATGAAACCATAATCATATTATGTGCATCTTTTTGATTAAATGAAAAAATATGTTAAGCACTTAGTAACACTTAGCAGGTATTTAATAGATAAACAATTATAGGTGCTTTACATTTTTGTTACACGAATAGAAATATCCAAAAACACTGCAGAATATGATCTCAGACCAACAAAATATTAAATGTTTCGTTAACCTCACAAAGGCATACCTACCACCAATTAGTACCTGTACTCGCTCACAGGTGGCGTTATACTAAAAAAAAACTAAGAAAAATACCCAGCGCATAAACCTTATTTTGACCAGTTTTCGCAAGATCCTGACTCCTGAAACTTATTTATTGATAAACTATAAAATACGACGATTATAATGATATAACAATCATTACTGAACATTTCCTTTGACTATCTAGACTATCGCCCGTTGCTCCACCAGACATGTCCTTTCTCCTCTTTGGTTAAGAATTCCAAATTCAAATTTATAAATTCATTTAGCTGGTACATTTGAGTTTTGAAAACAGTCATTCATTTGTTTTTTTCTTCATTATTTTTTTCTTTGGCGTCGCTTATTACCGCATAATGGAAAACATGAAATATCGGTATGTTTACGAGTATGAGTTCTACCGTGGCACCAGTGCTGCAGAAACAGCTCGAAGGATTAATGATGTGTACGGCGCTGGTGTCGCAAAAGAAGGCACGGTACGTTTTTGGTTTCAACGTTTTCGTTCTGGAAATTTCGACCTTCAGAACCAACCCCGTGGACGGCCGGAGACCAAAGAGGAAAATGAAGAATTAAAGGCTATTGTGGAAGCGGATCCATCACAAAGCACTTCAGAGATAGCTGCAGGCTTCGGGGTAAATGATAAAACTGTATTAATAATCCACTTGAAGCAAATCGGGAAAGTAAAAAGACTTGAACGATGGGTACCTCATGAATTGAGTGAATCGAACTTGCAAACACGCGTCGACTGCTGTGTTACATTGCTCAACCGACACAATAATGAAGGGATTTTAACTCGAATCATTACTTGTGATGTAAAGTGGATACTGTACGATAATAGGAAGCGCTCGTCGCAATGGCTGAACCCTGGAGAACCAGCCAAATCCTGCCCTAAACGAAAATTGACTCAGAAAAACTTAGGGGAGACTGGGTACGGTTGCAGCAGGGTACGGTTAAACCAACGCTAATAACTCGTAAACTATTAGCGATGTGGTGAGGGGTACAAGGGGAGAGAGACGCGGCTGGCGAGTCCGGAGATGAATCACAGTGACGCGTTGCACTTCGCGCGCTCTGTACGTTTCCAGGGGACCCTATTATATTTTTTCGCCAAAAAGTAAGTATATTCTATTGTTTTCTTTTTCAAATTACTTTGTTGATATTAGCATTTGCATTTTGTTTTATTGTTAGATTTTGAAGGTTCGAAAACCGTGATTCATTTTTGTTTATGTTGTTTTGTTTCGACGCTATATTTCTTTTATTAGCAGTTGAGGGGTATGGGGACGGATGAAGCAATTATTGTGGGTACGATTGAAACAATGATAACCGTTGCTTTTTTCGTACTAGATGCCCAGACATCGTATCAAATCAACGTATCAGCGTATGAAGAAGTCAAAAAAGGGACTTCTTTACGAAAAGCTGCAGAGATGTACGGAGTTCACCATTCTTTTCTTCTGCGATACAAGACAAAAAGAGATGCAGCGATCAAAGAAGGTAACCAGGCTAATGTTAGTATGGGGTATGTAGCCCACAACGGAGTATTTACCCCTGACCAGGAATTTAAACTGTCAAAATATTTGATCCGCTGTGCGGATATTTACTTTGGTCTATTTGTCAAGGAAGTAAGTTTAAACCGGAGCAGAAGAGCTCTTTTTATGTTCGAAACAATGATTAAGACTGTTAGAAATGGTGCCATACTAGAATTTAACAATTTCTTGTTGATTATGAATAAAGAAACTGATTTTTATTACTTATTTGTTTATGTTTCAACTGACCCCCATCGCCGTTTCAACCGCCCCTGGCATGGGTACGGTTGAAACAGTGGCACATTATTTTATTAAACTCTTCCTATCTAGTAAATATGGCAGTTGAGCCTCTAATTCTGAGATGTATTTGAAGACAAAAGTCTATTCTCTCATTTTATGTGTTTTGTTGTTTGTTATGTTTCAAAATGGCTGTGCTACGAGCATTCAAAGCAAAATTGTTTCAACTGTACCCAGTCTCCCCTACTTGTGAGTGTTTGGTGGACTAGCGCCGGTATCGTTCACTACAGCTTTCTAATATCTATTATCAGCAAGTGCAAACCATGAAGGAAGAACTAGCTGCTAAACAACCGAGATTGGTCAATCGCTCTAGGCCACTGCTGCTTCACGACAACGCAAAACCACACACTGCACAACAAACAACCACTAAGTTAGATGAGCTACAATTGGAATGTCTGCGACATCCACCGTACTCACCGGACATTGCTCCAACAGATTACCATTTTTTCTGGAATTTGGACAACTTCTTACAAGGAAAAAAATTCAACTCCGATGCGGCAGTCCAAACCGCCTTCAGAGAGTTCATTGATTCTCGCCCCCGTGGTTTTTTTAGTAAAGGAATCAATGAACTACCTATGAGATGGCAAAAGTGCATAGATAACAACGGTGCATACTTTGATTAATTAAATATATTTTACAAAAAAAAAAAACTTTATATTCCTCCCGTACAAAACGCCAATTTCATATGTAAAGACCTAATATAATAATTGAATTCTAATTAACAATTTAATTTAGTTCAATTCATTTATTGCATCAAATATGGTAGGTACATGAAGTTCTTATAATAAAATATTTGGTAACACACATTTGGCCAATATTTAGCATGCAATAGTACAAGTTTTTACATATATAGGCCACTACATTTTGTGAATTTATGTATCTGCTTAGTTAAATATATCTGCATACCTACCATGAGCTCTTAACGCTCATTCACTTACAACGATCCAAATGCCGCTGAGTGTATTGGACGTCATGGTACGACTGTGAACGATGCAGTTTAAGAACCTAAACTGAGATGTCTTGCTTTTGAATCGTTTTTAAATAGATCATGGTAGGCCTCCTGTGCTTTATTGTATACAATTTACAGGCACACTTTTGAAAGAACTCATCTATCGAATAAAAACATTCTTGTAACAACCACTTACGCAACGCAAAACAAAACTTATTGAAGAGTAGTTGAGTAATTGACCTCGGCAAAGCATTGTAAATTAGGGGAGCCATGTAAACGCAGCTTCGCCGAAAAAGTTCTAGCTTTGGAACGGGCATTTCAAAATCTAAATGTGTAATTTTCCTTTTATTTGTGTTATCTTTCCGTTCAAATAGTTCAAGATTGGACCTCACAAACCACCCTCCCACTCATAATGAGAATTAAGAGACTATTATTACCACACCACGTTGCCGACAACATAGCCATTAAAATTAAAAACCGTAACATTCCATCTCATGCAGTGGAATACCAGAAGCGCACTCCCAAAAAACATGAAATTTGTCATCTTATTAATTTGCATAATCCTGCAATTTTTGTAATCTCAGAGTCCTGGTTAACTTCACGACTTAATTTTAATTTTCCTGATTATAGCCATCTCCAGGATAACCGCTCTGACGGTTATGGCGGGGGTGCTAAGCTAGTGAGCAATCTTCTTTCTTCCTTCCTCCCCTCTCTATGCCTTCCTCCCCACAGAGATGAGATTAATGCTGTAAGTGTTAATATCGTTGGCATTAATTTTATATCTGTCTATATTCCCTCCCCCAATCCCTCCTGCTTTCAATACATTCATAATATATCTTCCTCATTGAATTCTGTTATAATTTTGGGTGATTTATAATCATTCCCTGTGGGGCTCTAACCATTTCGATACCCCTGGTTTTGAGTTGGTTGATCTTTTAGAAGACTTGGGTTTATGTTTTGTCAACGATGGTTCCGTCACCTCACCTACCTGGTCAGAGTAGAAGCTGTGTAGACCTTACCATGTGTTCAGCTAATTTGACCGCCCAGTTGGAGTGGAAACGACTAAACCTCACGTATGGTAGTGACCACTACCCAATATGCACTACTCTGATTAATAAATAGGTCCTTACCTCATAGGGATAATCTTCCTCTTTTAAAATATAGGCTTACAACGCGCGGACTGGGACGTATACTCTCAAACTCTTGAGGATATAATTTCCACTTTGCCCCAAGTTTCCCTAGCCAACATAGATGACTGTGTATCGAAATTTTCCTGTGCAATTTCTTCAGTCGCGGATGACAGCATACCACTTAAAAATTCAGCCTCTGGAAATTTATCATCTCTCTCCTGGTGGGATCGGGTATGTTCCAACATGATTAAATCTAGAAATGAAGCGGAACTTAATTATGCTCAAAATATGTCCACTAAAAACCTGACCGAGTATAACCGGATTGTTGCGAGAGGCGTCTACTCAAAAAAAGAAAATATGAAGGATGAAAGAAATTCTGCTTTTCACTTTCAAACGATTTAAACGTCGCTGCTCCGCCCGAAACTCACATTCTGGGGGGGGGGGGGGGGAATTACCAATGACCCCTTAGATGCCCACTTCTTTTTAAGCGAACTGGATGCAGTGCTCAAACACGTACACGACTGCGCCCCAGACATAGATGGCCATTCTATTTTTGTGCTCGTTTGTAAATAAACTATAAACCTTTTAGAAATACAAAAATATTTTCAACTATACGCGCATGCTACAAACTTGAGCGAGACCGTGACTCAATGTTCAAATGATCGTGATGAGTGATCGTGACCTCAATGTTACAACCAGCCTTTCGGCAGAAGAAATACTATCTCGCATAGCTGTGTGCTGATGCTACAGCTTAATGTTTAAAACGGACAGTAGTTTATCAAATGTCCTTTTAGTCATTCGAAGATAGTTATAAAATTCATCATCATAATTGCGTAATTCCGCATAAAGGCAATGAAATTCGCTATGCTTCTCTCTGCTTGTTAATATAGGGTAAATCCAATATTTTCTTGTAGTATTAATCTTTTTCTTTCTTCCATTGTTTATACATGTAGAATGTAATTAGAACTTTGTTTAACCTAGTCAAAACGTTCAGACATTGTGACACTTGGAAGCCACTATGCCTAGTGAACGAAGTAGTCCAGTCACTAGTAGTATAAGTGGGCGCGAGGCGTGCGCGAGGCGGATGCAGCGCGTGTGCGGGTTTAAGGCGGGCACAACGCGTGCGCGGGTGCTGTGCGTGTCATCTGAATACACCCTAAGTCGGCTCCGCGCACCCTTTCGCGACGCAAGCGCAAACTACCGTGTTCCCGCGCATCCTGCCGGCGGCGCCACACGCTATCGTGACTTTGTTTACAATGTATTCCTACCGCGAGTATTACGAAATGGTGCGATCTTACATACTTAGTGGTGAGAGCTGGAACGGTGCCCAGAGACTGTACGAAGCAGAAATTATTCGTCGCCTTCGCCATCAAGGGATAATAAATCCTTCAGTACCTAATCGCCAAACGATTTTGGCCGCAAATCAGAGGCTATTAGACCATGGCCAATTTATAGCTCCTACACACGCTCAAGGACGTGGCAGGCCGAGACTCGCAGTAGAGATCGAAGAAGATATCTTCGATTTCTTTGAACGGAGCCCTAGATCGAGTACGCGAGATGCAGCCCGGCGTTTCGGCGTAAGCCAATATGCCGTATGGAAAGTTCCCCATATTGCTGGGTTGCACCCGTACCACTTTAAACAGGTACAGGCCTTGAACGACGCACACGCCGTTCAGCGTCGAGCCTTCTGCGAGTGGCTGATCGCATACCCCGAAGCTAACCTTTGTGGACTGACGAGGCCCTGTTTACTCGTATAATCAGCATAATGAACATTGGTGATCATTTCAAAATCCACACATGATACGAGAAACATTTCACCAAGTGCGGTTTAACGCAAATGTGTGGGCTTGAATTGTCCGCAACAGAATACTGGGGCCATATTTCATAGAGGGACGGCTGACCGGAGGCATGTATCTAGATATGTTACGCACAGTAATTGCTGATTTCATGGATGACGTGCCGGTAATCTCCCATCGAGATTTTTATTATCAGCAAGACGATGCACCGCCTCATTACTCCGTCGCCGTTCATGATTATTTAAACACAGAACACGGTGATCGTTGGATCGGTCGGAGGAGAGCCCGTCTCCTGGCCACCCCGATCACCAGATCTTACTCCATGTGACTTTTTTTTGTGGGGCGAAATAGTGTACGTGCTTTCGACCAAGTGAAAAGTGACACTGTGGTACTCAACTAAATTAAAAATAATGTGCATAAACGTGTAAGACTCTGTTTAGAGAGAAACGGTATGCATTTTGAACATTTACGAGTATTAAAGTACTGTTATGTGATTGTTCTAAAATTATTTTGATTAGATTTTTAATTATTTGATTAAAATGTTTTAAATACGCTTAATAGCAAAAAGTTTTGGCACGGTTTTAATAAGGTCTGAAATTGTAATTGATTAATTAAGGATTACATCCTAATCATAGTGAATATACCACAAACCTTTTGCTAATTGACGGCCCTTATCCAATGACCCCTCCCGCTCTGGGTGGAGCGGAAGGGAGTGTCAGACTCTTACTGACTAAAACCCATCCGTGTTCCTTCCTTAGCCCTTTATGTTCCGGGGTAGCGGTAACCCTTTCGGACAATCCCGCTGCAGGACAATCCCGCTGCACCAAGCCCAACTTCGTTTATTATTGTGTTATCAATGAATGGGCATTGTTCATATTTTTTTAAATGTTGTAATTGAAAAACCATTTCGAGGAATAGCGTTACTAATCATTATTGTTAAAATTATACCATCGATCACGTCTTAAATCACTTTATTAGTACTCAAACAGTAAAATAGTAATCGTAACTCGAGACCACATTCATCATCTTTTTATTAAGCCCAGAGAGAATACGTCTTTTTTATTTTCCCGCCGTTTTTATCAAAAAGTCATCTCTGGGTTACCACAACTAAAAAAAGTATATAATATCAAAAAATTACAATGTTGCAACCCACAAATAATATTAGTTAAATAGTCGATTATTGTGTATGCTAACATTCGGCTAATCCTGACGTCAAACGCGGCCTCGCGTTTAACAAAATTTATAAAATAAACAAAGAGGGAAAGATAAAAAAAAAAAAAAAAGTACATCAAAATCTTACTAATAGTTTACGTTTTAATAACTCATTCACTCTTAAATTCTTAACTTCATCTAATCGACTACAAGCTCTTTCACATGTAGTGTCTCGCTCTTATAAATAAACATCGACTACAAGTTCTCTCACTTATAGTGACTCACTCTTATAAATAAACATCGACTACAAGTTCTCTCACTTATAGTGACTCACTCTTATAACTAAACATCTACTACAAGCACTCTCACTTGTAGTGACTCACTCTTATAACTAAACATCTACTACAAGCACTCTCACTTGTAGTGACTCACTCTTATAACTAAACATCTACTACAAGCACTCTCACTTGTAGTGACTCACTCTTATAACTAAACATCTACTACAAGCACTCTCACTTGTAGTGACTCACTCTTATAACTAAACATCTACTACAAGCACTCTCACTTGTAGTGACTCACTCTTATAACTAAACATCTACTACAAGCACTCTCACTTGTAGTGACTCACTCTTATAACTAAACATCTACTACAAGCACTCTCACTTGTAGTGACTCGCTCTTATAACTAAACATCTACTACAAGCACTCTCACTTGTAGTGACTCACTCTTATAACTAAACATTGACTACAAGTATTTATAACTAAACATTGACTACAATTACTCTCACTTGTAGCGACTCACTTTTATAACTAAACATCGACTACAAGTACTCTCAGTTGTAGTGTTTCACTTTTATAACTAAACATTGACTACAAGTACTCTCACTTGTAGTTACTCACATTTATCTCTATTAATCGTTTATGGGCATATACACACGTAAAGACTCACTAATCATCACTATCTTCATTATCGATACATCTCACTTATATTTTATTTATATTTAATGCAACAAGTTCGTTCACTTTAATTCATTCGAAAATCAAAATTATTTAATAAGAAATAACAAACATTCTTCTAAACCCTTTTGCATTTAATAATCTGTGTTCATAAAATACAATAATAATTCATTAGATATCGTTTCAATAAATAATTATCTGTGTACAATTCTCTAAGTTGAAATTAAATGTTGTCCAAGTGGGACTTCACTATCAAATTAATTATATCTCATGATCATGCTTGCCATATTGCCAAATCACAATAATGACGTTCACTGTTAATCTGACAATCTCAATCATATTACTACAACAATAATTATTGTTGACTCTTACTCTGAATCACTCGACATCGCATCATAATTAAACACAAGCCAAGGGTGCAACCTATCGACGGCATAAACCGACCTATATGGTTTGCACCCTTCTTTCCTAGTAATAGGAGTGTCCTCTATTTCATAACGATCGCTGCCTATTATTTTAGAAATTCTGTACGGTCCTACACATTTTGGTATTAGTTTACGGCTGTGTCCAGGGTCGGTACGAATATCTTTTTCTACACGAACTAAATCTCCTACTTTATACTCAGTTGGTTTTTTATGAGACTTATCAAAACGCTCTTTTTGTAGTTGTTGACTTATTTGAATTCGCGAATCTGCATCCGATCTAATTTCATCGCGATCTAACGGGATATGAGATTCGGCGACAAGTGGATTCATAAAACCATCTGAAACGCCGGTAGTTTGAACTCCAAACAACATTTCTGAAGAAGTACGACCAGTGGATTTATTTATTGTGTTGTTCAACGACCACTGTATCTGAGGTAAACACAAGTCCCACTCATTTTCTTTTTTATTGTGATTAGCAGCCGTTATGGCATCAACAATAGTCCGATTGTACCTCTCAACTTGACCGTTGGCCCTGGGAGAGGCAACCGCATTTAAGATATGTTTAACGCCCCTTTTATTAATAAAATCAGAGAACTCTTTGCTTGTAAAACTGGTGCCGCGATCAGATATCAGACGACGTGGCACTCCGAATATCGAGAAATATTCCGTAAATACTTGCACAGTAGTACTACTTTTAACATTTTTTACTGGCTTTATATAAATAAATTTAGTGAAGGCATCAATGATCACTAAAATATGACAATTCTTCTTCTTGCTGATAGGGAAGGGACCGCAGTGATCGGTATGAAGTGTATCAAACGGTTTATTAATTTTTGGGATTGGATGAAGCTCCCCTTCTTTAGCTCCAGCTGGCAACTTATTGTGGGCACAATTTAAGCACGAATTACAATATTTTTTAATAAAACGTCTCATTTTTTTAAACCAGTAAATCTGGTTAATCCTACTGTAAGTCTTATCAAAACCGAAATGACCAACATCGTCGTGATTCATACGAACTATTTGCCATCTCACTGATTTTGGAACTACCCACTTTAAATTGGTTACATCATTTTTATCTTTAGTTATTCTGTACAAACGGCTATTTTTAACAGTATAGTTCTTATGAATCTCGACAATATCTTTTGTTTCCGAATCATTCAAAATGTTAATTATCCTTTGTATTTCTGAATCCTGTTCCTGCACTGTGCGCAACCACGCATCGTCATCTATTGTTAAAACATCAACCATCTGTACTACGTCATTGGATTCAGAGTCACTTGGGTTGCGTGACAGTGCATCGACATGACTCATCTTGTTACCATCGCGATGTTCTACAGTAAAATCGTATTCCTGCATTAATATGTACCAACGCGCTACTCTCGGTATCAAATCTTTTTTTGTCATTGTGCTGCGTACAGCGGCACAATCAGTGACAACTTTAAACGATTTGCCCAAAACATAAACTCTAAACTTATTCAAAGCACAAACTACCGCCAAAGTTTCCAACTCATACGAGTGTAGTTTGCTTTCGTCTGGTGTCGTTTGACGGCTATAATAAGCTATAGGATGGAATACTTTATCAAATATTACCCGTTGTAGCAAAATTGCTCCTATACCGATTTTACTAGCGTCAGTGTGAAGTTCTAATTCAGCCTCAGGGTCATACAGTGCCAAGACAGGTCGAGAGGTTAATTTACTTTTTAATTCATTAAATGCTTTTATTTGAGGTTCGTTAAAACACCAAGAAACATTCTTCTTTGTTAGAATTGTTAGAGGTTTTGCTATCATAGAATAATTTTGAATAAACCGTCGGAAATAACTTGTAAGGCCAACAAACTGTCGAACCTCGTGAACATTTTTAGGTAAAGGGAAATCTACTACAGCTTGAATTTTGACTGCCCCGGGTCGGATGCCATCGGAGCTAATCTCGTAGCCCAAATAGTTTATACGAGTCTGAAAGAAATCGCACTTTTTAAGATTTAATGTTAGATGAGCAGACCTTAATAACTGAAAAACCTTTTCCAGCTTATCTAAACCCTCTTCAATTGAACGTGATGTCAACAATAAATCGTCCATATAAGCCAACGCCAAGTTTTGCTTACCCCTGAGCATACAATTAATAGTCCTTTGGAAAACACTAGGTGCATTGGCAAGTCCAAAAGGCATTCTTTCAAACTCATACAAACCATCCGGTGTTACAAACGCAGTAAATCGCTTACTGGCCTCACTCATTGGCACCTGGTAATATCCTGAAGTGAGATCAAGGCTTATGAAGAACTTGTTACCCCCTAATCTGTCTAGTTGGTCTTCAATGCGAGGCAACGGATACTTATCTTTTAACGTTTTCCTATTTAGGGCCCTATAATCGATACATAGCCGTTTTTCCCCATTTTTCTTACTCACTAAAATAACAGGGCTCGAATAATCCGAAGTGCTTTCGCGTATTATACCGTTCAATAATAATTCTTCAATCATTTTATTTAGGTGATCACGCTCACTGTGTGACATTCTATAAGGATTATATACTACTGGTCTATTATCTGTTAGCGTAATATCCATTTTTGCTAGATTAGTTTTACCTAACTCTCCTAAGTTCATTGCAAAACAATCCCTATACTTCTTTAACAAATCAAATAACTGTACTTTTTGTTGTTCTGTTACTTCTGTACTAATTTTTATATCTGACAAAGGTAACTCTTCATAATTTTTAATTTCTGTTGTTAAACCTATATATTCCTTATTTACTTCTTGATATTGTTGACCCCGAACTAATAAAGTTCCTTTATAAATATTTAAATCGTTAGATGATAAATTTGCTATCATTAAATATCCTTTACCAGCTTCAAACTCAAAAACCCCAGACAAAACAGCATGTTCATTCTGTGGTAAAATCCGAAGACTGTATTGTACCCACAAGCCACCACTATATGTGTCATTGGTGAAAGCATCTATGGGCATCACAGTTTTAGGTTTTATCACTTTATCAGCATCTGCGTATACCTTAGTCTTAAACATATTTTCATCAAAATCTGGTGTTTGCATAAATACTAGTTCATCCGTTGTTTTTAAGATAACAACGTTTGGTTTTTCCGTAAAAGACTGCCCTACTAAAATGTCTGTCTGTAAATAATTATCATCTACAACTAGAATTTCCGTTTCTGCTTTAACTGAGCCAATTTCTAAAATTGCTATAAACTTTCCTAGTGGCTTTACAGAGGAATTTCCGAATCCCTGTAAAATGGGTAAATTTTCGATATCCCAATCATGTAATATTAGCTTTGCATTTGATTCTCTTACAAGAGTACATTTACTACCGAGGTCAACGTATCCTTGTAGGATAACGTTGTTTATTCTGACTTCTTTGTAATATTTTGAATTTGCGGATTCATTATTAGTAATGCACAAGATGGTTTTATTTTGTTCTGTAGCGGTATTCGTTTTAATTAAATAGTCACTGTTATTTGCGTTTCTCCTACGACAGTCTTTAGTTTCATGACCTAATTTAAAACAAAAGTTACATCGTTTAATGGGTTTGTTACACTTTAAACTTATGTGCCCTAACTCATTGCAATTATAACATCGAATGTTATCATTTGTACTGGTTTTTGTTTGCTCATTAGAAACCTTATTGGAATTCTTAGGTGCCGCATTATTCCGGTTACGGAAATTAGAAGTAGGTGTATTATTGTCGTGTTGAGACACGGTACGCAAGTAATTAAGGATTTGTTCCGGTTCATTAAACATGCAAGCTCCTGCTCCCATTCGCACAAATTTGTCGTCAATACCGTGTATAAGACAGCCAACTGCTTTATTGCCAGTTATCTCACATTTATTTATTAGCGCCATTTTGTCATAATAATAATGTTCTAAAGACTGACCAAATTTACATCTAAGCCTTAACATTGATGTCAACAGATCTCCATAATTTTCGTTGGATGGAAAAGCCTGTTTTAATTTTTGAACCCACTCATTCCAATCAAATAGTACCGAGGGTAAACCCTGGTACCACTTCTTGGCTAAACCACTTAATTTGGGAAGGGCATAGTGACATATTTGACGATCATTCCAAGAGTAAATCTGCGCACATTCACTGACCTTGTTAATCCAATTTCCTATTGTTTGGCTATTATCACTAGGGTCAAATTCGGGTACAACACTAAAAGCAACAGGAAAGTTGTTTTGAGCCCAGAAATTGGATGCTGGTAATGACGCAGAGTTACTAATGGGGTTGTTCACATTTAATGGATTATTATTCAATAAATTATTATTATTATTATTCAATAAATCAGGAAAAGTCTGATTAGTAACTGCACGTGGTGTTAAGGAAGTCAACGGAGGAGTTTTAGTTGACTCACGATCAGTACGTTTAGAGCGCCTTTGCTTCCTACTTCTTTTACTATGTTGTCTATGGCTACTGCTATGCTTTTTAACACGACGTTGCTTTTTACTATGCCGCGACCTACGGTGGTTATCATCACTAACACTACTATTTATAGACGAACTATCACTACTTGTCTCACGTCGCCTTCGCTTAGAATTGCCCATTATCACGTTAAACGATTTTGAGTGATTCAAAATAAAATCAAAATTATTTGAATGCAGCAACAACAAAATTAGATAATTAGATAATAATAATTAACATTTACAATTATTTAGATAACTAACAAAAGTACTTGATAAAGTCAGCTGAAATTCGTTTGCAACACAAGCAAATCAAATAATAATATACCCACTATAACTAGACATTTTCAAACGATCGATATTACTTAAAATAATAACTCCATCGCAATTATGGACTATTCAAATCTAATAATGAAACTCACTTCAAATTGTTTTTAACTACAAATGTAAATAAATTACCAAAACTGATATCACTTTCACTAGGTACTTCCCAACGATCACTATTATTGTTATTGGTCTAAATGTTTGAACCCTGTTTCTTATTTCAAGCACGCTCGTGCATGCTTATGCACATATCATAATAACAACAAGTTTTTTACAAAATCACAGGGAAACGAAGTAATACCAGACGGCGCACTCTGCAGTTTATGTGGTTTAGGTGTGCACAGCCGCGTAGATATGCAGTACGTGGTGGGCTCGACTTGTCGGGCTTAATTCAAGGGCTAACGCGCGCCGGGCGCGCTGTCCGGATCGCACGTTTGACGTTATTTCAATAATTGATAATAATCACTCACACTCCTTGTCGCGTCGTCCGTTCGTCGCATAAGATATTAAACTTAAACTGTCCTTGGTCTAGGAAACCACAGCATCAGGCACGTAGATACACTTTAACACACTTCTGACTTGTTAAAATTATACCATCGATCACGTCTTAAATCACTTTATTAGTACTCAAACAGTAAAATAGTAATCGTAACTCGAGACCACATTCATCATCTTTTTATTAAGCCCAGAGAGAATACGTCTTTTTTATTTTCCCGCCGTTTTTATCAAAAAGTCATCTCTGGGTTACCACAACTAAAAAAAGTATATAATATCAAAAAATTACAATGTTGCAACCCACAAATAATATTAGTTAAATAGTCGATTATTGTGTATGCTAACATTATGGACTAAATAACTTACGAAAAATATTAATATTTATTGATATTTTTGATGAAATACGATTGACCTTCTGTGCCCTTCAAATTACGTCACCTGCGACCGTACGTACATTTTAGTACCGTTACCTCAAAAATAAAATAAAAAGTAAGTGGCAAGTATTGTCTACAATCCGTCAGTGTCAAGTGTAAAATTATAATATAATGTCAAAAATATATTAAATTTAAACATTCCGACTTGCCTCTTATTCATCTCGTTTATAAATCTGATTACATTGTTTCAACAATCGACAATATTTAATATATCGGAAGAGCTATGGAATACAAAAAAAAATGGAATGAAATGCTATGGAATGAAAAATTTTTAATACATTGATACTTTGACAGGTGTCATAAGGATGACGTTGTGTTGACAGATTAAATTTTGTTATTTCTGTACTAGTGAGGCAAAAATAGAATAGAATAGTGAAGCAACAGCACTTAATCTTTAGTGCCACTGATGACGTAACCTACCTTAAAATTTTTAAATATTAAAAAAAAATACTATTGAGCTAATAATCAAAATATTCAAATTAGTTTCTCAAAATGCTCAAAATTTTCAAAAAATAAAATAAAATCTAATGGTTAGAAATTTTTGACAATCCCCATTGCGGCGGCGCTCGGGGCGGGCCGGACCGCGTAGTTACCAAGCGCGTACGCACGGCGCGGCGGTGTCCAGAAACATCAACTCTTTATAGATAACTTTGTGATGTGATATCTCAATATTTTTGAATTGAGTGATACGAAAAGAAAAAACACGTATTCAATGATTTTCGCCAAAGGCCTAATATATCAAAACTTGGAAGGTGACTAAAAAATCATCCTGTATATGTACAAGGCATATTTTCTTAGTAATCACATTGTTCTTTCTAAGCTTTCCATACTAGATAATTTATGTAGACAAAGCGATTATTGGAAACATAAAGACCCCCCCTTTGATCTTTAATTCATTTAGGAATATCCGGAATGTGGAAGACAATTCCTCCATTCCTCAGTGTAATAAATTTCCACTCTACACATGTCCGTATGAAATTCAAAATTTTGTAGGAATCTAATCGAAGTCTTAGATTTACTAGTTCAACCTAGCTTTAAGGAACAAAATGTTAATATACGAGGGGGCGTTTTTAAGTTCGCGGAATGGAGGGTGAGAAGTGAAAATAAAAATACTAAATAATTTTTCTTTTTCAATATATTCACCTACTACCCTTATACATTTTTCAGATCTTTCAATTAGCTTATATATACCTTCATAAAAATGCTTTGTCTTTGTCCGAAAAATAAGCTGAAACCGCGTCCTTCACTTCTTCATCAGTTGAAAATTTCTTCCCACGAAGTTTTTTTTTTCAGTTTTGGGAAAAGGTAATAATCACTGGGAGCCAGGTCTGGGCTGTAGGGTGGATGGTCTAAAATATCGAAGCCCACCTTATGCAGGGCAGCCAACGCAACACGGCTCTTGTGAACAGGCGCGTTTTCGTGAATAAGAAGGACCTTTGGTCAATTTACCCCTTCTTTTTTCTTTAATGCTTTCTTTCAACCTCTCGAGGATAGAAGCATAGTATTCTCCGGTTATAGAAACGCCTTTATCTTTATAATCGGTCAACAGGATCCCTTCTGAATCCCAAAACACTGTTGCCATGATTTTTCCAGCCGATTGTGACACTTTAAACTTCTTGGGTGGTGGTGTGCCTTTTTTGTGCCACTGCATAGAGTCCTGTTTCGACTCAGGTTCATAATGATGAACCCAAGTTTCATCTCCAGTAACAATTCGACTTAATAGTCCATCCTTATCTTCGTTACAGAGGTCCAAAAACGTGCGAGTACACTCCACGCGGTGTTGTTTTTGAGGCGGCGTGAGCATTCTTGGCACCCATCTTGCACTGACCTTTGTCATGCCAAGATGATCGTGTAGAATTTTGAAAATTGTCGTATCCGATACTCCAACCATTTCTGCAAGCAGTTTCTTCTTTAGTCTGGCATCTTCGAGTATTACTTTTTCGACTTTTTTAATGATTTCCGGAGTAGTCACCTCGATCGACCGTCCGGGCCGTGGGTCGTCTTCAAGTGAGGTCCTGCCTTGTTTAAAGAGACTGTGCCACTTGTAAACCATGGTTTTACCCGGGCAAGAGTCCCCGTAAACGGATTCCATCTCTTCCAGTATATTTTGAACTGACTTTCCTTGCTTGGTAAGGAACTTTATTACGGCACGGTACTCGATTTTTTCCATAATTCACACTTTCTTCCCAATTGAGTTGTTTGCTTGACGATAGTTCAAAGACTAATTATCCAATTAAGATAAAACTTGGTATTTATACTAATATTGAGTGGCTGAAGTTGTGGCCATCCCGATAATGACCTATTGTTATCCCTTCCCCCCCATTCCGTGAACTTAAAAACGCACCCTCGTATATAGGTTTTATAGGTCCAGAGCACATTCAAGTCAATGAAAGACAATTAATACCCGGTAAATGGTAGCTCTATAGTACATATAACTCACATCTGTGCTATGCAATTATACAATACAAAGGAAATTGAGTTTATACAATGCAAAGATAGTCTTAAAATCTTCAGCAGCTCCAACAGTATTTTCAAGTGTTAATCAATTAGTTGTGGTTGTGGAGCAGGACCAGCATTGAGCCAGGCATTTTTATCAGCGATGTAATCCCCTAACTTATAATATGCCTGCCTGCATAGTGTGCGTTTCATACAAGCCTTGAATTTTGTCTCATTCATTTGAAGAATGTGGGGAGGTATTTTATTATAACATTTTAAACAGTATCCCATAAAAGATGAGTCTACTTTAGCCGTACATGGTTGGTGACTTTTTTGTCAAATGGATGAAACACTTTGTCAGGTACACTGGCTGCAACCCTGAAAGTAAAGTTATTCTGATCCTCGATGTCCACAGTAGCCACAAAAAACTAGAGGCACGGGAATTCGCTAAGGCCAACGGAGTCATATTGCTGTGTCTACCACCGCTCATTTGTTGGACCACTAGATGCATATTACAACCGAGAAATGAACACCTGGCTAAAAACTCACCCTGTTAGAACTGCAGGGCTTCACCAAGTCGCCGGTATTTTTGGGAGCACATATTTTTCCAGATCATTTGATTCTGCCCAGCGAAGTCACTAAAAATGTTATTGAGACGGATGATGGAGAACGCAAGGAGGAAAATTTAAAATGTTGAAGAATTTTTTGGACCAGCAATTGGTTTCACACAACTTTTTTATAACCTATTTTAATGAGCCTGTACAACATCCTTGTGCCACAAAGGCTGAAAAGCCGAAACATTTTCCGTAAATCGGGTATACTTTGCACTTGGAGTGGATACTTTGCACCATCGCAAAAAAACAGAGCCATCTATTGTTTAGTTCTTACACTATTACATTAAAACATTTTATGCTGTTTTGCGGCCAATACTACTCTGTTTTACCGATGCTACATATTTTTGTACTACTTCCGGGGAAGCGTTCACAGCAACAAGTTTGTACGTGAGTCTCGAAAATCATAAAAAAATATTCCGGCCTAAATCTGTTTTCATCAAGGACTACGCGACATTCTAAACCGTGAGTATTGATTAATTGTATGTAGTTTGTTGTCAATTACTTGGGGTTACTGTTATTTCTTGTATAACTTTTTTCATTTAGCATTGATGTCTTGTTTCGTAAACGGGTAATTCTTTGCACCTACTTTCGGGGTAAAATGGCACCAGGTGCAAAGTTGCCACTGATAATTGTTCGATTACACTGATAATTGTTCGATTAGGTACTTGGGCATTATATAATTATAAAAATCACTTAATTTTGGTTTTTATATGTTAAAGATGCCGCGAAAACATAAAAGAAAGTTGGGAGCTCGTCAATATAAAAACTATGATAGCGAAAAATTAATTCAGTGCTTGGAATCTATCAAACAAAAGCAAATGACCCAAAGGGCTGCTTCTGAGTTTTATAATATTCCAAGAAGGACTATAAATTATAAACTAAAAGAATTGCATTTGAAAAAGCCTGGTAGACCAACGGTTTTGACCCAAGAGGAGGAAAGAATAATTCAAGATTATCCAAGTCGGTGAATATGGATTCCCTGTAGATAAATTAGAACTTAGAATGATAGTTAAAAGCTATTTGGACAGACAAGGAAGGGACGTCTCTCAATTCAAAGAAAATATGCCTGGAGAGGAATGGGTCAACTCATATCTTGAAAGACATAATGAAATCGGTACAAGACTAGCAGCTAACATAAAAAAGTAGGGCTAAAACCGATGAGGAAATACTTTCCAATTATATAAAAAATCTCTCGGAAGTTGTCAAAGACGTTCCTCCAGAGAATATCTGGAATTACGACGAGACCTGTCTTACAGAGGATCCTGGTCAAAAGAAAGTAATTATAAGGAAAGGTACAAAGTAACTTGAACGATTTTTTTTTAAATGTTTTTGGCATGGCTTCGAGGCCTTTAAGCCAATCTGTCAAAATGTTTGAAACTGGACCACAGAGTATCTGCAACGGGCTATTAATTACGTTTCGTTCAGAGAATATCTGGAATTACGACGAGACCTGTCTTACGGACGATCCTGGTCAAAAGAAAGTAATTATAAGGAAAGGTACAAATCCTAAAAAAAAAAAAAAATTTTTATTTTTGCATGTCTTCGAGGCCTTTATGCCAATCTGTCAAACTGTTTTAAACTGGACCACAGAGTATCTGCAACGGGCTATTAATTACGTTTCGTTTCACGGTGATTTTTAAAGTACGTTGATTGATATATTATAACGTGATAACCGTTAATAACAGCATTAATAAAAACAAGTTCACTGTACAGAGGCCAGCACATCAACCTACCCCAATCTGTCAAATTTTCCCAATTGAATATGAACCTTATTCCTTTGTAGTAAAGTTGAAAATCTATCAAAGAAATTTGACAGATTGGGGTAACTTGATGTGCTAGCCTCTGTACCAATTAATTATTACCTCTTTAAACGTATATTAAAGCCGATGTTATTACCGCTGCGCACCGTAGTAACATTTTTTTTTCTCGTTAAAATAAACCTAAAAACGCTCCTAAACAAGCATTTTTTGCCGTAACACTTTTTTACTATTATTTTATTATTCCGGTTACATTTCTATATAATTTCTGGTCTGTTGATTATAATAAGATGATCACTTCTTTCATGTGCAATATGATTAATAAACGTTACCGTTTAACAGTGGGCCCAAAAAAAATTGTCTCCTTTACCACCGCAATCCAGACTTAAACGCTGGAGTGACATAACTGCATCCGACCTGTGGAATTTTTTTGCACTCGTACAAAATTTCGTCCCAAATCCTGTCAAAACCGAGTACTGGTACCCTCAGTTGCCGTATATGCAGATCGGCAATTTTAACGACATCATGCCCCTCAGAAAAAATAAAAAATTTCAGTGTGTTATAACAGTGTAACAGAGTGTAGAAGAAATGAAGTCGGGTAAGTAAATTTAATGATGCCTAATCAGAATTTAGAAAAGGAGACGGTGCTGCATGTATATGAGCAAAGGTTTGTAGGTGTTGCTTTAGCACATTATTGTCTTTGCAAGAAATTTTGCTTGGATTTATCAAACTGTGTTGGAATTGGCACACATAGTTGCTCCGTTATTCTTTAGCAAAGTCATCGGAGGTCAACTAATGACCTTTGTTTGTTTCCTTCGTGTGTATTTCACTTGTATTAGGCATGCTTGATAATTATACACTTTTGTTTTAATCATAACTTGTTTTATTGCAATTAAGTAATTCAGTTCACTGTGATGTCGTGCTGTATTATATGCGTCCCCATGGACAAATCCGCTTCTCTTATATCTATGTTTCCATAGATTACAAATATAGATAATAAAACTATAGATTAAGCCATTCCTAAACATCCCCCGTTTTCACAATACTTAATTAATTAATTTCGTTAATCAACATCTTACTGACAATTATAGTCCTTAAACTTAATGGGTGTTTTAACCCTTCGTCCACTTCTCGTGACATGCTCAGATCTACGGTTATTTTCTGATTCTTCTGGTAAATTACTATTAGACTGACAGATTTTCATTATTAGAAATGGGAACCTCATTTACAATATTATTTTGTTCCTGACTCTCATTACAGACATCCGAACCCATGTTTGAAATGGGGATATCATTAACAATATTTTGTTCTTGATTATTATTTATAGTTTCAGGAGCCTGATCACATGGGTAATAATCATCATCACAATAATGTTCATTAGATCCAATAGCCATCATGATATATTTCCTATTTCTTCTGTATACTTTGCCCTCTTCATCCCCTACCAAATAAGAACGAGGCTCATCACATATTTTTAAAATCGTTCCCCGTTGCCAACTAGAATCAAGAGATTTTTTAAAATAAACTTCTTGACCAACATTCAAATCTGGAAGTCGTTTTGTAGATTTATCATAATATTGCTTTACATCTCTTATGTATGCATAATGTTTTCTCCCATAAGATTCTATTTGGGGCTTTAACATATTTTCTGAAACTGGTAACAAAGTATTTAAATTTCTAGAATATAGTAGTTGTGCGGGTGATGGCATATATGGTTTAGGTGTATTGCGGTAATTAAGCAGGCCAAGGTATGGATCTGATCCATCCTCCTTACATTTTTTTATTATATTTTTAAATATTTTAACACTACTCTCACTCTGGCTATTGGACTGTGAGTGTTTGGGACTACTTTTTACATGACAAAATTTGTAAGTGTTGGCAAACTTTGAAATTTTTCAGATGTAAATTGTGTACCACAATCGGTTACAACTACAGCTGGTATGCCATGTCTGGCAAAGATAGATTTACACTTCACTATTGTGCATTCACTTGACAAATTATCTATTTTACAGACTTCAATAAACTTAGAGTAATAATCCATTATTACAAGAAAATCCTTGTCATCCACTGTACATATGTCAATGCCAATCTTGTACCATGGAATATTTTCTATTGCATGATAGATTAAAGGTTCTTTCGGTAAGTTTGGTCTATATTTTGCACAAGGTTAGCATTTTTTAACAAAATTCTCTAAATCTTTGTTAATATCTGGCCAAAAAATACATGATCTGGCTCTTAACTTACAAGATGTTAACCCCGCATGACTTTGGTGAATGATTGTTAAAAATTCCAATTTTAGACATTCGGGTATGATTATTAAATCTATAATATAAAAATGAATCGCAAAATGTGTTGGTAAGCGCATAACTCAACAACGCCTGGACCAATTTGGCCAAATCTTTTTTTAAAATGTTCGTTGAAGTTCAAGGATGGTTTTTACGGTGAGAAAAATTAGAATTATTGCTGGTAAAACCCTAAAAATAGCCCTTCTTTTTCCCATACAAATGATTTGTAACTAAAACGTAGTCAATTTGAGCTTTATTGCTATGGTATAAAGTTCATATTAAATTACAAGCACTCACTTTTGTCTAAGCAATGTAGGTGTGTTCCTAACGTCAAAGATCATATTTATCAAAACAATGTGCGTGTGTGCGTTGGAGCACAGAATACATAATTGGAGGAGTTTAATGTCGCGTTCCGAAACTCGCTTTTCTTTTGTATTAGTTTCGGCACGCGAAATAAAATGCATCAGTTTCCACGTCATTACATCAGTCAAACAAAAATCGCGTTACAATAACAAAAACAATTCGTACGGTTTAAAAGGATTTGACTTCAAGTCATGTCAAATTAAAAAAAAAAAAAAGTTGTCTGTTACCTAATCTTCTGAGTTTGCTTTTGTCAACTGATACACGAAACAAATTCGTATATCGTGTTTTGTACAGAGTGTTTAGTTAGTTAGTGTTTGTTTAGTTCGTGATTAGTGAAAAAATAATTTATATTTGATATGCCTCCTATTAAGACGAAGCAATTTAGGTAGAAGAACCAGAAATGCTACAAACCAAGCTAATTACCGATCTAATCGTACTGCACAAGAACGTGACGACGGAAATGAACGTGAAAGAATTCGGATATCACAAACGCGTGAAGCGCGAGCGCGACATTCAACTAATAATCGCGCAAGTTTGAATCGAGCTGCTTTCAGTTACGATGTGTCAATTGACTACAGTAACTACCAATGTGTTGTTATTGGTTCTATGAACTCGGTTTGCTCACACTGTAAGGCATTAAAATACAAAAACGAAGCCAATGGATTATGTTGCGCAAATGGTAAAGTGAAATTGATACCATTGGATCCACCACCAGAACCATTGTACAGACCGCGTCAGAGAAAAGGAACCCCCCAAGACTTAAAGATTATCGCCAGAACGCGCTCGCGCCCGCCGTCGCTCGAGCGACGGCGGGCGCGTTACGTGACTCTGGCCCCGAGCAGCTCCCTCCCCCGCCGCACGCCCATCTCTGATGCCCGAGCATCCACCGATCTCACTCAAATATTATTTGCAAGTTTTTAATAATTTATAGTATTTTTTCGGCTTCTGGCTGGCCGAACCGTATACCAAGAATAACTTACAAAAAGACACTTTACGTGCGCTTGAGGATACGAACCCGTATCACCAGGCGCCAACCAATCGTCTAGACCGTGGCTTATACCACTTGGCTATTGGGTCAATTAACAACCTCAACGAAAATTCAAATAGCATTACTCCTTTTATCAAACAAGGTTGATAACGGTCTTATCTTCTAGAAATTAAGGTTTAAATTTCAACTTCCACCACGTATTTTAATACTAGCACCTTACGTCTTGTTTTATAAAATGCAATACGTAAATCCTCAATTTACTAAAAGATAAGGTTGAAATTAGCATAGATTTATTGTTTGGTTGAATATAATGTGCTTAATTCCGATTGTTGCACTACCCTAACTTTACTTTAGAAACATATCTGCTGTATGAACTGCGAGTTAAGGTTGAATTTAGAATACTTCTTCGCCTTATTTGCTAAACTGTGATTGAGGGTATATTACTTTCAAATCGTTTTGTTTTCATGCCGATCTGCTTTTGTGTATTAACTTCGTCGTAATATTATCCAATATAATAAGTTTTCGAATAACTGATAGTATGGTTCGATTAACAACTTTTTTGAAGGCTAAAATAGTTGTTCTCTGGGAACAGGAACAAAGCATAAAGAAAATAGCACGAGATATGGGCATAACGGTAAGATTTACGTTAAACAGATATTATTGCAATCATGGTGCTTATATTATGACTTACAACTTAGATTTTTTTATGTATTTCTATTATTATAATTTTCATTACAGAGAAAAAGCGTTCGTAGATGGATACAAAGGTATCAAGCGACGGGTGATGTGAAATGTAATCGCCAAGGCCCTCACCCAATTGCTTACACTAATGAATCGGAACGACACCGTAATATTGTGGAAGTTCACTCGGTGTCACCCTTCAAAACAACGCGTTCTAGTGCTGAAACTTTTGGAGTGTCGCTTAGCACTGTTCGCCGACATCTACACGCTGCGAACATCCATAATTATAAACCAGCCAGAAAAATTAAGCTTACTGACGATCACCGCACCAAAAGAGTAAATTTTGCTACTCGTTATTTAAATTTCGACTGGGAAAACGAAATTGTTATATTTACCGACGAAAAGTGCTTTAAGTCAGATAAGGATGGACGCAAAATATTATGGAGAAGAAGTGGGCAGAGGTTTAATCCTAAAAACGTATTAGACTTGAGAACCAGCGGGCGGATAACACTAGGTAAATAACATTCCTATTGAAATTATGTTTATTTCTAATTATTTTTGTTAATATTTACTTGGATTACATATTGCAACAGATTTTAAAAGGTTGACTGTTTTAGGTTACTGGGGATGGATGTCTTCAATGGGCCCAGGCGAGCTTGTGGAAATAGGCGGCCGCATGAACAGTGAGCGATACCTTGAAGTGTTGAAGGACGTAATGCTGCCGTCAGTGCGGGTCGCATATCCAGAGGGCCAAATTTACCTGGTTCAGGATAATTCTTCGGTGCATCGGTCCCGAATCGTGCAAGATTGGCTGAAGGCACAAGAAGACATAACGGTGTTTGAGTGGCCGGCTAAAAGCCCGGACCTAAATCCTATAGAAAACTTGTGGGGTCAGATGGTTTTGAACTGGGACTCCAGTGAAATAAAGTCAAAAAAAAATTTGGATAAAGAGGTAAACAAAACTTGGGAACTAATGCGAAATAGTGCTGCATGCTTCAATATGGTTTCGGGCATGAAAAGTCGACTTCAAGAAGTGATAGACAGTGACGGAAATCCTCTCCGTTATTAATAGGCAATTTACTCGGCAGCTTAATTGTGTAACCTATCTGATAAAATTGCATCGGAACGTATGAGCAAGTGTTTATAATTCAAAATATTTGTGGGATCAATAACTTGTAGTTAATCAAAAATAAACAACTTTTATTATTATCAATCCAGATACCTTTGTTTACAAGTAGTCTTGTAATGTGTTAACGATGCGCCATCTGACCTCACATATTTTTCTAATGTTGTGTTAAATGGGTTATCAGAAAATGTGATAAAAGAGAAAGATGTATATTGCTATACTGTTATAGTTTAGCATGTTGGTTCTTCCTCTGTAATTCACAGGCACGAATTAAAACATTAAATTTTATAACCAGACTTGTTTTAGGATAAGATCATATTAAACACAGTATAATAATATGTTTTCACAACTTTAAATCAATAAAAATTGTAGTTATGTTTCTAAAAATATCTAATAAACGAACCATTTTCTTATGTTAAACGTTCAAAACCTCATCCAGGGTATCTATTTTGTGTTTAGTTAATAACCCCAATTTAACACAGATAAAAAACTGTATACTCAACCAGGATGTGGATTCCATGAAGTCCTAGAAATGTAATTAGAGAAATATATGAATATTGTTTATGTAACATGCCTAGCTTTTCTTACAAACCTCAAACCTATTTTAACATTTGATTTCTTAAATAATAATTAACGAAAATTAAAATTAAATAAAAAAATAATAATAAAGTATTAAATAATAATTAATTAAAAAAAAGAAACAAAAAAGAAAAAAATCTAAACCGCGGATTTGAACTCATGAGCATCGCATTGAAAAACCGCAGTCTCTTCCGTTAGACCAACGCACCGTTTACGTTGCATTACAAAAAACTTAAACGGTTTGATGTCATTACCAAAGGGGGGTTCCTTTTCTCTGAAGCGGACTGTACTCATTGGTTTCAGGAATAGGAACAGATTCTATACACTTTTTGACACATATCCAACAATATAACAATTGCTTTCAAATGACTTCATTTGGGGCAACAAATGTAGTTCGGGAAAATTTTATGCCAACTTTCAAGGTATGTATTATAGCAGTTACTCATAATTATTTTAGCGAACAAAATTTTCAGTCACCAAAGTTAAGATGTGTCACTAATCTTCAATTTCTTAATCACTTATATATCACTTAGTCATCATATTATATGGTGATTCAGTTTCAGTGACACTTTTATTATATTTTATATTTGATAGATATTAGTTAAAACTAAATATATACTTTTTAAGATCAAATATTATTTAAGTTTGATCACTGACAATCCATTAATTTATACCACACCATAATATTTTTTTTTATTTACAGATACAAGGGCAAATCTATCACAGAGCAGGTTCACTGTTACCAGTGTCAGATAGCGACAACAAATTCCTGCAAATTTATTTTATGGGCAATTCACCACAAGAAATTGATCTGCGTTGTGCACATAACAATTTAGTAAAGAGGTCTATTGTAGAACAATTACAAACTTTATTTCATCAACACAATCAATTGATTATATTGTTTAAAACTGCCCTGGATCTGATGCCATCCGATAATCACAAAATTGTAATCAGAGCTGATAAAACACCTGCAGGTCAACATACAAGACGTTTTAATGCACCAACTATTGATGAAGTTGCTATCGTTGTAGTTGGAGAAAATTTGGAATCCCGTGATATTGTTTTACATCGTCGGAATGATCAATTACAACGTATAAAGGAAACACACCGCTCATATGATGCACTGCAATATCCCATTATATTTTGGCAAGGTGAAGATGGCTACGATTTCTCAATAAAAATGATAAATCCCATTACAGGTAACTAAAATATTAGTTTAGCTATGGCGATAATATCTCAGTCATTATATTATGTATTTTAATTTTATATTTGAATGTTATTAAAACAAAATCTATTTACAGGTTCTGAAACCAACAAAAAAGTCAGTTCAATGAACTATTATTCATACCGCCTAATGATTCGGGAGAATGAAGATAATCACATATTGAAATGTCGGCGATTATATCACAAATATGTTGTTGACATGTATGTTAAAATTGAAACGGAGAGATTAACATTCATCAGGTTGAATCAAACCAAACTCCGATCTGAAGAGTATATTCACCTTCGAGATGCGATTAATACTGATGGAAATGCACAGAATGTCGGTCGGATGACTATTCTTCCAGCAACATACATCGGAAGCCCTCGGCATATGCACGAATATGCTCAAGATGCCATGTCGTATGTTCGTCATTATGGTACAGCAGATTTGTTCATCACATTTACATGCAATCCGCAATGGATAGAAATCAAGCAGGAGTTATTCCCTGGGCAATCACCCATTGATCGTCATGATATTACAGCCAGAGTCTTTAGACAAAAGTTGAAATCTTTAATGGATTTCATCGTAAAACATAATGTGTTTGGTGAGACACGCTGCTGGATGTATTCTGTGGAGTGGCAGAAACGAGGATTACCACATGCACACATTTTGATTTGGTTGGTTGAAAAGATAAGGCCAAATGAAGTTGATGCAGTGATATCAGCTGAAATCCCTAATGTACAAGTAGATCCTGGATTGCATGAGGTAGTTATCAAAAACATGATACATGGTCCCTGTGGAACTCTTAATCAAAATTCACCGTGTATGATGGATGGTAAATGTTCAAAACGATATCCACGGACATTAATATCGGAAACAATTACTGGTAATGACGGTTATCCATTGTATCGTCGCAGATCGACAGCAGACAATGGAAAATCAACAATTGTCAAATTAAATCAACAAGATATTGAAATAGATAATCGTTGGATTGTTCCATATTCACCCATTTTATCAAAGACATTCAAAGCACACATCAACGTTGAATCTTGCCATTCAGTGAAATCTATTAAATACATTTGCAAATACGTAACCAAAGGGAGTGATATGGCTGTGATTGGAATTGGTGCAGAGAATTCCAATGATGAAGTTACCCAATACCAAATGGGCCGCTATGTCAGTAGTAATGAAGCAGTTTGGCGAATATTTTCTTTTCCTATTCATGAGAGACACCCTTCTGTTGTTCACTTAGCTGTGCATTTAGAAAATGGACAAAGAGTGTATTTTACAGCACAGAACGCAGTACAAAGAGCTGCTCAGCCACCATCTACTACATTAACCAGTTTTTTTGAGACATGCCAAAACGATGATTTCGCACAAACATTGCTATATTCTGAAATGCCAAAATATTATACCTGGAATCAATCCTCAAGGAGATTTATACGACGGAAACAAGGAAAACCAGTTCCAGGATATACAGATGTATATTCCACCGATGCGATTGGCCGGATTTATTCAGTACATCCAAGCAATGATGAATGTTTTTATTTACGACTGCTATTAGTCAATGTACGTGGCCCAACATCATTCCAACAGTTACGAACTGTTGATGGTGAATTGTGTGGATCCTACAGAGAAGCCTGTCAACGTTTGCAATTGCTTGAAAATGACGCTCATTGGGATCAAACTCTCAATGATGCTGTAATATCATCACACGCTCATCAAATACGAACATTGTTTTCTATAATCATATCTACATGCTTCCCATCAAACCCAATTGATTTGTGGATCAAGTACAAAGATTATATGTGTGATGATATTTTGTATCAAATACGGAATAGAATGGGAAATCCAAATATACAAATCAGTGAAGAAATTTACAATGAAGCATTGATTTCAATTGAGGACATGTGCTTGATAATGTCAAACAAACTATTAATTCAATTAGGCCGGACCGCGCCCAATCGTCCAATGCATGACGCTTTTAACCAAGAGTTGCATCGAGAAAAACAGTATGATCTCAACGCTTTGAAAGAATTAATTCAAACAAATCTTCCACTGTTAAATGAACAACAGAAGTATGTATTTGAAACTCTTATGAAAGTAACAAATGATGAAACTGGAGGGATTTACTTCTTAGATGCACCTGGTGGTACAGGAAAAACTTTTTTGATTTCATTAATATTAGCAACAATTCGCTCACAAAATAAAATTGCACTTGCACTCGCTTCGTCGGGAATCGCAGCAACTTTGCTTGAAGGTGGTCGAACAGCCCATTCAGCACTAAAATTGCCATTAAATATGCAAAGCAATGAAACTCCAACCTGCAACGTTTCGAAGAACTCTGCAATGGCAAAGGTTTTGCAGCAATGTAAATTGATCGTTTGGGATGAATGCACGATGGCACATAAAAAATCTTTTGAGGCTTTAGACAGAACCTTAAAAGATCTACGGAGCAATAATAACCGATTTGGTGGTGCAATGATTTTATTAGCAGGAGATTTTCGTCAAACATTGCCAGTGATTCCACGATCAACGCCAGCTGATGAACTCAATGCATGTCTAAAGTCCTCCAATTTGTGGAAACATGTCAAAGTACTTCATTTAAGCAAGAATATGCGTGTCGAGTTGCAAAATGACCAATCTGGAAACATATTCTCTAAACAACTCATTGACATTGGTAATGGCAAATTTCCTATAGACATGTTGACTGGCTGCATTAACTTTCCTCAAAGTTTTTGTCAGTTAACTCGATCAAAAGATGAACTTATTCAGAAGGTGTTTCCAGATGTTTCTCAAAATTACAGAAACCATGATTGGTTGAGCGAACGAGCTATACTGGCTGCAAAAAACATAGATGTAAATGAATTAAATTTCAAAATTCAAGAACAAATTACAGGCGAATTGAGGATATATAAATCAGTTGATTCGGCTACTAATCAAGATGATGTAGTCAACTATCCACCGGAATTTTTAAACTCGCTGGATTTGCCAGGATTGCCACCTCACAATCTTCAATTAAAGGTTGGATCGGTGGTTATAATGTTGCGAAATATCAACCAACCGCGTCTTTGCAACGGTACACGGTTAGCGATAAAAAAATTACTAAACAATGTGATAGAAGCAACTATACTCAAAGGAAAGTATAAAGGAGAAGATGTTCTCATACCGCGCATCCCAATGATTCCGACTGATGTGCCATTTGAGTTTAAACGACTACAGTTTCCAGTGCGGCTTGCTTTTGCTATGACTATAAACAAGTCCCAGGGGCAATCATTATGTGTTTGTGGTATTAATCTAGAAAACCCATGTTTCTCACATGGTCAATTGTATGTTGCCTGTTCCCGTGTTGGAAAACCATCAGATTTGTTTATCTATGCGCCAGGTCATCAAACAAAAAACATCGTATACCACAAAGCACTACAATGATAATAATAATAATTATGATTCACATGATTAACAATAAAGCGATTACTTACTTTTAAATCCTTATATATGTTTTATTTAATTATTTTTTATTCACAACGCACTATCACCAGGGTGACGGTTCTGTACAGGAGAATTTTTTAAAATACGTAGGCACAAAAACTGCCACATTACAAATCTTTTTGACAGGACGAAGTCTGTCGGGTCAGCTAGTTACTTTTAAAAATAATTCCATCCATAAGTCCCAATTCGTCCCTGAATGTCCAAATTATTTTTGTATCATCATCCAGTTCAGTAATATTTTTTGGCCAACCATTTTTAACATAATTTAAAATCTTTTTCAATGTACGATCATCTTTAGTAGCATTTTGAATTCTTGTTAATTGTTCACTAGAAATTGGCAGAACTTCTTTATGCAATTTAACATGACAAACAATATCCTTATTGAGTTTATTCATTTTACATTCAACATTAGAAGCACAACTTCGAGACAATGTGTCAGCAATGTAAAGCAGTCGACCTGGTTTGTATTTAACATCTAAATTATACCCTTGAACAGCTAACATCATTCTCTGAAGCCGAGCTGGAACTTTATATAATGGTTTCTTAAATAAAATTTCTAGTGGTTTGTGATCAGTCTCCACAAATACTTGGCGTCCGTATATGTACTGATGCATTTTGAAGCAGCCAAAAACAATAGCCAGCATTTCTTTTTCCAATTGACAATAATTTTGTTCTGTATTGGTGAGAGCACGGGATCCATAAGCTATTGGTCTGTTATTTTGCATTACAACAGCGCCTAATGCCGTAGAGGAACTATCCACCGACAATACAATGTCCTTGTTAGTGTCAAAGCATGCTAAACATGGCTGACTACAAAGTGCTTGTTTTAGAATATTAATTGAGTGTTCTTGGTTGCTGTCCCAGGTGAAAACTACATCTTTTTTCATTAATAACCATAATGGTTCTATTAAATTTGAATAATTAGGAATAAATCGAGAGAGATAGTTACACATACCTAAAAATCTTTCTAAGTCTTTTTTGCATTTTGGATGTTCCATTTCCATTACTGCCCGCACCTTATTAGGATCTGGAGAGACACCTTCTTTAGTGAAAATGTGACCCACAAACAGAATTTTAGATACAAAGAATTTACATTTACTTTCATTGAATTTAATGCCATTTTTGGAAGCAATTTCAAGTACTTTGGTTATTCTATGATGCAATTGCTCAATGGTTTCAGCAAATATACATAAATCATCTATATATGGAATTACACCATCCACATTTTCAAACATCTGTGTTATTATCCTACTGAATTCTTCTGGAGCTGAACTTATGCCAAACGGTAATCTTCTAAATCTATATCTGCCAAATGGAGTAATAAATGTACATAGATCAGAGCTACTCTCATTTAAATTTAACATCCAAAATCCATTAGATGCGTCCAATAAGGCAAAAAACTTCGCATTTTGCATCTTACTTTTAATTTCGTCTATAGTTGGCAACTGATATTTAGGCTGTATTATGTATTTGTTTAAAGATCTAGGATCTATGCACATTCGTAGATTTCCATTTGGTTTTCTTACAAGAACAAGATTGTTTACCCATTTTGTAGGTTTGTTTACCCTTTCGATAACACCCATGGTCTCCATTCTTGATAATTCTTTTTGAAGTTCCGGCAGCAATGAGAATCGAACACGCCTTGCTGCTTGCACAACAGGTACTGCATTTTCATGTAATTGTATATTCACTTGACCTGGTACACAACCAAGACCCCCATCAGAGTTCACTGAAATTGTTTTTTAATTCTTTAGTTAATAAAGCTGAATTTACATTTTCAGAGGACACCATATGCACATTAACTAATTTAGCATTTGCTGAAATAAAGTTACATTCTAAACATGTTCTGCAACCAAGTAATGTGGGAACTGGACCATCCATTACAATAAATTTTACCAAGTATTTCTTGTTATTTGGATGGGTAATTTCCAAAAAACATTTGCCATATACGGGCACAGTTTTCCCATCAAGGTGTATTACTTTCACATTACTATGAAGTATTTGAGATTTTTTTAGTTTAAGTTTTTTACATACCTCCATAGATATCACATTACATGCTGCACCAGTATCCATTTTCATAGGAACCTCTATGTTATTAACTAAAAAGTTTTGAGAAATCTCTCTTCCCTCTGATACAGATCCAATGAATAAGTTGCTATCCTCCTCGTCATCATCCACATCTTCATCTTGATGCTTAACAGCATGAACTTGTTTCTTCTTTCTGCACACTGACGAGAAATGGTTAGGCTTGCCACAATTGTGGCAGCCTTTCCCATAAGCCGGGCATTTATTAATTCCATGCGACTTCCCGCAATTTCTACAATTTTTAATGGTTTTCTCCCGCTTTGAGAAATAAATCTCCTTTTCTTCATTTTTATTACCTTCAGTCGCCATCTTGTCTTCGACGTAAGATCTTGAAGTCTCGGCGCATAGCAGAAATTGCATAACGTACTCCAGCGTCAGTTTTTTGTCGTCTTCGGTTATAAGTTTTATTTTCAAACTTTTGAATTTGTCGTCTAATCCAGCAATGATCTTACTTGCCGTCAAGCTTTCTCTCAATTCGCCGAGTTCGCATGCGAGTCCAAGATTGATTACTTTTTGGAAGTATTCTTCTAAACTCAATCCACTTTGTTTAATACTAAAGAACTCATGTCTTTGTATAGATAAGTTCTTTTTTGGATACTACTGAAGCTTTAAATTCCTCACCCGCGCTTTCTGCTGACTTACTTAGAAAGAATGTTAAGGCATGCCCTTCGGAGTTTAGGTTTCAACATACAAACCCTCAGGCTGTTATAAAAGCTTTTAAGGATCTTAAAATTAAATCAACAGAAGATCTCTGGGGAATGTCTGTAAAAATTTGTAGATCTATCATCGAAACAATTGCGCCCTATTTAGCTTTCATATTTAACATCAGTGTAGACCAAGGAGTCTTTCCAGATCTCATGAAACACAGTAAAGTAGTTCCTTTGTTTAAAGCCGGTGATAGTAAAGAACCCAACAATTATAGGCCTGTGTCAATTCTGCCAGTTCTCAGTAAGGTGTTTGAAAAGTTGATGCTCAATCAAATGTTACGTCAGTAGGATATAATTGGGCATTCTACCCCACCTTCCGTTCCGTCGGCTCACTCCGTTCGCCTCGTCACTCTCGGTGGAGTAGAATGCCCAATAATATAAACGAAATTCCGTTCCGTCGGCTCACTCCGTTCGCCTTGTCACTCTCGGTGTGGTACTATAACTAGCTCTACATATCAACCACTTACCGATTAAAAAAAGCAGATCTACGGTTTATACTCTGTTTCACTACACAACTTTACTGTCATTCTTTCATAGTTTCACTACACTACTTTACTGTCATTCTTTCATAGTTTCACTACACATTTCACCACTTTACAAGACCTGAAATTATTACTTCTACTAGAGAGTAATAACTGAATTAAATGAAACGTGGTAAGCTAAACTTCAGGACAGATTGTCTTATGTCTCTCCACAAAGTTAGAGATAGCGCATTACCACAAAGGTTCAACGCACACTCATATTATGCGACCAGATTGGTACCGAGGACATCTGAATTTTAGGATATCGTATATATTAAACTAAAACTTGGGACAGATTGTCACTATGTCTCTCCACAAAGTTAGAGATAGCGCCTTACCACAGAGGTTCAACGCACACTCAGATTATGCGACCAGATTGGTACCGAGGACATCCGAAATTTTAATTTAATTTCGTTTCATATAGATGAATATTTACACGTTTATTAAACAAGTAAATGCGTCGGCTGTCTGAACCGATTACCTAAACTTCAGGACAGATTGTCTTATGTCTCTCCACAAAGTTAGAGATAGCGCATTACCACAAAGGTTCAACGCACACTCATATTATGCGACCAGATTGGTACCGAGGACATCTGAATTTTAGGATATCGTATATATTAAACTAAAACTTGGGACAGATTGTCACTATGTCTCTCCACAAAGTTAGAGATAGCGCCTTACCACAGAGGTTCAACGCACACTCAGATTATGCGACCAGATTGGTACCGAGGACATCCGAAATTTTAATTTAATTTCGTTTCATATAGATGAATATTTACACGTTTATTAAACAAGTAAATGCGTCGGCTGTCTGAACCGATTACCTAAACTTCAGGACAGATTGTCTCATGTCTCTCCACAAAGTTAGAGATAGCGCATTACCACAAAGGTTCAACGCACACTCATATTTTGCGACCAGATTGGTACCGAGGACATCCGAAATTTTAATTTAATACATTCACCCAGACGACACTACTTACACGTTAATGAACACGTCACGTCTTGTACTGATTGCTATCCAACCGCACGGCGCGCTGGATTAAGACGCATTTACATTATTATTTACAGTCCGGTGTGTGTAAGTCCGGTCAGTTTCGCTACATTGTATTCTTTCATGAAATACCTGGCGGCGCGGCGTCGGAATCGACCGTATCAGACAATGTTACGAGTGGGTGTAAATGACCCTTTACAGTCTATGAAACTGCAAAATTGCAAGTAGCAATAATTTGCTGCGCATATTTTGTTGTATGTAAGGTATGTATGTGGGTGTACATGTGTGTGTGTGTAATTTCCCTGGGAACCTTTGTATAATATGCAAGATAAGCACTGCGCTTGTTGCAAACATTGCTTAAATTTGTCTTATACAGGACTTCCTATGTTCATAAAATAGGTACTTCAGTTTCGGTATGACACACTCATCTTGGAAATTACTTTATTGGTATAATTATGACCTTTATGAATTTGTAGTTACAATAAATATGTGTATAAAAATATTTTTTAACTACCTTTTTTAACTGTTTTGGTCTAGTGATTGCTTAAAAATACTACTTATATTATCAAAACTGTAAGATATCAATACAACTTTACTATACGACTTTATTAATATAGGTACTATACTTATATTTATATTATAGTTGATGGTTTTATATTTGCAGTTTGACTGCAACATACGTAATAAACTAGTTTTAGTACGCGTATCCGTTTCAAAACTTTTCTGCACATAAATTATCTCGAATGCAACTTATTGATTGGTGACGCTGACGTCATCCCTTTAAGATCAAAGTACAAGTTAAGTTCCACTCTGCAAACAGGATTGCGAATAGCTCTGGTAGCAAATAGGTTTATGTAGGTTTCAGGTTCGAATCCATATCGCAATCCTTTTTCCTATAAGTTAATAATTAAGTTAATAAATTCGTTCAGCATGCGTTAGTAGGTACCCTAAGTATTATAATTATATAAATGTGTCTAGTAAAGTAATCACCGAATATTTGTTCCAGATTTTTATAATGTGTCTCAAAAATCTATTATTTAAAACCGTGCATAATAATGTCTTGTAATTATTTTTTAAATAAACAAACATACAGAAATTAAATAAATAATAGTCATTGGTAGTAATCACAGATACCTAAGCAGGTACCTAACAGCACCTTTGTCGCTGTCGGACAAAATGCTGGTTTCATATTTCATTTCTCACGATAAAATTGCATTTTGACGGAATCAATATTATGATTTAAATGGACGTAACTGACATAAGTTAGTAATACAATTGTAATGCTAAGCTTTAAGGTTTAATTTTGTAATGAGGAAAAAATTGCTGAGATGGTATTTTCTTTACTTAAATTCGATTAATTTATATGAAAATTCACATTCGCTCCTGCGTCTTCTAGTGACAAGCTCTACTTAAGTTTATCGTCAATTACGAATACCGAATACTTCCATAAAATGTACGTAAGTATTTTTAAATATAATTATGTTATTTCAGTGTCCTTGTGTTTCATAAGTCGAGCGTTCAATTGTTCTAATCTTCTTTACAGTTTTTTTATTTGACATTAATTGTAGTGTCCTTGTGTTTTATAAGTCGAGCGTTCAATTGTTCTAATCTCCTTTACAGATTTTTTTTATTTGACATTAATTGTTGTGTACTCGATTACAGGTCTGACTCCGAATCTGACTATACACGTCGCGCACCTGAGGCTGCAAAGGTGCAGCCTAAAAAGAAACCTCAGAAGCGTAAAGCTTCTGAGAGTACCTCCACCTCGCAATCGGAATCTAAATCAAGGTAATTTCTATTATTGCTTGTCTTTAGGTATTTGTGTATTTTATTCAATAAGAGTGTTATACGTTAGTAGTGGATTTATTTTATACTTAAAACCAGGAACACAATCCAATGATTCATAATCTTTATTCCATTGATTATTTTTTGGTAGAAAGTTTTCAAGGTGTTGTTATTGTAATGACAAGGTACTTATATTATTTCATTTTTTTACAGTAAAAAACAACAAGAAAAGAACTCGGACCTCTTCGGTCTAGAGGATAGTGATCATCGCGCACCAGCAACCGGCGGCGAAGGCCTCACGTCGTCTCTCGTGAGCCGAGTCGCTAACGGGAAGTTGCGGCGGACGGTGCACGTAGAGGGTGACTTTTACGTGGAGGTAAAAGTTTATAATAAGTCCGATGCAGCGTCCACGACTCCACTTGAACGGTGGAAAAAAGCATTAGTGGCACTTAAAGTGCAATTAAATAAAGAAACTCCGCAGTGGGACGCGCTGCAGACATTTATGAGACGGGCTCATATAATGTTTCAAGACTCGGAGCCCGTGTTTTACAGCGACAACATACATATAAAATAATATAATAATTATTATTTTATATTTTTGTTGTCCGTTTAATCTAAGGTTAGGCTAGGTTTATTTTAACTGTAAAAAATATTTGGGACACCATAGCTTTCTTTGATAATTTGTATCTTTGTTTGTATTTTACGTGAACATTAGACCTAATAATAATTATACAAAAATGCCTTTCTGTACTGTTTGCAATACATCCGTTGAGCGCAGTCAGTGGACAGGTCACCTACGCAGTACTAATCATAAAAACAAAAATATTTCGTATTTTTGCGAAGGTGTTGAAATAATACATGCTGCTTTTCGTAATCGTATAGCTTCGTATAGAATTGCCGATCCGTCTGAGAATTACTGTCCAAAATCATTTTTAAATATTGTTCAAGACAAAATTAAAAGTTTAATTGATTTGTCCCTTAAAGACCACACTAGTATAAAAGTTAATTTCGAATATTTTGCTATGTTTTTGATGGTTAAAAATGACTGTCAAGAGATGAAATCATTTTCCACAAAAAATTTTACTTTGCATCAGAATTATGAATTTACACCATTATTGTCTCAAGTTAAAAACACTTTATCAAAAAAAATAGAAGAATTTCAAGACCGTGACAGTGGATGGACGTTCTTGTACAGTTCTCATTTGGAAGTCAATGTCAACAAATATCAACCTTTGCGCGGTTCAGGCTTTATCGAATTGCCTGCTGCTATAAAATCGAAAAAAGCATGCGTTAATATACACAATAACGATGAATATTGTTTTTTATGGTCAGTAGTTGCGGCTTTATATCCAGCTAAAAGTCATCCTGAAAGAGTATCATCTTATCATGATTTTCGAGACGTGTTAAATGTAAAAGACATATCATTTCCAATAAGTTTCTCAGATGTTGCGCGGTTCGAATTAAATAACCCAAATTTTTGTATTTACATCTATGGTTTAAAAAATAATGTCGTCACGGGACCGCTGTACAGACCAAAAGCTTTGAAAGGAATGGTAATTCATTTACTTTACTTAGAAAAGGACGATTTGTCACATTACTGTTTTATTAAGGACTTGCCACGACTTGTTAAGAGTCAAATATCAAAACACCACGGTAAACTTTACTTTTGTGATGATTGTTTAATGTTTTTTAATTCAAATGATGATCTTAGTTCGCATAGTTGTGGGGGTATTGTCACTGAACTACCTCCAAAGGGTTCCTTTATACAGTTTAAAAACTATAATAGAAAGCAAACTGTACCATTTGTTATATACGCGGATTTTGAAACAATGCTTGAACGGTACGAATCTTGTGACCTTGATCCAACTAAAGCTAGCACAGTAACACGTCAGCGACACGTGCCAGTAGCTTACGGTTATCATATTACGTGTGCGATAGACGAACGCTACAATCGTTACGTTTCATATCGCGGTTCGGATTGTGTACCAAATTTTATAAAGTCTATCTATAAAGATGCGCAAAAAATTCATAATATCTTAAAATATAATGTTCCTATGATTTACACCGACGATAATGCTCGCGACTTTGAAAACGCGATGACATGTCACATTTGCGAGCACTTCTTGTTCGGTGATAGAGTTCGTGATCATTGTCATTTAACAGGTAAATATCGCGGTGCAGCTCACAGCTATTGTAACTTACAATTTAAATTACCAAAATTTTTGCCTGTGTTTTTTCATAATTTATCTGGTTATGATTGTCACCTTTTCATAAAAGAATTAGGTGAAGCTCCTGGATCTATTAAAGTAATACCTAAAACAAAAGAAAACTATATTTCATTTACAAAGTTTATTCCGATTTCATCCGAGGAAAGCATACAGGTCCGGTTTGTAGATTCTTTTAAGTTTTTAGGAACCAGCTTAGAAAAGCTGGTCATTACAATGAAAAAACAAGAGTTCAAACAACTAAAATCTTATTTTCCTGACAAAAACGAATTTGACCTACTTACCCGTAAAGGGGTATATCCATACGACTTTATGTGTCAATGGGAACGTTATGAAGATACGTGTTTGCCTTCTAAAAAATGCTTTTATAACTCTTTGAGTAATAAGCCCATTTCCGACGAAGATTATGCACATGCTTGGTCCGTTTGGTCTGTATTTAATATCCAAAATATGGGTATGTATACAGATTTATATCTTAAAACCGACGTTCTATTGCTAACAGATGTATTCGAAAATTTTCGTAAAACTTGTAAACGACACTACAATCTGGATCCTGCATTTTATCTCACAGCACCAAGTTTATCTTTTGATGCAATGCTTTTAAAAACCGGAGTTCAATTAGAATTGATAAGTGATATTGAAATTTTTAGAATGATACAAAAAGGTATTCGTGGTGGTGTTTGTATGTGTTCCAAAAGACACATTAAAGCCAATAATAAATATTTAGATACCTACGATCCATCCCATCCAGATTCGTTTATCATTTATTTAGACTGTAACAATTTATACGGCTATAGTATGTGTCAATCCCTACCCTATTCCGACTTCAGATTAATGAATAGACAAGAAATAGAACATTTAAAATTAAACTTGACTGACATTAGTGATACTGCGGAAAATGGTTACATTCTTGAAGTAGATCTAATATATCCAAAGAATTTGCACATTGAACACAATGACTTTCCATTTTGTCCAGAAAAATGTTTACCACCTGGTGGTAAGAATAGAAAACTAATACCCAATTTGTATGATAAATATCACTATGTTATTTATTACGTACATTTAAAAAAATGCTTACAGCATGGTTTAGTATTGAGAAAAATCCACCGTGTTATTACATTTAAGCAAAGTTCTTTTTTAAAGCAATATATTGATATTAATACTCAGTTACGACAAAAAGCAGAGTCAACGTTTGAACAAGATTTTTTCAAATTATTAAACAATAGTATTTTTGGAAAGACGTTAGAAAATAATGAAAATCGAATAGATGTGAAATTAGTAAACAAGTGGTGTGACTTAAGCAATAAAACAAAAAAGACTACTTGTGCTGAAAAATTAATAGCCAGCCCATATTTTCATAGCGCCTCTGTATTTTCTGATGATCTAGTAGCAATTCAAATGAAACCTTCGCGTATTGTTCTTAATAAACCGATATACATAGGGTTTACAGTATTAGAATTATCTAAGACTCACATGTATGATTTCCACTATTCTATTATAAAACCATTTTATGGGAACCGAATTGAATTGTGCTATACTGACACAGATAGTCTTGTTTATGATGTGCAGAGTAATGACGTGTATAAAGATTTCAAGGTCCGTTTTCTAAAATATTTTGACACAAGCAACTACGATTTAAACAACGAATTTAACCTGCCAATTATTAATAAGAAGATTCCAGGTCTGTTTAAGGACGAAATGGGTGGTAAAATTATCCAAGAGTTCGTAGGACTGCGCTCAAAGTTGTATTGTATTAAAACTTTAAATAAAACAATAAAAAAAGCAAAAGGCACAAGAAAAAATGTTACAGCAAATTTAAATATGTTAGATTATAAAAATGCTTTGTACAATTCCGATGTAATTCGCAAAAAAAATATGCTATTTAGATCTATAAAACATGAAATATTCACCCAGGATGTAAATAAAGTAGCACTTTCAAGTAATGACGATAAACGGTTGCTATGCGCTGATAAGGTATCTACTTTAGCCTGGGGTAATACAACTATATTAATGTAATCCACTATTATAATTTAACTAAAACAGATTCACTATTATCATGTATTTTGTTTATTGTAAAAATGTAACTGTCTAAATGTTAAGAAATATTAGACATGTACAGACGACAGCACATCAACCTACTACAATCTGTCAAATTTCTTTGTTAGATTTTCAACTTTATCGCTAAAGTATAAGGTTCAAAGTTGATTGGGAAATTTTGACAATTTCGGGTAGGTTGATGTGCTAGCGTCTGTACTACAAACTACTGCTACTAGTTTCAAATGGTACTAGGTACTTGTAATTTATGGCTTTTCTACATTTGTAATTACACCCATCTTACTTATTACTTAGTAATACTTTAGATAGTATTCAATTATAAATTAAAATAATTGTATCCTTAATTATTTATAAGTTTTCTTTCTTTTGTTTATACATATAAATAAATATAAATAAAATTTACTATTCTGTTTAAATATGTCTTTAATTTCTATACCCATTGACAACCCGATAAGACATTCTGCTTGCATTCAATGTGCTATGCAATTACAAGCATTAACTTGTTGAAACTTGAAATTGATTAGCAGTATTATAGCAAGTACTAAGTAATACTTTATGCTTATGTATTATTATAAATCTATACAATTCCTGATGACTAAGCACGCGCGCCGGCGCCGGCGCGCGGCATTGAGAAATACGACACTTATCAGGTGTTCGCGCTCCTGAAGTGGTAAGCGTCCACAAGGATACAGGTTCAAACTTGTCGAATTCAACATGAAATTGATTCGCAATATATTGTACAGGCTCTGGTTACACTAGAACATTCATCCATGTTATATAATATTGATACTCTGTCATTACATTACGCAGTCACTTATTGAAGTGGTCACATCGCTGCATCGGTTCAAAGCAAATAATTCGTAAGTATATTCTGTTCTGTGTATGTTTATAAATTGCCTTTTTTGTTATAAAATTAAATAATATTAATGACTATTTTGTTTGTTTCAGATCATCAATAATGTCAGATTCGCCTGATATTGTCTTCTCCCAATACGGTCAAGGTTTCCCGACTCCGAGTTTAAGTTGGCATATCCCAGAAGCACACGGGTCTGCCAACAAGAAGCCTAGAGCCAGACGGGAGTGCCAAAAACGAAAATCATCTGAGCAGTCTTCGTGTCAATCGTACGTCGTCAACAATGAAAAGAAAAAAGGTATACGACTTATACAAGTGAAAGTTTTGGACATCAGTGAAAATCAAGAACCTGCAAGTGACAATGAGGAGGTGATAGTGTTAAGTGCGCAGTATGTAGTCAGTGAACCAGTGGACAATGTTATGGACGAGACACTATCGTTAATTAACAAAATATCCAGAAAACTCTGTGATGAGTGTTATTAACTTATTAGTGATATTATTAAGTAAGTGTTTTGGTATTAGTAATGACAAGTTATTTTTTCTTATTTTTCTGTATTTAAAAATAGTTCCTTAGTTATTGTGTAATTATATAAAATATCAAATAGTTTTTAATTTTATTGTAAATAATGTTGAAATAAATAATAGGTACCTACATAAAGTAGGTATAGGTTAGAAAGATGAAATAATTCAATATTATAATTTGTAAATTGGAAAATATGTTAAATGTACAAATAAAATTATTTTCTTTCTTTAGTAGAATAATTATTATGCATCACAAATTTGTAAATAGATAAATGTTTTACGTATTACCGAATAAAAGTAACTAAATAAAAATAACTATAAGTAAGTTTAAATTTGTAATTCATATAGAAATAAATTATTCCTTTTTTATTCTAGATACATTTAATATCAATTTTGTAAATAAGTAGGTAAATGATGAATGTATAAATAAAATAATTATTAAATAGGTATTATAAGCTTTTTGTTGTAATTCATGTAGCAACTAGGTAAATAGAATTAAGAAAATATAATTAGAATTCATTAGATATTTGTAAATAATATAAAGAGTAAATAAAAATATATTTGTAATTTAAATTACGTTTGTTTTTATTTTACATTACATTGCATGAACTTCAAATTTACTGTAGTAAAATAATATTTAGCTTACTATTCGTTGCCAGTTCTCATTATTTGTTATAAAAATATTGTATTAAATTACTAGGTACCTACTTGATATTAAATTTACTTACATGACTTATTTTACTACAGCTAATTTAGAGCTTCATATGTGTGAATCATAGTTAGTTATTAGGAATAAATAAAACAACATAAGTAGATTAAAATATTTTTTATTAACAAAATAAATTAAATATAGACATATTATTATCAAAATACCATTTCTTAATACATATAGCATTATTCAAAGCACAGTTTAGTCTATGATTTACACAATTAAATTCAGTATTATTTTTACGATATTTCTTTTTCAATGTTGAAAAATTAGGACATCCTTTTTCACCTATATCTATCACTTCACAGTTATCACATAAGTCTTTGATCCACTGAATTTTTTCTAATCCCTTCGTAATAATTTTTTTATTTTCTAAATATGGTATAATGACGCGTCGAAATTCTTTATAGTCTACGAAGCCCTCACTCCAGTAAATTCCTCTATTTCTTTCTAACCACCTCACTTGCTTCTTTTCATCGTATGTTAGGTAATTGAACAAATATGGTGGTTTTACCAGGAACGTTTGTGTATGCTCCTGACTTACGATGGCCACTTCTTTCACAATAAAATAATTTGTCGAATCTTTAAATCCTTGGATTTCCACTATAACGGTATCCGGCTTCATGATAGCTTCTTTACAATGTTGCTTAATGGTTTGTATTCAACAATGCAATCGTTGAGAATGAGACAATATGCTGAAGTTTGATCTGGTATCTCTGTATCACTCTCAATTTCCACCCTTACATCCACAACAGGACCTGTCTTCAGATTATCAGCTTGTCTAGAGCAATCAACAACAAACAGCGGTGCTAAATCTTTAAATTGCTTCTCGCTTAATATGGGCTCCGGCCGACGTCCGTAATACGACTGTTGAAATCTAGTGTATTGTTCGTATAATAAAGCGATTCTGTTATTAGCAAAACTTATATTCAGGTTTTCATATGGAAAGTAGGTTGAATTGAGATACACTCTAACGTCTCGAACATGACAGTGATCGAATTGAGACATGTCAGAACTTGCATTGTTTTTCCTATTTGTCTGTAGACCAACAATAATGTATCTTGGTTTTTCTATTTGAGATGAAGTTTTGATAGACCAGGTATGCTTCGTAGTTTTAGGCAAAGCTGGATATTCGTACAGATCCCAATTTCTGTATATCATTTGAAGCGGTCGATCTTTTTCTAATAGTTTTAACAAAGTAATTTTTTCTTTGTCTGATACTTTAACATGCGGTACGCGCCAAATGATTTTGTTGATCTGAACATCATCCACTACTTCGCCGGTATTAAGTTTTACAGCGTTCAAATTAGTGTTACTTCGTAATAATATCAGTTCATGTCTACTATTTATCACAACTTTCTTAAAATCTTCAGCAAAACCGAGGACGTTACAGAGTGGTATAGAAGCAGAAAACCTTCCTCCATTAATATTTTTTATGCCATCAATATTCCAACCCCAAGCATTAGACATTTTTGATTCACTTTCGTTCATTGACATTAATGATTTCATTGTTGTTGTTATACCTGCATTTTTTACTTTATCAATCTCTACTCCATTTAGCTCATACCTAATGTCTTGGAACAAGTACAGTAGAGCATTGTTGGCGCATCACATATGCGCGTGATTGACCGAGGGGACGGCGCGGGGCGTCGGGGTACCGAACCCGGTACGCGACGGCCGCTGCGTGCCCTTCACTCCACTCGGCTCACAGACGCGCTCGACCACGGGCATTTCATTGTTATATCTTATAAGTTGATTAAGTAAATTATGGTATTAAAACCTATCTAAAATACAGTCCACTGCTTCTTTTATTATAAAGTCCCGATTGAGCCCATTCAGTGGTCCTTCGATCGAAGAAATATTTACCGGTATTGCCGTAATTAACGCCGTCAACATCGTCGGTCGTCGTGTTCACTTTTGCGGACTTTGACCGCTCGCGAGCACCACGCGGTACGACCACGAAGAAGAGAACAAAGAAGTCGTTCCCGAGGCAGCCTGCATCGTCATCGTGGGAGCTGATGTCATTCTTTGGGAGTATTTTACTGTATATGAGTGAGTCCGTTCCAATTAGTTATTTTTCTGCTTTCTTTTTCTTGCTGAAAATCGTTGTTCATCTTCCTATCTTTCAGTTTTCATACAGTGTGCTTCAATATTAGTGTTTTCTACGGCACTGCTTTTTAAAATACGCATATTTTGTATCGAAAACGCTTGGTCATTAGCAAATTTACACTTTGTTAACACGTGTTGAGTCATTGACCTTGACACTGATTCTCGATCCCTTTCATTAACGCACAGCTGTTTTGCAGTTTTTTATCTATTAAGTTCATTAGCATCAGTACATCCAGTTGTTATTTAACTTTACAATGGCAGATAATTTAAAAACATTGATAAAGAAACGTAGTTCAATTAAATCGAAGCTTACTATTTACAGCAACTATTTAAATTTGGTAAAAAGTAGTTCCGCAATGTCTGAGTTGCAACGTTTAGATTTAGAGGAGCGTTTTAATAAATTCGAAACCATACACAGTGACTTTGATGCCTTGCAGACACAGATCGAAGTGCTTTCCGATGACGACGAGTCTGCGTTGGCTGAGCGTGAGGACTTCGACCGCCAGTTCTTCAACCTGGTGGCACTCACGCGCAGCCTGCTCGGTGTCTCGGCCAACGGTGCTGCGTCGGAGGCGGGCTTCAGAGATGCTAACTCAGGTGCACATGTTTCATTTAGGAATTCTTTTGTTCGTTTGCCTAAAATAGATTTACCTCATTTCGATGGGAACTACCAATGCTGGCTTGAGTTTAGGGACACCTTTGGGTCATTGATTCACGACAATTCTAACATAAGTGACATTAATAAGTTCCACTACCTGCGAGCTTCACTCCAAGGAAATGCGGCTTTAATTATAAAAAATATTGATTTTAAAGCCGATCATTATAATCTTGCATGGGACCTGTTGTGCGAACGTTACAATAACAACCGACTTCTTGTGAAAAATCATTTTCAAGCTTTGTTTGATGTCGAACCCATTACAAAAGAGTCAAGTGTTTCCATCAGAAACCTTGTTGATGTTATTAACAAAAATGTAAGGGCACTAACTACATTAAAAAAGCCCACTCAGTATTGGGACGATATTATTATTTATTTCATAGTTAAAAAATTAGATTTAATAACAAGTCGAGACTGGGAAGAGCATAGAAACAATACGTATAAAGATGATCCTACATTAATACAATTTTGTTCATTTTTAAGCAGGAAAGCGGACTGGTTAGAATCAGTGGAGTCTAATCATAGTTCTTCGGAAATCGATACTATTGTCGCTTTGAATAATAGTCATACAAATAAAACTGATTCTAAACAAAATCAAACAAATAAAAAATTAGATAAAAACAGTAAATGTCCACTTTGCTCCCAAGCACATACATTATTTAAATGTGAATCTTTTAGAAACTTGTCCGTAGAAAATCGCATACAAAAGGCAATTGAATTTAATGTTTGTATAAATTGCTTACGCTTTGGACATAATTCTAAAAAATGTAGATTTTCACATTGCAAATATTGCAAAACAAAGCATAATACGCTTTTGCATTTGGAAAGTAACGATCCCAAACTTGCTTCCGATCCATTGCCTTCTGCCATGCCTTCTGCACTGCCTTCTGCTTCGCCTTCTTCAAATGTTGTGCTTTCAGCCAATTCCATGCAGCTTGCTACTTCTGCGCATGTTTTACTGTCCACAGCTATGGTGAACGTGACTGGCGTGACGGGTAAGAAGTACACTGCGCGCCTACTGCTGGACAACGGCAGTACGGCGAACTTTGTTACGCAGAGCTTATCAGAGAAGCTGGGTTTGTTACGACGCGGTACGAGCACCAAGGTAACGGGTATTAATAATCACATATCCACCAGTACACAGTCTTGTCACCTCTCTATAGAGTCTTTATGCTGTGCCTTTACTGTAGATATCGAGTGTCACATTTTGCCTGAAATCACAAAGGTTCTACCGTCTTCATTCGTGCATATCAATCACGTCCCTATTCCTTCAGGTATCAAGCTTGCAGACCCGAACTTTAACGTTCCGTCGGTCGTAGACATCCTGGTAGGGGCTGAAGTTTTCTGGAATGTCTTAGGTAGCAAAACGATAGACTTAGGGAAAAACCTACCTAAATTATGCGAGACCAAGTTAGGATGGTTAGTTTCAGGTAGTATTTCGCACCAATCATGTTTTTCCGCTAATCATTTTTGCCATCATTCCAACGTCACTCCTGACCTCACTCAATTTTGGGAGCTAGACAACGTCGCTTCAAAACATTCACTCTCACTTGAGGAGAGAATGTGTGAGCAGTCTTTTGCTCAAACCACCGTTCGTAATGATGGTGGGGGATTCGTCGTCACTATGCCATTAAAAGGGGATCCTAGTACATTAGGTCATTCTTTTAGGAATGCTAGGAATCGTTTTCTTTCCCTTGAACGGCGATTTAAACGCGATCCATCATTTCATAAAAAATACAATGAGTTCATGAGAGAATATGAGCGCCTAGGTCATATGACGTTAGACTCAGACTGTACTCCATCACCAGAAAACTCCATGAGCACATATTACATTCCGCATCATGGAGTCATTCGCAGTTCTAGCACCACTACACAACTACGCGTAGTATTCGACGCATCAGCTTCTACCAGTTCGGGGGTGTCACTTAACGACATTCAGATGGTCGGCCCGGTAGTTCAAGACGAACTGTTTTCTATTTTAACACGTTTTCGTCAGCATAGGTACGTGGTCTCAGGTGACGTGGAAAAAATGTACAGGGCCATAGAGTTAAATCCAGTCCAACGACCTCTTCAAAAAATAATTTTCAGGTTTGAACCTTCAGAACCGCTTAATACCTACACTTTAAATACGGTTACCTATGGTACCGCTTCTGCACCCTATTTAGCCACTAAGTGTCTAGTAAGTTTGGCTGATAACATTGAGGATAGTCGTGTCCAGTGTGCCATTCGACGTGACTTCTACGTCGATGACTTTCTTAGTGGAGGGAATACCATAGCTGAAACTGTTGACATTTCTAAAAAGGTACATTCGGTTCTATCATCTGCAAAATTCAATTTACGTAAATGGCGGTCAAATAAATATCAAATTCTTAAAGAAATTACACATAGTAACGAGTTACATAACACTTTACATTTTTCTGAGCAAGGTCCAAACTCATCTCAATCTAAGACTTTAGGTCTTAACTGGGTTTGTGACTCTGATTCACTTACTTACACTATAAATATCACCTCCACTACTAAAGTCACCAAACGTCATGTTCTTTCTGTTATCAGTCAAATCTTTGACCCACTAGGCCTCGTAGGTCCGTGCGTCGTCGAAGCAAAGATAATCATGCAGCGTCTATGGCTAGACAAGTATGACTGGGATGACGAAGTATCGCACGAAGTCAGAAACCTTTGGTCTACATTTGAAGGCACAATAACAGCATTAAACACCTTAAAAATTCCTCGTTGGGTTTTGCGTGAAGGCTCTATTACGCATGAAGTACACGTCTTTACCGATGCGTCCGAGAGGGCGTATGGCGCTTGTGTGTACATTCGGTCTTGTAATGGTAGTGGATCCATAGGCGTACAACTTCTAGTCTCTAGAAATCGAGTAGCGCCCATCAAACCAACGACGATACCGAGGCTTGAACTTTGTGGAGCTTTGTTAGGTGCAAGGCTGTGTACTAAGGTTCAGGAATCGCTTACCATGCCCATTCATAGATGTAGATTCTGGTGCGACTCAACCATAGTCCTGGGTTGGCTCTCTACTCCTTCTAATCAACTTAAACCTTTTGTCAGAAACAGAGTCAACGAGATACAGGAAAGTACTTGTGGTCATACCTGGAGCTACGTACCGTCGAAGGACAACCCGGCGGATCTTGTTTCCCGTGGTCTCAGTGCCAACGTTATCATAGACACACCTCTGTGGTGGTCTGGACCCTCATTTTTACAGCATAGTGAAAATGAGTGGCCCAGCATGCCAAACAACGGGAAAGATAGTCTGCCGGAAGTAGTGACTCATTTCATTGGTAGTGATAGTAACAATCATTCATTAAGTAATTATCATTCAGACGTAATCATTAATTCATCAATCATTCATGATTTGTTAGTAAAGTATTCTAGCTTAACAAAAATTCAAAATATATTTACATATGTACAACGCTTTATTTACAATGTAAAAAATAAAAATAAATTGTATGGTAATTTCTCAACAACTGAACTAGAAAACTCATTACATATAATTATACATTATTCACAGCTTGAAATGTTTCCAGAAGAGTATAATTTGTTAAAGTCTGGACAAAAATTACCACGCAAAAGTAGATTGCTTCCTCTGACACCGTTCATTGACAATCATAACCTTATTCGCGTGGGCGGGAGGCTCGATAACTCCCCCTACGATTTTAGTGTAAAACACCCTATTATTTTATGCAGTAAGCACATACTTACAAAACTTCTATTTCAAATGCAACATTTACAGCTTGTACATGCTGGTCCACAGTTGTTATTGTCACATATACGACAAACTTATTGGCCTCTAGGTGGCAGAAACTTGTCTAGATTTGTAGTGAATAAATGTCTTAAATGTTTCAGACATAAGGCTCAGAACGTACAGCCTATAATGGGTCAACTACCTAGCTCAAGAACAAATCTTGAGTTTCCTTTTTTAAATAGTTACGTTGACTATGCTGGGCCAGTATTGGTGGCCAATCGTAAAGGCCGAGGATGCAAACTTACAAAATCCTATATGTGCATCTTTGTCTGCTCGGCAGTGAAAGCCGTACATTTGGAGCTCGTCACCGACCTCACCACTGAGGCCTACATGGCTGCTCTAAATCGTTTCGTGGCGCGTCGTGGCAAGCCTCGAAGCATCACGTCCGATAACGGGACTAACTTTGTAGGCGCATCAAACGAGATGCATAGGTTCTTGCAATCATCAAATGTTGCATCTGAAATGGCGCAGCAAGGTATCGAATTTATTTTCACGCCTGCATACAGCCCTCATTTTAATTCATTGGCTGAAGCTGCTGTAAAATCATGTAAGCATCATTTAAAACGGTTACTGCATCTTACTCATTTCACCTTCGAAGAGATGGCCACCTGTCTCATTCACATAGAGGCGGTTCTTAACTCACGCCCTCTTACTCCTCTTTCTTCAGACCCTAACGATTTTTCGGCACTCACTCCCTTCCACTTCCTAATTGGACGGCCATTCTTATCAGTACCACATCCTCAGGTGACTGAAGCCAACATCACGCGGTTGGATCGCTGGAAGAGAATCCAGCATATCAGGCAGCATTTCTGGCGACGGTTCCATAATGAGTACACTTCTCTGCTGCAGGCAAAATCCAAGTGGTTTCATTCCAGAGGTGAAGTGAAGCCGGGGTCCTTAGTCCTGATAAAGGACAAAACAACGCCACCTCTGCTCTGGTCCCTGGGCCGGGTCACGAAGACCTATCCCGGCGTCGACGGGGTCACGAGAGTGGCCGAATTGAAGACGAAGCGGGGCACCATTCGTCGTGCCTTCAACTGCATCTGCCCCCTTCCAGTCGAAAATTGAAGACTTCCCTTCAACCCGGGGAATATGTTGGCGCATCACATATGCGCGTGATTGACCGAGGGGACGGCGCGGGGCGTCGGGGTACCGAACCCGGTACGCGACGGCCGCTGCGTGCCCTTCACTCCACTCGGCTCACAGACGCGCTCGACCACGGGCATTTCATTGTTATATCTTATAAGTTGATTAAGTAAATTATGGTATTAAAACCTATCTAAAATACAGTCCACTGCTTCTTTTATTATAAAGTCCCGATTGAGCCCATTCAAGCATTGTTTATGAAATTGACACTAGTAGCTTTGTCCTTCGTATCTTTTTTGCTCACGATGACAGTTCCTTCCAAATATAGAGTGCTAGCTGATGGGAGTATGTACAAGTCCTGTTGGTTTATAGGTATGCGAATTTCATCGTTCCTGTTGAAACTTGTTACGTATGGCTTGTAGGAATGAAATTCGATTCCTTCTATAGTATTATCGTAAGTCGGAGCGGATAAAACGTCTAAGATATTCATTTTAGCAATCCGATCGCTCTAAGGAATGCTTTGTTGTCTTTAGTTAATTTTATTTTCTTCTTAGAGAGAGGTCTTATTTGATAGGTAGCTCGAGTAGAACTGATATTCTTTATTTGTTGAGACACATTTTTATTATAGTCAATCATTTTTTTTTTCTAAGATGCAAATATAGCTGCACTTCTTCACCGCGTAAATTGATTAATTGATTTGTTATATCCAATAGCCTAATATGTATGCAGCTTATGTTGTTTTGATTTATTGGAAAGTATATTGCGTTTTTAGGGATTTCTATGATCCTATAACCAGGTGGCACATTGAGTGCAAATTCGTGAATAATATGACTTGGTTCACCGTTTATGTATGAACCGCTTACAATATCACATTCAATCCTGACTACTGTCGTAGGAAGAATGTTCACTGGAGACTGTGACACATGCCATTTATTTGCTTTCAAGATTTGTTTATTAAATCCTAGCAGTCTTCTGAAAGAGTCTTTTTTTATAAAATTAACGTCTTTTGTACAGAATATTGTAGTTTTTAAAGTATTATTATTGCACTGTAGTTTGATTGATGCATCTTTTATTTCAGATTTTAAATAATCATTGATATCTTGCAATTCGTAAGTGCCTTCCGGTATTTCAATAACTTCGTTTAAGCCATAATAGAACTTATTATTACTTTTGTCAATGTTTGGAATAGAATTAAATGTTGAAAAGTGTAATAAAGCACACTCATACTCTCCATCTAGTTGCAACGTATTAGGATAGTACGTAGATAACACTGACGAGTTTCCAGTTATCGACAAAGTGAGTGACATCTTGCAAATGATTGAAATGAAAGAAAAGCATATATTTTATACATTTTTATTCCAAAAAGTCCACAAATATTTTAAACATAAATGACCACAATTTACTGAATTAAATTTTTGATATCTTGTGTAGTTATAAAAAACATTACAATTTTTAAAATATTGCATCAATTCCATTGGAGGTTTTAAATTTCCATAGCTATCAAAGTATTCACAGTGATTGTATACTTTAACATAAGCTACCCAATGCGTTCCTTCGTTCTTAGAATCGTCTAAGTTAACGATACCACATTCAATTCGTTTCGGTTTTCGAGGTAACCGATCCTTCATGTAGACTCCACGAAAATATGGGATGTTCCTTGAATACTTTCGGATGTCTACATCAGTTAGAGGGCGTTTGGGTAGCATACTTTTCAGTTTTTTGAAGATGTTATAAACAATCCTTTACCACTTTTGTACGGTTTAATGTATAAACCTTTGCCCAACACTAAAGCCTCCATAGCTTTATTATGTCTTTCTGTTTCTTGCAAATTTTGTTTGTTTGCTTTGTAATCATTGACGGTTTTTGCAATGCCAGCTGCACCACCAGCTAAAGTCCCTAAAGCCGATAAACCAGCGAAAATTGGAATTAAAGGTAGAACTCCACCAGTTTTTGGTATGGGTATTACTCGGGGTACTCGAATTCGATGATGAATTTTTGGAAATAACTTTTTTGCAGTTAAGTAAGCTGCTTTAATTAAAGTCCTATTATCTTTGTGTTTGAGTTTCTTAATTTTTGATTTTATTTTTGAAACTAAGCTTTTAAATGTTTTAATACCGGATCCAGACTTTAATTTTGATTTCATAACTTTGCTCACTAGCCATGAGCTCAGCTTTTCACCTTTTCCTGCATCTTTTGATTTCAGTCTTTGTTTAGCCATGTTAAGGAGCTGTAAATCGGCTTTGTGTCTATTTGTTAAGTCTGTATGGTTTGTATACGCAATGTCGTGTTGCATGCAAGCTTCGTCTAGCTTATTTACACCTCTGTCACCTCGCGCTAAGCGTTTGTGAAGTTTGGTTCCTGGTCCGCAATAATTGTATCCTGGCAAATGAACTTCGAATGGTAGATTATTAATTATGGTGTTAACTAGTCCACCCCCTTGCATTACTCAAATTACAATGATAGGATTTCAAATGAAAAGTAGTTATATAATATCTTAGTCCATTATTGCCGCTTTTTCAATCCAACTGTTTTCTGCACTGTTTAGGCCTAACCATTTAACATACAATTTATTTCCTTTTTTTTTCAAAACCTTTTCTATCAAATAAACATCAGGATATTTAGATCTTTGCAGTTCTTGTTCGTAAAAAGCTCCTAATATGTTTTGCTTTCGTTGATCTTCTATCTGATATGTTACTGGTAAGGTTTTATTTACTTTTTTTATATTAAATAATTCTGTTGACCAATTAGGAGTGTAACCTTTCTCAAAATTATGTTTGTATTTACTTATACGAACACAATCACCCACTTTGAATTTGGGCTTCCACTGAACTAAATCATGATTCCTATTTTTATTTATATTTTTTTTGATTACATGTTCATTACGTTTATTCACATCAACCGGTTTAAATTGAATTGTACGATGTTTTGTGTTGTTGTATTTCTTCAAAGTATCTTCCAATGGCAGACCTAACCACTTATAGTTTCCGTTGAGACTAAAATATTTATATAATTTATTTTTTACAGTTCTAATCAATCTTTCTACAATTGATGCTTTTTTAGTAGAAAACGATGAATAATGGTTAATGTTATGCTTTTTCATAAGCTTTTGAAAAGTGATGTTATAAAATTCTGTTCCCATATCAGTTTGTAAGTTAACTGGGCTATTGCGACTACTTAGCAGTATATGTTCGAATGCACGAGTAACATCGAATTTGTTTTTCGATTTTAACGGTTCAGCCCAGGCATACTTAGAGAAGCAGTCAATTACCACTAAGATGAAATTGTAACCATTGTTATACTTTTTCAGGTTTTGCATGTCCATCAAGTCAGCTTGCCATAAATCATGGATTCCTTTCAGAACAACAGAACGTCGAAGGAAATTTCTTCGTGCCGCTTTGTGTATTTCATTTACAATTTGCTGTTTTACCATTACGGAGTTTTTTGAAGTAATTTATCAACCTCTGCTTTAGTGTAAAACTTATCTTCCAAATGCGCTGAAACCTCAGGTATCCCTGCTTTTAAAGAAGCTTGAACTGTACTCTTTGCGTCTTTTATGATTTGAGAACGCAATTTACCAATCAGACTATTAAATTCTTTAAACATATTATCTTTCATTCGATCTACATAATCCTTGTTAACAACCAGATTATTTAATTCTTTGAACGTGTTAGCATTCAATTGATCTACATAATCCTTGTTCACAGCATCGTCTGCATCTACTGGAGATCTAATTCCTCTCAGTCTCAATGTTTTTAAATCAAAATCTCCGTTTTCTGATTTTAATAATGCATTCTCATTAAACTCAAATAATTCTGATAAACGCATTCTTTTGTGAATGTAGTGTCCGAATTTGTCTACGTTCATGTTGAAGGTGTATTGTATCGAGAGGTTGATAGTAAAATAAACACAATTTTAAACATTTATTTATTTATAACTTTACTTTCACGCAATTCTTCAATTATAGATATGATTTCATTATCTAATCCTGTGTTGCCAGCATCTCTAGACGCAATTAATAATTTCAACCTTTCCACTAATTCATTAGGATCATCCCAGTACACTAAATCTACGTTTTTTCTCCAGTTTTTTATTAACGGTAGACCCTTCCCTTGAACTGCATTCTTCAGTTTAAAAAGAGGTTTAATAACTTGCAAATATTTTTGTCCTTTATTACTTTTTATCGGCTTACTTCGATCATAGTCTCGACGATGTGCATTTGTTTCAAGTAGCATCGACTTATAATTTTGCATATCACTGTCTGTAACCAAGCTTAAGTCCACATCTTTCTTAAGCAACAACTGTTTTAAACCAGGGGTATTTCGGTATTTACGTCCAGACACGGTGATGTAATAATCGTTCATCGTTATGCAAGCAGAACCTAACATCAGTTTCCCATGGTCTACTCTAACCCCAAATGGAATATCTACCAACGCTTCTGAAGATACTGACCAAGATGACGTATCACAATCTGGATTCGTTTCAACTACTGATTCATAAGAAGAATCACTGTTGATATCAGATTCATATTTGTCTTCATCATTATTATTATCATTACTTCCTGCGCTACCAGTTCCTTTTTTCTGCAAAATTTCGTCAGTAAACGGAACACCAGCAAAATTATCACTAGCATGCAGGAGAGGAGTTTGCTTACTAGCATTAACAATTTGGTTGAGAGGTTCTGTTACAGGTTTGAAAACAGATTCCAGTGCTTGTTTACTGTTCATCTCAGCATCTCTCATTTTTCGTACTTTTATCTAACAGCTTCTGCCGCATCAACAATTTGTCGTTTCAGTGATTTTTCCATATTGGTTAAATAGGTCGTAATTGACTTAGCGTCGTAAGGTGAATAATTATTTCAGACAGGTAATAGTCTTATATATGTATTCGTGTTCTTAGTCAAAGACTACAAACGTATCAAATTTACTTCGATAACATCCTTTGTTTTTGGAACAATCTTTATTAATTACAACATAATTGAAAGGTATACTCCATATTTTTGAACACATTTCACGAAATTCAATCCATGTCATGTCAGTGTTGACGTGTTCTTCATAAACATGTCTCTTATTTCTTTCATCTTGTTTAAAAAGTATGATTAGGTTTGCGTTGTCTCTTACTAACTGCTTAGGGATTTTACTATACGTTTGATTCAGATAAAAACAATCTATGAACTTGTGTCTCCCCATAGCAAAATAATCACGCATACTACTTTGATTTTCACAAGCAACATCATCAAATACAATTACAGAATTCGGTTTTGCGGTCTGTACACTCAGTACTTGCTCATTTTCATGATATTTCTGAAATGATATGCCTGGTACTCGTTGCAAGACTTTTTCTAAAAAAACGTACTTGGGTTGTTGCACGGTTTTTGAATAAACATAAACATTTTGAAATCTTAAACCATTCTCGTGTATAAGGAGACCAATCAATAAATTAGTTTTTCCACAATTTGACGGCCCGCAAATGATGCATCGTACCGATTTAGGTAATAATTCTCCATGGCGAAAATCAGTCTCCTGAGAAAGAACACAAAGTTTGTTTACATGTAACGATTGTGGTTGTTTTACAAATTTCATGATGACTGCTTGAAACGGTTATATTAATAATGAGTCAATTAATGTACTACATTGACATTTATAACTCATTGTCGCTAACTCGATCAAATGTATGAGCAACCGTCATTCTAACCACCGAAAGCGTTGAAGGCGAACGTATCAACAGCTATTTAAAATGAATCCAATGAATTTTAGTCCTCGATATGAACTTTATAACAAACATCAAATTCGTCTATTTTCGTTCAGACATTATTGGGCAACCGCTCATTCACGAAAAAGATTGGTGATGGAAATGGCTGATGCAGGATTTTTTTATTGTGGAAATGGTGTAAACGATAAAGTCATGTGTTTTTCTTGTGGAGGTAGTATCGAAGATTGGGAGATTCACGATGATCGTTGGTTACAGCATGCTATAAACTTTCCTGAATGCTATTATTTAAATGCTGTGAAAGGAAAAATATTTGTGGAGAAGACAAAATTAAAAAAATAAATAAAACAATAATAAAAAAAATTAAAACAAAAAAAAAAAAAAAAAAAAAACAAGTAAAAAAATATATAATAAAAAAACCTAAAGAGTCAATGTCAGAAAGAATAAAACTGAAGTATATCGTATAATAGAAGCCAAACGGACAATCCATTTATGTTATTGTCAACCAAACACGATTCGAAAGTGGAGTAGCGCCCAAACCACTCACTGGAAAATATTTCCGTTCCATCAGTTGGAATAGACGTCGAACTGGAATAGACGCCATAACCAGTACCTCTGCACAGATTTCGTTTATATTATTGGGCATTCTACTCCACCGAGAGTGACGAGGCGAACGGAGTGAGCCGACGGAACGGAATTTCGTTTATATTATTGGGCATTCTACTCCACCGAGAGTGACGAGGCGAACGGAGTGAGCCGACGGAACGGAATTTCGTTTATATTATTGGGCATTCTACTCCACCGAGAGTGACGAGGCGAACGGAGTGAGCCGACGGAACGGAATTTCGTTTATATTATTGGGCATTCTACTCCACCGAGAGTGACGAGGCGAACGGAGTGAGCCGACGGAACGGAAGGTGGGGTAGAATGCCCAATAATATCCTACTTACGTCACTTTCATAAAAATTCCATCTTTCATGAACAACAGTACGGTTTCACCAAAGGGCGTTGTACCACTGACGCCGGTGTCACTCTAATAAAGAACATTTTTAACGCCTGGGAAGAAGCACAAGATGCCATTGGAATCTTTTGCGACCTCTCGTTCGATTGCGTAAATCATGAGACACTTCTGCTGAAACTTGAGCACTAGGGGTTAGGAATTTAGCTCTTGATTTACTAAAGTCATACCTAAAAGATAGAAAGCTTAAAGTTCAAGTAAATGGCGTAAACTCATTAGGGTCTGAAATGGCAATGGGTGTTCCTCAAGGTTCGATATTGGGTCCATTCCTCTTTTTAGTTTACATTAATGATTTACCCCAATTACTTCAAAATCAACCGAAGATGGTGTTATTTGCAGATGACACCTCATTGATCTTTAAGATAGACAGACGGGCACAAAATCTTGACGACGTGAATAACTCTATTCTTCAGGTCCAAGACTGGTTTACGGTAAATAATTTGGTACTAAATGAAAAGAAAACCAAATGCATTAGATTTAAATTGCCTAATGTTAGAAGTAGCGAATGTGACATCATACTGAATGGAGAAAAACTGGAATTTGTTGATCAAACGGTTTTTCTGGGAATCACGCTAGACGAGAAATTACAATGGGGACCTCACATAACATCTCTTGCGGGGCGGCTTAGCTCGGCCGCTTATGCTGTTAGAAAGATAAGACAGTTAACAGATGTAGAAACTGCGCGTTTAGTATATTTTAGCTACTTTCACAGCATTATGTCGTACGGCATTTTACTATGGGGTCGAGCTGCTGACATTGAATCCATATTTATTTTGCAAAAGAGAGCTGTCAGAGCCATTTATAATCTACGTCGCCGCGAATCTCTCAGGGAAATTTTTAAAGGGATTAATATTATGACGGTACCTTGCCAATTCATTTATGAAAATATTATGTATGTAAGAAAAAATCTACATCTTTTTAATAAAATAAGCGATAGACATAATTTTAATACTAGAAATAAAGATAAAATACATCAACCATTTTTCAGGTTAGCCAAAGTACATACATCTTTTATGGGGTACTGTGTTAAATGTTACAATAAAATACCTTGGGATATATTGCAATTAAATGAAAGAAAATTTAAAACTTGCATTAAACGTACACTTAGTAAACAAGCATACTATAAACTAGAAGATTATATCCAGGATAAGAACGCTTGGAAACATGCTGGTCCTGCTCCATAGGACAATCTAGAGTCTAGACAAAATCAAACTGGTTGCTAATTTAATTGTAAATTTATTCTTTTTTACTTTGTTTACATTCTGTAATTACTCTTAACTCACACCCTGACTTATTACTTGTTAAAATAGCTTTTATATATATATATATTTTTTTTTTATCAAAATCGTTTACTTTGTCGTTTATATGTCATGGTTTCATTTTTAATTCTTTTACCTATTGTGGTATAGTAATTTTATTTTAGGTGCATCGTCTTCACATATTATTTTATTATATAATTAATGTATGCAAAATATTGTAAAACATTTTAAAAGAGTAACGGTGGAGTTTCTTGCCCATTCTTCTCCATACGAAAACTACCTTTTGGAAGGGGCGACTAGAATCAATTCTATTTCATTGTAATTTTTGACGTTCAAAAGTGCTTTTTATGTGCCTATTTGAAATAAATGCGTTGACTTTGACTTTGGATTTATGTATTTCTCGAACCTACTGACGATATCTTCGAATTTTTCATCCCCAGTAGCATTGAAAGTATAATAAATTTGAATGCCTTTTTCTCCAATGAAATTGAGAAATATATTAATGCGTCTCTTGTCCGAGGTCGTATCGAGGCCGTTAGAAATTATGTAAATATCCAGTTTCTGTTTCCAGACTTTGAAGTTATGTTTTATGTTACCATCGAAAGACATCTGCGGCAGTGGCGGTAAATACCCCACACCTGACACCATGTTTGTTTCCTTCGTGTGTATTTCACTTGTATTAGGCATGCTTGATAATTATACACTTTTGTTTTAATCATAACTTGTTTTATTGCAAATAAGTAATTCAGTTCACTGTGATGTCGTGCTGTATTATATGCGTCCCCATGGACAAATCCGCTTCTCTTATATCTATGTTTCCATAGATTACAAATATAGATAATAAAACTAAACTATAGATTAAGCCATTCCTAAACAACCTTCGACAAGCAAGTCAGCAAATCTGCATCTGATTCTAATTGTTTACGACATGCTCTAATCAATCCAGATTTTGTAATCGCATCGATTTGCTTTTCCGATGTACTAGGTAAGAAAATAAGGTTTTTTCTTCAGCGTTTTATCTTTATTTGTAACCTATTTTTCAAACATAAATGTTTATTAATTTATTGGTAAAATTTCAGGTGCAATTGATTCCCTGAGCCAGTATTTACAAAAACCAATATTATATTTAATAAAGATAGCATCATAATTATGCTCTTAAGGATACGATTAACGTTTATTTATTTAAATAAACTTTTCGCACAAAAAGGTACAAAGGCGGACTTAATGCCTTAGGCATTCTCTACCAGTCAACCAAGGGTGGTGAAGAGATTAGATGAACGTCACGAACTTCATAAACGAGAAAATGCTGAAGAAAATTTTCAAAACTTATTTGTTGAAGGACAAATAAGTTTTGAAGCGAAGCTGGAAGCCGACCCCAACATAGTTGGGAAAAGGCTAGGCAGATGATGATGATGATTTGTTGAAGGACAAGACCTAGCTAACAACTAGATACAATTATCAAGACGACTTTTAATTTATTCCTATTCCTTGGGCATTCCTGTTTGCACAGTGGTTACAGAGTACCTATGGATTTCAAAGTGGAAACGGGACCCCAAAGAAAATATTGGCTCATAAGTTCCTAGTTGTGCGGTTTCTACAACCTAAGTTTGCAACGCCGATCACCCAAACAAAGATTATGCTGAAAATACTGGCAACCCTTCCTAAAAGTGCTGCGACGTCAGACAAATCATTTTTTACGATTAGGCGTGTAAATGCTTCGTTGAGAGCAAACATGTCAGAAGAGAGGTTGACAGGTTTAGCTTTTCTAAATATTCACCCGGAGATAACCCCAGACGCCTCAAATATTTTCACCCGATTTGCCAATAAGAGTAGAAGACTTCCATTTTGTCAATGAAGTTCTATCAGCGCGTAAGTCATTTTATGACTGATTTGAAATTTGAATGTTTTCGGTTAAAGTGTAATGGTACGCATCGTCTCGACCAATCAAAACATAATAACTGTCCAATTCGAGCCCGTCATTTGTAAAATACTAACATTGCGTAATGTAGTGTGTAAAGCTGCATTTCCATTATGCAAATGACTTGCATACAAGTTGCAAGTTGCATGCAATTTGTATAGTGGAAACCACAGCATGCAAACAAGTTGCACCTTGTATGCAATTAGGTTTAAACTTGTACACACAACACTCAAGTCACCTCATTTGCATACAAGTTGCAAGCGCATGCGCAGGTGTATAGAGGGAAGTGTGCAGGATTATTTTGTAAAAACGACTCTTCTAAGTGGGATACGGAGAAAACTATAATATTTATTGAAGAATATCATAGACATGATTGTCTCTGGGAACCAAAAAACCGTCTTTACAAAAATCGAGACGCACGCGAATCAGCTTACTTATAGAAAATTAATCGAAGTAATGAACCTCAATGGTATTGTTACGACCGTTAAAGAAGTGAAAAATAAAGTACAATCACTGCGTACCACATTTTTTTTCAGAAGTAGCAAAAATAGAAAAATCCAAAACTACAGGTAGTGGAACAAGTAACATTTACACACCAAAATTAAGCTGGTTCAACACAATGAATTTTTTGCTGACTTTCCAATGGTGAAAGAAATGGCTTAGAATGGTAATCTCGTACGTACATAATGACAAATGAATAACTTCGCCGCTATGAGGACGCGGCGGTGCTCTGCCCTAGCTGGGCAGACCACCGTATGCTCCACCGTGTCCTCCTGACGATCCACACAATGATGACATCCGGGCGTTTCCTCCTGCCTTATCCGGAACAGGAACCTCCCGAAGCAACTGTGTCCGGTGAGGACCTGAATTAGGCAGAAGGTGAGGTTGCCGTGACGCCTCTCCAGCAAGTCCTCAAAGAGGCGACTTATCGCCGCAATTGTGGCGTGCCCATTCTCATTTATTTCTATTAAATGAACAAGTCTCCGAAAGACGGAACAAAAAAAATGCCGGGAAATTACTAGTACCTGCTCTGAAGTTGCAATTAAACAGTAGAAATGCCAACTGTATGACAATTAATAATAAATTACCACTTGCCCTGACAATGTTACCAATTAAGACGACGTCGACCAAACGCCGACCGCGCAGTGGCGCCCTCATCGTTTGTTTGGTTATTTCTTTTATTTTAGAATGAAAATGCAGAAAATAAGCATGTTGTGCTACACAAGATTATACGTTAATATTATTACAAACGGTAGTTTTACATTGTTTAGTTTTATTATAATCCTTAAAACGGATAAAAGTGGCCACTATTTTCGGTTTTTATGATTATACGAGTAATCATCGATCATGATTATCATGGTCATGATTATCGAGTAGTCGGCATGGTGAAAGGATTAAGAAAATTAAGCAACCCGTCGCTTCTTATTTCGCCAACACCATGAATAAGGCACAATTAAAAGAAATTTTGCAAAAAGTCATTAAATAATTAAATATGTACAAGTACGGGATTGAAGGTAGTATGTGTACTGTTTGTGATCAAAACACAGTCAATGTTAGCGTTATAAATGACTTGGTAGAAGATACAAGAAAAAAATATTTAAAAGATGTAAAGGAATGGAAGAATAAAGTCATTGATATTATATTTTAATTGGTTTTAATAAAAACAACGTGTTCTTTTGCAACGAACTGAATGAAGTAGAATTTTTTATTTATTCCATAGAGAATACATCTATTTATTCCATAGACAATACTTAGGTGGCAGCACTTGTTACAATTTTAATACAATAATAACACCACCACTTATTAAAATAAACATGACAAGTTATAAATATCGATATGACAAGTTATCAATCAACAACCTTCTCAATACCTAACACTTTCAGGAAGTGATAATGTTTCAGTCTACCTAAACCTTTAGTAAACAAATCGGCTGACATTTCAGCTGTCTCTGAATATACAAAATTGACAATTTTATTTTTATGCAATCTTTAGAAAAATGGTAGCGAACATCGCAAGCATGCATAGCATTCGCATGTGTTTCGTTCTTTTGTGATACACATTATTTACCAATAGCTTGAGAGCGCCTTGATTATCGTTATACAATGTTATGGTGTTTGTATCACCAGTTATTTCATTTAATAAATTACGTAAGTAAATAGCTTCTTTACAAGCTTCTGTAATTCCCATGAATTCAGCCTCTCAAGGCAACAGTTCTCGGTTTCCTTGTTTCCCATGAAATTACAGATCCAGATAGTACGAAACATAACCCCGTATAAGACTTTCTAACAATTACATTATTAGCCCAATCGGCATCAACAAAACATTGTAATTGTTTATTACCATTCTTTGAAAATTTTAAACCAAATCTTTAGTTTTCTTAAGATATTTTAGTACACGTTTAGCATAGCACCAGATTGATTGATCAAAACAGTTATTAAATTGACTTAAAAAATTGATAGAGAAAGCAATATCTGGCCTGGTCAATACCGCCAAATACATGAGGCTACCAATGAGTTGTTGGTAAGGAAATTTACTATCTTTATTCTCTAATTTATTTATATCTAATTTAGTCTCAATGGGTGTATCCACAGTTTTAAAATGTTCTCTGCTAACTTTTTAGACCTTTGTATCCTGCTTATGCGTATGAAGTTTCATTAAAATCGGTTCATTCATTTCGAAAAACAACGGCTTGAAAGTTTGTATGAAATGCCGTACGGCTTAAACGCTCTTAAGCCAGCATCAAATAACAGACATCGAGCCTTTTCAACAATGGTTCGATTCATACGCTCGCTTAGGCATTTTGCTCTGGTGTGTAAGGGTTTGTCCTTTGATGTGTTATGCCCTTCCCTTTTTGATAATTTTCGAATATATGGTTACAAAATTCACGACCGTTGTCACTCCGTAGAACCTTAATCATACGGCCAAGTTCATTTTCTACTTTGGCAACATAATCTCTAAAGCATAGAAAAGATTCGCTTTTGTTTCTCATAAAATAAATGTGAACCATGCGACTATAGTCATCAACAAAGATTATAAAATACCTTGATCCTCCCACGGATATATTCTCCATTGGTCCACACACGTCACTGTGGATGACATCTAGCAGCTGAGTACTTCTATTATCACTGCTTGGGAAAGGTAGAGGACTCTGCTTCCCTTCACAACAGGTAACACAGGAAATTTTGCTTGTCTCTGCCTTCTCATTCATGTTAAGAGCGTTTACGCCGTTCACGCGCTGTTTGGCTGAAAAACTGTACTTTTCAAACCAGTTAACACCATCAACCACTTAGCTTACAAATATGTTTATTACTAATAAATTTAGGAAATTTCGTTGTCTAAATAGTTATTAGAAAAAATATTTCGATTAATAGAGTATTTGTGAATTATATCAAGATAACCTAACAGAGGTTTCCTTAATTTCCCTTTTAAGGTCAGTTTCGAAGCTTAAAATATCTGAAACGACTGACAAATCTAATAAACAAAAAATCATAACCAATTGCAAAGATTCTAAGGGAAATAGTTACCAAGAAAGTTTTTTTTATTTAGCTATCTAACTAAAAGAAATTAAATACAAACAATGTGAAATTATTGTGAAATTAAAGTCTTTAAATGATTATTTTAATCGATATATCTTACTTAATTTAACAAAATAATAACATAATATAATAGACAAACATCTTTTTAAAAACAAACACTTAAAAAATTCAACTTTACTAAAACATTATAATTATTTTTCTATGAATTTTCGAAAACTACTATAAAACTCTGCGCGCGAACCAACATAAATCAGATTTTCATTGACTCGCCGTTCGACGCTCGCCGTGGACGGTCGTGCTGCCCGCTCTCGCTCGCTGCACGCCCCCACCGCCTCGCCGCCCCGCCGCCGCCCGCTCTCGTTACGCTAGCCGTAACGAGCTCAGTAGTCTCCGGACTACGCCCGCACCCTGTCAATAGCCGCCTTTTTCAAGGCGTGGTTGATAGAAGTTGTTTCTTTAAGAGAGATTCGTCATCACACGTGTCGTCGAGGTTTTTTGGCCCCTTCCGGGTAAAAACCACAGTTTCGTGGTCCTTGGTGGATACCTCACGGTGCCAACGAAGCCAAGGGGGTGGTGCCCCAATCTCACCCGCCGAGCCCCATCAGGGCGAGGCAGTCAATTGGAATCGGGAGCTAGAAGCTTGGCCTTGGGGGTGGCTCCTAGTCAGCTCTAGCTTCGTAACTAATCCCTTGTCCACAGCTCGCGTCTAGTACGGTTGGGTATGTCAACCCCTTCGTACTAGAAGCCGGTCTAGGGTGTCTCTACACCCATCGCACAGACTGGTTAGGGCCCCGTTCGCACAATAAGATCGGCGACGGGTCACAAGCTTAGGGCTCACTTCAGGTACTCACCTCCCTGTCTCACACCCGACAGGGAGGGTAGGATCTCACACCCCCGGGCCCATCCACCCGGGGTGCTAGGTTGTTAGGGATTCACGCCCCCTATGGTTCTTCCCTCTCCCCGCCCCCCTTCCCGATCATGGCAGACGCGGTCATATTGGCGTTCGTAAAAGAGGTCCTCTTCAAGGACTTCTTTCGTTAACCAGTATGCCCACCGTCTTATTAATTTTAGACGCCCTCCCGGTTCGGTCATCGACATTGACTTTAGCGACGCGCTAGTCAGCCCCCTCTTTCCGCCAAACTCTGGCGAAATCCCCGAGGCCGCCGCCGCCTCCCCTCCCGCACCCTCCGTGCCAGCCCCCTCGCCTGCACCTTCTGTGCCAGCCGCCGCCCCCAAACCAGCACCTTCCGTGCCAGCCACCAAACCCGCACCCTCCGTGCCAGCCCCCAAACCCGCACCCCCCGTATCAGCCCCAAAACCCGCACCCTCCGTGCCAGCCCCAAAACCCGCACCCTCCGTGCCAGCCCCTAAACCTGCACCCTCTGTGCCCGCCCCAAAACCCGCACCCTCTGTGCCAGCCCCATCACCCGCTCCCTCCGTGTCCGCCCCGAAACCCGCACCGTCCGTGCCAGTCCCCGATCCCGCACCTTCCGTGCCAGCCGCTATCGCAGCTGATACTCCAGAGAGTATGGACACGTCCGTACCCCAATCTCAATCCGACTCAGAGGAAGCCCTCTCTGACTCTTCGTCCTCCTCGGAAGACGACTATATAGTCGTCGGAAAGGGTGGCAAGAGGAAGAAGAACGCCTCCTCTTACGCCAGCAAGGCCAAAAAGTCGGTCGCGGTAATCCCCTCTAACCCCCGCCCCCCCACCCCACCCTCCGCCGCACCGCAGGCTAATCCCGCGTCTAGCCTCTCGGCTACCCCTCCCGCTTCGAACGCAAAGAAGCCACGACCCCCGCCCCCCATCTATGTCCAGGATAAGTCCAAATGGACAGAAATTTCCAAAGCGTGTGTTGATCAAAAGATCAACTACACGAACGCCCGCTCAACCCAACAGGGTATAAAGGTAACGGTCGCCTCGTCCTCGGACTACAGGGACCTTACCCGTCTCCTCCAGACAAGGGCTTACTCCTTCCACACGTACTCCCTTCCGGAGGAAGTCCCCACCCGCGTAATCATCAGGCGCGTCCCCAAAGAAATCCCCACCGAGGAGATCAAAGAAGACCTTGCTTCACAAGGCATCCCCGTCTCAGCAGTCCATCGCTTGCACAAAGCATGGAAGGGCCTAGTCTACGACATGGTCCTGGTCATCTGCGACCCTACTGAAGGACATCACCCCATCTTCAAGGTGAAGTCAGTCTGCTCCCTCTCGGGTATCTCTATCGAGAAACCCAGGAAGTCCAACCTCATCGGACAATGCCACAGGTGCCAATTGTATGGCCACTCCCAATCCCACTGCTACGCGACACCTAGATGCGTCAAGTGTCTGGGTGCCCACGGCACGTCAGACTGTCCCCGCCCCAAAGACCGCTCTCAGTGCACAGAGCCACCGAGCTGCGTTCTTTGCGGCCAATCCGGGCACCCGGCTAACTAAAAGTTTACTTCATAATGTAACTAACAACCGTGCTGAGCAATTTAATAGCATTGTGGCAAAGTTAGTCGGTGGCAAGCGCGTAAATTTTTCGCTCTCTCTCTCGAACTCAACTCTCGAACTCATATACAGCACGATGTCATGCCACAGTTGTTTCTTTTAATTCCGCAAGACCTCAGTACGCTATTTACAAATCCAAATTTCACAAGAGTCCAGGTACACTTTTGATTACTTTAATTTAGTTGTTATATATTTATTCGAATGGACTATTGTGTGATTATTTTTTTCCTAGGGATGTCACTGAAACGCATTGAAATGGCTCGGCTCAAAAGAATACAAAAAGGAAAATCATGTCGCTGTCCTAGGAGAAGGCTAAATTTTGATGAGAAAACACACTACGGCGAAGAATGTCAAAGACCGGACATGTCTGCGGATGATTATGACGTTGCCAAAAATATTTTTCTTGAAAATCTTCAGGAACAGGTGAATGCTTGAATTTTGCTAAATACACAGCTATCTGTAAAACTCTCAATAGACTAGAGTGACTAGACTATATATGTTTTTGCATTTTAGGTCAACAATAGAGAAGAGGTGGAGCGAGACACTGTACTTCAGGCAGAGAGCGCACTTTGGCTTGAATTGCGTAGATGTCTTGTTACAGCATCATCGTTTGGTAAAGTGTGTAAAAGAAGGCAAAACATAAGTTCCGCCCCATTAGTAAAATGTCATTTATACTCATATTCATTGAATAATATTGCAAGAATAAAACACGGAAAAGACAATGAGGCAATTGCAATCCGGCAACTTGAGGAACAAGAACATATAAGCATACATAAATGTGGTTTGTTCATTGATGAAGATTTCTTTTTTCTGGGAGCTTCACCAGATGGCATTTTTGAGCATGGTATTATTGAAATAAAATGCCCAATTTCAGCCTTCGGAATGAATGCTGAAGATGCTTTATAACAAAATAAGATAAAATTTTGGAATTCTAACGGGACTGTAAACCGTCGCCACGAGTGGTTTTATCAGGTACAAGGGCAGTTACATATAACGAAAAAGAATTTATGTTTTTTAGCAGTCTGGACGGGTAAAGAATTTCCCTTGAAAATTGAGAAAATTACTCGAGACGACGAGTTTTGGCAAAACCAAATTCAAGCCAGATTAGTTAATTATTATAATGAGTGTTTGCTACCTGAAATTGTAGACCCAAGAAAGTTCAGGTCGATGCCACTAAGAAGCACGATCTACTGATTCTAATACGGAACATATTGACTGCAACAGTCGGGACCCATTAAATAATCTAGACTAAAATCATTCTTTCCAATACGGGTTCCCACTATTTTATAATAAATTAAAATAACGACTTTAATATTAATCATAATTATACCTATACTTGCAATATATTACAATATTGTAAAAGCTGTGTTTTAATTTTGGTGTACAATATAAAGTATATTCTATTACATTCTATTCTATAACAATTACACTCGAACGGATCAAAATGGGTTAGTTCGACTATACGAGAGATCGCGCCAGCGCTACGCATACAGTCACGTTTGCGTCTGTGTGAGTAATAGTTGCATTGAATTACCTAAACTTGATGTCGCGCGCTAGACGTACACGCTCTTAAGACCTTTCACAGCATTTTCATCTTGTTCAGGTATGTACTATTAACATGCCCCAATCTTCGATGCCACATTTCACTGGAAACTACTGCTGCAGCTGACAGATGTACAGGCATATTAAGTCTATACACCCCATTAAGTAGCTGTTGCCACCAGAACTCCCTGTCTGTTGTAAATGTCACAACCACTGTCTCTGAAGTTCACTTTGTTGCCCTTATTTATAAGTTGACTCACTGACAGGTTTGTTGTCAGGCTAGGAACACACATAACCTCTTCCACTGTCACATCAAAGTTGCACTCATCAGTACAAGTAGATATTTGCACGTCACCAGAGCATTTAACTGCAACTTTATTATTGTTAGCTACAATAATTTCCTTCGTAGATTGTTCATAACACGCATTTTTAATCCAATGCTCATTAGTAGTCAAATGTACGCTCGCTCCGGAGTCAACATACCATTCAGATTTGCTATAAAAGCCACTGAGGAAAACAGCACTAAATGCATTTGTTTGTTTGCTATCAATTTCTTTAGAATTTGCAGTATTTGTGCATTGATTCCGATAATGTCCCAATTGTTTACATTTGAAACATTTAATCACTTTTGGCTTTGTTTCCTGTCCGCCATCTTTACCTTTACTTTTGTTGTCGATTGGTTTGACATTTTTCTTATGTTGGCTCCACTGATTTTTGCTATGAAATGTACCAAAGGCAGCACTGTCTTTATCATGAACTTCCGACTCCATATCCAATAGTTTTGCACGTTTACCATATAATTTGAGTTCGACGCCATTAAGCTTAAAAAAACGCGCGTGCCAATTTCTCAATTGCACCAAAAAAAAAAGAACACAACTCTGTCCTCTTACTGCAACTTATTATCAATATCTAGATAATACACTGTCACGAGAAACTAGTCGCGTGAACCAGGAGCGGTCTGGGCCCAAAACCTATTATATTTTAATTGGTTTTAATAAAAACAACGTGTTCTTTTGCAACGAACTGAATGAAGTAGAATTTTTTATTTATTCCATAGAGAATACATCTATTTATTCCATAGACAATACTTAGGTGGCAGCACTTGTTACAATTTTAATACAATAATAACAATTGAAATAGGGAAACCAAAAATAATCCCTCTATTTGATGTTCCACATTTACTTAAGAGGAGTCCGAAACAATTTACTCACAAAAGATTTAAAATATTATGATTTTGAAGAGAAGTGCGATAACACATTTAAATGGGAATACCTACTACAAACAAACATATGAAACTGGGAAGTCATATGGAGAGGTGAAATGCCTGTTCAGAATCACAGATAAGCACATACACATTGACAAAATACGAAAATTGAAGGTGAAATCAGCTTCCTAAATTTTCCGTCACACCGTAGCTACGACTGTAGGTTATCTCGTGGCAAGAGGAGTCATTCCAAGAGAATGCCAAAATTTGGTAAAACTTATAAAACTAACGGACAATCTTTTTGACTGGTTAAACTCTAACTCATTTCTTGGCAAAATATATAAAGGATGTGTGCGACGATCTAGTCCACACCATGATTTGTGGAAGAATGCCATAAAATTATTAAAAACTGTAACATTTATTAAAAAAAAATAAGAACAGAAATAACAAAATCCGTGTGATTGAAACAAAGCTATTCCATCTATAAAGAACTTCATACGCACAATTGAAAGAATGCAACAATTATGGATATTGCTGTTCTAAACGTATTCATTTGATGCTATGTTTTTTTTTTTATTTTTTTTTTTTTTTTTTTTAAGGATGGGAAATCATCCAATGACCCCTCCCGCTCTGGGTGGAGCGGAAGGGAGTGTCAGACTCTTACTGACTAAAACCCATCCGTGTTCCTTCCTTAGCCCTTTATGTTCCGGGGCAGCGGTAACCCTTTCGGACAATCCCGCTGCCCCGGCAGGCTTCGGCCCTAACGGGCCCCTCCATGTCTGCTGACATCTCTTTGAGGCGCGCGTGGAACACATACGCGCCGTCCGGCACGGGCCTGGTCCTGATCGGACGGCGAGCTACCCATTACTCGCCGTCCGCAGGCCCGCGCCTACGGTGGCCGGGAGTCGTCACGCGGCTCCCGACGCCCGGAGCGTCTACCGCGGCGGCTGGGACGGGCGGCCCTCTCGGCTCTCTCCCTCTCCCATCCCGCCACCTCCTTCGCTAGCATGACTGCTTCGCAGAAGGAGGTGACTGCCTCCCACTCCCTCTCGCCCCGGACCATGGCTTGGACCAGGGCCGGGCGCGAGAGGTCGCCGCCGCTGCCGATCGCCTCTACGAGGACACGGCGGTGCTCTGCCCAAGCGGGACAGACCTCCACCGTGTGCACCACCGTGTCCTCTGGGCGATCCTCGCAGTGGTGACACCCGGGCGTTTCCTCCCGCCTGATTATGTGCAGGAACCTCCCGAAACATCCGTGTCCGGTGAGGACCTGCGTCAGGCGGTAGGTGAGGGCGCCGTGACGCCTCTCTAGCCACTCCTCAAAGAGGGGCCTTACCGCCGCTATCGCGGCGTGCCCTATTTGATGCTATGCTAACACGTGATTTCAACCAGGACCCACTAGAAAATTTCTTTGGGAATATCAAAAGGTATGGGGCGAGAAATACGGCACCAGACACGGTTGCATTTTAACTCGCCCCATGCTCTGCACGCAAACTGCGAAAAGATGACGATAGCTGCTTGCAGAATCTAGATTTTTTATAAAGGCCGATTTACATCAGACGAGCGAATGCTCATTCTATCCCCTCTCCGTCAAATTCCATAAGTGTAAACAGACAGAACATTCCTCTGTTGTTCTATCTTCGCTCGCATAGATTCTATGAAATAATCTAAGAAGGCTCGCTAGCTTGATGTAAACGGCACTAGAGCGCGCGAACAGTAGCTTAGAGCGTTCTTACGTGTTCGGACGTGCTCGCTCCCCGGTGCGGTCTCTTTAAAGTGTTCCTGTGTTCTAGCGATTTGAATACATACTTATCGAATTAATTATGGATTGGTCTCAAGAAAAATTTCATTGATAGAAGAAATATTCAGAAAATTCGTGTCGTATATTTTCACATTGTAAAGTATGTCTTCATCCCGTGTTGGGTAATGGGAGAAATGATGATAAACGGTCCACATTTCTCCACTGGCCTGGAGTAACGACGCCATCTTCAATTCTGTCCATCTTACCCGGTGAATTACATAGCTTCCTAGAAGATTTCCTTTCATCAAATAATTATGTAGGTATACGCAGGCCATAATGATGAGAGATGCTTTATGTGGTTGTAGTAACATAGGTTTTAGCAATACACGAAAAATTGCTGAAAGTATGCCGAACGCATTACAAAGACTTTGTAATGGGAACGCGTCATCTGCTACAAATACGAAAGGCATTTTCTGTTGTCTTCCTGGAAGGCTTTGGTCATTAGGCAAATTTAATTCATTATTTTGTAGTTTCTGATGTAGTGTTTCTGAAAACTCTGCCATCTGATATTCTTCCCTGACAACCAACATCGGCGAACATAAAATTATAGTTAGCGTCTACAAAGGCCATTAATACCACTATTAGGGTTAGCAAAGAGGTTATGTTTTTAATTTTGAATGCCTATTAAGGTTAGCAAAGAGGTTATGTTTTTAATTTTTTCGGTTACTGGGGAGAGATGATACAGAGCGTTGTGTGTGGGAGGGATCAAGTCTTCCATAGAGGAATGTGATCATTATTAAAATTTGTGAAAGATATAGCTTTCAAAGTTTTCAATTATTGCAGGTCAAAAAATGCCGCGAATATATAAAACGAAGCAGGGTACTAAAAAAAGGGAAAAAATTTACCCCCAAACATTAAAAAACGCAGTCTATGATGTCGTATTTGCTAGCAAATCAATAAGAAGCACGGCAAAAACTTATAAATTATCCCCTTTGACATTAAAAAGATATGTCAAGAAAAAACATAAAGGTAGAAAGAAAGGATCAACAGAAATACTGATACGCCAGAAAAAATTGCCATAGAAAATGAAGCTCGGGAAATTGAAGAAAAGAAAATTAAAAAGTTAGCTGCCTCTGCAAAATGGAAGATAGACAAGGAACAAACAAAAAAGAAGCCTAAAACAAAAAAGAAAAGAAAAGCTATGATATTTACAACAGTAGTTCAGAAGACGGAGAATTTGTTATACCTCCATCCCCAGAATCAGATTTTTGTATATCAGATTTAGAAGATCAAAATGAAGAGTCCGAAAATGAGTACAGCGATGAAGAGAAAATATTTGAAGGTGACTGGGTTGTAGTTAATTTTGTATCTGAGAAATCAAAAATGCACCGTTATGTAGGTCAGATAACAAATGAAGAGGACACGGTGGAGCATACGGTGGAGGTCTGCCCCGCTTGGGCAGAGCACCGCCGTGTCCTCGTAGAGGCGATCGGCAGCGGCGGCGACCTCTCGCGCCCGGCCCTGGTCCAAGCCATGGTCCGGGGCGAGAGGGAGTGGGAGGCAGTCACCTCCTTCTGCGAAGCAGTCATGCTAGCGAAGGAGGTGGCGGGATGGGCGAGGGAGAGAGCCGAGAGGGCCGCCCGTCCCAGCCGCCGCGGTAGACGCTCCGGGCGTCGGGAGCCGCGTGACGACTCCCGGCCACCGTAGGCGCGGGCCTGCGGACGGCGAGTAATGGGTAGCTCGCCGTCCGATCAGGACCAGGCCCGTGCCGGACGGCGCGTATGTGTTCCACGCGCGCCTCAAAGAGATGTCAGCAGACATGGAGGGGCCCGTTAGGGCCGAAGCCTGCCGGGGCAGCGGGATTGTCCGAAAGGGTTACCGCTGCCCGTATTAGAATGATCTTATAAAGATTAAAAAAAAAAAAAAAGTATTTTTCGTAATTCGACCTCATATTTGGTTGGGTTTTTAGTTTACACAGTATAAAGGGCATCTATCCCGCACTGCACGCATCTATCCTTCTTAGTATTTTCATGGTGGGGCAACTATCCATACAGGTAGGCATCTATCCTCAAAAAAAGTGTTCCATAAAAAGCTAAATTCTGCAAAATTTATCATTGATAGGTAAAAAAATAATTATTATAATTCAACATAAATTATTAAACTAGCTACACTCATAGAAGTTATTCATATAAAATTAATATTTTATAAATAAGGAGGCTTTTTCAAAAAGTGGGACATCTATCCCGGTTTTACCTATTGGGTGCAGCTGTTCTGATATAGTGTACCCACGAGTCAGGTGAGGACTGTAGGTGTTCAAGACTTAAGTGTTTTGAAAGGATTTAATCAGAAAATCGTGTTAAATTGTTAAGACAGTTTAATAGCTTGAAGTCTACAGATGAGCAAAATATATTCTTATATGGATTGATGAATGTTTGTTCAGTAAAAAGAAGGTTAGTAGGAAAAATTAAATGGATGCCAATTTTCACCAAAACTACGAATAAAAGAAGATGATCAGATAAAAGAAGTATGCTACAAGGCCTTTTTATCTATTTTTGGTATAACTAAAGGAAGAATTTAACACCTACAAGTCTTTGAAAGAGACAAGCATTGCACCAAAAGATAGAAGGGCAAAATCAAGTTCACACAAAAAATTGGATATGAATACAAAATAATTAATATGTACTCATATAAAATCATTTAAAAGAAGGCAAAATCACTACAGTATGAAAGATACCAAGAAAGATTATTTGCCTGATGACTTAAATAAAAAAAAAAAAAAATGCATAAGTTATATTTGGATGCATACCCTGAGAATAATGTTTCCTATGAAACATACATGAACATCTTTAACATTGAATTTAACATATAATTTGGTTATCCCCGCACCGATACATGTAGTGCCTGTGATGAATTTACATTTATGGCAAAAGCATTAACTATTCTTAAAAATATGCATAAGAAAAAAGTTCAACGTTTTATGATAGAAAGAAGAATGTTACAATGAAAAGTAAGACAGATATTGAATTTCAGGCTATTGCTATGGACTACCAAAAAAATGTGCCACTACCTAACATCACTACAAATGATGTTTATTACAAACGACAGTTATCAATGTATTCATTTAACATATATGTGCTAAGTGATGCTAGTTCGTTTTTTTTTTCACTTACCCTGAAACTTGCTGACGCAAGGGTTCAGATGAAGTGGTTCTATTTTTATTTCACTATTTAAAAACCATTTAGATCATCGTGTGAAACATTTAGAAATATTTTGTGAATCTGCAGGACAAAACAAGAACTATACTGTGACAAGGTACCTACATTCATTTTGTGGTCCATGTAATGAAAATTTTGGACTCCATTAAAATAACATACCTTAACAGAGGACATTCATATTTAGAATGCTACAAGAATATGGGCCTGATCAATTTAAAAACACACATGGAAGTCCCATATCAAATGGTATGACCTCCTAAAAATAAGTTGCTAAAGACCCAAACTCTTTGAAGTTATTGAAATGGGTAAGGGTGAAATTATAAGGAAATTTACAGATTTTAGTTTTCGTGAAAAAGTGATTCCAATCCAGGCCCAAAGAGAAATAATGAGTGTGCGAGAACATCTAGGGTTCATTCTTCATCGTGGCAACTGTAATAGTTCCAAAAGTTTATTAGTATCTACAGCTGATCTCTGTAAGGTAAACGAAAGTTCATATTAGTAGTTTCTAAACAATTAATATGTAAGACAAATTTATTAACTTTCAAACATTATGTTCCATGTTTCGTGTTCTCAACAGCCTAGAAGACCTTTATCAAAAAGTACTCTGCAACTTTGTTTACATATGAAATTGAAACACCGCTGACTGCACGGCTGCACCTGCCCCACAATATTAGTGTATAGTCTATGGCCCTATATTTAATATACTCTGCAATAAATACAACTCCAGTTAATTCGCTTCAAATTGAGTGTAACACTCGTCCTATGAATATAAGATTTCAGTTTTTAAAATCCAAATACATTCTTAAGCTTTTATCTTTCGAAAAGCATCCTATAATAAAGAAAATATTATTTTATTAAAGAGTACACATTCCCTCTAATTCCGTAAATGTCCCTTACATATTTCATGACTTTTCTAATCTAATCAGCATTGATGAACAATATCAAATTGAGAAGTGTAAAGGCAGATGGCCATGTAACTCTGGTAATTACATCAGCAAATTCTGGCCCATGGACATTTACATTAATCGTGACTTATGGAGTAAAGAAGATGCATACTTACTTATCAGTTAATTGCAGAGTTCCCTGGGTACAGGCATATATTTACTGATGGATATATAAACAATAGAAATGTTTCGCTAGCTATATAACCTATATAACTCATCTCATTGTTAGACATGGAGTTTGGTTACCTGGAGCCATGACTATATTTACAGCAGAATCTCTGGCCATTTTATCAGCTCTGCAGTATATACCTACAGGAAAAGAATCTTGGCACACAACTTGGCTTATAGCGACCGACTGCATGAGTGTTCTCATGGCCTTACATTACAAAACCCGAAAGTCGAAACTGGACGCTAATACCGGAAATATTTTAGATTCGGACTATAAACGCTGATCTTTGTCAATTAAAAAGTACTCTGTGATCTTTGTTCTAGAGGATTTACGACACGGCAGGTTATCTTCAAGTAAAATATCTAAACCTTGTGTCTATGGTTCACATATCTCATTTGACAGTTCCTTCCCCTCCCGCCTTCCGTACTTCTGTCTGTATGACGTCATTCCGCCATTTTGCTATCTGTCTGTTGAAGTTTATTATTTATTACAGTACAGTTTCAGTCTGTGGTTTCAGTTGGATTTATTGCCGTAACATAACCTCTCAATTTTTGTAGCTGAAATATTATCGTGCAACATGTATGTACAACAAGTGCTCCGTTGTGAACTATGCTAGTAGACGAAAGGACGTCAGTTTTCATGTTTCCAAAAAGTAAGATAGGACTCAAAAAAATGATTACAGTGCATTAACTGTGAAAGACTGCGAAGCTTGAGCTTCCAAAAACTTCGCAAACAGTTTGTTTGTCGAAATCATTTCGAGAAGAGGTTTCTTTATAAAAATACGGTACATAATTGGATTTCCTTTAGAGAGTTCAAGAGTATAATACTTAAGAAAAGAAATTGACCTACTCATCAGAAAATGCTGTGAGATTTTTCGGAATCATCATGGAAGAAGCAAACAAGTACTTAGAAAATCAACCTGAACGGAATCCTGATATAAAAGGAATTAAAAATCGTATCAAATCTAAGTATTTGTTCGACTTCATAAATTGTGAATTGCGTATGGATGCTGTTTCTGACTGCTTTTTCGCATTAACTTTAAGATTGGCAGTATTTAATCGGTGCAATGTTATTAATAAAATATTAAAAGGCACAGATGTCTTCAGACTAGAAAAGAAATTGTTGCCCCTGATGCAATTAAAAGCTTTTAGTAAGTATAAAACAAAATTTAAAAATAAAAAGAAATGAAAGTAAGAAAAGTTTTTTTTTTCCCTGACATCCCCTTTTTAACTTATTCGAACATATTGTAATAATTGCAATAAAATTGTAATTATTGCAATATGCTCATAAAGTAAAATGAAACTAAAATTACCAATAGCAAGAAAAACCTTTTAGGCCGAAGCCGTACCACGCCATTGCACAATTTTTCGCGCCAGGTTTAGTTACATTTAAAAAAAAAAAAGCTGTCATACATGATATGTGAACCTTATGGCGCGTCGATTTTTACTCTATGAGAGTGCCCTGTCTGAATGTAACTGTCTCAGACTAAGATACTTAGTCTGTACTGATAAGATACTTAACTGTAGTCTGTGATTTACGATAAGTATCACAGATAAGATATTAGTGATAAGTATAATACGGACACCCACAGATAACATATTAAACGAAAACGCCACAGAGTACTTTGAAAACGCAGATTACTTGCTATTGGTGACAGTGTTGCCAGTAGTGATTGAAGATTTAGAACGCTGCGCCGAGATTCGATAGGAAACATTTGTAACTTGGCTAGGCCTACTGTCTTCCTAAGAGCAGAAAATTTTATACTAATAAATCGGCTTATACTTGGACATGGAAGATTCAATGCACATTTAGCCAGAATGAAAATTATAACATCGCCTGTCTGTATCAATTGTGACATAGGAAGTGATCAGGACCCTAGAATGCCCTAGATCAAATAACTTTTGAATGCCCTGCCGATTTACACAGAAGTCCTCTAATTGATAAATTATTGGAAATATACATTATTTTTAGTATATGCGAAACCAGAAACACGTGTCTAGTATTTTTATGTGTTTTTTATGTATGTACAAAATTTTAAAACTCTATTATGTGAAATCACAAAGTTATAAGCTTGTTATGTTACCGGTTGTCCGTTCAAAAACATGCTCAACACGCGGCGCGGCGCGGGGTGACCATGTTTTATGCTCCTCCAGCATCGTACGCTCATTGATAATAGTTTGGCAGTAGGTACCCAACTGTACGGCGATTTTATTGTAATTAACTAGTGATTAAATATTTTTGGGACAAAATATAAATGGTGTAAAAATTATTGAAATCGATTCAGTTAAGTACTTATTCTGAACAAACTATATTTAGGTTTCGCATATACTAAAAATAATGTTGTATAAAACGCCAGCAACAATCCCGCGCGATACTCAAGTTTTGCTGGAAAATTACAGTACATAAATACTACTGTATAAATTTATTGACAGCACTGAATGGGCAATTAGACCGGGGCGACTTAATAGAAGGATATGACCCGGATATGACCTTACTTCACAACATGATTATGACGAATACACGGATATGACACGATATTATTATTATGATTTTGACTAATGAATTAACACTGAAGACGTGGCTGTGGCCTAAAATAAATTTAAAACAAGGTTTAAACTACTAAGGACGAAGCTGTGGCCTTATTTACTTTTGGACAAGAAGGATGAAACTGAAGACGGGGCTTCGGCCTTACTTTTAGTCAAGAAAATATCTACTAAAGATGAGGCAGTATGGTCCAAGACCTTAGCCTGCCCGAGTAGTGCGAAAGAAAAAAAAAACTGTGGTCGATTGCGGTCTATGGCACCACGGACCAATGACTAAATAAACCTATGGACTGGGCATACCTACACAATTTTGCGTGTATACCTACTCAAATCGGGCACTAAAGATGGCCGCCTTTCGTAGGGTTCTTTTTGTTTTTTCGCACACTACACTGTTTAATACAACACGAGGGCATGATTTTCCTATTAATGGACACCAAAAACACCTAGTTAGACGGATTTTTCTCGAAAGCAGCAATAATATTTTGAGCAATCATAAAACTCGGCACTGAACATGGCGACCAGTCACGCACAGACATGATTTTGACGTCACACAAAAGTGTTGCCAAATAGTACTTGACAAACATTTAGATGTCTCTCTTTTCATTTATGCTGCTCTTGATTAGTGAAAAAGAAACGGAACGCTTTTTAACATGTGTGTGTCAATGCGATAGTTATTTGTATAACTATTATTTCTATAATAGAATATGCCGTCTCCGTGCTTTTATTATCTCAATGGTTTAGGCACACTCAAATCGATTACCTGCATCGATTACATTCCCACAATTATTACTAAATAAATTTCCCAACTCGGAACGCACCCGAAGAGTCTGTGTCTGTGGTTGTATTGCACAGAGTACTTTTTGATTTGTTTCGTGATTTCGTGAAAACCGTCAGTCAAACAAAAATTCACTGAGCAATTTCTAGCGTTTCATGGTGAATTGGTGATAAATAAAGTACTGTGACCTACGTGAGATTCAGTGCTATTGGAAACATTTTGATGTTTCTTCCACAAAAGTAATTAACAGGAAGTTGAAGTTGTTTTGTTGTGCCCGCCTTTTGGGGCTCATTGACCGGTTGTGTGGCGTCTGAATCCATTGTCTTGATTGGAACTGGTTACTTTTGTCCAGTGATCCATTCTACTGAGTGTAGTCGTAACCTTGTCAATCCTTGTACCTAACTGTGCTGACTTTATTTCGGTACTTCTGTGTAAAATAGAATTATTGAAGACAACCTCGTGCTTCACGTTTTGTATCAAAGAATTTTATCTGTCTAAGTTGTTTTTCTGTAATGATTGGTTGATATTGGGTCAATGTGGTATTTCACTACACATTGTAGGTTTATTGTGATAGTCTGGTCTGAATATGAACTCAGATTTGAGAAAACTCGAAAAATAAAAAAGTAATATGAATAGCCAATATTATGTCAGTCAAAGGGTCTTCACAAAGTTTACATTAGCCCCCTAGCTCATGTCTTAACGGCCATAAAATAGGTCTGATGATTTGGATTATTCTGAACCTGACCCGAAATCCTAACCTACCTAACTTGAAAAAAATTACTTATAATATTTGTTCCGAACATTGCCTTCTTCCTAACTTGACCCGACCTATTGTTCCTATCATAACCCGAATTGCGATATACATAGATAGCTTTCCCCTCCTCTCTTCCTTAGTGTAAAAGTACCTGTGTCGAATCAGAGTTTAATATTTTACTATACATAATCAAAATATCACACTAACAATTAACTAAAAATTTTTTTATTTTTGTAAAAGTGAAATCAATTTCTAAATAAATAATATTACTATTATACACAAAAAAAAAATTGTACCGATAGTAAAAATTAATAACATTTCTAATGAGTGTACTTGAACTTAAGTACTTTTTAAACATGTATCAGGGCCTTTCTCTACTAACTGGAAACTTGTCTATTGACAGTTGTCCCAAACCTATTTTTCTAGAAAATTAAAAATATTAAATGTTAAGTCGATAAATAGTTATAATATAAGTACATATAAACAAGAAACCATTGTAATTTTCCCTTATTTTTCGAATTATAGGCAATTTCGTAAAAAAAATGCGGCAGAGGACTGTTTTGCCACCCAGAGGACTGTTTTTTCCACCCAGAGAACAGTTTATGTCAATGTTTATATGAAAAAAAAATACAATATTAATTATTAAATGTAATCAAATAAATTCTCTTCTTTATTGAGTACTGAATCACATACAGAATTTAAATACTTATAAGTATTAATGATAAATCAGGAACAAATTGCGAGCTTAGCTCTCTAAGTAACAAATTAAAATAATTATAATCAAAATTAAGCTTAGGTACTAAGAATCAGCCTTGTTTATTTATCAATGCAGACTTATTTCTCAAAAACGTACAGGTATATTAAAATAATAAAATATTTGTTTCCCTTTTTTTTGGGTTAGGCAACTTCTTTATTACTTGGTCAAAGGGCACATCAGAAACATCATTTTCATCGACTCTGAATGTGTGTCCTTTGTCATCACAAATTTTTAAGAAGGTTACTGTTAGTTCGCCTTCTTCCGTGTCTATCTTATTGATTACTGCAGCATACCAATATTCAGTGTTTCTTACTTGAAATTTAACCAAGACGTAATCACCGATGGTGTAATTCTGTTGGTTGATTGAACTAGGTCCAGCCAGTGCAGCGTCGTCTTCGGTTTCCATTGTGGAATCCTGTGAGTTGTCCATGTTTTCACTCTCAGAGTCTGTGTAAATATCATCTACGTTAAGTTTTGTCTTGTTTTTTTACTCTAACACTCCTAAATGGAATGTGAGTACCAATACAAACCATTTCTGGTTTAATGGTACAAAACAAACATAAAACTGTAATATGTATGTGACGGCACAGGATCAGACATATTAAAATTAAAAGAGATTCTTCAATGAAATTAGTTTATTATAGCAGAATTATTAATTACACTGGAAGTTACGGTCAATCAGTTTCTTTTATATTATTAACATAACACCTTACAATAAAATAGCAATGACACCCAATAATACAGGAACACTTTAATATAGACACAAGAGCAACAATATATAGAATAGCAGAGTAACAATAATTAAGAGTAATACAACCTGTGCACCGGGCCACGCCTGAAGTCAGAATGCCATTTCGATAGCGAGAGATCGCGACGCCCCCGTCAGGGGGCGTGGCGAGCGGTTCCGGGGCTTCGCCCCCCGGCCGCGGAGGCCATGCGGTGGCCTGCTAATACAGGCCCCTCACTGGCTCGGCTACAGTGGCCTTCCAGAATGTTGACCGCACGTAACTTTACGTGCGGTCATGTGAGTGGTTGCTTGTTGTTTTTCTGTAGGCGCGCCACGCCGCTGTGCGACCTCTTTTATACGCTAGTTTTTGAAGGTGGGGTAACGGTGTAGCGCGCTACGACGTAGCACGCATTAACTCCGCCCCGCAGCGAGGAGGTGGGAGAACGACGTAGCGCGCTACGACGCAGCGCACACTTAGCTCCACCTCGAATGACGTAGCTTGCTACCGCGTGGCCTTTTGCACGTGTTGTTTACAATGCGACGCCGACATATGCATAAAAACAAATAAAAAAAACCGGGCCGGGACCGGGCCGTGTCGGACCACGCACAATGAAGGGTTCCGTAGTTGGAATGAATTTATCCCAAGAACAAACTTAACATTGTAGTTGAAAAACCATGTTCTCCCATACATTCCAACTGAAAATGTAAGTTTGTACGCACTATATTGAGAGATTTACCATGTTGTTTCAAGATCATAGACTTCTTATTAATTTTCCTGTAATCTATAGGTATAGAACTATTTTCTGTATTTAAAAAAAAAAATTAGGCTCAGTAGTTTCGGAGATAAGGGGGGGGGGGAATGGTAAATTTGTTATTTTTGTCTATTGTCTTAAATAACTTTAATACAATTTATTTTAAAATTATGAAAAAAAAAATATTTGAGATCCTCACGGTAAGCCCTTTCATTTGATATGTCACACGGTACAGATTGCGAAACTTTTTTTTTAAATTGTCTATTTACCCCTCAAAAATGACTCCCATTTTCAAAACTCATTTATTTACGTTACACGTCTGTGTTTGGGTCACAGAGATTCATATGTGTTCCAAATTTTAACTTAATCGGTCCATAAGATTCGGAGCAAATTGGCTGTGACAGACGGACAGACAGACAGACACACGAGTGATCCTATAAGGGTTCCGTTTTTTCCTTTTGAGGTACGGAACCCTAAAAATTAAAAAAATATGTGTACCTGCTGCACTTTTCTCTGGCCCGGTTTTATTACTGAAATTTGGAATAAACAATTCACATAATTCATTCCAGTTTTTATTTTTTATGGTCCTGTTGCTGTAATCATCGGTCCTCGAATCCCACAAAGCTGGACGTAGAGATGTGCCGTTGCCGGCAATATTGCCCAAAGTGGGAATATTGGTGGCAATATTGCCGGGAGTGGAAATATTTGGGAATATTGCTTAATTATAAGTCAAATTAAGTACGGAAACTATGTACAACACTTAAAATTAGCATTTAAAGACCATAATGTACATTATATACAATAAAATATTGTTTTGGGTAAAATTGCCAATAATGCCAGCATTTTTGGCAATTTCCTGGTATTTTACCGGCAATATTGCCCATGTTGCCGCACACGATAGTGAATATAAGAAATAACACATAAATATTAAGATAAGTATTGACGATCGTTGTGTATTGTATAAAAGGCATAAATTCGAATAATTTCTTTTAATGTTGGACTTGTTTTTCATGTAAAATCACATAACAAAAACAACTAGTTTAAGTATATAATATGGAAATAACAAAGTGTAAATCTTTACAGATCTCTACCAAAACTACAAACAATCCACAATTTTTTTTTTTTTTAAATATTTTTAATATTATTATTAAAAATTATTTATTATTATTAGTTTTTAATATTTTTTCATTAAGGAGTGACGTTGATAACATTTTTCTCGATGGAGCTTTATAGTCAGGACGCAGTGCTTGCAAAGCTTCTTTCCAGAGTGGATGTTCCAAACTTCCATTAGTGACAGAGGTTGGCCAATAACCTAAATGGCTCGTGACAAAATACGATGCACCTCTGTATTGTCCAATAATGTTCTGGTCCTTTATTGCACTTTTTTTTTTTTTTAAGGATGGGAAATCATCAAATGACCCCTCCCGCTCTGGGTGGAGCGGAAGGGAGTGTCAGACTCTTACTGACTTACTGACTAAAACCCATCCGTGTTCCTTCCTTAGCCCTTTATGTTCCGGGGTAGCGGTAACCCTTTCGGACAATCCCGCTGCCCCGGCAGGCTTCGGCCCTGACGGGCCCCTTCTTGGATGCTGACATCTCTTTGAGGCGCGCGTGGGACACATACGCGCCGTCCAGCACGGGCCTGGTCCTGATCAGACGGCGAGCTACCCATTATTCGCCGTCGTCTTTATTGCACTTAGTTATGTGACGTGCAAATTTTGTTGCATTTTTATTTGTATACACTGTATCACAATATTTACAAGTATATTTATCTTTATTATTTTCTGTACTGGTAATAAAGTGTGACATAATCTTGCTCCGCGGTCTCATTTTGTCGGTTAGGAATGGACGCGCATTCTCCGAGAGATGCCCAGCTACAGACTGTTCTCCAACCCCGTGCCGTGCATGTGCAGCCCGACAGAGATTGAACATACATTGATGTTTATAACTTTATTCATTTAATTGTGTCCTCCAATCTTTTTGCACGACACGCGTGTGCGTATTTCAAATATTTTATGATCGATATATTACACAAATATAATTAAACGATGATTACACCTGCAGTAATAATAAAATATATTGGTATTATTTGACAGGCAACATTGGCAATATTGCCAATGCTGCTGGCAATATTGGTATTTTACCGGCAGTGGCAACATTGGGAATATTGCCGGTAGTGGCAATATTGCCACCAGGCACATCACTAGCTGGACGTGTTTGAACTTGAATAATAAATTGTTCTGTGTCAAATTCGCTCATTGTGAAATAATGTTCTACCGTACGTATTATTGCAACACTGGCTCGAAGTCGACTGACAGCACGCGGCTGCCGCGCTGCCGTCCAGTATGGACAATCACGTGTCGCGTTGCTCTTTTTAGTATGGAATTAGCCGCCTGTGAACAGCGCGTCTGTCGCGCTGCTATAGTCGCGCTGCTGCCGCACTACTTGCGACGTAATGTGAAGGCGCTCTAAATGTGAAAGCGCTCTGCAGAACTAATCGAGCGGTTTCAGCGACCACTGTTGAGCTGAAAATCCTTGTTTTGAATCTTGGGTCATGGATCGTTGCTAATAGATAAGTTTCATCACTTTCCATAAACGCAAATCTATTCGAAAGTGCACTGAATAGGGAGTTTGCCAGATTTTTAACATCAGGATGAGAAGAAGTATCATTTGAAATTTTATTGAGGCAAAATTTAAGACTTCGTATTATTGGGATTGATTGCTTGAGATAACGTCGTTGATTGGCTTGGATATGGCTACAATTGATTGCCTTCTCATGAGCAACTCCCGTTTGACTATACTTTGACCAATACCGCTGTACCGCGCCTTAGGTATGCGCGCGGCGAGACGGGGGGGAGCATCGGCTGTTGCGCTCTGTCAGTCCACCGTCAACGCTCATGGCGGTCGCTAGTGTCATTTGTACCGGACTGTCTATGTCAGAAGCACATGAGATAAATATTCAAAGATGGGTCGTGCGTTATCTCGTGTTGTTAAGACTGTAATTTTTAAGGTGGCCGAATATTTTAAGAAAAGAAAAGCAGACCAAGAAAGCTTTGAATTTAAAAGTGATGCAAATATTGCCAAAATCGTTGCGGAGGCTACGGGGTACTGCGAAGAAACCGTGAGAAATGTGACTAAAGCGGGTAATTCATCAATTGAAAATTCAAGCCGATTAATATTTCAATCGCCAAAAAAACCCAAAGTTATTAAGAAAAAACATGTTGTGGATGATTTTGACTTAAGAGTCATCAGAAGAAAAATTCATCAGTTTTACGAATTCGAAAAAAAAAATACCAAGTGTCCGTAAGTTACTATCAAGTTTGAGACAAGATGGCATATTGAATTGTGGACGAGAGTTTTTAAGAAAACTTTACTCAAAATGGGCTACCGTTTCCGAAAATGCAAATCGAAGAGACATCTCCTTATAAAGCAGCCTAATATTACAGTGTGGCGGAAAAAATACCTTACACAAATCAGAAATTACAGAACGCAAAACCGTAACATATATTTCCTTGTTGAAACATACATCAACGCCAGTCACCATGTCAGCAAATGTTGGCAATCATCGTCAGAACCCGGAATTCATGCTGATATTGGGAAAGGACGGCGTTTGGTAATTCTTCACGCTGGGTGTCGAAAGGGCTTGGTTGATGATGTATTGACTATATTCAAATCTAAAATGCTGAAACCGTGAATGATGCTAAAACCGGCGACTATCATGGAGATATGAACGGGCCCACTTTTTATAAGTGGGTGGATAAAAAGGTAAAAGATAAGTTGTTGCCGAATTCTGTAATTGTAATGGACAACGCGTCTTACCACAGCGTTCAGGTTGAGAAGAAGCCAACTATAGCAAGCCTCAAAAGTGAAATGCGGAACTGGTTGCTGCGCCACAATGTAGAATTTTCAGAAACCATGACAAAGGCTCAACTGCAACTTCTTATCAATAATACACAAAAAGAACCCGTGTACAGAATTGACGAACTCCTGAAAGCCCATGTACACACTGTTCTGCGTTTACCAAGGTGCTCATACATCTTTATTGCGCTGTTAACTATATACCTTAGTACCTTTTCCTTTGTTGCGCTGTCTAGATTTATCCTAGGTCTCTTTGGGTCCGATATCTCAGCATCGTTGTTGTCAGCATCTACTGTTCTTTTCCTGCTTGCACTCGTTCCTGGTTGGTCCACTTCCATTTTCAATTAGGGGTTATCAAACAACTTATGTTTCAGAGGAGTCTGTTTATACTAGCTCCAATAAATAGAATGAAATGATATATTTAGGTATTCTTATTTAATTAATTTCCTATTCAATTAAATAATTTAATTGTCGAAATTAAGTAAACAACAGGTTTTTACACTGGAGAACTTATTTATTCGTATTTTAGCAGAGTACAAATTGACCTCCATAACTAACACAGGCAGCGACAAGAAGTAAAACATTTTTTTAATGTCCACAGACTATAAAATTATATTGCATACAGCCTATTCACAACATTAATACGTACGAATGGCGTGTAAAAAACTGGCGGCCTTACAACTGTAAAGTGATATCGTAAGATCTATCCGACAATAGCGATCCCATGTGAACTCATGCTCTTTCCTTCCCGGCCCCCACCTCGCCGCGCTTTCCTAAGGCGCGGTACAGCGGTATTGGTCAAACTAGAACGCCCGAATACTGAAACGCCACTCAAATATTTAAGAGCTGCTCAAACGTTTCGCTAGAGATACTCAAAAAAGACGTTTGGGTATACGTACCCAAACGTCTTTTTTGAGTATCTCTTAAATATAAGTGCATCTTAAAATAAGTTATGCTCAAACACCACTCAGTTCAAAAGTCGTTTAGGGACCGCTTCTCAACGTTATTTAGCTGTCAAATCAACTGGCAAACTGATTTGGGCAGCCCTTAGATCTGAGAGGGGTCGCGAGGTCCCACAAATCTAGTAAAATCTATTGAAACTTTTGAAATAGTGATAAAAATGTCTCTATCGTCCTTGTCTTCACTTTCGGATCATGAAAGGCCAACTGTGAGGCGCAGAAATAAAGAAAAGTTGAACGCTTTTGAAAAGTACGACGACAGGGAGTTTGTTTCACGGTTCCGCATCTCGAAAGAAACTGTATTATATTTGGACTCGGTATTCGGTTATTCGGTAGCAGTATTAAACCCTTGACCAAAAGAAACCGAGCCATACAGCCGGTGGACCAAATTCTTATAGCTCTCCGGTACTATGCGACAGGCAGCTACCAACGCGTAATAGGGGATATTTTTGAGGTTGAGCAACCCACGGTGCATCGAAAGCGTGTAGTGCATAAAGTGACAGCCAAAATAGCCAGCTTGAAGTCAAGATTCATAAATATTCCAACACCAGAAGAATTTCCAGTTGTAGCAAATGAGTTCTTTGCAATAGCAGGATTTCCATGAGTTGTGGGAACTGTGGACTGCACTCATACTAAAATCAATTCTCCAGGTATGTACTTACCAACTCCACTCTTAATCATGTGCCCAAAAATGTCTGATTAATGATAATATGTATTACACAGTAACAACAAATACAACAATTAATAAGTCTTGTGTTACATTAGCAATTATAAACTTATTTGTAGAATTGTTTCTACAAAAATATGTTAGTAGGTAGGGTACTATAGTAAAGTTTATTGTCTCACAATCTAACTAGAATTTATTTTTATTTGGTGCCCAATCTGAAGTTTATCGGAACAGGAAAGGAATTTTTCTTTAAAAGTGCAAATGGTGTGTGATGCAAGTCTGCGCATAAGGAATGTTATTGCAAGATGGCCAGGTTCTGTACATGACAGTACCATCTTCAATGATTCACCACTGTGTGCTCAATTAGAGCGTGGGGATTTCGGGACAGATATTATTCTTGGGGACAGTGGATATCCATGACGGCCTTATCTGCTAACTCCATTACTGCATACAAGGACGGCTGCTGAAGAAGCTTATAATCGATCCCAAATAAGTACCAGGAATCCTGTGGAAAGGCTCTTGGGTGTTCTGAAAAGAAGCGCGCGAGCGTTCTAATGCGTGGTTAATATTAGGTTCCGTTAATATTATTACATCTAATTTATTCATACAGGAATCTATAGTTAAAAGTAGTTCATTAAAGTGTTTTTTTTAGAGAGCGAATATTTACATGCAAAATACATAACCCTTTATTGTATACAATTGAACTTATCCAATTATTTAGGTTGTTAACACAGGTATAGTTAACTGTATTATCCGCTATAACATCGAAATTATTGAAGTTCGCGAATTTTGTGTTTTACGGATAATCACTGTTATGAACAATTTTAAATATATAACATTACTCAAAGCCGGTACCTAACTAATTATTATTTATTATCTAATTATTATTATAAGTACCAATGGTTTAATTAAATTTTTTCCTGAATTTCGAACCAGCATATTCGCTTCATTTTGCCCATCTTGAAGTGTTAATGCCATTACTGGTAGCCTGGCAGCATTGGCGATATTATGTAATAAATACCACACAAGCATTATATACAGTTATATACCCAGCCATAGTGGTGGGTGGTAATGTAGCTTCCGATCTACTAACAAACATCGACAACGAGACTTCACTGTATTTCGTACCAGACAATGCAGCTCAGTGTAGTATCGTTGAGGGGTATCGGGCTCTGTGTCCACTATTGGTGTCATCAGGGTTGGTCTAAATGGATACCCCGAGTCACCTGAATGAAACATAATATTTTATTGTACGAGGAGGGTTCAAAAAGTAGTGAGAATGAGATAGAATATAATGACTATTGATAACTTAATAATTTATTTTTCTACATAGTCCCCGAGTCTCTGTACACACCGAGTCCAGCGCTTTTCCAAGGCTACAATATCTTTTAAAAAAAAAATTTTGTCTTGGCCCTGCAAAAAGCTCTCCACGGCATCCATCACCTCGTTATCGTCTTCGTACCTGTTTCCCCTTAAGTATTCTTTCAATTTGGGAAACAGATAAAAAACGCTAGGCGCCAGATCTGGTGAATAAGGGGTGGTCAACCAATTCGAAGCCAACTTGCTGAATGGCAGCCATCGCAACTACCGACCTGTGCGCGGGTGGGTTTCGTGATGAAACAGCACGCCCCTTCGAAGTTTCCCTCTCCTTTTCTCTTTGATGGCATACCTTAACTTGGGAGTTAAAGCTGCATAATATTGGCCTGTGGTTCCACGCTCCAGGTAATCAATCAACAATATCCCTTCTGAGTCCCAAAATATTGAGGCCATAACCTTGCCAGCCGATACCACGGCACAAAACTTCTTCGGGGTCGGTGATGATGGCCGTTTCCATTGCGAAGATTGCTGTTTTGTCCCGGGATCAAAATGATGGACTCATGTTTCGTCCATTGTTACGAAACGAGAAAATAAATTTTCAAAATCTTCTTAAAACTTGTCCAACAATATCTTCGAAATGTCAAGTCGATTTTGATTCTGACTGTCGGTTAACATTCTCGGCACCCATCTTGCGGAGACTTTTCTCATATTCAAAGATTGTTTCAATATGGATTGAATACTTCCATATGAAATGCCCGTTTCTTGAATTAACGCAACGATGTTCGTCTCCCGTGCTCGTTCTCCCTACTCGAAATTGAGAAGCCCACCTTGCGACAGTGGAATACGGCGGAGCAGACTCCTAATGTTGCCTCCAAATCGCAATGAATCTCTTGCGTCGTTAACTTTTTTAAACAGAGGTATTTAATAACCGCTCGCAATTCATTTTTCTCCATTTTCGAGAACACGTTCCGACACGAAGCAATGACTACATTCAGAAAAAAACAAAAGAGAATCGAAGATTTTTTTCTTTATTAATATTACAAATATGTATCTGAGCTATGCCTGCCAGTATTTATTTTTTTTTTTACCAAGGAGTATGTCCTTCTCACTACTTTTTGATCCCTCCTCGTAATAACACTCAAATTAAACAATGATGTTCTGAATTTTAGATAGATAGATAGATAGAATACTCTTTATTATGCACACCATATAAATTACAGACCTAAGTATAGAAACTGTACAAAGGGTGACACAATGGGCGGTCTTATCGCTAAGAGCGATCTTTTAAAGACAACCTTTGGATGGATTTAAAAGGGGAAGGACAGACAAATACTGTAGGTAGTCTGTGGACCACTACATAATACAATATATTCATACATAAAGTATATTAAACTAACCTCAATAAATATATACATATAATAAAAAGAATGAAACAAAGCAAAGAAAATAATTATAATGATGAAGTTTAAGGAGAGAGGAAGTGCTTTTTTATCATAATTTTAAAAGTGGACAAAGATTGAGCACGCCTTACCGACACGGGCAAGTCATTCCATAACCGTACTGCTTGAACAGTAAAAGATTTGTCATAGAAACTGGTGGAATGCATCGGCATCTCTAGCCTCAGGTTTTCCGATGACCTCAGATATCTATTATGTGTGTCATGAAGGAACTTGAAACGTTCTTTAAGATAAGTGGGGGTTTTAGGATTAAACAAAATACTGTAGAGCTGAAACAAGATATGAGAATTCCGGCGAAGACGTATGGGAAGCCACTTGAGCTTTGTACGAAATTCAGATATGTGATCATATTTGAACAGACCAAATATAAATCTTATGCAAAAGTTTTGAAGTCGCTCAAGTTTATCTAGTTGTGCCTCAGTAAGATCTGGATAACTGACATCAGCGTAGTCAAGGATGGGAAGTAAAAGGGATTGTGCAAGCGCAGTTTTAGTGGCAGTTGGAAGAAAGTTCCGCAATCGTCTCAGTGACTTACCAGATGCAAAAATTTTGCGACTTACGTCCTGTAGCTGAGGACCCCAAGAGAGATGCTTGTCGATCCAAACCCCAAGGTTCTTAACCTTTTCGCTGAATGGAATAGCAGTTCCGTTAAATTGAACCTTGGGAAGCTGCGACCAGTTGATCTTGGGGATCATCCTTGAGCTGCCAACAACAATGAGCTGAGTCTTCGATGGGTGAATTTTATTTCATTTAAAAGTGATGTGAATATTATTCTTCGTCTTAGCATGCCGATAGCAGTCTACAAACTAGTCAGCCTAGAATTTGGCACCTTCAGTAGCAGGGGCAGTCGACTTTGTATGGGGCACAGAACAATACCTATTGGGGATACTGAGGTGTTGCCAGCATTTGGAAAGTATGATGACAGACCTATTGATTTAGGTCTATCATCATACTTTACAATTGTATGGCTACACTGGCCTGTGTTTGCTACGTACTTACATATGGCCGCCGTTTATTGTTTACGTGTTTACGATTCGACATTCTGTTTGTAGTTAGTTTTGTTTTAACAAAACGTTTTGCGATTTACTATTTTTGTTTTTCCTCATTTACGTCAGTTGAGCATGTTCTCCTCCGTAACTGTGTTGAATTAAAAGTGGTGTTGTCGTGGTTATTTAATTTGTGCTAGAGACACTTTGTTTTTATGAGTCGTAGAATTTCCAATCATGGCAGATAATCCGAGACATAAATGTCTCAAATGTGGGAGCTCACCTCGTGTAACCCTCACATCAAATTCTACTGATTTCCTAAGCCTGGGCTAACAAATGCACAGCGGTAAGAGCACTTAATCAATCACAACTTAACCTAACAATCTTTTTGATTATGGTCTAAGACCGATTGCTATAGCAAGTTTTCATTTATTTTCAGTTGTGAATTGTGGGCTAAATTCTGTTTCCCCGGTGGAGCATGGTCTTCCATGGGCTGAAGTTGTATGCTAAACACAATGTTGTGTACCATTTACCGATTTTTCTGGGAAGAAGCTGCGTCCATGAGCTGAACAAATAAGCCGTTCCTGACGCTGAACAGGTGGAGGTAATTTTAATAATTTAGCTTCATAAATATTGTTTGTAAACTTTGTCGGTTTAGGTAGTTGTAGTAGTAAACAACTTTTAATGTTTTTATATTTTTAGTACTTAATACATCCTAATTACATTAAAAGTAGATATTTTGTAAGTTGTAACTCTGTATTAGGTTGCATGTTGATCAAAATGTGAATAATAATGGTATTAGTAATCATGATCAATACATAATTATAATAATATTTTTGCAGAAACAATCAACTCACATAATTGATCATTGTTAAGCACAACCTGGACCATCACACCATCCCGCAAATCCCATTCCTGGGCCATCGCCAAAAGTAATGGATATCACAAATATTCAGCAGGTAATTTATTGTTATTGAACCTATATACCTGAACATAGATGAAAAAACACACAAAAGACATTGATGGCCACGGTACATCAAATTTTGATGCACTTGGATTTGCTAGTAATCTGTGTATAACTCTTAAGTTTAACTGGCGGTCAAGTGTAAAAAACAGTGACTATTAGAAGATTGCTTCAATCTTAAATCATCCCTGTCTTTACTGCCACACAGTTAGGTTTAAAGACAATGAAGAAAGTTTAAATACAACATTCTCTTCAAAGTGAGAATGAACAGGCTTCTTCTGGGTACGCTCACTCTATCATCGACTTTGTCTCTGTTACCACTGACCTAGACTAGAGTCAAGAGCAAACCCATTTCAAATAAAAAAAAACAAGTTCTTTTTTATTACTATATGTAGTGAATCCAGGTTAGTTAAATAATACTTGCTACAACTACTACATTTCAATATTTTGTGTTTTTGTTTTAGTACAAAGTTGTCTCTGTTCCTGAAGAACTTGTGCATAACATTCCTTTGGACACCTCCAAAGACTATGCAGCAGAATCCCAGCTTGGCCCATCAGAGGTAGGAAAATAGAAGATGTAGGGAATTAAGAACTCACAAAAATACCATGAAAAAGTCCTAAGGTGATATACATCCTATACTGTTGTTTTAATGAATTAGAGATAAAAGATTGAGTTTAATTTATGTATTACACAGTCAGGTTTTTTCTTTTTAACAGTTTTGTTTATCTTGATATGTACAATAATTGTTACTTTAGGGCAGCAAGTCTCAAACAGTGTGCAAAAAATTTTAGAGTTCAGAATAATGTGTTCATTGATTTAAAATCACAAAAAGATTTCAAACTTGCTGCCATAGTAGCAATAAAACTAACATACATAAAAACTCTCACTTTGAAAAACCAACATGCATAATATGCTTAAAGTACAGTTGATAAAAGAAAATGATTGGTTTTATAATTATGAAATATTGTTCAACAAAATCTAAAATAACTTGTTCTGAAAAATCGTTTACTTTTGTTTATTCATCAATCCTGCTATTGAAATGTATGAAACTTCAGATGTTTTTGTCGTCAAAAATAAGTTACATTAACAAAACAGTTGTTTTCTCTGCATTGATTTTGTAATTTCAAGCAAAACATTTTGAAGAATTGCAAGTATGCTAAGTTGATGTGTTATGCACTTTATTCTAAGTTGTAAAATGGAATTGTAACATACAATTTACTAATATAATAAAACTATAAAAAATTACCTGTTTCTTTTAACCCTCCTCAGTCAGATCTTGAATAAATTGAGGACTAGAAACAATTCTGTCATTTCCAGGTTACTTTGGGAGGGCCTTTATATTCTGAAAGAATTCTGTGGCCTTTCCGAAGTAATTTGGAAGTGTCAGAATTGTTTCTAGTCCAAATAAATTTTATAACACATGGTCTGGTTCAAATTTTCCGCCTCAATTGTTGCCCTGGGGCACTACAGAGATGGCGCTAGAGTCGATTTACGTTTGATTTTTCTTTCTATGAAGTGGACATTCTTCCCGTCAGGGTATATATGTTCTGTGTTCAGTAGCGTCCTTCAGCCGTTATATCATTAATATTATTAACGATTTGACTTACCTATAAATAACACAGTTTCGTTTTCAGCCTGATGGAGTTGTTCAGCATTGGTACGAGCCCGTCTTAAGACGGACTCATACGTCTCGCCCCGCTCCACGGTCTCCGGGGTTATGGTCACCACGACGGCCGCGGTTTTAGGAGGAACTAGCTTCCGCCCGCCGGCTGGAGCTCTTTTGGCTGCAGGAGCAGTCGCGGCGGGCTTGGGGGCTGACTTTTCCCCCTTTTTCCCTCCCTTCCCTTTTCCTCTCCTGACCACTTCCGTCCACGACTGATTGGACGGGGTGGTGGAGGGAAGAAGGGCGTCTTCCTCCTTTGTGTTCTGGGGGGCTGCTGGAGTGGCAGACGACCCAGATGCTCCCTCCGCGCTTGAGGTGGGGGTTTGAGGAGCCACCTTGGTCTTCTTGCCCTTGCCTTTGCCTTTGGAAGGCTGGGGCTGCGCACCTCATGCCGGGCCTGCTAGAGACGCAGGTTCCGGCTCCCTCGGTGGGACTCTCATCCGCCGCTAGCGGCGGGCGGTCCTCGATGCCTGCGAAGCAAGCTCTGGTGAAGGCCCTCTCCTCCATGACAACCTTTCGGATTATATCCTCAAGGTTGGAAGGGGAGGAGGAGGAGCTTCCTACCACCGGACCTGGGGCAGGTTGGGCTGGCCGTGCCGTGGCCTCAGCCAGCTTCTGGTGTAGCTGGCTGACCTCCGCTTGCAGGCGATCCACCTTTGCCTGCAGCTGCCGCGTCTCCTCCGTGGCCGTCCGCTTCACCAGCTCCAAAACAATGCCGTGCAAACTGGAGGCCTGGCATTTGAGGGCCTTCTGAAGTCCCCTTCAAGTTGGAGGACTTTGAGGCGACCTCCAGAACCTCCTCCTTGTCCTCCTGTGCCATGCGCTCCAGTTCCGCCAGGGAGTGGTTGGCATACAGTACACTGAATGCACCATAGCCGGCCCTCGACCTGGCGATTTGCGCCTGGCGCTCCTTGGCAGCGACCCTCTCCTCCAGGTCTTGCTGGAGTTGCGCCCTTTTCGCCAGGTTTAGCTGGCGCTCAGCGTCCACCAAGCCCACATCGTGGGAAGAAGCCGCATTAGAAGTCGAAGCCTTTTTGGACTTCGACTTCTTCTTCGCCTTGCTTCCGGCCGACTCCGAGGAGCCCTCGGATCCGAGCCTCAGATAGGCCCTCTTCCTCGTGAGTAATGAATTTAGTTACAGAAAATCCTTCAACATCGGTCCGTGTCTTAAGTCGCAGAACTGGCATATCAACTAGATCTGTACATCGAATACTCAAAAGACATGAACTGTACCCATACCACTATCAAAGGGTACAGTCATTGCTACCAAGAGATTATCAATTGAGAGTAACATTTTGTAGAGTAATGCTACTCAGAATAAGAGAAGACCCGCAGTTTTTTAATAAAATACTATGGAGCGACGAGTCATCCTGCAAAAAAGATGGATATTTAAATCTACACAATTTGCATAACTGGCAGCCAGAAAACCCGCATCTCATAAGGCAAGAAAGATCACAGTCAATTTAAAATAAACCTTTGGACCGGAATCATTAACGGACAGATAATCGGTCCACACGAGCTGCCAGAAACATTAAATGCAGAAAGATATTTAAGTTTTTTGCAAATTGACTTGCCCTTGCTTCTGGAAGGTGTCGTTCCTGAAGTCCAAGAAGACATGTGGCTCTATAAAACAGTCGAATATGGGCGTGTAATGTTGACAACCCATATGCATACAAATCTTTGTTGCATGGCCTCTGAATGACCGCATCAATGTCATTCATATGATTAGGTGTTGATTTGCATGTGTTGCTAGTCTGGGAAGATTTATTGCCAGAGAGTACATTGGCAGCTTTTCCATCTAGCATTGTCTCTATTAAAATGTGCTCAATGTTGACCGTTCGATCCCCGATTTCTATTTGCGTAGGGTTCAGAGCAGCTATTTGTCTGTTGATGTAGTCGTCTTCATCTTTTAGAACCATGTGACTTTCCTTCAACATCTGGTAACGTATCGGGCGGCAGAAGCGAGTGGAGGAAGATCTCGGGTTTTGCCAAAGAATTGTCTCACTTTCCTCTCTCTTCATCACTAGCTGTAGTGGAACTAGTGATGTGAGTAAGATATCTGTATCTGACCCTGCCGCATCTTCTGTAAACCGCTGCTTATATTCTGACTCGCTGCTGCTCCCGTCAAATCCCCACTTTGATTTAAGGTAGAGTTTGCTGTTTCCATCATCGATCACTACACCTGCTATTACATCTAGCTGAACTTTAACTAGTCTTTGTATGATCAAGCAAACTCTGCAGCTTAACTTCGCCTTTCGTCTCAGTTATTATTATGTCGTTCGGGTAACACTATTTTCGTGCTGTCAGAACCCTATCATATGATGGGTTTAAATCACACCCTCTCTCTTTGGCTCCCCTGCGAATCTGTTCATACTGGTCCACGCTCAGTTTGGAATTTGTTATCAGAGCTAATGCTTCATCTGGAGTATATGGACGTATACATTTTGGCGTTAGTTTCCTTCTTTTAATCATCCGAAGTGATTTAGGTGACGACACAGTTACTGCCTTTATAACGGTGGCCATATTCCGCTTACCAATTTTTGTTAAACTTGTTTGAGTGGCATGGGCAAGCTCTTCCGGAGAATGGCCGCCACCAACATCGTCGTCCGCTTTTTCTTTGCTGATTCACTTAAACCAACAAAATCCATCGTTTCAATTACAGCAGATCGAGCAGGTGTACATTCAGGTTGTTGATTTTGTACTAACCAAAGCTCTTCTTGCAGCCAGTCGTTGCATTTTAAAACAAACTTCTCTCTGTTCCTGATAGCACTCCATTTCTTGGTTAGCACAGCAGAAAACACCTTTATTTTATTTTTAATAACTTCTGCTGGAAGTCCTGGAATCTCTGAAGAGACATAGTCAACCACAGAGCACTTTATAATTTTGGTATAGAGTGCCATCTCAAGGGATTTTAATGCCAACCTGTCACGAGTAGCGTTATCTGTATTTCCTGTTTCATAACTAACCATACTATACAGGGTGTAAGGGAAACGCTTCCGAAAACGAAGACAGGTGATAGGGCTAGTGATTCTCGATACGATACCATCAAAAAATGTGGAAAAAAAAGAACAATTTTACCTATTTTTTTTTTTGCATTTTTCGTACACTATGCTGTGAGAACAGTTAAATTAAACCATTATTTGCGATTAAACACATTTTTTTTCTTTACAACTCTAACAAGCAATGTATTCGTAAATAAAATCATCTGACGCTCCCGCATGACCTAGAGTTCAAAGTGCGCGCGCGCTCGCCGCAGAAGAGCGGCCGACGACCCCACATCCACGCGACGTGCGACGCGACGACAGCAGGCAGCGGCGCGGCGGGCGGGGTGCCATGTGATCCTATCCTCCTAACCTTTACTCGTCTTTTCAGTTCACTTCTACCTAGTTGTGGGATATCTGGTTTCGGATTCCATTCATGCAAGGATCGTATTGATTTTACCCTTGAACAGGGTTGCAATTTTATTTTGTTCCGAATGTTCGCAAATTTTGCTTACAAATCAGAAAAATCAAGTTTACTTTTCTTAACCTTGAGACCCATACCGAGGTTTGAACCCGGGTCACCTAGTTTGAGAGAGAGGCGTCCACGGCTCCTATGCGGCGCGTGGCGGTGCGGGGCGGCGCGGCGGCGACCTTAGGCATCCTTTGTAAAGCGCCGCCAAAATAAATAAGAAGAAACATTACAGAGGCGTCAACAGTTTTAAATTGATGCACTGTGTCGTGCAATTACTGTTTTGTATGTAAGTCGATAATCGATAGTAAATAAAATAAAGTCGCGACCGCAACTTTAGCCGTGATTGACTAAAACATTTTCATCGCGTGCAGGTACAGTTTAAAGCAACTAGTGCGCGTGAATCAATTGAATTTGAACTTTATGTTAATGTAATTAGTCACGACGCGCGCTAGTTTATTGCAATAACTGTATCCTTAATTTAGTAAGTAAATCCAATCAATTTAAAGTGGATAATTAAATTAGTTAAATCCTATTAAAAAAGTTTGATAATGAACCAGTTTAGTAAGTATAGCAGTTTAGTAAAGCTTATGTACAATTTCCTAACAATTAAAATTAATTGGTTTCTGATTTCATAATTATTCTTTAACAATTTCTCCTCTGTAATTTGTTGATCTTTGCACATCAAAAGACACCGCTATGGCGGCGTCCGCGCGGCGGCAACGTTTGTCAGCCGACACCGCACGCAGGCGGCATGTTTGATCTTCTTAGTACTTCTTCAGTAATCTAGTTAGTACTTAGTTAGTTCCTTTCCGACTCGGTTCGTGAGCGAATGTGCGTTACGTTTAATCGATCGATAGCTATTGAATCGTATTTAATACTGTTTTGTTAGTTTTCAATTCATTTATTTATTTAAACTTTTCGCACAAAAAGCTACAAAGGCGGACTTAATGCCTTAGACTGTTACGTTTTTAGTGCTGTTTTATTGTGTTTTAGTTATTATTTTTCTGAGTCATACGTGTGCAGTGCTGACGTACACTTATGCCATTTTATAAACCAAATGTAACAATTATGACAAGATTTTGAAATGGGAATAAATCATGAGTTTAAACAACAAATTATTCAATTTAGTTTTATTTTTATAAATCAGTTTACATTTTATAAACATATAATAAGAAGTATCATTTTTTTTTTATTAATTACAAAAATATAGTTTTTATGTTAAAACAAAGATACCTAGATAATGTAAGATACAAACAGGTTAACTAAAAAGTTCAGGAACTGTTTTTTTATGATTGCCATGTGTCGGAGCTGTTGTTAACGAGTTGGTCGGGTTCATCAATTTAAATAGCTTCCATATAAACAACGTTCTTTAATTTACGTTTCTTCCTTTTTACAATAATCGGTAAGTAAGCGGTGCGTGGTCTCACTGTAGTGTTCGTAGCGGTGTGTCGGCGGACGGCGCGGGCGCGAGCCGCGTGCATATTTTTTGTTCAAAATCTTCCAAATGGCCTGCATACTCTCTATTGTCTTAATGAAGTTTTTAACTGAAGGAATGTTTTTTTTCCAACCATTATCAAGTTCTTGCCATCTGCTTTCTTTAAAAAAAAAAAAAAATTTTTAAAATCTAATTGCTTCTGTCCACAGCCTATGATGGGGAGAATTTTGCTTGACACCTGCCCTATACATTTTTCCATCGACCTCGCAAAAATAATGACAATTTAGGGAGTCAAAAAGGTTGTCAAACATTTTGACGAAAGGTATGACTTGGCGACACGCAGGGTCCACTTTCCCAGTTCTGGTTAAGTGATTTGCTGCCACGGCAACACTGTGACTTAATAACTGTGTAGCTATTTTCACCTTCATTTTGTTCATTTTTTCTACATAAACACGTTCCTCAGTAAATCTGTGTAAAATTTTAACTCTCCATCTATTTTATCAGCTTCGTAAATATTTTGGAAATATTCCCATTTCACTATTTTTTCTTTATCACAGTCATTAAAATCTACGTAGGTCACGTCTTTGTTCAATAAGTTATTTCTTATTCCCTTAATAAGATGCGGGACATCAAAAATTGGTATAATAGCTACTCTATCAACAATGAAAATATCATGTCGCCATTCCTTAGCTTTCCGTAAATATGACCTTTTGGCATCCCCCACTAAACTGTCAATTGCTAGTCAAGATACATTAACCCGGCTTTGATCACACACTTGCTAAAATTTTTAAACCTGCAAAATTAATTGCATGCACTACTTCTTTTATAGCCGATTTTAACAATTAAGTCGTAATGAAAAATCCAAGGATATAGAGACCTGTAATGAAGCCAACAGTAATACCCTAGTTGCTATTTATGATTTGCAGGCAGTAATGCCAGTACCACTAGGTGAATCGTCTGCTTTTTTTTTACAAATCAAAACTGAACTGCTTAAAATTTACTGTAAGTTATTGTTAAATCCATTAATTTTAATGTCATTATTTCATGTTACATTAATTATAAATACCTTATGTACTGTTTTACATTTCAGGTATCTGATTTAAAAAATAAAACAACAGATTGTTATTTTTGGCACGAGGGACTGGGCAATCGTGGTGCAATAGAAATAAGCTCTTGTGTTTTCAAGTTTTTAGAAAAGATTGCTCTCGACAGTCCCAACATAAATATTATATTCTATTCGGATAACTGTTGTGGTCAACAAAAGAATAGGTAAGTTTTTGTGCACCTAATTAATCTGATTTCAACATTAGTCAATACTGTTATTAATCTATATTCGAATGTTTATTTTTTCAGATACTTATTAAGCATGTATGCATATGCAGTAAGAACATTGGCAATTAATTCAATTACCCATAAGTTTTTAGTCAGAGGCCACACCCAAAACGAAGGGGATAACGTACACTCCATTGTTGAAAAGAACATTAAAAATGCAAAAAAGTCAGGGCCTATATACGTTCCTGATCAATATGTTCAATTAATAAGGAACGCTAAGAAAAGGGGCAAGCCTTACGTCGTCCATGAACTGAATTTTACAGATTTTATTGATTGGAAAGATTTAGCTGAACAATTATCTGTTAATTTCAAGAAAAACTTCAATGGAGATATTGTCAGGTTATCGGACATTAGATTAATTCAATTTATTAAGGGGTCTGATGTTTATTCATACAAAGTATCATACGACGATACAGCAGAATGGATTCAATGTGGTATGTGTATGGGACCTAGAAGACGTCTTAGACGAAATCCGCCTGCCGAAATATGCCTGAAAAACGCCTATAGTGCTAAACTTTGTATTTCACATCATAAAAAAACTGATTTGTCGCATTTAATAAATACTAATATCATACCAAAATACTATGAGGCTTTTTATAATTATTTTGTGCTAATTTTAATTTAGATTATTATGTAATTTTTTTTAAATTACATTATTATTTTGTAAGCAATCCAATTTGTGAAATAATAGGCTACAGGTTGCTTGTTATTATGTTTTATGGTTTTCACCATAAAGGTTAGTGCATGATCAGCAATTTTATGGTTATTGAATGAATCAATTCCTTTTATTTTATCCACCCTTTCATTATAGTGAATTTGTGGGTTAATGTACATTTCATCAAACATTAAAATGCAAAGCCTTTCGTCATTTGGAAGATTTTTAACATTTGACGCTAATTTATTAAATATGATGGGATTAACCCCTTCTTTAATCACTACTTTAGCAAGAAGATTTTTTAAAGACTTTGCTGACGGCAATGTAAAACAATGCATAACATTTCGGGCTTCTTTTATACAAGGAAAGTGCCAATACTTTTTCTTCCTTAAGGGCCTAGTATTGTAGTGCACAATTTAAGTATCGCGTGCGGCGAGTCCACGCGCCGAGCGTCTGCACCCGGGCTCCCTGCAGTCTCCGCATTCATCCTACCTAGCGATATTTGACACGGTCGGAAAGTTGCTCTACTAAGTAATTATCAATATTTATTTATATTGGAATGGTACCTTGGCGGGGGTTGCTCTCCCTTCGCGCCTCCGGTTTTTATATAAATTCGTTCAGGCTAGATAGTAAAATACCAAAAAACAAGTTACGACCGATGAAGATTTTCAGATGACAAAAAAATAACTTCTTAAATAAACGGAACCTTCTCACCAACAAAGAGATGAACTACAGACCTACGATAGACCAAAGTTTCGATCACATATTATAGTAGAGATAATGAACAAACAGCATTAACCCGCCCAATAAACATTTACGACGTTGAGTAGACGTTTTGGTGGCAACTTAATGTTAGTATAATCGTATAAATGTCATATGGACGTTTACTCGACGGCATTAGGGCCCATTTTATTTTATCTTAAGGCGCTAAGAGTTTCGTGTAACAGTCATATAAATATCTACTTAGTCGCATAATAGTCATATACACGTCGGCGATTTGACTACATGTCATGTAATGAAAGCTCTCGCGACGTTTATTCGACTTCGTGTCGAGTAATGGCACACAATATGACTTTTATATAATGTAATCGTTGTGTTATTGTCATTTAAAGATGATGCTTATATTGAACGAATTATAATTATTATAAAACATTAATTTAATTTGGCAGTGTTTTTGACAGCTGAGTTAATATTGCATATTTTCTGTTATTTGAGGTGATAAAACCATTTCATCAGTTGTAAACTATTGTGCAATCAAGTTTACTGATTAATGTGAGGTAAGTTTGTAACAAACTTTTTATGCGCTATAAAATTTTAAGGTTTTCACACATTTTTATTAATAATTTATTAAGTGACTGCGTTATATCACAACTATATAACTTCCCGACCTATAAACTGCGTGTTCATTGTAAATGTGTACGCCATGAAAGTTAATTTAGGGATCAGTAATAAAATAATAAACGCCTAGCCAACTTAGTTCAAAGAATTTTTATTTTAAGAACAGAAGGATTTGCGTGATATATAACTTAGTTAAGTCTAAATACTTTTGTTTTAGGTAAACCTCCATTACCTCCACAATGATCTATAATTATGCGGATGTTGATAAGTTTTTATCAAAGATGGACTTCATGGAAATGATACGCGCACATTTGACATGGCCGGGCCGTGGTCATTAACTCATTTTATCTTTTGTTCTCGTTGTTATGGATGTGGTTTCCAGATAGTCCGTGGAAATAGACCGTTACATTTTGCTTTAACAGACAACAATGTAAATAATTTATTACGTTACGGTTTATTTTGGTGCCCACATTGCAAATATTTTGCTATCTATAATCACTTTCCGGAAGACGAATGCGAATATTGCAATTAGTCAGTTAATCATTAAATAAATTGTAAGAATTTTGGAAACACGCTTCAACTTAATAGGTAATACTTATTATATTTTACTAGTATTTGTACAAGAGTTAACAAAATCTCTACAGTTAATTATTTTTACGCCTCTCACACTATTAGCTATAAAAACTGAGTTTAGCATTTTTCATAACTTTTATTTATTATGTTAGAAAATGTGCAATTATAACTTGTTAAAATTTTGTAGCGTAATTTATCTATTGAATCCGAATAGAGTTTTAAGTATTAGCCAATAATTATGTCGCTCTCGCTCAGTCTTTAGGCCGGCCGATGCCGCGATGTCTCGATTGCAGGAATATCTCCTCTATTACCAGAATCTACCTTTGTTTCTCGCTCGCGCACTTTCGCTTAGTCAGTCAGTACTTGGGCGCGTGGCTCTTAGATTTTAAGAAACCCAAATTATCAAGTAGCAACAAAACTTTATAGGTACACACTGCCAAAGAGTTCGATTTACATTTCACACAGTACGGGTTGTTGTCACTGTGTGCGTAAATTAATGAGTCGGTCGGTCGGGTACGAATAGCAAACCGCTAAACTGTATGTGTGCGTATGATATACCCACATATACCAATAACTAATATACCAATGTATAGTAATCATAATTGAATGAGGTCCAATATTTAAACATTATAAATATGTGTTCCATAGCCGGTCGGTGTAAGCACCTGGCATAGTTAACGACTTAAACTTCGTGTCTTAAGTTCAAATCCCGGCAGAGGAATTTTGTTTTATAGGTTTTTATTTTGTCGTCTTATAAATAAGACATCAATTTAGTCAATAAAATTATTAAAACAAAAAATAAATAAAAAGGTAATTAAATAAAACCAATAATATAAATTTAAATATTTTATTAAATGAACTAGGCGTTTTGGAATGCGGGCATCTATTGTTCCATGGCGCTTGGGTCATTAGTGAATGAGCCAGCTCGTTTCGACTATTATGTTTCTTACAGTAGTTGGCTTAAGGTTCAATTTGGCATGGGCTATATTTTAGCAAATAAAAAACTACGCGTGGCCAATACAGTAAGTAATGCAAACTATTTTAAACATATTCCCAAACTTTTGGATGAGTAGAACACTGCTGGGAACATCTTTACCAGTTTATAAGACAAGGCTTTTTGTTCAATAAGAATATACGAAAATATTTTTTCAAAGTATACAAATAAAAAAAAATGAAATTGGAGGTGAAGTGAATCAACATGTTAGATAGTAAGAAATTATGACAATTTCTAACTGCATAAAAATAACATCACTTACACTTCATACTTAATTACTTAACATTTTTCACCACTAAAAATAACCACATTATCCTCTCAATAAAAACTTATATAAGACCTAGCGAACAGAAGTCGATTTTGTCGGTGAGCGGTGGACACCAAAATCTTCCTTGCTGGCTTACTACAGCGTAAACCAGCTTCATCTTCATGCAGGTGATTTCACAATGTTTGTAAGCACACATTATGTGCTGTTGTAGTTATGCGGGTGGATAAAAACGGATTAGCCCTGTGCCTTGCCTTCCCCTTTTAAATCCATCCAAAGGTTGATTTAAAAGATCGCTCTTAGCGATACGACCGCCCATTGTGTCACCCTTTGTACAGTTTCTATATTTAGGTCTGTAATTTATATGGTGTGCATAATAAAGAGTATTCTATCTATTTATCTATCTATCTTGCCACGATGTCGTAGTGACGAGCCGAAGAATTCACCTTCGGTTTTGGCCCACGTCGATGATGGTCCACTTCTCCAGAATACGCATACTGATGGACCCATAACTGTACGGTTCTTCTCTATGGATAAAAACAAAATAATATTTAAAATAATGAAGATAAACAATGGTGGATGGGTGGATAAAGCATAGCTAATGAATTACTTATATTACCTCATAATGTAATAAAACTTAACATCGCTTTACATTTGTGGCATTAGATACCAATAATAAATGTGTCGCCTAACTATTTTATTTATCTAATTTGAATGTTTATCTTTATTTCGACTAACTACATGTATTCCAATGTTTAGGTAAACAGTGAAAGGTGAGATGAGTTAAGAATTTTAGTTGAAACAGGCATTACTAACATAATGAAAACAAATTATATCACAAGTAGATTGTTACTCACCGATATTAATAAAAAGCGCCTTGCAATTTCACAATTAAAAATGTTTTGCTCATGCAAAACAACGATTTCCGCCTTTTTAAACATCGTTAAATGTTGCATGGATGAAGGATCAAGTTCAAGCACAATTGGAATCAGAAACAAAGAAAGCGCAGGAATATGAATAGTCATCAATATACTTAGTAGTCCAAATTATACTCGTCTCTACGAGTAATAAGAACGCTAATTTTTTTTATAAATTAAGGTGAAAAGTAAAAAAATATTTACAAAAATTGTGGGCAGTTATATCCTAAGCGGTCAAAATAAATTATCTGAGAATTCCGTGCTCATATCTCAAACGTTGTAAATTACTCATCTATGAACGGGATTGAATCGTTAGCAATTCAACGAGGCTAAACTAGGCAAACAGTTTTGGGCAGAAGCTGTAAATACAGCAGCTTAATTAAGAAATAGGTCGCCAGCCTCAGGACTAGAAAATATGACACCGTTGGAGAAATGGACAGGTAGAAAGCCTGACCTGAGCCATGTTAGACTGTTTGGTAGTTCTGTCATGGTGCATGTGCCGAAAGAAAAAAGACATATATCTTAGTTGGTTATCCTGATAACATTAAAGGATACAGATTATACAACTTAGAAACAAGGCAAATAACTATGAGCAGAGATGTGACTATTCTGGAAAAAGAAGACATCTCAGATAATACTCAGATAGTAGTGCAGGAAATGACTGATGCACAGGAAGATTCAAAATAAATAAATAAATAATAAATAAATAATAAATAATAAATAAAATCAGTGGAGGAAGAATCACAACATGATAGAACAGTTTTAGACCCAAACGACCTTACCTATGTTCCAGATACCTCTAAGTCGAGCTCAACGTCAGAAGACTCATTCCATACACTTTGTGAAGAAATGATGATTCAAGGGCAGTTAAGTTCCTGAATTACCGGGCAAACGCTTAAGAAAACCAGTAGAGAGGTAGAGAGGTATGAAGTTTCAAATCTCAGCATTACTGATAAGCAGAAGTCCTGGGATGGTGAAATAACTTATGAGGAGGCGATAAAGGGGCCTGATAAAGACATGTGGGAACAGGCAATGCAGCAGGAGCTCAAGGCTTTTGAAGAAAACCAAGCTTGGGAATTAGTGGATGAAAAGGAAGCAGACAGAGTGGTTCAATGCAAGTGGGTCTTTAAAAAGAAATTTGAAAACGATAACAAAGTCAGATATAGGGCTCGTTTAGTGGCAAAGCTCATTATTCTTGCATTCAACGTCTGTAGGCTTTGTAGTTCAGAATCATCTATGATCATTTCTACGGGGGATTGTAATCCATCGCGGTTCAGTACAAAGTTGTGTAATATACAACAAGCTTTGACAATATCGACTGCAAAATCAATTGAGACGTTAAGTCGATGAAATACTCGCCATTTGTTGGCTAGTATGCCGAAAGCACACTCGACATATCGCCTCGCCCTACTCAAACGGTAGTTAAATATTCTTTGTTTAACGGTTAAATGCTTGCCAGAATAAGGGCGCATGACGTTATTTCAAATGGAAAAAGCTTCGTCTCCTATGAAAACAAACGGGTCCGGTTCTTGAAAGCCTGGCAACGGCTTCGATATTGGTATGGGCAAGCTACCTTTCATCAGTGAGTCATAAAGTTTCGAGTTGTGGAAAATCGTGGAGTCGCTTTCCTTTCCATATGCTCCTATATCCACGTAGATGAATCTGTATTTCGAGTCAGTAATAGCCAACAAAACAATTGAATTATAACCTTTGTAATTGTAAAACAGTGATCCACTATTTGCGGGACTACGGATACGAATATGTTTGCCGTCAATGGCTCCTAAACAGTTAGGGAAATTGGCTTTCTTGTCAAAATCTGCACTAATTTCTTCAAACAGCTGTTGTGTTATTTCAGGCATGTTTTGACGTAAACAGCGATCCCATATTGCGTTACACACCAATCGTATTGTTTTCGCTATTGTACTTGCACCTCTATAATAGTTTAAATGCATATCGTTGAATTCTTCTCCGGTTGCTAAAAATCTGAAATTAAAATAGAAAATTAAAAAAAACATAGTGGCGACAATTAAAAATTTACCCTAATATGACATTAAATACATACATAAAATATTTTTAAACATATGAATGGTTTCTTTATATTTAATTTCCCCCTACATTAATGTATTTTTATTGATTAATTTTGTATAATTTACAGATAATGAAGTATTAAAAAAAATGGAGAGGGATCAACGATACCTTTAAGAAGTACGTAAAGAAACTTTAAGACGAAAAGCGATCTGGAACAGGAGCAAAATCTACCAAAGAATACCATCTGTACAAGCAGTTATTATTTCTTAAAAAAAATACAAAATGAGACTACAGATAGCATTAATGAAACGGAAATGCAAGCACCACCTGGGCAAGAGAATCAAGCAAGATCTGAAAAATCTCCAAGACGATACCAACAGAAGCCGCGAAAAAGAAAGGCAAACGGGTTTGAAGATGAAATTGTTAACATTTTAAAGGAACCGGAAAACAGGCACTTGTCTTTTGTTAAGGGTATTCTACCGTCTCTGGAAAAATTGGATGAGAACAAAACACTTAATTTTCAAAGTCGTGTTCTCCAAACTTTAACAGACTTACTTCAACCGGCATATCAAGGCTACCCACCTTATAGTTCCTCCTATCAGCCTAGCAACTTCCAGAGCTACACATGCTATCAAACTCAACATTTTGCAAACCAAGCACCACTGACACGCCCACATTTATCACACGAACAATCATCAAATGCAGACCAAACACCAATTCTACATTTATCACACGAACAATCATCAAACGCAGGGGAAGATCAAATTAATTCACCTAGTGATAATTATTCTACCTACAGCGCTTTGTCGACGGAAGAAGAGTTTGATTTTACATAATATTAATTACCATTAACTACTGATAATCACAAATGTGATTTTTCGCAAAAAAAAAACAATTAAAATGTCAATAAATAAATTTTGTTTTACTTTACCTGATAGTCACCCAACTAGCACCATAGCGTTAAAAAAACCTATATATAACTCGTATATCAGTTCCATTTGAACATAAAAGTGTTAACACATACCTGTACAACTAAGTTAGAGCATGCTCTAATTCACTTATAACCACGAAAGAGGCCCACAGTTTTACAGGTAAGAGTTATAGAAAGCCTATAGTACGGTGATACAAAGGTATTAAAGCAACTGCACAAGAGCGTTTAGTCATCGTCAGCTACTACTTTAACCGGTATTACTGTTGTACTTGTAATAGTCGGGTTGGTTGACACTACGGGAGGTAGGAAAGCTTCGGATTAGAATGATTTGCCACTAAAAACTTTATTAGACCTATTAAGAATAGTGTTTTGATACCGTGACTCGTATTAGTTATCTAAAATGGACTCAGGTAAGTTTGTTACCGCTTCTTGAGTACATTATTAATCAAATGTATAATTTTTAGCGTACGTCAAATTAGAAAAAGCCTGTTGGTTTAATAAAATTAGATCTGACGTTTGTAGTGAAAGTGACTATATCATCCATCATTCAACACAGCAGAATTATGTCAATAAAACTGGTAGCCGTTTTAAGTATTAGTTATTTAAGTTGAGGAAGTGAAAAATGGTCAATGTATACCATGTTTCTCATCTCAATTTTAATGCGCCTAGGATTTATCAAAGATTTAAAAGAAAAGTTATGAAAAAAAAATAGACACTTCAAACTAATATTATTATTTATTCTTGAATCCTGAGCAGTAGCATGTAAAATTAAGTGGTATTCATGGAACGCTTCGAATAATATAAGAAATGTAGTATTTTGTAGTTAAATGTTGAATAACTCAAAGTAATATTTATAGTTAGTTTACCAAAACAATGGCGAATTTACTTTAAATATTAAATCTTCACTTAACTCATTTGTTCCACTCTTTGAACTACAACATCGTTAGTCAAGAATATTGTGCTGCGTTTGGTGCACTTAACAGTGTTATACTAGACTTAGCTAAAGACATTTACTACAGTGAAGACAATACAACTGGCTAAAAGTTTTACAAACCGACTCAATTAGGGTTCTCCAACGAAATAATGAAAACCTACAAATACCTACGTAATCGCACAAAAATATTTTCTAGTGTTTTCTGGTATTCTAAGAATTAGTGAATGATTCATCTACACTAAGTACCTAATATGAGGGGCATAAAAGCAAAATCGGCACTGTCCGATGCGTTGTTTGACACCAAGACCTTTAGAACGTCTTTAAAGAAAACTGCCTAATACAATAAGCTTTAGTTAAATTCTTTTATTACAGGTTAAAACTAGTTATAGGAGTTGTTCGACACTGTTAGTATCTCGTGTTACAAAACTCTCGACAAACTCTATTTCATAACCTGTGTCAGCAATAATAGTCAATATAATACCTTAAGGTATATAAGACACTTCATGGCAATAACTAAACAACAATATGCGTTAACAGGAGTCAGCGAACACTGTTGTTAAGACTTGGGTGTTACATAGAGGTTAAAGCTATAACATCTTAAGTATACTTGCTGTTACTAGCACTATTTTAACTGTCAAAGCTGTCCTACATCGTCCATTAAAGTTCTAGTGCCGACGATGGGATTAAACTTGTTTGTTGACTCCTCTATGTCGCCTTTAGTTAGAACTGAGATAATTGTTACTCTGTAATATCACTTAAAGTCATAAAAAAACCTGTAACTGACACCAAAATGTTAGTTGGGCAGTCCCAGCATTTCCAAAGGCATAACAGGAATTCTTCCCTTGTGCGATCGTTTTTGAAGGCATGGTGATAATAAACTCAAAAGCTCTTCAAATGAAGATATGCTCATTCTAAAATAATCAAAAAATTTATCTTCTTCAGTTCTCAACGCATAGTACTTTTAAAATAGTTCCCATCAGAGTTCATAATCGTAATAAATGGATGAATCCAGAATCTTCTTTTTCTTTTATATCTATTTAACAATAACAGCAGTGCAATAATCTTTTTGCGATCCATCTTACGCTTCCTAAAAACACGTCCAGTACGGCTGACTACACTTGAAGGAATGGTCGCCCTACCAAACGGTTTGCCGCACTAAATCGTATCGCAGAAATTCGCATCCCAAGTTCCTGCGATGCGAATTCGCATCGCATCGCATCGCAGTTTTGTGTGGGAGCCCTAAAAGGTTCAAAAGATTCGGAATTTCTTACTGTCTTTCGAACTCCCGGCAAAAATACAAGACTCAGAGAAAAACCAATAACAGATATTGACAGCTTTGATCAGGGTGTTATAAAAAAAATCATCTGTAATTTCCACGTCATTGAAAAAGAATTGCCTACCATTGGCAAGTTGCGAAGGAAGCTACAGGATGACCTACATTTCCAAGGATCTGCAGCAAGTCTCAGGCGAATATTAAAAGAATTGGGTTTTAAGTGGAAAAAAACAGAAACCAATAGAACAATTTTAATTGAGCAGTCACAAATTCGATATACGTCGATAGTTCCCATACGTCTCACCATTCTTGGACAGACGGTCCCACCAAAGGCATTAAAAAAACTCTATCTAAAGGTAGCTGCTTGGTCATAGTGCACGCAGGTGGTGAAGCAGGTTTTGTGCCGAATGCTTTGCTGACGTTCAAAGCCGGTACAAAAAGCGGCGACTACCATGACAACATGAATTCGGAGAATTACGAGCGGTGGCTCCGTACTAATCTGATACTACCGTGATTGATTCTACCCTGTGTGCAGGATTTCAAGGCATAAACAACAAAAAAATTTAGATTGAAGATCTAAAAAAGAAATTATTGGAAGAAGAAATAGAATTCAAAAGAAGCCTGTATAATATACAATTGGAATCCGCAAGAAAAGACCTAGAAATAAAAATAGAAGTACTAAATCAGTTCTACCCTGTGTACAGGATATTGATTCTACCCTGTGTACAGGATTTCAAGGCATAAACAACGAAAAAATTGAAATTGAAGATCTAAAAAAGAAATTATTGGAAGAAGAAATAGAATTCAAAAGAAGCCTGTATACAATTGGAATCCGCAAGAAAAGACCTAGAAATAAAAATAGAAGTACTAAATCAAATAAAAGGTATGTTATTATATAACTTTTATTTAAAAAAACTCAACAGTATTATATACATTACATTAATTTATTGCACGTAACAAGTTTTCAAAATAATTTGTAATTTGTAATCGTCGATAACCAAATGAGTTCTGGGATGTACTGTTGGTAATACTTGCTATTTGCCCATTTGAAATAAGTTCTTCTATATTAGGAACAATATTTTCATTGACTGGCTCATGTTCATTTCTTAAAATACACATATTGTGTAAAACACAACACGCATTTATAGCATTTTTCAATTCCAGTCTTATACCTATAGCTAATACAGGAAAACGTCGTTTTAAGACTCCATACTGCCTTTCCACCACATTCCTGGTTTTTATGTGAGCCTCATTGTATTTTTGTTGTCCTCTTGTCGTAGGATTTAGGTAAGAAGTCAACAGATGATTCTGAAAAGAAAAAAATATCTCCTGTTTAAAAAGTTCTTAATATTAAAATTTACTTTACAGGTGGAAACTTCAAGCAATCTGAAGAATTTATTTGGTGTGCCAAAGAATGACTAAATAGACCTAAGAAACTGTATTTTTTAAATAAATTGATTTTATTATGATGCATGGTATTTTTATTTCTATAGATATAGAGAATCTATTTCTATTTTACCTTCAATGGGTATCCACTGTCACCCAGTAAATAGCTGTCAGTGTAGTCTCCTCTTTCAAATCTCCTGAATGTATTGCTATTTTGATAAATAGCGGAGTCATGTATTGAACCTGGCCAACGTGCAACATCTCTTATTAATAAATTGGCTGATGCTACTGTCTGTACATTTATGGACATGTATCCCTTCCTGTTTCTGAACAGCTCGGCAGACAACGCTTGTACGCAAAGATGGCCCAAGCAAACATGACCGGACTGTTAACTGAATCTGCATTTCAGATTCGTTGCAAGCAAGTGTTTGCTGGAAAGAGAGCAGTTACATACATAGATGCTTTCTACAAGCATATGAATGCTGAGACACCACAAGCCATACAAGGGGGTCTCACTCTCCATGCTCTTGCTGCATTCTACAGGAGTTTGAAATTAGAGCTCATGAACAAAAAGGATGAGAACACTGTACATGGAACAGTGGAATGGAGGGAAATGTCTGGATTGACTAATGAAGAACATGGACGGGTGTCAACAGAAATAATAAGAGAGAGTGGCCGTTACTTTTGTGGAAGACTTTAATTCCATTTATTTTCTTTTTATTAAAAAATCTTTTCATTGACCTATTTATAAGAAGTTATTATTTCATATAACTCATTTTAAGAGTGTTTAGCCTATGATTCTTTGTTTTCTAACCTTAGTTTTAGTTAAAAAAACGTACAAAACATAAAATTTTATTTTGTGTAAGTTCCAAATCATTTCAGTAGGTATGTTTCAGTAAAATTCTGACTTGTTAAACTAATAAAGGTTAGTCTTGAGGTTTCACCTGGTGATTGAATTTTCACATATGTACAATCGATGCAGCCAAGAACATTAGGGAATCTGGCAATATTATAAAACTCCATTTTCACTTTTTCTTGCTCCTCACTTGTATCAGGGAAGGTGACAAACTCTGGACGTAAAGTGACAATCGCTGCAGATACTCGCTATATTATTCGACTGCAAGTACCACACTGATTCCACCCATGTCTGCCACAGCTAACAAGTGATTCCCCGTAGCATAAAACCTCAATGCTATTAATAATTGATTTATTGGAGATATTGAATTATTTCTGAAATAAAATAAAAGCAAATGAAATAGGTAAGGACATCATTTGTAACTACACAAGTTTATCAGAAATATAGTCGTAGCGCCAACTAAACAAAAAAAAATACCATGCGCATGCGCATACCTAATGATATTCTGTCATTTTATGCGCTTAAATATACTACCTACTTATAAAACCTTGTAATTAGTAGGTTGTACTCACCTATTATCAGGAAATTCTAAGGCATGTTCAATCTTTGCCAATAAAAACAACAGTGACGATTTACATAACCTATACCTTTTTATCTTAATAAACTTCCAGAAGACTTGCAAACGTTATACAAAACGTGTTCGAAAAGTTATAAGTACAAATCAAAGTGTTTCCTGACACAAAATTTCTCATAATGTATGTATTATTTTACCTATAAATTATTAACATTTATAAAATTATTGATATGAACGGCTCGCCAACATGAAGATAAACCCAGAGAGGTTTTCGTTTTGTGGCTTAAACCAATGTGAATTAGGTTAAGTGTTTTAGAAAAAAAAAAAAAAACATATCTCTGAAAAAAATCAGTTTAATCAAAACTTTCGAAGTAATTTGGTCGTTTTCGATATATTTTTGGTCTACGGCGTGGGCGGTTATTTACGTCGAATATAGTAGATCTAAATTTTCCAAAAAATCATATAAATCACTATCCATGTTCGTTGCTTAAAGGATCACTCACTTATGTGCCGGTTTATGGGCCAAAATGTCGACCACCTAAAGGAGAACGGCAAGCGTGTATGAAGGTTTTGTACACCTAAAAAAACTCGTGTTTTGCCACTAAACATTTACATTTAATAGGTATAAATATTACATAATTGAGGCTTTTATTCGTAGATTTTATAAAGTTGGGGTCTTGACTTATATGCATTTTCTTACATCCATGCAATCCCGAAACCCGCGATCTACGATGAAAATATCATTTCAGTCCTCGAACATCAATTATGTACCCATTACAACAGCACAAAATGAATGGTTTGACCAAATTCCTGTATTTATGGAGGGAATATGTGTATCCTTTTGAAATAAATAGTTCGAACTCTTCTGAGTGTGAATAAATATGTTGCATCTGCAATGGTAATAGCTGGTTTTTGCTGTGGTGGGACATGAGGGTCACAGAAAATACCATCAGCAACAATATAATTCTTTGCTGCCACTTGCTCCCTTGTCGTGTGGCCAAATCCTATATTTCGGGGCACATAGTCCCGTAATATAATATTTCTGGCCACAGACATTAACGTTTCCAAAGTTCTTCGGGGAACTTGAAAAAGACAGGCTAACCTGTCTCCTGTTCTTAATTTGCACAAAAGTGCTGTCAATGCAAAACTACCCCGATGCATATTTTTAAGGTTGGGCGTTTCATCCAAAATCTGTTGGTGTTGCCTCTTCGTGAAACCTATAAAATACAGGACTTGATGATCAGGGTAGTTTTGAATATTTTCATAATTCACATTATTTAAGCCTTCCATTAATATAAATACAATTTCTTCAATGTCGGCTTTAAATGTATCCAGGCTATATTCTGCCGAGTACAAACTCTCATACTGCTCATTTTCTAAATGTTGTCTGCAGATACGTGCACCTCTTGGTATAAAATAATTAAAATGTAGCAATACACGGCGTCGAGTGTCTTCTGGTACAGAACGTCGCTCTAGCCCACTGCATTCTTGAAAAATGCATTGTCTTGGTGTTTCAGCTGCTCGTCTCATATTAGGCAATGAAATAAATTGAGGTTGCTGAATATGTTTAGGCTCATGGCCTTGTTGGTGTGGTGTCAGGTAAGTGTGCGGAGCTGAAATATTAAACTCAAACTTGGCGACTATACATTTTATTTCCTTTTTACAATAGGTACTTTTATAAACAATTTTCTGCTATTTATATATACGTAGGTATTAAATTACTACTCTGCAATATGGGAAGACCTTTACCTAGTCTTATCTGTTGACCTGTTACCAGTTCCCAAAACAAGTCCGCTCCGATTAATATATCTACGTTAGCGGGCTCGTAAAATTTACTATCCTTTGCTGTTTCCAATACATCCGCTCGATCGCGTAAAAACTTAAAAAACTCTTCGAGGGTAGGAACTTCTCCTAATATACTTTTATGTTCCTCCCACCTTCTACTCGTTATATTATCGAGTTTTATTACACACAACATCATTCTCATTTGCATTTATTTAAATCTCCTTATGCGATCAGCTGGACGAGTTTAAACATGAAATTAAAGAAATGATGTCTATTTTCTCGACTAAACATGGCAATGAAATACAACAGATGACCTCAACCTTAAAAGAAATCCAACACACTAATCTTAGTATTGAAAACTCAATTAGCTATCTCACTGCACAAAAGGTTTTGGGTTATTTCATTAACACATTGTATATCTGGCATTACGAGATGATGTCCACTCATCAAAACTCAAAGAAAACTTTTTACCGAGCGCTAATAGATTTTTCAGTTCAGTCATCAGTTTTTTCTTTTCCTGTTTACTATAGCTTATGACTATATTTTTCATGCCTTTTGGAGTCTTCGGTAATTTATTGTAGCCAGAATTTATAAACAGTCTTCGCAGATCCTCAGAAGTACAAAATACACTGAATGCTATTCCGTCCAAAGCTGCCATTCTACTGACGGTTGTATCAAGGGAGTGATTTCTTTGAAAATAATCAGTCAATTTCCTTTTTTTGCCCATCGATGAGGACGTTGAACAAGATTCGCCTTTTGATTTTGACACAGCGGTCGTACTGGTCAGAGAAGCAGATGTAGATGGTCGGTTTATGCTACTGTCATTGGTTTCTTCAATATCAGAATTTGAATTAACGTTACTGATGTCTATTGTATGCGACGATTTTAAATGAACGCGATTACCAGAAGGCCAATTCTCGTAATTTAAAACGTTCAAAATGTAGTCGCAGTCTCATCTCGGCGACAAACAAATGTCAAAAACTTGTCAAAATGTAGGGAAATTAGAGGTGTTTTTGACAGATTGAGACTGAGATCAGACTGTGAACGTTCTTAAAATTACGAGAATTGCCCCTCAGTTGTTGTGCCGCCGTGAGATCGTATTATTTTTTGGCATAAATTGCATTTGCCTGACTGACTATCTTCTGCCCGGAGAAAGTAGTGCCAAACTGAGGTTATCATCACACTTTTTTTCGAATTTTTCATACTTCATATTTTTACAAGTATATTTGTTTGTTTGGTTGAAGAAAGCTGAAAGTCTGTAACAAAAAAGTTTTGACTAAATAACTTTGACCAACTAACGTTCAGATTTTCTACATTTGCGAACTCATTTTAAAATTTAAAGCTAAATTGTATGTAAACTGAATTTATCTTTGAGATAATTTAACGGTTCAAATCAAAAGTAATAAAGTAAAAGTAAAAATCAAAAGTAATAGTAGCCTGTTAAAATGAAATAAGAATCATAAATGTATTAAATGCTCATCGTATTTAGAAGGGAAATTAAAAGTTCAAATAAGTTCAGTAATAATCTATTCAGACTATAGTAGTATTATAATGTGAAAGCCTATCTATTTTCATTTCAAGCTAAACCAAATTTAAATGTATCTGCTTTTAGTATTAGTAGTGAAGCTGCTCGCAGCCGCTAGATACGTAAACGTAATAATAATTACGTATTAAAAATTCAAAGACATAAGCTACTTTTAATCTGGGTACCGGTCATCATGATATTTCCTTAGTTACAATTTATTAAGTATGTACACTTACTGACTTTGTGCGACGAGCGAGTGATGTAGGTACTCGTAAAACAACGACGACACATCTTACCTACACACTATAAGTAGGTACATATTTATTTGCCACAAGCAGGCGCGCGAGCCAATCTCGGATAGAGAACAAGTTTTTTTTTAAGGGAATTGTTTGGTAGGTTACCTTAAGGTTACCTTAAGTTTTTATTTTATAGTTTCGATTAATAATAATAACAATGTACACACGATAGAGTTAAAAATAATTCATCTGCGCTTTTTTTTCTGATACCTCTAAATTGTTTTAATTTTAGTTTTCTTACTTTACTTTGCTTGTGTAATTCATGGTAGGTTACTTGCCTTACTTGTTTGTTTAATAAAAATTCAAAATTGTTATGGAAAATAAACAGAATTATGTAAAAAAAAATTTTAATGATTTAGTTGTTACCATTCCTATGCCTAACTCATTGCTTCGGGATAAAAGTCGAAAAAAATAAAATCGATCGATTTTGTTTCAGGATGAAACAAATCGATCGATTGTAATTTCTAATATTCTACTACACTAGAGTATTTTTATGTGTCTATGGTTTATGGAGGATCGGATCACTCCATAATACGTGTTAGTTTTTCGTTTTGTTGAGTTAATAGAATTTAAATAGTGCCAAATGTCTTCGTCTGACGATTCTCAAACATTTTGTACTCAGAGGTTCAATTCATGTTGGTCAAATATAGCTAACAAATATGAGAATATGAAAAGTTCAAGTTTCGAAGAAGAGGAGATTATAGAAGATTCTCAACCATTGTCACCAAGTTTACTATCCAACTTGCCGAAAAAAAGAAAGAAAACTGCTGAAAAGGCAACTCAGTGTGAAGAATGTTTGTTTCGTCAATACAGACGAACATCCGAATTCGAAATAGAAGTGAATGTCGATGCACTCCAACCTCCGAGATTTATCTGTGAATTAGAAACGAATATTTTGCTAGTTTGGTTGCATTTGAATTGGAAAAAATAACACAAGAAGAAAGATCATGTCTATGGGCAGATCATAAATACGATCAGGAGTTACCGTGGCGAAAATGAATTTCCGTAACTTTCCGTATTATACAGATCCGTAATACAACAGTTTGCTATAAACGTGTTTATTATATTTTATATATTATTATTATGTGTTTAACCATTACCACATCCCTGAAATATCCGTATTTTCCTTGAAGCCATACCCCATTGACGCGACAAGTATTGACGTCATTCTCAGTTTAGGGATGCGCTTTGTTCGATAAAAACTTGTTTCAGTGAAGTTTTAATTGTGAAACTAGTTTGTGAATTTGATTATTTCATTTATTTAAATTAATTAATGCTACTATTGTAATATTTATTTGATTTTAACGGAAAAGGGTTTTAACGGCAGAATCAGCTACGGATATTAAAGGGTTAATCAGTACTACATCTGACTGTTTAGGGTCATTACAAAATTTAGGTATTGATGTGGCATCCTGGGACATCTTGATTATTCATATAGCTAGTACAAAATTAGATAAAGATACCAGAAAAGCCTGGGAGTTGCAGGTAGCTGCCGATACCACAGATGATTTGCCTACGTTTAAACAGTTCAGTGAATTTTTAATAAGTCGCTTCCGCGGTTCGGAAAACACTTATATATGGAAAATCGATTGTAGTAGCAGTGATAAAGGTTTATCGATATTTGTGAATACCCCATCACTAGCATTTTGTAGGTATTTAATAGTAAATAAATGGCTCGGCGTAGAGAGCATACTTCAACTGATACATTTGTCGATGGATCCGCATGATGAACGGGAGTCCTGAAGGTTGGACCTGGCAAGTTACTATGGATGTTTTCATCGGTAACTTGGATTCTATAAGGCATTGCAGTTGTTGCCGGATGGGGCTCCACGATTTCGCTTCTTAATTCTTCAATCAGTAGTGTTGGCAGCAACGAAGTCTACATCACTGAAAACGTCAGGATGGAGCGGCCATATTCCACATTTTTCAAATCCTTTTCTTATGTTTAAGGGTACTGCAGCTTTTAAATATGCTTCACCAAAACTTTTACCTATTTGAAATACTGTAACTACACGACCCGCATTATTATTCATCCATTTTTCTAAAGCCTGATTGTGGTACACGCTCAGTGGAAAGATTACGGCAACATCGAGTGGCTAAAGTTTGTGCGTGCAGTGTGGAGGCAAGCACAAAATTGTGACGTTGTTTTCTCTCGCTTTTAGTATGACGTCTAAATTTCTGGTATGTAAAAAATGGCCGTCTAGTATTAGAAGAATGGGGTCTTCTGAAGATTGTTTAGCATGCGACAAAAAATGTTCAAACCATTGTGAATATCTACTCAATATTCATCCAACCGGTTGGATTGCACGAATAAACTGAACCTGGCGGAGTCCCATCCATCAATTCTATTTTAATTCGTAAGCGACGTAAAATTAACATTGGTGGAACGAAGTTTCCTCCAGCTGATCCACAAACTACTGCTGTAGTTGATTCGCCTCATTTAGCAGACGTTATTCGAGCTACTTGCTTGCGTCCTTTTTTAACAAAAATTTTGGTATTTTTGGTCGTCAACTGTAAATCCGTACATAGTCTCTTCATTATCTTTAATATGTTGTACAAGTTCCAACTCTTGTTCATCTGTAAATACTTTTTTAAATTCCCTAACACATCAGATTATTAAATGCAAAACCATTTTTATTCTACGGAATTTGATATTTTTTGTTTCCCAAATAATGAAACAAAGCATACTTATCAATAAAACAATATTATAAAGTTTAATATAATTTAATGCAATAATTGTGGTCATCATGATATAACTCTTTTATACCAGATATATCGCAATCACTGTTGCTCAATTCTTCGTCGGTGGAATCATCAGATTCAGTATCACTATCACTCTCTGTTGGTATTATGAATCTCTCCATTTCCACATCAATTAGTCCGTCATTTTTAAAGTACTCATCTTCAAGATGTTCCACGTGGTTACACTGAACGCTCCAGTCTTCTGGCGTAATACTAGCAAAAGCAGATCTTGAGCCACATTTTTATCAGCAACGCGTCTCTTTACCAAACTCCAAATTTTTTCGATAGGATTTAGGGCACAGTGGTAAGGAGGTAATTTTAACACTTTCAAAGTAAATTTGTTTCTGTCTTAACCACTCCTGCATATGTGATTTTAAGCTTGACATCGTAGGAGCTTTGTTAATCTGAGTGCAATGATACGGAGCATTATCCATTACCACAAGCGATTTTTCAGGTAGATTTGGTACCACTTTTTCAGTCATCCATTTTAAAAAGTTCGTGGCGATCATATCGTCGTGATAATCTGCAGAATGTGATTGTGACCTAAACATTAATAATGCATTTTTTACAAATCCGCTCTTAGAACCCGCGTGCGCAATTATAAAACGTTTTCCAGCTGATTCTGAAATCAATAATGCATCTTCTTCTTCACTTTGCCAACAACTTTTAGCGTGATATGTCGGATGAATGTAAGTTTCATCTAAGAACACCACAGGCCTTTTGTCAACTAGCCTATTTTTCCTCATTCTTTCAATGTACCTGGCGCGCCAAGCACACTGAAAAAAATTATCAACAAAACTAGTTTTGTTATGTGAAAGTTTCGTTGTAGGGAAATAAACTTTAGTTAAATTTAAACAATCTTTTTAGTAATCGATCCAAAACTAGTTTTGTAGGTTTATATTTGCTATGTAGTAACCTTAATTTTTGTTAATAGGAACTGAATTTACATAGACTAACTAGCGCAGTTGTAGCAACAAAACCAATTTCTACGCACATCTAAACCTTGTGCTTAATATCAATCAATGTGTTTGATAATTTTTTACCAAATTAATATATTTAATAGTAACTATTCCACACGTATTAACGAAGTACAAACCTTTTGTTAAGTATTTAATAACCAGTTTTGATAATAACAATTCATTGATTTATCTCTAAACAACAACAGTTTTTTTACGCTTGTATTATATTATCTGTGGTTTTGTTAATAATTGACAAACAAATCAACCTCGGCCGGTCGTTGGGAGCGGCGGGGGAAGGAGGAGGACAGGGGGCGGGCAGCAAAGCAAAGAAGTTCTTTCCTGAATCCTGCCATTTACATTCGTGTGAGAGCATTCAAAAAACGGTTTGTGCTGTGGGTTTGTGAGATTTCTTTGATTTTATCAAGATTTTATGGCGTTTGTAAAAAAAATTGTACGCCAAAGTGTGCAGATTTTTCATAACATGAGTAATTTTGACCAGGCGGCGGCCAGCGGCCGAGCCGGTCGACGGCATCGAAAGTAATTCAAGAGACCTTGAGGAGTATCTAAACTCTTGGGGTCTTGGAATGTACATTGAGCAGTTTAAAGGTATATAATTAACATTCATAATTTAATATTACTCAGAATTATCAGAAACGGATGTAAACGGCGCGGGCGGCGCGGCAATCGGCATTCTTTGTCGCGCGCGTATGGACGGTAGGTTAGGTTAGGTAGGTACATAGTTGTTGTTCGAGTTGTTGATTTGGTCTAGAAGAGGTTAGGTACTTAGAAATCAATCAAGTTTGCCAATCATTCGCAAAGTAAGAAATAACTAAAATACCTACTAAATCTACTTGTATTATCGAATTCCAGAACAGTGTGGACTTGGACACTGCAAATTTTATCATCAGAAGACCTTAAGGAATTGGTGACAGTAATTGGTCACAAGGACAAGCTAACCAGTCAAATTGCCATGCTAAAAGATATAGTAACAGACGCATTTTCTGACACAAATACAGTGAGTATCTGCTTTACTTACCTACACCCTACCTACCCTTTTTGTTTTTTCTACTCTTGACTGAAATACTCCCCTACCTACTTTGCTAACGATATGCGTTATTTTCAGGCTGAAGTACCAACAAATACTACAAACAAAATATATTTTATCTATTAAAGGATTCAGATACAGTACTTGTGTTAGATGATGAACGAGTGGAGGATCAACCGACTTCTCTTTCAAATGACTACTTATACAAGAGACCCCAATAAGGACTGTGTGAGTACATTTTACATGTTTTTTTTTGTGCATAAATAATATGAGGCCGAACAGTGGCAGCTCTTAAAAACTAGGTCTCAGGCGAGAAGCCTCGGTGTGGTGTAGCAAGTGGAAATCTCACTTTTGCATCGTGTTTTATTTAAATAACAAAACATTTTATTTATTTTCAGGAGCTGTATACTTTATTAAGCTCTTGCAATGAAGGTAGAGGCCTTCTTCTTCAGTACCAAGAAAATGGCCTATTGGAAAATTCAGCTAGGAAAATTAATTTTTGAGTGTGTATTATTGCAGACAGACAGTTTTGATTATCATTTACATAGCTTTGAATTGAAAATTCCTGAAACGGAAACAACAGTTTATACATTCCAGGATTCAAATACTATCCTTCGTCCCTAATCACTCTAATGTAGCTTCAAATGGGAAAACATACATCACACAAAGATTTAATTTATGACAATTTTTTTGAGTTATTTTTAAAATTAATTAGGTGATAATGCTAGATAATATTGTTTAATGTTAAGTACACTTAAGAGCAAAGAATTTGGGTGGGAAGCTCATATTATGTGATGTGTTGCAAACTATAACAATACCTACATAATGTAATCTAAAATACCTAATATGTAAGCCCAAATAAATTATGGGCTGCATGTGTTTAAATATTGATTGGTTATTAATATTATATAATAATTGTGATATTACATTAATTAAGTTTCATACTGAGTAAAATTCAAGGTGTTCATAGAAGTATTTTAATTATGTGTTACTGAGATAAGAGTTGTTGATTTGTTTTAGTTAAAGAGATTGATGCCCGTTTTCACCATCGTTCCCTCAAACACTCCTTATCTAAGGGTCCCTTACCTTAAGAGACTCCTTAAATCAGCCCCTTACCTAAGTTGGTTTTCACCAGATTAAGGGATATTTATGTAAGGGCCACTTACTTAAGTGACAGTTTTCTTTTTATCAGGGAGTCCAAAGTTCGCACTTTTTCAAAAAATTACCGATTTTGTATTCCATTGATAAATCATGAAGATTTTACGTAAAATAATATGACGAAATACAAAGACAACATAAAACAAACATGATTACATATAAAATACATAAAATATCACCAATATTTATATTAAATTACTGATTAATTCGTGTTGTCTTGTCTTGTAATAGATATTACCTACACCTATTACTATTTTATGCTAAAAAAATGTCAGAAAAACAGAAAAGAGGGCTATTTTTTTATTATTGATTTATTATTTTACTGTGTTTAGTTTGGTTTGTGGTCTTCCTGTACGAGTCGCAAAAATATTTTTTCTTTCTTTCTAAATTACAACAATGACGAAAAAGAGAGATTAATAAAATTGGTCATAGACCATAAAGACCATAAAATCCTTCGAGGGGTAATGTATTTACGTTCAGTAAGTATCATATGTTGTTGTATTAATTATTTAGACCTTTAGACTTTTAAACTTCCAGATAAGTAAGTAATTATTTAAAACTAAATTAATATTTTAAATTGTACAACTTCTTTAAGCATGCGGAGTTTACCTGTAGGTAAGTGATTGTTGCACTATTGCATTAAAATTTTTGCATGTTACTTTTAGCATACAACCTGTGTAATCAATCGTTGGTAAACCAATAAATAAATAAAATAAAATAAATAAATAATGACACAATATTAAATAAAAAAACAGATGGACAACAAAGAACGAATAAAAAAAAAATACCGACTCTTATTTGGCCGTCTGAATAAAATTTGATTCGTCACTAAATCCAGAGTTTTGATAGCATCTAAACACTCAATAAAATCATCCATTTCGTAGCAATTATGAACGTTCAACAGCAAAATAAACTGTCACTTAACGCTAAGATGCCGAATATCGGGTCCCTGTATATAAGGGATCTCTTAGGACCATAAGTGTCCCTTAAGTGATGGTGAAAACGAAACTAACCCTTAAAATATCTTAAGGGCCACCCTAAATTTAGGGAACGATGGTGAAAACGGGCATGATACTTGTTTTGTTTAATGTGTTTAAAAATTTTAATAAAATTTAATTCGTTTTTCACCATATTCTGTATTATTTCATATTTCTGTTACACCCTGTATACCTACTGAAACAGTAAAAATATCAGTAAAGTAATCAGTAACAAAAATACAGGGTGTAAGAAATGGATTGGCAAAAACTTTGCAGATGTAATTAGGCCATGAAACTGTACAAATGACTCGACGGAAAATATGGTCGGAAAGCGCAAATTTTACATTAATTGTAAACGTCTTTTTATATAGATGGGTCAAAAGTTTTGGCTGTTTCCAGTCTTATGTTCCTTAAGGAAAGTTGTTCAGTTCCATAGCCTAATCGCGTCTGCAAAGTTTTTACCAAGCCATTTCTTACACCCTGTAGGTATTTTTGCTACTAATTATTCAACTGATAACAAAACTGTTCTGTTATATACTAACAAACCGAACCTGTAACCTGTAAGCATACTGTACAGTAAAATTTACTTAACAGTTTGGTTACAAGAAAGCAAATAGTTCAGATATCTGAAACATAACGTTTTAATTAGTTACAGCAAAACCCCTTGTCTACTTTTTAACAAATAGAATTGTTATTTTTCACACAGCTAGTAAGATTAAAAGAAGTCAAACTGTTAGGTTAAATTAAACGAAAAAAGTTAGGCTGCAGGTTACACAACACAGTTAAACGAACCTCATTTTGTTACTGATAACAAGTAGTTCGTAAGTCCCTAGATTAGGGCCTACTGGTAGCCAAATTTTGGTTACTATTAACCAATCATTTTTTTCAGTGCAGTAATGTCATGTCGTTCCATCAACACTTTGCGTTTAGATTGACAACGTTTGAATCGAAATCCTAACAGTTTCAATATTCTTCGTAAAGTTGTATTACTCCCTTGAAAATGTATATCTCTTTTTAATTCCAAACGCAGTTTATTTACGGTAGGCAATTCTTACTTCACAACATAGAAAAAATGTATTTTTTGGCGTATACAACACAAATCAAAGTCATCCAAATCAATTTTCTTAGCTTGTGGACGACTTTTCCCAGGAGTAATAATTTTCTTTGATGTGGTGGCGCGGACTTTACCTACTTTTTATCTCACTGTTCAAACCTTCCTTGATCTACGAAAAACATTTCAAAACCAAAATCAGCTAAATCGGCCCAGACGTTCTCGAAAGATATTCGTTATGATTGTGTACTTCATACCTATTAAAAATATATACACCTGTTTATTGAAAGTTAACTGAACACAATTAAAAGGCACGGGGTAAAATGATCCTGGGATCATTTTGCCCACCCAATGTAGGGATCATTTTGTCCCAAATGCCTTATTAACAAAAAACATCAAAACATAACCTATGATTTTTAAATACTGTAATGAAATACGGGTAATTCGATAGCTAATTGACAGCCTGTCACATAATATGTACATAGACTAAAGCTACATAATGTCAAATAACAGCTTACCTTAGATTGAACACAGGAATTTTGAATATTTTGTGATAAAAACTTTTCTACAGTGAACAACGCCATGACACTAACAGAGACTGTACAGCTGGGCCGTAGGAACCAGAAATTCACATAAAATATCCTAGATGGCGCTATCAAGTCGGTAAAACTGTCAGGGATCGTTTTATCTCGAGGGCCTTCCCCAATATATTTTTTTTTCTGCGACATCAACAATTTGGTAATCTAGATGTGGGGATGCGGCGTCGAAAACTAAAAGACATTTACCGGGGGATTTAAATTTAGCCAAATGAATAATTCCAGGTGGCAGGTTCTCTGTAAATAGTATCATTGGAGGTATGGCGGTACCGGTTGCGTTGACACATGCTGCTATCGTCACATTTTCAGCATGCTCTTGGGCTACCAAATGAACCCTTCGTGCTCCTTTTTGGGCAAGCACCTGCTGCTGATGATGTAGAGTCAAACAACATCCCTTTTCGTCCACGTTGTAAAGACGTTCAGGATGGTTGGATAAATCTCTTTTATAGCTTCAAAATGTTTGCCAACAATAAATTTATTTAGGTTATGCGCACGTTCAGGATTCATTACCTGTGTTTTGCGTTTTGAAATTTAAGGATGACGTTTTAAGAAATTCTGTAACCACTTTTTACCAGCTGTCCCTTTTGCCTCGTTGAATTGGTTTTCAATATTATGAGCTTTACAGAATGTTGTATATGCTTGTTTTCTTATAACTTTAGGTGTTAAAGGCATACCAATATGAGCGAACTTAACTATTCTCGCAGCTAAATCATTTTCAAGATCTTTCAGTCAACGTACACTTTCTACCAATTTCTTTTTGTAACTCCCAGTAACAAGATGATTTTTTAATGTCCGCCGCGCGCCGGGGTTTTTGGAATGTGGTCGCAGCCGCTCGTTCTGACATCTCTTTTTTTCATTACTGCATCCATGGCTAATTTAAGAGCATCTTCAGACCACGTTGCCACGTTTTTTCCTAGCTGGTAGCGCTTCCATTGTGAATTCCCTAATGATAAAAATAAAAAGGAAATAAATATTAGACAATTAACTACAATTTAGCTGAAACCAAGGTACTAGCCAACCAAACTTGATCGCCACACTGATATATTTGTTACGAACAAGTTCTTAAAAAGGTACTTCATAAGTTTTCGCTTCCTAAATTATTTTCAAAGATGATGGACACCAAAGATTCCAGAATAGACGATGGAAACATGTTAATAGGTAGGTACCTAAATGAAAGTTTAAAAAGAAAAGCTCCAAATACATATACACCATAAGAAGAAACCATTTCAATGGTTTTTTATTGGCCTACCTTGTTATAAATACAAAATAATATATATTGACTTTATTTTATCCTACATTCATAATTATAAATAAAAAAATAAAAAAAAACTTGAATTACCTAAATAATAAAATTTTACGCCGAATTCATACTTCTAAAAAGGACCGGACCTTAATACGAATTCGTATTGTGGTCCTTATTAGGATTTGGGTATCGTGATACTCTTAGATGAACACATTTTAAAGTTGTATAAATTAATAATAACAATGTATTAGGTTGGGGAAAAAGTTTTTTCGCATTATAGTATGTATGAACTTGTAATAAAATCTCTTTGGCTATACTATTTGTATCTGGCTGGTTTTGGTATCATTGAAAGTTTAAATTTTTAACAACATAATTTCAAATTCAAATTAGTAAAATGTGTGATTTTCATTTGTTTTTCGTACTGTCAAGATGAGTGAATCTAATGAAGAAATTCGATACATTTTACTACAAAAAAGGTAAAAATGCAACGCAAGCCGCGAAAAAAATTTGCGATGTTTATGGACCTAGTGCAGTGTCTGTGAGAGTAGCACTTTGGTTTAAGCGTTTTCAATCCGGAAATTTTTATGTCAAAGATGCACGTCGCTCTGGTCGCCTTAATACGGATAGAATGGATGCCATTTTTGAAAGTGGAGCAAGATCGGCATATCAGTAGTTACGACGTAGCTGAAGAACTGGGAATTGACCACAAAACAGTTTTGGCGCATTTGAAAAAAACTGGGTACACAAAAAAGCTCGATATTTGGGTACCTCACGAGCTCACTGAAAGAAACCTAATGAACCGTGTACTCATTTGTGATTTTTTATTACGACGTAATGTAACCGAACCATTTTTGAAGAAGCTGATAACTACGAAAAGTGGTGATAACGACAAGAACGTGCGAAAAAGGTCGTGGTCAAAGGTCGGTCAGGCTTCACAGACTGTGGCGAAACCCGCAAAACCCGCGTTAACTCGCAACAAGGTGATGCTGTGTGTGTGATGGGATTGGAAGGGCATTATTCATTATGAGCTGTTACCACCAGGCAGGACCATCGATTCTGAACTCTACTTCGAAGAACTGATGAGATTAAAGCAAGAAGTTGAGAGAAAGCGACCGGAATTAATCAACAGAAGGGGTGTGGTTTTTCATCATGATAACGCTAGGCCTCACACATCTTTAGCCACTCAGCAAAAATTAAGAGTTTGGCTGGGAGGTGTTAATGCATTCGCCGTATAGTCCTGACCTTGCACCTTCAGATTTTCACCTGTTTCGGTCTCTTCAGAATTCTTTAGGCAGTGTCAGGTTAACATCACGAGAGGACTGCCAAAACCACTTATCGCGGTATTTTGATCAGAAGTCCCAAAATTTCTATAGCAATGGGATCATGTCTGAGCACTGCAGCAAGACATAGATGCGATATACAAGTGGAGCTTAGACAATAAAATGGAATTTAATCCCTCCAAATGCTTTGCAATGACATTTGGTCGAACGCGGCACCCAGTTAATTATGAATATCATTTAAATGACAATACCATCATGAAAACATCAGCCATGAAAGATCTGGGAGTCACATTCAACCGAAAGCTCACTTTCCACGACCATATCGCCACTGTAGCCAAGGAATCCTACCAAAGATTGGGTTTTGTTTTGCGTAATTGCCGCGATTTTAGCTCCGCACATGCCATCAAAATTATATTTAATGCACTCGTACGTAGCAAATTGGAATCTAGCTCCTGCGTATGGAATCCACACGAAAGTACCTACATGCTTTTACTGGAAAAGGTACAAAAAGCGTTCCTTAGGTTTCTCTACAAGCGTAAACACGGCTAATTACCCTTACCTCTATCCGACTAAATTTCTACTGGGATGCCTCGGATATAACTCGTTAGAGGTAAGGCGAGCAAAAGACTAGCTTACCATAGCCTGTAAGACGCTCCGTGGCTCTATTGACGCGCCTGATCTGCATGCTGTGCTGGCACGCTTCTTTGTGCCAGACAACTACTGCCGCGGCAGAAAGCACAGGCTGTTTGCTGTGCCCCCATGTCGCACAGTTGCGCGTGCTAAGTCCCCAGTACCACGTACTCTGACCGCACTTAATGATCTCTTGGACTCTAATCCAACAAACGATCTATTTGCGGACGAATGGACCGCGCCGGATACTAAATGTTACAAAGACAAAAAATCAATGGGCAACATAGTCCTAGTGTCAAAATCTACAAATTGCCTAGTGCCAAAATGTCATTTTGTCCGAATGCCGCTATGATATAATACATTAAAGCTGTAATGTTCAATTGTTTTAAGGTAAAAATGTCATATGTGCGGTCACGTGCATAAATATAATAATTAAAATAGTATAATAATTAGTATAATAATTTTGAAATCTTACTAACTTATTAACAAGGTCCCAAAGTGCAGACGGGATGTGCATATTATTATTATTATACAGGATGAAATTGAATACATGCGACAAACCGAAATGGAAGATTGTACTCATCATTATGAACAACTTTTACTATGGCACCAAACATGAAATCGCGAAAAAAAAAACAGCTGTTCCCTACATTTTGACGAGTTATGCGAACATAAATGTAGGGAACAGCTTTTTTTTTTTCGCGTAATTTCTGTTCTGAATAATTGTTCAAAAGGTTGCGGCGCTATGAAAAATGTTCCGTCTCCATAAACAATTTGGTGATCCGCACTGAATTTGAACGTTTTTAAACACAATGTTGTGCCAAATACTTAAAATCTTTTCTTTTTGTCCATCCTCCCAGAGCAAGAAATTTTCCTTCAATATCGAAGGCAACTGTACTTCTTCCAGTGTTTCAAATTTTGTTGACTTTACTTCCAAAAAGTTTTTCTTGTCCTATATAATGTTCGTTTTTTAGACGCAAACATAGGGGAACTATATGAATCATCAGAGTCTTCAATCTCTTCATTTTCGAAACATTCTTCAAATATCTCTTTTACTGAATCAAAACTTTCGCACACTTTTTGTTTACATTTTTCAAAATTTTGATGATTTCTGTTGTTCGTTATAGATGGTGAACACGTGTGCTGACTTTGTCGTAAAATCTGTGTTTTATCTTTGGAGATTGTAAGAGACGCTGAACAAGTTTCACGATTAACGCACCTCCATAGTGTTGAGCCACTTTTATTTACGTTGGTGAAATTCAGTCTATAAGAACCAAATAACACGCAGTCGCGTCCTTTTTGATTTTTGGAAAAAATTAAACTATTCTCCTCCATTGTAACAAAATGGGTTTGGACAATGATTGACACAGAACCAACACAGAACAGAACAAATGAAATCACATTTCAATCGTCTTTTTCAAGGATATCGGACTTTCAAGGAGTATTTATACACAAAGAGATTAAATACGAGAAGAGATTTTAATTAGATATCCAGTGCAGAGAAGTATGTTGATATCAAGGAAGTAGTAGATAGGTGTATGTAGGCTTAGTCGTTAATGATCCTACCTTCGAAGCCCAGGGTTGCGGGTTTGAATCCTGACTGTGTGATAATTGGACCACGATGCATTTTGGCACAATTATGTTTTATCTTTTGTACATTTTGACAATCTAACAATTAGACTCTTACGCATTATATCACAATTATTTTTTGTCATTTGCACATTCATATACATTAAGACTTTTGTACATTTTGACACTAGGACTATATTGCCCATTGATTTTTTGTCTTTGTAACATTTAGTATCCGGCGCGGAATGGACGAAGATTTTGTTGGTATGTAAGAAATACTGTGAGAGGGATTTATGAAAGTGTTGTTAACTTTTAACTTGATTTTATATTTAATCCTTTACTTGTGTTTATACGAACTATCTTTAATTTTTGTAATTGGTTCTAAACCGTTTTAATTAAAGAATAAATTAATAAATAAATAAATGTCCCTACCTACAAGATGGCAAAAAGTTATCGAACAAAATGGTACCTACATACTTTAGTTAAATGTAAATAAACTATATTAAAAAATGTTTTGAATTTTCTTAAAAAATGCGAAAAGACTTTTTCCCCAACCTATCCTTTGCAGTTATATCTGTTGAATGTTGACCTTCTTTGTGCAGTCTCTGTTTGATTTGTGGTTTTAATTCTGTACTACTGTCGTAGGTAGTTTGAATTGAGAATGACTTTTGTATTCGCCAATGTGACCGCTTGATGGGTGCGTTCATGTATTTTCTAAGTAATTTTATTTTACAATATATCAGTTCTTCAAGTCTTTGATTTGCATCCAAGGAAATTATCTACAAGGAGTTAACAATATCTGATTGTTGAAATCCAATCTTCTATAAAAAAATACTTAAAAACGCTACTTTTTTCACGAAAATTAACAAAACAACGCTCTTTAATTTTTTTAAATGGTGTCTCTAACCGCTGTCTTACACAAACTGGACGCTACTGAGAAAATGGCGGCATCTACGCGTCATCACGCGATTGCATTTAAAAATGCTATACCAGCATGCTGCGCGCGAAATTTGAAGCAGTTGAAAAAGTGCCAAGTGTGTTTTCTAAAGTGGCCCTTAATCGTATCGGCCCTTACTGGGTGCAAGTACCTTAGTACACCCACATTTCGCCAGTTATGTCATGTAATAAAATGTACTAATATTTTCAGGATATGGCAACAATTTATGCATGTCAAGCCGTTTGGGTTCGAGCGAATCGACACCTGATTCATGACTCATCAAGGGACTTACAAGATGTTGTTCCATCCGTGGAATATGGATCGCCAACACCGCCGCCACCAACACCGCCACTACCACGGGCCGTCCCACTAACACCGCCGCCGCTACCACTACTACCTCCATTACCACCAGTACCACAACGAGGTGCTCGTTCAGCATTAGCTGCAAAGACTACAATAGTATACTGGGTAATTAGCTGTAAGCCTACCAAATTACAAGCGATCCAGTAACACTTCAAGCCACTGTATTTAATAGGTATAACAATGGTACATATTTTGATACCTGCATTTGTTAAAGGATTTTAGTTCAAGAACACAATTTCTATGTACCTCGTAGTTGCAGAGTTTGACAGATAAATTTATTTTCGAATGAGTGGTGTTGAATTCTTATAATTGTGTGGACTGTATTCCCGCTGCTCGTGATGGGTACACAGGTTATTAAATGAGACAACGCACGTTAGCTTGCTAGCGGTAGATCGTTCAACTGACTTGACCTTTTTTATTTTACCACAGATAATAATTATAACATTGTGTTGCCTTAAACATACTGCCGCCCCGGGGAAACAAACAGAACACAACCATTTTCTTATTCTACTTAAAGGTAGTTAAAAACATAAAAAGTCTATCCGACAATAGTTAACAAAACATATCTATTATTTAATACAAACGCCAAAGATTATGTCTAAGTTTAAAATTAAAATATACCTAAATGTGCAAGACACAATATTTTATTTTTGGTTCACTAATTTCACTTAAGCATTAATCATAAGCAAAGGTAAGTAAGTACATAACTATAAACTAGCTAGGTTTAAGTTAAAAGGTAAGTACAACTCATAACAATACCATAATAAGTAATCTATAATTTATGTATCTCTTTTAGTTAAGTTTCTGTTGTATCTATCATAACCGGGTAAGTATGCAATATTATGTATTTATGAACACAGTAGTTAGGTAGCATATATTATTATACAATAATAACAGGTACGTATTCTATATTATATATTATGTTTGTTGACTGAGTAACTAGCTTTTTACGATTATGTATGAAAATAGAAATTAACATAAAGACCTCTTAATTAGAAAATACTTTTCAAAAGGTAATACACTTATGCTTTGCAATGACCTAATATATAATTTCCCATTAGCTGTTTTTAGCTGCAAGGCTCGAACCTTGCCGTCATTTCCAGGAAACACATTTACTACACGTGCCATGGGCCACGCCAAAGGAGGAGCATTTGCTTCTCTAATAAGTACAAGTGCACCCACATTTACATTAGGCATAGATTGACACCATTTGTTTCTATTCTGTAATGTATTTAAATAATATTTATACCAAGCTTTCCAAAATCTTTGTTGTAATTGTATACATTGTTGCCAGAACCCCAGTCTATTTGTTTTGGTTTCAGAAATGTCTACTTCAGGGTACATAGTTAGGGCTGTACCTATAAGTGACCTGGAGTCAGGTAACAGTAATCATTGATCTCTTGAGAGTGGCAAAATAGGGCGCGAATTAAGCACGGCCTCTATCTGACATTAAACAGTGTGTAACTGCTCATAAGTTAATGCAGCATCTAATACAATTCTTTTTAAATGGTACTTCATGATTTTCACAGCCGCTTCTGCAAGCCCTGCGAATACCGGTGCATAACTAGGCGTAAAATTAAACTTAATGCCTTCTTTCGCGGCATAAGCCTGCACAAGCGTCTGGTGATCTGCAGAACTGTTGAGGTTGTACAACTCAGCTAGTTGGCTCCTTGCCCCACGAAAACAACCACCGTTATCGCAAAATACGTCGCTGGGCAAGCCACGCCTACTTATGAATCTTTTGAAAGACGCCAGGAATGCATCAGTTGACAGATCTGAAGTCAACTCTAAATGAATAGCCTTTGTGATAAAGCATACATATACTCGTATGCATACATAACCTTTACCGACTATAGCTTTTCTTACACGCGAATTCCTGACTTGGCCCAGCGAAGTCCATGCCTACTTTTTTAAATGGTCTGCATGATGTCACGCGGTGATGAGGCAAGGATCCCATTAACTGCTTCGCTGCAACAGCTTTCAGCCTAAAACAAACCAAACATTTATGAGTAACTTTCTTGACTTGTCGCATGCCATTCATTAGCCAGTATTTTTTATTTAAGTTAGGTAGTAGTGACTTAGGTCCAGCATGTAACAGCCTAACATGTTCACTCTGTATGATAAGTTCAGTTATTCGAGATTCTCGAGGTAGAATGATAGGATGTTTTTGTGCAATCGGTATATCCGAATTGTCTAAACGACCCCCTACCCTGATCAGGCCATCTGTATCCATAAATGGATGTAGGGATTGTAGTGGCCCTCGCACGGAGTTACCTTTCCGCAACGTGTCTATCTCTTCACAATAATAAATAAAATAAAATAAAATATCTTTATTTCAGACCTAAGCAGTCCATAAGTAGTTAGTGGTTAAAACAAACTGTGCTTACATGCTATGTTATTGTTGTTAGTACTTAATTCTATTTAACATAAACCTATACCTAATTCTACCCAGTGCCTTTGGATGGGGCAGTCCACTCTGCTAACAATCATTTTCAGGATGCCGTTCCGAGTGCTACGCAAACGTTGCAGTAGGGAAGCCGCTTTCTTACGCATGATGGCGTGAAAGCCATCCGTACGTGCTTCAGCAAACATTCCAGACGCACTGCAACGTCGCGGCAACAGCATCCTGAAGGCATTGTTGTATTGCACGCGCAGGACGTTGTAGGCTCGGTTCGTATATTACACCCATAGGCCGCTCGTATAGAAGGACTGACAGAACGCTTTAAATAAACTGACTTTGACGTCTGCCGTGCAGCGAGCAAACCTTCGGGCGAGCATATTGCTCCTCACCGCCAACGCCCTGCGCTCGCGTTCTATGTCCCCATCATCACGTAGGTCACTGGTGAGAACATGACCCAAGTATTTAAATTGAGTTACCACATTCAGTTCAACGCCGTTGAGATATACTGGAGGTACACGACGGGGCTGTTGTTTAGGTGCCGTAAACACTAACACCTCACTTTAAATAATGTATTGATTGCTAATGTTTAATTATTGAATGCAACGCATGTTGTAGCTCATTAGGTCTGAGAGCGCCTTTAACTTTTGTATTCTCTTTTAAGTTTCGACAAAATCTTTGCACCTATGCAATTACCCTTGTAATTTTTCCTATTTCTGAATATTTATTTATTATTTGAAATATATCATGCTGTCATACCTGCTGTCAACGCAACTTTAGCCTGAGTAGACGCGGACTTCGCCTTTATTTCAGGTAAGACTAACTTATCAGTACCAAAGTTGTACCTCGATTGCAGAAACTTCGTTCCTTCCCACCAGAGGGCGCAGTTCGGAAGTTCCTGAGGGCTGATACCTCTACTAATCAAATCAGCAGGGTTCTCTGCGGACGGTACATACAGCCAGCGCCACCTATTGGTTTTTTGAATTACCCCAACTCTGTTCGCTACATAAGCCTGTAGTTTAGTGAGCTCAGTTTGAATCCAAGCTAAAGTTATTTTGGAGTCGGTGAAAAGGTACACATCATCTATTTGAATATTTCTATGTACGTGGGTTTACTCGCGACTTTGAACAGAGTAGGGATAGTTCAGCTTTACCTGTTTTGTCGACCACACGCGTAGGTATATGCAGCACCCGTACCCCGTCGTGCTGGAGGCGTCCGCGAAGCCAATCAGCTGGACTGCTGCTGCGCCGTTAGTTGGGATGTGTCGGCCTAAATTGATAGGCTGCATGGTAGCTAAGCTTCTAGCAAATTGAAGCCACTCATTAACAAGCTCATTAGGTATATGTTCATCCCATCCAATATTATGTGACCATACTTTTTGAATGATACTCTTAGCCTTAATTACAATCGGACTAGCAAAACCCATGGGATCATAGAACTTTGATATGTGGATGGATGTCCGCTGCCCGCTAGGGTGCGCGTTGATCGCGTTGCACGCCGTAAACCAGTTGCTCGCGCAAGCTTTATTTATAAGTTTTATTATTACATGATATAATATTGTCGGCCGCAGTTTTGAGCTATATTTCCTTCCCTCCCAATTCCTATACAAAAGAACGAGAGGGACACTCATCGCAAGCGCCAATCAGAGGCGCTTTCCGCCGCAGCGAAAGCCAATCACCGCACACATCCACTGTGATTTGAAAGAAATTCTCGCAACTTTGCTCTGTTCTTCCGCTACCGCGACCGCAACCACGCACCGCAACCAAAATAATCCGCTACTATATCAAAAAACTCAAAAACTGTATTTAAAGTGTTGACCGACACAAGTGTGACATTTAAAAACCAAGTGAAAGTGCACCACAGTGAAAAAGAAAAAAATCGGAGGACACGTGTGGCGTCTGCTAAGGCTGTCCTTGAATCAATGTGTTTCGTCCAGAAGGTTCTCAAGTAAGTCCATCCATCCCTATTTTCTTACTCATAACCTCATATACCTCATATTCCATTTTTTGCTCAATTCTGTGCGTCGTCCAGTATTCCACCCCGCAAAAAATTACATCCCCGCATAAAATTAATTTCCCGCGTATGGTCCTTCGAACGCCGCGTCAACTTATACACCACTAGTCGTACCAACCTAACCGCACTTTCGCACCGATGTGAGCGGACCGTTGACTTGTTGACAGGAGATCGCCGCGTTGCAATTGGTCAAATTCAGCGCGCGCGAATGTTAGCGTGAATTCATGCGTGGACGCCACCGGTGTATAAAGAGGCAAAATGAGGAAGTCGCGTCGTTGAATGACGAGGTGTGAGTGTCGTCTCTTTCACTCTCACTCGAAGGGAAACTTGCTATCCTTCTCGCAATCACCAATAAAACTCAGAAATTGCAATGGCCGATCGATTTCTATTTTGTAGGTTTGGAATTTCTTGAAGATAAAATGTATGTTGAATTCTTGAAGCACGAATCTTACTATTCTTTTTGCAGCAATCGATACCTGTTCTTATCGCAGGCATATGCCGAAATCTGTATGCTTCACCTTCGCCGCTGCGCTGCTGTTGCGACGCGTTGGTACTGGCCGCGCTGTACGGACTCGCAGTGACGAGTATTTTCGCCGCAAAATCGTGGACGACGGTCGACGGCTCGTAGGGAACAATGTTGAATTCTTATAATTGTGTGGACTGTATTCCCGCTGCTCGTGATGGGTACACAGGTTATTAAATGAGACAACGCACGTTAGCTTGCTAGCGGTAGATCGTTCAACTGACTTGACCTTTTTTATTTTACCACAGATAATAATATTATAACATTGTGTTGCCATAAACAAGTGGCACCCCAGTTTTTCCTATTTTTCAGTACAAATGAGCTTATGCTATTTTGGCCTTATCAGGTTAAGCAAGCAAACTCCTACTACGGCGAACATATACGAGAAAATGGAATATACCACGTGGAAGTGTGTCCAGAGCTGGAAATGAACATTCACGTGAAATGAATGCACTGATTGGTGGAAATAATCCGTATTTATTAAGAGGACGAATAAAATCTAGACATTTAACTCAGAAAATATATTTCACTTACATTCTAATAGACAGAGAACCTAGCATCAATTCTCCTTTAGATGCGATTTTAGGCTATTATTGCAACTGTTTGGTGGGGAATCGAACAGTCGGCTGTTGCCGTCACGTCATGATGCTAAGCGCTAGTATGGTATAGTGAAAATGCAAAGGAATGCTGACACTTCAGGTTTGTACAATATTTAGATTATTGATCAAGATCACGTCTATTCAAAAATATTTTGAAAGATATCAGTGAGTCAGTCAGTGTATGAGGTTCTCTCTTTATATTATAGTCCAGTGGCGTGCATTGCTAAAGGCAGAGGCATAAAAGCAGTGCCTACCTCGACAAATCACCATAAGCCTGTCAATTACATTTTAGTGTAATTATAAATTAATTAACCGTATAGTTCGGAAGTGCCCCCGAGTGAACCCGGACACACGAACCTCCGCCGGCTCGGTACTGTAGCGTTATTCTGTAAAAATCTCACCGTGATAACTCAGGTGAAGTGAGCTTAAAGTGAGTTGTCATAAGTTTAAATCCCTATTGCATCAGATGGAATGACAGCTCACTTCACCTAACTTCTCACGGTGAGATTCTAACAGAATCGACCGGCTGGGTCCCAATGGACCCAAGAATTACGACATACGACACCCTACATTGATTATGTAAATATTTATTATGCTACCCATCAAATCTTATGAATGTGCGTTAATTAAGAAAGTTGGATATAAAACTCATATGTTAACGCCATTAAATATTTCTTAATTAGCGTGCAAGCTTATTAATTTACCTTTATTAAATTCAAGTCTGTAAATGCGATCATCGCCATTTTGTTGACAGTGGTAGTCAAGGCTAAAAAACATAAAAATTGGGGATTTCGAACATCCAAACGCCACCACAGGGGCAGTAAATAATACATCATTTAATTATTTGACGAATTCATCTACTGTTTAAGTTAAATAAGTAGTGGGAATGAAGTTTTTTGATATCTAATGTCGAAGTTTCGCGCCAATCGTGCGTAATTACATTTTTACTTTTTACAAATGTCACTCACACAAACACACACACACATGTAGATAAGATTTAAAATGTACCAAATATTATTGAAAATGTTATAAACAACACGAAAATGCCCAAATCTCAACGTAATAGTGACACACAGGTCCAATAACACGTATTATTCATTACCACTACTCAATTTGTGTTCAAAATCGCCGTCCTTATTGTTTTTTTTTTATCGTAATGATGTGCGAAAGCGATTATGCTAAACGATTTTTTTTTTCAATTTCGATTGACTCGGGTAATTAATATGTCGAATGTCGGAAAACGATAGTCAAAAATTTAAATAAAATTATTTTAAGCATTAAATACAATAAGCGTTGCTTATAATAATGATTTATGCTTTTCTAATGTAATTTTAATAGTTTTTTGAACATTATATTGAAACCGAGTCAATATCGGAGGACCTTTGACGATAGTCATTTATTGAATTGCGGGCCGAATTGTTTCTATATTTGAATTTATCTTCGGAATGCGCTCGCCGTTTCAAATTATTTTTATTTATTGTACAATTATTTATTTTTGATACTTTTTAATAGTTTGCTACAGAATGCCCAGTATACATTTTTTATGGCTGAGCAAAAGTTTGGGAATGATGATAAATTAATTGTATAAATTGGGTATTCCGCAATCACTTTACATTTTAATACCTATGTGTTGTTAGTTGTATAAGCTTGGTAGTTTTTGTTTCTATTAGTTTACTTGAGTAATAGAAATTGTTTTTTTTTCTTGTGGTAGTTTCCGAACGAAATCAAAAAAAAAAACTGGCCATGTTTATGTCGGACCACGCACAGTAAAAGGTTCCGTAGTTGGGTTGAATATTTACGCCTACGGCCTAGTGCCTGACTAGTGCCTACCTATTCTGAAAACCAATGCACGCCACTGTTATAGTCAGCCTTTTCCTAGTATCTAAAGACGATCACCCATCCACAGACCAACCGCGGCAAGCATCGCTTAACCTGATTGATCGACCTGTGCGGATGTTGTTATTTAGCCACGGGCCCCTCACGGCTTCACGGGCCCCTCTTTAAATAATAGTATAGATTAAAATTCTTTCAGGGTGCGACTGTTTTTATAAAGCAAGAACATATGCTCTTCATCTGTTGAAGACAACATTGTAGCAAAGAGTGTACATGAATGCAAGAAAAGAGTTTCTTTGGGTATTTTTCCACCAGTACCGACTGAATTTAATAAAACTGTTGCGTCATTAAGTGATGCAGGAATGAATATTCTTCAAAAAATACCCAAGTTATCGAATGTTCAGAGCTCACTATATACAACGTGTAACAGAAACCCTATATCTATCCTGAAGCACTAAAGATGAAAGCTGGTATAGAATCACTATACAAAGTTTCAACTCAAAATAAAATACTCGAAGAATTGATACCAAATTTTCGGTTTCTTTAGTTTCTTAAATTCAAATCATAACAAACGTGTCACCGCACTACGTAGGTCAATAACTTTCTACGTCACTTGCCAATATCACGATAAATCTCTTCCGTAATTCTGCGCGCCTAGTACCGTAGTACTTAGCCTACCGCCAGGCGGTGTTCTTTGGTCGGCGCGAACTGACGAAATAAAACATACCGCCCCCCGCCCGCGCCGCCCGTGCCGCCAAAGCGATCGCGCGCGCGCGCAATAAACCATACCTTCTTTACCGTGATGTAAAAATTAATGCGTAATTATTGATTTACAGTTTACTCGTTAATTTGTCAAACCAGAAATTGCATGTAAAAACTGAGATAACAAAACTTGCGTAAACAATCGAAACAAACTTTGTGTAGGTTAACTAGTTTCATCCCTTATTATTACTTATTACCGAGTGAACAGTAAGCTTTGCTTAATGTTTTATTAAATTAACTTACATTTTTAAAGATGGGGTTCGATGTGGTGACCTTGGTATTGTATGCACAAGGCCGCTCGCTTGTTCATGGACACCTGAACATTGCGTAGCATGTCTGGTGTTATTGTCCTGAAAGCGGCCTCAATCCGCACTTTCATTTGGTTTATTGTATCACACTATTCACAAATGCACTGCGTACACAAAATTTTGTATGTACCCCCACAAAAAAAGTCTAACGAGGTTAGGTCTGTTCTATCTGGCTTCGGTACCACTCGCAAAACGCCACACGAGGCAAAAATCTGCCGGTATCAGCTCCTGGGTGCGACGGAAGTGGTATGGGTGCTGACCGTCATTGCTCAGCACTCGCCATACCTGCATATGGTTAAAGGCACCCAGCGCTAATGCAGCTCGACGTGTGCTAGTGCGTGGATTGAGTTCAAAATGATCCAATACGGCTTCTTCAAATTCTGGATCGGTAGTAGGTACTCGGGCGACCCTCTGAAGCAGGTGCGTGGAATGACCCAGTTTGGTACAGACGATGTACCATCCGACTAAACATGCCAACGAAGGCAGCTGTCGACGCTCAGCATCTGGTCTACCCTCAATAAAACGGCGACGGTACAGTTCTCGGGAAGCTCGCAAATTACCATGTTCTGCTCCGACACACATCATCATTTCGTAATATTCGTTATTATATGACATTTTGCAAACACAACAAAAAAAAGTCAATTAGGTGTAGCCGTACTGAACTGATGCGCGTATCACAGGGATAGAAACGAGTGCACTAGACGCGGAACAGGACGACGACTGACAACTGACGAGCAAAGCAATAACAATAATGCTAAACAAAGCTCCTATTCCCTGCTATTCTGGTACCTAAATATTATTTCGTCAAATTTAGATACCTATAGGGTAGCTGTCCTAATTAGTGTCCACTACTATTAAAAAATATTGTTCAAGAATTCAAGATTATTTTACATCCTAATAATAATTTCAACTAAACTCCGTTAAACTTTTAAGTAAATCTAACACACTAGAGCAAACTAATTACGTAATTTAAATTCAAAATTGAAAATTCATTCATATTTTTTTGGGGTGGGAATATCATCAATGAGCCAGCTCCCACCCTGGGTGGGGCGGAACGAAGTGTTAGACTCTTAGGGCGGTTTCGCACTACGTTCGGATCCCAGAAATGCCGGTCCGAAGTTACCATAGTCCTATTTGTATGAGGGGTTCCCTGTTCTTTCAGTTGCCCTTTCATTCCAGGTCCGCGTTATCTCGTTAGAACATTCCCGCAACCCCGGAAATTCCCGCAACTCCGGAAAATTATTCATTTCAATCCATATTATGGGGCCGCGTTATCTCGTTAGAAGTCTGAATTAGAAGTTGTATTTACCAGGAGTAATTGAAACTGCACGGACTGCAATTGGTTCAAGTACCCTAAGACCCTAACCCATTAGGTTTACACACATTATGATGCTTACGTGTGTGTAACGATGTAATCAGGGTTCTGTGAGCAAACGATTTTCAATTCGGCAATAAACATTTCTGTTACTCATGCGGTCCTAGTACTTTTATTCATTTCTTTCCAGTTAGATGCAGTTTTGTGACAATTTTATTGACTTCATTTGAATTATAATAAAGATAAACGTGTTCAAACCAATAAAACCCATGTACCACTCAAACAGTACCGACAGACCGTGAACTTCCGATAATTCTTTCGGTTAGTCCTACAGAGAAAAAATATGCGTGCGTGCTATTATTTTGTAATAAAAAAAGCTATTAACTTGTTAATAATAGTTTTCGTCATATTATTAAATAAAAAAATAAACGTATTTAAAAAAATATGAACGGAACCCACTATGATTTTATTTGTACTAGGAGAAGAATAAGTTGCGAAGAGGTGAATTGAAATGATGTTTTGGGTTCAGTTGGACCACGGAAAAACCCGGGCGTGAGTGGTTAAGCAATTAATTCCTGGTAGGATGCACGTAAGGATTTGATTATTATGATCAATTCAATGGTACGAGCTGACGATTTTTCGAAACAATTCGTTTTAATGCGATCTTCAAGCAAATCGATTCAATAGTAAGGTGAATCGAATCTCCTGGATCGTATGTGTAAAAATTATTAAGTATGATAAAGGCTCATAATAGTTCAACTTCATATTTGCCCAAAGTATTCTGCTGACAATCATAAACAGCGAATAGGTAGGTTTATCAATTACATACTGAGGCCGACACTTTTTAACTTGTCATGTCCGCATTGTTTATGTTATCACTAAGCGAAGATTGAAACATTTGACGGTTTGATAGAAGTTGTCATTTCGAATGACATAGCTGTATTTCATAAATTAATCGCTCGGCGTCGTATTCTGTATTAGTCAATGTGATTTTAACCGACTACATCCGTACCATCTGAATGAAAGTCATTGAATTACGCCGGAAAGGTTATCAATTATTATTTATTAAAAGTTTAGACGTACCCACCTGACTGGCAATACTGTAAATATGTCACAAAATAAAGGTGTGTAAATGTTGTTGAATTTTTTTAATTACGATTTTTGAATGAATTCTTGGAAGATCGATTCAAGAGCACGGGATTCGATCTGTGAATCGAATAAAAAAAATGATTTAAAGCAAAACGTCGGTTCATCCTTATGGCCACCAAAATAAAAAGTTAGGAATAACGTTAGGAAATTTACAGGAATATTGTTTTTAAATTAGGTGTTAACTGTGTTGTAGGTACGATGGTAAGGTGGGTGGTGGGTGGAAGATTACTATGTAAGTAGATAATAATTATCTACAAAGTAATCTTCTACAAAAGGACAACTACGTAAAAAACCAAAAAATTATAAAAAATAAACATGCGGAACCTTTTATTCAGAAATACCAGGAGTAAGAGGTTTATTTTTACTTACAAATAGTTCACTGACACCGATCAGCTGACTTAGTGCTAGTGATGTATTTATTTCAATTTAAAAAGTTCGGTTTCTGGTATCAATGTATTAAAAAATTTCACAACTTCCGAACATGTAGAGATAGTATTAAAAAACCCTTTCAATATCGTTTGATATCATCCAAAGAAGCCGTGCCCTTGGTATGTATATACTCTTTCCGTTACACGTTGTAGAGCAAGAAATAAATCAGCTGGTTTAGATAAAATAAATTTCAAATCCGTAGATGAAGTCAAAATACCGCCAAAATTCAATAATTCTTTGATGGCTGATTATGACGACTTAGGTACACGAATATTAATTTTTGCCACAGAGGACGCTAAAGAAAAGCTCCGAATATTGAAATCTTACTACAGTGATGGCACCTTTAAAAGTTGCCCAAAGCCTTTTGAGCAACTGTATGTGATAATCAAAATCATTCATAATCAAGGAGACCAGGAGAGATTAATCGATCTGACGGAGTAGATTACATAGTACCTCTAATCTATGCTTTTATGAATAAAAAGGATACACAAACATATATAACATTGTTCACCCTTAAATACATGTTTTGATAAAACCTGTATTCCAGAATGGGAACCGCACAAATATAAAACAGATTACGAACTGGCAGCTATGACCGCGATTACATCGGTCTTTCCAAATATTCAATTAAAAGGTTGTTTTTATCACTACTTGAAAACGATTTGGAAGAAAGCAAAACACTTGGAAATTACGAAATCAAAAGTCGCAAAAAGAGTCGTCGCACTTTGTGGACGGTTACCATTGTTGCCGAGAGATGCAATTGCGGAGGGATGGTGTTACATAGAGTCTGATTGCCCTATAAATTTGAAAATGGATGAGTTTAAAAATTACATGGTTGAGTTTTGGCTACAAAATGAATCGTTTGTAGATGTATGGTGTGTGAGTGATGAAACGCACCGAACTACTAATAACGTCGAAGGTTGGAATAATAAACTCAACAAGGTAACAAAAGTAAAAAACCGAATATTATGCATATATTGACTATCTTAATGGAAGACGCTAGCATGTACAGTGTAAGAATAAAACAATTTGAAAAAAAAAAATTACTCCAAGTAAACAAAATGTTGGGAAAGAAAAAAACCAATGGATAAACTATGTCTTGCAGCAATATAAAAAAAAAGAAATCTCTGTAGGACTGTGTTTGGAAAAGCTTCGAATTTAGTGTAATAATTATAATTTAAAACTTTATATAATAATTTACTTATTACTTATTTTTTCTATAATAATTTTTATTATAATTTAAAGTACTAATTAAATTATAATATTTACTGTGCAATTAAACCGCCATTGTGCCCAAAAGTGGAAAATTGAAAACCAATCTATTCAGCGAAGTCGGGGGACCTGTAAACAACAGTTCCAAGGAACCGTCTACCGACTGCAATGAAAAGATTGGTTTTCAGTTTTCCACTTTTGGGCACAATGGCGGTTTAATTACGCAGTAAATATTATAATATATTTAGTACTTACCTTGTGCAGTACTAAAATCATTTATTATTATAATTATTATAAGCCTGTGTTGTCCCACTGCAGGGCAAAGGCCTTAAAATCATTTAGCTTGTTTTTATTTTTTTTGTTCAATTTTTATTAATTCAGTTGTTGACAAGACAGGCGTACTTTAATTTTTTTAAATTATTCATTTCATCCTTTTTTGTGATAGTTTATTTAATCTGCCGCCCGCGGCTCCGCCCGCGTGATTACCGAAAATTGTCCCAAGGGAACATACACCCGGGATAAAAAAAAAGTGTATCCTATGTGTTATTTCAGACTACAATCTATCTCTGAGACAAATTTCATCAAGATCCGTTTAGCCGTTCTGACGTGATTGAGTAACAAACATCCATCCATCCAAATATCCAAATTTTCGCATTTATAATATTAGTAGATATACTATACAGGATGAAATTTAATTCATTGGCAAAATTTTAACCACGTATTCTAACCATGATACTGCTTCATTTGAGTCAACAATATCAAATATTAAAATGGTTAAATTAATAATTTTAAAATCGTGATATTACTTGATATTTACTTACATAAAGACCGAAATTAATAAAGAAGACAAAAAAATAAAAAAAAAATTCTTAATTAAACTTAAATAAAATTTAATTATCAAGATTCTTTCGACGAGAAGTAAATTTACTACGCGTTATTATTACTAACGCTCAGCGTACTAGCTCTCATTCAGTAGATATTATTATGTCCTTCAAAAGAAATGCCACCAATACGGCAAAAGAACAAACTACAAGCGCGCGCGTCGCTCCCTCACCCCCGCGCCCCCCGCCCCCACATGCGCCAGGGCGCGATCCGCGCCGCTCCAGTCTCGTGTTTATTCGGTCAAGTGAATTACGTGTAATTGGTGAAAAATTATTGGATTGCAGTGAACCACAGCTAACATGCCTCGACCACGTAGTGCAGTGTACACGAACCGGCAATACCTGGATATGGTTTTATTCTACGATAGAACACACAGTTTGCTGCGAACTCGTCTCATGTTTCACCACCGCTACCCTGATGCACAGATTCCATCACGAGACCGAATCTTGAGATCCACGCAAAACCTGCTGGATTTTGCATCGTTCCACGTACCACCGCATGCTCAAGCACGTGGTAGAGCGCCGGTGTACCCGAGAACCCTGCATCGGCAAATAAAGCGGTTCTTCCAGAGAAATCCACAGGCCAGCACTAGACAGGCAGCGCGACATTTTCACGTCAGCCAGTTTTTTGTCTGGAAGCTGTTAAACGCCTCTGGAATGCACCCTTACCATTTCCAAAAAGTGCAGGAGTTGGCGTTGGCTGACTACACGCCCAGGGTCCGATTTTGTAATTGGCTATTACAAAATCTGGATAAAAATATCCTGTGGACAGACGAGGCAACGTTCACCCGACTCGGGCTGTTTAATGTCCACAATGAGCATTGGTGGGCTCAGCGTGGGCAGAACCCGCACGTAAATCGAAGACACGCTTTTCAAAATCGTTTCTCAGTGAACGTGTGGGCAGGCATAGTTAACAGCTGTATCATAGGTCCCTTCTTTATTGAAGAAAGACTGACCGGGGAGCGCTATCTCCGGTTGTTAGAGACCTCCGTAGAAGAACAGCTGCAGAACGTGCCTGAGAGTTATCAGTCCGAGCTGTACTATCAGCATGACGGAGCACCGGCTCACTACCAGCGTGACGTTCGCGCCTTCCTCGATCGTAAATTCGGTGAACGTTGGATTGGTCGCGGCGGGCCTGTAGCTTGGCCAGCGCGCTCGCCTGACCTGACGCCCTTGGACTTTTTTTTGTGGGGTGAGGTTAAAAGACTAGTTTACGAGCAAGAGAGTGAAAGCCGGGAACAGTTAAAAGAAAAGATTATAACGGCGTTTGAGACGGTTAAATCGCGTACTTTTGTGTTGCAAAATGTGAAGGTGAACCATAGGCGCCGCGCTGAGCTGTGTGTACAGAGAGGAGGTGAACATTTTGAGCACCTCTTAAAGTACACGTAGGTAAGTAAGTACATACTAAGTTTATTTTAAACGTTGCTATACCTACTAGGTTTCAAACACAAATCTCACACACACAAACAGCCAGACTCAATAATTAATTATCCGCATGTTATTATTACAACAACGACAACATTTAAATACGCCAAAATTATGTTAAAAGTTTAAAATTAACTAGGTACTTGATATTGTTATTTCAGTAATAAAATATTTTATTGTGCCGTAGTTACGATTTTAAATTAATGTGATTAAAATTTAAAACTTCATAGTAAGTAAAACTACTTTGTAAATTCAATTCAAAAGTGCTCCAAGTCCCTATCAGCTGTTTCGCCAATGATCGCGCGCGGCTATCGCAGTGTCTAGGTACTTTACCAAACATCTACACACACACACACACACACACACACGCGTCGTTGAGTGAGCTCACTCACAGGAAGTGCCGCGCGCCGGCGCGCGGCGCCGCGCCGCGCCGCGCCGTGCAGCCAGCAGGCAGGGCACAACAGACACGTCATTCATTAGGTACCTATTTTAAAACTTAAAGTTTTACTAGCGAATTCAATTGAGATATTATTGGGATTATAATTTTTCCACACTTTAATTGACTTTAATGCAGACAAAAAAAAATGCTGGTTACTGAAAACGAACGAAATTACGACGAACGTCGTCGTCGTTTTCGACGATTTTTATTAACGATCAGTTACATTGTATCTAATTTGAAATTGAAAGTTTTATTAACAATAACTTTTGTTTTCAACATTTTCACCACAGTTTAAATCACTTCCAATTTTCCAATCCTTTCTCATTCTTTTTTAAAACATTTCCTACGCTAGTATTGTTGGTATAATAATCCAAATCTCACTTCCATCTTTCTGTGCGGGAATCGAATTTGCGACACATAACGCAGTAGCCTATCGCTCAGTCACTGCGCCAACGGTACCGACTATTACAAATTATTGTTATGTGAGTTTTGTTTTCTGCATTTCATTGATTTATGAAGAAGCGGCGCGGGTCCCCCATTTGAAACTTGTTTTCTTATGGGTGAAAATGTGCTTTGTGATTTTCAATCAAGTTTTTAGTTATTTTCGGAACTTCTTAGTGTGTGTCGTATTAAGTGTTTTAAACTGCGTCAAGAACTAAACAATTTAATTTATGTAGACCGGTACGTGTTACACTTTAGTTCCGTAGAAAAGTCGAAGCTGCTAGCCTGCTAAATGCGAATCGCCGGGCGCCACGGCCCGACGATGCGCCGCCACCGTGTGCCGTCCCGCGCAAATTGAATGGCGCGCGTGCGACGGTGATAGTGTGCGGCGGGGGGGGGGGACGGGGGACGAGGCACTCACCTAATAATATTAATTTTATAGCGCGCTATCACCATTTGATACTTTTGATTTTTTTGTTCATTTTGAGAAATATCATAGTTATTATTTTTGAACACTTACTACTATTAGTTTATTATTCGTTCCTCAATTAGATTCTTGGACTAAAATATTGCCAATGAATTCAAAGTCTTCCTGTATTGATTTTGTTTTCAAGAAGCAAGCGTGGAAACGAAAAAGCCTATTTTTTTAAGACGACGCGACGCCAATCTCTCATTGGCGCCCTCGTGGTTTGACTGGTTTTCTCTTTTACTTTAGAATAAAAATGCAGAAAATAAGCACGTTAAGTTGTGCTCCACAAAATTATACATTAATATTATTACAAATGGTAGTTTTACATTGTTTAGTTTTGTTATAATCCTTAAAACGGATAATAGTGGCCACTATTATCAGTTTATATCTGCACAATTTAACGTGCTTATTTTCTGCATTTTCATTCTAAAATAAAAGAAATAACCAAACAAACCATGAGGGCGCCACTGCGTGGTCGGCGTCGCGCGTCGCCTTAAATTTTTTATGTAGGGTCAGTGGGGGTACAATGCAACGAGGGGCACAGTGCAACAGTAGCGATATTTTCTTGGCTTTTTAGCAATTGTCTTTGTTTTTTTTTTTAGTATTGGCAACCCCACAAGTCGCCATCTTACTACACTGGGCGGGAATCTCAAAAAAGACGCACTTTTTAATTTTTCTCAAAGTTATTTTCATTCAATTTAAATACTGTATATTGTTTAAAATAAATTTGCTGTAAATAGTTTGTTATCGTCCTGAAAATGGACGGGAATGAGGGGAGCGAGGCTGAAGCCCCGAATCCCAAGATTCGGAAGCGGACTTTTGGCGCTGATGCTGATGACCATGTCGGCGGCGGTGAGGAAAGTGACTCTATTAATTACGCACCCTACTTCAAGCCTAATTATAAAAGACTGTATCCAGAGCATTCGGCTAACACGGAGTTTAAAGTTTTTGTAGAAAGCCAGGACAAAGAACGATTGGGTAATAAAAGCCCCATATATTTAAATCACATTTTCGCAACGGACGTTAAAGGTGTGGTGGCCATACGCCGTGTCAATGCGAATAAAATCGTAGTTGTGTTTAAGCAATACAACACGGCCAACAATTTCATCAACAATGCGAGCTTCCTTGAAAAACATAAGATGAGGGCATATATCCCTGCAGCCCAGATAGAACGAGTTGGCATCATCAGGTTCGTACCAACCAATATATCCAACAAAGAGTTGTACACAAAGCTTTCTTCTGTCTATGAAATTGTAGCAGTGAGAAGATTTAGAAGGAAAGTGGGACAGAACAGGGTACCGCTTCAGACAGTCAGCATTACATTCCTATCGAATTCGCTACCAGATTCAATACAATACGACCTATTCTCATATAGAGTTTTTGACTATATACCACCCCTTTTGCAATGCTATCGCTGCTTCAAATTCAATCACTCGGCCAATGTATGCAATGGTAAACAGCGCTGCAGCTGCTGTGCTGGAGAACACTCCTACAAAGAATGTGACAAACCCAATGAGCTCTGCTGCATTAATTGCAGTGGACCTCATTTGGCTATCTCAAGGACGTGTCCGGTTAAGATGAGGAAAATGTTAGAAAAAAAGGAAAAAATTACTTATGCTAGCATTGGTAACACAAAGAAGGAAACTGACTTCCCTCCTTTACCGGACCGCTCCGAGTCTGCTGTTAAAAATAAGCAAAATATAATTAATAAAAATAAAGAACTTGTTGTAAATAAAAAACAAAATGAAATTGTACAATGTGGATAGTGTACATAACACACCCTTAAACTCAGAAATCATGCCTGAGAAGAAAACCGCACTCAAACCAAACATTAAAGCCCAAATCATTGCCAATAATGATGTATTAATGGCTATAGTCCATACCCTAGTACAGCTAGGCAACAAATCGGACGATGTGCCCATTACCACGTCGTCTATCAAAGACATGCTTATAAAAATCTATCAACATAATGGATCTGAGCTCTAATATTTTAACTTCTTTATGTATTGCACAGTATAATGCTCAAAGTTTACATAGTAAAAAACCTTTACTAATAAACTTCCTACAAAATCAAAATATAGATATTTGTCTAATAAATGAAACTTGGCTAAAAGACCAACAGAGTTTTAAAATACCTGGTTATAATTTCCACCATAAAAATTCAGCTAACAGTCATAATGGAGTAGCTATCATAATAAAGCCCTATTTAAAATATAGAGTTCTAGACACCCGTTTCTATGAAGATATTCAGACTATTGCAATTTCAGTATCTACAAGAATAGGCGACATAACAGTTTTATGTGTATATTGTCCACCTAAATCTGGGCATATAAGAATAAATATATTGCGGAATATTATCAGGGACCTCCCTAAACCTATATTTGTAAGTGGCGATTTTAATGCCCATCATATTGCCTTTGGATGCGTGTCCACAAAAGGCAGGGGGCAAGATTTGTATAATTTAATTGATGATAGTGACTTATGTATAATTAATAATGGTGACTTTACTACAGCTAATCGCCCTCATTGTAATCCATCGGCAATTGATGTCACTTTCGTTAGTCCAAATCTGGCGCCACTTTGTGAGTGGTCTGTTCATGATGATACAATGGGAAGTTATCATTATCCAACTATTACAAAAATTGCAATTTGTGCTAACAAATATCAAGTTAATCCACCTGTTGATAAATTTTTATACATTAAAACTGATTGGAGTAAGTTTTTTGAAAAATCCAAAAATATTTTCCATGACATGACGATTGATGAAGAGGATCCAATGTCCACTTACCTTGAATTTTGTACTCGCTTCGATGCCTTAAAGGAAATGGTGATTCCAAAGTTAGTTAAAACTGGTGATTTTAAATGTAGAATTCCAGCTCCTTGGTGGAATTGTATTTGTGAGCAAAGTGTAATTGCATCTTACAATGCTCTGAAACTGTACAGAAGTGACCCAACTATGGATAATTATATTAATTATAAGAGATTAGATGCGCTAAAAAAACGTACAATTTCAGAACAAAAGAAGATTGGTTGGAACAAATTTTGTAACACTTTCAATAGAACTACTCCACTAAGTAAAATTTGGAACCTTATTAAGAGATTTAAAGGCATCAGATCTGGTAACAAATCATACAGGGATGAATTTATTCAACCATTTTTGAAAAAAATATCTGATAATAGTAACCTTATAGATAGTAGTGAATATAGCCATTATTTTGATCTCAATAATGACAACCCAAACTCCAAATTTCTATTAGATCCTTTTACATGGACTGAATTCTCAATGAGTTTACAATCTAGAAAAAATACAACCCCAGGTTTAGATGACTTCCCTTACATACTGATTAAAAATCTTGATGATGATGTAAAACATTTATTCTTAAAAATTCTTAACAGTCTTTGGCGTAAACAAATAATACCAGAATCATGGAAAACACAATGTGTGATTCCCATATTGAAACCTGATAAACCACCAGATTTAGCTAGCAGTTATCGTCCAATCTCGTTGTCCTCATGTCTTGGAAAGATCTTTGAGAATATGTTGAAGAATCGTTTAGATTGGTACTCTGAATCCTATAAAATTATTCCACCACTGCAATATGGATTTAGGCGCGGTCGTAGCTGTGCTGACAGTTTCATTTCCCTAATAGCAGACCTGAAAAGGGCAGAAAATGGTAAATTACATACAGTTTGCGTATTCTTGGATGTACAAGGTGCTTTTGATAATGTTGACCCTGGCATACTTGTCAAAATATTGACTGGTAGTATAGGTTTACCTGGACTTGTATCCAAATGGATTTATGACTTCTTGAGTAACAGAAAACTCTTTGTCAAACATAATAACATATTTTATGGACCAGAGTGGGCCAGTAAAGGCACAATGCAAGGTGCAACTCTGTCGCCCTTGATCTATAACTTGTACACTAGTGAAATATGTAAATATGTTGATACTCAGAATGTAAATATATTGCAATTTGCTGACGATTTAGTTCTGTACAGTTCAAATTCTAATTTATGTGCAGCCATTGATACTGTAAATATAGCACTAGCAAAACTTCATGATTATTATACTAATAGGCTGCATCTTAGAATTAATGCTTCAAAAAGCAGTGTAATGATTTTTGGAGATGACAACCCTACTACTGATGTTATATATGCTGCAGACAGCATTCGAAGAGTCAACCAGCATAAGTTCTTAGGTATTATCATTGACCAAAAACTCAAATTTGAAGAGCACATTAAATATATTTCAAAAAACTCTTACAAAGGACTAAATGTTCTAAGATGCCTTGCTGGGGTATCTTGGGGAGCTGATCCAAAAATATTGTCAATACTGTACAAAGCAATTGTAAGAAGCCACTTTGATTATAGCACTTTAGCTTACATTAACTGTACATATGTACATAGATTGGATATAATTCAGAACAAAGCTCTGAGAATCATCTCTGGAGGAATGTGTTCAACTCCCATACGAGCCATGGAAGTTGAAACCAAGATCATGCCCCTTATTTTGAGGAGAATATTGCTCTGTGAAAGATATTGCATCAAACTTTTGTCATCAGCTAATAATGATGTTATCAAGAGAATAGTCCCTCACCTAGTGAATGTCTCTGGTCCATTGTCTTCAGCAGATGAACTGTTGAAGGACATAGCTCCACAGCTGTGTCGGATTTATCTGGAAATACGTAATAAATGCACAAGGATTAAAAAACAGTCCCAGTGGCCTTGCTATGCCCACAACTATGTTAGTATAACTCATCCAATTCATGTTCTAGAACACAGAATTCTAAACAATAATGACATGCTAGAATTTTTGTCAGAAAATAATAAGTACTATACTCTGTACACTGATGGCAGTAAGGGAAATAACTATGTAAGATCTGCTTTATATGATCCTCAAACAAAGTTCTTTCAAAGCTTTGTTCTGAACAATGAATTCTCAATATTTACTGCAGAAGCCTATGCAATCTTAGAAGCGTTAAAGTTAATAAGTCATATTCACCAGTCTTATAAATCCTTTTTAATTTTAACTGATTCATTGAGTCTTTTGGAAGCTTTAAAACATTTGAAATTGAGTTTTAAAGCTAACTATATTTTGTACAGTATTAAAGATATTATTTATAAGTTAAATTGTAAAGACATTGAGATATCTTTTATATGGATTCCTTCGCATAAAAGTATATCTGGAAATGAAGTAGCAGATAGAATTGCAAATAAGGGGATAAATTCATTGGATGTTCAACACGTAACTAGTGTACCGCACACTGATTATTATAGCTCGATAAACGAAGAACTGAAAAATCTTTGGGTTCAAATGTGGAAGAAAGACCAAGAGCAAAAAGGAAAATGGTACGGAAGTATCCAAACCGACTTACCAACAGAGCCCTGGTACGACGACCTGGAGTCAGCCAGCCGGCACTTCATTACTACGATTAACAGGCTTCGCTTTGGCCATACCACCACACCAGCCCACTTATCCCGTTTGGGCATAATATCAAGTGATTCTTGTAAATTCTGTAATACACCGCAAGCTGACGCTGAACACCTGGTTTTGAACTGTCAAAATTTTGCAATTGAAAGACTAATACTTGCCAGTGAATTGAGTGATATCTTACCAAATAATTCCTCCCGCCGCCTGAATGATATTCTAAAAATTAAACAGTGTTTTGTGCCGATTTTTAAATTCATTAAAAACAGTTGTGGAAGTGTGTAGTGGGGAAAAAAATAATAAAAAAAAAAATATTATTATTATAAGTGTATAAACTCAATTTTTTCAAATTAAGACTTTTAAAATAAAGACTTGGCTTAAAGGTCTTGTAACCAAGCCAGTGGCATAGCCACAAAATATTAAAAAAAAAAAAACTTACTACACTTGTCATTTAGCGGTGCGAGTGCGCACGACATTTTTATTTCAAGATTATTGTTTTTTAGTGAGGTTTTGACGAAAAAAAACTGTGGTTGTGTTTCGTTTTCATTCCGTCGTTTTATGGTTCTTGGTGAGTGATTGATTTTTTATGTATTACTTGTTTCATAGTTACTTTGAATTGCAAAACCGTTCACCGGCAAACATAACCTAAAATTTGTAATTTGTCTTTTTAACTGTCCGAGGTGACATGGGGGTACACTGCAACGGGGCACATCGCAACATGTTTTACTGTGCCCCATGTTTATTGTGAGAATTGTGTGTAGTGTTCTATTGCATTATTTGCTTTTGTTTTTTAGGAACAGTAAGTCAAGATGGTGCGGAACAGAAAAAGAAAAAAGACGGATATAGGATTACACAGCGAAAATAATATGAGAGCAGCTATACAGTTGGTGGAGGAAGGTATGAGTTTGAGAAAAGCAGGAGAGATTAAGAATGTAAATTTCTCTACACTGTGTAGATATGTCAAAAAGAAAAAAATCATTTCAAGGAGAGGAAGCTGAAAATATGCGTCTCACGCCTATTTATTCGGTGCGCAAAGTTTTTCAACCAAATCAAGAAGCTAGGTTGAAAGTATATTTAATAACTTGTGCGAAAATGTCATATGGGTTGGCCACTATAGAAACAAGAAAACTCGCTTACGAGTTAGCGAAATACAATAACTTGGCCATTCCAGAGTCATGGGAAAGCCACAAAATGGCGGGATTGGATTGGTTATACGGTTTTCGAAAACGTAATCCTGACGTTTGCTTGGGCCTGAGATAGCAACACTGCCTGAGTAACATGTCAAAATTTTGTTCTGTATTTTAAAATTAGTTTTAATTATTATTAAGTGTAATTTAGGTGATTTAATATAATCAAATGTAAAATATGTGCATAAATATTCAGGATTATCGTTTTCCTGCAAATATTCAAAGCAAAAGGCAGTGTTTGGTTGCCGACCGTTACCGGTAACCTATTACGAACAGCTGACGACCCACGGATTTAAACGGGGAGTATTGTTACTTTTATTATTTAAATAACACACAATCGTCTCTTAGATTATTTTATACGCCTTCATTGAGACCTAGAATCACTTTTCTTGGTGGATTTGGCACCTTGCAGTGGGTCTAAGCCGCTTTTTATTTGTAACAAAACTAAAGTAGGTAGTGAATTATCGTAATATTTTTGATCCTTGTTATGTATAATATTTGAATACACAACAACAAGTACGTTGACTATCGTTTAAAGCATTGTTCTCTAAATGTAAAACTAAAACTCAAAAAAAAAAAACAAAGAATAACATTTTAATCTAGGCATCCTACCCACTTAGGGAAAATTAAAATCATAATTAATTAAAATCAATGTAACTTTGTACTTGATTTAATCCAGTTACATTTCAATTAGATTCAGCAGCCTACCTCATTTCTCTATATTAACAACACTAAGTTCTCCCTTTTTCCCTTTCATTTCTAGCTTTCCTTTTGTGTTGGTCTGTTTTATTCGTTCTCACAGTTCCTTTAATTCTACTTTCAGTACTTATTCCTGAAACCATGCCTGTGATGACCCGTAAGGCTGCTGCTCAGGAATTGGAGCTTAAATTGAGAACGACCACTGAAGATCTTAAGGCTTCAAACAGCAAATGTCAACAGCTGTTACAGGAAATAGATGATAGTGAGAAGGAAATCGAGAAGGTCGTTTTCAAAAACACTAGCTTAAAACAGGAGCTAGTAAACCTACATCAACAATACCTGGATGTTGTTGATGAACGGGACAAACTGCGGGTGGTCACGGATGGTTTCAACAACTGCAGTAATATATATGAGGAGGCTTTATGTAAGGTTAGGGACCTAGAAGAAGAATTAATTCATGCAAATATTCGAATTAATAAATTACAGAAACTAAAAGATTGTACTCAGGTTAAGGAATCCAATAACTTGTACAATGAATTCTTAAACACTAACTGCAACCCTCATTCCTTAATAACAATAGACCTTACTGAAGATTCCATTTTGAAACATAATAATAGTATTTATAAAGTAAGTCAAAATAAAATTAAAAAATATGCAAAACTAAATAAAATCATAAAAAAATGCAATAAATTTAGGAAACAACAAAAACACAGTTCTAATAACATTAAACTAAGAAAAGAACGTGTGTTTCTTTTAAATAAATTAAATAACTATCAAATTAAATTAGAAGACAGTAAGAACATTTATGAGATTGACACTCAAAGCTTACAGTCTGAAATTCATGTACTTGAAGAGTCAATACACTCACTTTATACTAAGTATGTACGATCTGAAAAACAAATTCAGGAGTATATCCTTGCAGCAAATGTGTTAGTGGACATGTGCAATTCCAATGCAGAAAAAGTGGACCCGCTGACTTTCAGCAGCCCTCATTGTTCATTGCAAAGGAATTCCAATCTTGACACTCTCCAGACTGAGGCAACGGTGGACCCGTCCCAGTCAGGAAGTGCTCAGGTATTTATTCCACATCAAGATACACCAGATATTGAACAAGCTCCAGTGCAAGTAGTTCAGACTGAAGCTAGTTCTGTCCCTTGTAGTAGTAAAGATTGTTACTGCTCCATTATGTTTTCTGATAGTTTTGGAAAAGGGTTAGGTAAATTACTTAGCAACAACCTGTGTCATTCTTCTCAAAACTTTTGCATGCCTCAGACTTCCTACAAACAAATAATGTCTTCAATAACTAGTAACGAATATGATCCTAATGCCATTATTACTGTGCTTATAGGTAATAGTTTAAATGTTAAAAAAGATGATATTACTGATAGTGTCACCAACCTATTAAAGTTAAATTGTAAGAAAATAATTTTGTGTGCTTTTCCATATTTTGAGCACTTGTCAAACAGACAAAACAACTACATTCACATGTTAAATAATTACATGCATTTCATAGTTAGTCACTATAGTTACAAGTTTATATTTTTTGATACCAACATTTTTGTTGATAAGCTAAGGTCGACTAGGGATACTGTGTATCTGCCCATTAGTTTTAGACGTCAAATAGCTAGGCTATTAGCATTTAATATTAACTCAGACATAATTAGTATGTCGAAGTCAACCTTAATTAGCACCACAATTAGTAATAGTACTAATGGTAATGTGGTTAGCTCTGATAGTTTAAACTAGTTCGTAAGACAACAGAAGGTACCACTAACAGTATAGTTACACTTAATAACAAAAAGGTATTTTCTAGCACTAAAATTGTGAACTGTAAAAAAGGGACTAAGCAGAAATCCTTGAAATTATTTCATCAAAATATTCAAGGTTTTTCTTCCAAACAATTGGAAATTGAGTTGTTTTTAGAAAAAACAATGTTTGACATTATTTGTATAACTGAGCATTGGTTAAAAGATTCAGAAATGTTAATTAACTATGACAATTATAGTGTGGCCAGTTGTTTTAATCGAAATTCAATGCTGCGTGGTGGTTCATTAATCCTAATTAAAAGTTGTATTAAATACAAACCTCGTAAAGACATACTTGATCTATCGGTTGAACATAACATTGAACTGTCTTGTGTTGAGCTAGATAAGCATGTTATAGTGTGCGTTTACAGACCCCCAAATTATCAAAACTATTCTATATTTGAGTCAGTAATGGAAGATGTTTTGGCAAAGCTTGCAACTGGTAATAAGGCAGTAATTATCTGTGGTGACTTTAATATTAACATTTTAGAAAATAATTTAAATACCAGTAGATTATTAAATTTGTTTAAATCATTTAATTTGTCAAATGTGTTTGTAGAACCAAACCGAACAACTACGACTACTGCTACATGTATCGATAATGTTTTTTGTTGCTGCGACTATTTAGATAAAGCCATTGTTAATTATCTCCCTTCTGATCACAGTGGTCAAACTGTAACCTTTGAGTCCAGCATGCCAATACAAAAAGTGCAGATCCAATCCAGACCAATAACATCTGTTAATTTAAAAAAATTCAATAGCAGTTTAATTTGTAAATTAAGTAATCAGAACCTGACAGTGAACGATGTTAATATTTTGTATACAGAATTCTTTTCGGTTGTACAAACGGAGTTAATAATTATTTTGAGAAAATCACTAAAAGTATCAGCCCTAAGTTTTTATTTTGTGACTGGGCAACTAAAGGACTTAGGAAAAGTAGGGAAAGACTTTTCGAGCTGTATGGCCTTAAGCCTTATATTAACACAGATACTTTTACTAAATATGTTGCTACTTACTCTAGAACTTTTAAGAACGCTTGTAAGGCAGCTAAAGCCTTATACATTAGCAACAAGGTTAAATCAGCAGACAATAAAATTAAGACGGTTTGGAAAATTATTAATAACGAAACGAACAGGAACAAAAAACATAATTCTGATTACACACTGCAGACGTCAAGTGGTCTCGTTTGCGATGACAAAAATGTTGCTCAAGAATTTGTAAATTTCTTTACTAGTATCCCACTCAAAACAACTGAAACCTTAAATTCCTCGTCCTCGCTCGCTTTTGATTTAGTAAGGGCGAACGTTTCAGCCTGCCCGATTGAATTTAACTTTAGGCATATTAACCCCATAACAGTAATTAAAGCTTTTAAGCAAATTAAGATCAAATTGACCGAAGATCTTTGGGGAATGTCCATTAAGGTCTGTACCTCCATAATTGAGACTATTGCGCCTTACTTAGCCTTAGTATTTAACTCGTGTGTGGATCAAGGAGTCTTCCCCGATTTAATGAAATACAGTAAGGTAATACCACTTTACAAATCAGGGGACAGTAAAGACACTAATAATTATAGACCCGTATCCGTGTTGCCGGTTTTCAGCAAGGTGTTTGAAAAGATAATGCTTAATCAGATGCTCAATCATTTTAACACGAATAAAATCCTTTACGATCAACAGTATGGTTTCACCAAAGGACGTTGTACGACCGACGCCGGTGTAACCTTATTAAAACACATTTTTAACGCGTGGGAAGAGGCTCAAGATGCCATAGGAATCTTTTGTGACCTCTCCAAGGCATTTGATTGCGTCGATCACGAAACCTTGCTTTTGAAACTTGAGCATTACGGACTTGGAAAACTTGCGCTCAGTTTAGTTAATTCTTATTTAAATGATAGACAACAGCAAGTTCAAATAAATGGTGTCAATTCGCTTAGTTTAACAGTAAAAATGGGTGTGCCACAAGGCTCGATAGTGAGAGTCCTTTCCTCTTTTTGGTGTATATTAATGATCTACTCTATTTATTAAAAAATCAACCACAAATGGTGTTATTTGCTGATGACACTTCCTTAATTTTCAAGATAAATAGACGTGCTACAAATTTTGACGACGTAAATAATGCCCTACTGCTGGTCCACAATTGGTTCACTGCTAATAATTTAGTATTAAATGGAAAAAAAACTAAGTGCATAAGATTTTCTTTACCAAATGTCAAGGGTAGTGATTGTGAGATAATATTGAATCAAGAGAAACTAGAATTCGTCGATAAAACTGTTTTCCTTGGGATCACGCTCGACTCAAGGCTACAATGGGGTCCTCATTTAACATCTCTTGCAGGACGGCTAAGTTCAGCAGCTTATGCTGTCAGAAAAATCCGTCAATTTACTGATGTAGATACCGCGAGATTAGTCTATTTTAGTTACTTTCATAGTATCATGTCATACGGTATTTTACTTTGGGGACGGGCTGCAGACATCGATTCTATTTTTATTCTGCAGAAAAGAGCCATCAGAGCCATATATAATCTCCGCAGGCGCGATTCTCTAAGGGAACTGTTTAAGGATATTAACATCATGACGGTGCCTTGTCAATATATCTACGAAAACATCATGTACGTAAGGAAAAATTTACATCTTTTTAGTAAAAGAGGTGACAGACATAATTATAGTACTAGAAATAGGGACCTATTAGTTCAACCAGGTTTTAGATTGGCTAAAATAGACTCATCTTTTATGGGGTACTGTTTAAAATGTTATAATAAAATACCTCCCCACATTCTTCAACTGAATGAGACAAAATTCAAGTCTTGTATAAAACGCACACTATGCAGGCAGGCATATTATAAGTTAGGGGATTACATCGTTGATAAAGATGCCTGGATCAATGCTGGTCCTGCTCCACAACCACAACTAATTGATTAACACTTGAACATACTGTTGGAGCTGCTGAAGATTGTGGGACTATATTTGCATTGTATAAACTCAATTTCCTTTGTATTGTATAATTTCATAGCACAGATGTGAGTTCTATGTGAGCTACCATTTACCGGGTAATAATATGTCTTTCATTGACTTGAATGTGCCCTGGCGGCTGATAGTATGTCATGCTCACTAAAATGTCTCGCTGACGGTGGCGTGTGTGTTGGATCATTTAGCTCCCTTCAAAATGGTTGAGCTGAATGGTGCTGATCTATGCGTCATGTTCGTGAACGGGCGCCGTCAGTTGGGGCTGGTCATCAATTGGCTGCCTCGGCTTATTTAATTTTTTTTTTTTGGATTGTTGTTTTGTTAAGTACTATTTGCTGTACTCTGGACGCTCTTAACACGTACGTCTTTTTTATTTTATTACATCGTTCTCACATATAATTATAAATTCAACATTAATGATGTAACTAATATTTTTGTAAAAATATAATTTAAAAGAGTGTCCATGGAGTTTCTTGCCCGTTCTTCTCCATAGGTACCTACGCTTTGGAATGGGCAACTAGCTTCATATTTTCTGACTGACCGACTTCTTGACAATTCAAAAGTGCCTGTAAATGGTTTAATTGAAATAAATGCTTTGAGTTTGAGTTTGAGTTTGACTTGACACTGAGAAAGCCCGAGCCGTGTAGCCTTTCTCGGGCGACATTTTTCAATAGGCATAATGTTGGACTGTTTTTCGATAATTTAGAGAACGTGATGAAGAGGAGTCCCAGCTTTGCTGACGGTACAAGACCGTATGCGCTAGACGAAACAGGCACAACTACAGTGCAGAAACCAAAGAAAGTTATTGCAGCTAAGGGATCTAAGCAATTGAACAAAGTAACCAGCGGTGAACGAGGGACCCTCGTCACCACATGTTGCATTGGGTCAGCATCTGGATCCGTTTTGCCACCTGCAATGGTGTTTCCCAGGAAGAATTTTAAGCGCTTTATGCTGAATAAAGCTCCACCCGGAACACTTGGGTTGGCACAGCCTACAGGTTGGATGAACAACCAATTATTTCCTGAAATAACGAGACACTTCGTACGTGTAACTGGTGCTTCGAAAGACAATCCTTGTCTTTTAATCTACGATAACCATGAAAGTCATTTAGCACCAGACGCTTTAAATGTCGCAAAAGATAACGGAGTCACACTACTCACGATTCCACCCCATACTAGCCACAAACTCCAACCTTTGGATGTGTCAGTATTTGGCCCGCTGCAAACGTATTACAACGCAGCTGCAGATTCATGGATGATGCGGAATCCTGGGATTCCAATTTCTATTTACAATATATCGGAAATATTAGGAGTAGTATTTGAGAAAGCTATGACACCTGCAAATATTAAATCGGGATTCTTAAAAACAGGAATTTTTCCTTACGATAGAAATGTTTTTTCTGATGATGATTACATGCCGAGTGAGGTGACCAATCGTCCTATTCCTATTCAAGCAGCACCATCAACAAGTGAAATGAATCGAGCAGACGAACTACTAGAAAATGCGACACTTGGAATGAGTAATGATTATGACAGATCGGTTGCAAAGACTAATTCAATATCGAGCGCTGAACCTCGTCCGGTCAATTCTGAAAGACAAGAAGAAAACGAGGACTATAGAAAATATATTGAAAAGTCCAGTCGAGTGCCGTGACTATCCAAAGGCTAAGCCTAGAGTTGGTTCAACAAGAGGTAGAAAAAGAGGGAAGACAATTATTGCCACAGATACTCCAGTTAAACAAGAAATTGAGCAACAAGCTAAATTAAAGGAAAACAAGAAAAATAAAGTTAAAGCCAAAGTTGTCAAGAAAACCCAAGAAAAGATGAAAAAAGTTTCTAAAATACTTTTTATAGATTCTACCGACGATTCCGAAGATTCAGAAATTACAAACTATTCTACAGCTTCGTCAACTACGAGCAGCTCCACTGATATTCCTTTATCTAGTTATAACACTCCAAAACAAAACGATTTTGTTATAGTCAGGTTCAACACAGATAAACAAGTGAAATATTTCATAGGCCAGATATTAACGGAACTTGATGATGAAACAGATGAATACGATATAAGTTACCTCAGAAAGAGCCACAAATCTAATGGATTTTGTTTTCCTCTGGAGCCAGATATGGCAGTTGTTGCAAAACATGATATCAAAATTATTTTGCAACCCCATAAAGGGCAAACAAAAACCAAACGTCAAGCAAATATTTTCTATTTTCCTGAAAATTTACTAAAGATTTATAGATTAATCTAATTTTGTTGTTTTGTTATTAAATTTTGTTGATTTTATTAGAATGTATTTTGGTGTTGCATTGTGCCCCAGTTTGTTGCACTGTGCCTCTATGGGTGTTTTATTGTACCCCAGCCCTGGGGCACACCGCAACATAAAATTGATCTCAGTAAAATGCAAATTGTTGTGAATTGTTATGTTGTTCCATCAATCTTTCATTGCTATTTAGTAAAACAAAGACTGCCTAATGCTTAAGTAAAGAATTTATGTTGCTTTAATGAATACTTTTTTTTCTAAAATTTAAAAACACTTTTTCGTTTCACTGTGCTCCACCTGAACCTACTGTTAAATTTATTTAATTTCTTTTGTTGTTATTAGTGAACGAATGTATATTGAATACTACTGTTAGATATTTTTGTTATGTACTAAGCAAGCTCTATACGATTTTAATAGTAATATTTTTTTTATAAAAAGGATATTCCGATTTTTTTGCATGAACCATGGCTCCCTCATTATATATTTTTTTTTTATTTTCACGAGCCTATGTTACCCGGGAGCGGTGGAGTCCGGGCCTTACTGATCATAGCGTGGTACCTAAAATAGCTTCTTATATTAATGTACTAAGTAATAATCTTAAGTAATACTCTTAAAGTAATGGAATATATTCGAGTAAGTTTTTTCCTCACATTAACGCGGGTGACACCGCAGGGCACTGCTAGTATTTGATAAAGGTCTATAAAATCACTTTTCTACTGAAAAGTACACATGTTGTTTTGTCATGGGATTCAACGGAAATAGCAAATGGGATCCATCGTCAATACCTAAAAAATGGGAATCAAAAGCGGGTTCCAACGAAAATATATCGTCAAATGACTGCAAATATTTATAATTTTCTCAAAGAATTACAAAACGCACTGCAGCAGCGACGGGGGTAAGTGAACGAACAGTGCAAAAAATATTAAAAGAAGGAAGAGATGTCGCAAATACATCTTCGAATTTTATGTCACCCACGAAAAACCGAAGAAAAAGAGAAAATAAAGTAGACATTGATGGCTTTACAGCTGACGTTGTACGGAGCACAATTCAAAATTTTCATATTGTACAAAAACAAATTCCAACATTGACAAAACTAAGGTCAGTCTTGAATGAAAAAGTAGGTTTCGATGGATGGCTTGCAACGCTACGTAAGTTATTAAATAAATTGGGCTACAAGTGGCGTAAAACCGATAACAATAAGAAAGTATTAGTTGAACGGCATGATATCCAGATGTGGAGAATAAAATACTTAAAAAAAATAACCGAATACCGCTCTCAAGGTCGGCCTATTGTCTATACTGACGAAAGTTACGTATTGACAACACATGTTCGAGATAACACCTGGGCCCAAAAAGACAAACCATCTCCATTTTTTTTAAAATTTTGTCAAGGTACTCGTTTTATTTTAGTACACGCTGGAACCTACGCTGGATTTATTGAGAACGCTTGTTTAATCTACAAAGCTAATTCCACAGTTGGAGGCTACCATTCCAACATGAGTTTTGAAAATTACGTAAAATGGCTGAATGAAAAGTTACTGCCAAATTTGCCAGATCGTTCCGTAATAGTATTAGATAATGCATCGTACCACAATACACGTGCTGAGAAATTGCCGACGACAGCCTCAACAAAATCTGAAATGCAAGAATGGCTCACTTCTAAGGGCTCATTTCGACACAAATTTGCGCAAAGTTGAGTTATATGATATAATAAAAAACCATAAAAAAGTGATTTTATCACTTACGAAAACGATGACTACATAAAAAGTAAAGTATTACGCCTCCTTCCTTACCCACCCTGAGCTTAATGCCATAGAGAACATTTGGGGGGTCCTTAAAAACTACATTGCTCTAAGAAACGTTGAGCAAAATATGACCAACACAGAAAAACTTATTCAAGAGAGTATTACAAAAATAACAAGTGAGACATGGCGTAATACTTGCAATAGTGTCATTAACCTTTGGTATGCGGAAGCACTGATCAGTGCTATACTCGTTGTCTGCTTAAGCACTGATCAGTGCTAAAGTCGCCTTCGGCACTTTTACACGATTTTAATATTAAATGCTTTATATTAGGGTATAAATCGTATTGTATAAATATTCCCGAAGAATGGACGAACCACAGAGAACCGTTTCTTATTGAGTGAAACCCCTATAACAGATGATACGAACATTTAAATTTGAACACTGATGAATGAAGGACCAATGAGAAATAATCTCTTTTTCTTGATGTTTTTCTAAATTATTTTGTATTGGTCGATTTCTAGACTTAACGTGTTTGGAAAGCTCATTTTGTATAGTAAAACCCACAATCATTTCCATAGAGTACACAGGACTCGTAGATCTTAAAATTTGCAAATGAAATAACTAACAAAACTAACCTAACAAATCGTCTACAATTTTGATAGTTGGTTAAAAAATAGGCTAATTTTATAGTTTATTTATTATTTGCACTTTATAACTTGAAATTAATATATTTTGAACTAAAAACAATAGTTATTTACCACAAATACTACCTAATTCGTTGTTGGAAGTAAATTAAAGTTTGGTTGGAAAAAGAAAAGTGCAAAATGGCGATTTTTTTTTGAGTAAAGGTGATTTTCATAATAGTATTTATGACTTATTTTTTACTAGGAACGTGGTGTTTTTTATATAAGTAGATAGCCTTGATAATGAACTAAGAGGTATAATAACTAAAATAATAATAAATCAAAGAATATATTGTAAATATCTATCTATTGCTACAATAGATGAGAATTTTGACGTTTGGCTCGATTGTCTGTAAAAAAGTAAATTATAAAAAATGTTTTAGTAATAAAATATAGCACAACAAGGTACACTGGTATTCCAACTATCAAATAAAATAGTCAGATATATGCCTACCAAGCATTTTTTATACAAGATTCAATAAATTCTAAACACTAGTCATTGCGATAAATAGTCGCGCCATTTTGCCGCAGACGACATGTACAGTTTCGCGACCCCTTCCCGCATACCAAAGGTTAAAAAAGAAACTGAATATATGAAATATTTTGACACTGATTCTGAATTAATAATAAATTTACAAGACGACAGTGAAGAAGAAACTGAGTCTGAAGAAGAGTCTAGTTACGATTCTACTTGAAATACTAATTTAAATAAACTATAAATTGTAGTCATAAATTTTGCTAAAATTAAATGTTTCTTGAACGTAAGTTTCTATTTTATTGGACTATATCTTATCTATATGTCGCAGCCAACTGGTTAAATTTGCCGTTCAACTAACGGCCTGAATGATATTCAATTACAGTTTAGATTGGAAGTCTGTAACCAATCACGCGCGAGCCGAATTGGTTGCAGTAATTAAGGCATTGCACCCCGACCAAGTGGGTTAGGTTAGGTTAGAACTGTGATCAACCGCGTTCGAGCCGAGGGAGGAAGCGAGGCGAACACTACTTCTAAAGGCCAGGCAGTTAACTGAACGGCTAATTTAACCAGTTGGCTGCGACATATACATAGTAAAAATCTAATAACTTTATTATTTTGTTCATTAGCGATGAGCTTGCTAACGCTACTTGTAGTTACGCACACAAGAACGCGTGTCTATACGCATTACAACTACAAGTATGGCTCACCCGCTTTCGTGAGATAAAACAACTGTATCTTAACTGGGCAAGGCATCAAGAAGTAGTGCTCTTGCGCAACGCAATTTCTGCAAGTAGGTCACCTACCGACGCCGCAAATGTGAACACGCGTCGCGGGGCACAAAACGCCTCCATCTGCAGGTTCGAGTCGGCGGGCTCGAATGCGTCACCAGCTGCCGAGAATGCATGCGTTGCAACGCGTGCAGTAGCCGTCCCTGCCTCGACACAGGTGGAGACAACGACGTGTGTAGGTTCGTCGACCCAAAAACGAGCCTACGCAGCAATAGTAGCCGCTAACAAACCTACTGAGGCGCAAAAGTCGCAGGTAAAACTAGCGGAAAAACCAATAGGGGGTAAACGTAGCCGATCGAAACCCAACAAGATTTTGAAAAGGCATGGTCCAGTGAAGGACACGTATGACAAGGATGGTTTCATCAAGGTGGTGAAGACGAAGAAGAAGAAGCCTCCTTGTCGGAACCAGTGCGGCACCGCGCTGGCAGGACCCAACTTGCTGCTGCGTCCAGCAATCCCGACAACGCAGCTGTACGTGTCCAGACTGCACCACTCTACGAAGGTTGAGGAGATCGTGGAGTATATGCGTGTGAAGACCAACTGGACTTTGAGGGTCGAGAAGTTGGAGTCGCGTCACAACACGAACTTTAAGTCGTTCGTGGTGCGTGTTCCGACACATCATCTCAAAAAGTTCCTCAAGGAAGAGTTCTGGCCGAAGGGTGTTGTGTACCGCCGCACACAAGGCCGGTTTGCCAATTTACGATGACAAAAATATAATTTTACGATGTCTAGAAACTTAAAAAAACTACTTTGTTTACCTTCTTCAATAAACGAACAATAGGATCATAACACAATAAAGCTCACTAAAGTAACACAAAAGCCCAGGTAGGCGCGCTTTGTGTCCCTTTTTGTCGCACGGCAAACGCGAGTCAGTTACGCCCGAAAGCTTGACTTGAAACCCAATAAAAACCCATTTATTCCCTCCCACGGGATTTTTATTCGGGTGTTTATTGATTTGGGGAAATTTATCAATTTAAACATGGTAAATGTTAATATTTGTGCATATTCTAGTACTATTCACTCATATTTACATATAGTTATCGTTTATAATCTTTTTGATAGATGTTCTTCAAAGGCGCGACAGGTAGACGACGAGTTAGAGAAAGAAATATGCCGCTCTTTGTCGCACTTATGTCGCTCATGTATGCTCTCTTTCTATCAAGCGATAAAGACCGCGCCGCCCGCGCACCGCACTCCTGACGCTTTTGTTCTCAGTCGGTCGCGCGGCTGCTCAGTTACAGTCTCCGCTTATACAAGGTAAGAGTATAGACTATACAAGGTAAGAGTACTAAAATAATTGTGATTACTAAATCATCATTGTATACAACAGTGAGGTTGATTATTTAGGTGGTAACGTGAATCATTCATCCATCCATCCATCCATCGTGAATCAATCATATTAAAACATAAATATAACGACATTGCATAGAATCAATAGTTTATTAACTGTAGGAGTGTAGGTATTACCATATTTTAATTTCGTGAACTCGAAACTCACAAAAATACTTGTTTCAGTTTAAATGGGTCGGCCGAAAGACCAGCGCGTATGGCCACATTATCACGAGTTAGCCAACAAGTCGGTTAAATGCAAGTTCTGATAAAGTATACAAATACAGCAACTTTGCCAAAATGACTCAACATCTCGTTGCTTGTTTCAAGAGTCCACCCGTTTTAAAAAAACAAATGAAAACGTTGCATTTGGAAAAGAAAGGCAAGACTAGTACGGCGGATAACTTTCAGGAAGCTCAAGAAGGTAGTAGTACGAGTAATACTACTGATTTGCCAACACTTACAGCAGGTACAAGTACGAGTATTTTACAGGAAGACGAAAGACACAGCACACACATGACTGAGAGTGACCTTGCTGTAGAGTTTTCAAAGGCAATTTTTGTAACAGCCACTCCGATGTCTATGGTAGAGCATCCTCTTTGGAATAATTTTTTTGAGAAACTGCAGTTTAAAATGCCATCACGAAAAGCACTCGCAACTAAATATTTAGATCAAATTTATAATGACATGCGAACAGAGTTGAGCGAAGAGTTACAATCTGCAAGCTATCTTCATCTCCAGTGTGACGGTTGGAGTAATTTACGTACTGAAGGTATAATAAATTTTGTTATATCAAAGCCTCAACCAGTATTCGTAAAAAGTTTGAATACAGAAACTAATCGCCATACCGGACAATATATTGCAAGTGAAATAGAAAATGTGATGAAAACGTATGGTGTAAATAAGTTTGTAGTCCTCATAGGGGATAATGCTAAAAATATGCAGAAAGCATTCGACATAGTTAAAAATAAATAGCCACCTATTACTTCACTCGGTTGCTGTGCGCATGTACTAAATTTATTAAGTCAAGATTGTTCAAAATCAGAGACCATGAAAAACTTTATAGAAGAGGCTGTGAATGTAATAAAAATAATTTAAAAAAGCCAAATACTAAGCGCTCAACTTTCTAAAATTATAAAAATCAAGGGGTGTGGAGAAAAAGCCAAATACTAAGCGCTGGGGAAGCACAGTGACAGCCTTAAAAAGTTTAAAAAACAATAAAGCTGCTCTGCAAAGCTTGGCTGTAGATGAAACTGTGAATATCCCTCGTGATTTAAAAAGAAAACTGCTGGAGGAAGAGTTTTGGAAAAAAACGGAGGAATCCATTAAAGTTATAGAACTTATAACAGAATGTATATTTGAATTAGAGGGAAATGATCACCTTATAAGCAAAGTATTTATAACATTTAAAAATATAAAATCGAAATTAGAATTTGTGCTTCCATCCATAACAATCTTGAGTGAAGACGAGAAGAATGAAAAGTATCAGTGGATTTAAGGGAAAGTATGTGTGTGAAACCTATACACATGGCAGCATACATGCTTGACCCTAGAGAGCAAGGTTTGGAGCTCAACCAAGTACAAGAACTTCTAGCCATGAAGTTCATATACAATGAAGGACAAAGGCTGAATTTAGATGTAACACCTGAAGGCCAATTCTCGTAATTTAAAACGTTCAAAATCTAGTCGCAGTCTCATCTCGGCGACAAAGAAATGTCAAAAACTTGTCAAAATGTAGGGAAATTAGAAGTATTTTTGACAGATTGAGACTGAGATCAGACTGTCAACGTTCTTAAAATTACGAGAATTGCCCCTCTGATCTCGCTAATTATAAAGCTAAAGAATGCTTCTGGGGTAAACAGTTTGTTTGGCGATCTCTGGGACATATTGAACCAATTGTGTGGTGGAAAGGTATATGCAGCTCGACACAGCTGAGCAAAGTAGCTATGAGGATTCTTACGGCACCATGTACGTCTGCAGCAACGGAACGCACATTTAGCGCTCAAGCAAACATCCACAGCATAAAACGGAATCGTCTTACTGCGGAAAGAGCCGCCAAAATAACGTTTGTTTCTTACAATTGGAATATTTTACACAGAAAGACTAAACGCAAGTATAAATGATGATCAGATTAGTGAGGAAACTCCAACACCACATGGAAGTTCACCGCTAACCGAAACGAATGCAATTGAGGACGAGGTATTCGCGACATCTCAATTGGAAGCAACGACATCAAATGCGTTAGAATTCATAAATTGTGGACAATCTGATAATGCTAATTCTGCGACCGACACTGACTCTGAATAAATGTAAATTGCTCATGTTACTTGTCTAATTTGATTAAAAATTCAATCACTTTACCTATTTGTTTTATTTAAGTCATCGTCCTCAGGATTTTTGAAGAAAAAAAGGTTTAGATTAGATTATATATGTTTCTTTGGATACCCTTGAAAGATGTACTGAAGAATGTTAATTCCGGTTTATAGGATCGACTCTGAGATCAGCAGTAGACTTATATGCTTGATCATACAATGGGCTGTGATGAAATACTTGCATAAATAACACAATTGTTGAAATATCATGTTCGAAGAGTAAGTTTTCAAACTTGATGTGCTGTTAAATGCAATCACTATCAGTGATATTTATACTCCAAAAACACTAGAAGTACCTAAATCGTGTTAGGTCCACGATCGAAGATGTTAGTGAAAGTACTTAATTTAGACCCGCTGTTTGAGTTTTTATTCGGGTTTAAACCCGTTTAAACCCAAAAACCCGGTTTAAACCCGTTTCCGCCCATTGGGTTTAAACCCTCTGCCCATCTCTACTCGTAACTACGTTTGTTTTGTGCCGAAGTGTTTAAAAATTGAGTTTTTAACATGGATATTGAAGCGTCAGGTGTGTACTCTAATTATTTTTATATAATTTTTTTCATAAATCGAGCAGTAATTTAACTATACGTGGAAGACAAATTTTATACATAAATCTTTTAGATTCACTTGTGTTTAAAGACATTTAAAAAAAGTTCCACATAGTTCCATTATATTTTATAATTCTTTAGAAACTACAACCTGTGAGGATTCAAACTAAGCAAAGAACTCGTCCCCGTATCGCCCCCTTTGATAAATTGAGCCCTTTATTTCCAGGTAGTCGCGTTGATCTCGTTTCACAGCAGAGGAAGTTGTATAGAAATGAACTGTTTTTATTGTTAAGAGATGAACGTTTTTTTTTGTTTTTCGTCATCCAAGTGTAATGAACGATTATTACAATACATAATGAACAAGTTAAGCATAGTGGACCCGTCTGAGACTTTGATCAAACAGTTAAAAGATGTTGTTAAAGTGTTTGTGACAAAGCTTTTAGGCAAATGGCGTGAATGCAAATATATGTTTGACCGTTTTAAAGTTAAGAATGCCAATTGGCTCAGTGAAGAATTTAAGCTCCCGGAGATACAATCAACAACGTCACAACAACCTACTCTTTGGAGAAGAAGCGAGGTAGGCCAAGAAAGTTGTTTGAAGTCAGCTCTGAACGCAGCAGAAAGAGAAAACTTAAGTCTCTCGTCTCGCGTTTTACTCCTGAAAAGCTTTGTTCAGCGACAGAAACGAGTCTGGTTAAATCTGGCAAAAGAAAGATAGCTCAAGTTCTAAAACTTGCAATAAATTCGACTCCAAAAAGGTTGAAAAAAATGGAACAGGTTCACTCATCGTGTTCTGTAAATCTTATGCAGTATAGTGCTGAAGAAGCTGTAGGTCTCATTGTGGACTTAACTAAAAAAGAATACGGGACTATGCGTCTAGGTGCAAAGAAAAGAGGTGTTGATATTTATCCCTCTTACCATGTGGTGGCAGATGCAAAACAGAATTGTTATCCGCTTAATATAAGAGTTACTGAGACTGAAGCTGTGGTGCCATTACAAGATCTTTTGGACCACACCATACGGAGACTAGCACACGTACAGTCAGAAGTCATTTTATCCGCTATATGCCTGAAATAAATGGATAAATAAAATAACGTGCCACCAACGTGTAACCAGCGACATTTTTGGACAATGTTTTGGTGTCTGTAGAAGACGTAATTTTTTTTTACATTTTATTTAAGTATTTATCTACAGTAAAATAATTATAAATTCATACAGTTTTATTTATTATTATCGCAATTCATTACCAACAAGTAGCTAAATATAAATAATATTATGGGTATTGAAGATAGAAACCAAAATACGGAATTAAAGATGATACGAATATCATATTACTTATGTGCATTTATGTGTACAATTAAGATTATGAATGCTTTGTGATTAAATGAAAAAAAAAATGGTAAGCACTTAGTAAGTATTTAATAGATAAACAATAGGTAGGTGCTTTACATTTTTGTTAAACAAATAGAAATATACAAAAAAACTGAAGAATACGATCTCAGACCAACAAAACATTAAATGTTTCATTAAGCTCAAAAGGCATACTACCAATTAGTACCTATATTCCCTCACAGATGGCGCTATACTAAAAAAAACTAAGACAATCTCAAGCGTGTCTACCTTACGTTGCGTACCTTATTTTGACCAGTTTTCGCAAGATTTAAAGATTTTTTTTTTCAAGATTCAGGAGACAGGTCTCCTGAAACTTATTAATTGATAAACTATAAAATACGACGATTATAATAATATTACAATCATTACTGAAAATCTTTGACTACCTAGACAATCGCCCATTGCTCCACCAGACATGTCCTTTCGAACTCACTTCGCTCACTCTTGCATCCTAGATTCCCCAGGGCCTCCAATAGGTTAAAAATGGCCTGGGTCGAAGAGCTGTAGTAATTCCGCCTACAATTAAAAGAAGAACTACTAATTCGATTTCTGCAACAATTTCTATGATTACAGGCAACATTTCTATGATTTTCATTTCTGTACTTAATTATTTTCAAGCTGTCAATCGGAAGAAGAAGAAAATCAAATCTTTAATTCAAATGTATAAGTCAAAATACAAACGCTTGATATTATTAGAAGTGATGGAGGCAAAGGTTGTTATGGCGCAGTTTGGGAGAGGTCCATTTCCAGCAGCGGCATAGGCCGAGTTGATTGGAGCTATGGATAAAGGAAACGACTTAAAAAAATTAGTTTTGCGTTTATTTTTAAAAGAAAGTCAAAAAACAAGCGTTTGATAAAGAAGTGCGTCGCCTGACTATGACCATGGAAGCTTAAGGAAATATCAGGAAAATAAATCGAAGATGGGAAAAAAATTTAAGAACAGAATAGAAACTGGTTATATATAGCGGCTTTCACTTACAAGTATTTAGGCGAGTTTTAAGTGTGACAGTCTTAATTTCGTACATGATTTGATGTCACCACACAACGTTGATATAATATCAAATAGTTAATCAGATCTGAACTTTACGCAAATGGATACTGTTTTGAAAATGAAGAATCTTCTCGAGGATAATTTAATGAATACAGGTATATTTTTTTCAATTCTATCTTACTATATCCGTGTTATATGTGGTTGTATAACACGACGCTTTACGCCATCTACCGGATTGTGTGTACAACACTACGCTACTCGAGTAGATCACAACACAAACAACATCAATCATCGAGAAGACGACTACTAGCGACATCTAACATTCGACGTGTGAAGTGTTCATGACGTCAACGAAGGTTACAACTACGTACAAGCATGAGATAGTGAAGACACACACATTGATTGGTCAAACCGACTATATAAACGGTCAACCATGGAAGAACGACTCACTCGCAGCTTAGCAGGCACAGTGGACGATAGCCCCGCAGTCACCACTGTTGTCGTAAGCTTGAACTGAGCGCAGGCCCCGTCGCCCTCAGGAATAGCATAGCTAGGAGGTTAAGGGATAGGATAGCCCCGCAGTCCATCCCTGGAACCATATATAGTTTTTCCCTCTAGACAACTTTTGTACACTAGAACTTAAGTATTGTCTACAGTAAATAAATTCCTAACTGTCATCGCTGACAATATCTTTGCACCACGGAGACGGATTTTGAAGCGGTTTTCGGTGCAGTCAATTGTAATCAGGTTCTGTCCTGCCTTCCCAACTATCCCTACACGTTTGTTTTCATAAAAAGTTAATAAAATGCATTTTTAATTGATTTTTCGTAATTTTCACTAATTAAAATCGATTTACTCGAAATTCTTAATTCTAAATCCCGTTCTTTAATAATTATAAATTACTTACCTGCCGCACCTTCAGTTTGCACCGCGTTTCAAGACCCGGCTCGCCGGTTGGAACACCTAAATAATATACTTACGTAATTTCTATAAAATTTCACGTTTTCTTAATTTTATTTCAAAATTTTGTACTACACCTACCTCCAAACGCTTGATTGTTGATCAGCCGGCGCGCAGGCGCGTGTTTTGACACCTCACACGCGTGTGTAGCTAAGAAAATCGAAAAAATTTTGCCCGCCCACCCGCCCTATAGGGACAGGGTAGATAAATCTGGTGAATTTTACAAATTTTTTTTTATGCTGTTTTAGCGTTCCCTGTTGCTTTTGAAGCTGACAGTAGTCAAGCACCATCAAAACACCCGCCCCCTAGCCACTAGAAACCCAGTTTTATCAAAGAACTAAATTTAACTAATGGAAAATGGCATTAGTCCGTACTCCCCCTCGCTCTGTTATTCCCCCACCCCCGATCAAAGTTCCTCCTCTCCCCGCGTACTCTTCAGAGGCCACCAGCATGGAATCATGCATCGCCGTCATAGGCAGACTCGCTGAATGTATTAAAACCAGCGTAAACGAGAATAAAAGTGTCACGGCTAGCAATAAAAAGACCATTGCTCTAGCGTCGGATGAAATACGCATAGCGATATCAAAACTCCCTTACTTCGCTCGTTCTTCTCAAGACGAACCCGGCCAGGAAGGCCTACCACCATCTTACATCGGCGACCTCAAAAATGAGATCATCACGAGTGTAAAGACAGAAGTCCAAGCCATTAAAAACCTCGCCAGAGCAGACGATGATAACGGGGCACTCAGAAAGGAGATTGCAACTTGCGTGCGAGAGGAGTTGACCAAGCACCTCACTACTATCACGAGTCCACCAACCAGCAGCACCAGCGGCACTGACTTACGCGCAGGCTGCTAGCGCGCCTGCATCTCGTCGTCCAATAAAAGACATACTACCCAACAGACCCGCCCTCATCGTCTCGGCTAAATGCGACACACAAACGCGCCAGGAAGTCGTGGAGTCTTCAGTCCGTGTCCAATAACAAACTAAGGGTCGAGTTCGAAACGGAGAAACAGCGCGACGAGATCCTCAAGAAATTGGAAACTTCCACCCAGCTTACTGCGGAACCGGCAAGAAAACTGCAACCCATGCTCATCCTCAAGGGAATTTCAATAGATACGCCCTCGGAGGAGCTAATCGACATCATTCGCGGCCAGAATGAAGAGCTATCGCCACTCATCGAGAAGAACGACGATCTGCGACTCGCGTTCAAAAGAAACAACAGAAACCCGAACCTATATAACGCGATCCTAATCGCTCACCCCTCAGTATGGCGTAAAATAGTTGACATGGGACGAGTATGCGTCGACCACCAACGCGTCCATTCAGAAGATTTCTCGCCGTTTATTCAATGCAAAAAGTGTTTACAGTTTGAGCACATGAGGTCCAAATGCACAGCGAAACAATCCCCCTGCGCCTACTGCGCTGAAGAAACCCACAATATTCAAAGCTGCCCGATTCGGGAGAAAAAGGGCACGCCGAAATGCATCAACTGCCATCAACATAACTTAAAATTCAACACCAACTACGACGTTGGGCACAAGGCCACAGCACACATTTGCCATAGAGTTAAATCACTAAAACTTAAAATCACCAGCCGCACCGATTATGGATAAGTCCTCTATCAATATAGTACAGTGTAACATCGATCGTTCAAAACACAGTTTCCACGAATTCCTTACTTATTTTTACAATGGCCAATACGACATCGCCTTATTGTCCGAACCTTACATTGGTTCGGGCAAGGAGGTGAAACCAATAGCGGGTATTGAAATTTTTCAGTACTCCAATGGATGCAACGTCAAGGCATGCATCCTTGTCAAACCTGGGTGTGGTGTGGTGTTGGGGGAGTCCGGATTGTCTTCGGCCAATCTAAGTGTCATTCAACTGCAAATCGACCACCAGAAATGGTACCTGGCCTCAGCTTACGTAGAGCCAAGAGATGACACCTCCTGCACGCTTGAAGCAATAGACTGCTTCCTCAAGACCACATCGCAACACAGGTGCATACTGGGGGGAGATTTCAATGGCTGGCACCCCGCGTGGGGAAGTGAAAAATCGAACCCCAGAGGAATCAGCCTTCTGGAACTCGCCTACGCCAATGACATGTTCATCTGCAATAACGGTAACACCCCGACTTTCGAAACAGTAACGCACGGGCGCGACCGATCGTCTATCATTGATGTGACGCTAGCGTCTGCCACAATGTATGTACTACCAACACAATAGACGACCATCCGTTTACGGAAGAAGAGGTTCTCGAGCAACTAAAACAGATAAGCCCTAGTAAAGCCCCCGGCCTCGACAATCTCACCTCCGATATCTGCCTCCAATTCACCGCACATTACCCACAACTGATAACCGACATTATGAATAGATGCCTCGCCTTACAGCATTTCCCCCGAGTATGGAAGGAGGCTTATGTCAAGATTATTCCCAAACCGGGAAAGGATGATCAAACAGATCTAAAATCATTCCGCCCCATAGGCCTCATTCCAGTATTCGGGAAGCTTCTGGAAAAACTTTTCATTAAAAGGGTAGTCCACCACGCTGAAGTCGGAAACCAACTAAACCCCCAACAATACGGCTTCCGTCAGCAAAAGAACACCACTCAAGCCATCCATACCGCTCTAAATCACGTACAACACGCCAAACAGAACCACAAACTAGCCATAGCAATATCACTAGACATAAGGGCGGCGTTTGATAACGCTTGGTGGCCTGCTCTTTTCCATCGCCTCAAACACATCGGAACGCCGCAAAACGTCTATGGATTAATAAAGAACTACGTGCAGGACAGAACCGTTACGCTGGACCACGCGGGAGTCCGAGTGCACAAAACCTTGACAAAGGGCTGCATCCAGGGATCCGCGTGTTGGCCCGGTCTTATGGAACCTGATCCTTGACGAGCTCCTGGACATGCAACTGCCATCGGGCTGCCATATGCAAGCCTTCGCGGATGACGTCCTGCTGGTGGTTACGGCAGACACACCTAATGCAGTGGAGCAACTCGCCAACAGCATTCTCGCTAACATCAGCGAATGGGGAAAACGCGTCAAACTGACCTTTGGCCCGGCAAAAACCCAAGTCATCGCCTTCACACCCAAAGCGAAAACCGCGCAACTCCAAATGGATGGCACCATCTTATCATTTGTGCCAGAAATAAAACTGCTTGGCGTCATCCTAGACGAAAAACTAAGGTTTAATAGCCACCTAAAATATGTCATGGGCAAAGCCACTCGCATATTCAACAAATTACGAATGTACACTAGGTGCACATGGGGTGCACATCCGGAAAACGCTCGCACAATCTATTTGCATGTTATAGAACCGATAATCACGTACGCTGCAGGCATATGGGGACATATAGTCAGCAGGAAATGCGTAAAGAAGCAACTCGCCAGCCTCCAGCGGGGATTCGCACTAAAGGCCATCCGTGCCTTTCGGACCGTCTCGACCACTGCCGCCCTGGCACTCGCAGAGCTTATGCCTCTCGATTTTAAAATACAAGAAGTCCACCACGTCGAGACTGTCCGCCTCACAGGCACGAGTCACCTTCTGCCAGCGGACATCACCCCTGAATGCCCCACGCCTGTCCGCGAATTGCTACACCCGGCAGTAAGACTGCCCAAATCAGTCACCAGCACCCATAGACACCCTGAAGTCGAGGCAACCCAATTGCAGCACCACATTTACACCGACGGCAGCAAACAGGATGATGGTGCCGTCGGAGCGGCCTTTGTTTGCTACGATCCGGGAGGAACTGTTGTCACCAAAAAATACAAACTCCACAATACCTGCACAGTCTTCCAGGCTGAACTGTTGGCCATCCTGGAAGCTAGTAAATGGGCACAAAAAAAGGGACACAAAAACACCACAATCTTCTCGGACTCCCAATCTGCAATACAGGCGATCGCAGACCGTAGCAACACTCACCCACTTGTTACACAGATACACAAAACCATTTACACCCACACACACACACGCACAAGTACACCACCACACACTATATCCATCAAGTGGGTGAAAGGGCACAGTGGAGTTGCCGGCAACGAGGCTGTGGACGCTGCAGCAAAGCTGGCCACTCGACTTCACAAAGCTCCGGACTACAATAAATACCCGATGTCATATGTCAAACGTGAATTAAGACAGGCTAACCTGGATAAGTGGCAGGCCAGATACGCATCAAGCGAACAGGGCCAACACACCAAATTAATTTTTCCTACAATAACAGATATACACAATTTCCGAAAATATACCGAACCAAACTTCTACATTACTCAAATCCTGACAGGCCACGGATTCCATAAAAAGTATCTACACCGCTTTAAAATCACCGCAAATAACAACTGTCCCTGCCACGACGACACCATACAAAGCATCGACCACCTCCTCAGGGATTGCCCCAGATTCGCCATGGATCGCATGCAATATGAGGCAATCTCTGAGAGATATGATATCGAGGCATATGACATCGGGATGCTAACGCGAAAACCGGAGGTCCTACTCGCATTCACAAAATACATCACAAAAATACTCAGCGAACTTAAACACTTCAACGACACATAGATATATATAATTTTATTGTTTGTAAAACTTTTAATGATAGTATGTTTTATATATATTTTTTTTTATTTTTTTATTTAACACTTAATATTATTACCCATATAGCGACTAAAACTTCCCACAAAATATCTGTATCAAATAGCAGATAGTATAGTAAATATTAAATTCAAACAACTAATTGAACCTCACATCAAAAATATTTCAAAGCGAACCAAATAATTTGGAAAAAAAAAAACTGTCATCGCTGGTTTCATTCAACCGCCACCATTATATTGGCGCCCAACGTAAATATTTATCTACCCGCAACAGTTATTTTACTAAGTACCCTCATATATTGACGAAATACTGAACTTGGTGGAGTGGATAACAATATACCCTCAAGAGAAATAATATTATTTTGACATGACGGAGAAAAAACAAGATATGGTGATGATGACTCAGGAACAATTCACTGCACTCATTAATAAAGTGTCAGAAGCGAACGAAGGTGGAGGTAAATACACCAAAAGTTTTGCGGCGTGTACGAAACGATACGATGGTGAGAGAAATTTTAATAAAGTGGAAGAATTTGTAACAAGTGTGAGCGTATACAAGAAAATTGAAAAAATAAGTGACGAAGACGCATTGGAAGTTAAGCCTTCCAATGCGTCTGCATTGTTGTTAACGGGAACTGCTGCTACGTGGTGGAACGGGATAAAGACCGATATAAAAAAGTGGAATCAAGCCCTAGACGCCATCAGAACAGCTTTTGCGCCGAAGATGCAACCTCATGACATTTATCTGGAATTATACGCGAAGAAGCAAACTCAGGAAAACATAGATTCGTTTGTATGTGAGAAACGTGCCTTGCTTTCTCAGTTGCCATCAAAAAGGCAAAAAGAGGAGGAACACCTTGATTTTGTGTATGGCCTACTTAATATTAAGTATAAAAAGGAGATCGCCCGTTCCGACATAAAAACATTTGCTGAACTACTAGAACGTGGTAGACATCTGGAGAGTCTGGCAAAGGAAGCTGGGGAGGCAACGACTTCTAATACAGAGAGGAAGCCGGTAAAACGATGCTCGTTCTGTGGCAAGAAGGGCCATCTCTCTGACGTATGCCGCAAAAGATTAGCCGAACAAAAAAACACAGCAGCAACTACAGAAAACAAGCCTAATATAACTTGTTATGGATGCGGAGCTCCGGGAGTGTTTCGAAGTAACTGCAGCACGTGCAAGAGCAAGGAGACGCCACCAAAGCCCGTTGCATTCAATACTGCACAAAACAATCTGCAGATACAGGCAAAAATACCCACCATAAAGGTTTCCATAAAAGGTGAAGAGGGCTACGCATATATTGACACTGCTGCACGGCGTAGTATTGCCAGTACACAGCTATATAAAATGCTGATACGGAATGGCGCAGAGTTTGACAACCAAAAAACTGAAATAAAACTGGCGGATGGTACAATAAAAACTTCAAACTTTTTGACAACTACTGTCGACATATTAATTGGAGGACGCAGCCTGCCTATAACATTATCAGTGATATCGGAAGCAATCGACAATCGCACTCTACTGGGTATCGATTTCCTGGAACAAGCAGGAATAATGCTTAATCTACCGCAGCGCAGCTGGAACTTCATCGATAATCCAAACTCAACACACGACTTCATACAGCTCAACGACGACACCATTCCAATCAAGGCAGTGAAGCGTTTGTTATATACCAAGAGGATCCAGTAGAAGTAAAGGCGATTTCACAATTTATAAATTGGGCCAACGAACTGAATAAGTTATCACCATTGCCGCAAACACCATCGCCACTCAAACGTGTTGAAAGCAGTACACCTGAAAATAAAAAACCAAGATGGTCATTACAACAGTTGGATACACCACCACGTCCTGTACGACCACGAGAACCCGCTATTGACATATCATGTGCAGAGATCCCCGTATAAATTATTTACCAATAAACCCTACTTCATTGTATTCTGTTGATCTTTATTTAAATCCCGACGAAGGAACCATACTTACAAACAATGAGCAAAAAATGTTCAATGAATTGTTAATTGAGCACAGCGACATCTTTGAGAAAAACACGGAACCAACTCCATTTACACAACATAGAATTGACACAGGCAATCATCCTCCTATCAGTGTTAAGCCCTATAGATTGTCACCTACAAGGCAAAAGCAACTAAGAGAAAAGCTGGATGATATGTTAAATGATGACGTTATCGAAGAATGTGATTCCCCATGGTCAGTACCTGTAATTCTAGTTCCAAAAGGAGAAACCGATGTTCGAGTTTGCGTAGATTATCGACGACTCAACGAGATAACTAAACCTGACAGATATCCGTTGCCTCGTATTGATGACTCATTACACCAGGCAAAAGCGATGCCATACATGTCAACAATTGATTTACAGTCAAGTTACTGGCAGATTATGGTACATCCAGATAATTACGATAAAACAAGCTTTGTATCACCACTTGGAACGTTCCGTTTCAAGCGAATGCCATTCGGTCTTCGAAACGCTCCTGCTACGTTCCAAAGGTTAATGGACAAATTCATACAAGGACTACAAGCGAAGTGTGTGCTTAGTTATCTAGATGATCTAATTATAAGATCAATAACTTTCAGTCAACATATAACAGACTTAAGGGAAGTATTTATTAAACTAAGAGAATACAGGCTACGAGCCAACAGAAAGAAATGTAAATTTATGTGCTCAGAAATTAAGTATCTGGGGCACCTAATCGTTTCAGAAGGTATCAAAACAGATCCACAGAAAATATCTGCTATTGCAGATCGACAAGCGCCTAAAAACCTTAGACAACTGATATCATTTTTGCAAACCGCATCATGGTACCGAAGATTTATCAATAATTTTGCGGAAATTGCAAGGCCACTAACAAATCTAACAAAAAACAAAATAAGTTGGAAATGGGAACAAGAGCAACAAAAAGCATTTATAAAATTAAAAAATGCCTTGACTACTTCACCAGTATTAAAACAAGCAAGTAACGATTTATCCTTTGCTATCAAAACTGATGCCAGCCAGTATGCCATTGGCGCAGCTTTAGTGCAGGGGGAGGGCGAAAATGAGCACCCTGTTGAATACGCAAGTAGACTCTTAACTCAAGCTGAACGTAATTACAGCGTCACAGAAAAGGAAGCACTAGCCATAGTGTGGGCTATAACAAAATTTCGTGGTTACATAGAGGGATCAAAGTTCATAACTATTACAGATCATCAACCATTGAAATGGTTAATGAATCTTAAAACACCTACTGGTCGCTTAGCACGATGGGCACTGCAGCTGCAACCATACGAGTTCAAAATACATTATACTCCAGGACGAACTAATGTAGTAGCTGATACATTGTCTCGACCACCGTGTGAGCAGCATGATGGAGAATGCATCATATGCAGCACAGAATTAGATCTACCTAGATACAATGAAAAACATTTAAGGGAAGAACAAATGAAAGATGAAACTCTTGAAGCAATCATTAAAAGTCTAGAAGATGAAAAAGAATCAATAACTTATATAGAATACATAAAGAAAGGTTACCTACTTCATAAAGGTGTCCTGTACCTTTACATGCCCGAGCAAGAAACTGAAAATGCAAAGTTAGTAGTTCCACGTCATGAAATACAAAACGTACTGAACGCTTACCATGACTCACCCACTGCAGGTCATATGGGAGTAGAGCGGACAGTACAACGCATAACAAACAATTTTTATTGGACGGGACTACTAAAAGATGTCATTAAATATGTGAAAACATGTGAAGAATGCCAAAAGTATAAGCCTTCAAATAAGAAACCAGCAGGCTTATACCAGTCTACTCCGAATTCACAACGTTTTGAAGTATTATCTGTTGATCTCTTTGGACCATTACCAAAGGGACCATCAGGAGAAAGATGGATCCTGATAATTGAAGATACTGCTTCAAGATGGATTGAAATATTTCCAATAAATGAAGCAACTGGTGAAAATTGTGCCTTGATTTTGCTTAATGAAATATTCCTTCGATATGGGTTGCCAAGAAAGATTATCAGCGATAACGGAGTGCAGTTTATATCTGCGATAATGCAAAAGTTAGCATATTGCCTAGAGATTCAACAAATTTACACACCCGCATATCACCCAGAACCAAATGTGGTGGAAAGGAAAAATAGGGATATGAAGTCGCAAATAGCAATTATGGTGAAAGACAAACATACAAATTGGCCATCCACTTTACCAGCTATAAGATTTGCCATGAATACAGCACGGTGTCAAACAACAGGCTACTCACCATCTTATCTTACATTTGGGAGAGAATTGCGCACGCCATATGAGTTGACACATGACTTAAGCTCTGTTGTGGAATCAGAAAATTTTATAGCAGAAATAACGCCAAAGTTACAGCAATTAGTACAAGACTTGGAGCTAGCAAAAGAAAATATAGAGTGTAACAAAGATGTAGCACGCCAAAGAGCAAATAGTAAAAGAAGACCAGACCCAGACTACAAAGTTGGAGATTTAGTCTTGATAGAATCCCATCCGGTTAGCCACATCGACAAACAGTTTACTGCGAAATTTGCTCCACGACGAGACGGCCCGTATGTTATACTGAAGAAACATGGAACCTCCACTTATGAAATTGCACACTCACAAACTCCAGATAAGCCTATTGGAAAGTATCATTCGTCAGCAATAACGAAGTTGGAAAAGAGAGACAACGTGACATTCAAACCAACATATCCGATACGCCGAAGAGGAAGGCCGCAGAAACTTGCTGGTGCTCGTACTCAGTCGGGACGACCATAGAGTACCAGAGGGGGAGAATATAACACGACGCTTTACGCCATCTACCGGATTGTGTGTACAACACTACGCTACTCGAGTAGATCACAACACAAACAACATCAATCATCGAGAAGACGACTACTAGCGACATCTAACATTCGACGTGTGAAGTGTTCATGACGTCAACGAAGGTTACAACTACGTACAAGCATGAGATAGTGAAGACACACACATTGATTGGTCAAACCGACTATATAAACGGTCAACCATGGAAGAACGACTCACTCGCAGCTTAGCAGGCACAGTGGACGATAGCCCCGCAGTCACCACTGTTGTCGTAAGCTTGAACTGAGCGGAGGCCCCGTCGCCCTCAGGAATAGCATAGCTAGGAGGTTAAGGGATAGGATAGCCCCGCAGTCCATCCCTGGAACCATATATAGTTTTTCCCTCTAGACAACTTTTGTACACTAGAACTTAAGTATTGTCTACAGTAAATAAATTCCTAACTGTCATCGTTGGTTTCATTCAACCGCCACCATTATAGTTGTTTTTAAGCATTTTGAACATCACAGTGCATAGGATCAGAAGGGTAGCAAAAGCATATGCAATTAGCGGGTTGGTAGTTCAAGAAAGGAGAGGTGGCGACCATACGTCTTTTAAAAACAGATGAAAGCTTAGAGCAGTCAAAACTTTTATTGAGAAATTTCAGAGCAGTCAAAACTTTTATTGAGAAATTTCAATGCCTTGAATCGCATTACTGCAGGTCGACGGTTGATAGAAAGTATTTACCATCAACCTTAAACGTTCACAAAATGTGGAAATTATATTCACAAGAATGTGAAACAAACCTGAGAGTTCGAGAAAGTTATTTCAGATCTATTTTCAATAGATGTTATAACCTTGGATTTGGAAACCCTCGCACCGACACTTGTTCAAAGTGTAGTGAACTGACAGAAAAGATAAAAACTTCTACGGATCCCACTCAAAAGCAGGCCTTGATTACCGAGAAGAGGGTGCATTCATTAAAATACCGAGCATTTTACAAACTATTGAAGGAAAAAAGGGACGATAGTGTTTGCGTTTGACTGTCAAAAAAATCAGGTGTTGCCTAAAGTTTCAGATGGGGCGGCGTACTACAGTCGTCAACTTTATATCTATAATTTTGCAGTAGTGAGGATGGTACCTGCAAACACTTTGAACCGACACAATGTTACACTTTATACATGGACAGAGGACGAACATCGAAAGGGAAGCAGCGAAATCTCTTCAGCAGTTTTCGATACACTTTGTAAAACAACATTCGCCGTTAATATAACAACCGTCAGACTGGTAGCCGACACGGTGCGGTGCCCAAAACAAAAATACTACTATGGTTGGCATGTGCTCCACTTGGTTGAATCGTTTTGCACCACAGCATATCAAGGATATTTCTCGTGCCAGGCCATTCTTTTCTTCCTCCAGACCGCGTATTCGGTTTAATTGAGCAAGAAATTAAGAAGATGGAGGTAATTTTATCTCCGAATCAGTACATTGAAGTATTTGAAAGGTACGGAACAGTTAAACGTTTCGACGACGTATATGATTGGAAATCAGAAATAGAAACAGTTCTTCGTCCGCCTGGAAATTGGCATTTCCAATTCCAACAGTCAAAAAGATTTTATTTTAAAAGGAATAATAATAATATAACAGTTAGAGGAAAATGTCATTACATTGCTGATTTGGGAGTTTATAGATCGGTCATGAAAACCCGAAAATCAATGCACGATATTAACCTAACACGTGTTAACAGAAACATTTTGGTGAAGGCTGGGCGACACGACAAGAGTTTGTAGAGTTGATAATAGTTAGTAGAGTAGAGCTGATAATGTCGATAACGCGCAGGAGGAAGAGGAAGAAATTTGTGGACAAGCAGAACCTGATTCGGATTTAAGAATATAAGTTTTAATTTAGATTTAAGTTTCAATACTTTATTAACCATTATTGTTCATTTTTTTTATTTAATTTTTTTTTTAATTATAATAAATACATACTTCACATTTTTTATTGCTTTCGATTTTTTTACTAACCATCCATTCCATAAACTAAGTTAGGTGCAAATGTGCCACTGTCCATCTTGAACGAAAACTAAAGTATGAATGCCATCTAGTAGAGCTCGTTAAAACTAATTTAGTACATTTAACAATTTAGACGCAAAGTTCCTACTGTCCCATAGTAAATGGTGTTTAAAAGTTAAGGTGAGAAGCAAAAACGCCACTGTCCTAAACAAATCACGTGTAAACACGCCATTGTCCATTTAAGCCAATCACAGGCAGATATTTTTAGATGTTCAAGATGGCCGCAGATGGTCTCGTGGCTGTGATTTCCTTGTAAAACTGTGGTTGACTATTTTGTGTTTTAAAATTACATTTCGTTATAAAACCAGTAAAAAATGGAAGAAAATGTAGTGGAAGTGACTCCAGAACGCGCTCGCAAAAAAGAAAAGAGCACCAGCGACGTGGAAACGGGCTTTAGCAAAGGTTGAAAGGTAAGAAATGTTTTCCTTACAATGGCGTGTGTTTGTACAATCAGCACGTAGTCATTGAATCTTAATTTGGGTAGCTGGCACGATTTATTTTTATAGCAATGTTCTTTTTATTGCTTACGAACTGAGCCCGTGACTGTTAGAGTGTAAAACTGATAAAAATAATCCTTTGTTGTTATTTTTGTACTGAATAGATACCTAGGAATCCGGTAGATACTAAACGGCCAAAACGGAACTTTTTTAATTTTTGCTCAGCCCGTCTGTCTGTCCGAGGATCTGTTAACCCATCGTATGGGTATTTATTGAATAGGTCTCATAATGGTTATTTTAGACTACTTAGTTTTACAGGTACTCTCCTAAAATGCCACCAGGTTTGCCACGCTGTAATCATGATAAACAGTTTAAATGTTGCAAATTGACGATACTAGATATACAAAATTTCCATGGAGAATTTTATAAGACAAGAAATAAAAAGGACCAAGATGCATTTTTATTGAAGCACTGCAGAGTGTCAAGAGTTGGTCAGCGCCAGCCAACACAAAATACAACAAAATTATTTGTTCGAAAGACAAATTCAGTGAAATTAATACGAGTTTGCCAAAAAACTTTCATAAATATTTTGGGGATTACTGAGCACAGAATAAGAAAAGTATCTCGAACATTTGCCAGCACAGGATCCATAGTTCAAGAAAAAAGGGGTGGAGACCACACATCGGCCAAAAATATCCATAAATTGAGAGAAGTCAAAAGATTTATAGTCATTTCTGCTTAAAGTCACATTATTGCAGATCGACCGTTATGAGAAAATATTTGCCATCTACTCTAAACATTCGGAAAATGTGGAGAATGTTTAATCAAAGCAATGAAGTCCAAGTACGTGAATGTTACTTTAGATCAATTTTCAACACATGCTACAATCTAGGATTTGGAAGCCCTCGTACAGACACTTGTTCCAAGTGCAATGAGCTACTTGAACGTATAAAAAAATCAACAGATCCAACTGAAAAAGTCAATTTAATGACGGAGAAAATGGTACACATGTTGAAGGCCAGAGCATTTTATCGACTGCTAAAGGAAAAAAGGGACTATTTAGTTGTGTTTTCTTTTGGTTGCCAAAAGAATCAGGTATTGCCTAAAATATCTGATCAGGCGGCATATTACAGTCGCCAACTATATATATATAATTTTGGAGTCGTAAAGTCGGTGCCAGAAAATAGCTTGAACAGGGAAAACGTAACGCTGTATACCTAGACTGAAGATGAACACCGTAAAGGAGCAAATGAAAAATACAGTGCACAATGAAAATGTCAAAACTGTTCGACTGGTGGCGGATGGATGCGGCGCCCAGAACAAAAACAGCATTATGATTGGCATGTGCGCTAAATGGTTGACTCAGGCACCCCGGCATATTAAAACAATTGAGCTAGTATTCCCCATACCCGGTCACTCGTTTATTCCACCAGATCGGGTTTTCGGTCTTGTTGAGAAGGAAATAAAACGTATGGAGACCATTTTAAAACCTGTGGAATACATAGAAGTTTTAAAAAAATATGGGACTGTTGTGTCATTGAACAAAGTTAAAGATTGGAAAACTGCTCTTGGAAATATAATTCGCCCACCGGGAAACTGGCATTTCCAATTTAACCAATGTAAACGATTTTTCTTAAAACGAAACAGAAGCAATGATGTTTTCATAAGAGGGGAGCCTAACTACAATGCTGATCTCGGAAGTTACAAGTCAGTTTTAAAGAGAGGTAAAACATTTATTGACCTAAACCCGGATTTGATTGAAAAAGATAAAGTTGTAGTAAAGAAAGATAAAATAAAAGATGTTGACGCTCTACTAAAAAAACACTGGCGAGAATTGGAGTTCTACGGATGATTTAGACTTCTACAAACAGGTACTGCTACGAGCAGAAAATGGAATAGACGAAACTGAAGAGTGTGAACATGAAGAAATATGTGAAGTTGCAATGCCTGATTCGGACTTAAGAATTTAAAGAATTTAATTATATAATTAAACATGTATTACCGGACTTACGAATTTAATTGCTTACAAAATTTAATTTGTTATTGCTTGATTTTATAAAATAATGAGATTTATAAAAAAAAATTACAACCATTTGACTTGTTTCACTGACTGTACTTTCGTATAATTAAATACGCCAAAAAGCAAATGCGCTACTGTCCTTTCCATTAGACGCAGATTCACCATTGTCCAATGTCGGTTAGACGCAGATTCACCACTATCCAATGTGAGATGCAAAGTCACCACTCTCATTTCTATGTTATTGGGTTTTATCAAATTTATATTAGTTTTCAATAGAATGCATATTGATTTCAATTTAAAATAGCTTCCCAGGCATTAAAAACAGGCATTGCTATAGCAAATCGAATACAATATCGCTTTGCTAAAGTTTCTTTGAATGACCTCAATACAATTTATGGACAGTGGCGGATTTGCTTTTATACCCCTCTGGTGTTGGTGCTGTGTGACCTGCATGTCATGCGCTTACGCCACTAAGCTCAGTGCAATTAAACAGCTTGTTACCGAAGGCCGTGTCTTATTTAACAGACCCTTAAGAGTGCTATGCGAATACGCAGTAATAGCGCAGCCACCCATACAATGCGACGGGAAGGGTCGAGGAACCAAGTTTTTTTTTATATTCTACTAGCCAACAAAGAACGGGCGATCTACGAAAGACTTGACTATTTTGAGGGACCATTTTTCCGTGATAATAGAACATTTTAAATTGGCAACCATTCAAGCGGTAAAAGTAGTTTATCCTGGTGTAATTACTTACATTTTTGGAAAGCCGTACTTAAATAGTAAAATGCTTGGGTTTGATAAGACTGAACATTGAATTTTTTTTTTATTAACGCGCCTTTATATGCAACTGCCATTACTACCTCCAATTATAATTCCCGAAGCCATATTCAGTATTCAAGAAGTTGCAAATCATACTGAAGAATACAATGCATTTAGCAAGTATTTCTCAAAACAGTGGATGGGAATATATACCGAGAATGTCTTCGCTTGCTTCAAAGAAAATTTTAGAACCAACAATCCAAATATTTCCCATTAAGCCAACACTTATATCTTTTTATTCAATTATTAAAGAAAGAATCACGTTTTCAAGACAGAAAGGTAAAAAGAGAACAATTTCATTACAAAAAGAAACAACGTGATACCAAGTTATTGAAAAAAAAACAAATACCTAGATAAAATAATTACAACAGCATTGAAGAATGAGATCAGCGTAATCGAATGCTTAAAACGATTATGTAAAGTAAATTTCATATTCAAAACAAACAAATAAACGTCATAAAATAATACATAAATATTTTGTTAACGTAACCAATTTTTGTTTTCATTGAAAGTGTATTTTATTTTTATATTAAATGTATATAGCTTCATTTTAGGTTTATTCCTTTTAATTTTGCTTGCTATTTAATTTACGACTGTAGTTCTGCCGTATAGCTAACCCGTCGAATTCAAGAATCTGCCCTATCTAGGAAACGTAGCGAATCTGCCGAATTTCGAATGTCCAATCCAGAATCTGTCGTATGCCGAATAAATGATTACTGACCTTTTGTGGATTAGCGGATGCTGGGCAGTTGTAAGTTTGCTGAAGATTTTTTGAGACACAACAAAACAAGTGATGGTGAATTCCTAACAGAGTACGAGAAAGTTGATATTAGATCGTTGTTGGCTATTCAAGACATAGTTATAAGTACGAGTATATGAGGAAACCTGCTCACTGAATACGGCTTGCCCACACCGACGGTCGCTGGGGAACGTATAAACAGGGAGTACGCCTCGGAGATTAGTTACAATGCCGTAGAATCAGCAGAAACTATAAAATGGCTGCTCAAATTTGACAACGGAACAGCGTTAAATATTGGATCGAGTATGCTGCAGCGTACATAATACATTATTGGGAGAAATCCTGTTCTTAAGACCCGCGGCCGCCCAGTGGAACAGGCAAAAATTTCTAAACAAGTTATTTTGGCTAGAATAAGGGCCAAAACGAAATTGCTCTTGCTATCGACTCCTCGGGAATAGCAGCTACATTGTTGCCCGGAGGAAAAACCGCACACACAATGTTCAAAATCCCCATCGACTTGGAGCGAACAGAAAGCCCGGTTTGCAACGTGTCACGCAATAGTGATGAAGCTAGGGGTTTTACACGATTGTGTCATAATAATTTGGGACGAGTGCACGATGGCAAACTGCAAGGCTGTGGAAGCAGTAGACCGAACTTCGCGTTTATTTTTTTTTTTATAAGGCAAAATGACCGGCCGATGGGATTACGATACTTTTGTATGGTGATTTTAGACACTCCCGATAATACCCCGATGAAGGAGAGCCGATGAAAGTAGTGCCTGTCTAAAGAGTTCGATTCTATGGCGCAATGTCATATCAACACATTTAAATATGCGAGCACATCTGTGAGGGAACCCAAACGCGCAAGAGTTCTCAAATCTACTTTTGAAAATTGGTGACGGCACATATCCCACACAAGATGGTAAAGTAATTTTGGTGGAGAACCTATGTTGTTCCGTTGCTTCACAGCTAGAACTCATTTCGACTGTGTATGGGATTTCCACAGATATCGGGAACCACGCTGCTGCTTGGCTGTGCTAACGAGCTATATTGACGCCCCGCAACGATCCAGCGGCATCAATAAATACACAAATAGTGGCATATGTTTCTGGCGGAAGTAAGCAATAACTTCGATAAACAGTTATGGAAGAAGATGCTACAAACTATCCAGTGGAGTTCTTAGATTCCCTTAACACACCCGGTCTTCGAACCCACAGTTTTTTTATTAAAGTCGGTGTGCCTCAGATATTTAAATCCTCCTAAACTTTGCAACGGCACTCGGCTCATAGTCACCAATCTCCAACACAACGTCATCGAAGCCGAAATCTTAACAGGTTGCGGCGCCGCGCATTTCCCAGAATTCGCCTCATTCCCAATAATTTCCCGTTTAGTTTTAAACGTGTGTAATTCCCCGTCAGTCTATGTTACGCCCCATGACCATTAACAAAGCTCAGGGACAAACATTGTCCGTTGCGGGGGTGGACCTTAGTTTTGGTTGCTTTTCCCACGGTCAACTTTATGTAGCTCTTTCGCGTGTGAGCAACCCTAGCAACCTTTTTGTGTACGCTCCTGGTGGTTTCACCGCTAACATTGCTTTAGGCCTGGTCGAAGCATTCTCCCTTATCAGTGGAGGAGGTGGTACACCTATAGGCGGCACAATATTGTTTTCCGACATTTACGCGAACGAAGTCGCGGGTACCTACAGCTAGGATAAAATAAAATCTTCTTTCATAGTTGCATCACGGCCATATTTTCCTTTAGCTACAATTGAACTCAAATCCAGAGTTTCAACTGTTATAAAAAAAAATCTGGCGGTCAAACTTTACAACACTGTAAATATGTAGTAAGTAGTGTAAGTTTAGTGTACAAGTACTAAATCAGAAGATTCGCCATAGATACAGATGTTGCATTTCACGAACGCACGTCATTAATTCCAATTTATACCTTACTACAATGACATAAAAGTTGCCTGTCGTGTGCACGTGAATTGCATTATCTACAATATCACAGTTTGACAAAGCAGGGAAAATTACATTTACAAGACGTCAACTTAAAAACAGAATTATTAAAAAAATATATTTTCGTAGGTAGCTACTTACAAAATATTACAATAGGTATAACTAAATAACAGCGATTATGAAAATGACCTATGATGTTTTATTACATTTTAAATTATCATGAACAATTTACATTATACTTTCCATATTCACCTTGCAAGTTTACGAAATATTGTCATCTGATTACATAAAAACCTGTTTTTTTTTTATTATGATAAACTTGTGACAATATAATATCATTGTAAGTATTATTTTTATTAATTTATCATGAAATGAATACTATTAGTATCATTTCGGGACATATTTATAATTAGTATCTTACACTTTTTTTTGTAACATTGTAATGAGAGTTAATTAGGTAAACTATTCGATTTAAAAATATAACAGACACTGTTTACATATAATTGTGCGTTCATATATAAAAATATTTATAAAATTAAAATATATAATACTTTTACAAACGTTTTAAGAGAAATGGAAAAAAATATAACAATAGAAATACACATAGGGCTCATTTTTAAACAGTCCGATAACTTTATGCCTAGAATTTAAATATGACCGCTTGACATATTTTCTATACATACATACAAGTTAATTAACTATCGAGATATCAGCCCTTGAACAGTTTTGTAATAAACGACACTTTTTCGAGATACAAGTTTGAGGAAATGGTTCAAAAGTTATTTGCTAGTTAGTTAAGTTATTGGTTTTGGTATGGGTGGGCAACATAGACACAAATAACTTTGGCAGATAACTTGCAGGTAAGTGTCAGAGCAAAATTTTATTCGCGACTATAACAGGTGCGGATTTACACAATTATAATCATTAATACATCTTTATAAGTTAGATTTGTACCATGAGCACTTTTCCATCAGAGATTTGTTCTTATGGTACAAATGTAACTTAGAAAGATGTATTAATGATTATAATTCTGTAAATACATACCTGCGAGCTGCACCTCGCGGCCAGCGCGCGCACTGCAAGCTTGCACCTCGCGGACTGCGAGCTTGCACCTCGCGGTCAGCGCGCGGACTGCGAGCTTGCACCTCGCGGTCAGCGCGCGGACTGCGAGCTTGCACCTCGCGGCCAGCGCGCGGACTGCGAGCTTGCACCTCGCGGCCAGCGCGCGGACTGCGAGCTTGCACCTCGCGGCCAGCGCGCGGACTGCGAGCTTGCACCTCGCGGCCAGCGCGCGGACTGCGAGCTTGCACCTCGCGGCCAGCGCGCGGACTGCGAGCTTGCACCTCGCGGCCAGCGCGCGGACTGCCAGCTTGCACCTCGCGGCCAGCGCGCGGACTGCGAGCTTGCACCTCGCGGCCAGTGCGCGGACTGCGAGCTTGCACCTCGCGGCCAGCGCGCGGACTGCGAGCTTGCACCTAGCGGCCAGCGCGCGGACTGCGAGCTTGCACCTCGCGGCCAGCGCGCGGACTGCCAGCTTGCACCTCGCGGCCAGCGCGCGGACTGCGAGCTTGCACCTCGCGGCCAGCGCGCGGACTGCCAGCTTGCACCTCGCGGCCAGCGCGCGGACTGCGAGCTTGCACCTCGCGGCCAGTGCGCGGACTGCGAGCTTGCACCTCGCGGCCAGCGCGCGGACTGCGAGCTTGCACCTAGCGGCCAGCGCGCGGACTGCGAGCTTGCACCTCGCGGCCAGCGCGCGGACTGCCAGCTTGCACCTCGCGGCCAGCGCGCGGACTGCGAGCTTGCACCTCGCGGCCAGCGCGCGGACTGCCAGCTTGCACCTCGCGGCCAGCGCGCGGACTGCGAGCTTGCACCTCGCGGCCAGTGCGCGGACTGCGAGCTTGCACCTCGCGGCCAGCGCGCGGACTGCGAGCTTGCACCTAGCGGCCAGCGCACGGACTGCGAGCTTGCACCTCGCGGCCAGCGCGCGGACTGCCAGCTTGCACCTCGCGGCCAGCGCGCGGACTGCGAGCTTGCACCTCGCGGCCAGCGCGCGGACTGCGAGGTTGCACCTCGCGGCCAGTGCGCGGACTGCGAGCTTGCACCTCGCGGCCAGCGCGCGGACTGCGAGGAGCCGTAGCCTAAATTCGAGGCGACGCCGTGTTGCAGCTGTGCAGTTGAGGTGCCGATATAATCTGCCATAACCTTATTTCATTTAGGTCATAACCTTATTTCATGAAACCCTGCCGCTGCTGGGCTACTCTGGCGCTTCTCCCTTAGACGATAAAACTGGCAGCGTATACAACCAGTGAGGCCAAGATAAATAAACATTACTTAGCAAGTGCTTTGGCTGAGATATATACCCGTCTATGTATTTCTCTAGTAGTTTAAAAGTAGCTTGACAGTAACTGGGTTACTGCTTAGCCATAGTATGTGCTAAGCAACGGATATTTATCTAATTCTGAGAAATCATGACTAATCAATATTATTAACCGCTAGCTATCAAAATAAAAAACTAGTTTTTACACTCGCCACATAGAGTCCGTTTCCCTATAGCACTTGCAAAAATATTTCGACGAAAATCATTTCATTATGTCCTTTAAAGCCGGTAGACGTTTCGTCGTTACACCCACCCGGATTCTAAAAGGCTAATCAACATGACAATTCCTGACAAACTGTCAAGTAATTAAAGCCTCCTTTTAACGAGAATTGTTACTAAAACCTTGTTAAGTCTTTTAGAAAAGTCCTAAAAACGATTTATCTAAGTAAAAGTTATTTACTTTGGTCCACTGAGCGTCATTTCGCACGTCACAACACTTGCGAGTATTAGCGCCAATATCATTGTTTACCGCGCTTCCCGGGCGGCTTCTGCAGCTGGAAGCCGGTCGAAGTGTCGGCTTGTGCGATACCGAAGCTCGTGTTTAGAGATGTGTTGAGAGAAGGCTGCGACTGCGGCTGCCATGTTGGACCTGATAATTGTTTTATTTTTTAAATAAATAGTGTCTTTTGTACTGACACTTAACTTGGCGTATTTTTGCTATTATTCGCGTTATTTCGCTAATACAAAATCAACTTAATTACAATGAGCATAAAGTATATTCCGCATAGAAAAGAAACAGAAGCTCGATGGAACAACGCTGGAATTTATTACAAAGTATGAAGCAATTATCTATTACAAAAAATCTATTGTTTGGACTAAAAAAATTAAACACTAGTGTTTTAGTATGTTGCTTGTAGAATAATGTGACAAAAAATCATAATGATTGTATGTATATTAGTGTGGTTTTTATTGTAAAAAGAAAGTTTTCAGAGGTATCTTCATGATTTTTTTCTATAGTATTAAATTAGTATGTTTTCAACACACATCTACCTAGCATATATCCTGAAGAATATCATTATGTTTTTCTGATTTTGTTTACTGTAGTCGATCATAAATACTTTTATTGTTTCTGAAACTTGCGTTTAGGGCCTGTAAGCCCCTTAACCAAGTTGAAAGAAAGAAAATACATTTATTCAGCAAACCAACACATTTTGCAAATAAAACTCAATAAAAAGTGCAAAGTATGTTATGTTCTCTTAATTTAATAAAATGGACACATACACTTTCCTATGTGTTTTTATTTCTAGCGTATGGCACTCGTGGGCTGCAGCCGAAAATTAGCGTCAAGTGGCTGTCTTTTGAGAGTGGTTGCCCATTTGACGGAAGATGCGTCGCGTATCGTCGGTCGCGTAAGGCCAGTACGGCAAAGTAGATAATAAAACATTCACTCTACCGATGATGCGTCAGTGCGTCGAGCGAATAAATAGACGGGACCTAAGTTACGCCCGACGTATCTTCCCTCAGATGTGAAACAACTGTAAAATTTAAAAAAACAGAAAGCAATGTCGATAATCTCAAAAGGGCTCTCAGCTCAGCATAATGTTAGATGACACAAAAGGTATACCACCTGGCGCTGATTACCAACCTTGAAGCCAATTACGCACTGACCGGTAGCTTGCTTAGCGCCTAGAGCCCAGCGAGTCACCTCGGAAAGGCCGCTCTGCGCCCTTGGCGCCTACTCTAGTTTCCTAGCGTGTATATAAGGATGTTAAATCACTAGGCTCTAGGCGCTAAGCAAGACAGGTGGCTTGCTGACAGGTGTCAGCACTCGACTTAACATACTTTGATACAAGCTAGGATGATAAGTAACTAGGCTCTAGGCGCTAAGCAAGCCACCTGTCAGCACTCGACTGTTCATCCTTCGATTCAAGCTAGGATGATAAATCACTAGGCTCTAGGCGCTAAGTAAGCCACCTGTCAGCACTCGACTGTTCATCCTTCGATTCAAGCTAGGATGATAAATCACTAGGCTCTAGGCGCTAAGCAAGCCACCTGTCAGTGCGTACGTTGCTGTTCAGTTCGACGAAATTGGCTCTTAAGGTTGACTTACCACTAGCGTCTACCGAAGGGAAGGGCGACATTGCGCTGCCGACGTAAGTGAACGGCGTTGGTCCCGCCAACTGTTGTAGATTGCCTGTAAGTATAGTTTAGGTAACATTAGCAAAATTACTTGAAATCTGAAATAAAAGTAAGCTTTGTCATAAAATTGTCATGGTTTAATATCTTTCACGGAAATATGCATTCTTTTGGAGATACCGCAACAAAATGTCTCTCATTTACTAGTAAGTATTTTTCTTTTAATTTGGAAAGGTAACGCTGATTTATGTTAAATCCAAGCATGACTTTTGAATGTTTATTTAACTGTTTTTGCTAGATAGTAATTTACCACATTAGAATATTTTTTTATATAAATATTTACCTAAAGCAGCTCTCGGATCGGAAAGTACAGCACTTCCCTGGTTGATGTCGGCCAAAGGTCCCGACTTCATCTTCTTCCGATTGATTTCCGCATCCCGAAGTATCTGATCCAGACTAGTGCTGGCTGGAAACAATAATTTTTGACTTATAGATTTACATGGTACATAGATACTGCTGAGCGCGTCAGTCTGCGGCTTGAGAAAATTGGTTGCTCAATGTGAGGCTTATACTAAAATTCATGGCTTGGCATACAACACTAAGAAGCTGGAGGTCATGATCTTTGAGGCTGGGGGTAAAAGTCCTGATGCAGTACTATAGGAACTCTAGAAGAGAACCCTTTTATGTAATTAAACAGCGATAAGTTTTCATCCGAATATATTTATAATAAGACTTTACATTACCACATTGATTAAAGCTAGCACTCCCTCTACTAAACAAAAATACCTAATAAAAAGATTTGACACCTGCTTGTACGTTCGAATGGAACACGCCCTCAATTATAACCAGCCTGCACTATAAAAGGTAAGGCTACATAGATAGCCTCCACATGAGCTACGTCCGTCTTTGAATAAAAGTATTGGCATACCCCCACTACCAATATAAGAAAACAAACAACTTCATAAGAAGCACGAAGCAGCCACGCTCACGCAACCTTATCAGTATCACACTTGTCTTGGAAATTTAATAATTATTACAGTACCGCCTGTATTACTTTATGGTACACCTTTGCAGAGTCTACAGATAGTACTATCTTGGTCATATAATGACTCCCAACCTCAAAGACAATTATCACATTGGACGGAGGGCGTTGTCGTTAGAGCGAACATCCTGGCTCGCAGGTTTGCACGATGCTCACTTCCTGTTAAAATCATGCTGTTTCGAGCCTACTGCTTTTTACACGTGCAGCCTGTGGGCTAGATATACGCAAAGATCGTACAGCGCTCTCCGCATGCGTTTAGGATACGTGGGTCACTGTTGTTCCGTCTCGCATGGGATGTCGCAACGGTGACCAACCGTTGTCTTGTGATGTTTTCCTTGTTTTTAACCGACTTCAAAAAAGGAGGGTCTGTATTCGACCCGTATGTATGTATGTATGTCCGCGATTTTCTCAAAAACTAATGAACCAATTTTGATCATTCTTTCATTAATGTGATCTTCATACATTCAAGGTTTTAGTATATAATACATTTGGTAATTATTCTTAAGTACGAAGTTATATGCACAAATGTACTGCATCTCTGGCATTTCTATGCGAATTTTGATGATTTTTGTATTCAGTGTCTTCAATTCTTCAATGCACTAGTGTTAATTAAATATGTGTGAGGTAGGTACAACTAAAAAGTGAAACTAAAAACTTTTTTTACAAAAAAAAATCATTTAAAAAAAACACTACATACTTTGTAGTTTTTATTTTTTTTTGTAAAAACGTTTTTTTGTTTAGTGTCTGTGCTACTAACATAGTCGTAAGTTTTACTAACAACCTTGTTGAGTCTTGGTTACTCTAATAAAGAAATTCTATTATTATTCTTATTTATATCAGCTTTTAGCTAGCCCAGTGGTTTCGGCCTCGAGGTTGTGGATAAAGTATCAATGTGATTCTTTCAATTCATATGTACAGACGCCAGCACATCAAGCTACCCGAAATTGTAAAATTTTCTCAATTAGTTTTGAACCATAATTATAAAGAAAGAAAGAAAGAAAATACGTTTATTTAGCACAGACTAAAAGACACACAATACACCAAATACATACATCAGATAAAAAATAAAATCAATAAAAGAAATTTGCAGGAGAGTGTGCCTCTCGGCTGCGCCAAATAGGCCCAATTCAGCAAAAATGCCAGACAACTAGTGCCTGACGCTGGTTTTCAACTGGACCTGATTATGCTATAGGGATAAAGTTGAAAATCTATTTAAGAAATTTGACAGATTGTAGTAGCTTGATGTGCTGGTGTCTGTACTTTCCGAATTCATCTTGGACATTACTGACAATGGTGAAGGAAAAAAATCGTTACGAAACCTGGACTTATCTATACTTATAATAAATCTGTAGAGAGGTCAATTCTGTACATGATATATATTTTCAAAATAACTATCAGGGGGTAATAAGTGATCGATACTGATGCCAAAAATGCAATCAGTAAAATTTTTGTCTGTCTGTCTGTCTGTCTGTATGTTCCTTATACAAACAAAAACTACTCGACGGATTTTAACGAAACTTGGTACAATTATTCTTCATACTCCTGGGGAGGTTATAGTATACTTTTCATCACGCTACAATGAATAGGAGCAGAGCAGTGAAAGGAAATGTTGGGAAAACGGGAGAAGTTGCTCCATTTTTTAAGCTTCCGTCGCGTGTGCAGCCTTAATGGTTAAAGCTACATAGAAATCATTTATGACGGAAATGTTCTACATAAAATTATCTAAAAAATATCCTACTACAGCATATGTCTATCTTTTATGGTTGACTCACAATAACACGTGTAACTCCCGATACCTTAGCAGTTCGGAGCTTTCTGATTATATTTGTTTACTCTTACGTTTATAATACTCTCACTCATCCCTAATTAAAAGAAGTTAATATTATTACCTATTCAATAAAAAAAGAATCATAGTAATCGGTATAGAAACACCAAACTTATACATGAAATACGCTAATAAGCCATCGCGCCGTCGCGCGTGAATACTGAATCATGCCATAAGGATTATTTTTGTGTAACGGTTGCCGCGCTCGACGCGGGTCGCGGCGGTAGGGTAAGGGAGGTCCGAGCGCGAGCTTCATTCAATATTTGGCTGTTGATGCGTTCAGAGCGTTCGACCTTATTGACAGACGATAATTGATATTAACAAACCGTGCTTATCAGCGCGACTTTTAGTCTTTAAATAGTTTATTTGAATTTATTTTGTTGTTTTTTATAAAATAGGTATTAGTTGTTGTGTTATTAGACCGACACAGAACCCAAAAATGTGATTAAAAAAAAATTCCGTCTGTCTGTCTGTTTGTTCAGGCATCACGCAAAAACTACCGGTTCGATTACGATGACACTTGGTATAATTATTCTTTAATATCCTGGGCACCACACTGGGTACTTTTTATCCCGGAAAAAAATATACAATAAAAAACAAACTTAATTTTGCGGTTCGATCCCTAGACCCGATTACTGTACCAACCGCAAATAATAAGTTTGTCGTAGTACACGACGAAGATAATAATAATAGGCGAGCGTTCGTTCATATTAGCATTCTATAAATTGTATGTTTTAACTGCTACTTGCAATTCCAAAACGTGCTTTTCAGTGCGACCTTTTTATTCCTTTTAGTTTTTACTAAGTACAGTTTAAGGTAGACTTATTTAGGTTTATTTTTATAAGTCGTTTTTATAAGTAAGTATAGATTTTAATTTTAAAGTATGGGTAGTATATTTGATAGTGTACGTAGTGACCGTAGGTTATTTTATAAAACTGTTAGGTAGGATTAGTCATTCGTATAGATATTAGTTTTTAGGGATTTTGCTTATTTATTGAGTTTAGATTAGTTCATCATCTGCCTCATCTGCCTAGCCTTTTCCCAACTATGTTGGGGTTGGCTTCCAGTCTAACCGGATGCAGCTGAATACCAGTATTTTACATGGAGCGACTGCCTATCTGACCTCCACAACCCAGTTACTGGGTAATACGATACCCCTTGGTAAGACTGGTTGTCAGACTTTCGGGCTTCTGACTACCCGTAACGACTGTCAAAGATCCACGAATGACAGCCGGGACCAACGGCTTAACGTGCTTTCCGAGGCACGGAGGGGTCTCCATATGTAAAGATGGTCACCCATCCACAGACCAACCGCGGCAAGCGTAGCTTAACCTGATCGATCGACCTGTGCGGCTGTTATTATTTAGCCACGTATCATCAGAAATAGGTTTATTTAGGTAGGTAGGTATTTTATTTTCTGTTATTGAGTTTTTTTTTTATTAGGTAGGTACTTAGGTTTACTTTTATAATCTAATATAAAATTCAAAGTCCTGTGATCCTGTCTGACTGATTATATCAATGCACAGCCTAAACCGCTGGTCATAGAGACATAAAATTTGGAGTGTGTTCTTTGTGAAGTGTATATAGGTATCCACTAAGAAAGGGATTTTTGAAATTCCACTCCTAAGAGGGTGAAATTTCACGCGGACGAAGTCGCGGGCAGAAGCTAGTAGTTAATATAAGTCTGAAATCGCTAACCAGTCTTGAGTAAGCGAGTTTTCAATGCTCGTGCCTTCTCAATATGAGAATTATCTGCATGCAATTACATGGGACTCAAAAATTACTGGGAAATGTGGATGTACTATAGGTACACCTTGGTACAAACTGTTTGGGAAAACAGGCTTTAAGTTATGTGTTTTATATAAATACTTACGTGACGGCGCATCGAACACGTTGGTCGGGTCCTTGAGTATGTACTTCCGTAGGTTGAGATACTGGTCCTTCTGTGCTTCTACTTGTGTATGCACGGCTTGCAGCCGACCAGCTAGCGCCACCAAGGATTCGTGCATTCTTCTGATGCCCATCGTTAATTCTAAATACAGAAAGAAAATATTTTACAGGACGTGTCGCGAGCTTGATTTTGTATTCAGATTCAAATATTACCGAAGATTATTACATCCTACTAAGTGTGCTTACACACGACCGGCACGCGTCAATGGCAGAGGCAACTGCAGCAATCGACACCCGTCGACTCCCGCCGTCGACAACGTGCCGCTCGTGTATTTGTGTATGGTGCACAAACACGAGCAGCACGTGGTCGACAGCAGCTGTCAACGCGTCGACGGCTGCAGTTGCCTCTGCCGTTGACGCGTGCGCTCGTGCGTATGAACCTGGCTGATTTTTCCAAATGTCTTTATCTGACATTGTATAGACATTTCTAATTTTTCACCACTTTATTAGTGGTTGTAATGTCAAACATATCACTTGGTTTTAGTAGGTTTTTATAAATTTTATTATTTACTTTATCCTTTTCATGGATTCTAATTTTGTAAATGTGAGGACTTTGTAGGCCTTTTAGACTTTAGATCTGTATATGGTTTTTTATATTATCAAGTACCTGGTACTTGTTGACAGGCCTATGCAGTCCTCCCATACCTATTGTAACTTGAAAACATTGTAAAAACGCAAATATTTTTAAAAGAGTAACCGTGGAGTTTCTTGCCAGTTCTTCTCCATAGGAAACGACCAATTGGAACCGTGCACCTAGCTTCTGACGTTTCATAAGTGCCCATGTAGGTTTATGTGAAATAAAATATTTTGATTTTGATTTTGATTTTTGAGGAATTATTTTTAACTTTTGTATGGAAAAACTGTCAGGAGTCTGTTTTTATTCTACGGGTAAATATACAGGAAGATTTTTTTTATCACCATCCAAATTTTACAGGATGTTCTACCCATGAATATGAACAACTTTCACTATGGGACGTACTCTGAAATCACGAAAAAAAAACAGCTGTTTCATACAAAAGTTCAATACCTACTTGACCAAATTTGGCAGATTTTTATTTCGTGATTTCAGAGTTGGTCCCATAGTGAAAGCTGTTCGTATTCATGGACACCCTGTAAAAATTTGGATGGTGATGAAAAAATCTTCCTGTATATCCGACGTTCGTTAATTCAGTCTTGAGTACTAATTATAATGTGGATATTAGAATGTTTGGGAGTTTGGGTGTCTACCATTAAAACGTGCTTAGAGGCCTTTCGACATTAAGACCGGAATTGACACAATAGATTACTTTCATCCGGAAACACGTCGTAGTTCAGGGTGCGAGCGAAACCGCGCGCAACAGCTGCTACCCTCTGATGTTTAATTATGACAGCTGCGATCGACATTTTTTTGTCAACATGACATTATTTAGTATATTACATTCATTGTCATTTTGGTCTAGCAAATAAAAAAATTGAGTTTAGTACTATACGACATGTTACATAAACCCTGTCCGATCCGTAAGTGATGTTAAGCATCGTGCTAAGTCTATTTATGCGGTCATTTGAAGAAAAAAATAAAAAAAATAAATCCCTGGGGACCATTTTACATGGGGAATTTTATCTGATTATACACGGGCCGTGCAAGGCGGCCGGTTAACGGGTGTCTACAACTGATAACTCATGACCACCTTAGAACATTTGCTAAAATTGAATGAAATTGGGGTAATTTTGCTACTATAAACGTGAATTGGAAATAGTAGACTTAGCTAAGTAACTTTTTTATTTTCAAACAAATCGATGTTTTATTACTTTTGGTAATGTCAGGCAGGGTTTTTGTTACAAGTTTTATAAAACATACCTTGTTCAGTAAGAAGTTTAGGAGAGGACTGCATCTGCTTGTCGGCGACGTCCATTTGTCTGCGGAACGTGATCAGCTGTTGTTCTAACTCGGCAATCAGATCCTTCACGTATGACGGTGGTGCTGTGCCTTCGAGCTCCGAGCCTATAGACAAACGTCAAGAGATTATTATAGAGAAGTATTTGATGATTTCATACACAAAAGAGGGATGAAGCATCCTATACCTAATTCTCTCTTTTGTGTTTTTATTATGAACAAGTTTTTGGGCCGAATCTGACGAAATTCACGTCACCGATCTTCCGTCGCGTAACTTATGATTTGCTTTAGTAGTAACGTATTACATCTTCGTTCAAATGTGGCGGCTGCGCGCAGGCCGCACAACTGTGCGCACGCGCAGCTCAGCTATCGTCAAGTAGAACAGTTACCTGGAGTAGTATAGTCCCTGGTAGCGGTCTCGGCAGCGGCGAGTGCGGCGGCGGCGGCAGAGCGCAGGCGGCGCGAGTGCGCGCGCGCACGGCTCAGCTCGCCGCTCAGGGAAAGTACCTCGCGCAGAGTGGACTCGGCCTCACGGGACACCTACACGGGTAAACAATCAGCAAGAAAAACGTTTATTTGGTGCAGTACCGTATACAAGGAACACATTTGTACAAAGTCAAAAACTAACAATAAATTAAAATGTAGGATCATGTGTGTCTCACGGCCGCGCCAAATAGGTTCATTTCAGCTACAATGCCAGCTGACGTTGATTTTAGTTAAGTAATCAACTCATAGACATGACACAGTCACACGGTTTCCGTATAAACAGTCCCGAGACGGTTTATTTATGTAGGCATTCGCTCGCGGTACAGTCGCGGTGACTTGTGAAACCTTCCATATTAATGGCTACGTAACTAAACCATAAGTGGTACCGTTTATAAAGATAAAAGAAACTGTGTATGTGGTGTGTGTGTGATAAGGGCTTTACGCCGGCTACGCTTGGTCAGACCTCAGTCGCGTACCAATATGTTCGCAATATGGACGCGTGCTCGCTGACAGTACATGGTACACTATGCTCATCCACAATATCGTTAGCTTATTGTTATGCGTGATGTCCGCGATTAGTGTCTTTCCAGCCTAAGCTTTATAACTGACGAAAAAATTAATGAGGTTCTCTACAGTCTAGTACGGCGCAAAAAAAAAGGCGTAAAGTAAAATTATGGCAGCTTGACTGATCTTCTTTGATCGTTTTTTGACGCGGCAACAAAGTTAGTTACATTAATTTAGAAGCTTAGTTAGACTAAAAGTTTTATTTTTATTATTGAAGCTAATTCAAAAACTACCAAAGCGAACTTGACATACACAAAACCTCCTCCTTTTTTTTAAATCAGTAAAAAAATGATGCATTAATATTTCTCTAGTACTAAAGTCATTAACAGACATAATTAGACACACATTGCGTTTTATAATACGCAAGAAATAATAAGTACATATAAATAATGAATTACCTTGTGTAGAGGTTTGACGGACACCCTCATTACTTCAGAGCTGAGCGACTTCTGTTTCTTAACGAATTCTTTGAAGGACTTTACTGTAGTTGATATCTCATTCGGCAACTTATTCTGCTTGGGTGGCTCACCTGTAATGAATTACACAATGTGATAAGTAATTTATCATTTATGTGATACTTCTAAACATACAGGGTGCAAGGACATTGACGCGCAACCCTGTTATCATGGATTCAGTACATGATTCTGGACACTGCGTTAAAAATTTTTCGTCGGATATAAAAAAAAACTCGTCTTCTCATTCTAGTCTTTTTTTTAAAGCTGATGTGAGGAACCCCATGTGACTAAAACAGTGATGAATGTAAATGTTGATGGATGGAGAGGGACTGGAGCAAAGACAAGACAAATGGATTGTGTGCTGAATAATCTGAAAGAAAAGGGAGTGATAGCATTACGGTTGACCGGGGAGAATGGAAGAAGAAAACGTGTTGCACCGACCACCTACCCCAAATAACATTAGGTATATTCTAATTTACGTTTCCAATTGATGTTATTTCAAGTCAAACAAATATCAACTTCATTTCAGTGGTAATTAAGTTGATTTTAGAGTGACTAGCATTATTTAAAAAGTCTTAAAAATGTTTGGACGTTGATTCGTAAACTGAACTTTATTGTGTAGGAATTAGTTATTTTTCCAATAACTCATATTTGTTTACATATTTGGCAAGTAAAACGCGAACGCAGATTAGATAAGACAAGGGCAGGAAGACGTTCAGGTTTATCATATTGAGTATGAACTTATAAAGGGCTTGCAAATAGCAGCCGCTGGACCGTTGTATGTATTTGTAAGGTGAAAACTTGTCCAATAAAGACTACAAGGATCTTTTGGCTCCTGAATGACATCGACAGAGGGGCGTTGTTGTTACAAAACAAGATGGCGCACAGTGGAACGAATGTATGGGAGCGGTTGGACGTAGACATGTCCGAAAAAAAAGAGTAAAATTATGCCAAACTAATGATGCCATCTTATTCGATTACTTAATGCCTTCATAACTTGTGGTGATGAATTTCTTCATAACTCCCATATTTCGGGAGTAATTTGAGAAAATGTGAAATTTTACTATGAAAATGAGTGTATCGAGCTCTCTCCCTCCTGATTCCGGGCTTGTTTCAAGTAGCGGTCTCTAATATCATAATGCTAATACTAAGAGCTATATTTAATACTAAGACACATAGTGCGCCAAATGTGCACTTTCTGGGATAAAGAGTGATGTTTATTTTATAACACAATTTTTTTATTTTTTATTTATTTTGTTGATTAAAACCGTTTTTCTAAAGGTTTACCTTATTACAATAACATTTCTGAGCAGCCAATTAGAGAAGATATAAGCTAATTAGGATATATAATTAGGGACTTAAGGTTTACATATAAAACTGATGCACTAATGATTACTGATAAGAACATTGCTATTATTTAATTACTAAATGGCTCTTAATACACTAATTTAGCATGCATCATTTACTAATTATCACAATAACTAATTACCTTGCAATATTTAACAAAGGATACCTGGGATACCTGGATTTTATATAAATAGGTCACTATTAGTAACTTTAAAATCAGTGTTGATTTACACCTCGTTGTATCCAAGCTAATCTCGCAATGTATTTTCCAAATTTTAATACAAATCTTGATATTCACGTTGCTTTATGCGCACGCGCACATAAAGATTTACGCGACTTTAACTATTTGTTCAGTGTTTTAAAAGATAACAGTTGTGTTCAGTTATGTGAAAGTGCTGAAACAAGTTTAAAAGACTGGTGTCGTCGATTTTGCTACCGCATTTATGCAAAATGGACACAGTCTGGAAGAAGCACAGATAAGTTTCGGAAGAAACATGAGATTTGGCTACAGGCTGCAATTCAATGGCCGGAATTACAGAATGAAAATATGGAACCTTCTACAGAAAATATAAGTGACGTCATCGAGCCCATAATTTCTCCTGCTAAATCTGATGCTTCAACTTGTACACATCCTAGTCCTCGTAAATCTTTTGAGGACCTTAGTAACCGGCAAAAAAGAAGACACACTGAATATAGTCTTTCATGCAGCAGTAGCAGCGCTGAAATTATGTTTTCGGCCGAAAGGGCGCTTCAAAAGGCAGGACAAAGCGATACAGCTTATGTTATGAAATACTTGACGGAGAATCCAGAAGAGGCCTCAAAAATCAAAGCCTTCATTGAAGGTAAATCAATTCAGGTACGGGAAATATCCCCTTTGAAGGCATTGGCTCTTTATGTATCGATGAACTTATCGAAATGGCGCTATAACACTCTTCGGGATTTCAACACTCAAGAAGGAGCTCTTCAATACCCGAGTTACTACATGTTGGTTAAAGAAAAAATTAAGTGCTATCCGGCCAAAGAAGATCTCACAGTTACAGAGAGCTCTGCAAAAATCAAATTACAAGCCTTGATGGATTTAACCTCAAGAAGACTTATTAGGTCGTTAGAAACCCCTGTTGATCCCAATCAACAGCTCGTATTGACCAGCAAATGGGGTTTTGACGGATCATCTAGCCAAAGCATTTATCATCAAAGGACGAGTGAAGATGAGCAAATCGATCTTGCTAGTAATTTTATGATTAGTCTTGTACCACTGCGGCTCGTCTCAAAAGGTGTAACAATTTGGGAAAACGAGCGACCATCTTCCACTTCATTTTGCCGGCCAATATTGTTTAAGTTTATAAAGGAAACCAAAGAAAATGTGCAGAGAGAGATGGCTGAAATCGAAGCAGAGATTGAAGCCTTAACTCCATCCACCATCACTGATGGAATTAGTGTCAAACACCAACTGCTGTTGACAATGATTGATGGTAAAATTCATTCCATTATATCCAATACAGCAGCTTCAGTGTGTGACATATGCAAGGCTTGTCCTAAAGAAATGAATAATTTAGAGTTAATCAAAGATAAACACGCAAACGAGGACATGTATAAATATAGCTTAAGCACCCTTCACGCTTGGATTCGCTCAATGGAATGCTTATTACACATTTCCTACAAATTAGACATAAAATCATGGCAAGTAAGGGGTGATATAGCAAAAAGGCAAGTTGATGACAGGAAGAAAAGAGTTCAAGAGGCTGTAAGAAGAGAAACGGGCTTACTTCTCGATGTTGTGAAACAAGGCAGTGGATCCACCAACAATGGCAACTCGGCAAGGAGATTTTTTGAAAACTACACTAAATCTGCTGAACTGACCGGAATAGATGCTATGCTTTTAAGAAAAATCTGTGTGATCTTGCAGTGTATTTCATCAGGAGAGAAGATCAACGTAACTAAATTCCGAGAGTTCTGCTTTGATACTGCTAAGCTTTACGTGGAGTTATACCCATGGTATTATATGCCTTCTTCACTTCATAAAATTTTAATGCATGGGCCAGACATAGTTCAGAACATGTCAATTGTGCCCATTGGTTTTCTATCCGAAGAGGCATCTGAGGCTAGAAATAAAGATTTTAGAAAATATAGAGAGGGGCATTCTCGAAAGCATAGCAGTATCTCATGCAATGAAGATATTATGCACAATCTTTTACTGTCTTCTGATCCACTTGTTACAAGTATCCGTCCAAAAGGAAATAAGTTTGTAAAAAAATCTTCTTTTAAGGAATTTTATGAGCTTACGGATTCTGAGAAAAGTGATATCGAATTTGTTAACATAAATGATTTAGCGGACATCGATTCTGAATTTGAATTAATTGATGATGATGATGATGACGAAGATAATTAAATGATGTTATTGTTTTAAAATGTGTAACTTAGTAAATTAGAGCTTACATCTTAATTATTTATTGTACTTTTAATGAAACTAGGTAATTTATTATCAACTTACTTAAAAGTCATACTCTCATCAGTTCTTGTGAATATTTTTGTTAATATATATTTCTGTATATATATAATATATTTATAGACCTCTTAATAAGTCTGTCTGCGGTTTAAAGTAAATACAAATGGGGAAAAAACGTTTTTTTTTTTTAAATTTTCATTTCCTTTTATCCCAGAAAGTGCACATTTGGCGCACTATGTGTCTTAGTATTAAATATAGCTCTTAGTAATAGCATTACGATATTAGAGACCGCTACTTGAAACAAGCCCGGAATCAGGAGGGAGAGAGCTCGATACACTCATTTTCATAGTAAAATTTCACATTTTCTCAAATTACTCCCGAAATATGGGAGTTATGAAGAAATTCATCACCACAATTTATGAAGGCATTAAGTAATCGAATAAGATGGCATCATTAGTTTGTCATAATTTTACTCTTATTTTTCGGACATGTCTACGTCCAACCGCTCCCATACATTCGTTCCACTGTGTGGCGGCGTTAGTTCTGATTTTGGCCACGCGCCAAAATAAGCTTGTAGTGTTGTACTTACTTTTAGCATCAGTTGTGGTATTCGCGACGCCGATTCCACTAGTGTTCGGGGCAACGCCACCCAATCCGAAGCTAGGGGTAGCTAAACAAAAAGAAAAAGTTTATTAACACAATCATTATGTTATGTACAGAATCCAGAGAGTAAACTGAATAAGTTAGTAAGCAATTCTAAAAAGCTGGGTCAGCACCGGACGATAAAGTGCGCTCCAACAGGGCGCGGCAGGAGCGCGATTTAAATAGGCGATCGGTGTGGACATGCCGCGTGCGATCCGAGCGCTGTCGGTTTTTTGACAATGCCCAATGGCGCCTCAATCGTATGGCGCTGGGAGTGGACGGTTGTGTGTGGATGGGGCGGTCGAGGAATATGAATAATGCGCAAAGTCGCCATCTACGTAAAACGTGGATCGGCACTGGAGCGCGCGGCTTGATTGCGGGTTGCCTAAAACGGATCATGCGAAATCTCCGTTCCACGATGCAAATTAGGATCCTCCGGTGTGGACCCAGCTAAAGACGATACTCTATTGTCAATTAATTTGAGATTAATCACTACTAAATGTATGGTTGTATATTGGTATGTTTTATTACTTAACCTGAAATTGAAGGTTGCGTACCAGTCACACTAGTTGTACCCAATTTTGCACCTGGGAAACAAATGAAAAAGTTAATAACCAGCAACTGACTTTTATTCGCTATTTTTTAACTGTTGTGTAAAGTGCTGTAATAATAATTGTTTATTATTATGGCTACCTAGAAAACTACTGCATATTGTACAATATTTTTTTGAATATACTATTTTACTCCAAGTCCAAACAATAAGGCCTGTTAATCCTAGGTAATAGGTAATACGGGCTGTTGTCCGCAACTCCACGTCAATGCGCGTATTTTGCGTGCCTGTTAATCCTAACTAATATTATAAATGCGAAAGTAAGTTTGTTCGTTACGCTTTCACGCTAAAACGGCTGAACGGATTTGGATGAAATTTGGCACATGGGTAGACCATGGCCTGGAGAAGGACATAGGCTATTTATCATCTTGGATCGCAGACGAAGTCGCGGTCAACAGCTAGTTAATAATAATCTTCAATGAGCGATAGAACAGGTGGCCCAGTGGTAACGGCCCCAACTTACGAGTTGTTGGTCGTGGGATCAAACCCAGGCAGGCCTGGTTTACTTTTTGTACTTAAATAATTTTATCGCCGATGCACTACGGTGACGGAAAACATGTCGTCGATCGTCTTTGAATCTTTTGGTTCTAGGAAGAACCAAAAGATTCAAAGACATGTAACATCTACCAACCCGACTGGGCCTGTGGAAGATTACAGCCCACTCCCTTTCGAAGAGAGGAGGAATGTGTCCCAGCAATCGAAAAATTACAGGCTGATTCATGCTTATGCTCACCACAACTAGGGGTAATGGTATGATAGCGGTCCCTTTTAGCGCTTAAGACCTTATACCCGCTATCCGGTTCACAGGGTATAGGGCTTAGCTCTAAGTTAGACTTAAACATACTGGTTGTTGGCAACATTTGAAACGTTTGCGTTACCGGTATGAACAGACCACGGATAGGAGAACTTGGGTTTGGGTTCATGGTACTGGAAAGAAAAAAAAGGATGGTTTAGGAAAGATAATCGGATTAGGTCTGCGTGATTGATCCCTTTTGTTATAGTATTTTTATCTTATGAAGCGACGCGCGCTTTACTTGTGGTTACCAAGTGCACAAACATGCTGTGAATGTGTAAGCGCAGGAGCTCTTGGTACCGTCCGATACATTAGCGAAGTCGGAAGTGTGTGCTACTCGTCTTCACGCACACATTCACAGTTTTTGTAAATTTGTACACTTAGTAAACACAAGTAAAGCGCGCGTCGCTTCGACACTTCGAGAGATAGAAATATTCGAGATTTTGGTAACCACAGAGCACGGAGACGACATCGGCCGCTGCTCCATACAAACGAAGAGTGCTACCATTCACTCGCACTACGACACTGATGACGTTTAGAATAGAAACTGACGTCTATAAGGCGACCTGTGACAGAAGTTGTTTGCGGGAAATAGAACTGCCGTCTCTAGTTTCTTCTAGATGCTGCTGATAGTACTCTGTGGTGGTGACAGACTCAGCACACTCCTATGATTTCTCATGGACTTAAGGATTATGAATTAACTAATGATTTAATTGAGTGTATAACAAAGCAATTTTTTTATGATTGTGCTATAATAAGATTCATGATTATATTGCTAGTTTACAGCAGTCTTGCCCCCTATTACATGGAGCTTAAACAACGGCGAAATGCGGGTGTGCTATAGGTACACCTCAGCCTAACTCTATGTTCTATGTTATCAGTTTGGTTTCTGCATTTAGTCGTTCAAGTGGACCATTGTGCGTGGGCCATGCCGGCCGTCGGTGGTTATTCTAACTGGCAGCCTAACCCTTTGGGTATTATGTTCTTTACAGCATTAGCCTACATTCATGCCATGTCAGGGATGTGGCCAAGCCATGATTCCAATGTTTTTTTTCTAATGCCTTATAAACATTACCCCATATTAAAGCTAGATTCTTGAACACACATTGGCATGACTTACCTAAAATGCTAGTAGTAGTAGTAGCTGTACTCGTAGATCCGAATACACCAAACCCAGAGCTCTGCGTTGAGGCAGCGGTACCGAAACCAAAGCTTCCTAGCCCACCAAGCCCTGTGCTAGCAGAGGTAGCTGGAGCACCAAAGTTTAACCCTGGAAATAATGGAATATTGTAAATTGTATTTGCAAAGAAATGTAGTTCTGTGAATGTACAATTGCAAATTCTTTTCTTTTTATGTAGTTCAAGTCTAATGAATATTTATTTCAATCAAAATATTGTGCACATATTGAAAAAGGAGTAGGGTTATTTTCACTAAAATTACCAGCAACAGGCCCTCTGGATAAGGAAGTACACAATTCATTAAAAAATTAAACAATAGAAAATAATAAATGTTTCAGAGGCCTGTGCATGAAAGATAAAAATAGGCTGTGTTTACCTGAAGTAGCAGTTGGAGCAGTGGACCCAGGGGCTCCAAAGCTAATGCCGCTTGCACCCTGTAACCCTGCCGTACCAAATGCTGGGGTAGCAGTTCCAAATGTGGGGGCAGCGCTTGCACCAAATGCAGGTGTAGTTGTGGCTCCTGTGTAAAGAATTGTATTATTTACTAACTGTATAGTACATCTATTTCATGCCATGTTCCTTTTATTTATTTTTTATTACTCTAATTTAACATAGTTGTTCAATCAAAATCAAAAGTCATTTATATAAAGTAGGCTGAGAATCAGGAGTTTTTGAGTGTCAAAATTACATAATACAGTTCCCCAAAATGCCCGTCCTTCACCACTTCCTAGTCCTTTAGTTGGGAATAAGACGGGCCGCAACAAGTACCCCAGCAGCAGTACAAACTCCCCAGCAGTTATGTTCATGTGGTGTCACTTCTACAATTTAGAAGCACCTGTATTGTTTTAACCTTTCATGATTTTAACATAATAATTTACATGCACTCCTACTTTATATATTGAAATTGCATTGCACAGAATATGAGTTTAATTTTGTTGAATTTTCAGATTAGATTATTGACTATGGGCTGTACTAATAAACTACATACTCTCACAACATATTGTTTGAGTGCTCAAGTAATTTTCATGTTACTAAATATTATAAAATTCACATCACACATACATTTGATAGATATTCACAGGTGAGCAATAATTTATCAGTTTTTTATTAGTACTTATGGTGCTAACAAAACTATAATCAAGTTGCACTTGCCACTCCATTAATTTTTTTTAGGGTGTTTTAACAATAAATTTTGCTAAAAAACAGGCATTAATTTTATGCACTGTTTGTAAATAAACTTCTAGGGTAACCCCTTAGTGTGTTCATTACTTACCAAAACTAGGGGGTGCAGTGACACCAAAGCCCGGAGTCGTGGTGCCAAAAGCAGGTGCTGAAGATGTTGCCCCGAATGCAGGTGTCCCAGTACCAAATGCCGGCGCTGCAGACCCAAAAGCAGGGGTTGTGGTGGCTCCAAACGCCGGAGCTGCAGATGTCGCTCCGAAACCGGGCGTAGGAGCACCAAAAGCTGACGTTTCGGTCGCCTGGGTGCTCCCAAAGAGACCAGACGGCTGTGACGTCGCCGTCAAGCCAAACCCAGGAGTTGCAGGTCTAATTACAAATTCGAATGTTATAGTACAGCAAACAATATTATAATCTTGGGAAACAACTCAAACGAAAATTGTTGTAGGATTCACAAGTAGGTAAAGAGGTTATGATTAATATTCTCACAGAGCATGAACATTGTTTTTAATTTTGACGTTCTATGATTCGATAGATTTTGTTATTAAACAAAAAGAGTTACTACACCAAGGAAGTTTTAAGTATTGTGATTGTATTTAGCAAAAAGTTTATTTCTGTACTTACTTGTTAGCGCCGAAGTTGAAACCTCCTGTAAGTCCAGTTGTTGCAGGAGCACTCGATGGAGTGCCGAAAGAAAATGACATTTTCACTCACTACTTTACTTCTCTATTCTCTTTTATTTATTACAACGAAACAGATAAATATAATTGTAAATTAACGCGGCGGTTACAAAAGCTGGAGAGGAACGGCCATTTCTGTCTGAGTCTGATTGTCATTGATTCTGCATGACTGACTGAGTGAGATAGAACAAAGTTGCGTAAGTTAAAAAGGGACGGAATGTGTGACATTTCATTTCATGCAAAATATTTTTCTATACCAGTTTGAAATAAATCATCGCGCTGGCTTTGTTACACATTTATTTCTCTTCTTATTTTAGAAAAAACAAAGATACACCATAGAAAACCAAGAACAGCTGGACCCATCTTATGATCTTTGATTTGTTTGATTTGTCTCCGCCCCGAATAGCAGAAAAAATTCACGTAAACAAATTAAGATTTTTGTTTCTCATACATTTTGTATGGAACAGCTTTTTTTAATGAATAAATTGATACAACATTATTTAGGCCGCCTTCCGAATTGGCTAATATCGCTCACAGCACTCAAATCGTCTCATATGCGTTCCATAATGGATATCACGATCACCGCCGTGTCCTCGTAGAGGCAATCGGCAGCGGCGGCGACCTCTCGCGCCCGGCCCTGGTCCAAGCCATGGTCCGGGTTGAGAGGGAGTGGGAGGCAGTCACCTCCTACGAAGCAGTCATGCTAGCGAAGGAGGTGGCGGGATGGGCGAGGGAGAGAGCGGAGAGAGCCGCCCGTCCCAGCCACCGCGGTAGACGCCCCGAGCGTCGCCGTCGGGAGCCGCGTGACGACTCCCGACCACCGTAGGCGCGGGCCTGCGGACGGCGAGTAATGGGTAGCTCGCCGTCCGATCAGGACCAGGCCCGTGCCGGACGGCGCGTATGTGTTCCACGCGCGCCTCAAAGAGATGTCAGCAGACTAGGAGGGGCCCGTTAGGGCCGAAGCCTGCCGGGGCAGCGGGATTGTCCGAAAGGGTTACCGCTGCCCCGGAATATAAAGGGCTAAGGAAGGATGGGTTTTAGTCAGTAAGAGTCTGACACTCCCTTCCGCTCCACCCAGAGCGGGAGGGGTCATTTGATGATTTCCCATGCATAAAAAAAAAAAAAAAATAGATATCACGATTATGACAGCTGAGAGCTGTCAACAATTCGGAACACTCGTTAGCGCGCTCACAGTGCTTACTCGGTGTCAAAAAGATATTACAGCAGTATTTCTTCATAAAAACACCACACGTTTCTTCCTTTTCTTTGTTTAGGTGGCGACTGTCAGCCAGAAGCACAATTTCGAAAATGCCACGTTATTAAAAAGATATGGTGCAACTCAAAACAAAACACACACTGACACATCCTCATCCTCACACACACACACACTGTCATTTTTGACAGCGCTCACGGTGATATTTGTACGAGGCATGGTCGGCGTTATCGCAAGATGGTGCATGCCATGACGTCATCTATGACGATTCACGAGACATCGTTATCGCGCTCACGCCAATTCGGTACGGGTTTTAGCACGCTCAAATCGATTACATCGATAATGTCCTCAATTCGGAACGCGCCCGAAACTTATTGGACATGCATATCTCTAAACGTAGTCCGAAATGAGTTAATAAGAAGTGTAATTTTACTGCAGCTAATTAAAAGTCGGAGTATAGTTTTATTGTATAGCGGAAAAGTTGATGCGGCGGCGGCGGCACGGTTGTATACGTTTTGTTTTCTTTTTTAGGGTTCCGTACCCAAAGGGTAAAAACGGGACCCTATTACTAAGTCTCCACTGTCCGTCCGTCCGTCTGTCACCAGGCTGTATCTCATGAACCGTTATAGCTAGACAGTTGAAATTTTCATAGAATGTGTAGGTACTTCTGTTGCCGCTATATAAACAGAATAAAATAAATATTTACGGGGGGCTCCCATACAACAAACGTGATTTTTTGCCGTTATTTTATATGTAGTGTTAAATATTCTATAGTGGTACGGAATCCTTCGTGTGCGAGTCCAACTCGCACTTGGCCGGTTTTTATTTTTTCTTACTGAATGTCAGTATTACTTGTCAACCATGTCAACGTGAATTCTCTATCAAAAAGTGCTCTGTGAATTCCATAGAGGAAAAATGGTGAATTCTATCAAAAAGCACTGTGGTTGAATTTCCTCAGAGTACATAACTTCGTATACATTTTAATCTTTTGATCCTGTTATTAGTCAAAGCTACGAAATGAACCATTTTGCTTGGGGTGGACATCTTGCTCGGTCTTGTACTGTAGTTTTCAAAACCTCGCCTGTTAGTGTCGGGATTCCTCATAAGGTGACAAAATATCCTTCACCGAAAATCGTCAGACTCACACCTCCGCCGGTAAGCGTGACCGAAGAAATACATCGTACTCTGCCAACTGGAAACCTGAGGGTAGAATCAGGTTTAACGGATCCGGCGAAGATTGTTAATTCTGCTTTATTTATGTAATTGTACCTACTAGTTTTTTTTAAAACAATGTAATTTGGCGCACGTACCTACTGAAGTAGATTTATAAATTCTACAAGTAATTTGGATTACGTAGTCATCAGGAAATTTATTTGGAAACAATAGTAATAAAAATAATATAAGTTTTTCAGAAACTCATAATCTTTTATTAGAATTTTCAAGTAGGTACGAACGAAGATAAAGCCGCATCCACGTATGGGTCTTGCAACTCTTGCAGTGAATCGGCTTTCGAGTGAGCATGTTAGAGCATGCTCCAGAACACTTACGGACCTGACCCTAGATTATTTATAAATTCATAAAAATGCAAGCAGCAATCTTTCGCCCATCCCTGATGAAACTAAACCCCAGCGGGAAGCGGCCTAGCTAGAGCTAAAAAAATGAATGAATGAATGAATGTCTTATGCAAACCAAAACGAAAATTTGATAAAAATCATACCGAATTAATTAATTTACTCATGTTAATTAAGTAATACCTAACAGTTTTGTTAAATAATTGTAGGTACTTATGATCTAGTTTATCAGGACTGTAATATCGTGGAATAAACATAAGTTAGTTAGTTATTCAACGTGGCAATGCTGCCAGTCTTCTGGGCACGTTTCCGGATGACAACGATGCGGACGAGTACTTTGTGTTTATTTGTAAGTTCATTTAGTGATTTAATTTAGTATCTAGTGTAAATAGTTATCTATAAAGACCATTAAAAATATAGCGAAATGTATCTATGTACGCGCATAACTTCCGAACTACTAAAAGGTTACATGCTCTGCTCTGTGCGAACGACTGCAATAAATTGGATAATTCTTTTTTTTTGTGTTCGGTATTGCCAGGACAAGGTTTGTATGAAATAAAACAGAAATTAGAAAAAAAAATTGGACCCGTGTGAAGCTGGGGCAGGCCGCTAGTATAGTATGAAGTAAAGATAATTAAACCATGAATTAAACCAATAAAATTGAAAAGCACTTAACCCTTAGACAATGGCACCTTTGTAATATTGAAGTTTGATTTGCCACGATTCATTACGATTTCAATCCGAAGGCAAACCGAGGCGAGGGGGCCCGAGTGTTGCCAAAGTTTAATTGACTTTCAAGATTTTTAATTACAAACTCCAGAAAAGATACACCGGAGAGAAACTCGAGAGATTGAAGGGACGCATTTGGGATGTAACTTTTGGTGCTTAGAACGAACATAAAAAAGACTAAATCCGGCGACATAATGTAGATACTTTTTAAAATTATGATTGTCTATAGTCTATAACATAGTGAGGCCTACAATGGTAGGCCTCACTATGTTATAGACTACAACGGCATATAAGTTTAGTCTCGACTGCGAGACTAAACTTATATGCCGTTGTTCTACTATACTATAAGGGCACACATTTACCTAACCCTTCGGAAAAAACAGGCGTGATGTTATGCTAACATAATTGTGGCGTTATGCCACAAGGGGGCCTAAAAAGGCCACTTTGGCAGAATCATAGAACAATTCATATTTGACAGTTTCACACCTATATATCCCTAAAGGGTTAGGCAGAGGTGAACCTATAGCATTTTACGAATCTCCATACAAAACTGTCATACAGATGAAAAAACATAATAGGAATTGTAAGATTCTGCCAAAGTGGCATATAAATGCCCCAAGACGTTTGTACTTCCATGACTTGGAATAATTAATTTTGATGTGTGTTTGCTGTGTCTATGTAGTTCATGACCAACTGGATAGATGGCGTTGTCGCCAAAATATTTGGTACTAGCGGCGCCCCGCGGTTTCACTCGCGTTAGTTTCGATCCCGTGGGAATATCGGGATAAAAGTATCCTATGTATTAATCCTGGTTATAAACTATCTGTGTGTCAATTTTCATCCAAATCTGTTCAAACGGATCTTTCATCGTTTTGGTTGACCATAAATATTTGACCATTTTATGGTTGTCCGGGATACGTAGATAAGACCAAAGACAAAAAAGAAAGACCACAATTGCGCAATGCCCCATCTCTCTTCCATTGAAATAAAAATATTTCGAACTGATTTTGTTCAAACTGGTGTGCCCTTTTGCTGACCAGTTCGTACATTAGGTACCGAAACTCGAAAGGCTATTGTCGCTTTGATAGATAGTTTTTCTATTTATCAAAGCGACAGCGAAAAAGAAATATAAAATGACGTTCATAAATAATCGCCTTTTATATTCCTGAACCGTGATGGTGACCGTCATTTTACAAATGCCCATAGGCTAGAGAACATTAAAAACTTGCATCTCAAAAACGAGATACGGACCTGGCTTGTCCGCCATTTGCAATGAAATATTTTACAATTCCTAAAGAAAAAGTTAATATTTCATTCTGCCGGTGGACCAGTTTTTAACGAACGAAGTTCCTTTCTATTTATCTTGTATAATTAGTGCATTGTTCTGCAATGGCGTTCACTTTTATTTTTATGTTTTAATGATTTTTGGGGTTGACTCAACATGTCTTTTTCTTTCCTAAGTACTCGTACTTCTCTATAGTCGTCATCTCGGTAGTCACCCCCTTTCTAACCATATCAACATGCACACAGTCCGTCCATACTTAGTTTCTTTGGTCTTCCCCTATTGTTACCTATATTCATTCATACTCAAAAATTATCTCACGACATTTTCCTCATTCCTCCGTATTCTTTTAAAAAGAGTACCTACCTAAGTGCATAAAAATTTAAAAATATACCTACCTATAAGTATAAAAAAAAAACGTAACCTCCATATACATTATTATGAAATTAAAGAATATATATCCTTATATAAATTAAATTGAGTAGTTGAGCAGTGGTGACCCAGTGGTATCGGCCGCGACTTACGAGTTGTAGGTCCTAGGTTCGAAATCAGACATGGCAGGCGCTTTACTTTGTGTAAATTATTTCATCACCACTGCTCTCAAAACGGTGAAGGAAAACATCGTGAGGAAACCGGCATGTCCTAGAAACAAAAATTCGAAGACATGTGACATTTACCAACCCGCACTGGACCCGTGTGGTGGATTACGGCCCACTCAGGAGGCCTGTGTCCCAGCAGTGGGAACGTTATAGGCTGATTATGCTACATATAATGGATTTAATTAAATAAACATTGGTTTACGATTTTAAGTAAAAGTTATCGTTGCTGACTGATTCAGGGTACCATTACCTCTACATACCCACATGCACAAAGCGGAAGAATTACTTTTCCGCCTCAGATAAAGTACTCATCACATAGAAAAATACATAGCAAATTAAGTACATATCTACAATACAAAGTACTACCAACTTTTCTACCGTAAAATCTGTAAACGCTATTGAGTCTAAACTTCTCTTAACACATCGCTTCCTGCACGGCACCATGGCTTGCAGTTCCTGTAAACCTTACGTGGTGGAAATAAGGGTGGTTATGGTTTTGAATATTTCGTGACTTATGTTTGCATGCGCACCCTTTGTTGTCTAGTGACTAGACTAAAGGGGAGGGGGTGCATTTTGTTTTATTTGCCTCAGTCGCGACGCAGCTTTACGTCTGTGTGCTTGTGTGCGTTCGATCGATGCGTGACCGGGATGCACTTATAAGATTGTTAGCTTTACAGATTAGGCTGCTAAGGGGAAATTTATTGAATCATATTTACGTTGTTAAATAGCTGGTCATATATTTTATGTTATTTTGGGGGGCTATTCCGATGCCTGATGAAGATTGTTTTTAGATTAAGACATGGGCTTTTAATGATAAGAAACTACCCCAGGTTGTGTTTAGGTATATAAAATATACTGTGATAACCACGCCGTCCATCTTTTAATTTTTCAAGCTTGGTGAACAAGAAAAACAGTAACAATAGGAAATTAAAAAATTGATTTTATATTTCAGAATTTATTATTTATTACAGCAACATTCAATGCAAATTGTTGGTAATTAACTATTAATTAGACCGTGACTTATTTGACCCAGAAAAAGATTAATTTCATTGGTCTCCCTTATTTTGTTCTGGAAACTTACTGGTCGAATGTAGGTATGTAGGTTGGTACAACTAACAATATTTAATTTCGGAATGTTTGGCAAACAAGCTCGGCTAGATGGGAGGTGGTTACGACCATGTACCTAAACACCTGTACACTGAGGTCTTTGCCGATGTGTTGCCAAAGCCGGCACCTTAGAGGTAAAGCTGGAATGTCTGATGTAAATACGCACGGCGACACATCAAGCTATACATTTCCAGTATAAGCTGACTTCTCATTGTACGGAAAACTTATACTCACAATGCGAGGGCAGCTAAAACTGGAAATATAGGTAGAGCTTGATGTGTCGCCGTGTGTACAGAGGTTCATTTACACCGTAACCCATATATTACTTAGGTATTAACATTTATATACTTTATCCATATTGGCTGAGGATCGAGTTGAGTGGGAAAAGGAAAGGGGCGAGGCCTTTGTCCTGCAATGGCACAAGTGGCACATCACAGATTAAAAAGAAAGAAAAAGTATTTATTGGGACTCGCACAGGTATAATAACACAAAATAAACTTAACACGTTTAATCTTAAAAAAACAAAACTAAAATGAAATGAAAACGGGAAAATTCCGGAAGTCTGGGAAGTCCGGTCCGGATTATTATATTATGATCAGTAATTTATTGTGCACCAAATAAATACATTAGTACTTAACAAAAAAAAAATACCTACCTTTTATATCGAATATAAACAACTTCTTTCTTCTATTTATGTAAAAAAAACTTCATAAATGGGCAGACCTTGTAATTCATTGAAATAGCCCTTTCCTCAGTTCTACTGCTGTTATAACAAAAGTAGATAACTACCTACCACAGTTTGGGAACTGTGGTAGGTAGTTATCGACCTAATAGTGTTGTGACACATACGTATTTCCTGAATAATCAAAATAAGGTATTAATCATGTACTAACCATGCAGCTTGGTAGTTAATAGCGTCAATTTTGTATTGATTGATACCACCAGCAAACGGTTTTTCCATACCGCATACCGTCACAAATTGTCAAAATTAAACCCCTATTACACTACACGATATTTAGGTGATAAATTATGTTTTTTGATAGGGACCCTTCCTCTCTTCCTCTTATCATACCATCCCGATTTAGGAGAGGGTCCCTGAATATCGCGTAGTGTAACGAGGCTTTTAGTAAAAACCATTACAGAATGAAAGTTGTAATAATTAATTTTCTGTTTCTTTCACGTAGAGATGACGCGAAAACTTCAATTTCAAATCTCATAATAGTTACCTACCCTAGTTACTAGCAGAGTAACAGCCTGAGAGAATAAAGAAATCCTTCTCTCTTTCTCCATGCTGATCCCAAAAATAGCAGTCGAAGGGCAGGAGAAAAATGGTGACGAAAGACAAATTGACGACCCTTTCTATCATGTCGGCACGAGCTACAAGAGAAAACTTCTCTGCCTGGCCTTTTCCCAACTATGTTGGGGTCGGCTTCCAGTCTAACCGGATGCAGCTGAATACCAGTATTTTACATGGAGCGACTACCTGTCTGACCTCCACAACTCAGTTAGGTACTGTGTAATACCCCTTGGTATAGAACTGGTTGTCAGACTTCCGGGCTTTTGACGACCCGTAACGACTGTCAAAGATCCACGAATGACAGTCCGGACCAATGGCTTCACGCGCTTTCCGAGGCATGGAGGGGTCTTGGTATGTAAAGATGGTCACCCATCCACGGATCAACCGCGGCAAGCGTAGCTTAACCTGATCGATCGAACGGTGCGGTTGTTATTACTTTTCCACATGAGAAAACATCAGTCAACCACTTTGTGGTTAGCAAGGCTATCCAGCGTGCGACGTAAGTATCACACCCTTAAGATATAGTTTAAGAGGTAGAGGATTATTTCTGTACAGAATTTACAACTTAAACTATAAATTATATTGTATTTTCAAACTGTATTAACTCTGTATGCTTTTGGATAAATAAAGATTATTATTATTATTAAAAAAAACCGGCCAAGTACGTGTCGGACCACGCACAATGAAGGGTTCCGTAGTTGGAATGAATTTATCCCAAGAACAAACTTAACATTGTAGTTGAAAAACATGTTCTCCCATTCATTCCAACTGAAAATGTAAGTTTGTACGCACAATATTGAGAGATTTACCATATTTATCAAGATAATAGACTTCTTATTAATATTCCTGTAATCTATAGGTATAGAACTATTTTCTTTATTTTTTTCAAAATTTTAGGATCAGTAGTTTCGGAGATAAGGGGGGAATGGTAAATTTCCGTCTATTGTCTTAAATAACTTTAATACAGTTTACTTTAAAATTATGAAAAAAAAATATTTGAGATCCTCACGGTAAGCTTTTTCATTTGATATAGATTGCGAAACTTTTTTTTCAAAACTCATTTATACGTTACACGTCTGTGTTTGGGTCACAGAGATTCATATGTGTACCAAATTTCAACTTAATCGGTCCATAAGATTCGGAGCAAATTGGCTGTGACAGACGGACAGACAGACAGACAGACAGACAGACAGACACACGAGTGATCCTATAAGGGTTCCGTTTTTTCCTTTTGAGGTACGGTAAAAAATTGGTCAAGCCTTTTATTGACTGTCATTGACGTATCCAGCTTTAGGCTTGAGGTAGATACATAATCCAACACCCTAATTTGCTTAACACATTATCAATCTCAATTTGAATCATTTTGAAATAGAGTGCTAATCCGTTGCTTCATATGTTCGAAAAATGTGTCTGCTCGACAGCGTAGATAACGCAATGAATGTTGGTGAACTGTGAAAATGAAACCCATTCCTACTGATAGTATGTTACGGAATTACCCCGCTGCTCAGAGGTGTGACGGGGGTTCAGGGTTGCCATGCCCTCAATGTGTAATCCCTTAGTAAACCCATGTAGAGATTCGTTAGGTTCTCAAAAAGTTTGATAGTCCTTTTAACCCTACAACCCCAAACTCCAACCAATCTAATCTACTTATCTTCGCTGTCTTGTCTAACAGCGCAGGTGAAATGAAGTTATTCTTTCAATCACTATATTGTATCAGTTCACAGGGCTGGCACGCCACGCCGTGTCGTCGCACAGCCGCGTGTTGCGTTGGTTCGACGGCCGGACCGGCGCGTCGCATCGATCGACACCTGTGGCAGCCTTTGTGGCGGCAGACTTCCCTGTTTGCTGGAGAATGTACACGATTACGTTTCGCACAACGTATATCCTACTATCTAATTAATTTGTCATTATTAGCCATTAATGTCCCACTGCAAACTACTACTCTCTTTCCACCTCTCTCTGTCCAAAGCTCCCAAGGACCAATCTTTATTAAAGGAGTCCTGGGGGCCTAAAAAGGCCACTTTGGCAGAATCATAAAACAATTCATATCACGCAATCCTGTTTGACAGTTTCACACCTATATATCCCTGAAGGGTTAGGTAGAGGTGTACATAGCATTTTACGAATCTCCATACAAAACTGTCATACAGATGAAATTGCGTGATATGAATTGTTTTATGATTCTGCCAAAGTGGTCTTTTTGGCCCCTACATACCTACATGTCGATTCTGTAAAAATTTCACCTTGAAAACTTGCGTGGAGTGAGCTTGAAGTGAGCTGATGCTAGGGACTGACACCATTGACAACTCCCTTCGAGCTCACTTCACCTAAGTTTTCACGGTGAGAATTTTAAAGAATAGATTGGCAGTTAGTCGATTCTGTTAGAATCTCACCGTGTGAATTTAGGTGAAGTGAGTTGTCATTCCATCTGCAGCGCGATTCTGTAACTATCTCACCGTGAAAACTTAGGTGAAGTGAGCGTGGAGTGAGCTGTCATTAGTGTAAATCCCTATAGCATCAGATGGAATGACAGCTCTCTTCACCTAACTTCTCACGGTGAGATTCTAATAGAATCGACGGGCTGGTGCTATAGAGATTAACACCAATGACAGCATAGCACCACCGCGTTCATCTCGCATCTCAGTTTGGGCCTGTCGCGATGTCATTTTATCTAGAAAAAAAATCTTAAATTCACTCGCTGACAGAGAAGCGAAGCCCAAACCGCGGGATCTCGACGCATGATTTTTTTAAATTATTACATGGACCACCAGGCTGCCAGAGTACCATAGCAGTCATAAGCTTCATTGAGAGGGTCTCAAAACCGGAGGGGTAATTGTGGAACACACTAACAGTAGCAATGCATGGCTTTCATTTTGACAGTGTAACAACATTCCTTGCGATATTTACGTTGTTGAGCAGACAAATTTTTCGAACATATGAAGCAATGGATTAGCAATATCTTTCAAAATGATTCAGATTGTGATAGCAAGTGTGTTACGCAATAAGGGTGCGGATGTTAACAGATAGATACCTAAGGGGCAAAAAATCTCATATTAGTACCTACTGAACACAACAAGGCCCATAAATTCCCACCTCCAAACTTTAAACGCATGACAACTCGAACAAAATCAACGAGGGAAGGCGAAAAGCCACTCCAAAAGATAAGGAATTAATTCGGTAGGGTGTTACACTCATTTATCACAACTTATCAGAGTAATCTTCCTACCTTCCACTTCCACAGAGGACATGCTAGGGGAATGACAGATAAACCACTTGAAAGGATAATGAACAAATTTTCCAGCGCCATAGTGATTTATTGTAATTTTACACTTTACTTAGTTTTTTTACCTATCATTTATTTGAGCTCCTCAAGTTCTGAGTCCAATTACTGACAAATGCGTGCACTGACTGTACAGGGGGCCTAAAAAGATCACTATGGCAAAATCATAAAACAATTTATATCACGCAATTTCATCTGTATGACAGTTTTGTATGGAGATTCGTAAAATGCTATAGGTACACCTCTGCCTAACCCTTCAAGGATATATAGGTGTGAAACTGTCAAGCAGATGAATTGCGCGATATGAATTGCTTTATGATTCTGCCAAAGTGGCCTTTTTAGGCACCCTGGTCCACTCAATCTGTGTGGTTCTTTCCTCAATAGACCATTTCAGGCACCAATTTATAATGGTCTTCACATGATCTGACCAAGATTATGTGTGGACTTTAAAAGATACTGTGACCTCTGAGTTTGTTTCGGCCTTTCTTCTCAGAGTAGTCAGATTGGAAACGCCGACCTCATCTTGTTTTAAAAATATGATTGACGTGTAAAAGTGTTTGTTTAAACAAACTTAGAGAAATAAAATCATTAATCATTATCATTTAATTTTTACTGTTTGGTCGCAGGGGACATACATCTCTTTCTAAGTCTCTCTTTGCATGCGAATATCGAAGGAGGAAGTTACGACAATGTACAGCCAGCGACATAACTCTCTCGTTACTTCCGATTTTTTTAAATTTAAATTTAATATTATAGAATCAATCTTTGTTCTTAACCGTATCCAATACGTGATTATACCAATCATCATCATCATTTTAGCCGAAAGGCGTCCACTACTGGATATTGGATTTAGGCCTCCCCCAACATTGCCATCTGCCCGGTTTTGTGCTTCTCGCCTTGCCTGCGGTCTTCACCAGATCATCGATCCACCATGTGGGAGGCCTTCCGATGCTACATCTTCCGGAACACGGTCGTCACTCAAGAACCTTTCGCCGCATTGGTCATCGGTCATCATTTTCTACGAGAAATGTGCCCTGCCCACTGCCACAATTCTTATATAGGTATAGGTACCCATAATGATAAAAATAACAAATTAAAAACTACCTACCAGATTAAATAAAGAGGGGAAAGTAACGAAACAATTTACGTCTTACGTTCCTCTGTCTGCATTTTATTGCATTACCGATCCTTCGAGCAAAATGTTAGAGAGTGGGCAAATTCCTCAGACACATAAATTGTGCCCCCAACCCCGCACCCCGCGTACCTACTGTAAACGCTAAAGTGGCTCCTCCTGTAATAAGTGTTTCGTTCCAAGACTAATAATTGGTTTAGCAAACGTCTGGTAAAAGCTAATGAGTGAGCAGCTCTTTGGAGGTCATGTTGTAAAAAGAATCAATTTAGAGTCTTTTGGATTTGATACCCACACCTTTTAAGTGGGTTCAAGATAAATACTAATATAATTATGTTGGCTTTGTGAAGTTTAAGTGGACTTAGTGTTAGGTAGCTAGTAGATACTTTCAGATGATAGAGGACTATGGCCTTTAGCGGTTAAATGGGGTAATAGGTATTGGGTCTAGAAATAGAAAAAAAGTTTATTCTAGGCTAAGCCGAAACCTTTAGCAGATTATTTTGAATGTGAAAATATAGGTTGAGATGTTTTTCCAAAAAAAAAAATCGGGTCTTATTCTTGACTTTTAAACATTAAATTGCTAAAAACTAAAAATGCCGTTTATTTTTATACAATATCGAGCTGTTCCTTTGACCACTTGGCTCTATTTATCATAGTTTCGGTTCTAGTTTCGAAGTCTAAAAAATCGCCATGTAGATGTAAACCTAGATGGTGATTTTTTTATAGATGATACTAAAGTACAGACAGAGCTAGTACCCGAAACTGTCAAATTTTCCCAATGAACTTTGAACCTTATGCTTTAGCGATAAGGTTGAAAATCTATTAAGTAAATTTGACAGATTGTAGTAGCTTGATGTGCAGCTGCTGGCATCTGTACTTATTTCGAAAAAAAAAAGATTTCTTACGAACCATTTTTTTTTTTCAAAGATTAGGTAAATGATTAGCAGTCAGTTCGACAATCAGTTCGACACGATTCATTTCGATAAAAAATCGTTTGTTTAAATGTTCGTTTCGCGTGCCAACATTTCTGAGAAAACCTACTTAGATGGATATTCCAAATAGAATGATCCTAATGTAAAACTATAAAATTAAATTAAGTAGGAACGGAGATCCGGAGAATCTCACTAACAAATGCATGCTTAGTAGCGCACACTTCACGAAAATAATCAAATAAAATTTATTTATTTGCGATAAGTGTTGGTCGTTTGACTGTACTAATTTGGCTTGAATAACAGATATTTTTTAATCATTTACGGGAGGTCCCAGTCGCCGGAAAAAAGAAAATGGATCGACTGGGACCGCGGTCCAGTTAATAGCGGTCCCAGTCGCCGGAAGCCTCCAATATCGGTCTTAAACATATATTATAATATTATTAAACATAACAAACAAACATTTATGTTCATAATTAATAATATTATAAATCGATTAAAAAAAAAGTAATGATTCTATTAAAGTTATTGAAATTACAATTGGAAAGCAATATTTTTTTTTTAAATATGTCTTAAAGTAATTAAATTATTATAATTGTATTTATTTTTCAATAAATCATGTATTAAATGAACTGAAGTGGTATCTAATATTTATTTTTATATATTTTCTGAATTTATCGTAGAGAGAAGGGTTATGTTATTCCTCAACACCCCAAGGTGCCCCAAGTTAGTCGATTTCCCTATAGATTGTCATCAACGTTAAACCCACAAACCATAAATGTTGATAGTACCTAGGCATCGTCATAAACTTGCCCGATTATGATACAATATGGCATCAAACTTTCTTTTATTAAGCTCTGGAAGAATCCCAAAGAAAAAAGATGGTTTCAATAACACTTGGCGAGGTCAGAATGGAAGCGTAAGCGTACGGAATTAAATAAATACACCTTCTCCCTCTTTTTTCAGCCCGTTACATTTCTTTAAAAAAAAAAGAACTTTCGGAAGTCAACATAATTCCACATAACCTTTGATCAAAATTGTGTAGTGTGTTGTTTTCAAAAGTTTAAACAAAACACTACCTATCTAAACAAAACCTCCATTCAGCCAACCGCTGTCAGTTCAATCGATTGCTACTAGATGGCGTTATACTTGTTTTTTCGGCAGGCCCCAAGCGCTTCATGTGTCTTTGAAACCTGATAGCCACTCTTTACTCTTAAGGGAAATTTTGATACGAAATCAATAGCCTTTTAAGGAACCTAAGAGCATGTATTTTATTTTAAGTGATTAAAAAACCACCTCTTTATAGTGAAGTAAAGTCGAGCAACAAGTAGCTTTAAACTTTACTGTTTTCATCATGGGGGTACCATATCTAATAGACAATGAGTACGAGTAGGTACCTATTAACAAACATATGTCTCATCATAAAGATATATACCAACGTGATTTTCATACATTATCCTATTTTCGAATTTCTAAGGTCATAAAAAAACGTTAATTAAAGACGGAAAGGTAGATATTTGTACGCGGAAAACATGAAATTAGAAGAGCTATGTTTTGTTAGGAAAACAAGGTAAAGTTTTCCGGGAACCCCACTTAAAACATATTTTTTTCAAGGAACTTTTCAAGGGAAAATTCATTTAATTGATTCATAAAAAAATGAAGGAACGTCGTTTTTGGGGGAACAATAATTGAAGCGGATAGGGGAAGGCATGGGGTAGCTATTCTCTCTTCCGCGCCCATCCCATAAGTACGTAGAATAAAAAACACGTTATAGCGGTACTGGTGATTTAGTACTACGAGCGCCGTATCTTCGCAACGATTGGACATTGTCGAAGTGTGGGGCTACAAAAAGAGCATATAATATGGAGCATGGAAAATGAAATAAAATTGCCGTGCCTCGGAAAGCACATTAACCCGTTCGTTGTGGCTGCCATTCGTGGATCTTTGGCAGTCGTAACGGGTCGTCACAAGCACGAAGGTCTGATAACCGGTCTTTCCAAAGGGTATCGTGTTACCTAGTCACTGGTTTGTTGAGGTCAGCTAGGCAGTCGCTACATGTAAAATACAGGAATTCAGCTGCATCCGATTAGACTGGAAGCCGACCCAAAAATATTTGGAAAAAGGCTAGGCATGATGATGATGAGAGTGGAAAACCACAAGGCGGCCAACCTGATAGTAAGTGGCTTTCGTCGCCTATGGATGTGGATTTTTTTCCGTTAATCTATATTGTCCCACTGCTGGGCAAACGGTCTCCCCCATATTAATCCGCTTTTCTTTATGCTGTGCCTTTTCTGTCCAATCGGTTAGAAATGGGTCCAAAAGGACGTAAATACATAGATAAAATGTGTATCATATTGTGAAGGTAAATTTTTCCTGGAGGTGCTTGGAGAAACGATTTTTCGTATTGTAAGTATGGTCTGAGTAATGAAGTCGCGGTATGATGTATGAAATGCGTTTTCCAGACTTCAAGGTTCCCAACTCGATAAAAGTTGATTTAAGATTGATAAATTGCAAAACTAATCACACTAATTATAAAGGCGAAAGTTTGTGAGTGTGTATGTGTGGGTGTGTGTTTATATGTTTGTTACTTCTTCACGCTCAAACGGCTAGACCAATTTTGATAAAATTTTGTATGGAGGTAGCTGACACCCTGATTTAGCATGTAGGCTAATGTTTATCCCGATATTCCCACGGGATCGACATTTATGCGGGTGAAACCAAGGGGCGCAGTTAGTCATTAATAAATCTAAAAACAAAACATTTCAAATTAAACACATCACTTGAGAACAACTGGACCGATTTCGTGTTTTTTTTTATTATTTAAAAATGTTCGTAATAGTCCAAATTAGGTTTTTAAGTATAATATATAAAAGGAATAAATTCGAATTCGGGAAAAACTGTCGGACGTCCTTTTTTTCTATAGATCTTTTGTAAATTATTGAAATTTGGACAGGACAACGTCTGTCCGGTCAGCTAGTTGAATTAAAACAAAATGATTTTAAATCACCTAATGGTGAGTTTTATAGTAAATGGATGGTGATTCAAAAATCCATATCACCTCGCGCATAACATCTGTTTTTAGTACCACAACGAAAGGCAATTCAGTCAGTTCGCATTCACCTACTTCAAAAAATGCGGACAACAACACTAAACGCGTCTAAACCAACCTTGACCTTTTTATTTGTACGTTTATTCTCTCGGCTCCATTAACATTGCCATGGTAACCGCTTCAGCTAACTCGATGTCGTTTTAGGCTGAATATTTTAAGCTCACTTTCTTCTCTTTGTATATTTTTGGATTCTCGACATAGATATAATACACGTTGTAACACTTTATAATGTATAACATCGTCAACACTGACCGTCGCGTTGCGCTGGTGTATTAGTCGCAAGCAGGATTGTCAGTAAACGTGTGATCTGCAGTGTTCACACACGAGCGTCGCGCGTCAACGGCAGGGGCAACTGCAACCGTCGACAACGTGCCGCTCGTGTATTTGAGCACCGTACTGAAATACACGAGCGGCACGTTGTCGACGGCAGACGATCGTGTGTATGAACACCTATTACATTCAGTCTCCGGTTTGGAAAAGCGTTATTCGGATTTTCCGTTTTTTCCATTTTCCAGTAGTAGCCTGGAACAACCAATTCCCATCCAACCAACCACCAACCAACCAACCAATTCCGCCAACCAACCACCAATCCCACCAGCCACCAACCAACCAATTCTACTGAAGCTTTTTACCTACTTATCTGCCGAGGTGTCCTCTGCCTAACCGTTCTGGGCATATGTCGTGATGGGTGTATTTTCTGCTGAATATTTTCAAAAGAGTTATATTAAACAGATTGCATAATGAATGGAGATTGCTACTGTAATCTATTGTGTTCTACATTGTAGAGTAAAAGGGTACCTAAGCCAACATTGTAACTTGTAACGAGGTTATGTATTAAGGTTTCTAGGTATCTCGTGCAAGTAACTAAGCTTTATAATAATTGAAAAGTCCGATGTGTAAAAAGCTTGGATCAAAAATCGTTTTTAGATGTTCGTAGTCAAATGGCAAAAACGGAACTCTTATCATTTCGTTATGTCCGTCTGTCTGGATACACACACACGCTCGCACACACACAAAAATAAAATGGTTTTCATTGATTAAGTAATTGTTTTTTTTTCCAAGTATTTTTACCAATAAACAGGGAGTTATTTTTCTGAATATTGTTAGAGTTAGAACGCAACTTCAGTCAGCAGTCCGAAACTTAACCGTTAGGCTATTGAACTGCCTCGTTGGTCTCGTGGTTGCAAGCGCGACTGCTGAGCCTGGGGTCCTCGATTCGATTCCCAGGTCGGACAAAGTGTTATTGGGTTTTATTTATTTATTCATTTAATTAAAACTTTATGCACAAGTAAAAGAAATATTGTACAGAGGCGGACTTAATGCCCGAGGCATTCTAGCTGGTTTTCCATTAGGAATTTCTTAGTAACAGTCCGCAGTTTGGAAATTGGCGATCTACGGCAATCCGACACGACCGGGGAGAGATCAGGCGCATAACCAACGGCTTAACGTGCTTTCCGAGGCAGGGGGGTATTAAATAATGGGCCATTCCCGTAATAGCCCCACCGACTCTCGAGTGGCGCACGTGGAACACTGCGGTGCTAACTCGGGCAGTCTGGTAGGACGATGGAAGCCCCAAGTCCGCCGCCCGCAGGCGACCTCACATGGAGGTCGCAGATCAAACGCGACCACGAGACCAACGGAGCAGTTAACCTGCCACAAACCTCAATCAATTACCTGCTTTACACATCTGTCTTCCACTTCGAGGAATACCAGGATCATGTTATGTTTATGTTTCTTCATCATCTTCTTTAATGGCAGTCTTGTTGTACCCACTGCAGAATATAGGCCTATAGCGGGGTCATTGCGTAACACACTATCAGTAGCAATTGCTTTAATTTTGCCAGTTCAATACATTAATTGCGCAAACAAAACAAAAACGAATTTCCAAAAAAAAAAACTTAATTTTTTTGTTTTTTTATTTTTGTTGAGCTAGCAAATTTTTCGAACATATGAAGCAATGGACTAGCAATATCCTTCAAAATGATTCAGATTGTGATTGATAGTGTGTTACGCAATTAGTTTTCAATTTTACAGCTTTCATCACACTACTATAAAGGCGAAAGTTAGTGAGCATGTTTGTCATTCCTTCACGCACAAACAGCTGGACCAATTTTGATGAAAATTTGCAGTAAGAATAACACTACACTACTACACTACTTTTTATCCCGATGTTCCCACGAAATTGACACTTATGCGGGTGAAACCGCGGGGCGCTGCTAGTTTACTATAAAAACACTTATCCTCTGCGTAAAGAAGAGTAACCGTTGCGGTAAATTCATACATAAAAGCGTTACATAAGCGTTTAATAAAAGTGACTGAATTTATAATTACGCGTCATTGAATATTTTATTTTACCTTCGGAAATCCCGTCATCGCAAAATTGTAATCGTCAGTTCGAAACGATAGGTATCTTTTTTTAATTTTCGGCATGCGAACGTAACAGCTTTGCCTGCAAAAAAATAAAACAACAATCGTTATTCAAAAATCATTCCGGTAACGGTGCAAGCCGAAGTTTTTAGGGTTCCGTTGTTAATGAATTCTGCCTAGCCTTTTCCCAACATTGTTGAGGTCGGCTTCCAGTCTAACCGGATGCAGCAGAATAACAGAAATTTATATGGAGCGACTGCTTATCAGATCTCCACAACCCAGTTATAAAATCCTTAAAATTCTAAAAAGTAATATTGCGTCCTAAGATTTTGTTTGAATTGTTTTGAGATAACAGTGCTGGTAGATTTTAAAACAATTTTAACTGTTATACAACAATAACATTTTTTAACAAATCCATAATGATATGAAAGAACTTTATTCCATCACGATACAGTTTTCATAACTAGCTTAATAACTTGTTGTTAAAGTTTAATTTAAGTATAATTTTTACATTGATTTTAGTACTAAGACCACACACGATACTCACACATGACACACACACGCACACCGACGTATCGTACGTCCGTGTATCACATGACTTTCCAAAGTTTTTACTTACTCCCGTGGGAGCATAGCGTGACGCTATGTATAGTTTCTTATTTAATGGTTTTCGTAGCAGTTCTACGAACGCGTAGCACCGGTTACGTCTACGTCGTAGCAATCTCTTGAGGATGCTACGGATGTACTACGCCGCTTCGGTATGTACAGCTATGTAGTTAATTAAATGAAACCAGACTGTGGTTTCCTTTTTGTAAATGTGCTTTAAATGTAAAATATAACCATATATGGGATATGTTTATATTTTGGAATGATTGCATAATTTCATCATATGAGGGTCGCCACTTTATTTACCAAGCTTTCAAACAGCTGATCAGTAGTGCTATTCTGTGAAAATTTCACCGTGATAACTCAGGTGAAGTGAGCTGTCATGAGTGTCAATCCCTATAGCATGAGATGGACTGACATCTCACTTCACTTAACTTCTCACGGTGAGATTCTAACAGAATCGACCGCCTGTTCTGTAAAAATCTCACAGTGAAAACTTAGGTGAAGTGAGCTTGCAGTAAGCTGTCACTAGTGTCAATCCCTAACATCAGAAGGCCAATTCTCGTAATTTAAAACGTTCATAATCTAGTCGCAGTCTCATCTCAGCGACAAACAAATGTCAAAAACATGTCAATATGTACGGAAATTAGAAGTAATTTTGACAGATTGAGACTGAGATCAGACTGTGAACGTTCTTAAAATTACGAGAATTGCCCCTCAGTTGATAAATTCTGTAAACATCTCAGCGTGGAAACTTAGGTGAAGTGGACAGTCAATAGTGTCAATCTCTAGAATCAGGTGGAATACCAGCTCACTTCACGCTCACCTCGCCTAAGTTTTCAAGGTGAGATTGTTACAGAATAGATCAGCAGGATAAACTCAGAAACGAAGTTATCCGGAAAAAACATAGCTTGCAGGGTAAGCAAGCTGAAGTGGTAGTGGGCTGGCCATGTTTGTCGAAGGACCGATGAGTCCTGGAGTGGAGACCGTAGATACCGTAGATTGGCAAGCGTAGTGTGGGACGCCCTCCAGCTAGACGTACTGACGACCTCAAAAAGGTGACTGGGACAGATCGGATGCGGAAGGTGGAGGACAGGGTGTTGTGGCGCAGCATGGGAGTGGCCTATGTCCAGCAGTGAACTGCGATAGGCTGAGTTGATTGATTGATTGAGATCGGCAGGTGGAATGTCACCTCACTTTAACTAAGTTTCACGGAATATATCGGCAGGGATTCTGGGATTTAAAAAATTGCGGGTGCTCAAACCGAGTCACCCCGACATTTTGAAAGAACCCTCGACTTGTTTAAACGATAAATGATAAGGGCTCAATAAAACCCTACGTAACATGTCCTAATAATGTTACCTCTATTGTAATCTTAATATAACAGGCAAATGAGTTATTTAAATTCAATTAGAACGTAAAACAATAACCCTTTTGAAAGGTTTTGTAACGATTCACGTAATTGTTACGGAAAAATGATCCCTTTTTATTAATGTTACTTTTAGGGTTTTGTGTAGTACGGGTATTGTTATTTAATTATGTATTTTTGGTGTCACTTGGAATTATGGGGCTACCGGTTTCAATAAAGAAGGAACTTCTCAAAATAATTGTTAGTAGGCTTCATCAAAATCCTTGAGCATCAAATATACAAACTTCTTTACAAACTATCATCATCATCATCAGCCCACAGCAGTCCACTGCTGGGCTCTCCAACTGCCTGCCTTTCAGCTCAATTCTCGGGAACTCTCGTCCACCTGCTATCACTACCACAGACGACCCTGCGAAGATCGTGGCTCCACCTAGGCTGAGCCTACAACAAACTATTACATTAACTATAATATTAGTTTACAGACGTCCTTGGCTAGTGAGAGCAGTCGTAGCTCAGTGATAACGGTCGCGACTTACGAGGTTTGAACGTATGCAGGCGCTTTAGCAGCACCCCGCGGTTTCACCCGCGTTAGTTTGATCCCGTGGGAATATCATGATTGCACCTACCATTGTTTGTCTCTGCATCACCCAAAGGTTGACTGGTAAAAAATGCCTATGGCATTAAGTCCGCCTCTGTACATTTTTGTGCTTGAAGTATTAAATAAATAAATAATAATAAATAAATATCGGGAAAAAAAGTAAATTTCATCCAAATCCGTTCAGTAGTTTTTGCGTGATTGAGTAACAAACATCCAAACGTCTTCACAAACTTTCACATTTATTATATTAAGTAGGATTTCATCACCACTGCTTTCAAAACGTTCAAGAAAAACATCGCGAGGAAACCGGCATGTCCTAGAACCAAAAATTCGAAGACATGTCATGTGACATCTATCAACCCGCACTGGGCCCGTAGATCGTTGACAGTCCACCAATGGGCGTAACGTGCTGTCCGAGGCACAGAGGGGTCTCGATATATAATGGGTGGTCACCCATCCTTCGATCAACCCGTGGGGCTATTAATAAGCCCCACTTAATAACTCGTAAATACTCGAAAAAGCTTTGTCCCAAAACAAAAAAGTATATATCGCATCCGGTCACTCGTTTGACTGATTCGGAACGCGAGCGCCATCTGGTGGCGCTGACAGAGTCTAGCCTGAGTTGGTGGGGTGCCTAGAAAAGCGAGCGGCAAGCTGGAGGAGTCTCTCTTGGACTTTGGACATCGTACGAACAACATGCGCTCAGAAACTGTCCCGCGTTCCGTGTCTGGTTGTGTCGTGTACCTACAATGTGTGATTCGCTGGTGTGATTAATTTGTTCGTGAAATTATAATCTGATTTGAACTGCAAACGGTTTTTCTATTGCACATAAACTAACACTACCCACTGACACGCCCACATAGCTAACAAGGCACACATACCGTCTCCGACATATAAATAAATATAAAAAGTACCTATAAATTCAACAACCTTTAGCACACCGCCCTTCCCTTTAGAGGTAAAAGGAATAGTTATAGGAATGCCCAGCGATTAATTGTTTGTAGAATTGGTTACAATGAACAGTTTGACTGGTTCACGCCTCTGTTTAACAAATTCGTTAATTGCGCGATCGGTTGAGGTAAGGTTATAGTATTGAGTAAAGCGTTTTTGGAAATAAAAAAGGAATACTTAGAACCACTCCAAATTAATGTTTGCCAATAGACGTTATCTGTGCTTGTTTTGGGTCATAATTCTCCGGCCCATAGCCCAGTTTATTTGTGGTCAGCGCAAAATGTCTTTTTCTTCCATACTTCTCTAAATATTAGTCGTCATCTCGGTAGTCACCCCCTCCTTTCTAACCACATTCCATTCACACAGCCCATCCATCGTTTTTTTGGTCTTCCCCTATTCTTATAGCTATAACAAAAAATAATAAAAATAAAATAAATTCAAAAGTAAGGCATGAAACGTGTGTTAAATATTGTACGCTCGTACGGAACGCTTTGTGTGCGAGTCTGACTCGCACTTGGCCGGTTTTTATAAATACTATTGATGTCCGAGTACTTTGAACTAGCAAGCCCTTGATTTATGAATGAAAAAGATACAGCACTATGCTTATCTTTGACAGTTTCTCAAACAGATACAAAATATTGATTTATTTCTATTTAAAAATCAAATCGCTTTCGCTTATGTCGTGGAGAGTTACCTTAACTAGCGGTTATAGCTCTTCAAACAGTCGCTGTTATAGCTCTGTATTTCATTACGAAGTGACTTATTTCTAAAGTTATAGGCTACAAGCAATAACAATGAAGTCCCAGTAATCAGTCCGTAAGCGTTTACTACAAAATATTGGGTTCTTTCGACCTATAGTCGGACTTTTAATTAGCTGCAGTAAAATGACAGCTTATATGTTACATAAATGACTGAAATTGTTTTTTTTTTTTGTTTTTTCGTGGCCATCAACCAAATCTTGTTTTTCTAGTACAAATAGTGTAACAAACGAAACTTATTCTACTTATTTCTAAACGCAGTCCGAAATGAGTTATTAAGTAGTGTCATTTTACTGCAGCTAATTAAAAGTCGGAGTATAGATAATATTCCACAATCACTGAGTAGCTTGTCTGTATTGAAATAGACGTCATAACATAGAAATTAATTACCAAGACATGTTTCGTCTGATATTTAATATAAAAGTAAAATTAACTACAACATATTATTACTCGAATAAATACATTATACATATATCTTAGATACTAATAATAAAACTGAAGAGTTTGTTTGTTTGAACGTGCTAATCTCTGAAACTACCAGTAGGATTAGAAAAAATCTTTTTGCATTTGATAGCCCAATTCTCGAGGAAGGCTATTTTTTTAAGGTTTATGTTTGCCTAACTTCATCCAAATCCCTTATTTTTTATACCGTTAAATAGTACGTTCCTGTGCTGTGGGCTAATTTCCGACCTCCATGCGGGCGAATTCGCAGGCAAAAGCTAGTACCCTATCAAATTTATCCGATCCAGGAATCGAACCTAGATCCCCACTAGACCAACAAGGCTCTCACATGAGTCGATTTTGGTTCTTTCGGTTTGGTTCGGTACCACTGATCAGTCCCGGTTCTTCATCGAGCTGTTCTGAAAGAACTAAAAATCCTGTGTTTCAACGACACATTCATCTACCGTCACTTTTCCCCGCACTACATACCTACCTCCAATTCATTTGGTCATCGCTCACCCTTATCTCGTTCGTGCAGAGTACATTTTCCTTCAGCTATAATGATGCGACGACGAGCCTTCGCGATAACGTCACTATTGTTAATTCGCTGGAGGATTCCGATCACGTATTTCGTTTCCTTTTGTCACTTGACTGGTTATTAATGTATGTACTTTTATTACAGGAGTTAGCTGTTGATGGAGATTTACGTCACTGAAAACCGTCGAAGCGTCGATTCATATGATATACCTACAGCATCCTAATTGTGTAACACACTATTGATCTCAATCTGAATCATTTTGTTGAAGGATATTTCGAATCCATTGCTTCATATGTTCGCAAAATGTGTCTGATCAACAACGTAAATAACACAATGAATGTTTGACACACAAGGACAATACACACAGCCTGTTACAATGGATTCAATACATGATTCTGAACCCTCTGACTGCGTGGGAATTGCACTTTTCTATGAAACAGAAGTTTTTTTTTTGATAACCGACCAAATATTTCTACGCTAGGCGGTTTAGAATCATGTGCTGAATTTATGGTCACAGTTTGCGAAGTCCTTGCCACAGTCGCATCACAGCTGAAGTAGAACAATGTCAACTAACTTTTGGAGGCCACAGTATAGAGGGAGACCTCTGTAATTGTATATCGATAGACCACCCCAATACTAAAACAGGTCACTGGTTCAGACACAACAAGCTCAGAGTGGACTTGTACTTACCTACTGTACAGTTAAATGTAATTACCGGTGTACTTAAGTACCTACTATCCTCTGTACTTAACTGCTATCCTGTGTAAAGTGCTTTCACATTAATAAGGAAAGTTTCGTTATTTGTTGGAACTACGTCTTAGCGCCTGCCTCCCTCTAATTAATTATTTTCTTGCGGTTTTCTAACTGAGTTATCAGAACGGAACAGGATCGTTTTGTTTCAAATATTCTTTGTTGTGATGCCTTTTGGTATTTACACTAAAGTTATTAGGTCGTTTAAATACATTAACCCCTTACTAATAAACATGCATAGACTTATAAAAAAAGATGGACTCCGCACCACGCATATCGAAAGTGAGGCACAGTAAGTATGCCGGGACCGCTTGTACAAACACGGCCTCACTCTCACATTTACATCATAGTATGCCGACATTGCCGACCGGCCGCCATTACGTGACACGACATCGTCTACCGTCAATCACGTACACATAGATCGGTACGGTGCTTCACTTTCGATATGCGTGGCGCGGAGTCCATCTTTTTTTATAAGTCTATGTAAACATATTACCTATATCAGATGTATACAAACCGATTTCTCTCTTTCAGTTGTCAGTAATTTGACTTTCGAAAGAAGAAGACAAAGCGTTGTGTATACAGACGCTACACAGTCTATTAGTAAGGGGGTGGATGTAAGTATTATGGTTTACAAGAGCCTTAGTAACTCCAAATTAATGAATACAGTGCCACAAGGATCTTTTGGTGCTCGACTGACGTTGATATGGGGGCGCTGTTGGTAAGCATTTGTGAAATTGATTTGTAAATTGTATTAAAAAAAAACGGTCAACTTTCGGACGGACTCGCGCTCCGAGGGTTCCGTACAAATTTGTAGTTATGTAACTACAAATTTTCGGTTTTCGGATTTTTCCTTGTACTTGTGCTACAGCATGACATTGCTTCTTGCCAAATTTCATGATTCTAGGTCAACGGGATTCCCTTGTGAGTGTCAAAATATGCGGCATAAACGCCCGTGTCTTATGATTGCGTTAACGCAAAAAAAAAACAGCAGTGAAAAAATCAAACTTCTAAGTTAACTTAGAGGTTTGATTTTTTCACTGCTTCAATTAATTGTAGCCCTGAGTATTAGATATTAATTTCAACCTAATAAATAACTCCACGCGTTCCTGAGAAAAACGGTCTTGACAGACGGACAACGAAGTGAAGTTATAAGGGTTCCGTTTTTCTTTTTATTTATTTATCCATTTTTTTTCCTTTTGAGGTAGGTACGGAACCCTAATAACAAGATGGCAGCGTTAGTTCCGATTTTCGTCACGCGCCTAAACATCATGGGTACAGCCATATCCTCGGTAGTCAGCTCCGATTTCAACCTCGCTGGAAAAGTATTTTTAACACGGCATGCCTACATACAGGGTAGCAGAAAACGAAAACTGTGACCATGAATTCAGCACATGATTCTGGAGATTCATAATTTTCGGTTATCAAAAAACAAAAATCAGCTGCTTCATAGAAAAGTTCCTGAACAGAACTTAGTCCTTTATTTGCGGTCAAAATGTATGGAACAGCAAATTTTTTTTTATAACCAACGAAATGTAGTAGGCATACCAACGTATGTAGGTAATTCCCATCAAAATTACAAGAAACCAATTTCAAAAATAAAGACGTATGAAATTCACTAATTTATCATACTTGGCACATCTATATCACTGTCAACACCCGCGAGGCTATTTAAATGCAAATTTTAAACCTAAAATAGATAGATACGCTCCTCGTTCATAAGACTTCGGTGTAGTTAATTTTGTTCAAAAGTCGCTTGCTGATTTATTGAAGCTTATCGAGACAAATTTATTCGTTCGAGTTTGCTAGATAGAATCTATACAGACTACGACCCTTTAAGTGATACAGGTAAAGTGTTTTCGTTGGTATTTTCGGTTTGTGAAACTATTAAAGGTGAGACTTAACAACTTCGTCTTTTATTTCTTGTATGTATTTTTTGTGTTTGTTTGTTTGACACGCTAAACGGCTGAACGGATTTGGATGAAATTTGGCACATGGGTAGTTTTGATTCCGATATTCCAACGGTATAATGCGGGTGAAACCGCGGCGCGCAGCTAGTATATCATAAAATAATAATTATAAATTCTGTTTCAATGCTTTAATAAACAGCTTAAACATCTGTGAAGTTTTGCTAACTAATTTAATATATCCTAAATGTATTAACATGCCTCATAACATGGAGGTTAATATTTGTGCGGCAACAGCTTCAATTTCTGCTGAAGTAGGTATTCCTAAATAGTGACTGATTTTACTCCGCACTCGCTAGGAGTGTAAATCCACGACGGTATTCTGTAACGAAAATAGATTTTGCTATGAATAAATAATACTAGTACGCACGGCTACACATCAAGCTATACATAACCAGTATAAGCTGACTTCTGATTGTACGAAAAACCTGTACAATGCGAGGTCAGCTAAAACTGGAAATGTATAGCTTGATGTGTAGCCGTGTGTACAATAGACTCTTTAGAGATAAGATTGCATAGAAATTTAAATCATGCAAATTCTGAACTTTTTAAAGAAAAAATATACTTTTATACGTCTGGAAGTGAAAATAGGTAGGTACCTGGTATATACTGTCAAATTACAGAAAAATATCGGTTATTAGCTGTTGCCCACGATTTCATCGCAATCCAGGATGACAAGACGCCCGTGTCATTCTTCAGGTCATGGTCTACCTGTGCCAAATCCGTTTAGCAGTTTTAACGAGAAAGCGTAACAAACAAACAAACTTTCGGATTTATGATTCTCATTTGAATTCTGCGTACATTGATAATATAGGTCCAACTGATGCTTTTAGTTCACAGAGTTTCCGCTAGGGATCTCTGGTTTTTGAAATCTCCAAAACTTTTATCACTAAAATATAGGTACTAATGGTAGGTAGATATAGATAGTTACATACATAAATAAACTCACGCGTTCTTCCCATGGGGTAAGTAGAAAATACAGAACGCCACCTGGCACGATCCTTACATACTCTTTTTGCTTCGTTCATACATCGGGGGGCCTAAATATGCCACTTTGGCAGAATCACAAAACAATTCATATCACGGAATTCATCTGTTTGACAGTTTCACACCTACATAATATCCCTGAAGGGTTAGGCAGAGGTGGCATTTTACGAATCTCCATACAAAACTGTCATACAGATGAAATTGCGTGATTTTAATTGTTTTATGATTCTGCCAAAGTGGCCTTTTTAGGCCCCCAGATATACACGCACGCTGGTTACGAGCACTACGCATCTGACCTTTATTTATGAAAAACATCGCCAATATACGCCCTTTATGCTTCACTATATGTCCTCCTAGGGCGTCCCCTCCCTGCATTTCCACTCACATCTGCCTTGTGTAAATAAAGTAGTTGTGACTTCGTAATTTTGTAAACACAATTTTTACAAAAATGCTGTGGTAGTTCTGGGGGCCTAAAAAGGCCACTTTGGCAGAATTATAGAACAATCCATATCACGCAATTCATCTGTTTGACAGTTTCACACCTATATATCCCTGAAGGGTTAGGCAGAGGTGTACCTATACCTAGCATTTTACGAATCTCCATACAAAACTGTCATACAGATGAAATTGCGTGATATGAATTGTTTTATGATTCTGCCAAAGTGGCCTTTTCAGGCCCCCAGGTCGCTGTTGTAGCGAAAATAACAGTTAAATTCTACCGATATAACCCGCTTCGCATTGCAGACAGATTGATGAAAATGCGTATTTGTTTTCGTATCCTCACAAAGAAAAATGCGCAGCTGTCATTAATAGAATACCTAATATTACGTACCAGCTGCATAGTATTCAACAATGCCCAACAATGAACAACTTTTGATAATAATCTGATTAAAATACAAACGATATTGAGTCTTGGCCCACTCCCTCTCCCTGAGAGGAGCCTGTGTCTCAGCAGTGGGAACATTATAGGCTGATTATGTACTGAGTCTTAAAGAAGTTATAGTTTAAATTAACAAAATTGGATACGGAAACAAAATGTTGTGTTTACACTCATCTGCTATATAGTTCTTGTTATAACAAGAACTATATAGCAGATGGCGTTAACCCGTCTCCGTATTTTTTTTTTGTAACTGATGATGTTGTAGTTTGACTGATTAAAATTACTGTTGAATAGTCACTGTTCTGCACCAATTGCGTAAAACATTTTCAATCACAATTTGAAATATTTTTTACAGGATATTGTTAATCAATTGCTTCTTATGTTCGAAAAAAATTGTCTGCTCAACAACGTAAATAACGCAATAAACGTTGTACTGTATGAAAGCCATTGCTACTGGTACTGTGTTACGCAATTACCCCGCTGAATTAAGTCCTGCTGAAGTTCTTTTGATACTAGTATTTTTTTTAGGTTTACTGTATCTTTTTTATACATGTGTTATACCGTTAGGTGCCATCAGTTTCAGGATTCCATAAAAAAAAGCTAACAACAAGTCTTACCCAAAAACGAGATAACTTCACGTAATATTTTATATTTTAAGAAAGAAGTCAATATTATTATTATTTAGAATTAGCTTCGCCCGGTATGTCGATAAAAAGCCTATGTCCTTTCCCAGGGTTCAAAGTATCCCCATACCAAATTTCATCAAAATCGGTCGAGCTGTTTCGGAGATAAGCTGGAACAAATAGACAGACATACAAAAATTATAAAAACTGTTTTTTGTTATAAGTACCGTATATTATGTTATCATAACCATTTAGTAAAAAGCCGTTATTTTGACATTAGAAACATACTCTTAAATTTTATTTATTTTTAATTTGTATGTATGTATACTCGTAGATTCGAACTTTGATACATGTGGCCTTCCCATGGGCCATGAGCAATTTTCGGGCAAAATTTAAAAACCATTCACTTTAAATTAAATAATATGGGAATACACAGAATAGGTACCGTGCCGCACTTCGTAAATCAGAATCGAGGATTTCGCCCCGAATAATTTGCACTTAACTCGGCCCGGGTGACATGTGCCGATTAAAAGTGTGCGTTGATGTTGACACGTTGCCGACGTAAATTAAATTATACTTCGGTGTAACGTTACTCTTTAGGTAGATTGCGGGTGAACAGGATTAGTTGATGATGTGTTATTGTCGAGTAGATTTCTTGGCAGAAACTCTGTGTGGAAAAGGTTTTCGACACCGTCCTGTCGATGATAAATATCTCACGGTGAAAACTTAGTGAGATTTTTCAGAATAGCACTGCAGGAAATTACCTTGTAGATAATAATATTTAATTATCTTATCATTAAATTATCTACTATGTAATTTTTTAAGACCAACCCCACTGCAGCACTGGGCCCTGCAGCACTGGATACCCACTCCCTCTCAAAGAGAGGAGGCGTGTGTCCCATCAGTGGGAACATTATAGGCTGATGATTGATATGTATTTTTTTAAGAATTCCTAACCTAATAACCTAATAAAGTTATTATTATAATCTACCCTAATGGCTTAAAAATATCAAACGGATATAGTTGATCGTAACGAGGCAAAAGGAGTATGTAAGGATCATCGCAGGTGGCGTTCTGTAGTGCCTGCCTATCTGTCTATGCCATGAGAAGAAGTTTGACTATGTATGTGTATGTTTGAGAAATGTTTATTCGTAAAACTTTAAATAGGAGGTACTTTAGACTGGTGACATACCTATTTATCACTTTAGTGGGTGAAAGCGTTCATGAAAATAAACAAACAAAAAGTGTTCCATTCTAGTACATAACGCTGAATTGCTCATTTCTTGTTTTCCTCGACGAGAACAGCAGTAGAATACAAGAGGGGAAATCTTCAGGGATGAAATTAGTGAAAAATCCATAAATCTAGGTGCAACTCAAGTTTGCATAATCAGCCTATAATGTTCCCACTGCTGGGACCCAGGCCTCCTCTTAGTGAGAGGGAGTGGGCCGTAATTCACCATGCGGGCCCAGTGCGGATTGGTAGATGTCACATGTCTTCGAATTTTTGGTTCTAGGACATGCCGGTTTCCTCATGAATTTTCCTTCACCGTTTTGGGAGCAGTGGTGGTGAAATAATTTACACAAAGTAAAGCGCCTGTCTGGGTTCAAACGCACGACCAACAACACGTAAGTCACGTTACCACTGGGCCACCACTGCTCCCCGACTCAAGTTTATAAAAGAGAAATAAAATTCAGACATCACATATTGCAATACGCGACACATCCAAAGCATTAATATGACCCACTAAAGGTTTGGTTCCCCAAGAAAGCGGTGAACGGTCACATAATATCGGCTGTTCAAATGCAGAGTGATTTTTTAACATCTTAATGTCAAATACTGGTGAAAATGACAGAGATTCATGACGGCCGTTATAATATGAAGGAACCTGGGAAACCAAAGCGTTAGTTTTTTTTTTTTGGGATTGATATTGTTCCGCCAGTTGCTCAACTGAACCGAGCGCTCGGCGCATCCTGGACAGTCACACGCAACACCTTATTTGACTGGCCAATTCTTCCCTTACGGTGGTAGGGCTAACGCCCGCCTGTGTTTGGTCGATGCGTGAGAGTTCCAGTGCCTTAGGCATCTTCTAGGCACACTCGTTCTATCACAGACCTCATTCATCGCTTTCCATCAGACGTGATTGAGGTCAAGAGCGAGCCCATTCAGAAATAAAAAAATAAAAAAGTTAGACAAATTCTAATTCGGTACGGTTTCTTTACGGTACGACGTATAAACTGCGCCGTAGAAAAAATGCATCTGTCAACAAGCTCAACAACACTGACGACCGTGCCTACACACGGCGAATAAATCGTTGTTTTTCACGGTAAGACAAACGTGTGTGTATGTATGCCGCACGTATAATCGCATGTAGAAGGTTCTCGATATTCGGTTGCCTGGCAAATCAATCATGCGATCACATAATACTATTACAATGCAATTTCATTGCGTATCAAAGCGAATTCGTGTACCATCCCTCATAGTTAATCGATCGCTCATTGTATAGACACAGACGGCTCACACAGTAACCATGTAGTAAATAGGTACATACGCGAACCCCATGCAATTCGGCCGATTCAAATGCAGATATTTTGACGAGGATGCACGTTCTACAGTCCTGCTGTAGGGATTTAGGAGGGACGGGCCCTCCCAGACAGACGTATTGATTTTCGTGCTCACCCCCCGTAGTTGGGGTTGATATTATTAAATATAAATGGCGCTGAAATGTTGGTGGTGCAAATGATTTTGACGTGGGTTCGTTTGATTGTGTTGGGGAGTAATAAAGTATTGAGGTGCGTTTGTACTTAGAAATGTATTTTGAAGTTGTATTAAGCACATTATCTTGAGGATTTTTTAATGTTTTTTTTTTTACCGTGATTTATATTCTTTCTGATACCTTGAAAGTATTAAGTTATACCGCTCGATAAATGAGATATTCACTAAAGTTACAACATAGCTCGTAAGATGCTGTGTTATTTCGAAACAAACCTTTGTAGTCCTTGTTTTCCCAGGTCGTTTTTCTTCATAATAAGTTTGTATATTTATAACAAGTTTGTACATTAAAGATTTTAAATTGTAATAGCGCCATTCGAGTATATTTGTAACTAGGCAGTAGGTATATCTGTAAAAATATATGGGAATGGCTAGCGACAAAAACGTTATGTGGGTAAAAATGAAAAAATGTTTATACAAGTGGCACTGCATGGCTCTTCTTCTGACTTCTTACAAAAGGTTTACTAATCAATAGTCAAGATGTGATTACTTAGCATAATCAGCTTATTATATTTACACTGCTGGGTCACAGATCTCCTCTCTGTGAGAGGAAGTGGCCAATAATCCACCACGCGGGCCCAGTGCGAGTTGGTAGATGTCACATGTCTTCGAATTTTTGGTTCTAGGGCATGTCGGTTTTCTCACGATGTTTTCCTTACCATTTTGAGTGCAGTAGTAATGAAATAATTTACACACAATGTAAAGCGCCTGTCTGGGTCGTGGCCGTTACTGCTGGGCCACCACTGCTACTTAAGTATGTACTTACAAATGAAACAAAGGTAAATAAATGTACGTAATTTATGTTAAGATACATAACGCGTGGCGTTCGGTGTATATGTGTAAAAGTATTATAAAAAAAGCAATAGGTACACGGATATTTTTATTATATTTTTCTGCTATCATTATTTTTCTTCCCTGCGTCCTCAATAAAAACCGTCCGTTTCGCACCACCTCCACCGTTCCATTGAATTATTCTATAATCGAATCTGTATTCACGATACCGAGTGAATATTCATACCACTTGACGCTGTAATTGGTTGGACGAGTGGCCAGTATTAATGCCGATCGACACATAATACCAAACCAATAGATTTTATCGTCCCCAAAATAAAGTCGGTTTTGGAGAAGAAGTTGCTTCCTGTACAGCAAAAATAAATTTGCATAACGATCCAGTGATTCGATAGATCTATACAAAGTTTTATTTGCTGTTTATTTGATCGAATTTTCGCGAATTAAATCTTATTTTTGTCTCAATAAGGTTTAATTTTGTATGTTTTTTGTTAGCAAAGCAAGTACGCATATCGTCCGCTAATGACAATTAGATTGAACAATAATTTGGTATTGTCATGTTGCGCTTGTTCTGCAACTATCACTTTGAACAATTTGGACTTTGAATTTCTAGAAGGGAGCTATTTGAGAAGGGTTTTGCAAAATAATTTCTCTTATAACTTTTAGTCTGACTCTTTGGTCCAGAGATTGCAAACGCGACTACTGAGCTTAGGGTCCCGAGTTCGTTTAAAATAAGTCTAAAATAATTTACCTCGAATACCCTCAAATATAAAATGACCTAAGTATTTCGTTGGTTATATTTTTGGCGAAAAAGTTTCCTTAAGAAGCCTTGTATTTTAGCGCAGTCGTTACGCAAACGTAGACGAATTTCTAACTACACTTATACAAGTTTCGAAAGTGACGAGAAACTTCTTTAACAGTACCTACCTATTGCGAAACGCTTTCCTGTATAGGTAACGATAAAGGTATTTTTTAAGTTTTATGTACCTACCTATTGTGGTTATGAAAACTTCTCCTCTATCTATAAAAATAGCACGAACACATCTCACGTCATGCCGCCATGTGTTAATTTGACTGGAACAACCCATACAATTTTCAATCAAAATCAAAAATCAAGTGATTGTACGACCACTGTTTGTCTCTGCATCACCCGAAGCTTGACTGGTAGAACATGCTTATGGCATTAAGTTCGCCTCTGTATATTTATGTGCTTGAAATATTAAATAAATAAAGTCATTTATTCAAACTAGGCTGAGAAGTGCACTTTTTAGACGTCAAAATTACTTAAGACAGTCCCCTCCTTAGCACTTCACCACTTCCTAGTGCTTTTTAGCTGGGAACAAACTCCCCAGCAGCACAATTGTCTGTTCAGTTAAAAGAACTTGATTCTATACAATAGTAAGTAATTTACATTACGAAACACAAAAGATTAAATAAAATAATTAGCAATTAGTCAGCTAGCACACGCCAATATAAGTACTTAATTTGCAGCAGCTAAGCATTGCCATTCCAATCCGACAGTCTCTTGCATTACCTACATTACCAGTTGACGGCGATGCAGATGAATTTATTCGATTCCATGTTTTAGTTTGCTAATAGTTTTACATAATATAAAGTTATTTTATTTGGGTATTAATTAATTGGGTTTATGTTGTTATCTATGTATAATTTATTATCGTGGAAATTCAAACCAAACGCGAGCGCGCATTAAGTTGCGGGCGAAGTGCTAGTCAATGAATGTAGATGTCGTATCTTAATATAGTTAGATACTTAAATCTAACATACCTACTCCACATGTGTTTAGTGTCGCATACTGCATCAAACCGCATAATATGATACAACGGCATTGTCTTGATAACAATTGATGTTCATAATTCCGCCTAGGGGAACCGACGATGGTTTATCCAAAGGCGCCGCTCCACAGCGGTTCAAAGCTAGCAAACATCGCTTTGTATAAATTGTAGGGGGGATGGACCACTGCACCCGCGGCGAAGCTACGCACGAATGCGTTGCTGGCAAACAAGGAAACCGCGCAGCTGAAGCCACGGTTTCCTAGAAGAGCTGTGTCCGCCACATAGCGTCCGTAATTTAGGGGCGAATAACGTCACTGAAATGTTATTTATGAAAGGAAGTAGGAGCGTTTTTTGACACGGCATTTCATGGCAGCCGTCACTTGCCGCCGTTATATGACGGCCAACGCTCTCCAAGGAAACCGGTTCCACTGTTTGCCAGGCACGCATTATTTTGAAAAATAGAATTATAATTAATTAAAAAAGCGCCAATTTAACTCAATTTAATTATTTCATAATTTTTTGTGCGTGATAAAAGCGTGTTTTTTTAAACTACATATTTTTACCTAAATTTTGACGTTCAAAAGTGCCTTTTATGTGCATATTTGAAATAAATTCTTTGACTTTGACACTCCGCGCACGTCCTGTGTAACAGTGGACGGTCGACTTAATATCTAGCTTCGTAGATGACGGATAAGATCTACATGGTTCTATAGATGTCCGATACAGAACATGAACCGCTACAGTAACTAGGTGTAAATATGACACACTGAGCTTCACACTGTGGCTTTAGAGAGAGAGAGAGAGAGACTGTTACACAGACGTAGTGACAGAGACGAAACTTATACAGGGTGATTGGAAGATCGGTGCAAATAGTACAGACAATTTAACCATTTAAGCCATGGTTGTCTTAGACGAAGTTCCAAACCAATTTTTTACCTAATTTTTATGGCAATCGTCGTACTTAATTTTAAGAACGTTCTGATCTCAGTCTCAATCTGTCAATAGTACCTACCTCTAATTTCAATACCTCTAATTTACTTTTGATATTGAGAGTTGCCCCTCTGATCTATTCTGTAAAAAATCCATCGTGAAAACTTAGGTGAAGTGAACTGTCAACAGTGTCAATCCCTGGCAGACGGAGTGACAGCTCCTTCACGTACCTACCCTTTCACGGTGAGATTTATACAGAATAGACCGTCAGTTAGTATACACACACGGACTGCTTCTTTGGTTTAATGCTCAGAAGCGAGACTGCTGAGCGTCCGTCCTGGGTTCGATTCCCAGGTCGGACAAAATTAAAGAATGATGGACGTTTTGGCCAGTATGTCCAATAAAAACTACATCAAATGAAAGTTTATATCATAAGCATCAATTTTCATTATGAGCAGAAGGCTGTGAAATACTGGGTTAAAGAGATATCAGACCTGCAAGTACCATGTAATCGTATTAGTTTATGATGCTAATTTTCACTGCAGTTCTCAATAATATTAGTTATTGACTCTCATAAAATGAGGGGGCTTATGGCTAAGTAATAACAGCCGCACGGGTTGTTCGATCAGGTTAAGCTGCACTTGCCGCGGTTGGTCCCTGGTTGGGTGACCATTTTTACATACCAAGACCCCTCTGTGCCTCGGAAAACACGTTGAGCCGTTGGTCTCGGCTGCCATTCGTGGATCTCATTAGAACTCTATTGGTCATCAGTCCAGGCTCCACACAAAAATGCCCATCGTTCTTTGTTTGTATCAGTAGAATTTGTGCCCCTGTAATGTGAACAGACTTCATCATCATCATCAGCTTACAGCATCCCGCTGCTGGAGTTAGGCCTCTCCTATTGCCCGCCATTCCACTCGATAGAATACGAGTAGACTTGCCATAAACATAACTGGGGAAATGAGAGTGTAGCTGTACCTCTGTCTACACCACTCGAGGAAGTATAGGCATGATGATGATTTTACGTCATGACATCATTATAAGCGATTCTTTAAACAGTAATTCCTGTAGCCGAAATCCCCAACTTCACTTTTCAACGACATTTTTAATCACAAAAGCATATTGACTAAGAACTTGAAATTCCCGAGTGGTTGAGTGAAAGCACACGTAATATTTTAATGCAAATGTCTTCACCCTCCATATTCATGAACTGGCATTGCAATTAGAGAGATGGACTTCCATGTATAATGTTAATTTTGGCTCCTTTTTACCCAAAATAATATTGTGGGACGGATGGATCTTTGGCAGTTTCGACTTGCCTGAAAATGTTTCGACTTGTGCTTATTTAATTCAGTAAGTACTTTTTGGCCGACTAATGCCTTTTTAGCCGGTAATATTTTTTCCCACTTAATGATACCCAGTGTTTCATACCCTATAATCTAAGGTATACCCTACGTCACTAAGTAGATACTTTAGGACTAGGTAGGTAGATTTCTTTCGTAGATTTTTTTAGTTACTATGTAAGAACCTATGCAGCTTGTCACTCCTTTTATATCCAATAATTAGTTCTAAAAGCGTGAAGCGCTTTTTGGTTGTGTCTACTTTTAATTAATTAATAACATTGTTATTTACAAGTGAAGCTAATAAAAGCGTGTTAAATTCGTAGATAGTGTACGAACTTTTCTCATAATAATAATAGATAATTTTCTAAAATACACAGCATAATCAGCCTATAATGTTGAAACTGCTGGGTTACAGTACAGGCCTCCTCTTTATGAGATTGAGTGGGCCGTAATTCACCACGCCTATGAAAACAATTAAATCCTATTTCAGCTAAATTCATGAACATGAATGTCCTTGAACTGAAAGTCTTATCCTGATGAGTTAAAGAATGCAATTATAGATAGTTGTCACATATCTTCGAGTTTTTGGTTCTGTTTCCTTACGATGCGATGTTTTCCTTCACCGTTTTGAGAAAATACACATACTACTGGCATGTGTATTTTCAAGAAAACATAGCCAATTATTTTATTTCCGAACACCAACGAAGAAGAAAATGAGTACAGCGTATAATGAAAGTTAATCGTAAGATGAGAACGCTGAAGTAAATTAGTCTGAAAATTAAGATGGCCACTATTTCCCGCCTAATTGCGTCCTACCCTCGTAAATATTGCTGTAATCTACGTGGAACTTTCTAGAAAATATCGTCTGGCTATGATAACGGCTAACTAGCTGCTTCTTAATGTGATAATAATTATATTTTTGGGGATTTAGTAGTATTTAAAGTGGTAAGTTTATTTATTAGTGCGCTATTCTACATGAAAATAAACATTCATACTATATACTATAATATACTATACTATATACTATCCATACTAATATTATAAATTCGAAAGTAACTCTGTCTGTCTGTATGTATGTTACCTTTTCACGCCTAAACCACTGGACGGATTTCGATAAAATTTGGCAGAGAGATAGATTGCATCCCGGGGAAGCACATAGGATAGTTTTTATCGACATACCTCGCGGGCGAAGCCGCGGGCGGAAGCTAGTATCATATATATTCCCCAAAGGGGCACTGGGCAGCCAGCGGTATACCTAGATTGCAGCTACATATTGCCAGTTATATTTAATTCGAATGAAATAGAGGACGAGTTTATTGACATAAACGAACACAAATCCAAACTCCAGACTTCTGCTGAGAAATTCTTGAAAAAAAAAAACTTTGTCCGACCTTGACATCGAAGCTAGGACCCTAACCTAAGCTGTGTCGTTTATTCTACGTGATAATAAATTTAAGCCTAAAATTATGATACATTACAGCTAAGTTAAGGTGAATGACAACATTGCGTGTCACCGAAATGTAGGTATCTATGTTATTACCAAGCAACTGCCTGCCTAACCCTTCTAAAGAAAATACACATGACTTCACTCTTTAAGGGATCAGTTACGTAACGCGACACCTCAGTACCAGTACAATACCTCCTCATTACATTAATGTCCCGCATTTGAAAACTCTTTATCTACCATGTCTTATAGCCCCGAGCAATGTTCTCTTCAATTTATGAAATGTCTAGGGTATGAGGCAATCTTTCGACTAATTAAGAGAATTTCTGTATAGAAATTTTGTTTCATCTCATCATTAAATTTATGTTTTTACTTTTTGAACGCTCTACCAAAAGGGAACAAAGAACATCAATATATTGACGAAAGCTTTCAAACTTCACGGTAATTATATTAGAAGTTGTAAAATAATTATACAAATACATATAATAATCATTTTAATACTAATACATCATAATCCCACTCAAAGGAAATAAATCGACATGCTTGAATTGCTAATCATTTCACTGTTCGCAGTTTTATTGGCCTTTGTGAAACACCAAATCCAGATTTCCTAATGTTTTCCTTCACCAAAGTCTGACATTGAAAAAATCACAACAGGTCATTCATACCATCTTTTAACTAACAAAACTCTAGATCAGCATGAAAATATACAAAGAAACATGTATAAATTCAATGTTAAATCAAAGTACCTACCTGACCTCACAAAGGTTATAATCAAAGCCACCAACTATCTATCTATCCCATACATACCCGTCTGTCTGGCCGTCGCATTCATGGTGCAGTGCCAAAAATCAATAAATGTCTCCCCATGGGAGAACCACCTCTGTGAGCCCCCTTTATGTGTAAACAGATAGTTATATAATATATAATGAACATTGACATTGAAGGGTTCCAAATATTGAGTTCGCGTGTGGGGGACGGGATTAAATCATTATAGAGTAGACAATTTTGAGGAGAGTGGTCCACGGGTCGAAGAAGTGTAATATTAAAGTTTTAACATACACACATATGAACTGTAAATTCTTTAGTCCCAGTAACACAAATGTATATAAAAACAATAGGTTTTCGGGCGAAGATAAAGTTTCGTAAATTGTATAACAGAGTCACAGATCACTTTTCGGTGCGCAGCCCAGTTGACGGACGTCGCACGGCTAATGTCACAAAAGGTGTGCGTCGTATGTTTTTAAAGGAAGCTTCCAGAATTTTCTAGAACAGTGTTTCCCAAACATTGTTCTGCCATGGCCCGGGAATTTTCATACTGCTCCTTCGTGACCCACTACTACAGTTTTATACACTACAATGGTTTTAACCCCTCCTCTCCCTCGCTGATTTAATTACTTAAATTTTTATTAGATGTAAGTACGTATATAATTATGAACGAGTATTACGACATATGTTGACAATTTAAAATGTTTTTACTGTAACTTTTCCAACTATATTTCGGTATTGGCTATTTAGTGCGAAGTATGGAGCTGCTTATTTTTTAACAAAGAATCCGAGTTCGCCGCAAATAATGAAAGTTTTATCCTGAAGTCTTGTGCCACTTCAAATGATAAATGATTTATTTTCTGTAAGCATTTTTCTACATTTATTTTTAAGGTAAACTATTGTTGAAAACCCAGCTTCACATTTATAGGTTGTGACGAAAGGCATTAAAAAAGTTATTGCTTGATTAGCTAATTTTGTGTAGGTACTCTTGACGACAAGATAACCAAAAATCTATCAGTGGTCTTTTCTCGAATCCATCACATGACAGTAGAATTAACGAGTCGACATCTGAATTTGGCAAATTAGTTTTGGAGTCTAAGTTAAATGGGTTTCGTATCCATGCTCTGTTGCTGTCTATTAGAAAATATTCTTGAAGATTAATCTAACGCGCGTTTACGATGCGTCGATCGATAGTATTATTGTAAAAACAAGAGGGGAATGCTGCGCCTCGGTATTTTATTTTGATGGCCTGGTACCGGGTCCCGACTCCCGACTCACCAAATGGGAAACGCTGTTCTAGAAGCGTCGACTCGCCCTCATTGGCTGAGCGGTAACGAGAGGCGTTTCCGCCAGAAGCGCGCGGTTTGTGGCGGGAGCGGTTAGAAATAGTTTCGTGTTTTCTGAGTCATCTCGATTCTTCGGTAAAACATCGTCTTATCAATATTTAAACAATTAATCAGATAATTGAACGTAGGAAGCGCCTTCCTGGTTTCATTCTGTTAACAGACGAAAATGCTTAAAGGACTGTTGGGATTGGTAACTATTCGCTTTGTCCAACGTGACAGAGCATTAGCATTCAAATAATAAGTAAAAACAAAAGAAGCTTTTATTGTTAGGTCTAAAAAATAATAATAAATTTACATTGCTACTGTCACTCAATCTTAATTAATGCACTGTTAAAAACTTCTCAGTCAGATTATACCGATCCGAACCGATTCACAACCAATCAAACAATTTATCAAAATCCTGTAGGTATTGCAAAATATTTCTCAACCTGTAAGTTCGATGGAACACTAGTGGGTACTAGTTGAACAGCTCATCGAAAACTTCATAACAGCATCCCAAAGTTCTCCTCTGAAGATATTTATCTGTTCTACGCGCCGTAATCCCCTCGATGGCTAATTAATTGCATTGCCATCCATTCGTAATGACAAGTGCAACTTTTAATAACCAGCGACCTCTGAGCAGATTTTAATTTGTCTTTTTTTGCATTCGAAGCCACGTTGATTTTATTATTTTTCTTTGATGTTACGATTAGGTTTTTGCTTTGTAGGTGATGCCTTTTTTTTAAGGATGGGAAATCATCAAATGACCTTTCCCGCTCTGGGTGGAGCGGAAGGGAGTGTTAGACTCTTCCAGAATAAAACTCATCCGTGTTCCTTCCTTGGCCCTTTATGTTCCGGGGTAGCGATAACCCTTTCGGACAATCAAGTGTCCGTTTATAAGTAGGTACATATACCTACATACGAAAAACTGTGAATTAGGTACACAAAAACCTTTTTCAAGACGCTAATTGGAGGTTAATCAGCTGGATGTAGTCTTTTTTATTGGCCTTTGATGTCCCACTGCTGGGAAAAGCCTCCCTACTCTCTTTCCACCCCTCTCTGTCCAGACTTGCCAAGGACCAATCATTATTAATGGAGTCCAGATCATCCCGCTATCTCCATCCAGATGTAGTTTTATTTTGCAAAAATATGTAAAAATTATATTAATTTATCCAGTTTCGTTTTTATAGATGTGTGCTAAAAGTCTTGTGCTATCCTCTATAAGACTTATTATCCGGACTCACGCGGTTGCTCTGATTTCCCAGGAGATCCAAGTTTTACTATCGTAGTGCACTTAGAAATTACTTCCAGAAATTGTAGAAGGTTTAATCAATTTTAATCTTAGTAACACTTACGTATTTTACGATGGTGTGGGTACCTACGAAACGAAGTCATATTCTGATCATAATAAATTAACATACAGGGTGGCAGGTACATGGACGCGTAAACTGTAACCATGATTTCAGCTCATGATTCTAGACCCCCCTAGCGTAGAATTTTTTCGCCGGTTATTATCAAAAAAAAATATCTGCTGTTTCATATAAAAGTGCAATACATACCTAAGCGGTCGAAATGTATGGAACAGCTAATCTTTTTAGGGTTCCGTACCTCAAAAGGAGAAACGGAATGCTTATATGATCACTTTGTTGTCCGTATGTCTGTCCGTCGGTCAAGACCCTTTTTCTCAGGAACGCGTGGAGTTAACAAGTTGAAATTAATACCATATACACAGGGCTGCAATCCCTTGAAGCAGTAAAGAAATAAAACATCTAAGTCAACACAATCAAAAGATACGGGCGTTTATGTTCCGGAGTCAAAACCTATAGGGTACTTCCCGTTGACCTAGAATCATGAAATTTGGCAAGAAGCAATGTCATATAGCTAAAATAATTGTGATTTAATTTTTGTAGGTAATAACAATTGCGAGTTCGACTAGCACTTGACCGGTTTGTTTTATTTTGTCTCTTTCTTCTAAATTTTTTCTTTCTTTATTTAATAACCGACTAAACATTTCTACGTTAGGCGGTCTAGAATCTTGTGCTTAATTCATAGTAACAGTTTGGGCATCGATGTCCTTGCCAAACTGTATGCTTAGTATTTTTTTTTTTATAATCAATTGGCTTGCAATTTACATAAGACTTACAACATAACTGGCGATTACAAACCATACATTAACTTCTTCAGAGATTACAGGCGTTAGGTAATGTTTTGTATCAAGAAAATACAGCAAATACATAATTCAACCTTACCGTAATACAACTCCACAATAAAATTGCGTAATAGACTGTTATAGAGGCCTGTCGCTTTCCATCAGAGCTTTCAAGTTACATATCACAATTCTTATTATATAACATAACCAGCATTTGCCCGCGACTTTGACCGCGTGAAATTTCATATTTTCCCGACCCACCCCGTCGCATCGCATCACCTGCCCCCGCTTTTACTTCGATTTCCCTTAGCATTCTCTCAGACTTTTTTTCTTTTTTCTCCGCTCCTAAAGGGCATAGCATGATGTTACACGTAGTTCCAGAGATTAGCAGGTCTAAACAAATACAACTCTTTATGCTTTTGTTTATTTCGTCCAACAAAGAATCATAGTAGGCACAAAAATAAAAACATACAATCAAAAAGACTTCACAAAAAGATATAAACTTTATTCTTTCTTATAAATTACAAACTTTGAATGTTCAGTTCAGTACGCGAACCGTACAGAAATGGTTCGAGTACTGACAATCGAACTCCTGCGCAAATGCACTACGGATGCCGCTAGAGCTAACCGAACCGCCCTGCTCGGGCTAGCTCTAGCGGCACGATTCACATCCCTGGTCACAGGCACCTGGGACGTGCACGGTTTTCGCATGGCCGTATAAAAACATTCTACTTGTACATAAAAAGTATATTACAAAAAAAAAAAAACAAATGACTTCCAAAAAAACAAAATACTACAAAGTAAAAATAAGAATCGGAAATCTGTGTCTTTGATTTTGTATTTTCGTTTTTTGCCACTGACTTCCGAAATTAAAGTTGTAAACTTTGCTTTGCAGTGTTTTTTTTTAAAGTCCCCCTTTTTTATGTCGGTTAAAATGTTACTGAACGTTTCGCCACACCGATTGTGTATATTTTTATACATCACACCGACTAACATAAATAGATTCTTATAAAAGTTATTTTGTAAGCAAAGTTAGGGATTCTTTTGCGTGGAGTTTTGTTTTAAAATAATCTTGAAGCTAATTCGGGAAACAAAGGGGTATTGATTTAAGAATCACGTTGGTATACGTTTTGCTACCTCATTCTTTTTTTTAATAGAAATATAATAAAGTAACTAACTACACAACTAAATTATTCAGAGGTGAGCTGTCACAAATTTAAACACAATATTTTACCTTTTAATTTAATTATATTCGAGTAAAACGATAATTATAGTAAAGGCATGTTTCATTAATAAAATTGCAGACATTAAAATCAGCTTTACTAAATAATTAATTTAATGAAACGCTGGCAAATACCGCCACAAAATATTATAATGCGATATCTACAGTTCGCATCAAAAGTGCTATACCCGGCACTCTGATTACATAACACACTATCAATCTAAATCTGAATTATTTTGAAGGATATTGCTAATCCATTGCTTCATAAGTTCGAAAAGATTGTTTGCTCAACAACGTAAATAACGCAATGAATGTTGTTGTACTGTCAAAATTAAAGGCGTTGCTGCTGATAGTTTGTTACACAATCGCCTCGCTGGTGCTGATATAACACATTGAGCTTTAGAAACAGGCTGTCACTTAGGGCGGGCCCTAAAATAATAATTATATTGCACAATATCACGAATCGCGCAGTGTTTTTAGGCACAGAGAGCAGCCCTGTGTCCCAGCAGTGGGAACGTTATAAGCAGTGGGAACGTTATAAGCTGATTATGCTATAAAGTTAATTGTCACAATAAATCCTCCATAAAACAATGTTTATTGACTTTCGATGCTAACTGTACAACAAAATTGCTGAATTAATCATAGAATTTGACCCATTTAGTTTAACGTAAAAGAGTTTTAGGTTCTTGGAGTTTAATGTAACCTTATAGGTAATGCAAGGTAACTAATGCTAGGTGAACATTTTGAAACTAATTGCATGTGATGTTTAGATTCGATTCCTACGTCATAATTAGGCACAGCTTTCACTGCCAGAGTTTTATGATTTCTACTTATTTTTACATACAAATAAATCAAATTGAAGTGTTTGTTTGTAATGTCAAAATAACAGCTTTTTACCAAATGCATGTATACGGTACTTCTATATATATTAAAAAAAATGTCTGTGTCTATTTGTTCCGGCTAATCTCCTAAACGGCTGAACCGATTTGGAGATTAGCCGGAACTCCTTTTTATCGACATAATACGAGGTCGATGCCACGGGCGGAAGCTAGTTAGTATATTATGAAATACAAAAATCCTAATTTTAAATTATTTTTGTACATCCACTGCTTAAGTCTCAAAATATGAAAATCTAATAAGTAGGCAATAATAAATATTAGAAACGCAACAGCAGCGTAAATGATAATCCATAAAAGTTTTTTGACATAACAGAGTAAGTACCTACTTATTAATTAATTTTAAAAACTGCAGATGTCTCTTTAATAAGGCTTTAATTTTAATCCTGGCAACTTTTCTTTTAAACTTATTGGAAAATATTGTGTAAAGATATTTGTTTTATAATCTGGAAAAATGATTTCTGTTTTAATGAAAGGTATGGAATTTGTTATTATAATAAGTATGTAAATTAAAAATGTCCAGCGATTATTGATCGTGGGGTCCAGGGTGTGACCCTCGGGAGTAGTAGGTAATTGGGATTTTCTATTACGAAATTCTCTGAAGTCTGAATTTCCGCTCGATGAATGGCAATGTGATATCTACTAAATCGCACGAGGCCCGCGTGGTGGATTGCGGCTCACTCCCTCTCACCGAGAGGAGGTCTGTGTCCCAGCAGTGGGAACATTATAGGCTGATTATGCTAATAGCAATATAGTCGACAGGTTAAGCACTTTAAAATATGGGTTTAAGATTTCATCATAAGAAGTTTGAGGTAGGTCGCTCAGCGCGCTATGGAGCGGACTATGCTCGGAGTTTATTTGAAGGATAAAATCAGAAATGAAGTTATCCGGAAAAGAAGCGTAGTTACCGACATAGCTGGCAGAGAAAGCAAGCTGATATAGGGTGGCCATGTTTGTCGAAGGACCGATGGCTGGTGGTGCAAACGAGTCCTGGAATGAAGACCGCGTATCGGGAAGCTTAGTGTGGGACAGTGGGACGCACCCCAGCTACATGGACCGACGACCTCAAAAAGGTGTTTGAGATGCTGAAGGCGGAGGACAGGGTATTGTGGCGCAGCCTGGGTGAGGCTTATGTCCGACAGTTTACAGCGATAGGACGAGTTGATTGATTTATAAGAAGTATCTAGGCTAGAAGGTCATGGAATATTAGCATGGTGTTATTGTGAAATGGAGAAACCACTTATGCAGGATGGTCATTTAGTCACTTGCCTCCTTCAAGGGGGTGATTCTACACGTCATTCTAAACAGCTTTTGCTATAAAACACATACTTGAATTATTAAAAAAAACATACATGTATCGAAATAGTCTGTCTACTGTTGTACCTATAGGAATTGTTTTTTTTTTACGAATCAGATTAGTTTCGTAGCAAAAGTTGTTTAAAATGACGGATACAATCACCCCCTTAACGGATGCAGGTGACGTCGCCAACACAAACGAAAATCGGGAAAAAAAACTCTTACTTCATTAAGTAGTGCGTTACTTTCACTCAGTTTACATGAATGTTAACCTTGATACACCCCACAAAGTCCCCTAAAGATGTGCAGATTATGTGAATTGTAGCATAATATTGATTAGAGTGGGGTTCCCGCGGGCAAAACTATCGATCGGTTACCCCACGCTATTTTATAGTAGTGTGTGTTAGTGGGGGCTTAGAGTGGTTCGAATGTTGTTATTGTTGAAATATTTGTTAGAACAGAAAGTCCACTTGGATTTTCTCTTGGGTAATGTAAAAGGTGGCTGTGTTGGAATTATCTACCAGATAATTTAACTGGACCATCCTACAAGATGTTGGAACCAGTCGTAGTGTGCACTGTGCATGAGCACGTAAAAAAATATCTAGCCTAGATGATCGGCATTATTGTCTTCATAACACGCGTTAAAAAAAGCGTTTGTCTATTGTTTTATTTTTCTGGCACAACGTTCTACGCTGTGTAGTGGCGGATCTTTGGAGGTAATTTTTAATTTTTTATTAGTTAATATATTTACGTGGTGGCGCGGATAAGAGTTCCTGGAAGGATTTGGGGGAGGCCTTTGCCTGGCAGTGGGATAGTACTTACAGGCAATCAAAAACAAAAAAATATAAATAGCGCAGTAATCACTAAATCCTAGCCTACTTTAAATTAATAATTAAATCCCTGGCATAATGATGTTACTAGGGTGCCTTTACTGTGAAGTTAAGCAGCGCATGCCGCGGTCAAATCATGGGTCGGTTTTCGATGGTAGAAGGTTACACAAAACATTCATGATCATTAATTTTAAATCTAACAAAACTGCACCCCATAGCAACCATTATTATACCATAGAACCCTCCCGCACAACATCTGTCGTACTGTGCACGTGGTTATCGCCCTTATGTAGTACTGTTAGCGATTCTAATCGCGTGCAGAACATTGATAGATGACCACTCATTACTTGTCATAGTGGGATTACCCTACACGGGAATATCCAGGGGTGCGGTATATGTACAGTGGCGATTGATTATTTAAATTAGTTTTATTTTGTAGATCGCTGGTAATTTTAACATTATTTTTTGAATAGGTAGGTAACCTCGTTATTATACTGGATGATTTTTTTACCGTCTCGAAAATTTTACAGGCTGTTCTACCCATGAACATGAACAACCTTCACTAAAGGACCATCTCCGAAATCACGAAAAAAGAAATCTGCTGTTTCATACATTCTGGTCAAGTTAAAAAAATAGCCGATTTTTTTTACGTGAACTCTTTTATCGCTTCTTGCAGCTCAACTTTCAAGAACTACTTTTGAGCTCCACCGCAGTTATGTGAATCTGACAAAAAATACCTCTGATTTCCCTACATTTTTGACATTGATTTTCGCTGAGATGAGATTCCGACTAAATGCTGACTAGATGTTAAACGTTTTTAATTACGGGAATTGGCCGTTAGAATTGAATAAAACTACGTTTAAATTGTGGGTTTATTCACTTCATCACTCCAATAATCATTTCTTTATAAAGGTTCGTTAAAACAATTTCAAAAGTACACAAACAATTTATAAATGAAACAATTATTCCCTTTCAAACTAAAAGTTTAATTAAGAAATACAGACATCCATTTAAGTTAATAATTAGATTTATTAGACTATAGAACCACGAGTATCATTAAGGACTTTAAAATCTAAATTGCGAGACAAACAAAGGATCTTTGTAATACTTATTTGAAGGAGGCCTAGAAATAGCTTCTACCTATTCGTCAACAAACTCTTTAGCTTTATACATATAATAATATATGTAGCAATATATATAAATACATAAGGTGAACGGAGACCGTCGCCTCGGGCGTGGGATACAAATGATCAGGACGAATTGACCTAACTGTAAGTATACAGCTCCTAATAGGACGCTAGTCCTTCATTTTCTCTTCGAAGAGAATAGAAGTGTTATAAGTTTGAGATAATATATGTATTTTGAAATAGTTACCAGCACGATTCCGCTTCAATAGATTTTATATTTTTATTACTATTATTATTATTTTTTATTTTTTTTGTCGACACGGTTTGCGCAGTGGTTGAGCGATTGACTGCTGCGTAGCATGTCGCGGGTTCGATTCCCGCGCGGAACAAATATTTGTACGACCTACAAGTATTTGTTCCGGGTCTGGGTGTTTTATCTATAATATGTATGTATTTACAAAAAAAATATGTATATAAGTAGTTCATCAGCTATCTCGTTACCATAACACAAGCATTAAGTTGCTTAGCTTGGGACTATATGGCGTTGTGTGAAATGTCCAAGGATATTATTATTATTTTATTAATCAGGCAACGTCCATTTAGTGAGTAAGTTAACAATTTTTATACAGTTACTAATGGCGCGCCCCTGCTTCGTACGGGTTTTATAGCTAGAAAAAACCTCAAGATTTCATTATTTTGTTAAAGTTTAATAAAATATTGATGTTTTAATGTATTGTCGATACTTGCGCCATCTCATATTCCTAGCATGGCGGGCTGTGCTGGCGCCCCTGCTGCGGCTGCTGAGACTCTCAAGCGGCGCGTACTGTTACCTTATGGACAACTACAGCTTTGAGCTGTTTGGGGTCGAAACGCTCGAGTCATGGGTCCCGAGTGCGCGTCTCCTTTTTAAGGAAATTTCTCGCCGGCTGGTCGACACTTCACGTGACCAGAGGGCTGGGTCGTTCTTTGGTCGAATTAGAATTGCCATTCAACGTAGCAAGGCTGCCAGTCTTCTGGGCACGTTTCTGGATGACAGCGATGCGGACGAGTACTTAGACGCCTGAGTGTGTGTGTGTGTGTGTGTGTTTGTTTTTGTATTATTTGTGTAGTAAGATAGTTAGTCATTTTATTTAGTATCTACTGTAAATAGTTAGCAACATAATATTAATCCTTATCCAAATAAATACGTAATTAGGTTTACGTATTTCAACTCAATAACAGTCAACTTTTTCAATTCCTTCGTGCAGAAACGATCCTTGCTCCAACATCAGAATATTGTCTACCGCACAATACCTATATGAATGTAATATACACATAAACGTATATGTAAGTTCTCAAAATTTTCGTGAAAAACGCATCAAAATCCATTGCGAAGTTTAGAAGAACAACGCGATCACACAGACTGACACGAAAAGCAACTTTATTTTATTCTACTTATTTATAGATCCAATTTCACAGATTTTTTGGTCTACGGTTCGCAGTTCCGATTGCAGAGCATGGGGATCTCGGTTCGATTCCCAAATAGGGCAAGCTCTGATTGGGTGATTTTCAGTAACAGCCTTGAGTTTTTGAATGACCATAGGCTCGCTTCCCATTACATAGTTGGACAGAAAAAACATATTTCTCACGTTACTGCTTGCTGCTTCGAGAAATTCAGGCATGATGCTGTGTTATGTAGAAAATGCTTGACCATTCAACCTTATATCCTTCTTAGGGTCCCATTCAAAGTCGTCGTGTTATACTGGGGGATACGTTAAATCCTACACCTGACAAACGCAGGCCACCTCTCAAATAAGAATTAGGATCTCCCGAGAGGCTTTCACGGATTTTTTACGTGACAGTACCGAGAAAAATTTGGGTTTTGAGTAATGGCTTGCATGTGGAGACTTTTTTACACAAGTAAAAAAATGTTTTTAATGTAAATATTTTGTTTAATTCAGCTTTACTGAAGCTTGTTTGTTTGGCTGATGGTCTGTTTCCGAAGTTTCGCTTAATGTATCTATATCTAGCAGAACATTGGACGAGCTTGTGGAAGTGATCACAGCCGCACGGGTCGATCGATCAGGTTAAGCAATGCTTGTCGCGGTTGGTCCGTGGATGGGTGACCATTTTGACATACTAAGACCCCTCCGTGTTTCAGAAAGCATGTTAAGCCGTTGCGCATTGGTCCCGACTGTCATTCGTGGATCTTTGACAGTCGTTACGGGTCGTCAGAAGCCCGAAAGTCTGACACCCAGTCTTACCAAGGGGTTTCGTATTACACAGTAACTGGGTTGTGGAGGTCAGATAGCTCCATGTAAAATACTGGTACTCAGCTGCATCCGGTTAGACTAAAAGCTGACCCCAACGTAGTTGGAAAAAGGCTAGACAGATGATGATCTAGCAGAAAATTATATAAAAATACCTTTTTTAATTTATCTGGTAGAAGATTGCATCTTCTCGAGCATTGTGAAACAAGCCGCGAAGTCACTTATTTTTGAGAACATAAAAATAGGTATGATTAGAACAATTATGATTATAATATGGCACCCTGCCTGCATCAAAATGTAATTTTTAACGAAAAGGAAGTACGGAAACCAAATAAGATTAAATGATTCGTACTATAAGGTAACAAAATAAAATAAAACAAACAGTACTTCTTAAAGCAACTTCATAAACAACCAATGATATGAATAAATATTATATTATAAATAACATAAAATTTAAACTATCTTATGTGATAGATAAGTATCCACCCAAAGCATTTATTACACAAGAATGTTCAGTGTTTTTTGTTTTGTATTGCTCTAATAGCATAATTAAAGTTCCTACGATGAACTCAGTAGCAATTACTTGTTCACAAGTATGTTCATTCTATAGGAAACACCAAAAACTTTAAAGCTATTTAAATAGCAAGTGGCCGAAACATTTTAAACTCAAAACATATTCCTTTTCACGTAGCGAAGTTAACACTTCAAACGGATAGTCATGAATTTTGGACGGCGGCGTAGCGTACTACGCGGCTACGAGAAGCTACGCCGTAGACACGTAGCGGTTTACTCTGTTCGGAGCTGTATTTTTGATTGGAATTTTTATACACGCCACAACTTTAGTGAACCCAAGGGGGTAGGCAGTTATGTATATTATGTGCACTGGTATTTTCAATTCCAATTTGTAGTTAGTGGAAAAGCCTATTATATTGCCGTTTATTGGCCATTTTAAATTTCAACTTTTTAATTACAACTTTTTGCGCGTCTAATGTTTCTATTTTTCAGTTAACTCTATTTTATATTTTACAAGCTTCTGCCCGCGACTTCGTTCGCGTGAAATTTATATAGCCTTCCCCAAGAATTGGGCTATCAAATGCAGAAATAATTTTTCAAATCCAGCCGGTGGTTCCAGAGATTAGCGCCTCAAAACAAACAAAAAAACAAACTAACTCTTCAGTTTTATTATTAGTATAGGTATAGATTTGTCTATTCAGTGTGTTTTTTATTCTCTTTTTTTAATCAGCCTGTATTAACAAACTTTTGGACAAAGGTACTCCATAGCTGTCCATTGTTGCCTTTACAACTAATCTCCCGTAAACGTACCTAGGTCGTCACGCCAGTGTTTTCTCGGCGACGACGCACGTCTTCTGGCACCCACTGCGCGACGACTTTGGTCCACCTGTCCTAATGCATCCTGTATACATGGCCTGCCCAACCCCACTTCAGTCTAGTAAATAGCTATATCCGTCTAATTTAAGAAACGCCAAAATATATAATAAATCTGTCAGCTTGTGGCATTCGGCATGATATATGACTGTCTAGCTGAACACTGGACAGTGAGTTCCCCATTCTATGGTTAGGTTTTCATAAGGAAATAGGGAAAACGGAAAGCAAATAGTTTTTTTCTAGGCTAACGTGCACCAATTTTTTTTAGCATGAGACTAAAATGGTATAAAAATATAGTTTTAACTCTTCGCATGTCGAGCGTACAACATGTGTACCGATAACAATAAAATTTATATTGAGTCTGCTAATTAGACGCGCGACGGGTTAATAGTCATGTTTCAATTGCGGAATGTTCAACTTTATGTAAGGATCGTAGCATGTAGCATTCTATAGTTTCTGCCTACCTTCATGGGAAGCAGGCGTGAGGTTATGTTTGTATTTATGTTCTGATTTAGTCGCAGATTCGAATCCTGTCCATTATGACGATGATGTATTTACTGTTGCTACATCTACCTCTTCATTTCATCGTTTGAACTAAAATATTTGGCGTCTTGGATTTGAAGAAGCAATGGTGGCCTAGTGTCTTATGTGGTTCGTTATCCAGGCAGGCACTTACTTTTTGTATAATATGACCAATGCTCTCAAAACGATGAAACAAAACATCGTAAGGAAACTGGCATGTCATAGCACCAAAAAATCGAAGACATGTGACATCCATGACCTCGCAGTGGGCCCCAGGACATGCCGGTTTTCTCACGATGTATTCCTTCACCGTTTTTGAGAGCAGTGGTGACAAAATAGCTTACACAAAGTAAAGCGCCTGTCAGGGTTCGAACCTACGACCTACAACGTAAGTCGCGACCGTAATTGTTCCACCGAACCGCACGTTACAAAATTTTGTTTCAGTGCGGTTAGTGGAAGTGCTCAGGTACCGTTCGTCCAAGTGCTGTTGAAATCAGTGCTCTGAGTGGAATACCTCGTTTCCACTGGGCCACCACGGCTCCTCCCTCTTACCCCAACTGTTATGTTTCTCAAGACATAAATCTTTTGCCCTACGTATACCATATAATGTCACTATGCAACTCGGCAACATTTCTACGACCCGCGACATATCCAGATTGACGCAGGACGCACGTGACGAGTCAACAACACTCGTTCCTGGCAACGTGACACGAAACTACGTCATTTCGGCGCTCCCAAACTTTGTGAGGTGAAATGAAACAATATTCTTTTGACGTTTTATGGTTGGATAAGAGTCTCAAAAGTTTTACGTAAACTGTTGTATTGACGTTGTTTTTCTGTTGTCGTGGTTCGGACTTGACAAGGGAAAAATAACAGGCGCATGACTTGCTTACTTTAACTCGAAGGAGTATAATTATGTCGCAGCGAACTGGTTTAATTAGCCGTTTAGTTAACCGCCTAGCCTTTCAACTAAACGGCGGCCGTTCAACGAACGGCCTGAATGATATTCAATTATAGTTTAGGTTGGAAGTCTGTAACCAATCACGCGCGAGCCGAATTAGTGGCAGTAACTAAGCCAGGGCACACCGACCAAATGGGTTAGGTTAGAAATAGCTTACACAAAGTAAAGCGCCTGTCAGGGTTCGAACCTACGACCTACAACGTTAGTCGCCGCCGTAATTGTTCAACCGAACCGCACGTTACAAAATTTTGTTTCAGTGCGGTTAGTGGAAGTGCTCAGGTACCGTTCGTCCAAGTGCTGTTGAAATCAGTGCTCTGAGTGGAATCGGGCTCGAACCCAGGTCTCAACTAGCTCAGCAGTCTAGCTTAACTACTCCACGAAAGACATAGTTACATCCTTAATAAAAATGACTGCCTGGGTTGAGCTGGTACAGATTTGTACTGCTTGTAGTACACATGTGCACCAGCTCGTCTCAATGAAGTTATACGTTAAAGAATCTCGATTTCCTGAGGCTGTAGGGAAACTTGAGAACCCCTAAACCTTAGCGTTTCTCTATGTATCTTCCAATCTAGGATTTACCCATTATTAGAGACGAATGTAGTCCTCCGATGCGCTCACCAATTCGATTGCCATGCTGAGTTTTTGCAATACAGAAATTATATAACACTATAATTTCTCATTTTTCTCCTATTACAGGATCCTGGGAATAAGATAACCGAGTGACACATCGTGACGTCATCACAGGCCGGATGGTCTGGTCTTGTCAGCAACGAGACGGCTTCAGGCTTGATGCAGGTAAGTACCTATTTAAGGTTTATGAATACAGGGTTTATGGCAGGCACAACCTGTTAATATGAATTCAGTACCTACATACATGATTCTGAACCACAGCCTTGAAATATTACGTCGGTTACCAAAAAAAAAAAAACCTATTTCATAGAAAAGTGCAATACCTACATTGTTAGAATCATGTAGGTACTTAATCCATGGTAACAGTTCTTGCCACTCGGTGTGTATGTTGTGACCCCAGATAAAATACACCACGCAAGAGCAACTACTTCGCGTACCCAGCTTACGTACAAAAATCGTAAGCCGCCACTTTCGCGCTCAGTCGTGAGTACTGCTGGCTGGATGAGCGTGAGCGCTGGCTTTAGGCCCCGGGGGTGAGGCGAGACTGGTGCCGCACGCGGCATTGATTTTCCCATCACTAAATAGTACTTGTGACGTCATAGTAGGTAGTCAAAAACTGGCACGCTTGGTTTTCATACAGATCGTGATACTTGCGTTATCTACCTAGATAAAGAACCGCTTCATTCATATTGTCACAACAGTGTACCTACACTGTTGTAACAATATGAATGAAGCGGGTCTTTGGAAGGGACGGACCTGAACATGAACTGATGAGCTGTAAACGATTCTTAAATTAATACTGGTATATGGAGTGCATATTTCTATTTTGTAGTATTCATCAATTCATTGCTTGTGCAATGAGTATCATGTCAAAAGCAAGACGGTTGAGTTTCGAACCCCACAGCCTCTTGCTCACAGGAGTAACATTTTCTTATATACTTAATGAGGAAATATCCGCCGCAACTGTGCCTCGATCTTACAGCTGACGTACCTGCAGTTGCTGTTAAATAGGTACCTGGGCTCATTCTATTGGTGTAGTAAGCAACGCGCGCCTTACTTGTGTTTGCCGAGTGTACATGTACAAACCTGCTGTGAATATGTGTGTGTAAGCGTAGGAGCTCTCGGTACCGTCCGGTCCGAGACAATGGCGAAGTCGGAAGTGTGTGTGTGTGTTGTGTGCTGACGCTACTTGTTTTCACGCATGCATTCACAGCGTGGTTGTATACTTAGTTACCACAAGTAAAGCGCGTGTCGCTTCGTGAGATAAATATAATGTTGTAAGGAACGCATAGAAAATAATTTATAAAATATTCCAGATTATAATAAAGAGGATTGGAAGAGGATTGATTGAATAGATATTATCTACTCTTAGTTCCTGCCTTTCTGCAAAGTACTCGTATCTTATAGGTTTCCTAACAAAAAACGGTTTTATAATAATTATAATAAAAGACTAATATTTTTTTCAAACCAGTTTCTTTATTTCGTGTTCATCCTTTTAATACAACATACAAGTAAATTTATCATCAGATATTATTTTATCAATTCTTAAGATCTACCTTAACTAAGACTTGAATAACAAGTAGGTATGTATGAGTATTCATATCGATAAATCGATACATCGAAATGGTATCGATATGTATCGAAAATCGTACGGGATTTAAATGTTCAACCCACACATAGTTAATCCACAGATAAATAAACAAATTAACAAACTTCTTTTTCAATAAAACCGACAATGGAATGTTCAGTATTAAAAAGTATCAATTCCAATAAAAGCCTGTATAAAAAATGCTTGGCTGATAAAAAAGAAAACACAAAAACGCACAAATTCACACAATAACTTAAACATGGAAGATGAATGTCTTAACTGTTTACGATGCGCCATTTCTGTGACGTCATTTGACGTTTATTGTTATGGCAGTATAGTTTTCCATGATGGCGTCTACGATATGAGCGACTTTTATTAAATATTCAAAAGTTATGTCTGTTTTGGTGATTAAGCTTAATCCTCACGTAGGCTATTTTAATAAAAATAATGTGTACATTTTTATATTTTAAAGATAAGCAATTTTTTATATCGCAGACTTAGAGCACACGAAAAACGACTTTGTGCGACAAATGACATAACAAAATGGCGCGTAAAAAAACAAAACCCGAAACTCCTTTTATCTCAAAGACAAATGACTGTAACATTAATTCCAACTGCAAAATATACTTTACAATATACTTTTTATTATTTTTAAATAAAACAAGAGGTACACAGTCAGTATTATTTCGACAACGATTAGCTAACAGGGAATCTAATTTTCCATATATTATTAATATTGAAAAGGTCGATTAAGACAGTCACAGCGAAGGAAATTTACAAGCTAGGGGAAAAACACAGGGTTTGTAATAGTGAACATGAAAAATCAAGTTTGAAATGTGGAGCAAAGTTTGTTAAACCAGCTCGCATTACCTACAAAATGTCATCATTCTTCTTGAAATTATATTTGCCAGTCGAATTGGAAGATTTATTTGTGTAGTTTATTGAATGACGTTCAACAAACATATTTTACTTTCATGTTCAGAATTATCCCTACAGACACACGGTAAAGTGTCGAATGTCGTGACTAGAGAAAGAAATAGTAAATGGAACTCCCAAGGGGATAAAATTAAAGAACACTATTATTAAGAGGGAAAGTTACGAAAAGTTCCTTATAACTTAACACGCGTATAAGCGAGAAAACTTAGAGTCTAACCTAATCGAAAGTTAGTTGACTAGCGTCGGCGACACACGATAATAAATTACAATAAATTATTAATAAATTACATATTTTTCAACAAACAAAATCAAATAATTTCAATGAGACGAGATTTAGTTTTGACAGAACCGATCAGAGGTGATATGTCCAAAAAACTGGATGGAAAACATTACATTTTTAGCTTACCCGAAGTAGCCTTCCTTTTGAGCCAAATTTAACATTATTTTTGTATCGAATACATTGTATAATAGTGATAGATTTATTGAATACGAGTACTCTTAAGTAATCAGGTATACTATTAACATAGACTTATAAAAAAAGATGGACTTCGCACCACGCATATCGAAAGTGAAGCATCGTACCGATCTATGTGTGCGTGATTGTGTCACGTAATGGCGGCCGGTCGGCATACTATGATGAGCGCGAGGCGTGTTTGTACAAACGGTTTGGCCGGCATACTTACTGTGCTTCACTTTCGATATGCGTGGCGCGGAGTCCATCTTTCTTTATAAGTCTATGACTATTAAAATAATCATTGATAGGTCACATGGTTGAGGTGCCCCGCTTGTTCATACTGCTATATAAAAATGACAAGCGGTCAACTCAGTCAACTATTAGACCACCATTATAAGAAACTGCTAAATAAATAATCAGTCTCTTTAAAAAAAGTGTTGATTGCTAACAAGAGAATCAGTAATAACTTTAAATGACCAATCCGTAAGATATTTTATATCTGTAGGTAACCAAAATTTTTTAAATTTTAACCGGTGTTTAATTAACTTTTGCATGTAATCCTTCGTTTAATCCTTCAGTACAGAGGGCCGGCTCTATTGAAATCTATTGTTTGGCGAGAGTTAACCGATCAACTTGTGTTTAAACTTTGATTAGGTAAGTTGGTATCCGGAGTCGTGATCATTTAGCCTTTGATAGGTTCAATGTCAAAACAATTATGTTACCGAAGTGAAGAGATGAACTGATGGTGAAAAATTGTGCGCGAAGCCCTTCGGAATTTTCCAAGTTCTACATCTAAGTACAGGTTTCAGAAGGTTTTCTTTTGATACAAAGATAACCTCAATTAGGTATCTCTGTAGTATTTGAAACAGATCATGTTTTTTTGTTTGTTGGTTAAACTATTTAGAGTTTATAAACCAATTATTTTTTGTTTCCGTTTGTTGTTTCATCATAGGTGTCAATAAAGTGCTGAAACAATGGACTAAGTAGATCCCACATACATATCTACACAAGTACTTTAAATGTTTTTAGAATGTGATGGGTTTTTATTTATTAATGAGTAAAAAATAAAACAGTGCATTGACCAAAATCGCGCACATTTTTCAACCATATATCCATCTCTGCAAATCTGTATTCAGTTATGAAAAATGCCTATGTAACGGTTGATTCTAAATAATGCCAAGAATCAGTCATTAGGAACTTTTCCTTTAAATTGTAATTATTGCGACTAATAAACTAAAGTTTACGAAGGCAGTTTATTGCAAGATTTTGGAGATGCACAGAAATGTTCTCGTTTTATGGGATTTTGCAAAAAGAGCAACAGCACTTTGTAAACATAATTATTATTTGCCTGTGCATCAGTCCTCATGTATGCAAGAATGTATCCTTAGTATTGCGTTTTGAAGATAAAGCACTATTAAGAAATCAACCGTCCATGCAGACACTGCCCCTAAAAATGAAATATTTTGTGCAACAATCATTAGTGCGGTGAAAATAAAATGTGGGTTGTTATCGATAAAAATGGATGTGCTAAAAAGGCGGAAACAGGTGTACCGATTTAGAGATCAGAACTGTCGAATACAATCTAATGTAACATGAACACTAAACAACTAAATCATTTGCCATGATTTCACTGTGTATCGAGTGAATACGCGATGTTAATCATCAATACTTGTTACAATATCATCACTATCTCAAATAATCAATAAGAAATTGGTAGTTACAGTATACAGTTAATTGAATATAATTGATGTTTTTCTACAAAACACAGTACAAATCATGGTAACGATACATTTTATTACCACACGTTAAGTTTAAATTCCTACACAGATATAAACCTTAAGTATCGATTAGCATTCAAGTTCATTATGAAAAAATATATCATTGGAAATATTTTTCAACTTCTCTCCTTAATTTCAAACCACCCAAGAACAACTTAATTATGCATGTGACAACCGATTGTTATAACTACATGTTTATTCCTAACAACACTTTGGCAACAAATATTATTTTCAATTTTTTTTTTCATTAAGTTTTTTCCATCAATTTCAAATGTAACGTCAACATTATTGAAGTTAACATTACCATGGTTTTTATCGAACCCGATCAATTATCGATTTTTAACATCGTCTTTAAAGATAGAAGACATAGAAAAGTATCGACAGAAGATGAATATCGATCGATAATGTGACATCACTGGCTTTAGTTGGCGAAACGTGTTACACCATTCCTTTATTAAATTTGGCTATCAAAGTTCATTACACTATCCTACAGTTCCGCCAACTAACGTCGTATAGAAGCGAACTTAGAAGGTCTACCTAAAATAAGAAACAGTTGTTATCCAGGATTTTTAATCGTTTTTTTGTTTTTTTTTTCTTTTTTTTTTCATCAGTCTTAAAATTGAGTCATACCATCTAACTAAGAATGATGAACTCTTATATTTAAGTTCCTAGGCCTGATCTAACATCGGAATTTAGCGGTGATTTTGTTACACTGTAGCGTAGTGGAAGTTAGAAAAAGTATGGATAATAGCAGACGAGTAACATTTAAGAGATGTCAACAAGTGCCATTCACATCATTTAAATTTAACCAACAGTTAAAGAGTACAGTTTGAAGGTATACGTCTAAGGAAAAGGTGTCTCAACTAGTAAGGCTCTCGGGGAAACTATTTCACACATTCCTTAATCAATAAGTTATTGGTATTTTAGAGTAATCAACATTGAATAGTTTATTTTAATATTAATTCTTAATACTAAAGAGTACAAAAAATAAAGGAAATATTATTGAATATATGAAAAACAACAAGTCATCAGCGAAAACCATCGCGTTTTCATATAAGAACAACATTGTTTTTTTTTTTTCGTTTACAGTAACATTTAATATTCGCGCTCACGAAGATGCGGGAGTTAATAAGATCCTCGCAGCGTGGCCGTGAGAGGCTCTCCCCATAGGACGGGCCCTCGCCTGCCGCCCCCCTCCAAACCCTACACTACCAACGTTTCCCTTCGATCATCCTCAAAGTATCAAAAATATCTGCTAGAACATCCCTTTCCCTTAGTGAAAAATTCTCGATAGTACATTTTGAACAGTCTCAAAGTAACTAATGCGTAGGTAACAATTACAAATCTTCATTAAAATGTGGATATGCAAGAATGAAAGTATTGAAATCAACAATCGTTTTACATTAGGACGAAGTAAAGCGTTCCTACGTAGTATCTACTGTTTAATATCTAACCTAAAGGGTTACCATACACGTCAATAAGATATATTAGCACTTATCTATATTAAAAACAGTTTATGATAAATGACTGAACATGTGAAACACAGAGGATCATAGTCTGTACAAAATTTCCCAAATGATTTTTTTTAATTTTTTATCAAAGGTTAACACATTCCTTCAAATTTAAGGCCACGGCGCATTATGGTGTTTCAGTAGATTTTAAAGTTAGATTACTGAATTATATTTATGTTTTTAATGATGACGTTTATATCTAATAACGGCCTTATTTACACCCGTGTACCTGAGTAGTGCTCGACGGTTCCGTGTTAAGCTGTAGCGTGTCCGAATTCAAATGAAAGGGTGCTGTGTGCAGTGCAGCTCAAGCTGTAGCACGGAGTGAGTGACAAGCGTCACTAGTCCTTACAAATCTACAAGTGGTATACTAACCGAGGAAAGCACGGCTTGAAACATTACATTAACATAACTACATCTCGTATCGTAAAAAATATCGGTGACTTACACTGATTCAAAGCTCACGATGTGCCTTACCCACTAAACTAACATAGACAATGCGATATCTAAAAATACACAACTACTCGTACGCTATATAGGATATAATTTAAATTTAGTTCATCATAAGCATTGTGTTCTCCTTACAACTGGCAGGATGGCGTTTAGTGTGTAAAATCGATTTGTGTGTGGACAATTCAAGCTTCGTATATTTAATATAGGTTTATAAACTTACGTGCATACACAATATTATGATAATATTTAATTATCTAAAAGCAATTTCTTTGGCGACTAGCATCGTTAAGAAAGATTCCAAATTTTACTTTACGTCGTTCCAACCTAAACTTTTTATGCCAGCGACAATCCGAAATTGGTCTATGAATTTGTCCTACGTCACCACTATGTGGACGATATGTCGCGTTTCGTTAACATTTCTCTATTAAATATATCATTTGATCAACATTCGAATACATAATCGGTCAGTATTGTCAATTTAGAAACAGTGCCAATATATTATAAACATCGCCTCACGCGTCTTCCCATCACTAACCGTCCAACTCTCGCGCATCCACTCATATAATTAAAAACATTACTTGATATGTCATTTGCTACCAATTTTTCCTATCATTTGGAATCTTTCCACTATGTAAAAATATTTATAACTAAAAATCACACACCTTAGATTACAAAATTACCTACACGTGATGAAGAAAATGAAATCGTTACTGTAATGGCTTCACCTTTGTCTGAAGACAGGAAGATGTGAGAGCTAGAGAGATGAAGTAGCGTTGTCAATACAGAATGCTCTCTAATAAAAGTAGCAACACCGATCGCTATGGTACACAAGGAGCAAAGAAATGTATACGATAATACATAATTACATTAACCTACGTGTCAATATTATAAAGTAGAATCAATATCATATAAAAACATTTCAAGAAGTCCACAACTTCGTCACTAAAAAAATCGTCACCATAGTGAAAATAAATACTATTATACGCAAACGTCTCAACTAACTTAAGCGATAGTAAAATATTTTGCATTTAATTTTTACAATAAAATGTATCATAAATTCAAACGTGAGTTAATTTTAAAAACATTCAGCGTAGTACTTCTTCGAGGATGGATGGTTTGTGCTAATATGTGCTTTGTTAATCACCTTAACTTACAATCACAATTTTTGAGACAACGTGTTCTGACGGAAGCATTCCTATAGAATCCGTTCTACTAACAGCGGCTCATAACATCACGCGGCAACTTGAGGCTCTCAGTTCCGTCAAAACACATCAACGAATTTTACATTCATTATCAAACTCAACATCAGTCGTGAATACAGTAAAATCATTGAATACAATTCTCTTTCAAGAAAAAATACATCAAAAATTAAGTGAAACACCAACGTTCTGTGCAATTCACTAAAATTATACTCCTCCATTTAGCGTATTCTCAACAATGACACAACATCGCTTAATACATAAAGAAGCGACGATAAAAAAACTTATCGAATGTATATGAAAACGAATACAATTCCTGAGCAATTGATTGCGTGGTACGTCGTGTTAGCCAGCTCGAACCGAACGCAGAAGCGGCTATTGTATTTACAACTTCGCAGAGCTCAACGAATATCAAATTCAACGACGCACTACCAAGTAAATGTAATAAGTGACCAATCGTTAACCACATACAATATGATAAGCTAACATCGATACATTATATCTACCTTGATGAATACATTAACAGGTGAATCTTAACTGACACAAAATTATTCGATTTCAAACAATCATTAAGAGTAGAATACACTATCGATATGGTTACTGTAAAACCCTTATTATATCCTGTCAAATTCGGATATCGTTCCATTATTTCTGTCAACAATGTGCTACCTGCCTCGAATCGTCCGACTTTCTCAACAAACGTCATACCTAAATAACACACTACAAATATTTGGATTCTTAATTTCGTTTTATAAAAATACTCTCTCACACTACGTACCCTCTCTAATAACCCACGTCGTGACGTCACCATCTTGTACAGATCCTGGCTTCCCTTAACATCTAGTTAGTAATACTACCAACATCATTATTCTAAAACTATTTACATTTTTGCTCGACACACTTCCTGACGATAATGGTGTTAGAACGGCAATTAAATCAAACAAGGGAATGATGAGTGGCTGAAAGCTTGAAATTTCATCAATGATCAAGTCTTCTTACCCTCGATTCTAACAATGACATGCTTGAATTAATGATTTAAGAGTTGAGCGGAGCAGCAGCAATCGAAATCCTTATCCTCAATATCTAATGGCGAATCGAGTGAGAGATTCTTTAAAAACGTTGATTTCAATGTAAATAAAGAGGGAATGAAATAATTTACTTCGATCTTAATTTTAATCTTAAGAAAAACTGCTGAGTATAAAATTATAAACGATCTTGTAAGCCTAGCTTGCGCTTACGTAACTAGTAGGTGCTAAGTTAGTAGTAAAATGTTCCCTAGAGTAATTGACTTTGAAATATTGGTTGTTTGGTAGCGCTCTTTTGAAGCAGTGCAGCTGACGGGAACTGTATTCAAGGAGTCCTAAAACGGCTATTAATAACTACGGTTTCGTAGAAAAGTAAAGCTTAGTTGGGATATAAGGTTCTTACATTAGAATACAAATAGTTCTTACACACAAAGATTTATAGCCTACATTCATAAGAATATGTATTTTTTATTTAGATATTTAGTGCTGGGGAATGTACCGCCTAATTCACTGAGGAGCGTCGTTTGTGTTTTGTGATGGTTGTCTTCTGATGATAACCAAATGTTGTTCATGGTAATAAATTATTGCGCTTGTGTAAACCAGTCGTTTCGACAAAAATTGGACACTTTTTATTATTTCTTAAAAAATATTCTTGTTTTGTTGCTGGATGGCTGTGTCGTTGCGTTAAGCTTTAAGCTCCGTAGAGGGGAGATTATTGAATTATATTGAAATTGGTTTATTATTATTTTGTAAATTGTTTTTAATTATATACAATTTTTGTGCGACCGACTGATCGAGAAATTGGATTAGGATCAATATTTTTAAAGAGATTTTGAGTGGTTGAAAGCGTGTGTTTGATGTATTTAAATAAAAAAAAATAAAAAAAAAATAATACGCTTTGATTTTAACTTTACTGAAAAGATGTTTTTAGTAAATACCTTCAAGGTGGATTATACTTTAGGTATCTGAAATTGACACTGCAATAATTGTGATTTTAAAACTTAAATTGTTGATCCCAATCCAAAATGTGTGTAAAAAATACTAAAACGTGTACTACAATTTGTTCTGGGTTACTCTAATTCCTCAATATGGCATGCTGGTTGACATACCGTCAGAAGAAACCTACCTACTCAATTATCTTGTTGGTGAATAATGAATTTTCTTTGGTAAGCACCATTGCTCTTAAAAATTGCACACAAATTGAACAGAGTATTTTTATAAAGCCGCCATTTTGAAAAGCTAATTAGAGTAACCCTTTTTTCATTTCTTGCACTTAAGACTAAAGCAAATACTTACGATATTCATGCCGCTTGTTCCCCTACACCAACTGTATTAAGTCTAGTCAAAATGCACACACACGGGGGTAACACACAGGACCTACACCGGGACATTTGTGCTAAAGAATCGATGTGTAATAGTGTACTTATTGAATAAAAGTGCTCATTGTGTAAAATAGTTTTTTAGAAGCCAACACCAAAAACTAGTAACTAGTAATTACTGAGCGAGTAAAATTATCCATTTTCTGAACTTACTAGATAAACTACAATATTGCTTGTCTGCTAGTACATAACTAAGGTTGTTAATACATGTAGTTTCTAGCCGAAGGTGTTGTTCCAGTGTTAAAAGTGAATAAGTTCGTTTTCTATTTTTTTTTCCTTAAGACTGTGCTTTTTAGAAATTAATGTGACGAAGACCTAAGATTAAAGGTATAATCTACAGGTATACTTACTTTTTATGACTAATCTAATAAGGTAGTTGGGTTCAAGAACTTACTGGTAATTCGGATGTTAATAAAGAACAGCTGCGTTACGGAACAATTGTCTTAGGTTAGGGTAAAATTTAATATTTAAAATTGTGTTTAGGATTTAGTAGGTACTTTGTGAAATTTAAAGCGTTTATTTCTATCATGATAAATATCAAAATATTTACAACCAGAATAAAGTTAACCTATTTTAAAATTGTGTGGCACTGTTATTACATCATAAGCAGATTCATTAGCACAAACATGCATAGCAAGTTGTAATTAAATTAATTTTATTAAAATAGTTACAACTCCGCAAGTGAAACTACAGAAGCGCTACTTTGGTAAAAAAAGAAAATAAAAATAAAACACACATCAAAACTGCAATGAACTGGTATTATTATAAAAAAGCAATTACAACAAAAATAATTCAAAACAAAACGATGTACATTAATTTAAAGAACAATTGTTTATACAAATAATTAAAAAAATATAATAATTATAACAACAAACATCGACAAAATATATTTAAAGACAAAACATGTTTCAATTCAGTCCTCGAGCTTTAGAAATGCAATTTTTAAGAATGAAATTAATGTTTCTCGTACAGAAAAATCATTTCTTTTTTCACTAACATTATTATGCAAAAACACAAAAAAAAATTGGGAATTAAGTTTGTAATAATAATTATAACTGAAACTTAAATTACCATTTTCTGGATTAAAAATAAAGAGTAAATATCGGTCGACAAAAAAAATATTAAAAAAATAAAATCCGGGGGTTACACAGTTTTACTAGGCGTAAACGTGAAGTTGTCATAATTTGCAAATCTTACTTTATAAAATTTCGATACACTATACTATACTTAATATAAATATAATACGATGAAAATGATCTCAATTAAGTAGAAGCGTATGTTGTTACCAAAAACTAGATTTCTTTAGCGAAAATTACAACAAAAATATGACGCTGAGGTCTGTAAAAATGGCGTAATTTTCACAAAGAAATCCGGACATTAGTCTAAAATAACGGTTTACCCAATTTCTTGCGTGACCTCAGTTCATTAGGACGAATTGTTAATAAAAAAAAATCATTGGTGAATAAAATGGATTATGTCGATAAATTCGTCGAAGCAAACTGAGGTAAGGCAGATTTACGGTCAATTGTCGACTTACAATCAATGTTCAGTTGTCAGTGGATTAAATGAAGTTCATCAATCACGCCGTCTCAGGATATAGGAACAGGGCAGTCTACATAATAAAGTCATTGGTGAATAATCACTGAAATTTGGACACTAAGACGCGTGACGTGCTTCAACTAATCCAGTGTTGATTAACTATTTGATCGAAGATGCATCAAGGCGACGAATGCGTGTGCGCGGTGGTAGGCAAAATACAGAAAACAATGCGAGAAGAAATCAGTTGTTCTCAAAACGTTCAACTTTTAGTGCAAGTATGGTAATCCTAAATTCAAAGTTCGAGATGAATGATTATACACTAAAGTTGTTGCCGTTTAACTTCTGCCATTTGTATTTTTTTTACATTTGGCAATCAGGTAGATATTTTAATATTTATTGAGCAGTCATCATTAAAATTATATTGTATATAGATTGCCAAAACTTACTATAATAAGGTATGTAATCGGTGGTAAATAAATATAATTATTATTTTAATTAAATATTAAATAAAGACTTGTAAAATTTCCAGTATAACAATTACGATAACTTGCACTACAAGTATAAAGATGAAACAGTAATTCGATCAGTTCCTTACGATTAGATTTATATGAAAGTATGGTACATATTTACAAACAATACTAAATATCACTTATTAAATCACAACATGATCTTATGGCACACGATATACAGGTCGCCACGGTGCGCACGCGACGTCTGCCGACGCATCTTCAAACATTTTTAATTTATTTAAGAAATATCACCAAAATGGAAACGCGTAACCTAAAACTAACAGATCTTCAAGATACCGACCTTGAGTCGGATCAGATCTCTCTATTGTCATAGATTCAGCGAGAAAAAATACTAAAAAACCATTATTTACTAAGAAAACCAAAAAAAGTTCTAATGAAAAAAATCAAACTAAAATAATTCTGCTAACACACTCAAACACACGGTAATGAAGTAAAAAAATAATAATAATAGCGCAATATCCATAAAATACAAAAGAAAAGTATACGTTACACATGCACCGTAATACTAAACACTACAAAAATAAAGTTGTTTCCATATAAAAAAAAATATCTTACCAGAATAACAAATTGTATAATTATTTTGTATACCGAGCTGTTTATAATACTCCCAGTAAGAAGACGCGCTTGCGCGCCTTTTTTAATCTGCTAAAAATCTCAAAAAATTAAAAAGATGCTAGCGAAACGACCATTTCCTAAGTGCTCTAAAAGTTACTACCGTGTCCAATGCTTATAACATACAATCAATGCATATAAACGAACAATATCAACCAAATGTTACTAAAACAACATCAGAAGACTTAAGTCCGCGGGCTCTCAGCGACTAGGCGGTATCGATAACATTACTGCTGAAATACTGCCCTCCGATATAGAACGAGAGAAAAACTTACAATCTTTTTGTATCTAAAAATGCTTTATAAATACTCAACTGAGGGCATCACTAGTTAGAATGCATAAAATTTGGATCTAATTGAGGTCTATAAAACATTCTTGATCGCCACTTTGTGATGTTACTATTACGTATAAAAGAAGCAGTATAATATTCAGTAGAGGTTAATAGTCATTGCTTTACTAATGTCCAAACGCCGCAGTCAACTTTGTCATTGATAAAACCCCTAACATCATTATTTCCCTAAAATTTAGTAACTACGTTTAGAGGGGTAGTAACCAAAGATTGTCCACTTCAGCTCAATCAATTTAACACTTACCTAATTACTAATGTAACAACTCCTTACTTAGATTTTTTTATAATCCATAGTTTCCATCGACACAGAATAAGTGCTAATTAAAAACAGGAAGTGCTATTGTGCCGTAGAAATAATCTTAAAACTAACAACAATACCGCTCGATGCTCTCTTATTTACGATAAAATCACACGCTTAACGCCTAACAATTTGTTAAGTAATAATAGTTAAAATATTGGTCCAACAAATGGGCTAAATAATACAAATGCCCTTAATATTCATCCCTAATTTAACGATGTGGGATATGAAAAAATATTATTCAATAGATTAAAAAATGATAAGGATTCGAGAACACCGTCGCGCGAAATTTTGGATCGTTCCAACGGAATTTTATCTCTAACCATCAATCAATAGGTACTCGAATAACAATGTCAATACTATAACTAATCTCATTACAGTTTCGTTTAGAAATAATTCATAAAGAGATCTTACGCCGAATAATGTAGAGAATACCCCATCTCAAGCCAGTATGATCACATCGAGACAGCCACAGGGTTACACCACTTGCACACTTTTAGCAAGTTCCGTTCACGAATCGTCACTTGAACTACAAAAATTGACACGCTTCGCCGGAACGATGAGTCCTTACGTCGATTTATAATAGTATTTACGTCTCAGAGTGTCGATTTTTGACCTATAGTTCATCGGTCATTCGGATCTCCTGTGATCAGAGCGTGCTACTCACATGCCTATTGGCGGCACTTGCACGTAGCGGTATATGTAGAGCCGGTAGTCCTTGCTCGCGAGGACCACGGAGCCGTCGTCCATCAGCGCCACGTCGAAGCATTGAGCATGTTTCACTTTGCTCTCCAGTGCGGACACCAGTTGTCCGTCTTGAGTGAATATCGTCAGATTGAAGTTGTTGTGGTTGTCGGCGATCAAGATCTCACCAGCTGCGTTGATGCCGACACCAATCGGGTAGTTGGTGACACCTTCACCACCGATCTGACGTAAGTAAATACCCTCGTAGTTGAACACCTTGACGCAATGCGCGCGGTTGTCGCTGATGAAGATCTCTTGCTTGTCGTTTACTACGACTCCGTTAGGGAATTCAAGGTGTTTAGAGCAGCCGAATTTCTGCAGCACGTTACCGATCTGGTCGAAGATTATGACGCGCATTACTTTGCATTCGACAACTACAATTCGGCCTTTGTTGTCGACAGTGACACCGCGAGGATGCTGGAGGATGTTGGCGCCGAATTTGCGCACGAATTGTCCGTATTGGTTGTAAATCTGAATCTGGTGTGTTGGTGATCTCTCCGTCACAATAATGTCGCCAGAAGTGCGGACTACGGCTACTCTATTCGGGTATAGTAGTTGGCCGTCCCGTTTGCCACATTCGCCAAACTGGAATTTGAAGCGTCCTTCCTTGTCGAATATCTGGATGCGATGGTTGTTAGTGTCCGCAACGATTATATCGTTTTGCGCATTGACAGCTACTCCGCTGGGCTCGGTGAACTGACCCTCCATTACGCCGAACTCACCGAATTTGCAGTGATAGATCATCTTTTGCCGTTTGATTTGAGATTTCGGCGGGAAAATGGCAGTGGAGATTAGCTTGTTCGTCAAGTCTAAAATAGGATCGTTGTGAGCGGCACTTGTTAGCGAGTAGGGGTCGGTTGTCGTCGGCGGGAAGAGAGAGTCGCAACCACCGTTAGACCACTTCTCATAAGGGTTGATGCCATTTAAGTTGATATCTCCAATAGCAGAAGAGAATGGGCCCAGGCTGTTGGCACTATTGAATCGTTTTGAGATAATGTTAGACTCAAAAGGAGAGGTGGATTGACTTGTAGGTCCTAGGAGCCCATTTGTGTACGGGCGATCAAGCACACCGTTCAAACCGGTTGGTAGGTGGATTCCACCGTTCAGGCTGCCTGAACTTCCATTAACGCTGCTACTGCTGGACGATGATCCGCCGTTCAATAGATTGCCGTTGGTCGGGCGAGCAATAGGTGGCTGTTTAGTGGGGCCAACATTCGCCTCTGAGCTAGAGCGCACGTAACCAAAAGTGTTTCTTACGCCAACCTGTATGGCTTGGTAGTTGGACACAAATTCAAGCTCGCAAGCTGTCTGTACGGTATGTTCCGGATTAGAACTCAATAAGGTTTGCAATTTCGTGTCTAACAGTTTTCTGAACATAAGTATCTCTGCAATGTTGGCGCATTTAGTCAATCGCTCTACAAAGTCGCACGTCTGGTATATCTTATCAACAGTCTCTTGAGCTTTCTGCCCGACTACTGTGAGAGCAATTTGTTTCGTGGAAAATACGCTTTCGAGTTCCTTGAGTAGTTCTTGCTTACGCTCCTCGAGCATAGAGCGATAGAATTGGAACGTATCGTTTATTTCATTTTGAGCTTTGTGGTACTGGACTTGTAATTTGCCAGCGGCATGTTCAACAGTCTTAATAACGTGCCTTATTTCAGTGGCTCGAGTCTTGGCTTCTGTTACAGCCGATTGCATCAGCTCCAATTGTTTAGGCCCAGCATCAGATAAGTGCTCGCAATCGTGTAGAGCAGCTGGGTGTTCGATTATTGTGCATTCCTTGCATACCGGCACGGAGCAAGTGCGGCAGAAGTATTTAAGAATATCATTTTTATGTCTCGGGCAGAAAGCGGTTTTGTCGCCGCTTGCAGAGAGGGTAGATCCGAGCATACCCTTGTCATCCTTCAGGTCCGTGAATGCCAGCACACGGTGGCCCTCAAAGCAATGCATGAATTGGTGCGCCATTACGCAGTTTGGGCAGAGGAAATTAGCGCAATCGACGCAACGTGCAACTGCGTCTGATTCCTTAGATTTGCAGCCGGTGCAGCGAGCTGAAGGCGAGTTGGTCTGGCGAGCAGTTGGCAGGAGATCGGCGTCCTGCTCAACGGCGGCAGCTATCACAAGGTTCGTGAGTAGCCCAGGTACGCCTGCTGTCGGAAGCTGGCTGTCTACGCGACAAGTGACGCAAGTGACTTTGTCGGGGTGAGTTTGTTCCCTCTCCAGGCAGCCCCGGCAGAAGGTGTGGAAGCAGTTGAGTACTTTGGGGTCGACGAATATTTCTCGGCAGATTGCGCAAGTAGTGTCGAGTCCGTCGAACTCGCGGAGGTCACATACGGCGGAGTCACTCGCTGGGGGCGAGGATCCACTAAGAGTCAGGGGCGATAAGGAGCCACGCTCTAGCGAACCTATTGAGTTGGCACCGGGCAGCGACTCAAGGGACGGGGTGCGTGAGGCCATCTTCAGGAAACCGGCATCCCTGAAACAAGAAACATGAGCTATTAATAAACTAGTAATATAAACGAGTCTAGAAGGGCAGGATCATAAAAGTAACCATTTCTGTTATTAAATGTTTGAAATATTTCTCATATGTCTTTCATACAGGCATCCTTTTACGGCTTTCAGGAGCTAGAAAATTTCTACATGAATAGTGAGTATTACGTAAATGCATTTTCCGTTGGAGCCGTGACCTTAGATACAGGGGATGCCGCTGCTATAAACTTGATAAATAGAGAAGCTTTACCCAATATTTTGGGGAAATTTACGAGCCGCCGAACGATACACCGGAAGAAACCAAGTGAAGTAGCGAAAACATCAATAACGGTGTCGAAAATGCAGGGAGCCAGGGATGTTTACATCAGATGCACTTCCCAAGGGCGGGGGTTACCATGGTAACGCGTAGGGGACGCGGTAAGGGGATCCGTTCTCGAATTAGAGGGTGGAGTATTTCGACTCCCTCTTTTTACCTTAGGGGAGATATTTGAGGTGAATGGCCCTGGCAGCGAGTTGGTTTAACAGCTCTAATGTCTATTTTCAGAGTTGCAATTCAGTTGCAAATTTGGAATTGTAATGACGCTAATCCGGAGCTTGCGGTGCGAAACTTTATGAAATATGACCCTCGTTGTATATTTGTATGGTTTTTAATCAAAAAAACACGCTGATGAGGCGATAAAAATGCGTCTACTACATTAGGAAGTGATATTAAACTACCTAACTACATTTTAAAGCAATATGAAGCACGAATGCGTCACTTTAAATAAATAATGCAGGAAACAACCAGAAAAGTACTTGCTGTTTGTCTAAAATAATGCAGTTTATCTTACATAAAGAGCTTATTCTTCGCGCTTTAGTTACCTAACCTTCAAAGTTTTGCATCTACAGCAAAACGTTACGATACCGCTACTTTACGTTGCTAATGTAAGATCTATTTGAGCTTAAAAGTGTAGTCTTTAATAGTGCAGTGAGCGAAATTAAGTGATAAGTAAATTGACACCCTACGTCAATAAGCTGTGTTATATCTATTTAATACAACTGCCAACGAATGACAGTTTTTATTTAAATATACGGACAATTTAAGTAGGTAGTTAAGTGATTGCATACCTTCAGCGTATGTATGATGGTATGCAATCACACGTTCTGATTATTATGTTAAAAAATAAAATAGGAGTTTGTGGAAAATATCTGTGTATATTGTTTTCCCAAAACTTTGCCACTTCCACGGCGTTGTCGTTGGCAGCGCTGAGGTCGCCGACAACGCAAATATCTGTATTTTTTTAATACCATCCAAAGTCATCCAACTAAGAATGAACTCCGACGAACTGATGTTCAGTGGAGATTCGGTACAGTTAGCACAAAACTTAGCACATATACCAACATATATACGAGTAGGTACAAGAGATTCCGTCCACGTAGACCGTTCCCTTTACAATACATCACAGGAAGCCGGCCTGTCTAATTCCTGTTACGTCGTAGGAAGTTTGGCTCACACTATATAGGGGTACCATTTTCGACGATAATTTTAAGACAGACTGACGTGTAAGTTAAATTGATGGAATTACTAGTTTTATGAAGAACGGATTTAATAAATTCGGTCGACTCAATGAATCACTCTTTAATAAAAATATAAGTGTGAAGTATTTGTTTGTGGATGAAAAATAGAGTTCTAATAATAATAATAATAATAATATCCTTGAACATTTCACACAACGCCATTTAGTCCCAAGCTAAGCAACCTAATGCTTGTGTTATGGTAACGAGATGGCTGATACACTACTTATATACATTTTTTTTTTTTGTAAATACATACATATTATAGATAAAACACCCAGACCCGTAACAAATACTTGTAGGTCGTACAAATATTTGTTCCGTGCGGGAATCGAACCCGCGACATGCTGCGCAGCAGTCAATCGCTCAACCACTGCGCCAACCGTGTCGTCAGACAAATTTATGTTATGTTTATTAATGTCCGTAGACTTCACCTTATTTTTTTTTTGTCCTGAGAAATAGATGATCGTCTTAGTAATAACGAAATACCCAAACCGCATAACAAGACCTCTATATTCATTCAACTGTAAACTTTATATAAGCATGTCCAAGCTGCCATCCTCACGATGTTTGTCACTTCAATATCTGGACGATCTAACCTATAGGCATTTGCGTGATAGATGGAAACGGCCGCAATACATTACGGGAGCAGTTTAATCCCGCGTGACGGGCGGCTCGATTGCATTGCCGATGCTGCATACAAAATGGCCGAACGGGGACCAATGAAGACATAGCGACGAATTTGTACCGGTTTCGGCGACAAATTAGGTACGTTTGATACTTGGTACGTAATGTGATTGGATGGAATTGACGTTCACAGTTTAGAGGTATTTGGGTGTATCGAGTTGTGTGATTGCGCTGCAGTACCTACTTGGTTAGAACTTGCTTTTTCGTCTGAAAGTTTTAATACCTATTTCAATACATAATCAGCCTCTTTTCTGTGAGACGGAGTGGGCCACCACCACGCGGGGACAGTGCGGGTTGGTAGATGTCACACATCTTTGACTTTTTTGGTTCTAGGACATGCCAGTTTCCTCAATTTTTTTTCCATCACCGTTTTGAGAACAATGGTGATGAAATAAATACACAAAGTAAAATGCCTGCCTGGGTTCGAACTCACGACGTCGGGGTCGATACTACTAGGTCACCATTGCTCACGCATGTTGCTCACTGCTGTGCTGCTCATTTCAGTGTGTCGATTTTAAATGATAACAGAACGCGCAATCTTTCATTCTTCGTATCGTGGGTTGCGGAATTTACATTTTATACCCGATATCAACATTGCCTCATAAAATAAGTTTCAATTTGGCCACAGAACACTTACGGCCCTAATAATCCTGTCTAAAAGCATAATAGTACCAATCTCTTTGGCCATATTGACCAATAAAAGGGAATTACGTAAAAGTATTTACTTTACCCTTAGCCCACTAAATTGAGACCTTGTACTAATGAACTGTAATCTCTAGGGCTTTTAATAATTAATTTCTATTGTTTGGTACGCTAGAATAAGCAATGGCTTCTAAACCTAGACTTTGAGACACGTAATGTAGTACTTAGAATACATTATTTTGAAATTGGGATTACTGTTTTCGCATCGGTTTGTGAAATTCTAAGCCAGAAACTCAGCTCAAAACTATGAAGGAAAACACGGTGAGGAAACCGGCACGTCCTTGAACCAAAAATTCGAAGACTTGTGACATCTACCAAACCCGCACAGGGCTCGCGTGGTGGATTACAGTCCACTCCATCTCCAAGAAAGGCCTGTGTCCGAGTAATTAGAACATTAAAGGCTGATTATGTCAGCCAGAAACTAAAAAAAATGTCCGACAAATATATTAAAGAAAAATGGCGCCCAGTCAACATTGAACCACCCCTTCTCTTCTGACGTATTTCTAAAGAGATCTCAGATATTATTTAAGGGATTATAACAGGTGGATGCCACTGCCCATCCACCTGAACAGTATTCTTCTAAGCATTAACCCCACCTGTGCCAATCCGATTTATACGCTCACAATATCTAAGACGCGAACATTTCCATTAGAATGACTGCCTACTAACAATAATGTTAAACTTATACTTTTTTACTTATTTTGTACATCACCAGCGGGTTCCTCCTTCGACTTGATAAAACATCTTGAATTAATTGAATTGAATTGGTTGAATTAGTTGATGAACGATGGCCGTTTTGCGTGGTTCACGCATATTTTCCTCAGACTAAGGAATAAAGATTTTCCAACTTGTTTTTTTTTTTTGTGTTTGTGTCCTTTCGCTGCGTCATTTTTACCGCAAATAAACAAAACTACTTTGTTTTCTACATTAAAATAATCTTCGTTTCTATTATGACATTAATTTAAGTGCGTTAAAAATCTTTATTGAACAAATCATAATCAGCCTATTATGTTCCCACTGTTGGGACACCGGCCTCCTTTCTGTGAGAAGGAGTGGGCCTAGTGCGGGTTGAATAAATTCGAAAACATCTACTGAACAAATGATTGTCACTGAATGTATTCTAATAACACTTCATATCAATATATTACGTCACCAAAACGCAATTCAACAAAACTTCTCATTAATTGCATTAATGCAACTCATCTAATTTACCGTAGTATTCCAGCCATTGCAGTTGGCTACACCTTTGCTTATTCAGCTAATTGTGACGTGTTGCCATGCAAGTATATTGCGGTGCGCATCAGACGGAATTACAGCTGCATCGATGTCCTGCCCAGTCAGCGGTTTGGGGGTTATAAGCACTTTATGCAGTAATTAAGTTACAGAGGTTAATGGCATCGGGTAAGGCATAGTTTGACCGGACTAATGACCTGCATGTGGAAATGGTATTGCAGAGTAATTCATGTCAGTGTAACTATACGTGGATTGTTATCTTCATTTTAGATAATTTTACCTATTGTGGTATACTAATCTTTATTCTAGGTCCATCGTTTTTACGTTATAATTAATATATGCAAATTATTTTTAAACATTTTAAACGAGTAGGTAACGGTGGAGTTTTTTGCCCATTTGATTCTTCTTCATACGAAAACTACATTTTGGAAGGGGCGACTAGAATCGAATTCTATTTTATTGTACATTTTGACGATCATAAGACTTTGATGATTTTGGAATTTCCTGTAAACTTGCATGTGGTAACTCCGTAAGTATACATTTAAAAAATGGATTTAAATTATGTTTTTCATAACTAAGGATTTTCGTGTCCAATATTAAAAAACATCATTTCACTACGATGACAAGGGTGACCCTTCTCCTATCACACACGTAATACTCCCATTCACAAACTCCTTACGGACGATAAGACCTCCCCCTTACTAAGATATCAGTCCTGCTGTTACATAAAATTTCTGCCCTCCCATCCCCTTTTTCCCCAATATCTATGAAATAAAGTCACACCTTCATAAATATCGAATTTGTAAGGAGAGAACTCAATTTGAAGTTAAGATTTGTATCAGACTATATGCTTTGGCACAATAGTTGAAAATTGTGTACCGCTGTAGCCACAGACCTCTGTGGCTTCTTTGACATAGATATAAGAAGGCTGGCTGGCTGGCTGGATAAGGCTACATTGTGTGGCAGGTAAATGTGAGTGTTGCGTTGGAAGGAAAATCCTTTGTGTGCTTTTCTTCATTTTAAATGGAATTGTTGTTGCAGTAAGGGCTCTTGGCTCCTTGTAGCGATTCTGTAGAGGAGAAGCCGAATAACATACGCTAGTTGCTTTCCGAAAATAATATTTTCATTAATAATGTTTCTACATATTTCAGTTTGTGACATCATAATAAGATCTTTATAGTTAGACTAGCTTCTGCCAAAAAAATTGCCTATATATAGCCTTCCTGAAGAATTGGGCTATCAAATGCGAATTTTTTTTTTTTTAAATCCGACCTGTAGCTCCAGATATTAGCGCGTACAAACTCTTCAGCTTTATTATTAGTATAGACTTAACACCCCAGAACAGATAACTGGTCTGTGCCGATGGTAAGGGCCCGCTTTGCCGTATCGGTAGGAATAATACTACCTAGGTACTTGTTTGTAGGTACCTAGGTATAGCTCATGTCTGTTATAAGGCACTATTCTGTTGATTGTTTGTGGTAAGAAGGTAAAGACAAACACTTCTAGTTCCAACCCATCTTCGCAAGCCCATCGCAACGCCCGGCCCGCCATTAATTGCGATTGGGTCGAAGCAGATTACTAAACCCCAAAAGGCTTCTCGAACTATCGTAAATCACAATTTGTCCGACACAAAAATAGACTCAAATACCTAGCCATTAGAATAGGTATTCGTGTGTGGTGTACGGTGACAATTGAAATGTTAGGGCGGGTCTAGTTGTTTGAAATTGGACGGTAGACGCAAGGTGAAGGAAAGACTATTATTTTAGGGTAACATGTACTAATTTGGGCCATTGTTAGGAAACACGCAGGTAGTGGTGAAAGGTCGTAGGATTATATTAAGTGGCTCCTATTTATTAGCATGGTTGGGCCAAAGAAATCTTATAAAGTATGAACCAATATTTCAGCATTGCAAACCTTAGTTTTCAGACGACATCTCTCAGGAGATTAGGTATTGACCATAGAACTTATACTCGTATTTATGATTTTTACAGTGTGAAAGTCTTAGCGGTTATCAGATCAGTATTTTACGTCAAAATCCAAACCAGCAGTGACATGTGAGGAACTGTTAAAAATAATCATTGTTAAATTAAATTTTAACTTCGAATCAACCCGCACTAGCCCCGAGAGGAAGCCTGTGTGACCTGTGTCCAACAGTGGGAACATTATAGGCATGCTTATGCTATAAACTTCGAAGCTACTCAATTCTTTGTTACCTAGTCAAAGACTTACGCAGGCAGCTACTGCAATACACTGAAGTTTGCACATATATTTAAGGTAATAATCGCAATAATAAGTTATACGAGGGCTGGGACACTCGTGAAGAGACGTAACCATATAGTTTCTGATAGGTTGGTGAACGAGAGGTATATTGTGACTTTCAAACAAAAGCCTACCTACCCATCTAAGTTCGAGCCATATACATAGAAATCTAAAATTTAAATTAAATAATACCGAAATTATCATAACTAATTAAACTTTTATTACTTACTATGATTACTTTGGCCAGATTGTAGAAAATAATTTCGGTAGGTCTTATTGGGAGTAAAGTTTTATTTATCAGATTCAGAATTCGAGTAAGTATTCTAATAATAACGGTCAGAAGATAATTATATTGTCCATGCATTGACGTTGGGGCAGGTTCAGTTTTTAAAAATTTGTTTTTCATAATACTTATTCTCCACTTTAAATTGACATCATAAATTAAATAAACAAAGAGAACCGAAAGGGATTTCATAAAGTACGCACTGCTTTTTTTTAATATCATTTGTTTGGCGCTAGTGATGGCGCCAAACATGTAGCCTAATTCTGTGGGGTTATTACGTAACACACTAACAGTAGCAATGGCTTTAATTTTGACAGTTCAACAACATTCATTGCGTTTTTACGTTGTTGAGCAGTTTTTTTTTCGAACATAATGTGAAGCAATAGATTAGCAATATCTTTCAAAATTAGGTACTTATTTAGATTTTAATTAATAATGGTATGATACGCAATTATGGTGGCATCGACACGCTAAGAAGAAGAACATAATTTTTATTTGATTTAATCCTTGTCTATTTTATTTGATAACTAGCTTCCGCCCGCGGCTTAGCTCGCGAGGTATGTCGATAAAAACTATCCTATGTCCTTCCCCGGGATGCAATCTATCTCTCTGCCAAATTTTATCGAAATCCGTTCAGTGGTTTAGGCGTGAAAAGGTAACATACAGACAGACAGACGGAGTTACTTTCGAATTTATAATGTTATAGTATGGATATGGATGTAGGTGACGTAGACGCGTACGCTATTGAAACATACCTACACGAATCATATAAAAAAGGAAGACAAAGTACGCGTGTCCAGATTTTATCAAAATGAGTACATAATTAACCTTTCAGTGCATCCTACCCTAAATGATCATTACACATCTCTACGTAGACAAATTTACTATGGTATACCCAGAATAGACCACATAGGAACGGTCTACATGAAAAAAGATACGAGTTTCTTTACCCGTCGCGACTTACGTGGGTTTATTTTATTAATGGACCGCACCGAGCTGTTGTGGCGGCCATCTTTCTTTATTGCTACCTTTGTTGTGGAAACGTGGTTAAATTTTTTTATTTATAAGATGAATTGGTTAGGAAGAAATCTAAATGTTCTTTCTTTAAAATTGTAGGAAATAAAAAGGTATGCCGTAAATTGCACTTGTCCAGTGTATTTTACGGCTAAGTGGAACTTTCTAGACAAAGTAAAGGTTCTTTAAAAAGTTGACACAATTGTGTATTAATTATTAAAAAATTTACCACTATTATCAGTTGTCAACATGAATTTTAAATGAACAGCTATTATCATACACTCGATATTATGATCAAACGAGCGTTAAAAATAGTTCGTCGGTTCCCAGGGCTGCCACACGGCATTATTCAAAACACCCTGCTGCTTGTAAAAGTTAAAATTCATGAGGACCGTGCAGGGACAGTGAGCATATATTTCAGTGAAGGCGACACCCCTACTTTTATGACGTCACGTTTTACGTTAATGTGGTGAAGTTCTTTTTTTAATGTTAATAAAAAACGTGGATTTTTTACATTAGAAAAGTTTGCGAGTGTTATTTTTGTGAATCTAATTTATAAGAAGATTTTTCTAAACAAATCCTTTGTCTGGCTTCGGTATCTGTATCTGTACATTCTCCTATCATGTAACACTTCAAGGGAATGAGTCAACATGTTGGAGTAAGATTGCATTAGAGCGTAAGTAGTGACGACCGCACCGCGCAGCTTCAATCTTGTGCAAAAATTAAGCAATAATAAGAGTTCAACTTTCACATCTGCAGGCGAGGTTATTTACATAGCTCTCTTCCATCCCGCTTTAATATCTTCGAAAACATGACAACATCATATTTGATTAAACTTTCATGTTTAAACCGTCTTAATTTATGAGAAAAGTCAAAATTTATTCTCCAGACGCTCCCTAATCTTTAATATTGAATGACAACACATAAAAGTTGTTCAATATACCCTAGAGAAATGCAAATCCCTTGTCCTTTATAAATAAATAATGTATGAGGATCGAAAGCACGCCGCAAGATGAAAGTGACACAGATCTTTATTATTTACGGGAGCAATCAAGTTGGTTCGTAAAAGTGACGAAACGTTTGGATGTAACTTAGAACTTGTGGGATACCGCTGCTGTAAAAACCTTCGAGGCAAGTATCTCGTGAAACTGCAGATGGAGCTATTAATATGTGTTTGAAGGCATTTTTCTTTTTTGATTTCTTGAAGTTTCTTGCCCGTTCTTCTCCATAGAGATCTACGTTTTGGAAAAGGCTTTAACTTTTTTAATAGGTATCTGACAGACTCTTTGACAATTCTAAAGTGTCTGTAAATGGTTTAATTGAAGCAAATTGAGTTTGAAAGTTTTGTCGTCAGGCTGAAATGTTCATGATCATGCAAAGATTCCAAGAAACAGTGGATAAAATATTGAAATGCATAAAATACAGGACGCGTGGATGAAACAGTTATTAAGGGCGAATTATACCAATGAAATTGAACGCGTTCAACACATATCTAAAATGCGTTCAAAAGCTGTCAGGGTCAAAATTGTTGTAAAAATTAACACTGACAGCCCTTGAACGTGGTTTAGAAGTGCTAATCGCGTTCAGTTTCATTGATGAAATCCGCACTAACTAGTCAGCGGGGTAATTGCGTAACACCACTAATAGTAGGCATTGCTTTCCTTTTGACAGTTCAACAATATTCATTGCGTTATTTACGTTGTTGAGCAGACAAATTTTTCGAACATATGAAGCAATGGATTAGCAACAGTCTTCGAAATTATTCAGATTTTGACTCATTTTACCTGCCAGTACCTATATGATTTAACCTGGCAACATATTACGATGGAAAAAAAAACAGCCGTATTAGCAAATAAACACACTTTCACATATTCCTATTACATTTAATCACACAGATTCGCGCGTGAAATTTATAATTCAACAACACTGTCAGCGTTGAAGGCAACTATGATCGCAGTCGCAAACAGAAATTCGTGACAGTCAGTATGGGTAAATCCCTCGTCAATCAACGGTCATGCTGTGAAACCACTAGAATGTCAGAATATTACGCGTTTTGTTTGAATTGATAGTAGGTAGTGACAATGTGTCAGTTTTCCGCCTACGTACCTACACTATTAACCGATATTTTTTGACTACCTATTTAAAAAAATATTAGGTATCTACACCCACATTTCGCAAGTTAGGTATGTTTTGGCAGAGGTGAACCTATGAGACTTACACCTCTGTATACCCCTTCGTGGAATAAATACCTACAGGCGTGATATTATGTTATTTAAAATCATTTTTTAATTACATTTGCAACATATACAATTTTATGCAATCTTTGGTTCCAATAAAATTAAATTATAAGAATAATAGACTATGTTGAATACTCAATAAAAGCTTTTTGTGCGAATTCGAATAAAGTAGCATTGAAAACACGACTGTATGAATATAAGTGTAGAACACACTATGCCGAAGCTACGCGACCGAAGTTCCGGATGATTACGCCTGCAATGCTATAATTTCAGTCGGGCTAATGTGACGTCAGTTATTCAAACTTCGGTCGCGTACCTTCGGCATAGTGTGTTTAGACACTAAAAATGCGTCTCATTGTCGCAAATATTTGCCTTTACATTTTACAGTTAGATATAATATTTTTTCGCCATATAACGGCAATTTCCGTACATGTTCGCCCACGACCTACGCAACTGTCATGTTATTCTGTAATCTGTCACATACGCACATACGTCATTTACGTACGTATAACGCGGGACACGTAATGCAAATCCGGCCAATCTAACCACTCGGTGCGAACCACCCACATTCCCACTTTAGGCCCCATGTTCGCTACTACGAATACATTTTCGATTAGATTTCGCGAATTTGAATAATTCCAGCATGAGTTATTCGGAGTTTATTGACGGCTTTTTATGTTGGATGGCATATTTTTTTGTAACATACTCCCCGTGTTATCGTTTTTTTGTAGGTAAGTACTTACCGGTATTTTTTTCAGCTAAGAAATTATCATACACCAGTAGTGCTATTCTGTAAAAATCTCACCGTGATCACTCAGGTGAAGTGAGCTTAAAGTGAGCTGTCATTAATGTGAATCCCCAGCATTAGATGGAATGACAGCTCACTTCACCCAACTTCTCACGGTGAGATTCTAACAGAGTCGACCGGCAGTAGGATATAAATTAATTACGTTCCTACTTTATGCAAACTGAAAACAATATCGGATACATCGACAACGTAATACGTCAAAAAGTTTGCGAATTTCATTGTTATCAGGTCTTCTACATCTCTATTGCGTGACGTCTGACGTCACACGCAGCGATGACGCCAAATTCCCGCTCATATAATATTAATTATCAATCTTCCCGACTAAGACGATTACGTCATCGTGATAGCGTCACACGCCATCGCAAATTGCCGCCATTAAAATTCAGCGGAGATCTAAAATACGAAATTGTAGGTAATGAATCTAAACGCTCCTTCCAAATTGAATTTGAAGTACATTGTAATGACGTGTCGCTATCTCTTTCGCGCTTGCTAATAAATATCGACAGTAATTCGAGCAATGGTTACGATATAGAATATACATACATACACAAACTCACGCGTTCTTCCCATGGGGGTAGGCAGAAACTACAGAACGCCACCTGCCACGATCCTTACCCTACCCTCCCTACCCTACCCCCAATAAGGTCTAAATGTCTGATTTGCAATAATATACTTATTAGATTGAAATTGTGTAGGTACTTATTAGATATTATGTAAACCCGAAACATTATTGAATCTTAATTATGAGACAATCTTTACTAATATTGAAATATTGAACGAAAACCCTCTATTTATTTAACTAAAATCTTCACAAACCATTCATAACGAATTGATAGTATTAATTAAGAACAGCAAACATTTCAGCAAAGACATCAAGCTCACTAACTCCCGTGGTAACAGCAGTGTGTTGTTTGCATAAATAAATAGTTATTTATCATTATATACGACTCAATTTAGAATACGAAATTGATAGCTCGAATAAATAAATAAATAAACAAGAGAATAGCGACAATGATAAATATTAATAAAGGAGAAACTAAAAGGATTCGGTTAGCATAAGCATCTTCAATCAAAGCTTGTCTCTTCATAACGTTATTTACTTACAGTGAACAATTCACTAATTGGTTAATTGTAAACATTTAACGTTTAGATTCGAGTTAGTTTTGATATTTACTGTTATTTTGAGTGGTTATAATTAATAATAATAATATCCTTGGACATTTCACACAACGCCATATAGTCCCAAGCTAAGCGACCTAATGCTTGTGTTATGGTAACGAGATGGCTGATGAACTATTTATATACTTTTTTTTTAATACTAGTGAGAATACAATTCATACTATAAGTGAATGAGAAAAATTATAACCTCACTTTTTCAGTAGGGCTGTGACATTCTTATCGATACATGAAGGGCGGGCGCTCTCTGGGGGACTGTCTTAAGAAATTTAGACTTTTGAAAAGTCCTGATTCTCAGCCTTATTTGAATAAATGACTTTTGATTTCGATTCTAAAATTTTTGTTCATGTTTTTTTTTGGGAATCAGGGAATAATACATACATACATAATCAGCCTATAATGTTCCCACTGCTGGGACAGAGGCCTCCTCTCTGTGAGAGGGAGTGGGAAGTAATCCACCACGCGGCCCCAGTGCGGGTTGGTAGATGTCACATGTCTTCGAATTTTTGGTTCTAGGACATGCCGGTTTCCTCACGATGTTTTCCTTCACCGTTTGGAGAGCAATGGTGATAAAATAATTTACACAAAGTAAGGTAATAATAATATCCTATATTTTGTTGTTCTAATTAGTTATACTTACGTATTTACTGCATGAAGAGATGTCTACAGTAAACATTTTACCTCCTCTGCGCTTCTTAGATTAATCCCAAACTCGAAATACTTACCTGAAACGGAATAAACACACAAATTAATACGATTTCTAAAGAATACTTTTACAAAGGCTTTAAAACGTTTTATTGTACGAAAGAATATAGTTTTATTATAAGAAAGAATATTAATATTTAACTGGCCCCTTAAGATACTGTGTTGTGAGATTGTAGTGCAACAACTCGCAATAAACCGCTAGCTGTTAGAAAGATTTTTATGTGAATGAGACTTATTAGAATATTAAGGATATTTAGCCTACATATTTCTGATGCACCTTGCAGGTCGCATCTTAAAAACCTTCTTAAGTCTCCTCCCCACTCCACCGACTTCTACTCTTACTCCTTCACAGTGCACGCGGTGCGGCTGTGGAATTCACTACCACCTGAAATTAGGGACTGCCAAACTGTTGCAGTTTTTAAGAGAAGAGTGAAAGAACACTATCTTTCCACTTTATCATAGTTGTGTGTGTATTTATTATCTTGATTACGTTGTAATTAACATTCTAATGATATTTATTTTAGAAGTATGTATGTTTATTTGTATGTATGTAAGTATATTCTCATAATATTTGTCTACTTTATTAAGTGTATTGTTTTAAATTTTATGTTCTTATTTATTTTTTTCTCTGTCTCCTATACTCTTTCACACGCTGTCTACATCTCTCTATTTACTTTCCTATCGCAGGTATGCTGGAAGAGATTTCTTATGAAATAAGCATCACCTTTGTACCTATTTTTCTGTTCTGTTTTTTCTTGTCTGTTTAATATGTGTGTACATAAATGGTAAAATAAAAATAAATAAAATAAATATTTATAGATATATAGAACTGTTATGATAAAACATATTACCAATAACAAACACAATTTTCGAAGAGTTTAAATCATTATATACTAAAAACCACAGAAGCCGAAGTAAATAAATGCTTCCTTCGTCACATATATACAGAAAACAGAAACTAATAAAACATCATTAATTAAACTAATTGAAACGAGTAGAATTCATTTAAAACCAGTTACTTAAGTGCAGTTGAAATTAAATTTCGACTGTCACGCGTGCATACAATGGCCGCAAATTTTGAATGCAGCTTATTATTACGCCATTTTACAATAGTGCATAAGCTGGTGCAATTAAATATCCAATTTAGTAAGTAAACTAATTGTTCTTTCCTACATTATTTTCAGTGAGTAGGTCGATTGTTTTAAAAACTAAATCTGCAACGCTCAATCACTGTTGCGTCACTTCCCTATTCGTATTGGTGGCCTCTTGTATGTTTATAAAATGTCGCAATATTTTTGCCCGGACTATAGTACTAGTAAAAGTCGTATATTTTAAATTTAATCTAAGAAACTTCAAAAAATATTCTTGGACACTTCATAATTTTATTCAGTCAACTAAACTACATCATAGTATATTTTGCAGTAAAGTCTGTATTCGCCGAGTTTACTTTAGTGCTAAATTAAATTTCCGACTGTACTTTGAAAAAAATTTGTCGTAATTAAGCTAAATAGTCTAATTAGGGTCTTCTTTAGAATATGCAATTAAATTTTGATTCACATAATTTAGTATTATAGGGAAAAAAAATACAGGGTATTTTCCTGCGACAGTTTTGGTTTTTTATATGACGGAGCAAACAATTGCCGATCAGAATCGGTGTATTCCAAAAATATAATAATGCGTTATAGGTATGTCTGTCTATGGCATTCTTGAAAATCTCTGATATTTTACATTCTATCGCCACTTAATCAGTTATCTAATTTAGTGAAATGTATTTTAAGTTGATTTTTGAGTGATCACTAGTAACAAAAAGTTCCTAATAAGTTTTTGGTTGCAATGGAATTTGAACTTTGTAAATTATGACATTCAGTTTATTGTTCCATAACTTGAAAATTATATCAAATTCTTAATTAAAATATACACGCCTTTATCAGCTATATTTATATACTTTAGGCGTCGCAGGGCAAGTCACATTTCCATTTATAGTTCTGTCTCCATACGCATAAACTAAATGTCCGTAGACATATCTCAATCACCTTCGAGTTAAGCACGACTATCTATAAAGTAATAAAAATAATAAAGCTGAATAGTTTGTTTGTTTGACCGAATCTCTGGAACTCCCAGTGGGATTTGAAAAATATTTTGCATTTGGTAGTCCAATTCTTGAGGAAGGTTAATAGGCTACTTAACATCATGCTAAGACCTTGAGGAGCTGAGCAAAAAGAAATAATATAAATAGTCAGAAAAACGGAAAACGAAATAATAGCACCGGCAGGCGATGGGATGCAACGCGGCGGGTCGGTTGCCGAAATTTCACGCGGACGAAGTCGCGGGCAGAAGCTAGTGGGAAATAAGCTGCTCATATCATAAAGGTGACGATTGCAAAAAATACTAGGTACATACATGAGCATCAAATACATAACACCTATGTGTTTATTTCTATATGTCGAGACTACCAGGAAAACACGACCATTGAAGAAATAGATATTTATGCCACGTGTATGCTACCTGTGATGTTCTTTTATTTTTAAGACTGCATCTCGGCAAAGGAAACTTTAGTTGGTCCTGTAAGCAGCTTATCATCTCGGGTGAGTAAGTATACCTTCTAGCAACATATGTGCTCCTGGTACATTCGAACGTCTGTACTTCTAAATTGGATGGCAGAGTTCGAAGTGGTTATAGAAAATCCCAATAATATTTTGCCCGTTCAGGGACGTTCGGTAACCTTGTAATGGGGCGATACCATCTATCACACCATACTGCAGTTTTATTAACCATATTAATACCAAACTTGGCTTAAGACCAGATTTGGCACGAAACGTAACTTTCATTGCTCCGTGAGGGGCTCGTAGCTCGTAAGCACATTATTTATTAACCAATAATTCCATGTCCAATTATGAATAACGTTACGAAACACTACACATAGTACAGCAGTACATCACTCGGCCCCATTATGGGAAAACTTTGATAATCACACACTAGTGATGCGAAAAACAACGAGATATATTTTTCCCAGGATAACGCCTATTCCTGACACCGTACAAGTTTGACTATACTCGTTAATGTGAGTTACTAGTTTACGGACGTGTCAGTGCGCGCGGAAATTCGATGAGACTCCAACCGAACTTTGTTATAGGTGTCACCGAAGGAAGGATGCATTTCAAAAACGACTTTTACACTTTGTAATAAGATTTTTTTTGATTCAGAATCAGTTTAGTTGTGCTTGTTTACCGTATGTTTGCGTTTCAATTTCTTTAACAACGCGGTTTGGATCGACTACAGTAAACAACTAATTTGATACGACAGAAAAAAATCATGAAGATACCTCTAAAAACGTTCTTTTCACAAAAAAAACATACTAAAATAGGTACATACAATCATTCTGATTTTTTGTCAGATTATTCTACAAGCAACATACTAAAGCAGTAGTGTTTTAATTTTTTTGTCTAATCAATACATTTTCTGTAAATAGATAATTGCTTCTAATTTTGCATAAATTACCAGTGTTGTGTCATCGCGCTTCTCTTTCTTTTCTATGCAGTCTGACAGTGACCGCGCTTTAGGTCAAGTAGTCTCCGTAAATACTATTTATAGCACTGTGTGACTGTGTCACGCTTTTCTGTGTAAAAATGAACTCCTTATGTCACAGAAAAGCGTGACTTAAGTTAGGTCACACGAGCTATAAAATAGTATACAGTAAGCTATTAATGCACGCCGTACAATAATGGACTTCTAAGTCACACGTGTCGTTAAGTACTTACTATTTTTTGTAATTCTTTAATATATATATATATATATCTTTTATATATGTATGTATGTCGCAGCGAACTGGTTTTATTAGTCGTTTAGTTAACCGCCTAGCCTTTAAACTAAACGGCGGCCGTTCAACTATCAGGGGCCTGAATGATATTCAATTATAGTTTAGGTTGGAACTGTAACCAATCACGCGCGAGCCGAATTGGTCGCAGTAACTAAGCCAGGGCACTCCGACCAAATGGGTTAGGTTAGAACTGTGATCAACCGCGTGCGAGCTGAGAGAGCGAAGCGAAGCGAGAACTACTTCCAAAGACCAGGCGGTTAACGGCTAATTTAAACAGTTGGCTGCGACATTAGTTTATATCGATCATAACCTCAAAGTCAAGCAAACCTTGAATTGAACGATCAATCTAAAGTTAACTCGTAAAACAAACACTAATTGTAAATAAACAGAACTTAGGACACCAAACAGACAATATTCCGATTATTCCTAATCGAGTAGTCCTCTATCGATGTTCCATTTAGACGTCTTGCGTAATAGCTGAAGTTTCGTAATTAACGATTCACAATAGTCGTAATTACGGCACTGCCGGTAATTAGCACACAGAAATGTGGTACGGCTCAATCAAATATAACGACGGCACATATCTTGATTGCTTCTCGCTCCTAATTCTGCGCTAAATAGTAAACAGTCGGTTATAATCGATTTAATGTTGCATTTCGATGATTATTCGATTAGCATTCGACTAATTTTGTATATGTTCTACTGTTTCACCTTTACGTAAATTGCAAATGTAAATAAAAACGTCGGAACAACATAAAATTAAGTACATAAAAAATACTCATGCCTTTTTTTGCATAAATCGATTAGGAAAAACGATTTTCCCATCGCAATTCCCAACTGTCATGTCCGAACGTTATTCAAATCGCGAACGTTTCTAAACGTAGAACGTGTCATTTGCAAAGCGGGCGTTTAGAAGCACTGTATAACGACCCCCGTTCGTATGATTACTTTTGTTTCAAACAACAGATGTCCGCAATAGACGTTGATAGCAGTTTTGATTGGGACAAATCGATTCCTACGTTTTGAATTATCATCGAACTCCAGTAGAATTAAGAGCTGTACAAAACAGCTGTCTACCTGAAACTTGGTTGTGAATAGATTAATTGTTTTCTAATTTCATTAACAATTCAGTCAAGCCGTCAGCCGGTCTTAGTCTGTCTTCAGGGAAACCACATAATCAGCAACACAAAGCTAGCAATTTATATACAGTATTCGCTCTGAATGTACCGAAACTAAGAGACTGCATTAAGACAGTATGACGTCACAGATTAACATATTAATCAGTCGTTGGAGAAGCAGGAAGTCTCCTACTCTATACAGAACGGGAATGTAATTTGCAAACTTTTAATTACAGTTAGAGCGATACAAATTGACCTCTATTAGTTACAAGATAAGATTCAAATTGGATGAAAATGGCAGTTTTAATACTTAATTAATAGGATCATTCGTTTGGGTGTCACGACGTCACGTTGCTGCATCATTCTAAGCAAAATATTGATGAAGGGAATACGGATTCGGAAATGACGTTAAGCGACAGATGATTTTGGATTCGGGAACATTAAAGTTACTTACTGTTATCAGAGGAACAAGAAAGATAGGTAACAGAAACTACACTAATATAACATCTATGTACAGGGAAATAGGTCACAAAATACTTTAACACGAAATAAATAAAATAACGTACTTCGCCAAAGTCATACGACCCAACCCTCGGTCAGACGATCCATCAAATAACAGGTGAAAATAGGCCAATAACAGGGTGTCGTAGTAACAAATCGAAAAACATCTGTGTAACGACAACACTATCAGCTGACGGCCATATTTTTCGCACGCACATACAAAAAAAACTGGCTCGAATACGTTACAGACGGAAAATCGTTAGTCAATGGAAAAAAAATCGTTGAGAATGAATGACGCTTTAGCTCACTCAAGTTGCCAGCTGTTTCCGTTGCACAGCTGATCGACCGGATATTGGCTGTTAGAGAGACTACCCCCCTCTCTTTCCAACCTCATATCCTCTCTTTCGCGGCTTTTAATTTTTCACTCTCCATTAATGAGGCAATGAACGCGTGTAATAACGGTTTTTATTTATGACGTCATTTTGACGGCGATTTTACAACATGAGGCACGTTTTGAACAAGCTGAAAAGGTGAACAACTTTTGTGAGAAACGAGGTAGTTAAAACTTATAAAGAACGTCATGCGACAACCAGTAGCAGCATAATGTAGTAATTTACCCAACTAATGCCATGTTCAATAATAAAAAAGTTGCAAACAAAACAATATTATGCTATCAGGCACGAAGCAAACAATTTTCGCCGTCTAGCGTGATGAAGTCGAAACAAAAGTATTGCAACTTCGTGCGGCACACGCGATTCGAAAGAAGGGTTTGAAATTTAAAAAAATTAAAAACAAACTGGCACATTGCAATTTTAGAAATAAAAATGGTTTTATAAGTTACAGTGTTGCACGCCTCATCGGGATTGAATAATCAGTGTTGTTAGCAAAAATAAATGTTTTGTTATTAACAAAGTTTTTTTTTTAAATACCTATGTATTAGAGACTTTGATAAAGTCTTAGTCTACTCGTAATTAAAAGAATTTTCATTGCAAATGCATGCTACAAAAATCATGTTTATTTAATACGATACTATTTAAAAGATCCGTGAATAACATACTTACCAATACCCCTCCGTGCCTCGGAAAGCACCATAAGCCGTTGGTCCCGGCTGTCATTCGTGGATCTTTGACAGTCGTTACGCCGTCAGAAGCCCGTGTGGAGGTCAGATAGGCAGTCGCTCCATGTAAAATACCGGTATGATGAGATGCATCCGCTTAGAACGATACCCAACCCCAACTTAGTTGGGCAAAAGCTAGGCAGATTGATTGAATTTCAAAGATCCAGAATTCCAGTGACACGGTGCAAATTACAAAAAAAAAATCCCATGTTTAAATTCTGTTAATTATGATCAATATCTTTTTAATAATAAAACTTACCCAGAAACTTTGTACGCCTAAAAAAATTACATGTTAGTAGGTTGGTAGATTATTGAACATTTTATGATAATATAATATACTCTAACATTAATTATCGGTTCCTAACAACGTGACGCCTCATTTGTCAGTCTCAAAGTAATTTTAGTTATAAACAAGTCTATAAACTTTGACATTTTCATAACTCAAACTTCTGTTTTGGGGTACTACGTTAGTTGATCATTGAAGGTGACTTAAGCGGGAAGCGTAAAGGGAAAAATTCCATGGGCGCGAAAAGCGATTGGGGCGAAATTCATTTTTGTTTCCATTTCCAGGTCAGTGTCGGGTTGTATCTTGATTAAAATATGAACAGCGACCGTAACAAATATGACTTTACAGAATTACTTATAATGATTAAACTTATCAATACCCATAAGTTCATGTAATCCTATTGATTGATATTCATGAAATAGTCATTCTATAGAATTACCTATATGAACTTGTCTTATACCTATTTCTGTTTAATTATTTTTATCAAAATAATCTTAAAGAATTCAAGAACCACTTAAACCACAAAGGTAGCACTTAACTCAGTGACTCACAGTATTTTTTTAATAATAGTAGGTATTTTAAAACGTGACGTTATTGCCCAACTGCGGGAAATTAAAGGCATAAAACGGGGTAATAAGGAACAATATTGTCCTTTATTTAAAACTTAAAAAAGTGATTGACTGATTTGTTTTTTTTTATGTTTTTTTTTTATTTTCAGTTGAAAAGCAGTGTCAAGCACTAATTGTCCGGCATTTTTGTTGAACTTGGCTTGTTTATGCACAGCCGTGAGGCACACTTTCCTGCTAATTTCTTACATCGGACTTTACACTATTTGATTTTTTATTTGTTTTTATCTGATGTATTTATCTGGTGTATTGTCTTTTTGTCTGTGCTGAATATTTCTTTTTCTTTCTTTCATTCTCCTGTCTTTACTTAAAGTATGAAGACATGTTATAGAGCGCGTAAAAGAAGCACGAATGAAAAACATTTATTAAGGCAAAACGCTGTTTAACCAAGTCTTATAGAAATTATGTCAAGAGTGAAGGGATATTTAGCAAAACAGTAATGAATGAGTGAATTAGAGAAATAGAGTATTTATTTAAGACGGCTCTGACCAAACGCCGACCGCCTAGTGGCGCCCTCATCGTTTGTTTGGTTATTTCTTTTATTTTAGAATGAAAATGCAGAAAATAAGCACGTTAAGTTGTGCTCCACAAGATATTTAATATTATTACGAACGGTAGTTTTACATTGTTTAGTTTGACGACCACTAGGCGATCGGCGTCGCCTTAAGCGATATACGGTTGCATGGTATTATGCTTAGTGCTTATTATGTTTAGTTGGTACGGTACCAAAACTGCATTAGCGCTCTAGAACAGCTTATTTTTATTATACATACCCCAAGGGTCTGTCCACATTACCCGAATTTTGAACAAGGATTTTAAGTGAAAAGTTTCTGACAGTTTGAGTCGGAAGTTAAGGAGTTTATTCATAAATAACAAATTGTTCAGACTAATGATTTAATTTGCATGTTGCTCCGTTTAAATATCCGGTAATTTTATAATTTTGATCGACACGACTGGTGGTTAGTACTGACATATAAGATTGAAATTAGAAGACGGTTTAAAAACCGTCGACGCTGACCGTTTGGAAATAGACGCGTAGGTACATAATCAGCCTGGGAAACAGGCCTCCTCTCTGTGACAGGGAGTGGGCCGTAATCCACCACGCGGGCTTAGTCCGGGTTCGTAGATGTCAATAAAGGCGTATCTAAATGTTTCTATTTTAATATGGAGAAGAAAGGCGTGTCTATGTTTGTGTATAACATGTATGCCATTTTCTTGATTAATTTTTTTTGTACAAATTTTTTTTCTTTAAATTATGTTTTTTTTTTGGATCGTGTGATCTGTAATAAACATTTTTATTTATTTATTTTTAGGCGAATACATATTATTACATGTTACATGCTATTGTTTTTATTTTTATTGTAGGTGTCGTATCGTTCTCGTGTCGTTTCATGTAAAACTATATACCCGTCTAATAGGTCCGGTTTGGCAGATTTATTAGTGTTGCCCTGTTTCCGGAGACGCGTTTTTATTTAGTTACCGGTCGCTGATTATGATGTCATGCCGGTAGAAATAAATGCCTAATGCTTAGACAAAACTTGTTATGTAAGACATGACAGTAATACCAATTTGTGACTACTTTGTATTATTTATAAGAACTCGTATGGCTTACCATAATATATACAGCACGCATTTGTGCAAAAAACTAAGGTTTATAAAAAAAGAAATTGCAAAAAAAAAATGTAATTATAATAACGTTGTAATTACACTATTAACATTGTTAAATCCCTCAGCAATTTCCATATCAAACATACACAGAAAACAACATAAAAATTGGGTTTAAATTATGTAAAAGATAACTGAATGTTTCATGAACATGCCACCAACAAGAGTGACGTGAAAGCATAGTTGATATTACACCTGCATTTTGCTGAATCAAACTTTATTACGAACACGGAAAGGTAGAAACATCAGAAAATTTAACTTTGACCATACATCGCGTGTATTGCTACATTGTAGAAAATAACACAGGTGCCACAGTGTCCCTCAGTGTTAAAGCTCCCGTACTTCCGACCTAAAGATCCCTAGTGAAGTAACACAGTATTACGTAGCTGAAATACACGGGGTATTTCACTCGGTCTTATGAAAATTCATGTTGCAAAGGTTGGCTAAAAGGATTTCTTGGTTTTGGGAAATGTGTATTTTAAAATGTCGTGTTGAGACTTCATAGCGGACCGTATTTTATAGTTTTCGCGAGAAATGAGTTAGTGCATAGTTTGGGGCGAAATGCAAAACGGTGGCAATGCAATCAAGAATTCATAAAATGTTGTGCACATTCCGAGTTTTAAAGCACGTACAAATAGTAAAAAGTATGTCATGTTAAGATATGACCTAGTAATGCAAATTGCTGTAAAATATACTTTATTTTTAAACTATTGATCTCATTCTTAATTTTATTGTTTAGTTTTTTTTTTTTTTTTTGCGTTTTTTTGTATGTACTTTGCATGAAGTAGGTTAAAATATGGTGATTCAAAGATTATGATATATGTACAATTACTACATGAATGTAAAACATCTGCATATTATTTACCCATGTTTGCAAATAAATGAATTTTAATTTAAAAACCATAAACATAACAAAAGTGAAGGAAAACATCGTGAGGAAACCGTGTGGCCGCGTGGCAGATTACAGCCCACACTTTCTCGAAGAGAGGAGGCGTGTGTCCCAGCAGTGGGAACATTATAGGAAGATGTTATGTAAACATAACAAACATGACAATGACCCATAAAAGCTATAACATAATCTACTTTAAAATCATCCTTTTATCCCGGTTTACCGGTACAAACGGTCCAGTATATCTGGGAGCAATTTAATATCACTCAATTAGGGTTACAGTAACACGTGCGTGCACTGACTGGACAGGTCCTCTCAATCTGTGTGGTTATTTCCTCAAAATACCATTTCAGACACCAATCTACATGACCCTCAAAGATTATGCCCAAATTTTTATATACACTTTGACATTGATGATTTTTATATATACAATGACATGAATATTTACTTTGTAAAGTATTTTTTATTTTTTTTATTTAATTGTTGTGAATGTGGGGACTATGTGGGTCATTTCTTCTTTTTTTACTGTTTTCCTTCTTAGTTAGTTTTAATCATGATCTGGCAGTTTGAGTACATTACGCGGCCTACCCAAATGTCCTTTCTTTGGTATTGTTCGTCGAATCGTTGAGCTCCTCAACTTCTGAGTTGAGCTGCACGATTTTTGACAAATGCGTGCACTGACTGGACACTTACTGGACATTTTCTGTCTGGTCCGCTCAATCTGTGTGGTTCTTTCCTCAAAAGACCATTTCAGACACCAATCTACATGGTCTTCACATGATCTGACCAAGATTATGTCTGGACTTTAAAAGAGACTGTGACCTCTGAGTTTGTTTCGGCCTTTCTTCTCAGAATAGTCAGATAGGAAACGCCGACCTCATCTAGTTTTAAAAAATATGATTGACGTGTAAAAGTGTTTGTACAAACCTACTTACAGAAAATAAATCATTTATCATTTATCACGCTATACGCTGTTACCCCGTGTGTCCCAATGGGGTACGCCGGTAAACCAGATAGCTGCAGTGCGGTTACCAACACGCTAACCATTACTTCAGTACTTCTATAATATATGTTGCTATACAGCCATTCAGGAGTTCTCATTGAAATTTTCTTGCGGAGTTTGCAGGTCATCATGAATTAATAAGTAAAGGATTGAATCTTAACAAGTTTGAAAGGGTTATCGTTGGTTAGTAAGTGATAATGTTGTCTTTTCTACCTTTAGATACTTACCTACATTTAATTTTGTGATTAGATCATTGTACTTGCTAGTCTATCAGAGGTTTGGAATTCTAAAATCGATAATTTGCAATTGTTTTAAGCAATTACAGAATCAAAAGCGTATTACGATATATTTTTGTCACATTTGCGAATTTGTTATTGGACAGAAAACAGATTTTGAACATTTGCATGTACGAGAATTATCACTCTGATTCTCATATCCTTCTTTTCTTTTACTTGCTTAGCGAAAATTCAATAATATCACACACTAACTTCTGCCCGTGCTTCGACCGGGTAAAATTTTATTGTTTTAACATAACATACATTATACTCGGCAAAAATGTAGTTTCTCATTAGTGAAAGAATTTTCGAAATCGGATCTGTATTTCTGAATATTACTCCCTACATACAAAATCATATGTATACCTCTTTATAATATTAGGTATAGATTAAAATATTCCACTCAAATCAAGTTTCACCAACATAGCCACAAAGGTCAATGAGTAGTTTGTACGTAACATTTTCACTCAAAAGGACATGTTTCAACAACCCTCAAAATCACGTCGAATTAGGAAAATGAGATTCGTTCATGTTTAAAAATACAAACGGTACTGACTGCTGTGTGTGTGTAGGTAAGCTCGTTTTGAATTTCTCGTGAATAAGATGATAGTATACATTCAACGGTAAGTCGCTTAGATATAAATCTTAGTCAAATGCAAAGGAATCTGAAGTACTTACCTAAGTATATTGTAATAATAATATATATTCGTCTCGAATAGAGCTGGGGAGTCTAGAAATTGGTACGGAAAATAATTAAGATTATTGAGAAGTAAGACAGATGTCAGCTAGGGCTAAAATCACTAAATACATTTCTGTGGACCGAGGCAATTCTGATTGAAATAGAAAGCCGATTCAACATCTATTACCCATCTACACTGATATAATAAAGCTGAGTTGTTAGAACACGCTAATTTCTAGAACAAATCAATCGGATTTGAAAAAATCTTTTTGCATTTGATAATCCAATTCTTGGGGAAGGTTATAGGGGACATTGGCTATTCAACAACAAGCTACGACCCTGAAAAAAGTCAGAAAGAACACCAAGCAAAAACGATGTAATGCCTATGCGATGCGACCTGGGGCCGAAATTTGACGCGGAAGAAGTCGCAGGCAGAAGCTACATAAGTAATAATATAACAAAAATCAAAACACACAACCACTCCTGACTTGCAAAATCGCTGATACTTGTGTGCTCCTCCGCCTCCAAATGTGTGCACCCGTCACATGTTCTATGCGAACAGATGGGGCATAAAAGCACCCCACGGGTCGCATTATAACCTAAATAAGCCTCTATATCGATAATAGTACTGATTTATCGTCCCAAGTCGATGCTAATATTTATGGATACCACGTGATTAGAGAACTGTCGTAACGATACGTACCTATATGGCTTACAAATGCAACGTTTTCGTGGGAAGTGATATATCGTATACGGAAACTGATGACGCATTTATCATCGTACTTTTACGGGTGAAGGGAATTTAAGTGGAAGACACATTAGTAGGTTTTCGCCTTTTTGTTAAGGGAACAGCGATATGAGTCTGGAAATTTTCCAAGAAACTGCTGCACGTATCAGTTTGCTATCTTTAAGGTTCAGTGCGCAATGTACAGCTCCGAATTGTAGTTCCAGGTCCGATTAGATCTTTTTAAAAGAATGGATACTTATAGCAATGTAATTTTCAAAATATTGGCCATCATCAGTACAGATACAGGGGCCTAACTACTGTATCCCAAATTGCAGTTCCAGGTCAGATTATACCATTTTAAAAGAATGGATACTTATTGCAAAGTAATTTTAAAATTATTGGCCTGTATCGATATAATCATCTGCTTAGCCTTTTCCCAACTATGTTGGGGGTCGGCTTCCAGTCTAACCTTATGCAGCTGAATACCACTAGGATTTTGGCTATATTTTCAGGCCATTATTTTATTTTCTTTTAAAATGCTAATACAACTGGATGTTATTACGTTATTCGTATAATATGGCATGATGAAATCTGAGCATATGGGCCCAAATAAAACTCCCGCATACAACTGCACTACAGTAGTATTTTTTTTCTAACTATCAAACTGCTATAAGTTTTATTTTGAAACTAAAGCTAAACGAGCTCTGTACGTGTCCGAGGTACAGTCGCGTAGTACCAGTTGCTCGAGTTAAACTGTGGGGTTACAGCGTTTCGTTTTAAGTGTACACTATTACCCCCGCAGTCTTTTTACTTCAAATTTTCTGAAACTTTTAGACGGTTATTTCGTATTCGTTTTAGGCTTTTATTACTAAAAGATGGAATAGAGGAGCTTAAATATTATTTTTTTAGCTTAGGTAACAAGGTTAATTAAAACAGGTAATAAAGTTGTACCTGAATAAGTATGTTTCGCTTAGCTGTCTAGCTTTAACTTGACGTAGGTTGTTGTAGTACACCGATTAAAGAACACATGTACTGTAGATACCAAAAACAAAATGTCAATTAAACTGTAAAACGGCACGTAGGGCGAACGTGACGGCTGCCAGATGGGGTACAAAACGCCCCACTTGTTCAGGAGCGGTACATTACGGGTTACCCCTGTATTGTATACCACAACCCTATTCTGAACTTTATAGAAACTTAGAAAATTTCGTACGTTTCGCATTTATGAATTATACATAGCTTGGTTTTAATACGCTTCGGTGGGTAACCTTTCACAGCCAAAATGCGGGAAAATGTGACATGGTACAATATTAGCGGACGGCGATATAATCTTGTTGCAATATAGCCAACATTCGAAGCATTTGCTTTAATAAATATTGTATTTATTATTTGGTAGAGAACAGAGAAATAAGCTTACTGTACAGTCACCAAAAAAGAAAGGTAAGCAGGGTCGTCGGATATAGTTGAAGTTTAGTAAGAAACCGATAGATGTTTTCGAATGAAAATTTATTTGATAAATTACTTAACTTTTTTTTCTATTAATTAAATTAAATTTTATTCGAAAACATCCATCAGTTTCTTACTTAACTACTTAAATCCGACGACGTCGATTTCTTCTTAGAAAAGTACAAGATTATTATAATATATTAAGTACTCATAGGATCTTTTTTGCAGCGATATTTGGACAAAAAACAAGATGTTTTTAGAACAACCCCCACAAAAAGTAATCTGGCTAAAAAAGTTTAACATTTTAACATTATCTTGACAATATTCGACGGGCCATTGCGTGCGGTCTTTTGTTATTAATGGGATGTTTTAGTAAAAAAAAAAAAACTTTTTATTGCTCCTAATTTAACAAAGTAGGTCTCACAGGGTTTTTGATAGACTAACTTTAAATGAGCTTGTTTGAAATAAATTCTGATTTAATATGGTTTGAGATTGTTTTTTTTACATCTTCCCCTTTTATAAGGTGCAAATATCGTTACAAATTTAAAGAACGACCTTAGTTGAAGTCACATTGACAATAAAGTCAAGTCTTCTTCAATCTGAGCAAAGACCAACGCTCTGACAATAGCTACCATAATAGGCAAACTCAAAGATTATATCAGCTGTATGACAACAAAATGGTAGTTGCGCTACCGATAACAAAAGAGATGATTCCTGCCACCGTGCAGTCCCAGCTTTAGAAACAAAACACGATCTCGAACCGTCTGAACATTTCGATATAGTTCCTTTGACCGTTTTCGATAGAATAGGACGGTTACAGATGAGACGTGTACAATGTGTGCATGCCGCAAATATTCTAGATAACCACTACGGTTGAGAATTTATATGGACTGAAATGGTACGTGTCTCACATTTTCTTTATTATATTTTACCTGTCTTCTGTCGTGTTCAACTGCTCACTATTTTTGAGGTCATACAGTTGTAACAGAATGATAGAAAACAAGCAAAAGTATTTTTATAGCATTGTGTGACCTAAACCCGCGCAGAAAAGCGTGACGACATAAGTGCAGGTTTAGGTCACACGAGCTATAAAATAAAATACGATGCACAGCGTTAATTTAACGCCGTGCAATAATGGACTACGTAAGTCACACCTATCGTAATGTACTATGAGAGTACGAAAAGGTTTGAGTGTCACATAGGAGTGTCAATTTGCTGTCTTTTATTTCCAAGTTTGCATCAAATGATGCCTGACATTCTGTTGGATCTCAATGTGGTTACTTACCAACAATACCAATCGAATTTGGGAAGTGACGTAATAACCATTATTATACCTTTAGTTACAGGTCGAAGGTTTAATTGATTTCCAACCCTTCCTTCCCGGAAACTTCTATTTGGGTTGGTTAAACTTAAGCTAGACAAAGAAAATCCAATCAAACAAGCTCCTACATCCGATGATCCATCTAATAAGTTTAAAGATAAAAGGAAACCCGAAACCAGAACAAAAAGACAGTACAATAAAAAAATAACAAAGAATTACAGTGTACGATATCGTATCAGGAAATTCGAGCAAACCCGCATTCGGGGTTGTTAGGAAGAATTCCTTTGGTCCAAAGTTTTATAGCAGAGAAAGCCAATAAAATTGTATAAAGGATCCGGACAATGGCACTCACTGAGTTGCCTTGGCCTATCTGAGACTCTGAGTGACATTTGATACATACAACTTTTTTTATACAGAAGTAATATTTTGGCAACTTCAGAAATTTGTTTAAGTGGACTCCGGCTTCGGACATTATTTCGAATTTAAATTTCGACTTTCTTCTTAGTTCCTTCATTGCAGCTTGTTTTGATTTTGCTGTTATTAATGCTCGAATACACCTTTGTGTTTTCAGTTGTTATTTACTATTTAACCGGTTGGATTATGACATAAACTTGTTACATCAACTCCCTTTAACAATTATATCCAACTTCCTTATATTTTTTTCAAACATATCGAACACATTTCAGTTATCATCAGCATTGTTGTACAAATGTTTGCCATCTGTTCAATTTACTCTACTACCAAACCAACGTTTGGCCAATCAGCCTGGGTTTAAACATTGCTGTCAGTGCAGTGCAGGTTTGCTATATTGCAGTCCATAAAACCGATAGCGCCGAGAGCAAACGTACATTAGCTGATTAAATTGCAACAGGGGTTGTCGCTGACGAGTTATGTAAATGTCCTCGAGAAGCAAGGTATGGATTTGTATTGTCTACATTTTTCCCATAAGAGATTTCGAAATGAAACACCTTTTACCGATAATATTCTCCCGATAGAACACGATACTGAAAAAACATAATACTTTTTATTACATGATTTATACGTTCAGGCTAAACAACAAAGAAAACCGGTCACTACTTTAAATAAAATTAATTATTTGATTCGTTTCAAATATTCACTAACAGAAATCTCATACAAAAGCAAGGCGAGGCCAGCCCAAATTCATGAAATCTATTAAGTACAATGAAAGTAACTCGAAAAAGGCTCAATCAATCATCACCATCATCCATCAAACATTCAACAAGTAAAAACAAAATGTTATCGGGTGGGCCCTGAAAGCAGTGTCGCACAATAAAGTAACACCCCTGTGGACGCGCGGCAAGGTGCGTGTGCGTGTGTGCGTACAATCGAACCACTTCTACGCGAGTGTGCGTGACGAAATGCGTCGGTGAGAGGGTGCCAGAGTGTGCGCTGTCGCTGTGTGCATGCTTAGGGCTGGCAGATGTACGGTTCTCACGCAGCTGTCGACATTTCCCCCCGTAAGCTGTAAAGTACTGTATTATAATACGGCACGCTTTCACGTAATTATGCATTATTATTACAGCCGCTTTTTAAGCTTATTATTATGCGATTGTATTATTTTGTTTCGATGCAGTTGCTACGTCGCCATTGTTACGATTATTTTACTCTGTAACATGTTCGCCCGGGGGTGACATATCCTAACAATCAATGTCATTATGAGCGAAAGTAGTTTGTTTTTGGTCGTGATCATGATAATTACTGGTTGTGTTGTTAATAACTGCGCTGTTTCGATATTTTAAGGTTAAATTAAGGTATATATTTGCTAGTATATTGTATAGTTTAGATACAATACTCACAACGCTTGAAAATGCGTAATACTCGTGTTTCTGAAATTGAAAGTTAGGATCTCTCTCAATAGTTATTAACATTAGTTTACCTTTTCGGAAACCTGCCTTACCTTCCAGAATTCTCATTGAGAGCATTCTGAGAAATACTCGGGTTAAAATGAAACATAATAAAATTGTGTGCATTTTATTTAAAGTTGTGTACTTATGTATTGTCCACAGTTGCCTTTTATTTGAGTGTGAGCACAATGCTACTTCCACGACACAAATGTTTTATATAGGTACTATACGAACCTGTTTATATTAAAAATGAGGTCAAAGTTGGATTATTCTCTCGCACCCAATAAGTGTGTTTTATGACAGTCGTGTGTGTATATGTCGCAGCCAACTGGTTAAATTAGCCGTTCAGTTAACTGCCTGGCCTTTAGAAGTTTGGCTCGCCTCGCTTCCTCCCTCGGCTCGCACGCGGTTGATCACAGTTCTAACCTAACCTAACCCACTTGGTCGGGGTGCAATGCCTTAATTACTGCAACCAATTCGGCTCGCGCGTTATTGGTTACAGAGTTCCAACCTAAACTGTAATTGAATATCATTCAGGCTGTTAGTTGAATGGCCGCCGTTTAGTTGAAAGGCTGCCTGTTACTTGGATGCCACCGAGGAGCTTTTAAATAAACTTGAGCGTTTGCAAAATATCTGTATTCGTTTTGTTTTTAACCTTAAAAAGTATGATCACGTCTCCAACTTTCGCAAGATACTCAAGTGGCTCCCCATTCGACTTCGCAGGAACTCTCGGATATTGTGTCTGCTGTTCAATCTCCTTCACAATCCTAAAACACCATCCTATCTGCGGGAGCGTTTTTCCTACGCCCGTCCTTCTGATGCACCTTGCAGGTCGCATCTTAAAAACCTTCTTAAGTCCCCTCCCCACTCCACCGACTTCTACTCTTACTCCTTCACAGTGCACGCGGTGCGGCTGTGGAATTCACTACCACCTGAAATTAGGGACTGCCAAACTGTCGCAGTTTTTAAGAGAAGAGTGAAAGAACACTATCTTTCCACTTTATCATAGTTGTGTGTGTATTTATTATCTTGATTACGTTATAATTAACATTCTAATGATATTTATTTTAGAAGTATGTATGTTTATTTGTATGTATGTAAGTATATTCTCATAATATTTGTCTACTTTATTAAGTGTATTGTTTTTAAATTTTATGTACTTATTTATTTTTTATTTTTTTCTCTGTCTCCTATACTCTTTCACACGCTGTCTACATCTCTCTATTTACTTTCCTATCGCAGGTATGCTGGAAGAGATTTCTTATGAAATAAGCATCACCTTTGTACCTATTTTTTCTGTTCTGTTTTTTCTTGTCTGTTTAATATGTGTGTACACACGGCTACACATCAAGCTATACATAACCAGTATAAGCTGACTTCTGATTGCACGAGAAACCTATACAATGCGAGATCAACTCAAACTGGAAATGCATAGCTTGATGTGTAGCCGTGTGTACATAAATGGTAAAAAAAAATTAAAAATAAGGCTAGGCGGTTAACTGAACGGCTAATTTAACCAGTTGGCTGCGACATATACACACGACTGTCATAAAACTAAACCGTATGGTTTAATACACATTATTATGATTTAAAGACAGTTATGCATACATGTATTTTCCTTTATTCCTGAAACACAATACTTGAGTGCACAGATACGTCAGTTTATGATTTTTTTTATTTAATAGAAAACTAGCTTCCGCCCGCGGCTTCGCCCGTGAGGTATGTCGATAAAAACTATCCTATGTCCTTCCCCGGGATGCAATCTATCTCTCTGCCAAATTTTATCGAAATCCGTTCAGTGGTTTAGGCGTGAAAAGGTAACATACAGACAGACAGACAGAGTTACTTTCGAATTTATAATATTAGTATGGATTAGACAAAAGGTAAGTTTAGTTCAGTCCTCTTTCAAATAAGTTTCATTTAAATAACTGACGGCCCCTACTTACCAGTTCTAAGTCGTGAGTTTAAAACCCAGGCGCTTTACTTTGTGTAATTTTTTTCATCTCCACTACTCTCAAAACGGTGAAGAAAAACATCGTGAGGAAAGTGCTAGACAGGTGACATCTACCAATCCGTACTGGGCCCGCGTGGTGGATTATGGTCCACTCCCTCTCACAGAGAGGAAACCTAAGTCCCAGCAGTGGGATTATGCTGATGTATATAATACCTTTTTAACTGTCATTAAATGACACAACAATCTATCGTACTCCTATATAAATGTATTCCATAAAAACATGGAAAACAACATACTTAATTACTTTTTACATTACACTTTCTCCGAATCATTGATAACGATACCCCCTCCTTATATTTTATTACAGCAACCCTGCTTTTACTACCTACATCTATAACTACAGAAATACATACCCAACACATAAATTAACTTAATGTGTTCATTTTATCTTTCGTGTTCACACATAACTCTGTCTTTGTCTAAAATTAACGTCTGCAACTCCGTTACCCACAAATACAAGTTGTTGAAAAATTGCCCGTCTGCACATAGGCGGTGGGAATAAAGAAAGTTTTATGGATGTATAAAAGAAAAATATCAATTTGTTGAGTGCGTGGACTTGTTCTCCTGTATCATAATATAGTAAGATATTAACTTGTATATATGGAGTCCATTCGGATAAATCCTCAGTATGACGGAGAGTTGCCATTTTTTTGCATTAAGGGACTGGAAGTTGAAAGTCTGTGGAGTATGGGAGCGTCTGTAGTATTTCTTCTGAAACTGAGTCGTTTGTTTACGAAGAGGGATTGTTATGTATTGGGATATGACGGTAAAATATTTCGTAATGTTTTGTTATTGTGGCTCTACCTGTGGCTTTGAGAGAAATTGTGTATCCATTTTGAATGAATTCGTGATTACTTTACCTTTCTATGCTTTTGATTCAGAATCGTACACATTATTAGATTCTTGTTTCTTTAATTATGCGTAGGTTTTTGGTAAATTTACTACTTGCACCCATTTCGAACACGTGGCAATTGGTACTCTTTCCAAAATGTACCCGAAAATATAAAAAAAATCTGATATCATTTCCAAATAAAACTTTTTTACAAAAAAACAACCGACTTCCAAAAAAAAACACTACAAAGTGCTAAATAACTTTAATTTCGGAAGTCGGTGTCGTTGGTTCTGCATTTTCGTTTATTGACACCGACTTCCGAAATTAAAGTTATTTAGCACTTTGTAGTGTTTTTTTTTGGAAGTCGGTTGTTTTTTTTTTTTTTAAGTTTTTATTTTGCACTTTTTAGTGGGAGAGTTTGTAATTTATCTAAGTTACAATAGCCTAATGTCAACTGCTGATCACCTTTTACAAAATATTGCTTTTGAATTTTTTGATTTTTGTTGATTTTTCAAAAACCGCTTGTCAGATTTCGAAAAAAAATTTCATGGGACCATTTGGGAAGTATACCCTTTCCAACAAAAAAAGAATTTTTCAAATCGGTTGGCAAGCGACGGAGCTATGCGCGAACAAACATAAAAAAAAAATACAAACATCCGAATTGAGAACCTCCTCCTTTTTTAGAAGTCGGTTAAAAATGACAAGGTACTAAAATGCAATTTGTCGTTGCGAAGATTCTTTTTGCTTAGTTAGTTCTCAAATATAGCAGCAACAAGAATACTGTACTCATTTTGTAATATCTTGACTTAAAAGTGTGTCCTTGAAATTTCTCGCCCGTACTTCTCCACGGAGATCTACGTTTTGGGATGGGCAACTAGCTTAACCTTTCTGACTAACTGACCGACTGTTCTACAGTTCGAAAGTGCCTGTAATTGGTTTTAATTGAAAAATGCTTTAAGTTGAAAATAACCACAGCCTAAAATACGGGAAGCAAACACGACAAAAACTTTCCATCACACGTTAGGGCGTTGTCCACGGTAACAATTTACGTAGTGTCTGTTCATGTATCGATTGTAACGTGATCATTAGGGCGCGTCTGTCTGTACACAGCCTTGTTTATACACCACGACACGAATTGTGGTGTGACGACCTCGCTTTATAGAGTTTTAAGTGACTTGACGTACTGTTTGTTTGGGCTCAAGGCTTGTTTTAACATATTTTTTTTCAGGAATTTCAATAACGTGTGAAGCTGGTATATTTTTGTACCTACTCTGTTTTAGGGTTAAATTAGGACTGTTTTAAATGCATAGTTGGTTACTGAATTCGTGATTTGTGTTCGTAAATACTAAGCGTACAAAATACTGGTTGTACAGTATCGCATCGGTCAATCGTGGAATCCGACTTGGCTGGGCAGCGTTCAGGAAGCTACGCAATATCTTCTCGTCCCACATACCGCAGTGTCTCAAGACGAAAGTCTTTGACCAGTGCGTGTTGCCAGTGGCACTGAAACGTGGTCGGTCACAGTGGGCCTTATTACAAAGCTAAAAGTTACCCAAAGGGCAATAGCGAGGGCTAGGCTTGGATTTTCCCTACGTGATCAAATCAGAAATGAGGAGATTCGCAGGAGAACCTAGGTAACCGAGATAGCCCGAAGAATTGCCAAACTTAAGTGGCAGTGGGCAGGGCACATGGCTCGCAGAACAGATGGCCGATGGGGCCGAAAGGTTCTGGAGTGGCGACCGCGTACCGGAAGACGTAGCGTTGGAAGGCCTGGAGCACCGACGACCTTGTGAAGGCCGCAGGAACCCGTTGGATGCGAGAATCACAGAACCGGTCGAAGTGGAGATGTCGAGGTGGACGTATTTCGGCTGAAATAATGATGATGATAGTATCGTATGCTGTGCTTACCTTCTATAAAAGGTGGCATATAGCGACGCGCAAACTGTAGCCACTGAATTCAGCACATAATTCTAAACCCCCAGCGAAGAAAATTTTCGTCGCGGTACACGGCTTTAAATAGGGTGAAGGTGTGCAGCACTGCGCACTTTTAATGTAAATATTCAACAGGATCCAGAATAATGTGTTAAAGCCATGGTAACAGGTTGAGCGTCGACGTCCCTGCCACCCCGTATAGTCTAACCTTCTTTTGCCAGTAACCTCAAATCAGCTTAAGAGCGTTTACGACGTACGGCATTTCATACAAACTTTCAAGCCCTTCTTTTTCGAAATGAATGAACCGATTTTAATGAAACTTCGTACGCATAAGTAGGATACAAAGGTCTAAAAAGTTAGTTAAGAACATTTTCGAAAGATATTGTTACAGCAGCCAAATTAGACCGATTTTAAATGTTCCATAGAAACAGAGATTTCCAGTTATCTTTTTTTAAATAAGACATTTCGAAAATGTTCTTTACTAATTTTTTAGACCTTTGTATCCTGCTTACGCGTATTAAGTTTCATTAAAATCGGTTCCATTCATTTAGAAAAACAAGGGCTTGAAAATTTGTATGAAATGCCGTACGCCCAAAGTCTTAAAAACAACATTAGCTCAGTTATGCACATTACAAAACTTTACGCTATAGATCATATTATAAGCAAAATGGATCGACTTGGATGAATTCATTTAAACTTCGCAGACTGCATAAGCCCGGCGTAAGTTTTTGTGCCACTAAATTATTCATGAGTAGAGACATGCCGCGGCTTCGCCTGCGATTTTCAACTGTTTTAATCTTGTTGTTCTGTTGTGATACAATGAATAGATTATGAAAGGAGTGAACTGAACTTAAGATATTTTTGCTTGTGCGTATCTTGGTCCTCTTCTGAGCTTCATATTTTTCGTCTGTCTGCCACAAAGTAAATGTGATAGATGTACAGCCATTTGTATGAATACTATATCAGAATATTGACTTATGTATATCCTTGCAACTGTGTAAAAGAATTTTATGATGAAGCTTTTACAAATAAACAAGCATTCCTCAGTCTTAGTAATAAAACAAAGTAATTTTCACGAAATTCACGCGAACTTCATTTCAAAGCGCAATATGAGTGTTGCATTTCATGAAAAATTAATAAATTATAAAGGCAATGCTTCAGCTGAAGCTGTCTTACAAAGCGCCCCTTACATTTTCCCCGGTGAGTGCGGCATAATTACTGAACACGTTAGCAGAAAGTAATGAAAAACGTCTTCAGAACGCCCAATTTGCATACAACAGAACCCAACAACGCGCCCAATATATAATTTTTTTATGTTTTAAACCCTCGTTCTTTATAATAAGCAATTGATTTATCACAGACACCATTGCATTGTTCTTTACTTTAACATAAACGTTGCTCATTAAGTAGGTTGCGGTGACAAAGGATTGTACTTCCACCATTTTCTTTAACATTCTACGAATGGAAAATGACATTGCATTCTATCCACCAATTATTTAATTTAAAACCGAGGGGTGAGATTAAATGGCACAAATTAAACGTTTCAAGGACCATTTTGGATTCCGAACTGTCACTTTTGGCGCGCATTTTGACGACCAATTAGAGTTCCGAATTTGAAAGTGTTTGTGTGGAATGTTTTAATTGAAACATTGAACAAATGAACAAGTTGTAACGACAGTTTGCTATACTGGCGGGATGCAATTTGCTACGGAGACCGTTTTCTGCTAAGTCACCCATCAAGCGCTATATAGGGTGTCAGGAACACGTGCTGACGATATCGGCTCAATTTTTTCTGAAGCTCATTAGAGGTAGTATTTTTATATGAAAGGCCGGTTTTATCATCTATTTCTTTTAGGGGAAATACATTCAATGGCCTAAATAACAGCCATGTACTCTGTCCAATTAATAGCCCCATGTTTCGTACATGAACGAGTAATGTATAAACCAGGCTTCTGCGTTACAAACCTCTATGAATCATCCAAAAAATCCGTAATAAAAACAGCACTTTTTTGGTATTATGCTAATATTTTCCAGCTGCATGACAAGGCAAAAAGTGCTTAATGCCACTATATTTAAAGCACCTAACAACATTTTTCACTACACAAGCGCAGGACATCTTTATTACTTTCGAACCCTCTTAGATTGGCGGATTAAATGTGCATCTCTTTCACACCTGGGAGTTTTATAATGAGTGTGAAAGGGACGGGCATATTAGGCTTATAGAATACAAAAGGCAAATTGGTTTCGCTAGGCACCCCCCTCAGTCGCACCCCAGCTTTGCATGACACGTGGCTTGTTTGGGGGATGATTTTGAAAGGGGCTGTTTACTTAAGCTGTATTTTGTACAGTTCGGTAGCTTTAATTCTTTTTTTTATTATATTATTTTTAAGTACTTTTCTGTGCCGAGCTGTTTGTTTACATTTCAACCATGAAAGGCATTGAAACTTTCCTTGATTTGATCCCTTGATACTTGATAACTAGTACGTTTTAATTTAATTAATTCACTCGGTTTTTGCTGACGAACGGTGAACTCTGTCAGTCGCGAAGTCTTCTCATCACACTAATATTATAAAGATGAAAGTTTGTGAGTGTGTGTGTGTATGTGTGTGTTTATATGTTGGTTACTTCATCACGCTCAAACGGCTATACCAATTTTGATTACATTTTGTATGGAGGTAGCTGACACCCTGGATTAACATATAGACTACTTTTTCGGCACTTATGCAAGTGGAACCGCGGGGCGCAGCTAGTCATTTATAAAGGTAAAACCTTTCAGAAGTAGACTGTATATTTGTAAAATATTTATTTTATTAAGTACCGCGTACTTGTTGACAGGCCTACACTAGCGTCCCATATGATACCAATTTGAAAACATTTTAAAAGCAAATTATTTTTAAAAAAGAAACCATGGAGTTTCTTGCAGGCTCTTCTCCTTAAGAAACGACCAATCGGAACCGTGCACATAGCTTCTGACGTTTCTTAAGTGCCCATGTAGGTAGTGTGAAATAAAATATTTTGATTTTAAATCTGGCAGATTGTTTTTTTTTATATATGGAACCCTTTGCAAAAGTAACAAAAGAGAAAACTGATTGGACCAAAAAAATTGGCACACCTTTAATACTGAACTTATTTAGCGAGCATCGATGTATGACGTCAGCATCCCTTATGTGTAATCATTGTATTTAATCAACGGGTGGTCACGTGCCGGTCCAGGGATCAGGGAGGGTAGTTTATTTCGTCCCATTGTGTAGCCAACTGTTGGGCACAGAAAGTTTTGGCGATACGAATCTTGTATGATTGGTACCGTAATTGCTTTCGAGTTTAAATTATGTAAGTACCTACTGAATTCGGAGGGTTAGTGAAAATTGCTTGATTTTACCCGGATATATTTGGGCGTTGCTAACGTATATTTTTGTTAGGTTAGGTAATTTTTTACTCGGAGGTCAAAGTCACTGATTCTAAAGCTAATCTTGACAAATAGTCTAACATCTACAATATAAATAACATTGGAATAAAAAAGCTTAGGCATATATTACATGTATTTAAACATTTTAGTCATTTAAGAAGTTAATAAACAGAAAAGATTAAAGTAGGCATGAACTAAAGATAAGAACATAACAGAGGTTTTTCTTGTAATAGAGATAATTAGATTTTTTTTCTTTTTAAAGATTTTTCTATAAAAGAAAAAACATCTGTTTCTGAAAAAGCAAAATATCTAATTATCTCTATTATAGAACATCCTGTGAACGTAATAGTAGAACGTAGAACGTTCTAGTTCTAACCCAATAGAAATGCTTAGCAAGTCATCTGTTCAATTGTGTGTAATAGCAATTTACTAGTCAAAGTAAAAGGGTCAAGGAGCCCATACTTTAAAACAATGTCAATCACATGCACAAAAATATAATTAGTGATTATTTATAAGTGACTAGCTGTTGCCCGCGACTTCGTCTGCGATCCAGGATGATAAGTAGTCCTTCTCCAGGTCATGGTCGTTGGTGTTTTCCTCGGGAACAGCACTTTTTTTCGGGATGAAAGGTACCCTGTGTCCGTTTCTGTACACCTGACAACGTAAAATTTCAGGATGATCGGTTCAGTGGTTTAGGTGTGAAAAGGTAACAAACAAACTTACTTTCGCATTTATAATATTAGTTATTATTAAGTCTTCTAAATCATATTTCTCATTGTCAAAAAAGCTGGCTTCTAGTTCTACAAGAGAAGAGGTTTTATATTGAATGTCTTATCACTAGTTTGGATATTATGGATGACGAGATGCCTTTTGATCAATCAACCTGCCTAGCCTATTCCCAAGTATGGTGGGGTCAGTTTCTAGTCTAACCAGATTCAGCTGAATACGAGTATTTTACATGGAGCGACATTCTATCTGAACGTCCACAACCCTGTTACTGGGTAACACAATACCCCTTGGTAAGATTGGTTGTCAGACTTGAGCTTCTGACTACCAGTAACGACTATCAAAGATCTACGAATGATAGCCAGGACCAACGGGCTTCACGTGCTTTCCGTTCGTGGATCGTCACGCATCCACGAACCGACCGCGGCAAATCGACTCTTGGAGCTGCTATTATCTTGCCACGATGCCTTTTGATAAAACTATTCTATTCAAAGTAAATGTTTTTATTCCAATATCAGAACTCATCTGACCACGACCAATCAAAAACTTTGATCCCAACATGGCGACAGATCATCGTCACGCAGTTACCTTTTCTATTTACTCGAATGGGATTTAATATAAGCTCCATAGCCGTAAATAAAATACGTTCAAAGCGAGAATAGAGGATGAAATAGATACCGCTCGAGCGCTTATCGAAAGGGACATTAATTTTCTGCCTACTTAAATTTCTAGGCTGTGTAAGGTAAAAGATTACAGCAATTCTGTGCACGCAGGACTTAAGTGTGGCAAACGTTTTTCATTAGTAGCGTTTCAATTTCTAACCACAAAAAGAAAGGGTTGTTTGTGGATTGTCTGTAAAGATTTGGTTTTCTAAGAAAGCGTCAAAAGTCATGAAAATCTGTCATTTTCCGCAGTATTTGATATAGTTCTTATAAAACGCTCTGTATTTTGACAGCCGTTAGTGTGATCGTTCACCTTTCTTAGGAAACTAAAGGTTAGCCGGAGAGTACGTCACTGAGGTTGGCGCGATAATCTTGATAATCTTATAATATTTATTAATCGCGGGAAAGGCAGGGAGGAGAACTTTCCTCAGCTGTGCGGGACAGTACGGGCGGCAATACCATACTGCAATGACAAATTTCTTTGATTAATCCCTAAGATTGTCCCGCTCTTACGTTGTCATTTTTACCGGCCTAGTATTTATGCTACCGGTTTCAACTGCTTCGAGGAACAAGTTGCTTTAATCAGAGGTCACAAGTTTTTTTGCGCATTGCCTACAATAATAGCAATAACTAGTTTCCCTTCACTACAACGTCTACAACTTCCAACTGACAAAACAGCTGATACACTGTACTCTTTCATTCGTTCATTCTTATTCATTCGACTTTGCCAACATTTTGCTACTGACTGAGAAACTTTAAAAAATCCTTTTAAAAACGCACAAAGGAGTTCGCTACCGTCTTGACGATTCTAGTTTCTTTTCATTTAACGCAAAAAATGCGCCAAGTACAATCGGAATAAAAATTATATGAATGTTACAATAAAAACTATGAATGCTTAAATCGCTTTTGACTTGGGACTTGTACTAGCGGTTACTAAGCGACACCGTTTTCCGCCACCGTCCTGTCATCACAGAGTCCGTGCCAGAGGATTAGCAAGGCACCATTTATGTTTAACATGTTTTTAACATATATAATTTTTCAGAAATCCCAATAAAAACGGATTCATTCCGTTCCGGACTGGGTACCTACAATGACATGAAATATTTCTCTCAGATCTGAATAATCGCGTTATGAGGGATAGCTGCGCTGGCTAGAATTTTGTTGCTGAATTGGCTCTTTTTTTGTGTACTTTGGAGCTTGAAAAGAGTTTTAATACGTTTTTGATTTGCTAGATAAGATATTACGTAATTACTTCGCCTTTAAATAAGGCTCTAAACTTAGAAAGTATTTCCTTAACTGTCTTCAACTACATTGTATTTTACTATCTGAGCCCGCCCTTACCACTTGACTGAAATCCTTGCTTTCTCATAGTAACTGTACTACTGTTGTAGCCTTGTGTGAGATCACACGTCTCATGAAATATTAGGAAAACACCTTCCTATATATAAATAAAAGGATAATAAAAGTATTTTTGAAATCCTTAGAACGGCATTCCTTTTGATGTCCTCTTTAACCCTAATAGTGTTTCAGCCTTAGGTTCTATCGTGACTAGACAAAAAAATCTTTACCGGTAACAAGAAACAATCAAACTTCTATTACTCAAATAAAAGCATCTTCTTAGTACTTTATACAACAAATAGTTGGCTGACTAACATTATTGATGAATCCCAAATTGAATTATAAAAGTATGCCGACACAAATCCATACGATCCTCGTATTTTCAACTTCGAAAATGAGGTTCCCAACTTTACCCTTAAACCGTTCGAGGCAATATTGAAAGAATTCCACCAAGTTCATAAATATAAAACAATCTATTTAATTTAAAATTTAATTGATGGATAATTAAAAGTTTAAGCACTCGAGTGGGCTACTTATTTTTTTTTAAATGTATAATGGCCCTTGAAACGTTATTCTTTTAATGTTTTCAGTTTAGAATACGGCGAAATAAAACAGTTTTACGGCCTATTTTTTTAAATTAAATTTTTATTCCTTTTTTATGCTTGGTCCCAAACCTTTTTTTAGGGTATTTTTTTTAACGTTTAAAGAACGCTGTATTTTATAACCGGTAGGGTGAATACACCAAAAGTCAACCTCATTATTATGGGTCTCACACTTTCGTATTATGGGATCCCAAAAATCCGTCTATTCGTATCTTTTTTTAATTGAATAAGCCCCCGACATGTAACGTAATACCTCGACGTTTATTTAATATATCTTATATTAACGCACAAGATGTCAAGATTCCTTATTAAAATTGTTCTGAAATAAATTACATACGGTTTCGTTTTGGCAGATTAACTTTCTTCAATTCTTTGTTCGGTTTACTCAGTTACTTACCTGCAAAAAAAGAAATCAATTGTTAAGATTGAAAGGTTAAGAACAGATTTAAACATTGAATACACAAATTTATTATTAAAGTATTATTGAAAACGGCCAACGAAGATATTAAAATGTGATCTTTAATTAAAATTACTTTAAAGCTTCGCTTGAAGCATCAGAGTGTAGTTTTCGATCAGCTTACTAAGTTTTGAAACTTAAAACCTAGAATCAATAACACGGGGCGTAACACAAATAGGAAATTAATAAAACATTCCTTCTTGGAACGAGAAGTATTTGCGGAAAAATTAATTACTTTCTGAAGAATTCCTATTACGAAGTCGACCTTTGGATATAAGCTTTCCACTGGAGTTTGAGAAGTACCTTCTTTAGGTCTAACTCCCAAAATACAAGCTTGACTTTGTTTAGGAGTTGGTAGATCATCAATTATGTGCTTCTGTACAACCATCAAATACCTTATTAAATTGTACTGTACGTAGATTAAGTTTTTGTTGTACTTTGAGAGCGAAATAAATTTTATTTATTTAGATACATTAGGTACAGAAATGTGGTGACGACATCAAATTATAACGAAAGGTAATATTACTTTCATGTCAAAATATGTGACAATAAAATAGTAGGTAAATCAGTAACAAAATATTTTATAACTTTATTCGGGTGTGCCACAGATTGCATGGATAAAAGTAGGTACCTATTGCCGCACAAAAACTTAATCCATACTAACAATGGAAAATTAAGAAAACCTTCGGAAAAACTACTCTAGAATTGAAACTGCAACTTCGATAATAGTTTTTTACTCCACTGGAGTTTTTGAAATTGGCATAAAAGCTGCGCAAATCTCTGGCCTCACTCCAAACAGTTTTTCTTTTGCACTTAAAAGAAAAGGTGAAACTTAGTGAAGAGTGGAAATTCTATTGCCTTGGGCATAAAGGGGCTCTTTGTGCCCGAAACCCGTAGAATAATGGTATCGGAATAGAATCGATTCGTTCGCGACAAAGCTCAGGAGGATTTTCAATTTCGATCATGTATGAAATGTTGTATGTACTATTTGATTGTGTGTGCATCTACTCGAGATGTGTGAATGAAGAGCTACTCGGGATCTATAGGTAATCGCAGTGAAGGTAGATACGGAAATGTATTGAGGTATGGTCTTGGCGTAATAATTATCTACATACATACCTACTAATGAAAAACAAGTAATTAAGTTACGCCAAGGGTAGGTAAAGTTAGTATCTATTGTAATTTGGGAAATATTGTAAAAGCCATCAATTATTTTTTTAACAGTAACCGTGGAGTTTCTTGCCGGCTCTTCTCCCTAAGAAACGACCAATTGGAACCGTGCACTTAGCTGACGTTCAATAAGTAAGTGCCTATGTAGGTTTATGCGAAAGTAGCAGCGACCCACGGTTTGTTCTGCATAAGTTTCGATGCCGTGGGAATATCGGGATAAAACGTATCATATGTCCTAATCCAGGTATCGTATCGTATCTACCACTGTGCCAAATTTAATGTTTTCTCTTACATAAAATATTTTGATTTCATTCGGACACTTATCACTAAGCCTAAACAAAGAACCTTACCACCCAGCAACAAATCCTTCCTCCCCGGTACCTAGTTAATGTTTACGACAAAAGCACTAATTCTGTATCCACATCGTTGGGGGACTTATAGCCATATTAAACAGTCAACCTTGACCTCCCAAACCAATATTTGAGCAAGTAACTTGAAAGCTTGCAAACAAACGAAACGCGACGCCAAATATACCCAAATTGTACAACGAAAAACGATATTGACGGTTTAGGGGTTTTTCGTAAGCAGAATTACGACCCTTTGTTCGTGGAGGGGGAGTGAGGGATGAAACTCGAACCGACACCCAGATAAATAGTGTGACTTGCAAATGTTCGAGTTTTTTGGTTCATGGACCAATTTTTGGTAAGCCGACTATAATAAGGCGGATAGTAACTATGTATTGGCCCTTTGAAGTGCCTTTGGTGTCTAAGGGCTTTTTTTTAGGGAAAATAACAACTTATAAAGGAACTATGGTTTTATTGCGATCCAAAAAAAAAATATACCTTTATATAATCATGAAATCACATTATTTATTGGTTTGCAAACATGTTTATACATAAACCATCTATTTCTTTACAATAAATAACTATATACTTACTCCATTAATTATACCTAACATTACGAAAATAACGGCGAAAAATAACGATAGTTATTGTGTAAAATTGTTGAGATGCACTGCTATTCAGAGTTATCATAATATGTAAATGCTAAATAGATTATAAAATATATATACATTGCTTTGTATTTATCGTGAAATAACGGCGTTTATTATACGTTTATATGAAAATAACGAAAGGATAATAATAATAACCGTTATTTTTCAAATGAAAAAATAATAAACCTATAAAAAAAGTCTACATCAAATACAAGTTTCATATACCAACTTTATAATACTAAAACATCTCATTTGCAAACAGAGAAGCCGACATCGTTAGACCAATGTAATATTTTATGAAGTTCTACAATGACGATCCGACAGGAAGCGGAATGGACTACAGCGACAAATTGTACCGTCTCCTTGGGAAATGTAAGTACTGATATTTCTGTACCAAAGGACCAGAGGTCTGTAGGACCAAATTAAGGAGCTGTGGCGCTTTGTACCTAAGGTGGAATACAAGATAGGAACAGTGGCGGTACCTCATTTGTCGAGAAAATTTCGCATCAGAATTTTTACTTTGGTAAGATAATTATAAATGGAGATATGGCCTGGACGCGTACCGCGAGGGATGGTCCGAGGTGGCGCGGGAAAATAATTTCTAGAAGGATTTGGGGGAAGTCTTTGCCTAACAGTGGGACAGTATAGGCTAACAAAAAAATAAAAGAAAATTATAGATAGGGATAGGGAAGTACTTGCTGCTAGAAAGATAAAATTAATGCGATAAACATTGTTTCTCAATGACTTACTTTTGTATTCGCGTATATAGTATTTTTACCGAAATTGGAAAATCTTATAACTAATATCATCGCCATCTGCCTAGCCGTTTCCCAACTATGTTGGAGTCAGCTTCCGCTCCAACCGGTTGCAGCTGAATTCCAGTATTTTACATGGAGCGGTTACCTATCGGACCTCCACAACCCAGTTACTGGGTAACACGATACCCCTTGGTAAGACTAGTTATCAGACTTTCGGGCTTTAGCTTAGCTTCTGATTCATCTTGATAACTATAATGAAATCTAAATAATGCCATCAAAGGTAGGACGAACCAAAATAAAAAAGTTCATAAACCGACTAGTACAGTCGCCATTTTGTAGCGAATTGAACAAAAATAAAAGGAAGAATCACAGACAATGAGATCCTCTGCTATCAAGCTTCATGCATGCATTCATAAAATCCAATAGCTAGAAAAAATCTAGAAATACCGTGAAATTTTATCCGCTTAAAGGGATACAAACTTGATGGTACGTGTCAGAAATGGACTTGTTGCTCGTCCTAGCCAGTTTTAGTCAAAAAAAAAATAACATTAGTGTCAGTTTATAGATAAGAAACAATTTTTATTATTTTGACATTATCTTTCAGTGAAAAAAAAATTGTGAGCTTAGACTGAAAATCATATCAATAAAATCTATCTATCTAAATATACAAAAACATGTTCCAGTTACCTTATTAAGTTGTCAAATTGTACAAACGATCACAAACTATCTAAAAGTACAGTCACCGACAGACAATGCCACTTTATGGCCTCCAAACCGACCAGTCCAAATTTTATCATCTAAAATGTCGCTGGCCGCGCTTTTAGCTAAATAAGGCGTGCCATAATACCCAAACAACGGTGTCGCGGGGGCCTGTGTGCACCACTTGTTGCTATACCGCCTATTTATAGCTTTGGCCTATTTGCTACAGTGTGTACTATAAATAGAATTTATTTGTGGAATGTACTTAAATCTCGTTGCAATTGGGGTCGCAATTAGAGGAATGTTACTTTTAGCTGTAATAAACAACTTTTGAAGTTTTGACTTCGTGTGTGGCAACTGCGAAGATGAATTCATTTTGAATAGCCTCTGGCTCTGAAGACTAAACATATGGTCTTTCTTTTAAAATTTCGATTCTTATAACTTTCTTTGAAACATTGCCTAGAATTAACTGTTTTTGTCACAGAATAATTTAAGTACATTCAATAACCTAATCTATTGATTTTTATGAACGTCATATATACCTAAAACGTAATATTTTTAAGTCAATACAAAATAAAAATGCTTTTCGCGCGCGTTAAGCAAACCGTGCGAACCGCGTTACTGGGGCGCGTATTACACTACGTGATTCCGAATAAAGCCGTTCCGATATCTCGATATGCGAACGAGTACAAATTAAAATCGATGCTAAGCGGCACGCCAAATGGTGTAGAAAACGGCCCAACTTGATAATGTATGGCTAGGGCTGAGGTTTGAAGAATTTCCGGATTCTATTACGTAAGAATATTAAGGGATTTCATATTATTTTGCAAGGTAAGAGTGTTCAGGTATTTTATTTAAATCATAAGCTGTATTACAGAAAAGATAAGCTGAACTCTTACCTTGTCAAATAATAAAAATCTCTTATGTAAAAATAATAATATGTATTGTATAAATCAAATTTATATTATTGAAACAAAAAATATTGAAAAAGTCAAGCAATATTTTTGTGCTTCAGACATGTACTTGCTTATTAAATTAAATTGAAATGCTTTCAATTAGGTACAAAACGAAATCATGAAAATTGCCATCCCTTCACATCATAATTATCTCACTTTCAAAACTCGGCCTACCGCTCCAGTTATCACCAAATCTAATGTCGATTGAAAAACTTATATCGAGCGTAACTTTAAAATATCGTTTTGCCAATTTCGAACCAAGTTCGGTTGAATAATTCGCGTTAATTCAGGCATAATACATCGATAAGATATGTTGCTGAACTTTAATAATCGGTTCACGAAATCACTTAGTGTGAATCGAGTTCTGAATATGAAATTGTTTTTTTTTAGGAAATAATATTGATCACGGTCAGAGGGGCCATAAATACTCGTTAAGAACGTTCACATTCTGATCTCAGTCCTAATCTGTCAAAAATACCTTTAACTTGCATACATTTTTGACAAGTTTTTGAAATTTGTTTTGCCTAGATGAGACAGCGACTAGTTTTTGAACGTTTTTAATTACTTACGTTAATTGACCTTCAGGTCATGTTCTATAATTTTATTTTAGAATATGTTTGAACTTGAAAATAGAAAACGAAACAGCTATCAAGTGAAACAATTAATTACATGTATAGAACTTAGCATTCCATTAGTAACATTTCAATAGGATTACATAACATTTGCATAATAAAAAATTGTGAATGTTGTAATTAGCAACAGCTCAGCAAATATATATGTCATGTCACACAACAGTAATATGTTAAACATGTCACAAATAACATTTACATGAAGAGAAAACATAAATACATAAATAATTCCAGTTTGATTAACTGAAGGAAAATAAACGCAACGACCAGCGGCACGGCATAGTGAAACAGTTAAATGGTAAATTAATAAATACAAGGCCTTTTTTGTTAAAACCCTGCAATAAACTTTGTGCCAATAGATTGTAGCTACCAGAGTTTTAAAATAGGTGAAAAAAAGACAAGAAAAAAGCTAAATGCATATTTCAAAAGCACAACCGAGCGATATACCTCACTTTATTTAATCTCTGCTATTCGTTAGGCGATTTACTGAAAATATTCCAAGCAGTTAGGTATACAGGAACGCGCTTATGTATTTTAATGAATATTATCAACAGTAAAACTCCCATAAATATACCAGATAGCATAAACTTAGAAAACCAACCAGATAAAAACTCTAAAATAACACTTAAATACTCAACGTACAAACCACATAACCGCCCCTCTTTCCTGTGAAACTTTAAAAAAGTAATTAATGAACTCCGTAAACGCTGCTTACAAAAACTAATGTAACTTGAACTCTGGTGGAGGAAGACGGAACTAAAGTGCAGCATACTCGAATTTGGTTAAGTGACAACTAGCGCCATTGTTGGGGTTCAATTTATAGTGGTGGGAAAGGGAAGTCGCGGCGTCCATTTACGGGGCATGATTTAAATACACGGCGCCATGTTTTATCTGGCATCTGCGACGTGACGGAACAACTAAGCACGCTCGTTTTGACGTTAATCATGAGTCGGGGTGCGTACGAATTAAAAAAAAAGGATTTCTTTTTTTTTTACAATATTTTTAAGAGTGATGTAACACGATCGATGTTGCTTTTTATATTTAATGGCGTTTTTAGTTGATTGGACTTTGAATTTGAAAGTCGACTTTGTTAGATTGTTTGACGCATCAATCGATGTTTTTCAATCAATCAACTCAGCCGATCGCAGTCCTCTGCTGGACAGAGGCTTCAGAAATGAAAGAAGAACCGGAGTTACCGACATAGCTTGCAGATAAGCAAACTGAAGTGGCAGTGGGCTGGCCATGTTTGTCGAAGGACCGATGGCCGGTGGAGCAGAGACGGGTCCTGAAGCGGAGACCGCGTATCGGCAAGCGTAGTGTGGGACGCCCCTAGATAGATCGACGACCTAAAGAAGGTGGCAGGGACAGACTGGATGCGGAAGGCGGAGGACAGGGTGTTGTGGCCCAGCCTGGGGTATGTTCAAAGCAACTAATCTTGTACAAAATTAGAAAATTAAAGTGTAAAAAATAACCTATTTAATAACTATGCTTATCCTTAATGAGTTGTGTCGCTCGATATTAAAGCCTTTAACGTTAACGTTATTACAGAAATTCTATCGAAATTTCTACTTAATTTTAGCAACAAATTAGAATCGCAGTATTATGTTAATGGAAAAGGTTTTATAAAAGTTCTAGGGCTTTGAACCTCGACCTTAAAGGTTCAAGGACTAGCTGACTTAGACCGTAAATATTCAATATTGAAATGAATCCAAATTGTGATTTTTTTCAGACTGAAGGATGCTCAATTATCTATATATTTTGTGAGAGATTAACTTGTTTTCTTTTTTCTATGAATATTAAAGTTGGATTTTAATACTTGTTTTTTACTGTACAGCCGCGATTAAAGGACTTGGGCCTTTGCCCAGCAGTGCAACAGCACAGACTAAACAAAAAAAAAAAAAAAAACGACCGTATTTTATGGTTTCTATTTAATGCTATGGAGGAGGCCTGTGTCCCAGCAGTGGGAACATAATATGCCGATTATATGCTTCTTTAATACAAGTACCTATACGTTGAAATAAAAAATTGGTTGTCTGTAAAGTCGGTTTACGGACGATAATTTTACGTGACGTCTTATGAGAGAGATGCGTCAGAAGCCGAACGCTTAGGCCGATCGTGCCTCTCTATCACTTGTACCGCGCTCTCGCTTGCACGCTCGGCTCAGGCGGAACGTGACTATGAGTCATGCTTTTTCGTGCGTGCAGCCGGCGTTCATCGATTTATAAGACGTTATCACGTCAAAAATGGAAATTTATTTATGGTAAGTATTTGGATTTTTTCACAACAGCTGAATAAATAAGGCAAACCTAAATTCGTGAGTCACCCTAAAAAGTCGCTCGTCAAACAAAAAAAATAACACGCCTGGCTGAACATAAACAAAGACGACAAAATTCGACCTTTTAAATGAGGAAAAAGAAAAACTGTTACGATTTTTTTTAAACGCTATTATCACGTCTTGCCACAGTAACAGTCCATTAATCCAACAAGGGTTTGGAGTAAATTAAAAACGTTTTAGACTGCTAATGGTCTAAGTTGGGCCACGACCGGCCGCAGGAAGTAGTATATTATCGAGTTTGAGATCTGATTTAAATGGCTCGTTTTGGGTGTGTGGTTTTGTTTGAATATCATACTGAGTATTTCATGTCTTTATTTTAATGTATCATGTTAATCATATTGTTCTTCAAGGCAGAGTTATGGAAAGTCTAGATGACTGCTAGTCAGCAACTTAATTGTGTAACACACTATCAATCACAATCTGAATCGTCTTGAAGGATATTGTAAATAACGCAATGAATATTGTTGAACTGGCAAAATGAAAACGATTAATACTGATAGTGTGTTAAGCAATTACCTGTAGGTTTTTAACCTTTTTTTGCTACGTCAGAAAAGCACACAATTTTGTATTTCACAAGTCTTCTCGCAAAATTACTTTGCATAAATAACTCTAAATACCTAATTGTTTTCTATATTTCAAACTCATATTTCGATACAAACTGATTGATAGGCAAAAACCTCAATGGCTATTAAAAAAAAACTCGATTATAACATTTCATTCGAAAATATTAAGGGGAGGTCTACCGGTAGTGGTACCAATTAAAATCAGAACAAAGCAGCGCGGCCTTGCATCGACGATACTGAGCACGAATTTACGAAAATTCATCTACATTTAGATTAGAATTACTTTCGTGATAGAACGGGAGTGGGATTTTCGGTATCAGTTTTCCTTACTCAAGTAGGTACTTACTTTATTATGTTTACGAGGGACATGGTAATATTGCGCAAATGGAAAACCGACATCAGAGTTCAGACTTACTTATGAAGTTTATAACTATAAACTTCTCAAAATGCGAATGCCACGAATCTTTTTATTGGAAGGTTCCACACACTCGTTTCGGTGTGTAATTTAGACATTACACACAAACTGTTCATAACATCAGTTTGGTTATATAGCAAAGAGCAAACTGTCTAGCGTTATTTTGAAAAACAAATAGAAATTTGTGTAATTACAACGTAAAAGGACGCAAAGAAAAGCTAATATTACGTTTTAGAGTAAATGAACATTTTAAGCTGAAATAAAAACTAAACCACATTTTCCATTTACAACTCCCGAGCTAATATCAAGGCTCGGTAAACATTCCACATTGCTTACCCCTTCGTTCCGACGTGGGTTGTTCGTCAACTTAATTTTACAACTCCGGAACACGTAAGCGTGATATTGTTAAATTCTGTATTATTTACGGCCAAGTTGCGCCTTGGTGCTAGATGTTGGCCCGCCGCGCGTCGCGGTTTGCTCACGCATTACTTTAATCGTACTCGATCAACATTCGACGTAGTGAGACGGTACTTTTCGATATTTAAAATTTACGCTTTTTATTTTACGTGTGCTCCCTCGCTCCTTTGTATTACTAAACCATTGGTCCGGATAATTTATAATTTAATTTGACTTTATAAGCAGCAGTATCACTTAGCCATCCTCCTATCTTCTACAATGCCGATTGTGAGTTATTAAACGTTCATATTAATAACGAAAGAATAACAAGGCTTTAATTTATTCAAGTCTTATTTTAGATATTCATATTTTATTCGGCAACAGAGGTCATGTAATCGAAACCATATTCGCACCTACTGAAACGGATTACTTAATCATTTTTAACAACTTTGTAATGGGATTTTAAAATTATAAAATAAAATGTACCTCAGTTATTTGAGTGAATTATGAGAGGTGTTTCATTAAAAAACGTGTCAGTTCACTTTACTGTAATGAGTTCAACGACTTCGCTCTTTATGTCAAACAAAAGCCATTTAAACCGATCCTAGAAACGTCTAACCTATGACTCAACAATGGCTATCCCGCATACTCTCATACATTAAAACCATTAACTGACGTCACCCCAAAAAATACACACCACTACAAAGTCTACGAACAATTGAATTTAAATCCACATAAAAAGGTCTTGAAATATTAACAAAGAAAACTGTTGGGGCGCTATATTGAGACAGGTCTAGTCCCAAGAAATAGTTAAATAGACACCTGATCGTGAGAAACTAATAGAATAGAGAATCTTAGGGGGTCACACAAAGGGCGAATAGTAAATTCCCTAGCAAAGTCAACGGTTTTCCCTTCCCTAGTCATGGATATGGGAGCTTTTTACTCTATTGTCGTAAAACTAATTTGTATGCGATTCATGCTTTCTTTTTAATCTTGTGAGATTCATAGATTAACGGTCAAGTCTGCACTATGATGCAGTTCTATTATTTAAATAAAGAATGTGCGTTTTTATTCTGATTTTAAACGTGACATTTATTACATTTTTTATTTAAATTCATTATAGTGACCACTACTTTAAATGATAAATGCTACTGATTATGTAAAACAGTTTATTTTATTTGAAAGCTGTTGTACCTGCAACAGGTGACTAACGATATCATGTTGAGCATAGTTAAGACGGTTGACAAAAACTTGGTTACTTTTTTTATCGGCCGTTTGTGTTCCACTCTTTACACTTATAACTCTTTCCTCTTTTCACTTTTAATTTACTGCTGTATGTGGCTAATCTTTTGAAAAGAGAAAAGGTTCGATTTCGTTCTGCTATTTCTTCCTGGGCCTGCCGCGTTGCTGTTTACTGCTATTTGGAACCCACCGTGTGGTTATTTAGTTACTTAAAAAATCTATATTATAAAGATAATGAACTCTTTAATGACCGATAAAAGCGAAAAAAAAAGCTATATTCCCCAGAAAATCGCATTCAGAACTCATTCCATAAATAACGTAGGTAAGTACATAACAAAAAGAATTTTAAACAAAATTACAAGCGAAACTCCTTCGCATATTACTCCGTAATTTGGTTAGCTCCTGCGCTGCCTACATACGTCACATGCTTCATATATTTAACTTAGTTCACTCACTACTAATTGCGTTACGGCCCGTTGCCGACGCAATACGCAGAAATCGTATTAATCCATCCGTTCGTTCGTATCGGAGGTCTAACTTTAGTTGAAACTAAATATGGTTCGCAGTTTGCAGCAAGTGGGCGAGCCAAACTGCTAGCTAAACTTAGTTTAGTTTACTTAAAGGTACGTTTTTGCAGGAAATCAGCTAAGTAAATAGATCGAAACGAAAATATAAAATACTAGCTGTGTCCAGCGACTTCGTCTGCGAGACGTTCGTTCGTCTCCAGGACGAGAATTAGGCTATGTCCTTACTCAGATCATGGTCTATCTGTGTGAAAAATTTTATCCAAATCCGTTCAGCCGTTTTAGCGTGAAAGCGTAACAAACTCACTTTCGCATTTATAATGTTAGGAGTTTTCGAATATTTTTATTCGAATCATCATCACTAAATGCCGACTGCCGAAGGAGCGGCAAAAGCTTCTTTAGTAACGTTACATTGGAATCTAATTCCTCTTTTAAATTAGAATAAGTACTTCATTTAAAAATAAACAAACTGAAAATCATTACTAGCATTCGAGCGTTAAAGAAGTGTCGTGTATCGTGATTATCGCTCAATTGGCAAGCTCATGTGACGGTAATCAACGGTTTATTAACCCGTAAAACAGACAGGTAATTATCCTAACTACCGAGAGTTTTGTTACGTAGATAAAACGATGTATTATTATACTCCTACATGATTTATTAATCAAAGATAATCGCGAGTGATGACACTGAAAGTTAAGCGCACATCGCGTAATCATGATCGTTTAGGTATATTTTTTTAATATTATTGTCAAAGCACTGAAAGAGGATCAGTAGTGGCCCAATGAGCATCGTAGTTCAGTTGTAGGTTATGAGTTCGAACCCAGGCAGGCACTTTGTGTAAATAATATCATCACCACTGCTCTCAAAACGGTGACGGAAGATGTGAGGAAAGCGGCATGGTGTAGAAGTAGACCAAAAATTCGAAGACATGTGACAGCTACCAATCCGCACTAGATTACACAGCCCACTCCCTCTCGATGCGTGGAGGCCTGTGTCCCAGCAGTGGAAAAATTCTATGCTAATTATGCTTATGCTGAAAGAGAGAGACCTTTTGTTCAGCGTTAAGCACGCACATCCATACTAATATTATAAATTCGAAAGTGTGTATGTCTGTCTGTTACCTCTTCACGCTTAAACCGCTGAACCGATTTGGATAAAATTTGGTATAGATATAGTTTGAGTCCCGGGAAAGGATATAGGATAGTTTTCATCCAGATATTCCCACGGGATCGAAACTTACGAGGGTGAAATCGCGGCGCGCTGCTTGTACCTATAGAAATAAAACCGTATTAATTAATTTTGAAATATTCCCATTAATATAGCAAAGGAATTCTCACACAAAATAGGAAGAATTTCATCAAGGGATATAGTCAAAAGCGATGTTCTAAAAGCCCCTATAATTAACAAAATGCCATCCTAGGTAGGCGTTTAACGTGATTTTCTTTGCAGACGATTAATATTAAAAGCATAGTAATATTCTGGGAACTATAAGGGCCGATTTTTCACCCGTCGTATTATGTTTTACTAGCTGCGCCCCGCGGTTTCACCCGCGAAAGTGTCGATCCTGTGGGAATATCGCTATAAAAACCTACCTCCATACTAAATTTTATCAAAATTGGTCCAGCCGTTTAAGCGTGAAGAAGTAGCAAACATATAAACATACACACACAAACTTTCGCCTTTATAATGTAAGTGTGATCTAGAGTAAAAATATTGCGGTTTGACGTATTTTCTATACAATCTTTAATCAAAAGTTATTTTTGTTCCTTAGATAAAAGTTGTCTGATGATTGATAATTATCTTATAAATTCAATTTGAGTTTTTGTTAATTCTTGGAAAAATGCTTTAAACTGTTATCTGGAATTATTATTCCACTGGAGCTTGAGGAACGATAAGAACAAGCTCTGACAGTATCGCAGTAGCCAACGAAAGTTACCTCAGAAATAATTGTGCTCTCTATCAGTATTCAGTTGATCTGTTGACCCTACCATATTAGTTTTAGTTGTGGGTATATACTTAAAAAAAACAAGATATATATTGTTTTTTTGTTAGCCTGTACTTACTATATCCCACAGCTGAGGTTTCCTTCCAAACCTCTCTGCCAACCAACCTTCGAAATTCCCTGCCTTGTGCGATCTATGGCCATATTGGCCTTGCAAACGTTATCAGATCGGCACACCATCTGATATTGTTTGCAAGGATTTTTAATTTTCTTCTTATTATACCCTTCTTTGATAAAAATCTACAGGCTGCTCTTAAACAAATCGCTTCCGCCTCATCGTAACCATTTAGACGCCGAAGAAAAGCTCTTACGAGCGAAATGAACGTAATTAATTTGATTAATCCAGAAAGGCGTCTCCGAGGCATAGCCACGATGAGTAATGGGGGATATTCGCCTTTTTCCTCTCTTCCGTGATCTACGGACAGTGCAGCCTCGGCCCCCCCCCCCCTTCGAATTAAGGAAACATTTTCGAACGCTACTTTTTTTTGATCTTGCAACTAATGAGAGTGCGTATGCCTGATGCATGAGATGGTGTGTGTGTCCGTCTTTGCTATAGAGATAACTTTCAGGTTTTTTTTAGTTCACATAGGTCGAAGTCATGATGGCTAAACGAAAGCTACTGAATGTGGTTTTGATTTAAATTTGGTTTTACGGTTTAAAAGCTTTTCAGCGATTATTTCAGGAACATAAAAGCTTCATAACTGATCTAGCTATTAGTCTTTATTAGAAAAAAAACTGGTTTTTCCTGTTACTTAATTTAATCATTTTTAGATTAAGAATTTTCCAGAAATATTTGAAATGAACGAAAATAAATCTGAAAAAATCTAGTGGACATCCGTGCTTCGTTGAGCGTATTTTTCATACACAATATTATTTTGCATTGTTTTTCAGTTTCAGCTTAATCTTATATGTAGGTACCTAATTGGATTACAGACTTGCCAATTAACTAGAAATGGGCTCAATCGGAGCGATAAAAGGGCATCATGTATATTACATTAATGGAAGTAAAAAATGAAAAGGTCTAGCGATTACTTCAACAAGAAAAAATACGCCTTTTTACCTATACATATTTTAGGGCACCATTTAATAACGTTTAATGATGTTACCTGACGGTACATAGGACAATAGATTTTGCCTAAAGGTACAGGTAGTTACAAAAACAATGTCCTATTTGCTGTTAAGAAACTAGAACGCCAAAGAAATCAAAGGGTGAAACGTGTTTCACAGATGTAAATGTAAAACAGTAATACTTAGTAAAAGCTTCTTGGAAAGTAATGTTTAGTTTGTCATCGTGGGAATTACTGTTAGCATATTCCTTCATAACTTTTTTATGTCTGCTGTATCGTTTTATCTAAGTGGAGAGGAAAGTGATGTAGTAACGAATATGTCATTTTATTTTTATGTAAGAAGGTGATATTTCCCACGAAAAGTGTTTTATTGGTACGACAGGTAAAGACAACACACAAGAATAAATACACAAGTTTCAATTACGCAAACCATTGCAGCAATATTATTACCAGGCGTTACGAGCTGCATAAGCGAGAACAGTATTACTGTGTCCACATAATTATTATTAGATAGTCAGTTACAGTTCAGTCGCTTACAAACCGCAGCCATTCACTACGTCTTTTTCTTTTACGACATTGAATTTCGTCTAACCTGAAGAGTTAAAAATAAGCCTTACTACGCCAGCCTAACTTTTATGCAGCATTAAAAGAGTTACGCATGAAAGGAGGTTAAATAAGTGGGCAGTTACAGGCGGGAAGCAACGCCGCAGGGCGAAACAAGTTTCAGAATGTAAACAACAATTCTTTTGATAGATCGCGCATCAAAGAGGGAAGTTTTAAAAGAAAATAAGTCTCATTTGTGACATGTTGATTTTGTGAGCGAAAGGTTTTGTATATAAATGTGTTTAATGCTTTATTTTTTGTCTGGTTTTACATGCGTTTTTAAAGATAGAATATATTTTGGGGTTATAATAATGTATTAAGCGGTTTTATTTCGCTTGAAATCAGTACTCAATTCTTGATTTTAAAGTTTGTAGCGCGCCTTGGGCGGTAAAGAATCCTCTAGAAACTTATTGGAGTATGGCCCTTTTCCGCAAAAACGGGGATCAAAAACATCGTAATTCCGTAACTTTGTCGTTTTTGACATTGAGCTTTCATTTGCGTCAAAATGTCAACTTCTAATTCTTGTGTAGGTCGCAGGGTACTCTGAACAGCCAAACTTTTAGACCAACTGCAAACTAACTAGCTTTTAGCGGAATTCTGGCTAGTTTTTGTAAGTCAGTTGCAGAGGGATTGGCTTTATTTACGATGTTCGGGACGGAATGGACAATGTCTTCTTATCTGCACAATGGATTTCGTTGCACTCTCACTATTATTATATATATATAGCATTTATTCCAGAAACTTTAGGCGCAAGTAAAAAAGCAATATTGCACAAAGGCGGGCTATGGTACCTATGGTGGCATGATGGTTTCATGGGTTTTGTACACTATTTGATGAAGTGAGCCATACAGCCAATAAAGAACATTTAAAGGTCATGCTTCACTGTTATCTGTCTTATTACAAAAGTAAATCCGTAAATGAACACTATATTGCAGAGCTTGTTTGCTTAACAGAAATAAACCTTGTCAATTTTCCTCCTTGTGTATAAGACAACGTTATTTTCGTGTTCCTTCTTCGACAAAAGCCTTAATAAAGCGAAGCTTATCACAAACTTGGACCTTAAGCAGAGGGGCAATTCTCATAATTTTAAGAACGTACACAGTCTGATCTCAGTCTCAATCTGTAAAAAATACCTCGAATTTCCCTACACACCCACACTCACAAGTTTTTGACATTGATTGTCGCAGAGATGGGACTGCGACTAAATTGTGAACGTTTTTAATTACGAGAATTGGCCTTCTGATCTTGAACATCGTCGAATAATAACCTAGATATGTCCCATCCGCTATTTGAACAGCACGATGTCGCAGCCTAATCGCTCTGGATTTGCGATTCAGATTTCTGTTACCCGTTCGGCCTGATTTGATTAATGGATCTAGCAAATATCAGTGCACAGTTCGTTATGAGAGTCGGATATCCGCGACACAAGTCGGTTGAGAGACTTTTACATTTCTGGAACGTTATTTCGACGGAAAATGGATGATTTTGAGGTGCTTTTACCGTGCAGTTAACAGTGAAACATCTTTTGAGGAGCTTGTATTTCCACCTACTGGTTTTTGGATATTTCTGGCAGACACTTTCTTTGTGTGTATTTCCAAAAAAAAAAAAATTGCCAAATGTATAATGATTTCATTTCTGTAGGTAGGTTTGTGAAAAACACTTTTTTACACGTCAATCATATTTTTTGACGAGGTCGGCGTTTCCTATCTGAGCATTCTGAGAAGAAAGACCGAAACTAACTGATATTTTAGGGTGTTTTTAATGCGTAGTTAACACCGGAACTTGTTATGACCCCCTATATATACCTGACGGCTTTATTTTTAATTCTAACCTTCTGTGGTAGACCAATTTTATTCTAGGTGCATCGTCTTCACATATAATTATAATGAATGTATACAAAACCTTGTAAAACATTTTAAAAGTGTAACGGTGGAGTTTCTTGTCCATTCTCTCCATACTAATACTTCCTTTTGGAAGGGGCGACTAGAATCAATTCTGTTTTATTGTAATTTTTGACTTTCAAAAGTGCCGATTTGAAATAAATTATTTGACTTTGACTGGGCTAGTATTTTGGAGATTAGTGGCAGTCGCTTTGTTAGATATGTATTTCCAAAAAAAAAATTTGGCAAATATCCTCGGCACACCTCGTCATGAGCGTCGGATATTCACGAAACAAGTCGGTTGAGAGACAGATTTCTGAACGTTATATGGACAGAAACTCGAACTGCTCAATGATATTGTGTTTTGGGATATAATTATATTTCTTGATGTAATTGTATTATCAGGGGTGCTGTTGGAACTTTAGGACTTCGCTAAGCCACCAGAAACCAACCACCAGCTACCAGATTTCCAAAAAATATGTACTTGTTGAGATTTAATTTTTGGTTTCTATCATTTATTTGTAGGAACAACTAGATTTTTTGGGGATTGAACCGGTATTTTAGTAAAGCTACTTATTTTTTTCCAAATGAAGTTATCCTCTTGTTAAGTTTTTGTAGAAATGTGCGTTAATTAATAGTAAATAATAGGAATCGTAACAGAACAGTAATTTTATTAAATCTAGTTCGTTCAACCATAATTCTAGGCAGTGAACAGCAGCATTAAATTCAATAAACAGATATTTTAATAGCTTCCTGCTTCACTAGGTAAAGCTCTGAAATACAACACAATTTCTACTAGAAACTTGTTAGGTACTTTACTTATCCGTTTGAACTTAAAACAAACAGCACCACTTGATTAAAACACCAAGACAATATAATACGATTAAATCAAGTTGTCACGAAAGATAAACCAGTTGATTGGGCAATATATCTTTTCAATTTATGCGGGTTATAAAAACGTCGCGTCCGTTTCGAGTTCCGTGACGTTTATTGGATGGAGACCACCAATTGAAACTTTGATGACGTCATCGGCCTTGGTGCCGGTTATATTTTTTTTTAATATATTTTAATGTTATGCGTAACGTGTTCAGGCGTTTTTAAAGTTGCCAGTAAATACAACATGTGTTCGGAAAGCAGGTGTTGTTATGTAATGCACTCGTTATGTTTTATTGATGGTTACCGATATAAATAATGTAGTTTCTTTCGGATTTTAACTTGTAAACTGCTGTCTTTAACATATGGTAGGTACGGCAAAAAAACTTCCGAGAAAATAAAAGATTAAAAACAAGACAAAGAAACTCATAAAAAACATGTCTTATGTAGATACAATTCCATGAAGTCTCACGTACCATACCACCAAAGTTTTAAAAAAGTTTTTAAAAACTCACCAAAGTAATCCAAATCCGTTCATTAAAGTCAGTCTTCTTGAGAAAAACTATTGTTTAAATAATTAATTTAGAAACACACAACCGTTAACAGCTAAATTTTAAAACTAAGAACGCAAACTCACGTTCGAAAACACTAAACTAAAATACTTTTGGACACAATGACTAGAATTCAACCGTTAGCGGAGACACAACCGCTCGCGTCGACTGCCGAATCATAACTGAATGTGGGGGTCAAGTTTTCGAAAAAAAAAAGTTGTGCTGCAGGCAAAGGCACCCATACGTTACGGACGAGATCATTACAACAAAAAAGAACCCTAAATATTATCGGTCGACAATGGCAGTTCTCAAAGTTGCCAGTGCATTTATTTTTCGGTTGTTAATTTTTAGTAATAAAGATTTTTATGACTTGAAACTTCTATTTCTAGGGATTTTAGAAAAAATAATACCTACTCAATAAAAAAAAAATTAAAGCTCTGTTACAAATAATTTCTGATATTATTTAAATTTCTTCAAATAAGGGCTCTTATTAAGAATCTTCAATAGCAGATATCATTCGAACAATTTAATATCTACATATTCTATACGTTTTTTTTTTGTTTTGCCAATGATTTTCAACAAGTTCTCAAGGCGATCTGGCTCCGTTCATTGTACTCGCCTTTATTACATGGCAGACATTAAAATTATATTACTAGAAAAAAAAAAGATAACACGTTCCCGCGTAAACAATTATGGATATCTTTTTCCATTTTTCACATGGCAATTAAAGATTTATCGTTTTTTTAACGTTTTCACACTTTTTTGCCAATAATTGATAGGTACGCATTTGAATTTAAAAGGCCACGTGGTTTGTAAATCAGGACATGATGGATGTTTTAAAAGTTACCTAAAGTTACGCAATTTTAGGTTTGTGCGTTAATCGTTCGTGAGTCTTAATTTATGACGTAATAGATAGGAAACTTTTTTTCTTCTTAAATAATTTTACATATTGCATAGTATTATGATGAAATAGTGATCTGTCAGGTTTTTATGATCTAGTTTAGATCGAATGATTAATATGCAATTTTTAGTAACTGCTTTGCATATTTTTCCTACTAACATTTTATAGGATGCTGTAATGTCTCCACGTCTGCCTCAACAATTAAACACGTATGTACCTACATTTAAATGCCCTTTCAAGTCTCAAAAAGGTAACAATGCTAATTTCACACACAGCAATCATCAAGTTAACAAACAAATTCGTAACAAAAGTTTAATAAAGAATCATTAATTCACGACAACCGACGCCGGGGCGCCGTCCTAGTTAATAATAAAACTTTGACATTCGCAGGCAGTTGGATTCAAGTTTTGCAGCTGCCGTCCCTACGTATACGTACACACACGATGAGCATGTGTGCAAGGCACGCGTTCCTATCCTTGTGTGCGTGTAATTCGTAGGGGTACAATGTTAATAATATTGATTATTTTTTCAGTCGGCACATAAATCGTTTTTTTATCGAGTAACGAAGTTTTTTTTTTATAATTTTGGCAACGGCTGTCGTGTGAAATTAGGTACTTAGACATAAGTTTACAAATAATTACAGCGGGAACAGTGGAATTAAATTTTATCGTTTTTTGTTACGTTGTTGGTAAGTAATGTTATTCTTCTAACGGCTTTAACTTCGAAACCTTTTCCATTAAAGCTAAGGATGGTGGAATAATATCTTATCTTTCAGGCTTACTTATCAAGTGTAATACTTTGTTTAGTACAATAATATCTTGCTTTATCTATTGAGCATCAATGTGTGTTGTAGCAGATAGCAATGGACTAGCCAGCTGTTTCAGTCAATGTCTACGGATAAAAAACTATCCAGCAACCAGCACACTAATTGTCAAACGATCAATCAAAATCTGAATAATTTTGGGAGAAATTCCTTATACATTGCTTCATGTGTTCGAAAATTTGTCTGCTCAACAACGTAAATAACGCGATGTATGTTGTTGAACTGTCAAAATGAAACCCATTGCTCCTGTTAGTGTGTTACCCAATTAACCCACTGGTCATAAGTTCATATGTGCGCCAAAATTATCTAAATCCATTCAGCAAAAATAGAAACTCACATGATTTTAAATATTAATAGCATGTATGAAGGCTTTTCTAGCAGTGTGTTTAAAAGAAAAGTGAAGAACTCGCAGCAGACTTGTATAAAAGTTGTTTTCTTTCGTTTTCCGAGAAGATGACACTCGTAATTATGCTTGTGAAGAAGTTTTTATGCCGTCGCATCATTATGACGTTTTGAGTCACCCCATTTTCCGGAAGCGTGACTCACTGTGTTAAGAATGGATTTGAAGGAAAAACCTTGTGATTTCATAGTGACAGGGGTATGAATGTTTAGATTACTAGGTAAGTATTTTTGTATTGTGACTCGTTGTGTTAGGAAAACCTTTTTCTTGGGTTTCCTTTACAGTTTGGATAGTATAAAAGACTAATAAGCTGGGTTTACAGTTACTATGTAAGGAAAACTTTCTTGTATTTTTGTTCGTTTGTTGTGAAGAAATTAGAACAATTTTTTTTTTGTTCAGAAACTTTCTAAACTAAAGGCTAGATTTTATTTTTGTTTTTTCAAACTATGTATTACTTGCTTTAATTAATTAATTGTGTTATTATCTGCGCATGCTGTGTTTTTGTGTAAGTAATGAGGTGATTAGACTTAATTAGTTTGCAATGTACAAATTTACATTGTTAATAAATAAATAGATAGGTAAATATAATTAATTACTACCTAAAGTTATGAAGTAGACATACAAAGTATAAAACTTGTTTATTTATTTAACTTTGTTTCAAGTCAAACATCTTTACTTTACTTATTATCTTCTCAAGAGGAATAAATACATTTAACGAGACGTCCCTCCATCTTTTACGACTAACCAGATGACAGCTGACAGATTGTACTTCTTATTTCACTCCCTGATAGGCAAAGGAATCTCGTACATACCTACATCCTTTAAAAAATTACAAGTAACAATGCAGAACTTTTAATTAGATACTTTTAAAAGGACTTATGGGATTTTCAACTGTCATTCGGAAATCAACTTTATCGACGTGTGTTTAAAGTTGTATTCAGTTAACGATGAACAAATTGCCAACAATGTTGGATACATATGCAAGTATAGTTCGTGGCATATAAAATTAACGCATTCATAGTATGTTGAGGCAGGCCGGATGCTATAAGTATAGGTATGGGAGGGTCAACAGACCGGTGACTGACCTCTGATGACAGGCGCGTATTTATGTATTGTTGATTGGAAAGGTCAATCAAGTATGCGATTAGTGATTTTGCAAGTAAAGGCCTACACACAACATGGCGCCGACTGTTGGAAGATTTGCTGCAATAATATCAGTTTCAATTTTGCAGACACTGCCGTGCAACTCACTCTTTAAGATAGTTTGGTTAAGAGGCCTTCGTTGAACCTGAAAGACAGTAGTTACTGTCGCATTTTTGTAGGTATTATCGCGGACACTACCACTAAGTACCTACGCTTTATAATGGGCAACTAGCTTCATATTTTCTGACTGACCGATTTCTTGACAATTCAAAAATACCTGTAAATGGTTTAATTGAAGTAAATGCTTTGAGTTTGAGTTTATTCATTTTTGCTTGCACTCAAAAAATAGAAGCGCTCTTTTGTAAGCCGTAAAATTCACAAAAGGAGTACACGTGATGCGTCACTAAGCTGCGCAGTGCAGGTTGCAACTAAACTTTAAGGGGGCGAGGCTTGGCGCCGCCGCGATTTAGGCGAAACAATTTTTAAGTGATCAGGCGGAAAAGGCCGCGATGGTACCTGCAACACCAAGGGATCTACAGATGACTTGTGAACCTTGAAGGCAAAGTTGAATAGCCTCGTGTGCCCGTAATATTACCGGCACTTTTCATACCGGAACATAACGAAATTGCTTGGCAACAGAAATAAGGATTGTACGAGTAGCAATACCTACTTCGCTAGACGGAACATTGATAGTATAGATCAAGTTACACAAAACATAATTTGTTGTGCAAGATTTGACGGAACATGTAAGTACTACCTATAGCTAGTCTGGTTTTGTGCCTGAAAAATGGGACTCGCCTCCTATAACACAGGACTGACATGACAACTGGGAGATGAGACTTTGACATGGCACCTACTACATGCCCCTGTATATCCCATCGGGACGTACCATAGAGGAAACTTACATCTGCCCAATTTGAAAACAAAATCTCGTGCACACGATGACCACATCTGTTACCAAGCGTTACTATAGCGACCGAGCGCTGTAAGCAAGAATAGCCCTTACGGTGTATAGATACGGTGTACAACATGTTATTTTACATGACTGTGACTGTATGTTGTACTATAATATACTCTGACTAGCTTCTGCCCGCGACTTCGTCCGCGTGAAAGTTCTTGTTCTCCAACCCGCCGCGTCGCATCGCATCGCCCGCCCGAGTTATTACTTCGTTTTGTATTGTTTCAGACTTTTTTTTTGCTCGTCTCCAGATCGTAGCATGATGTTAATAAGACTATAGCCTTCCTCAAGAATCAGGCTGGAGTTTAAAAAATATTTTTCAAATCAGACTGGTAGTTCCATAGATTACCGACTTCGAACAAACAAACAAACTCTTCAGATTTATTATTACTTATTAGTATACAACATATTAGACTAGCATAGATATAGACATCAGTAGGTATAGTAGCATCGATATAATCGAGACAAACCACCGATACAGTCGCGCTACTGAATCGATAAAAAACGCGACGGATCATATTGCCATTGCAGGGCGTTGCCATTGATACTAAATACAATAGGGCAGCCATTTTGTCAATTGACCTTCTGCAGCGATGCAGCTGCGGTCGTACGCCACTGTCGCTGCAAAAAGTCGCCATGTGTGTAGACTGTGCAGCCAGACACTGATTACTCAACCGACCAATCAGGAATTGGCATCTTAATTCTGTAAGGTGAAATATGTAGGCATGCTGTCGCAAGTGGTAAATGTATGAAACTATTTGAAATTAATGTCATATTATCTTGTTTGTGTTTTGAAACTTTAGTTATTGCAGCCCGATAAATGACGATTGGCGAACTATCACGTTTCAATTGCGTTTTGCGACCTAACACCTCGATGATGTATGTGTACATATATTAGTCTAATCCAGATCACAGCCACTGGATTAGTCTTTGATTAAGTTGTTCCAAAAGATCGCCAGTTTCAGGCAAAACCATAACTAAGTCCGGAGCATCTGACACTCCTTGGCACCGCACTCCAGTCGAGTGCAGGCCACTATAACTTCCCAAGAAAGATTAAGTACCTAAGTCCGAGATAGGTACTAAATTCTAGAAAGAAACTTCCAGGCCGCTCCTACCTTCGGGGGTGATATCGAACCCCCACTACAAGGTCAACGACCGGGTAAATGACCTGGCCAGATGACTCCAACAGTCCTTTTTTTAGTCATATGATTCATACATGCTATATAAATTATGTACAAAATGTTGATCCAATGAAAAGCGCTCGCCAGTCGCAGGGTTGGCAAAAAATGAACGTACCTAATTGGGGGAAGGCTAAAATAAAATAAAACGTCTAGATTCTAAATGTGTTTGTTATTAATAAAGAATATGGATCGATCACGCGATAAAAGAAGGTCAAAACCAAAACAGATTAAAATTTTATTGGTTTGGAAAAAAAGGGGTTATGTTTTTAAGAATTTTAAGGTTGTTGAACGAGATATTTTGTTGGTAGCAAAGTGTGAGAAGTTTTTACAGGCACGTTGAATTCCTATCGTGTAGCAGCCCTGGGAGGGTCGAGTCGGTGTCAAGTTCGAGGAGGCAAGCTAAGTTTTTTGCCTCCAAAAGGATAAGGTTTGACATTTTTGCATGCAGTTTCTGGTTTCATAAATCTGTAGTGCATTAGTGATTATTTATGATTGATAGGCATTTATTTTAATCTATAGGTAAAAAAAGATTTATTGGCTGATTTTTTGCTTGAATTTGCTGATTCATAGGGTATAAAATTGCCGTTTCTTTGGAAAACTACCGGTTGCGTGTTCTCGTAGTTTTTGCTCATAATAATTATCTATTATTATTTGAAGTAGACCCAATGCAACTCGAATTCAAAATGGCTCACTAAGCCGTGCAGTCTAAAAAGCAGGGGTCGACTTCGATTGGCTAATGAAATTTTGCACTTAACGTCTCACAATTGGATTACATCCTAGTGTAGGGGTCAATGCCCAGGTCATTCGCATAATATAATTTTTTCCTTAATAATGATTGTAGAACATAAATAGTTCTTGAGTGATTCATGCTAGGGGGGGTGAGTCTGGGGGCGAGTCTGTTGTACTTGACAGTTTATAGGATCACTGCCGAATTAACTATGTACAATGCTATCCTACCTAAATATCTGCTCAACCCTTTGAGGGTCAAAGATTGGGATTAGGGACATGATACTTTATAGGATGATCATGTTAGTTTTAAATATCGTTGCGCAAAGGTGTCCTACTCTAAACACATATTATAGAGGGTGAACCAATGTTAGTGAATATGTACTTCTATACATAACATAGTATAATCAGCCTATAATGTTCCCACTGCTGGGACACAGGGCTCCTCTCTTCTTGAGAGAGTGGCTTGTAATCCACCACGCGGCCCCTGTGCGGGTTGGTATACGTCACGTCGTCGAATTTTTGGCTCAAGGACATGCCGGTTTCCTCACGATGTTTTCCTCCACCGTTTTGAGAGCAGAGGTAGCCCGTAGTAACGGCCGCGACTTACGAGTTGTAGGTTGTAGGTCGTAGATTCGAACCTATACAGGCGCTTTACTGTTACTGTTAGCCTGCATCATCCCACTGCTGGGCAAAGGCCCATGACTTCCAGTTCTTTCGATCCAGGGCTAAAGTGGGCCACTGGTCGTTTGTTTTGTCCAGCTCGTCCCGCCATCTTTTACGGGGTCTGCCGCGATGCCTTCTAGCTGTGTCAGGGCTCCACGTGGTGGCGCTTTAATTTGTGTAAATTATTTTACCACTTCTATGTAGTCAGTAGGTATTTATAGCATTTTCAAAGACCGAGCCATTTCTGAGAATCGTCCTTATGAAAATGCCTGACATTTAAATTGAAAGATCGCAATGTAACCGATTTAGCGATGACATAACAGTAAGCTAAAGCTACATTCCCATAAATTTAAGCATTCGCTAAAAACTAAAAGGCATCTAATATTATACAAAGAAGCAGTTAGTTTACGTCTTGAAACGTCCCAGACTTCAAACTAGCCATTTCTAGTTTTCGGTCTAACCTATCTAAGTATCTTTGGGCGGGAAATTCGAAGATTTTCCAATGTTAGAAGGAAATAGAGTCTGAGACGAAGCGGCTGGTACAGTTAGCGGCGGAAATTTATGTCTACCAAATATTTCGTAGTTGAAAAATTGAGTAGCGAATTTATGTTTTTTGGTCTGGTAGGAAATCAAGTGCAAATAGTAGGGAAATGTGGTAATAATGTTACGATGGTTTTAAAGTAATGTAGGTTATGTTATTTCGTTTGCCAGAAATATTAAGAATGTATGGTACAATAATTGGTAGAAAAAATATTTGTTGCTATGATTTAGCATGACAATAAGATAAGATTTAAGTTCCTGTATTTATAAAAGAACTTAAATCTTATCTTAGCCTTATATAGCCTTTAGGCAAAGACAGCCTGATACTTAAATCTTTTACCTGCCCAAAACGGTAAGTAGATCATACCTAAGGTTAAAACGCGCTATCGGTAAATAACTTACAGCAATCCTTGCACTAATCTACGGTGAAGTTGTTAGAATCGGGCAATGAGTTACAGGGTTTCTGCAAGCAATAATAAAGAGTAGTACAGATTTTTCCCAAAATTGGTGTATTATTAGGTATGATAAATATTCATGAACACTTGAACAGTTATAAATTTATTGATATAATCTACAGCTTTTCAGAACTAAATAGTAATATGTATTCATTACTTTACCATTATTTGGCGTCAAAAACCACAATACGAACAAAAAAAATCTATACGCATGTTTCTAGAGTTACCCACAACAATAAAATAGAATGCCGAAGTGCATTCGAATTCATTCTATTGCTTCTCCGTAGAGTGACCTCAATTCGTGGTGGACTGTACCGGGTGCATTGTAGATCAATCTTTAAGACAGGGGACTGATGCGACTATGGATGCGACGCTATTAATGCCGGTAATAGGAACCTCTTAGCTCTTATATTAATGGAGTTAGAAGGTTTATAGTATGGTGATTAACTGGTAATGGAAGATGGAGGTTGTCTTGATGAAGTTTTGGACATATATTTAGAAGAGAACGTTCTTACTGTTGTGTATGTTTAGTTAATTACTTATCTGAGTAATGTTAGCTGTTGCGTTAATGACGTGTTAAGTCGAAAGGTATTTAACATTTTCGTTTGTAAATTGAAAGAGATTATTAATTAGAGTTTAGACAATACCTAAATATCTTGTAGGTACTACAGGTTGATCGTGTTTACATGTAGCGAAATTCTCATACAGGCACTTTGTTTGTGATCAACAGTTTGTGGTTGCTGGTAAATACATTATGTTGTCCATTTTTTTATTATATGCTGTATGTACATAATAAGTTCATAGCGCTACTGTAGGTGTACCTAGTTAGAAACAATATGGGAATTGCGTTCAAATTATATTAATTATAAAAATTTTACGTCAGATTTTGTTGTTTTGATAGGTACTTAACCCATCTTCATAATCAACCTATAATGTTCTAACTGCTGGGAAACAGGCCTCCTCTTGGTGAGAGGGAGTGGGCTGTAATCCACCATGCGGGCCCAGTGCGGGTTGGTAGATGTCACATGTCTTCGAATTTTTGGTTCTAAGACATGGCGGTTTCCTCACGATGTTTTCCTTCACCGTTTTGAGAGCAGCTTAACCCATCTAACTCTCTAAAAATATTCCCGTATCTGTTCCATCTTTCAGACAATACTTTCATTGAACAACCACTGACGTCTGACACACAGCAGTCCTTCCGTTTCTCCTAGAGTTACACACCGCACTCGTATATCTGTATCAGTAACCCGATATATTGCATCACGCGGTGTCGCTTGCAGGTGTCGAGGTTGACTACTTGGTCTAGAATCTAGATTGTCTTAGCCTTATTTTGTTTGTTAAGTGCTGCTTCATAGAAGTAAAGATTTATAATTTATGTGTGTAGATTTATTTTATGTCCTTAATTCTTTTAAAGATTTGCGAGTTGCTCTAGAGGCTACAGGCTGGGTTGATGTTTCCTCACGATGCACAGTGGAACGAATGTATGGGAGCGGTTGGACGTAGACATGTCCGAAAAATAAGAGTAAAATTATGACAAACTAATGATGCCATCTTATTCGATTACTTAATGCCTTCATAAATTGTGGTGATGAATTTCTTCATAACTCCCATATTTCGGGAGTAATTTGAGAAAATGTGAAATTTTACTATGAAAATGAGTGTATCGAGCTCTCTCCCTCCTGATTCCGGGCTTGTTTCAAGTAGCGGTCTCTAATATCGTAATGCTATTACTAAGAGCTATATTTAATACTAAGACACATAGTGCGCCAAATGTGCACTTTCTGGGATAAAAGGAAATGAAAATTAAAAAAAAAAAACGTTTTTTCCCCATTTGTATTTACTTTAAACCGCAGACAGACTTATTAAGAGGTCTATAAATATATTATATATATACAGAAATATATATTAACAAAAATATTCACAAGAACTGATGAGAGTATGACTTTTAAGTAAGTTGATAATAAATTACCTAGTTTCATTAAAAGTACAATAAATAATTAAGATGTAAGCTCTAATTTACTAAGTTACACATTTTAAAACAATAACATCATTTAATTATCTTCGTCATCATCATCATCATCAATTAATTCAAATTCAGAATCGATGTCCGCTAAATCATTTATGTTAACAAATTCGATATCACTTTTCTCAGAATCCGTAAGCTCATAAAATTCCTTAAAAGAAGATTTTTTTACAAACTTATTTCCTTTTGGACGGATACTTGTAACAAGTGGATCAGAAGACAGTAAAAGATTGTGCATAATATCTTCATTGCATGAGATACTGCTATGCTTTCGAGAATGCCCCTCTCTATATTTTCTAAAATCTTTATTTCTAGCCTCAGATGCCTCTTCGGATAGAAAACCAATGGGCACAATTGACATGTTCTGAACTATGTCTGGCCCATGCATTAAAATTTTATGAAGTGAAGAAGGCATATAATACCATGGGTATAACTCCACGTAAAGCTTAGCAGTATCAAAGCAGAACTCTCGGAATTTAGTTACGTTGATCTTCTCTCCTGATGAAATACACTGCAAGATCACACAGATTTTTCTTAAAAGCATAGCATCTATTCCGGTCAGTTCAGCAGATTTAGTGTAGTTTTCAAAAAATCTCCTTGCCGAGTTGCCATTGTTGGTGGATCCACTGCCTTGTTTCACAACATCGAGAAGTAAGCCCGTTTCTCTTCTTACAGCCTCTTGAACTCTTTTCTTCCTGTCATCAACTTGCCTTTTTGCTATATCACCCCTTACTTGCCATGATTTTATGTCTAATTTGTAGGAAATGTGTAATAAGCATTCCATTGAGCGAATCCAAGCGTGAAGGGTGCTTAAGCTATATTTATACATGTCCTCGTTTGCGTGTTTATCTTTGATTAACTCTAAATTATTCATTTCTTTAGGACAAGCCTTGCATATGTCACACACTGAAGCTGCTGTATTGGATATAATGGAATGAATTTTACCATCAATCATTGTCAACAGCAGTTGGTGTTTGACACTAATTCCATCAGTGATGGTGGATGGAGTTAAGGCTTCAATCTCTGCTTCGATTTCAGCCATCTCTCTCTGCACATTTTCTTTGGTTTCCTTTATAAACTTAAACAATATTGGCCGGCAAAATGAAGTGGAAGATGGTCGCTCGTTTTCCCAAATTGTTACACCTTTTGAGACGAGCCGCAGTGGTACAAGACTAATCATAAAATTACTAGCAAGATCGATTTGCTCATCTTCACTCGTCCTTTGATGATAAATGCTTTGGCTAGATGATCCGTCAAAACCCCATTTGCTGGTCAATACGAGCTGTTGATTGGGATCAACAGGGGTTTCTAACGACCTAATAAGTCTTCTTGAGGTTAAATCCATCAAGGCTTGTAATTTGATTTTTGCAGAGCTCTCTGTAACTGTGAGATCTTCTTTGGCCGGATAGCACTTAATTTTTTCTTTAACCAACATGTAGTAACTCGGGTATTGAAGAGCTCCTTCTTGAGTGTTGAAATCCCGAAGAGTGTTATAGCGCCATTTCGATAAGTTCATCGATACATAAAGAGCCAATGCCTTCAAAGGGGATATTTCCCGTACCTGAATTGATTTACCTTCAATGAAGGCTTTGATTTTTGAGGCCTCTTCTGGATTCTCCGTCAAGTATTTCATAACATAAGCTGTATCGCTTTGTCCTGCCTTTTGAAGCGCCCTTTCGGCCGAAAACATAATTTCAGCGCTGCTACTGCTGCATGAAAGACTATCTTCAGTGCGTCTTCTTTTTTGCCGGTTACTAAGGTCCTCAAAAGATTTACGAGGACTAGGATGTGTACAAGTTGAAGCATCAGATTTAGCAGGAGAAATTATGGGCTCGATGACGTCACTTATATTTTCTGTAGAAGGTTCCATATTTTCATTCTGTAATTCCGGCCATTGAATTGCAGCCTGTAGCCAAATCTCATGTTTCTTCCGAAACTTATCTGTGCTTCTTCCAGACTGTCTCCATTTTGCATAAATGCGGTAGCAAAATCGACGACACCAGTCTTTTAAACTTGTTTCAGCACTTTCACATAACTGAACACAACTGTTATCTTTTAAAACACTGAACAAATAGTTAAAGTCGCGTAAATCTTTATGTGCGCGTGCGCATAAAGCAACGTGAATATCAAGATTTGTATTAAAATTTGGAAAATACATTGCGAGATTAGCTTGGATACAACGAGGTGTAAATCAACACTGATTTTAAAGTTACTAATAGTGACCTATTTATATAAAATCCAGGTATCCCAGGTATCCTTTGTTAAATATTGCAAGGTAATTAGTTATTGTGATAATTAGTAAATGATGCATGCTAAATTTGTGTATTAAGAGCCATTTAGTAATTAAATAATAGCAATGTTCTTATCAGTAATCATTAGTGCATCAGTTTTATATGTAAACCTTAAGTCCCTAATTATATATCCTAATTAGCTTATATCTTCTCTAATTGGCTGCTCAGAAATGTTATTGTAATAAGGTAAACCTTTAGAAAAACGGTTTTAATCAACAAAATAAACAAAAAATAAAAAAATTGTGTTATAAAATAAACATCACTCTTTATCCCAGAAAGTGCACATTTGGCGCACTATGTGTCTTAGTATTAAATATAGCTCTTAGTATTAGCATTATGATATTAGAGACCGCTACTTGAAACAAGCCCGGAATCAGGAGGGAGAGAGCTCGATACACTCATTTTCATAGTAAAATTTCACATTTTCTCAAATTACTCCCGAAATATGGGAGTTATGAAGAAATTCATCACCACAAGTTATGAAGGCATTAAGTAATCGAATAAGATGGCATCATTAGTTTGGCATAATTTTACTCTTTTTTTTCGGACATGTCTACGTCCAACCGCTCCCATACATTCGTTCCACTGTGCGATGGCAGGGCCATCGATGCGCAACCTGTTACTATGGATTCAGAACAGAATTCTGAATTTTACCAAGCATTAAAATTTTCACCGGTTATAAAAAAAAATCTGCTGTGAAACAATTTACACAAGTAAAGTTCCTGTCTGGGTTAGAACTTATGAACTACAACTCATAAGTCGCGGTCGTTACCCCTGAGCCGCCACACTACAATTATCCAAAGGAGCCTTGGAGATGACTAGGAGACCCAGGTACGAGTGACACAATTAAAAATAAGTCCATTTAATCCTATATTTAACTACATACTTATTTACCAGCAACCACAAACTGTTGATCACAAACAGTGTCTATATCAAAATTTCGGTACATGTAAACACACGATTCGGTTCAATACAAGGAGCATTAAAAGCAATCGAATAAGTAAATACGAATCGAGTTACGTGGACGTCAAAACGTAATTTATTCTTTAACAATTATTCGAGTTGGTTCGCAACTGAATATAAATGCGCGTATGGACGGGAGACAATCGATGTTTGTGTACGATTTTATAATTGTTATATCGATAACGATTCGATTGTGCGTGTTAAGTTTATGATTAATTGTTGTAAGTATTATATTGTGTTCATTGTTGGAAAGGTTTTGCTTAATGCCTGTTTCCGTTTAAGAATTCGACAACTCTGTCTTTTTTAAGGTAAATAGTTATCTCGTACCTACATTATAGCAGACAGATTGACTTTAATGTTATGTCTGTTGAAAGAACGAAGAAAAGAAAATACATTTGTTTACCACAGACTAAAAGACACGCAGTATAATATAGGTACACAGATAAAAAATAAAAAGTGTAAATCATCATTGCATCTGATCATTGCTATCCGGCAAGTTTTCATGCCAATGACTGAAAGGTTTAACATTTTACCATGAAAAACTTGATCAAATTCAATAACATTAAACACCACATGTTCTTCCACAGTCAAATTGACTATGTTTTTGAACTTACTAAAACCATACCTCAAAAACGTTTAACTTTAAAATTACAATACTCTTTTGATGCCCAAAAGTCTGGAACACAACCACAAGAAACCCTGTAGGTACAATTATATTACGTACATTCAACCGCGGGTAGTAGTCACAGTTAAAGTACTGAATGAAACCCGCTTAACTACTCCAAAATAAATAGCTGTCAAAGTCAAATTGGTAACATGGACGCGTGGTTGACTGTCCCTACCGTACCCACCTTTATTCCTACCTGTTTGCATTGCGTGATCCCCTAACAAAGGAAAACCGAAAAGGCAACAAAGAAATCGCATAAATTTCACTTGATTGACAAAACAATTACTTATATTAAAAACGACGTTCACGCGAGCCCGCATTGAATATAAATTATAGAAATAATTACGACTTCAGCAATCTTCTTAATCCATATTAAAACCAATGCTTAGAGTGCAGTTTCATAAAGAAATTCTAAAGTAGAAAGAATTTTCATTGTATGTCATCATCATCATAGGCTTCTCTAATCGCATCGCACGCCATTTAATAACTTAGTTCATTTTGTTTTAATTAATAAATGAATGCTTCTTACAAACACACGATTCTTTTAAGGTCCTATATAAATTATAAGTAAGCTATTTGTTTCTCTTCCACAAAGGCGCCTTAAGGCCGGGTTATCCGAATAAACGTCGTTTTGTATTGTGTTTTATTCGTAGATAACACGGATTTAAATGTTGAAAAAAAAAAATATTACATATTTCACACTTCGATCTAGATATTTCGGCTATGCGATACACGATTACTCACACTTTGCTGCATCCAATTAAATCCCAAAGACAAGTCTAAATTGTGATCTATTTCTTATTTCATTTGAGTTATATTAGGCTTTGAAAACATCAACATAATATGAAGCTTATAACATCTGATAAATTCTTCGCGAGAGGCTGGTATCTGCACTAGGATACACAGACACACACAGATAACCAGCCACCAATGAATTACCGTCAGTTTATCTTGCTCGGCATAACAACAGACAAAGAAAAGACAAAAGGGTCCAAAGTTTCCCCATCTAGTATACCTATAATTTCTATTAAACCAATCTATCTAATGAAAACAAGGTCCTTTCCAGACAGAATCCTTAAACACTGCAGACTCTAGAAAGTTCTATCAAGTTTTATTTGCCTTATTCAGCCAGAAATCGAATCCGAATCCCCATTGCAACGCCGGTATGTAAACAGGGAAACGCAACGATCGATATGGCGGGGTAAACACGGCGGTTGCCATGGCGACGCGCCGGGAGTTTCGTCACTTCCGCCCCTTCGCCCCCTGAATCACCCTACCCCCCGCTGGGGGCGCTGTCCGCGGCAGGCTTTGTGCCGTACCACAGGGACGAATAGCAAGTCAAATTGGCTCCGTCCTTGAATTAATGGTTATTTCGATGCAAGCCTGGACCTGTGCGTATAACGAGATTTGACTATATCAAAGCTTCGTGGAATATTCTGTCATGCAGTCGAAGTGGCTTTTTGCTTTTGTTTTGTTTGTGTTAGGCCGTATCCGTTTTTTTGTTTAAGGCGCAGATATACGACTTCTAATGATTTTAAATTCAACATCACGTCTAATCGACCGGACTGATTCCTTTGAAAAAAATAAATGTTATACTAGACCATTTGCTTCGTAATTTGCAATTATATTTTTTTAACATAGTGTAATTAATTTGTAAAGTAATGTCTACCGCGGACATAAAAACGATAATCACGCAAACACTATCGGGTGTATTTTCATAAAACTTTCACCATATAAAAGACAATTTAATTCCCCGAATTTTAGTATACGGTTTTTATTTGTTTGGTGTTTGATAAATCAAACTGAAATATTAAACTACTATTAAATTCTATTTACACATGATTCGTAATAATAAATCATATATTTATAAATATATTTTAATCATATGTATATTTTGCCATTCAACGTGGCAATGCTGCCAGTCTTCTGGGCACGTTGCCGGATGACAGCGATGTGGACGAGTACTTCGACGCCTAAGTGTCCTTTGTTTTTGTATTTATTTATATAATAAGTTAGTTTATAGTCATTTAATTTAGTTTCTAGTGTAAACAGTTTAAAAGTACCTATTTTAAAATACAGAAATAAATGTTTCATTCGTAATAATAAATAACAATTTTGTGACTGAAAAGCCTACAACATCTGGCGAGCAGCAGCACCACGTGAAATTATTTAAAGTATTTAAAATAACTATTGTTTCCTTTAAACTTACTTGTTTTACTGCAGAACCTACATTGTCTACACCCCGGACATTTTCAATGCGTCGGCGAATTTTAAATTGTTTATTATCAACTGACGGCCAATTATTTAAGCCGAGATAATTAGTCTTTTGTCATGGCATCGGCATTTGAACAAAATGGAGCTGATGGCTTGATGAAGAGCAGGGGGTGCCAAACGGTTTATTTGTGCAGATGTTTTAAGGAACAGACAAATGGAATATTGAGAATTTAAGCTTTAATAAGTTACTCCTGTTTCCCCAGCATGACATTAAAACAAAACAGAATACAATTGGCACCAGCGGCGTTTGCATTGAAATGGCTTTTGGAATTTACTTAGCTAAATCAGCATTTTTGAAATCAAGAACAAATATCTTGACAAATCTATGGGAACCATACCCAGTATGGTTAGATAGAAACCTCGAAGTAAATAGAACACGTTAAATTCAGCACGCTAATAAAATAAATCAGAATAATATTGCTAACCCATTGCTTCATGTGTTCGAAAATATTGTCTGCTCAACAACGTAGATAACGCAATGAATGTTATTGAACTGTCAAAATTAAAGCCATTTCTACTGTTAGTTTGTTACGTAATTACCCATCCTTACGAGACGCTGCTAGGGACTACAATATTGCTAGACCTAGTGGCTGGTAGGTGGAATTAGAGTGACCAAAGATCGAACTCAATGACCAGAAATTGGAGAGGCTTATGCTGGACATAAGCTTCTCCAGTTACTGGACAATAGACTGCTATTCCAATGTCCAGCTCAATAGAATCAAACGAAACGGCTCTCTCTTTTCACATTGTCAATGAAAATTTTCTATAATTATGTTAATAACAAAAGCCCTCGAAAAGGGATATAATGCCCCTAGGATACGCGGGGCTACGGGGTTGCTGACCGCAATACAGCCCTACCAAGCGGTAACGCTGTTGGTTGTTGCCTGTCTACGACTTGATTTAATGTGGAATAGAGATACATGACTACCTAAATAAATTCACGACGTGTAACTATACCGTACATAATATGACGGTTTGGATTCGTTCCTAACCGATTGGAGAGAAAGCACAGCACAAAGAAAAGTGGAAACATAATGAAGAGACCTGTGCCCAGCAGCGCAACAAAAGAAACAAAAAAGTACTTCTTGTAAGATGAAGGTTCTTAATCTGAGTTTTTAACCCTCGACGGAAAAGAGGGGTGTTATAATCAATAGTTTTCATACAACGGTCAGGTTTTTGAGGTAGGTTATGTAGACCTATGTAATAAAAAAAAATGTGACACTAGGAAATAAATTATATGGAAACTGGTATTGTAGTTATTGCATTATTAATGAGTACCTATAAATGTGTTGTTGTATTGTGCTATATTTTACCAGGGCTTTTTATAGGTTGTAAGCATTACATACCAGCTTTCATAGCTGCTTTCTGATTCAGCTGGAAGTTAACAAATTATTAGAGCGCTTCTGCACTGCATCCATTCCGAATTAAAGATCCGACTTCAATCCGAATTGAGAATGTTCTAAATTCGGACGGATAGAGTGCGGATCTAGTGCGCAACCCTTCATGCAAATAGGACTTTGGTCACTTTGTACCGGTATTTCTCGGATTCTGCTACAATCCTTGCATACTCCTTTTGCCTCTTTAACGTTCATACATCTGGTGATAGACACACGCCGGTTGCGGTTGCACGTAACCTTTCTGAAGAACATCACCAATGAGGTGACTACTATATTCATATTTGGAGATATACATAATATAAAGATGGAGATACTCAAATCCATTCTAACAAGTTTATGATTGACAACACAACTGGAAGAATTGATATATTTTTTAGACTTTCCACTTTTTAGAAGGATGTATATTATTTAAAGGTGAGGTAATTACTAGTAATCAACATACATACTCGTATATTTAGCACTTATCTAAATTATGAGAATAACGTCTATATTAGCATACTAGGAAACACAGATCATCTGCAAGTCTAAAAACTTTCGTAAGGAAACTTTTGGGCCAACACAAGTTTTAGTTGTAAGGAAAATACGTGAGATGCATAGAAAAAGTGGCTAAGAATTATGGTCCTAAGAATAACATGTTTTTTTAGGATGTTAACACTTGTTTAACACAAATATTTTATTCACTTTGTTTGGCTCTTGATTTAAAGATAAGGGACTATCATTGATCATCATTCTCAATAATTATGTTAGTGGTTGCAGAGTAAAAAGGCTAGGTTTAAGTCACTGTGACAATCCTAAGCTCATGACCAAAAACGTACTATTTTTAGTAAAAAAATACATGTGCGATTGAATTATATCATCATCTGCCTAGCCTTTTCTCAACTATGTTGGTGTCGGCTTCCAGTCTAACCGGATGCAGCTGAATAGCAGTATTATACATGAAGTGACTGCCTATCTGACCTCCACAACCCAGATACTGCTGGGTAACACGATACCCCTTGTTAAGACTGGTTGTCAGCCATGACGTGGTAGTCGAAAGTCTGACAACAACGACTGTCAAAGATCTACAAATGACAGCCTGGGCCTTTCCGGGCACGGAGGTTATGAATGGTCACCCATCAACGGACCGACCTCCCTAAGCATTGCGATTAAATTAAATACGTATATAATATACGAACAACAATTTATTTTAAAATGAAGTAACAAACGAATTATCCAACACTTACAAACGAAATTAATCCAATCTGATAATCTCCCTTTAATTTTATCCGCAACCGCGAACGAAAATGGCACAATGGAGAAAATAATAATTTAACCATTTCAAAAGGCAGTACAAAGAGGAATTAAAATTAGACTAATTATAATGGGAAAACCGGAGGCTTGCCTAGTGTTACAATTTTTCTTACTAGTATATTATTTTTATCTTACGAATCAACGCGCGCTTTACTTTTGGTTACCAAGTGTACGTGTGCGTGAAGACAAGTAGCGTCAGCACATAACACACACACACACATACCGGCTCCGCCATTTCGGACGGTACCGAGAGCTCCTGCGCTTACAAACACATTCACAGCGTGTTTGTACCCTTGTGAATCACAAGTAAAGGCCGCGTTGCTTCGCGAGAGAAAAATACTGTATCTACATATAAGCTTATTTACCTACCTATATAAGAGATGGTTCATTGTAATCTAGATCTACAATTATGAAGATTTATTAGGTGTTGTACGGAAGAAAAGTTGTTTATATTTCAGCTTATGCTCAAAATTGGTGAACGCCATAGTGGCACCATAGCTTTATAAATGTTTACTAAGTCAATAGGTCAAGAAGCAAAGTAGATTCAAACCCCATACCACATCCAAATCCATGTCTGATCCAGATTACTTACCTGTAACAAAGAAATTAACAAATGAGTCATAGAAAACACAAAAACATACACAACACACATGACGTATTATATAAAATATCAAAATGTAGGCAGACTATGTGCGGTTTTATTATTTCTAACGTGACGATTTATCGAGGACGTCCACACACGTCACGGAATTAAAATGTATGGAAATATATATGAAGACGCTTTTTAATATTCGTCCACGATAACTTTATAACGTGCATGATGTATTGCTATGGCGATGCATTTGGAAGTGGACATTCACGATAATATCGTCATGTTAGAAATTATGAAAGCGAACATTTGCTTATTTTTACACTTGAGCCTTTCGCCTAATCATATGTATAATGAACGGATACCTCTTCAATCCTCGCGATATTGTTAGACGAACGCACGGCTACAAATCAGGCTATGTATAACCAGTATAAGCTGACATTTGATTGTACGAAGAACCTATACAATGCGAGGTCAGCTAAAATTGGAAAAGTATAGCTTGATGTGTTGCCGTGTGTAGATACGAGTATCGTACTCGTATTAAGAATATTGCTACGTGCTAGACATAATCTGCAGCCTTTCACAAAAAAGCCCAGTTACCTACTAGCATAATACCTTTCGGACTCCAGCCTATAACCCACACATACTCCGCAGATGACCGAGAACCTTCTCTCTTGAGAAACCCTTAATCATAATATAATAGAAACCATGTTATTTTAGTTTAATACGAATTCGGGCCGAAATTCAAACACAAACGTGGGGCCATCGGTAACCCTCCGAAACAAAGGCTTTTCTGTACAATAAACCCTTCGTTGGGATTATTTCTCTGTTGCAAGGGGTCCAACAGACCCATCAGATAAAAGTGTTGGGTTAAAAAGCTTTATAATTTTGAATATAAAGTTGATGGTTCTGAGATAATAAAGTATTACATGTATTGTATAGATTAGTGTAATGTGGCTAGTGTTATCTTAGTGGTTTTATTATTTTTTGATGTGTTTGCGTAGAATTTAGCCATTTTTTGAACCAAGTTTAGAGCAGCAATGTTCGGAATCACGTTAGTATTTATTTTGACAGCTCTGCCTATTGGTAATTTGGTTGATATTATCAAGGTGTTTACCGATAGGTTGCCATATTTACAATGACAAAATTGAAATGCCTCAGAACGCGTCTGTACTTTGCCAATCACCTTAGTACCTTTAGAGATTTATTCCGGTCTGATCTCCAGATCTCCCCCCCTCGATCCTCTGCTAGTTCTTCTTCTGTTTTAATCTCTTTCTTATCCAAGTTTATGCTAGGATACCTTATTACCTTTGCTACTTTTAAACACATCGATGGATGAGCTTTTCAACAAAGAAGTAGGTCCTACTACCTGTTTTCTATTGTTATTTCATAATCATCAGTAGACTGCCAATCCAGACAAATAACATTACTCAAGACTACCGCAAAGCTAAACTTTTAAAAGCCTCCAATGTTACAGCAACAACCTCGCGAGTACGTTACAGTAACAAGTCCATTGCGCGCTTGTCATTCCTCGTTCGCTCAGTGATAATTGGATGAATTCTCTTAGACGCTAAGAAATCCGTTTCCCCTTTGTTACGTAAAGATTGCTACGATTTGTTTTGCTACTAGGTGTGTTGTACCTATTAAACATTTATGGTGTTAAAGCTGGAATAATTGGTTCTGATTTTGATAAGATTGTTTCAAATTGGAGAATGTTTGTGTTCTGAGAATTGTCATGTTTTGGCGTACCTTTCTACTCTACAGACTAATAGCCAGCTTTTAAAACTGTCTAAAGCATAATCAGCCTATTATGTTCCCACTGCCTGGGTTGTTGAATCACAGGCTTCTCGGTGAGAGGGAGTGGGGCGTAAAGCTACCATGCGAATGTCTTCGAATTTTAATTTATCTAATTAATTAATTGTATTTGTTTTTAAATAATTAGAAAATATTGTTTAGTCTTCAGTAAAAAAAAATACTCATTCTAGGTATATTACTTTTCATAATTTCAATTCCATAAATTCATTACTGAGTTCAAAAAACACCGTTAGAAGGTCACAATCACCTTCGTGTCATTAGTAAAAAATGTATGAACATACGATACATTTCCCTAGAGCAAGTTAACTTTAATTAAAACGGAACGAGTTTACAAAAAATATTTCAGCCTTTGACCTAAAAACCGTTGTTAAAATCTTATAGGAAATTTTAAAATTAATGTTAGTTAATTAGATGTATGGTTTTGTCAATGTTGCTTAACCTACTTATCGAATTGAGGTAGTGTTTAAATGAAAGCTTACGAATGAATACAAAAAAATATGACAAGAGCATCTATATTCAAGAATTAATGCTAAACAATTATTTTTCAAATCTACGTGATTGTTTTCTTGAGATTCTTACTGTACTATAATAGTAGTATTTTTATCTTACGAAGCGATGCGATTACACGTGATTAAAAAGTATACAACCACGCTGTGAATTTGTGTGTAAGCGTCCTGCGCTTCTCTCGGTATCGTCCGAGACATTGGCAAAGTCTGAAGTGTGTGTGCGTGTGTGTTAAGTGTTGACGCTACTCGTCTTCACGCACACATTAACAACCTGTTCATACACTTGGTTACCGCAATTAAAGCGCGCGTCGCTTCGTGAGATAAAAATACTGTTCTAGCCAACACTACCTGCTAAAGTGAAGGGGCGGCCTCAAAGATCACCACAGCAATATTAACTGGTCCCAGGAGGCCAGGAGGAACGTAACTCGCTGAAACAGGTAAGGCCTTTGAAAGCCCCTTGGCCAATGGGATTGTACAAAACAAAACACTAGCGCAAAATATCTCTTTGGAATTCCCGTTTTTTTTTTTAGAACTACTGAGTGTTTGTCAAAAATACACTTTTGGTAAGTTTTTGATTGTCACTGAGGTGAGATTGCGACTAGATTTTGAACTTTATCAAAATGCGGGAATTGGACTTCTGTTGGTAAAGCTGAACAATAGCATAAGTTATAATACTGTATTAACAATCAAGACTTCGCAATCAACATACTTCAAGCTCGAAGAGAAACAGTCAATAAACCCGTAATTCCCACACTACCACGAAAATTGAAGCGACGACGCAAATTCGTCAAAACTCAGTCAACAAGACAGAGGGAACGCCGAACGGGAGATTTCATGCAAATGTGCGCACACACTACGCGAGTTCTAATTATGGATAATAATTAATTACATCAGCAGTTTAAACTCTGGGCTGTTAATTTACATTGTAGGTACGTGTGACAAATCCTGAACTATTGTGTTAGAAGTTTGACAGCGTCACGCCGAAATTGCGTTAAATTATTCGGATTGCCGGTGAGGATAGTGTTGTCAACGTAATTAGATGAACTGAAAGTAGCTTTTGGGCAGTGAATGTTTGATTGAGCGGTCACAGTGTTATAAGTTTTGGTTTAATATGAACATAATTATACAGGGTGGCCAAAACGTCATGGATCAAACGAAATTGGGAGATAGAGGAGGTCATTTCCAAAAAAAAATCAGGTCGGTCGAGGAGCAAGAAATGTCACGCGGACAAAGTCGCAAGCATAGGTAAGTAGGTACGCTAGAGAAAAGTTAAGAAAAAATAATAAAATGAGACTACACGTCAAATTATCATTAAAGACATTTTTGAGAACAAACTTGAAGACTTTGAAATACAATACTCAATACTTTATTGCATTCGATAATGTGTACATATTATGATAGTTGGTTGGTATTTACATCAATTCAATTATGGACCCTGTCGGGCACAGCAAAGTTAATACACACATGTTATTTACATACTTTGAGACCACCGAAACTACACCACACCACACAACACCAACACTTGAGAAAAATCGACTTAAAACATGTTTTTTTTTATCAAGTAGATAAAAAGTATAAGCACTCCCGAGAAAAACGACAAAGGTTGCGTAAGTAGCAGTAGGTACCTACTCGAGAGTAATGGATGCAAGCTACCACTGTTGATTTGAAGTGGTTGTTTTTATTAACAAAAAACTTTACTTATGGCAAAGCAAAAACTAGCTTTCTAGTTCAGTGGTTTTCGAGTACCCTCAAGTCTATTTTATAAATATTTTTACGATTTTCTCACGCTACAGTGAATTTCTGTTTTATTTTCTTAAAAATAATCCCTTTACGTTCATATTAGTGACCTTTCATAACTTATTTGCTTTTCAGCGGCTTATTTTTTAATATCAAAAAAGAAAATTGAGTTATATATCTGAATTAAGACAACCCAAATCTCATCTCCGTCCAACTAACTAAACAATATTTAAATTCTAGAAGGGTAAACAACATTTTTGGGGAATGTGAACTGACAGTGGATTAGGGAATCGTGTATTGTGTAGCGTTTAGAAAAATGTTGTTAAAACAGTAAATTACGTCATGATAACAAAGTACACAATGTTTTTGTTTGCTTTCTTTTATGTACATCACATCTGCCTAGCCTTTTCCCAAATATGTTGGGGTCGGCTTCCAGTATAAGCGGATGCAGCTGAGTACCAGTACTTTACATGGAATGACTTCTTACTTTACATGGAATGATCTGACCTCCATAACCCAGTTGGTAGGTAATATGAAACCCATTGGTAAGACTGCGACTTTCGGACCTCTGACGACCCGTCCGTAACGACTGTCAACCAGCCACAAGCCCTTCATGCTTTCTTTTACATAGGCTTGTAATTCCAGGATTAAAAAAGCACGTGAAAATAATATAAGATAAAAATAATAGCATCTTCTATAAAAAATATATTTTAAAAGAAAAGTCAAGCGCAATAAGCATTTTATTTCGAACATTCATTTAAAATTGCATTTCAAACCGAACGCCATAGCCAGCAACCGAAGCATTGCATTGCCGCGGTTTTCTATGACGCGTCCGTTGCGACCGCATCCACATCCGAAAAGAGAATTAAACATTAAATCCATACGTATTATAAACCATTAAATTCAATTCCGATTCTAGGAATCGACCGGTGTGTATCAGCTTTTGATATTCTCTTGGAATGAAAAGTTTTGGACAGGATCCGTGATCCGGTTATCCGTGTTCGTGGAATTCTGGGTGGATCAAAAGTGACATTCTGTTTTTGGTCTTGCCATAAAAATGTGTTTTCCGGATTGACTCCAAATAAACTTGTTGTCGTACAACCACATAAACTTAGAATTTCCTCATTTTGTCTCAGCCTAGCAGTCAGTAGACGTTTTAGTAGATTAAGCTTTTAAACATAGTTCCTTTTAAAATAAACTAACTACATATTTTTCTCTCTAAGCACTATGAGTCTATGACAAACACAAACAGAAGATGGAGAAGCACAGTAAATCCCAGCTCACTTTGACTCATAAAACGCAATAAGTATTTCTAGAATCGCTCAAAGATGCTCACATTACGTGAAGACAAAAGAAGACTCGGGTTCCAACGCTCTTTCGAGTGCTTCAGAAGAGGGAACGCTATCTGAACTTGAACACTATTGTCTGTAGAACAGAATTTATCTCTCGAACAAAATGTATCTTAAAATCGACTCATTTACGAATAAGGCAGCCTAAGTCTTACTAGCAGCGCCCCGCGGTTTCACCCGCATAAGTTTGTATCCGTTGGGAATATCGGGATAAAAACTATCCTATGTCCTTTCCCGGGACTCAAACTATCTCTGTACCAAATTTTATCTAAATCGGTTCAGCGGTTTAAGCGTGAAGAGGTAACAGACAGACACACTTTCGCATTTATAATATTAGTATAGATTTTTTTATGTCTAGACTATTCTACGACAAGAGAAATTTAAATGACGACACATTTGAGTTTTACGCGAATTATTAAATGCAATTTTAGTCTGTTTCATGCAGACTTAGTTATCAGTTTGATCGAAATCTGGTGAATAATAAAGTTTTACGTTAAAGGTCACAAGTCTGTCTATACCATAGATATCCGAATACATGTTATTAATTACTTGATATGCGTGTGTCTATAACATTACGCTAATTATTGTGTACACTACAGATTTATATAAAGGTACTATTACCATGTCGAAATTATGACTCAGCCGGGTTCCAGACTATTTTGAGCTTTATTGCCTAAATTTATCTTTATTCATTTATAGTTAGTAATAGGACAAAGTGAGACTCCTCTTTGGGGTAATTAGGTAACACACTTGTAGTAGGAATGGCTTTCATTTTGACAGTTCAACAACATTCATAGCGTTATTTAGATACAATTTGGAACGGACAAATTTTTCGAACATAATTATGAAGCAATGGATTAGCAACGTCCTTCAAAATGATTCAGATTGTAATTGATAGTCTGTTACGCAATTAGAGTCTGATAAGAGAGTTGATAGTTGCATGTTTTTCATAAAATGTTAAGTACCGACATTTTCAAATGCTATATTCTCAAAAATGTTGAATCCTAAAATTTCCACATAGATGTAACGTGAATGCAGTTCTGTGTTATTACGGCAAAAATGGTAGGAAAACTACTAAGGTACTAGACCTGCAGTTGCAGAATCCAAAACCATTTATGTAAACGAAACATTCACAGAATATTTATTTCTACAAACTCATACGATTCCCACTTCCAACTTTTATTGTGTAAAACAAACCAACAGTATTAAATTCATATTTCGGAAACTTTTTTGTTTCCGTAAAAGCAACCGCTTTCGCGCCCACGGCGAAAATTGCTCCATGTTAGCTGTCAAATTAATCTGTTCCTCGCAAAATATTTATTTGATCCGACTGGTCACGTAATTAACGGACGTTATTAATAGAAGGGCTATTCCCGTATTTTAGGAGCGTCCTCATTTTAATCTCAGTATCAATCTGTCAAAAATACCATTTTTTTTTTTTACATTGATTGTCGCTGAGATGAAATTGCGACTAGATTCTGAACGTTTTTAGTTACGGGAATTAGTCTTCAGAGTATTGTTATAATACGTCCTTTCTAAGATGTTTTTACTTATTTGCCTCCGGATCACATCCGGTTGATCCGGTTTATCGTCTCTTTCTTATTTTAGGATGCCGTACGGCATTACGGATGACGGGAATGTAATAGAATGCCACGTGACAGGATGAAATTGAGTTTATGCATTAATTGACGAGTGTGTGTGGATGAAGTTTGGAGGAACCGGGTGCTTGACAAGTTGTCGGCTTGGATAATCTACAACAGATTCAGGGAAGTATCTAAGTCTGCTGTATGAAATCCTGCAGTTTCGAATACTGTTTCGAAAATTGTTTACATATTATGATACTGTACTTCGATGTAAGATATAGAACTTTGTAGAATTTATCCAAAACTGGTATTATATTCATTTATTGATAGGTATTTGTTTTCTGATTGTCGAGTTTAATTATCGTAATGGAAGGTATCGATGGCAAAAAAATCAAACATCTCTGGTCCAAAATTCAGCTCCGCGAACCCCGCTCACTGACGCAGTCATAAGATCATCAAGTGCTCAGGTGGCAGGATATGCGCGAAGGATAAAGGTAGGTTCGTCGGTGTGGTTCACAAACTGATTCTTTCAATCAAATTCCAGTTGTGAAAATTTCAAATAAACTATCGAAAAAATTCAAAAGACAGATTGAAAACCAACAGTTTCGGTAAACGAAAACTTTTGAAAGAGCCTCGAAACGAAAAGTGCATGGAAATGAAAAAATGTTAGATTCAACGCATCACGCCACAAAATCGGAGCTCTGTAGCTTGGCTTTGATGGTAGAGCGATAGCTTGGCTTTCAACTATATTTGAATAACTCTCAGAACCACGAATCGGGGTAAATATTGCATTTTTGACATGCGAAGTCGGTATGAAAGGGTGTTGTTTTTCGGTCCTCTTTTAAATTGGGAGCCTCCGATTTGTTTGGCTAGAAGATTGTTTTTAGTTGTTTACTTTGAGATTAGTTACTAGTTTCGAGAAAAAGACCGTACAGTTGATAGGTATTAAAATTGCCCCTATGAGAGGCGAAACTTTCCGTCCGATCCGTGCTACCTTTTACTTAGTTCATAGTTCATGTAGGAAAAAAGAAAGAAGACAATGAAATTAAGTGCTGAAGTGGCTAACTGTTAAGAATAGAGACACGGGGCGTGCAGTTATGTGATCACAGTACATACCGACGGTAAAAAGGAAGTAGGGCATAAGCGACATTTTGGTCAAAAATGAGTTATATATGCCATCCTACGGAAGATTTTCCGCTCTTTCGAATGCGCTTACTCTCATGGCTCTAAGATGACTTTTTGGCGTTTAAACCCTAGCAAAAAAATTCATAAATGACAAAAATACGTCAGTTTTTCTAAAATTTAAAACTTTGAACGGCTCTCCTGAACATTTCATTTTTTGTCGCTTATCCCCTATTTCCTCTTAACCGTCGATACACATAATCAGCCTATAATGTTCCGCTTGCTGGGACACTGGCCTCCTCTCTTTCGTGAGTGGGCTGTAATCCACCACGCGATGTCACATGTGTTCGGTTCTAGGGCATGCCGGTTTCCTCATGATGTTTTCCTTCACCGTTTTGAGAGCAGTGGTGATGAAATAATTTACACAATGTAAAGCGCCTGTTTCGAACCTACGAAAGTCGCGGCCGTTACCACTGCGCTGGGCCACCATAGCTCTCAGGTATCTAACGATGCTGTTTCAGCGTTTTGTAGAATAAAGGTAAGGTGCGTAGGTAGTATCTATTTGTAACCTGCCTGCCACTATGGGAAGAAGGCGTGTGTACGTAGGTAAAGTCTATTCAAACTTATGTTTCAAATTAATATTATTTCAAGTTTAATGCATTGACTGCCAACGCGGTCACCGGTGACCGCGAACAATAGATTTTCTATTGCGTCTGTTGCCTGGCAGCCAACGTGTTAACAAATATTAACTTTATTTTAATAGACATTAAGTTGATTTCAGAGTGACTAGCACTATTGAAAAAGTTATAAAAATGTTTGAAGTTGTAGCGTAAACTGAACTTTATTAAGTAGGAATTAAAGTTATATTTCCATTAATTCATATTTGTTTACATTTTTGGCAATTAAATTGCGAACGCAGATTATGTATGTACCTATGCTGCTGAGTGCTGACTTGCTCACTTTGAGCGACTCAATATCTTAATTAAAGAAAGGTGGTTGTAATTCTTTCCTAAGTACAACTCGATGCATTCACGTGCTATTTGACCTTGATACACCAAGACCTAGTTTAATTATAAACACTAATGAACATTACTTTGCATACGATGTTGCAACATAAACATAACGCAAGAATAGGAACAATTATTTTCATTACACAATTCTAACTAAAACCTTTTGTTTGTAACGTACGTTTTATTGGTTATAAAAAAACACAAGCTGGCATACTTAGTGACCGGCTATTTAAACAACCACATAGAAATCTTAACTTGAACTTCTATACTTACATAACCTTTGTAATATCAAAATGTCGTAACAAACAGTACGTACGGTCGCGTATGTTAAAGATAAACTGGAACAATTGAATCAGTTATAGTGTGTTCTTTTTACTTGTCATATTTGGTAAACAAATATGTGTAACCAAAGAAACGATGGATGGACTGTGTGAATGGAATGTGGTTAGAAAGTGGTTTTGAAAAAAAATATATAATAAAAAAAATAGTTTTCGATGTCAAATGGCATGTATTATTTACACAGATCATGAAGTTAATGTCTAAAATGTGCGAATGATGCAAGAAGTCGTGATTTTCGACCCGCGATTGTTTACCAAATAAGTTATAGCTATAAGGCAAAATGTAGGTAGTACACCTACATCGATTTAGAACAATGCTGGTTGTGTAAATACAACTGTATAATTAGTGTGAAGTTAGCTCCAGTTATGAGTATGGGCGAGTGATCTACGGTTGTGATGTGATCGAGGGACTGGTGAAAGGCGTTTTAGCCAGTACTGAGCGTATGGATACGGAGATAGAGCTCTGCAGGGTAATTTCCTAACATAGTAACAGTAGCTTTGGCTTTCATTTTGACAGTTCAACAACATTCATTGAGTTATTTACGTTGTTGAGCAGACACATTTTTCGAACAAATAAGGCAATGGATTAATTTTGTCTTCAAAATCATTCAAATTGTTATTGATAGTGTAGGTATTAAGAAATTAGGGTGCTGGTTAGACCTTCAAAAGCTCAAAGCGGGTGTCTTGGAGGAAACCGCTACAGATAATAACCGAAATGGTAAGGTTAGCGCGTTTGTGTTTTTGTCATAGGTACCTAATTGTGAATGAATTTAACAAAAAAACAACCGACTTCCAAAAAAAACTACAAAGTGATAAATAACTTTTATTTCGGAAGTCGGTGTCGTTGGTTCTGCATTTTCGTATATTGACACCGACTTCCGAAATAAAAGTTATTTATCACTTTGTAGTTTTTTTTGAAAGTCGGTTGTTTTTTTTTGTAAAAAAGTTTTTATTTTTCACTTTTTAGTGAGAGAGTTTGTAATTTATCTAAGTTACAATAGCCTAACGTCAACTGCTCATCATCTTTTACAAAATATTGCTTTTCCCGATGCTGGGACGTTAATTTTTGAGGAGTTCTCCTGGTAAGAACCTGAAGAACTCCACTCCACCACCACACGCATTGTGACGAGCATAAATTGCTTAGCAACCATATTAAAGTAATCGAATCGCAACCCGTGAAATATTTATCATTGATTAGTTCCGATGGCCGTCTGTAGTCTTCATCATCAGCTCCACTTTACCAAATGATGACTTCCGATAGCAAATGCTCAAGTTACTCTAAAAAATATCCAAATCGCTATAGGTTTGCCAATAAAATTTGAGGGTTTCCCTCGATTTCCATGGGATCCTCTCATCAGATTCCAACTTGCTGACAATGGGACCACCTTGGGAGTATACCCTTCAAGTTACTCTAAAAAATATCCAAATCGCTATAGGTTTGCCTAAAAAAGTTGAGGGTTTCCCTCGATTTCCATGGGATCCTCTCATCAGATTCCAACTTGCTGACAATGGGACCACCTTGGGAGTATACCCTTTCAAACAAAAAAATAATTTTCGAAATCGATCCACAAATGACGGAGAAATCGGTGAACATACAAAAAAAAAAAAAAACATACATAAAGTCGAACATATAACCTCCTCCTTTTTGGAAGTCGGTTAAAAACAATTATATCAATGTAATATTTTAAAGCTTCCCCAAAAATAAGTTTAAATTAATATATTAAACGTAAGGATAATTAAATTCCTGTCTCATATTTTTTCACACAGCTGAGGCTAGATGTTGCCACTTGCAGCAACTTGACTATTAATGTATTTAGGTATCTAAATCTTGTATGTCACTCATGTCATAATTATGTAGAAGGTGCGCTCTACAGCTTATTCATACCCTGAATATCACAACAGGAGTTTGTTTTAGTTGTTCCAATAAATCATGACTTATAGTCATAGTAAACTTTTTGATCGCAAAGCAGTGAGTGATAATTACGCAAGAAAGGCGAAAGGAGATGAGCATTGACGGGCAAGATTTGAAGACGAAGTTAGACAATCACAATGCGACAGGAATGGAATGATGAGAACTGACTTAGAAAAAGACGTCTTGCAGAAGACGTTCCTAAACTTAGTACATGAAAAAAAGACTAATTAACATAGAAAGTACGGAAATTCCTAACTATCTACCGTAGTTACTTTAACAAATAAATTGTATTGGAGGACTAGCGTCTACATCGGATGGGTTAGGTATTCATACCCGCTTTCACTAAGAATAGGCGGCACCTAAATTAATGCCTAAACAAAAGCACGCTGATGGATTTTAAACTATCGTCGCTAAGCCGAGCGCTGAAAATCGAACAGCAATCAAAGCAGATGTAATTAATAAAAAACCCAGTTAATTTATATCAAATTAAATTTACTTCGAAAACATTAATCGGTTTCATACTAAACTTCAACTATATTCGACGACCCTGCTTGCGTATCTCTTTTGGTGACTGTACAAAAGCTAGAACTCCAGTTGACAGTCCGCCAGCTCATTATTGCGCATAAGCAGGGACAAGTCTACGCCCACAATTCATACTCCTTGCGTAACTCGATGACGTTACCTTTGGAAACTGTCAATTAAAAATGTTAGGCTGTTTTATGCTTCGTAAAGTAGGCTGACACTGAGATGTCGATCTTTTGTTTGATGTTTGAACTAATTTTCGCTTGTGGCTTTTTGGGGTCTGTTTTTTAGTCCGTTTTACCGACAAAAGTTCTCTCCGCGAATTCGTGCACATGAAATTTCTATCCCGTCGCATCGCATCGCCTGCCCGCACTATTACTATAGCCTTCCTTAAGAATTGGGCTATCAAAAGCAAAAATATTTTTTTCAAATCCGCCTGGTACTTCCAGAAATTAGCGCGTTCAAACAAACTCTTCAGCTTTATTATTAGTAGAGATATATGAGAGATATCCGTGTGTCACTAACGGGATGCAGCAGAATACCAGCGTCAGGTATTGTACCTGGCATATGCTGAGCTGGACTCCCATTTGGTGCAACCAAGAGACACACACCGCCCAGTAGTGATCGACCGTTATAGAAATGACGTGTCTGTGGGTCAATTTATCTTTTTTATCTTTGTATTCCTTTTTTTTCTCACCTTTCTGATGTTTGTTTAATACTTGTATTGTGTCTTTTGTTGCACTGAATAAACGTTTTATCTATCTATCTATCTATAGTATAGATATCTTCTCTCTGCCGTGATCACATCGGACAAGGGCAGGCAGAAAACTTTAATACGTTTTGCCCTCCTCCTTAACAGCCGTCTCCTTAGCATTCACTCCTTTCTCCTTCATATCACCCCCTAACACAATCTATCCATCTTGTCCTTGGTCTTCCTCTCCCCCATCCGTCCATCCATCATTTGAACTTCAAGTCGTTCGTGGTGCGTGTTCCGACACATCATCTCGAGAAGTTCCTCAAGGAAGAGTTCTGGCCGAAGGGTGTTGTGTACCGCCGGTTTCGTGGCCGGCTACATGACACCAGTTAGCGAAACACGACGCAGACACTTCGTGTATGTTAGTGTTCGTTTTAGTGTAATTATAATGTTATATGTATTTATAGTGTTCTTAAGTTTTATTAATATTGTATTGTATGTGTCTATATGGGCCTTGTTGCCTGAAATAAATGGATTAATAAATAAATAAATTTATATTCATTTATCACTCACTTATTCACGTCACTACTTTTTCAAAACCGAAGGTGTGTTACTTAGTCACAACATCCGTCCATTAAATTTTTTTTAACACTTGTACCTACTTATTCCAGTAGGTACACACGACGACATATCTACTATACATTACCAGTATAAGTTGACTTCTCATTGTACGAAAAGCCTATAAAATGGGAGGTCAGCTAAAACTGGAAATGTATAGCTTGATATGTAGTAGTGTGTAGCACCGTAAATTCCTTGCTTCTTATTTTACTGAATAAATAAGACTACAACACAAGTTTTACGAGGGTCATTCTCAAGTAACAATAAATCACTATGTCAGAACAGTGCGAAGCCACTCACAGTCTCCATGTGCTTAGGTACTCCAAGTAGAATTCAAGATCAGTTACAGAATCGTCCTTTATTGCTTTGTCCTTTTACGTAACAACTACTTCAAGACTGCCTCGTTAGTCTGGATGTTGCAGACTTGAATGTCCTAGGTTCCATTCCCAAATAAGACAATTTTATTAGTTTTATTTAGAAGAAGTATTTGTAGCAAGATTTTGGGTCTGTGGCAATAGGCCTCGCCCATAGATTACACAATAATTGTTATGAATATAGATTTTTTTTTTACTTTATTCTCAGATTTATTTAAAGTAAAAGTTATATATCGTTTAATATACAAAAATACAATAAGAAGGTATCTTTGGTCCCAAATTGGGCAAAGCCTGTATCTTGGGCACTACAAATCCAGTGATTCAATTCGCCAGTCACAAATTCAAAAGAAAGCAGTCCTGTAATTAGTACCTCTCCCTACACCCTTTTGCAAATAGAGTCGTAATAATGTTATGTCTCCCTTATGTAATAATTTAATGCCTTTATAACGGAAAGACTTGTCTTGTAATACAAAAGATTTTAAGGTTAGTAAGGGTTGTCAAAGAGCTTTAGAATAGTCGTATTTAGATTAAGAATTCGCTATTTACATTCTAGACGTTATTTCATGATTTTAGATAAAGTTCGAAGCGTTAGGATGGGATCCGACGAGGCGATTTACGTTCGCTCGCGTGCGCTTTCAATAAGTCAGGAATTTCGTCAAGGATCTTGGTCTAGTTTTACGAACCAGGTAAACTCTAAAGATAAATCTTTTAGTGTCCTCGCAATACTCCAGGCATTCCAATTCCTTAATAAAAATTTCAACTCATGTAAATAATTGCGTAAAGGTCAGTAGGCAAGCATTTGTAGCTTTCAATGAATGAAATTACTTCTGATTTTGAATCACTCTCAAAATCACAGTCATCTTTATTCTCATTCTAATAAGGTTGTTGTTGCGTTGCTGCCACTGACAAGTATGTGAAAATCACTGTGATCTTTATTCTAGTTACAATAAGGTTGATGTTAGGTTGCTGCTGCCAGAGGTAAAAACCTGTGAACGGACTGTATAGTAGTGTGTCTTAGGTTTGAAGTATATTCAAGAAATTGTGTCTGTAGTCTATGTTACACAAAAGACCGCTGGATTTCGTGTTACGCTGACGATAAATGAACGTGTATAGTGGAATACCGACGGTCAGCGAGCACGAGTGAATAAATGAAATGCACCGACCCCAGCTTGGTTTGTCGAATGAACCCCAAGATTCGCACTAGTTCTTGTAGCCTCATGTTTCTAGGTGCTACAAGACAATTGCATATCAAGGAGTAAACCGGGGGGCGGCGTAATGGTAGGGAAGACGTGTCCTTCGGATAGGAAGGATTTAATAGCCGTACCGGAATGCATCCTAGAGTAGGCATTGGACTAGTGGAGATATGGGTGACATTTCTGTGGATGAGGGCATCTTTTAACGAAGTCGCCGCCATGGTGGTTTAGATCGAGCTTCACCGGTGGATCTTTTGGCGGGGTTCAAATGCTTTCTCGGCTCTTTTGTATGTCATTGTCACGACCGACCGACGGTCAGCGAGTGCCAGTCCATATAAATCGGTACGCGACCGATGTCAGCGCTGACCGTCGGTTTAGCCTAAGCCTGTATTATCTCCAGAAAATTCAAATAAGACCGTCGTAACAGATTCCGTTCGCGAGCGCAAACCGCGTCGTGAGCACAAGCTCTTATCATAAATCAAATATTCATATTTGAGCAAACTGAATTTGGTATACCTAAATCTTAACGTAAGTTCGCAAGTTTGTAAGTTTAATACGTCGTTCGTAGACAGCTCGAGGGATTAATTTTTAATAAGTTCACTTGTCTGCGCTTATGACACGGTTATGCATGAGCCTTTGGGAGGGTTATAGGTAGATTGAGTTTAAAGGTGGATTGTGAGGGTCAAGTTTGGTTCTGGGAAATTTTAAGTTTTTTTACTTGGTTCTGAACGATTATTATTTTAATTATTTTACCTATTGTGGTAGGTACGTATTGTAATTTTATTCTAGGTGCATCGTTTTCCAGGGCCCCTACTCATGGTACGTAGAAGGAACCGTGGGATTTAGTCAGTAGGAGTCCGACATAACTCTCTGTTCTTCCCAGATGGAGGGTACCCACAAACAAAAAGGTGCACCGTCTTCACATTACACATAAATAATTAATGTATGCAAAATGTTGTAGAACATTTAAAAAAAGCAACGATGGAGTTTCTTGTCCATTCTTCTTCATGCGAAAACCCTTTTAGAAGGGGAACTAGAATCAATTTTGATTATAAATTTTGAAGTTCAAAAGTGCCTTTTATTTGTAATAAATAATGTGGCTGTATTAAAATAGCCCCGAAGAGTGGTGATATGCTGCACAGATACATGTGCAGTCAGTCAGTCCTCGTTTCTGGCGGACTTATATTTTTTCGATGACATTAGCTGTCCTTCTACACATGGGTTGTTAAAAACGAGAGAATACGACCTTTTCTTTGTTAAAAGCTTAGTACAAAATTATGAAGGGTAGTTAATTGAAAGCAGTCTTCGAAAAACAAATGACTAGCTCTTTGAACACAAACTTATACATTCAAAAACTTATTTCAATGAGAACTAAAGTTATATTATTGTCGGATTGAATTATCCGAGTTTCGCTCATTTTCATTTAGAACATAGACCTCGAAATAGGTCCTCTTTTCATCTCAAAATAATAATAATATCAGGTTTTACGTTGCTAATGTTGCCATTATTTGTAATTAAAAGTAAACAACAAAGCACCAGCGAGATTCGATTGAAGGCATAACTCTGTCACGAACTCACGAGTACTTATTATTTATTTTTCAACTGAATTCGAAAATTATAAAGTAACAACTGTCTCAATTAGCGAGCGAAACGCGAAATGTGTTCTGAAATTGTAGAATTAGAGTTGAAATTCCAAGAACTGGTGGCACATTCATTAGTTAGTACAATCAGGGCCTAAGCAAACACCAGACCGGTGGATTTTGTTTGAATAATTATTATTTCTGTTTGAATTATCCTAAACAACGCGAGTCCCGAATGGAAAATTCTTGTTCTGTGTATGAAATCTAATTAAGTACGTAGTAAACCCCTGTTCTGACTCGTTTCGCGGGAATCAAGATACAGAGATCAGCGAATTTAGTACAACTTTCATTGTTATGTAATTTTAGTACCTACAGCTCTGGGAAGTCTCCGAGGCTCTTATGTTAGTTATGTGAGCTAACGCTAACAATTACGTTTGTGTTACACTGACGTCAGTCGTGGTCATTTTCAACTCTGCAATATCCACTTTACGTGACGCGAGTTTCATACATTTACTAGTATGCATACATTTGCGACCTCTATGGGACTACCTACCAACCTACTAAACTACTCTTGGACTGCGTAGAAAAGAAAGAGAAGCGCGATGACACGACGCTGGTAAATTATTGCAAAATATGAAATATGAAGCAATTATCTATTCACAAAAAATCTATTGTTTGGACTGGTTTGGACAAAAAAATTTAAACACTAGTGCTTTAGTATCATATGTTGCATGTAGAATAATCTGACAAAAATCAGAATGATCTACTATGTATATGTATTAGAATTGTTTTTATTGTAAAAAGAAAGTTTTTAGAGGTATCTTCATGATTTTTTTCTATCGTATCAAGTTAGTTGTATTATGTTTTCAACACACTATCTAACTAGCATATATCCTGAAGAATATTATATATTTTTCTGATTTTGTTTACTGTAATCGATTATACCATCAATCGCTTGGGTCTCGCCGAAAGTCTGACAACCAGTCTTACCAAGGGGTACCTATCGTATTACCCAATACCTACCTAGGTTGTGCAGGTCAGATATGCAGTCGTTCCATGTAAAATACTGGTATTCAGTTGCATCCGGTTAGGCTGGAAGCCGACCCTAACATAATTGGGAAAAGGCTAAGCAGATGATGTGTAGCGTCCATAATTTGTATATAGTTATGATAGCGACGGAAAATGCGTCGCGTATTATCGGTCGCGTAACGCCAGAACAGACAATTATATGATAAAACATTCAACCTTTCACACTCAACCGATGATGCGTTAGTGCGCCGAGCGAATAAATAGACGCAATCGAAGTTACGCCCGACGCACCTTCCGTCAGATATGTAGCGACAATAACATCTCCCGCGCCGAAGACTGGTCTCCGCTGAGATTGGTCGCCATGGCCGAAATTCGGTCTGGAACGGTTTGAAACGATCAATGATATAAAGACTGTTCGACGTAAATCGATCGCAATCTACTTGCACTTTTAGAAAACTATAAAATTTGTACAGTAAATTGTACTTACGTTTCGATATCGTTGGAGCGATATCTAATTCATGTTTGGCGGCCAGCGCGCCGATTTTCTCGTAACTTCAGTTCTGAAACAATTCAGAAATTAATATTAATAATTATGGTCTTACATTTTGTAAGGACAACAGGAGACGCTGAATTGTTAGAGATATTCGTAATCGTTTTGGAAATGGTTGAAAGAGAACGAAAATGTTTAGGTGTTTTAAGCTATTTCAAAAGAATTCAGACGGTATTCATGATAAATGATTTATTTTCTGTAAGAAGGTTTGCACAAACACTCTTACACGTCAATGCATACACTTATAAAAAAAGATGTACTCCGCGCTACGCATATCGAAAGTTAAGCACCGTACCGATCTATGTGTGCGTGATTGACGATTGACGCTGCCGTCTCACGTAATGGCGGCCGGTCGGCATACTATGATGTAAATGTGAGCGTGAGGCGTGTTTGTACAAACGGTCGCATACTTACTGTGCTTCACTTTCGATATGCGTGGCGCGGAGTCCATCTTTTTTTATAAGTCTATGTGTCAATGATTTATTTATTCATCAAGGTTTATATTTATACACACGAACGACGAACCTACGAAACTCTTTTGTCTTCCAAGGGTCCTATGATGTCTTACATTAACTCAGACCGTATGTTTCCCCAGAAAGTGCTAAAGTGTACACAACGAGAAACAACCTTCTAACCATGAAAGCATTTCCTATGATTAACAGGATAAGGTTGAAGACTTCCCCTCGTGTGTCTTTGACTTATGAACCTATTTTCTTACTTTCTCCTCGTACCTATACCGTTTACAGCAACCTTCAAATCATTAAGCAAAAAAAAGCAAAAAAAAACAGTTGAAACTGCTATTGCCACACATCCGCATAAAACCTTTCCACAACCGTCTAATCGACAAAGAGTACCAAAAACGGCGCATGATCATTATGAAAGCCGAATAAGTTCGTTATGCGTTATCCTGCGACGGTCATAGTGGGGCACGTCCCAACCGTTGCCTCTATAGCCGTCTCGGCCTTGGATAGACAAAAAATATATTATTATTTAAGCGAGCTCAGGTAGCAACAAACGTGATTCGACAACCTCCAGACGATTTCTAGGATTTTTGGGGTTGAGTTTTTATAGAACGTTCGCTTTCTTTCAAACTATCTAATCTGGGGTCTTTTGTTTGAATAGTAGGTATTGGGAATACTGCTTCGGTGGTTCCTAGGACTGTGGTCTGTGGGAACAGATAAATTTAAGTAAAAGTATTACCAAATTGTGCCCAAAGGCTCTAACTGAAAATTGGTAGGAACATCGATCATCAATTCATCAGCGATGGTGTAATTATTCTTTTGACTAATTACAAAAAATTTGAAACAGATAATAGCAACGCTGGGTACCTATCTTATATTGATTTGTCTCAGCTGGTCTTAACAATAAAAATATAACATGTGGTGTGGCTAATAATAGCAGTCAGTGATGTGACTGCCGAAGCGCAGGGCAAAGGCCTCTCATTCGAATATCATGCATGTCCAGCATGTCAGTCGTATATTCTCACTAAAAATGCTAAAACATTAACCGTTCCTACAATTTCGTGATAAAATTGCCAAAATCCAATTTCAATGAAATATTTTATTTCAACTCTCGAAATTGTATTCGTAATTTCGTATTACAGATTTTGAAGTTCATTGTCACTAGTCCAAGGTTGTTACGAACTTGCCGACACGCTTTCGTTAAATTGACGGACAAAACGATTTTGTCATTACGTTGAATAATGCCAAGAATTTTTATTAAACCTTGATAGATGAATGAAATTAGGTTACTTATTGGATTTTTTCAATATTTTGGATACGACTCGTTCTTAGGCAAAAAAAAAATAAGTAAACTGATCTACTTATTAAATAATGTATTTTTTCTGTACAAGCAGAAAGTATACAAATTCATTACTTACAAACCATTTTGTTGTGTGTTGTTGTCTTGTCATCGAACCCTTTTTTAACTGCAGTTCTTTGCACTTTGAAGGGTCCAAAATGAAGTACAGCGCCATCTAGTCGCTTCCACCAGAACTTTGTCTACACCGATATAGTCACTAGATGGCGTTATCTCTCGAAAGTTGTTCAGTAAACGGCCATGCAAAGGCGAATATATGAATGACATTATGCGATTTCAAATCTATTGTGAATGTACCTATAGCGTGATCTTAAGTAAGATTACTCACGTGAAGCAATCGGGTATAGACTGAAGATTTAAATAGATATTCAATGCGGTTAAGAACACTCCTAAGGTAAATGCGCAGTGGTAGACCACGAAATTCAAATTTTCTTACGTTTTTTACAATTTGCAGGTCAGTGTCAGGTTGTATCTTGATCAAAATTAGATCCGCGACTATAACAGGTACTTACGTATTTACAGAATTTTAGTCATTACAATCATTAATACTCATATTTCCCCATTTTCCCCGTACGCAAAATACGCGCATGGACGTGGAGTTGCGGACAACAGCCCGTATTACCTACTCATATTTATAAAATATAAAGACATGTGACATCTACCAACCCGCACTGGGCCCGCATGGTAGATTACGACCCACTCCATCTCACATAGGAGGCCTGTGTGACTGTGTGCCAGCAGTGGGAACATTATAGGCTGATTATGCTTAGGTCAGTTCAAAAAGTAATATCTTCAAGTAGGAATTAACCGTTGATTACGGTTGTCAACACGCACTTAATTCTGACATGTTTGCCTTCAAGCACCGCAGTTATCCTTTCACTTATCTGGGCTTCATCATTTGCGTCAGCTACGGATGCATCATCTGCCTACTTAATGAAACAACAAAAGGCAATTGTTATAAAAACATGCAACATCATGACTGAATTCCCCGAATTCCCCTCTGATATTGCATCACTGTCAAAATCTTAGTGATAATAAAATAATATTGTCCTTACAAGGTTGCTATTGAGTTGCGGACTTGCGGCTACTGAAGTCTGTCAAAATCACAGTGATCTTTATATACGTTACCTCAAGGTTGCTATTGAGATGCTGCCATCAGAGGTACAGACGCCAGCACATCAACCTACCCGAAACTGTCAAATTTTTCCAATCAACTTTGAACCTTATGATTTAGTGATAAAGTTGAAAATCTATCAGAGAATTTTGACAGATTGTAGTAGCTTGATGTGCTGGCGTCTGTACAATAACTGAAAACGTTGAAGATTGTTTTTTAGACAAAACTACACTCATAGACGGGTTTTGTTAAAAAATTAGACTACTCAGCAAACTCATAAGGATCAATAAAGAGTTGTAGATAGCTGTGAGGATATTCATTTCTTTTATTTTATTGACTGTCCTACACATGTGCGATGCGGTTTATTAGATTTGCTTTGTTGAAGTTGCTGATTGGAAATACTCGAAGTTTTAAACTTCTCTTTCAAAGTAAAGTTATAAATTGATTCGAGGAGGTACAGGTAGGTACCGAGTTTAGTGATTTTAGGCAGAGATACCTATAATAATAATAATATAATATATCCTTGGACATTTCACACAACGCCATATAGTCCCAAGCTAAGCAACTTAATGCTTGTGTTATGGTAACGAGATGGCTGATAAACTACTTATATACTTTTTTTTTTTGTAAATACATATATATTATAGATAAAACACCCAGACCCGGAACAAATACTTGTAGGTCGTACAAATATTTGTTCCGTGCGGGAATCGAACCCGCGACATGCTGCGCAGCAGTCAATCGCTCAACCACTGCGCCAACCGTGTCGTCACAATATAATACACCCACATTTTGAAAGTTACGTTTAATGGTGCTCCAACACTGCTGTTATAAAATGTTTGTAAACATTTTCTAACATTGTGATCTAATAATACATTTAACCAAAAAGGTTTTCAGAAATCAGAAAGGTTTTCATGTTAGGTAATGTTAGTAAACATTTTATAACAGCAGTGTGGGAGCACCATAAGTCCCATGAAATAGGGACAAGCATAGTGCCACCAACCGAGCACAAATCGAAATTCCGGGATGCTACTGAGAATTTCCTGTTGGAAAAACCCAATAACTTTGGTCGACCTGGTAATTGAACCCCGTCAGGGCCGAAGCCTGCCGGGGCAGCGGGATTGTCCGAAAGGGTTACCGCTACCCCGGAAAATAAAGGGCTAAGGAAGGAACACGGATGGGTTTTAGTCAGTAAGAGTCTGACACTCCCTTCCGCTCCACCCAGGGCGTGAGGGGGGTCATTTGATGATTTCCCAAACTTAAAAAAAAATGACCTCTTGTTCAGCAGTAGCTTGCGACCACTAAACCAACGAGGCACGAAACTATATCTGAAATCTCGCAACAAGCTTTTTTAACATAAAAATTGTTAAATGACGTTATAAGTTGATAGTAAAAGTTTTAAAGGAAAAGTTTATTTCATTCATTTTAGCGCATTTAAATAAAATCTTGTTTTTCAAAAAGTTTTTTTTTTAATTTATTTTTTACGTTCGTATGTTTAACTGTGGGGTAATTGCGCAGCGGTGTGCGGGAAACGGAGCTAAATTCCACGCGCGTGAGTGCGTTTTTATTGAATTTGTAAGTAAAAAATCACGCGCCTGGGGCGTTATCTGCGCCCCCTTGCGTGTGCGAATCCAGCTACTAACTGCTATTACTACTAACTGAACACAAACAACCACTATTCTGTAAACAATTTTAGTATACAGTTCATTAGTAATAAGTATAAGTTTAGTATGTCCGTGACTTTAGGACGCTCTTCGTAGGCGGTGACAAGGGTCCGACTTTATTTACTTGCCAGCGACACCCCTTTTCATTACCCGGCCCGTATGCTAAATGCTTGGACCCTAATTAAGAAAACCAGAATTGGAATATGGGCAGAATGATTTTAACGAATTATTTCATTTCTGTAGGTCGGAGTTCTCAAGATTTTTTATGTAAGATCAGGTATGTCGTTTTATGGGTGGCGCATTATTCAGGTAAATGTCAGATCTGTTTCTTTAATTCTTTAGAAAATATACTTGTTTACAACATAGCATATTTGCCAATTAACAAAGCATGTGCCCATTGTTTTGTACCTACATACCTACATCAAATTACGCTGCTAAAAGTTTATTTAATAACTAGTTAACGAAACGACCAATAAACATGGAAAAGGCTTTTCTGTACTTTTCCATACCTAAATTACATTACTACTCATATTTTTAATCAACTAAAAATACTAAGACGATAAGCTTAAATTCCCTACGAAACTTGTGTTACCCCAGGTATGCCTATGTACTAAAAGTACATGGCTTCATAGAGACTCGTCCATAACTATAGCGAGCAATCGGTAATGCCATAGATAAATAGAGTACAGAATGGAAGGGACAGTTCATAACACGTAACTTCAACTAGATAAGTTGTAACTCGGTTAAACTTGTTGTTAATGAAGCTGATGTTGATGTTACTGTTAATTCCTTTGTTTATTTAGTGTAAACTGTACCTAACTATTTATTGTATTTCGCTGTTGTTATATTGTGTATTGTAGGTACGCAGTTGGTATAAAAACTAGCTGATCCGACTGACGTTGCCTTGTACCTACAATAATTCACTCAAAAATCCCATACAAAAAAGTACTTTCAGTTTTTCCGGGAAATTTTCCCATTTTTTCTTTCCATAAAAACCTAATTTTGATTATTAGGAACATTTTAAAATAATAATAGCCAAATCGGTCCAGCCGGTCTCAAGTGATGCGCTTACCAAAGAACATCATTTCATTTTTATTTATATACTTACACATAACTTTAAAAAAATGAAGCAGACAGAATAATATTGTGTTTTATCATGTTTTTTTTTTGTATTTTACTAATGTTGACCGATAGTACGATATACCAAAAAGTTTCTCATAAGTTCAAGGTGTATACCAAATAAAACGCAATAAAAAAACGCGAAACCGAAATTAAATAAAAATGAAAACGTAAGCGAATCAAGTTAAAACGCGAACCGCCGACGTAATTACCCTGTACCCAGAAAATGGCGGACGAATCGAAATAAATTTTAAATTAACCCGCGACAAAAGGTGGGGCTAATTAATTTTGAAAACTGCTGCCGCGTGTGTACAGTGTATTGTCCTAATTAAGTTATTGTTGCATTATATTAAAATGTTGCCGAGTTTTTGGAGCGAATATGTGCATTGAGTTTGTTTACATCCTGTATGTTCTAGAATATGCCAACCTCCCCATTTGTGGGTGTCGGTCGTTGGCAAACAAACAGTTATCGTTAATATGTCTGATAAACGAGCATTATTGCAATATCCCCTTGTAAAATCCCATGTAGTTGAACATGGAGTTTTTGACGTCCATTTTCAAAGAGTGAAGTTTCTTTGTTCCCTCCCCACCTCAAAAATGCGCTTAGAATAGAATACCTTAACGTTTTTTGTCGCCAGTATTACAGATGGTAGTAATAGAGTACATACCTACACAAAACTATACCGGAAGCAAAAGGTTTAAGCGTCAGCTTACCTGAGCATAAGCTCAGGTCCCCAAGCCGGTTGATAAGCACTGGTTTTCAGCTTAAACCCTTGCGAGCATTATTGCAATATCCCCTTGTAAAATCCCATGTAGTTGAACATGGAGTTTTTGACGTCCATTTTCAAAGAGTGAAGTTTCTTTGTTCCCTCCCCACCTCAAAAATGCGCTTAGAATAGAATACCTTAACGTTTTTTGTCGCCAGTATTACAGATGGTAGTAATAGAGTACATACCTACACAAAACTATACCGGAAGCAAAAGGTTTAAGCGTCAGCTTACCTGAGCATAAGCTCAGGTCCCCAAGCCGGTTGATAAGCACTGGTTTTCAGCTTAAACCCTTGACTCTTGTGTTTACAAAAAAAAAGAGGTTGTTTGACTAGCAGTTTGTATCTATTCGATATATAATTATTATCACACTTTGCTCCCAACCCGCGTAACATGACGCGTTAGCTAATCCCAAGGCTACAGACCGGCTGCGTGGCACTTAAGTACTTACTTATCTTAGTTAGACTCCCAAACAAGCGACCGAAAACACTCCAAATTGCAAAACTTCATTAAACAAAAACAACGTAGTCTTCAACTAAACTTCTAGATTAATTCCAATAAGAGTTCGAAAATCGGATCAATTTGGAACAATGAAAAGATACCTAATATTATTATAAAGCAAAGTAAAACAGAACAAACGGATCTGGTCGTATCATGTAATCGTATTACAAAAGCCAAATTAATGATAAAGCTGCCAACTTTCCGACATCCATTAAATCTCTCGTTGAAGTTCCAAACAAGTTTTTGGTCGGAATGGAAATTATGATGAAGTGGGACGACTTTTGAATCAACGATATCGTTATGGGGGAAACAAAAACGTTAGAAATAGAATTTGTTCTTAAGAAGATTTTAGAGAAAAGTTTGAAACTCACCTACCCTAAGTACCTGAGTAACACACAATCAGTCACAATCATAAATGATTTGAAGAATATTGCTAATCCATTAATTCATTTGTTCGAAAAATTTGTCTGCCCAAAACCGTACATAACGCAATGAATGTTGTTAAAGTGTCAGAATGAAAGCCTTTGCTACTGCTAGTGTGTTGCGCAATTCCCCCGCTGGTTTATGAAAGGTCATCCAATCTCAGCAGTAAGATAATCAGTTACGCTGCTGTGAACTTGTGATTTGCTGTCTAAAATTATAACAAGAGCGACCACGAGATTTGACATCGAATAACGAACGTAGGACATGATAATAAATCAGTTGTTGAGTTTTGAAAGTAATTTAGACGATTAATCACCGAGTGCTGATTAGTCAACTATCAGCCCACGCTGAAGTTCAAGACTACTGATACAGTTTTTTTCATCATGTCAATATTTCAGTTCATTCTTCGTCTTATACAAAGTGTGCGATCATGCCCTAGGCTGTAATATTTGGGCTTACAACGGACTCATTTTATTCAGTACTAATACTTTGAATTGGAAACAATGGGATAGTATCAAGAAGATAGCCAGCAATATCGTCACATTTGGTTACAATAACATAGGTACGGCCTATAATGTTCCCACTGCTGGGACACAGGCCTCCTCTCTGTGAGAGGAACTGCGCCGTAATCGACCACGCGGGCCCAGTGCGGGTTGGTGGATGTCACATGTCTTCGAATTTGTTGGTTCTAGGACATGCCGATTTCCTCGCGATGTTTTCCTTCACCATTTTGAGAGCAGAGGTGATAATACGTGTGGTTATAATTACAAAAATATTAGTTACGACAATAGTGCCTTTGATTGAAACCATCGTAAGAGTGACGATGTTTAACACGATAAATCTATAGGAAGATGTGATTTTATTCGACTTTAATAAGATGGGAATCAAAGCTTAACTCATGCGACACTCCCAATCTAAATCATCTTTATATCTTAGATCCCTTTTAACGCGCCATCTCTTTGGCATATCAACAAAAGGATATCAATGGAGAAAATATTTATTTATTCATCGATGCAAAGTGGCCGACGCCGACGGTAGAAACCCCAATACAAACATTGTAATTCACGACAGCCTTCAGATCTGAACAAAAATTTTTTGGTACATCAAACTGCCTAAGCCTTTTCGCAACTATGTTGGGGTCGGCTTCCAGTCTAACCGGATCCAGCTGAATACCAGAATTTTACATGGAGCGACTGCCTTCTGACCTCCACAACCCAGTTACTGGGTAACACGATACCTCTTAGTAAGACTGGTTGTCAAACTTACGGGCTTCTGACGACCCGTAACGATTGTAAAAATCCAAGAATGGCAGCCGGGACCATTGGCTTAACGTGCTTTCCGAGGCACGGAGGAATCTTGGTATGTGACGATGGTCACCCATCCACCAATTGCGGCAAACGTAGCTTAACCTGATCGATCGACCGGTGCGGTTGTTATTAGGTACTTAGCCACGAGCCTTTATCAGAGTCCTTGTTTATTTTACCGAGATATTGATATATAGGAAAATGTAAGTACGTAATGGGAAGGTATTTTTATAAATATGTATCATGAATAAATAAGGCGCTTTCTTATAGGCTGCCTCAATGAGCGGAGGTAAAGAAAATATTCTCACGCTCACCACGCGTAACGTTTAACAGCATAATAGTGATCGCAGCAAATATAAGTTATTATAGCACACGAGCAGGATGCTGTCAATTCTGTGCAATAATTGCGTAACTAACACACAATCAATCAGAATCTGAACCATTTTGAATCAGAATCTGAATTTATTTATTTGTAAGAATGTAGTTTTACATAGTATGGTGTTAATATTTTTTAAGTTCTATACACTCTACATATGGTGTACAAATATTCAAATGTCATTTTATATAACTAAGTACAATTAATATTAAGATTTAATTATTCACAATAAGTCTAATATGAATTATTTATTTATTTATTATTTATTTATTTAATACTTCAAGCACAAAAATGTACAGAGGCGGACTTAATGCCATAGGCATCAGTCAACCTTTGGGTGATGCAGAGACAAACAATGGTAGGTGCAATCATGAAATTTGAGGAACAAATATTTTAAAATAATAATTATTATTATTATGATTAGGTAGTCGTTACATTAAAACCAATGTCAAAATTAAATACATGTCCATATTCCATATATTCACCAATGTCATGAAGGCAATTATCCAATAACCTATAAGGATAAGATGAAAGGATATTGCTAACCCATTGCTTATAAAATTCGAAAAATGTGTTTGTTCAACACTTTATTATGGCAGGGAATGTTATTAATCTGTCGAAATTAAAGCCATTCCTATTGTTGGTGTGTTACGCATTTACCCTGCTGATGAAAGTCTATAGAAAATTCATATTAAAAAAACAGTTGGCATAGTCTGGCAGAATTCAAACAACACCTACATCGAATAGGTGGCATTAGACATTGCCTAAAACGATTAACTAACGTTCTCGACAGCTATAATAGACACAACACTCGCAGAAAATGGAATATTCATTCACGTTAAAACCAGATATTTATTTATTCAAATGCATTCCTTATATCAGACCACTTGATATAGGTACTCGACCACGGCACTTTCATTTCATGCGAGCAGGCCCTTACTTTACATCATTTCGTTTTACATAATTTCGCACGATCACGGACATAAGGCCACGCATAGACCAGCTAGTTGGGAGTTACTCGTTTGAATTGTGATGCAACATACGCAATGGTTCGCACGCAATGATGGGAGAATTGGATAAAGACGTATTTGTTTGTGTAGACTCTTCTTAGCATTTGAAAGCATTTGTGCTTAAGCTAGCTGATTAGCTACCTTTATTGGAACAAAAGATCCATACTGATATTATAAATTCGAAAGTGACTCTGTCTGTCTGTATGTTGCCGTTTCACGCCTAAACCACTGAACAGATTTCAACATTTGCAAAGGAGATCGATTTGTCATCTAACCATCCTGGGTTGTTGTTACTAGCATGTTGGAGGCTAAGGTCTATCCAAATTTGTTTCCAATAGATTTTATTTCAAGTTAAAGAAAGTCAGTGGTACTTAATTAAGTTGATTTCAGAGTCACTAGCAACTATGGAAAAAATTATAAAAATGTTTGAAGTTGTAGCGTAATCTGAACATTATTGTGTTGCTATTAAAGTTATTTTTCCAATAACTCATTATTTGTTTACATGTTTGGCGACTAAATTGCAAACGCGGATTAGACGAACATTCACTACAAATTCACGTCAAGGCGCATTAGCGTCGCTCATCTTTACCATCGTGCCTCTCTCGATGAGTGGTAGGCCTAATATTAAATGAGCTTCTTTCGACACTAACATTAACTGCGTTGAGATCTGTAATTTCTGTTTTGGTATGATGCAAACAAGTGTGACTCAAGATAGTATCTATTTCTAAAAGTGTTTCAACAGTTCTATTTAGTTGTAACTTCTGAATTATAAACAACTAGCTTCTGCCCGTGACTTCGTTCGCGTGTAATTGCTTGTTCCACTGACCCACCTCGTCGCATCGCATCGCCTGCCCGCGCTATTAATTCGTTTTCACTCAGTGTTTTGTTTTTGCTCGGCTCCTAAAGGTCATAGCGTGATGTTATTAGCCTTCCTCAAGAATTGGAATGCAAAATGATAATCCGACAAGTAGTTCTAGAGATTACGAGATTAGCGCGTTCAAACAAACAAACTCTTCAGCTTTATTATTAGTATAGATCACGTCGACAGTATTTAAAACAAAACCAACCTAATTTCGTTTATTCTTAGAACTCATATTTCGTTCTCAATAATAACTCGGCAAAACGCAACACTTTTTGACTTTTCCTTATTCACAACAAAATCCTATAAGTAGGTACTATAGATCCTTGTCGATATTAGAGGCTAACAGATATTCCGAAGTCGTTGTCATTAGTCAAAGTTGACGGCAGAATATCATGAAGGCATTTGTGGGCATCCATCTATAAATATAATTGGCCAGGTTTGTAAGTTTCAGAGAACTTTGGCTTTGAAGTCTGGCGAGGTCTGTACGCACAATCGCACGCCGTAATGATAAAAGTTGGGTCCTTGACGGGTGAATAGATAGACGAGAGCATGTGTGGGTGTTTTTATGTAAGATTTTTCCTATGAGATCCGCATTTTCCGGTTCTATTGTTAGTACTTCTCTTTGCAAGGATTTGAGTATCAAAGTCAAAGGGTCTTGTGCCGTTATTGCTAAGTACAACAAGTTAGCTCTTTTGTGATGGTTTCCGATTGCATGAAGTCGTTGATGTATTACAATTTCGTTCAAATATTAGATTTATCTTTACCCAAAAGCTTATTTAAAGTTTACAGACAACCTCACAGGCCTTAAAGGTCAAACATAATTACATACAGACATAAAATTACGTCTTTTTCCTTTGGGGTAGGCAGAAACTATAGAACGCCACCTGCTTCGATCCTTTCATACTCCTGTTGCTTCGTTTACGTTCATACATCTAGTCGTACACACACGCATCTCCTTTCCTTTCGTTCTTTCTGAAGAACGTAACTATAACGGTCATAATCTGCAACAAAAGTTGTGATAGCCAAAACACGAACACATCACGTGCAAACTCGTGTGATTCTCTCCCTCACTTCCCACAGTTTCCAAATAAATATTGAAACACATGCAATGCAATATTTACCTCACAAAACATTATGTAAAACCAACATACAAAGTGCCCATCAAGATATTGATCCCTTATAAAGAATACAGTTATAACAACCCGAGCCTAAATAAACAAGTCAAACATACGTTACATACGGCAACACGTATTCAACATAGAAATACATAATAAATGTATTATATTTACATATGAACTAGGACGGGGAGCAGAGTAGGTATATTTTTGCGAATAGCCGCCGGTTTTATGTTTGAGCTTCGTTTTCTGCAAGATGGGTTGAGAATGTGAATATGTTATATGTATGAGAGCAGTATGACTTCTTCTGCGTAAAATATCGCTCGGTGAACACGGGCCACAGGACAGCTCCTTGAGGAATGCCGTAATTATAATCTTTAGAAGGCCTGGTGGATTTGGTGATGTGCGTGTGGTTTTGGAAAGGAATGTTTAAACAAAAAAAAATACTATCTTTCATCTTATTCACTTTGCATATTTATCATTCCCATTTGCAGTTTGCATTCATCATCATCATCTGTACATATTAAATGTCAATACTGATAATCCGATCTACAGTTAAGATTGCACTGAACTTAATGAATAATTCATCAAAACCCGTGTTCAGCAGTATTCAGAGCCACAGAGACTCAATCCAAATGCCAAACGGCTTCATTGAAACACTGATTCCTTTTCAATTAAAAGCAGCACACAGCCTGCTAACAAATTGCATCGTATCGAAAGGATGAACCAGAATTTTCAGGCAACGCAGTGAAATCGGACTGGTCCTTTGTGGTTCTAGAGTATTCGACGCTTTCAGTATAACCAGATTTACAGGAATCTGGACATGAAGCGACAGAAGGATTGGAATTCCCTCTACGCAGAATGTGTGAAAAACGCCACTCGATGTCTATCGAATGCCTATATGAGGTCCAAAACCGGCTGTCGCTGAAAACCAGCGCTGGGGCTCTGTCTAGCATAGGGTCGCAGCATAATGCTGAGCGATGGCCGTTTTGCGTGAATGTGACGCATGTTTCCCCCCTACCTTTTATAATTTTTTGTATTTGTTCTTTTTTTGCGTCATGTTCACCGCGAATAAACGTTTTTTCTTTCTTTCTTTCAATACTATTGGACTAGTCGGTTTTTTACTGTTTACACTGTAGTGAATGTTCAATGAATTTTTTTAACGCTCTACCATTTGATCTGTTGGATAAAACTGTATGTAAAAATGGGATTTTAGGTCTTATTTGTATGTAAAAGTGCAACAATGAACAAACTGACTCTAAAGCTTGTTGGAAGTCGTCAATGCAAAGCCAGTCAACTATAATGTTTGTACTTCTATGAAGGAAAATAGTGATATATTATTATGAGGTGCTGATGTGTTTTATTTATAAGTTGAACTGCAAATGGTACGCATCAAGTGTGAGAAATGGGTCAAAACAGTGGTCGAAGGCGGTGAGTCACTTTCGACGACTTTGGAATTGTTCGTAGCATTTCATACTATTCATACTAATATTACAATTACGTAAAATGGTTTAGCAAGACAAAGCTTGGCACCGTACCATAGTCTAGTAGGAATGGCCTTTTATTTCCAGTTCACCAAGTGAATGTTTTAAGCCATTTCAATGCGTTTAGCATTTGCAAACAAAGTTTATGAGTCATCCTAATTTTGTAAGTTCGAGTATGTATATTATTATCTACTTAATGCTAAATATTTGGTGCTTCTAACTAAACCCGAAACTAAATCAATATTCCCACAGCCTAGATAACATTTCCAGTACATCAAGTAGGTACTAAATAGTGAAGTCATTCACTCTATGATCGGCCACACGCATCGAACAGATGGCGTAACCGTTGATAACAGCATGCGGGCCTCATTTGACGATTACTGACGGCTGTTAAAAGCTGGCTATAGACAGATCGCTTGAAGCAGGCGACACAGACTGCTAAAAACGGTATCAACATAGAAAACTTGACATGACATTAAAAGCAAATTAAAAGAGAAATTGCTTGACGCCGGGAGGGGACGCCCTAGAAGGACATAATTATAGTGACCTTATTGGTGATGTTCTTCACAGAGGTCAGGTGTGTAGTACTCGCAACCGGCGTGCGTGTATGGCCAGATGTATGAACGTAAACGAGGCAAAAAGAGTATGTAAGGATCGTAGCAGGTGACGTTCTATTACTTTCTGCCTAATCCCATGGGAAGAAGGCGTGAGTTTATGTGTGTGTTTGACTAGTAAATCAAGACATTCATGTGAAGAAATAATTTAATTTCAGGAAGAATTTTAAATTTTTGACAGATCGTCCATACAAAATCTGTCAGTCGTCAATTTTATTTTACGAATAAAAATTTTCTGTCGATTGAAAAACCAACAGTCATACTCGTATATTATTTGTCGAAACTATGGAGTAAAGACATTTTCTATGTCAAATAAAAAATATAGTTTAGCATGCAGTCGACTGTCTTTTCGCCCGTCTATTGGCACCCTTAGATGTGTACTTTTTATTAGTATCTTATCTACAAAGGAAATGGATAAAACAATTCAGGTGAGGATATTAGCTAGTGTTACTTTGTGCGGTATTCGAAGAGGGGATAGGTAAATGCAATATTGCTCGTAGCTTTTGTTCTAGGTATAAGTTATATTTGCTTATCTATAGAATAGAACATTCATTGTTCAGGACTCGCCGTTCGACGCTCGCCGTGGACGGTCGTGCTGCCCGCTCTCGCTCGCTGCACGCCCCCACCGCCTCGCCGCCCCGCCGCCGCCCGCTCTCGTTACGCTAGCCGTAACGAGCTCAGTAGTCTCCGGACTACGCCCGCACCCTGTCAATAGCCGCCTTTTTCAAGGCGTGGTTGATAGAAGTTATTTCTGTAACAGTGATTCGTCATCACACGTGTCGTCGAGGTTTTTTGGCCCCTTCCGGGTAAAAACCACAGTTTCGTGGTCCTTGGTGGATACCTCACGGTGCCAACGAAGCCAAGGGGGTGGTGCCCCAATCTCACCCGCCGAGCCCCATCAGGGCGAGGCAGTCAATTGGAATCGGGAGCTAGAAGCTTGGCCTTGGGGGTGGCTCCTAGTCAGCTCTAGCTTCGTAACTAATCCCTTGTCCACAGCTCGCGTCTAGTACGGTTGGGTGTGTCAACCCCTTCGTACTAGAAGCCGGTCTAGGGTGTCTCTACACCCATCGCACAGACTGGTTAGGGCCCCGTTCGCACAATAAGATCGGCGACGGGTCACAAGCTTAGGGCTCACTTCAGGTACTCACCTCCCTGTCTCACACCCGACAGGGAGGGTAGGATCTCACACCCCCGGGCCCATCCACCCGGGGTGCTAGGTTGTTAGGGATTCACGCCCCCTATGGTTCTTCCCTCTCCCCGCCCCCTTCCCGATCATGGCAGACGCGGTCATATTGGCGTTCGTTAAAGAGGTCCTCTTCAAGGACCCCTCTTTCGTTAACCAGTATGCCCACCGTCTTATAAATTTTAGACGCCCTCCCGGTTCGGTCATCGACATTGACTTTAGCGACGCGCTAGTCAGCCCCCTCTTTCCGCCAAACTCAGGCGAAATCCCCGAGGCCGCCGCCGCCTCCCCTCCCGCACCCTCCGTGCCAGCCCCCTCGCCTGCACCTTCTGTGCCAGCCGCCGCCCCCAAACCAGCACCTTCCGTGCCAGCCCCCAAACCCGCACCCTCCGTGCCAGCCCCCAAACCCGCACCCCCGGTGTCAGCCCCAAAACCCGCACCCTCCGTGCCAGCCCCAAAACTCGCACCCTCCGTGCCAGCCCCTAAACCCGCACCCTCTGTGCCCGCCCCAAAACCCGCACCCTCTGTGCCAGCCCCATCACCCGCTCCCTCCGTGTCTGCCCCGAAACCCGCACCGTCCGTGCCAGTCCCCGATCCCGCACCTTCCGTGCCAGCCGCTATCGCAGCAGATACTCCAGAGAGTATGGACACGTCCGTACCCCAATCTCAATCCGACTCAGAGGAAGCCCTCTCTGACTCTTCGTCCTCCTCGGAAGACGACTATATAGTCGTCGGAAAGGGTGGCAAGAGGAAGAAGAACGCCTCCTCTCACGCCAGCAAGGCCAAAAAGTCGGTCGCGGTAATCCCCTCTAACCCCCGCCCCCCCACCCCACCCTCCGCCGCACCGCAGGCCAATCCCGCGTCTAGCCTCTCGGCTACCCCTCCCGCTTCGAACGCAAAGAAGCCACGACCCCCGCCCCCCATCTATGTCCAGGATAAGTCCAAATGGACAGAAATTTCCAAAGCGTGTGTTGATCAAAAGATCAACTACACGAACGCCCGCTCAACCCAACAGGGTATAAAGGTAACGGTCGCCTCGTCCTCGGACTACAGGGACCTTACCCGTCTCCTCCAGACAAGGGCTTACTCCTTCCACACATACTCCCTTCCGGAGGAAGTCCCCACCCGCGTAATCATCAGGCGCGTCCCCAAAGAAATCCCCACCGAGGAGATCAAAGAAGACCTTGCTTCACAAGGCATCCCCGTCTCAGCAGTCCATCGCTTGCACAAAGCATGGAAGGGCCTAGTCTACGACATGGTCCTGGTCATCTGCGACCCTACTGAAGGACATCACCCCATCTTCAAGGTGAAATCAGTCTGCTCCCTCTCGGGTATCTCTATAGAGAAACCCAGGAAGTCCAACCTCATCGGACAATGCCACAGGTGCCAATTGTATGGCCATTCCCAATCCCACTGCTACGCGACACCTAGATGCGTCAAGTGTCTAGGTGCCCACGGCACGTCAGACTGTCCCCGCCCCAAAGACCGCTCTCAGTGCACAGAGCCACCGAGCTGCGTTCTTTGCGGCCAATCCGGGCACCCGGCTAACTACCGAGGCTGCCCCAAGGCTCCCAAGTCTTCTTCTCCCAAACTGACGAAGCGCGCGAGCGACCGTCAGCAAAGGGAAAGCCCCTCTGTGAGGATCCCGATCCCTTCCTCCCAGATGCCCGATAGGCTCAGTCCCCAAAGGCCCTCCCCATGGGCGAACCTCAACCACCTCAAAGCTCCCGCAGCTTCGGTGCCCCCCCCACCCCCGACTATCCCAGCGCTGATGGCAACCGTCATCCCCGCGCCATCAGTAGGCCCCTCGGTCCCAGTAGCCCCACCGGTAGCCCTTCCCGCCGCCGCGCCCAGGGCTCCCGCTGGTCCCAGTAGGTCCCCCCCGACCCCCGCCTCCCGCCCCCAGCCTAGCAGCATGGAGGTAATAATCGGTGCTTACGCAGCTTTTATTGCCCCCGCAAATGCCATGGCAGCGGAAATCCAAGCCTGTAATGGCAATCCTCGGCGCATCGCCGAGATTTTCAATGCGTATCCTCAGATTACGCAAGTCATGCAAACCCTCAACTTCTAAAAGCTCCAATGGCTTTACAAAGAATGAGCGTTACCAAACCCCGATCCCTTAGACTAGGGTTTTTCAATGCAAACGGCATTAAAAAACAACGCGAAGAGATCGCCGCGTTCCTCCGCGATCACCAGCTCGATGTCCTCTTAGTCCAGGAAACCTTCCTGAAGCCCCATCTGCGGAACCCGAGCATTGCCAACTACAAGATAGTTCGCAATGACAGGTCTCGCTGCCACAAGGGCGGTACCCTCATCTACTATAGGAAGTCCCTCCATTGCATCCCGATAGACCCGCCCGCCCTCCTCTCTCAGCTAGAGATCTCTATCTGTCGGCTCGGCATGACCGGTCACCCCTCAATCACCATCATCTCCGCTTACATCCCGCCCACCAATGGTGCGGAGGATCCCATCTCTCTCTCTACCGATTTCACTACCCTCTTCGGTACGAGTGACTCCGTCATCATGGCGGGAGATCTCAATGCCAAACATCCCGCTTGGAATAGCAACACGACCACTACCAGAGGTAGGATCGTGTTCAAGCTAGGCGACTCCCTCAATTTCGATATCATCGCTCCGATGTATCCCACTCATTTCCCGGGCGACCCCGCCCAACGTCCTGACGTTCTCGATGTAGCGCTTCTCAAGAATGTAAACCTCCGTTTGCAGTCTATCGAGACGGTACAAGAGCTCGATTCTGACCATCGCCCGGTCATCTAGCACCTGGCCCCCTATTCGGGCCTCCCGCACGACCCCAACCAGCCCCCCCAGACCAAAATAGTCACCGACTGGAGGAAAGTAAGCGAAAGACTGAAATCCACCACGTCTCCCCACTTAGACTCCATCCCCGAGCAAATTATCTCAGTCGCAGACACGACTGGGGCGATCGACTCGTTCACAGAGCACGTTCAATCCGTACTGACGGATTGCTCACGGGAAGTTCCAGTAGACGTACGTGAACTGGTGACCGAGAAGAACGCTGCCATTCGTGCCTATGACTCTTTTCCCTGCGACGCGAACAAATCCCACATGCGCCATTTACAGCGTGCTGTAAAGAAACGCATAGGGGAATGGCGCTCCGAGGGATGGGATAAGATGATCGGCGAACTCGAGCCCACCCACCACGCCTTCTGGCAGCTCCAGAGGAAGCTCCGCTCCTCTGAAGAGGCCACAGTTCCTCCCCTCACACGCCCCGACAAAACGGTCGCTTTCGAAAATCTCGAAAAGGCCGAATGCCTAGCCGACAGCCTAGAGGCTCAATGCACTCCCAGCTCTCAACCAGTAGACAGAGCGCACCTCGACGAGGTGAACGCTGAAGTCGAACGGAGAGCCTCCCTCCCGCCAGTCGAAGACCCTGATGATCCTCTGCCTCCCGTCACTCCCGACGAAGTGCAAGACATCATAAAAGGGCTCGCAACCCGCAAAGCCCCCGGTTCGGACGGTATCACCAACAGGGTGTACAAACTCCTCCCCGCCCCCCTCATACTGCTCATGACCGCCATCTTCAATGGCGCCCTGAGCAACAACATCTTCCCCCAAATGTGGAAAGAAGCCACAGTCATAGGCATCCCAAAGCCAGGCAAGCCAAAGTCTGAGCCCTCCAGCTACCGCCCCATCAGTCTGCTCAATGTTTTCGGTAAAGTCTACGAGAGGCTTATTTATAAGCGCCTCAAAGACTATGCCGAAGCAAAGAGCCTCATCCCCCCCGAACAGTTCGGTTTTCGCACGAAGCATTCGTGCATCCACCAGCTCCACCGCATAGTCGAGCACATTAGCGCTGCTTTTCAGCGAGGTGCTTCGACAGGCGTCCTGTTCTTCGATATAGCGAAGGCGTTCGACAAGGTCTGGCACAATGGCTTATTATATAAGCTGTACCTGCTAGGTGTGCCAGACCGTCTCGTGCTCATCTTACGAGATTTTCTGTCGGACCGCACTTTCCGCTACCGTATCGAGGGCGCTCTCTCTCCCCCTCATCCCATCCGCGCCGGAGTCCCCCAGGGTTCCGTTCTGTCTCCCCTCATTTTCACCCTGTTCACTAGTGACATCCCGAACAGTAAAAAGGCACAGTTGGCGCTCTTCGCCGACGACACTGCCATATACTGTTCGGGTGTCAACCAGTCATCCATAGCTCGAAACCTCCAAACCTCCGCAAGCGCCTTGAGCGATTGGTTCCGGAAATGGAGAATCGAGGTCAACCCCGATAAGAGTCAGGCGGTCATCTTCTCGAAACCGCGCAAACTACCCCCCCCCCTCCCGCGCCCGATCTCTATGTATGGCAAGCCGATCCCCTGGGGAAAGCGAGCCAAATACTTAGGTGTCATCCTAGACCACAACCTCACCTTCAACGAGCACATAAAGACGGCGCGTTCGCGCGCCTCTTTCGCTCTCGGTAGGCTCCACTCCATGATAACTGCCCGCAGCAAATTGTCACTCAAGTGCAAATTGCGCCTCTACACCGCGGTCATCCGTCCCATCATGACCTATGCTTGCGTAGTCTTCGCACATGCCAAGCCGCGATTTCTGCATAAAATGCAAACCCTCCAGAACCGTTTCCTCCGAAAGGTCACGGGAGCCCCCTTCTATGTCCGAAATGTGAATCTGCATCTAGATCTCAGACTCCCCACCATCCAGCAGTTCATGAAACGCCTCTCCAAGCGCTTCTTTGACTCTGCCATAAAGCACCCCAATCCCCTGATTGCGGCGGCCTCCCGATACACTCCCTCCCGCATAAGTAGGATTCGCCGACCAAGGCATACCCTCACCATCCCCGACGACGCCACTACCCTCCTCCAGGAGAGCAGTAAGGCCACGAGTACTCTCAGTCGACAACACAAAAACAAGCTCAGACATCCGTCCTTCCGTCCTCGCCGCCGAGGCCCGTCGCGACGCCCCGCACCATCACCGTGCCCCCCCCGACCCTTGCTCGAGCCAGCCCGCGCAGCTGAGCCTGTAGTTTTAAATTCGCCCCTAAACACCAATAATAATACCGATCCAGCCTGTCCCTTGCTGTCCTCTTCCAGCGACGCCCTGAGCCGAGGTCCGAACCCCGCAGGGGGTTACCCTTAGCGCTGTCGCTTAGTTTTTAAGTTATTGTATGCCCTGGCTGGAGGCCTTAATTCGAGGCATCCACAGGAAAGTCCGGTTAAGCAGTAGCCATCCTCATAAAGGATGAACTGCGAGATGCCATAGTTAAAAAAAAAAAAAAAAATATAGAATAGAAAAAACAGAAGTAGGAAATATTTGGTTGTCCAGGTAATACAGGTTCACTGATAAACGCAAGTTAAAACAACATCAGTACTAGCTTAAAATATTACCTACAGCTAGGTTACAATATATTTTTGCCAGTGAACCCCAAACTAGACAGTTACCTTGGAACTCGGGAGTAATTATAATGACTGATTTTCAGAAAGCTTTAAGAGCGTTTACGACGTACGGCATTTCATACAAACTTTCAAGCCCTTGTTTTTCGAAATGAATGAACCGATTTTAATGAACTTCGTACGCATAAGCAGGATACAAAGGTCTAAAAAGTTAGCTAAGAACTCAGTGATGAAATAATTTTACACTATGTAAAGCGCCTGTGAAATTTTACATGGTGACACAATGCACGGTCTTATCCACAGGTCTTATCGCTAAAAGCGAACTCCTTTGGATGGATTTATAGGGAGGAGAGACAACATTGCAGGTACCTAGTCAGTGGTATAAAACAATTAGGTACTAGTATTTCTTTATAATAAGCTTATTGATTCCGACGAAAATGATAATTTGAAAGTAATAAGGAATGTTTACAAATCAATTTAACCAAACATTAGTTCGGGGAAAACCCGCGGCATACGTAAAAAATATAAGGTTGCTCGTATCGTTGTTTTAGGCAGAATATGGAGTTTGCCGAAAGCTTTTGGTCGTCAATGCGGTTAATCGAATGAAGTAAAATATTAAATAGGCCAGTAGGTAAGGGAAACAGCAGTAAACCGTCACAACGGCACATAGCAGCGCTGTTTAAAAATGTCAAGGATGTTTTTAAAAATATTGAAGTATTCAATAAGACGATTTTATAGTTTGATTGACATGACATGATTTTGAAATAGAAAAAAAGTAATGAAAGTATTTTTCAGCATGCAAATCAATCGTAGCTGCGAAAGCGGCTTGGCGCATCTATACTAATAACAAAGATGAAGAGCATGTTTGTTTGTTTGAATGCGCTAATCTCTAGAACAGTGGTTCCCAAACTTATTTTGTCTACTGCCCACTTTGAGAATAAATATTTTTTTGCGCCCCCCTTTTTTAACCTATTTAAAAACCACTATAACTTCAAATTAAATTAATTAATTATTGTGACCTAGATATGTATATTATGTATATTAACGGAGAATTCTAAACGAAACTTTTACTATAACCCGCAACTTGAAACCTGAGCGCAGTAGGTAACATACAACGCCGCTTAGGTCTCAAGTTAACTCTTACGGGCTCCACCTGCCAATAAGAATGATTATTGAAACGCAACTTTACAGTATTAAAACAGAGTATCTTTTATTAAAAATATAACTAAAATAATCAATCCTTATATAAAAACGAATGTGAAGGATGAATCTGATGCTGTTTAATAAGTTTGTTGATATCAGGTTCCAATTTACTCAAGAACAGTCGTAAGTCGCCACGTTCGGTAACAAGCAAACGATTTCTCTTTTTAGTAAGCAGTGTTGTCACAGCACTAAATCCACGTTCACACAAATATGACGATGGGAATGCTATCAAGAATCGTTGAACGATTGACCACAATCCAGGGTACAATTGCGGGATCGGTTTTTGTAGCCAAAATTCTTGGTAACCATTTTTGAACTTGATTTTTATTTCCTCGTTTGTTGTCAATTCTATAAGTTCTTCTTCCAGTTGAGGTGACATTGCTGTGTTGACATTTGAAAACGGATCCAACACCCAGTCTGGTATTTCCAAGTTCAAAATGTCCTGGTATCGTTCGGTGAAGTCAATGTGGAGGTTTTCCAAATGTTGGCAGTAGGCAAACATTTCGTCGTTACTGCATGATACCTACTGATAAATTTGGAAAATTGTGAAACTCACGTCTGCCCAGATTCTTTTTGTGTAGAAGCAGTTTGGCTGCGAAAGCAGCAACGACGTTTTTTGTTTTAATTAAATTTAGTTTATCGCCTTGCAGTTGGAGATTCATGTCGTTGAACAATTTATACAGGTCTGTCATGTAAGCTATATCATCCTTTGATGTTATGAGCTTGTCGTGCAATTCTGTATCTTTAGTTTCCAAGAACTCTATAACAGAGTCAAACAGGTTGTAAAATCGAGTCAGACAATTGCCTCTTGATAGCCAACGAACTTCAGTATGAAACAACAAACGGTTGAAATCCTCGTCATTAGTAACACAAAGCTGATGAAATAATCTATAATTCAAAGAGCTGTTGCGGGTTTTATTGACTGCTTTGATGACATATTGCAGTGATTGAAATAGTTTTTCACTTAAGTTTCTAGCAACTAAATGTTGTCTATGAATAACGCAATGTACACCAAGGACATCTGGAATTTTATTTTTTAAGTACGCTATGAAGCCTTTATGGCACTCTGTCATAGCCGGAGCGCCATCCGTAGCAACTGAAATAATATTTTTCAAAGGAATCTCTTTCTCATCGCAAAACTTTTCCAATGTATTGAATATGGTTTCACCTTTTGTATCGGTCTCTAAATTTCTAGCAAATAATAGTTCTTCACATATTTTCTCATCTTTAATAAACCTCACGTAAGACAACAACAATGCTTCATTAGTTGGTAAAGTGGACTCATCGAGCTGAATTGAGAATTGACTTGTCCTCAGGTGATCGCACAATGATTCTTCAATGTTTTCAGCCATTTCATCAATTCGTCTTTGCACAGAATTATTACTCATAGGAATTTTTCGGATAATATCTGCGGCCGATTTATGAGGCACAGTAGTTATTACTTCATTTATTGCTGGCAATATTAACTCTTCTCCGATGTTATGTGGTTTGCCTTTTTGAGCAATTAACAAAGAAATATTGTACGAAGCTCGAAGTCCGTCGTCATATTGCTTAGCAGCCGCCGAAAATTGTTTTGCTACACTTGGCTGAGTATTATGCTTCTTCTCTAGGTCTTGAAAATATGCTACATTCTTGTCTTTCTTATCTGGATGCATTTTATTCAAATGATCTTGCAGCCTTGAAGGCTTCATTGCTTCATTCGAAAATGTTTTTAGACATAGAAGACACAAAGGCGACGATGGGTTTGTGGGATTTTCAATAAATCCGAATTTAATATATTCCGCACAGTATTGCCGTCTCTTCTTTTTTACTTCCGACATTGTTTTGCTTTGAGAAATACGTTCAACCGCGAGTAGTGTAGAGGAGGCGTAAGTACTGCTCATCTATTGCGCGCGAAACCTCAAATGAAAATAAAATAAATATTACATTGTTTATATAGGAATGCTTTTTTTTTTTTTTTTAAGGATGGGAAATCATCCAATGACCCCTCCCGCTCTGGGTGGAGCGGAAGGGAGTGTCAGACTCTTACTGACTAAAACCCATCCGTGTTCCTTCCTTAGCCCTTTATGTTCCGGGGCAGCGGTAACCCTTTCGGACAATCCCGCTGCCCCGGCAGGCTTCGGCCCTGACGGGCCCCTCCGTGTCTGCTGACAGCTCTTTGAGGCGCGCGTGGAACACATACGCGCCGTCCGGCACGGGCCTGGTCCTGATCGGACGGCGAGCTACCCATTACTCGCCGTCCGCAGGCCCGCGCCTACGGTGGCCGGGAGTCGTCACGCGGCTCCCGACGCCCGGGGCGTCTACCGCGGCGGCTGGGACGGGCGGCCCTCTCGGCTCTCTCCCTCGCCCATCCCGCCACCTCCTTCGCTAGCATGACTGCTTCGCAGAAGGAGGTGACTGCCTCCCACTCCCTCTCGCCCCGGACCATGGCTTGGACCAGGGCCGGGCGCGAGAGGTCGCCGCCGCTGCCGATCGCCTCTACGAGGACACGGCGGTGCTCTGCCCAAGCGGGACAGACCTCCACCGTGTGCTCCACCGTGTCCTCTGGGCGATCCTCGCAGTGGTGACACCCGGGCGTTTCCTCCCGCCTGATGATGTGCAGGAACCTCCCGAAACATCCGTGTCCGGTGAGGACCTGCGTCAGGCGGTAGGTGAGGGCGCCGTGACGCCTCTCTAGCCACTCCTCAAAGAGGGGCCTTACCGCCGCTATCGCGGCGTGCCCTATATAGGAATGCTTAAGCAGCACGCACCGACAGGAATAAAACAAACATGCATAAATTCGTTTATCTCATTCGACGCTCAATCGTACTCAACACGTCCGAACAAGTATTCAATGAACCAGCCGACTGATACAGGAATGCACAATTCGGGTTATTTAACAAAAACTTGTTAAAACATGATAGATATCTACGAGTACTAATAACTATTAAAATGCGAAAGTGTGTCTGTTGCCTTTTTATTTGTTTGTTTGTGTCTACTTTCATTACGAAACGGAGCGACCGATTGACATGATTTTCATTTTTTCTATATTCAATAAAATAGGACAGATATATGAACTACGCGGAGAGAAATATAGAACCGAGTTTGAGCAATCTTTTAATTCATATAAGTTGATGTTCACAAGTTGTTGTTGAGAGTCGAGAGCTCTTGCAGTCGTTGTTTAAGAGGCCTCCTAGCTAAATAAAATTACAAATCACCCCCCCCTCTACATAACGCCCCCATTTTCTTTCTGGGTCTCTTACCGCCCCCCTTGAGACCTACAGCGCCCACAAGGGGGCGTTATCGCCCACTTTGGGAAAGACTGCTCTAGAACTACCAGTCGGATTTGAAAAATTCTTGCTTTTGATAGCCCAATTCTTGAAAAAGTTTATAGGTTACTAGGAGCGCCCCGCGGTTTCACCCGCATAAGTTTTCCGGGGAAATATCGGGATAAAAACTATCCTATGGGACTCAAACTAAGTATCTCTATACCATCAAAATCGGTTCAGCGGTTTAAGTGTGAAGTGGTAACAGACAGACAGACACACTTTCGCATTTATAATATTAGCGACCTTTAGAAGCCCAGCAAAAAGAAAAATAGTATGAAAGTACCTACGCTAAGCGAAAAGGAAGTAAAAGCGACGGGGAGTTTTATAAATAGTGGTTGTTATTTTAGTATAGGCATTATGTACCTATCATATGACTTCCACGCGAACGAAGTCGCGGGCAGAAACTAGTCACTAATAAAACTCCGAATCTCTCCATTCAAGTTTCAATTTAATTTAACAAATATTATAACGCCTTTTATAACGTCGGCTCTCAAATATACTTAATGAATTTTAATTGAACTTTAACGATTTTCGCAGAAATTCACGATCGTTTTAAATCATATACGGTTTATTTTGATTAATGTACGCCTTAGGTAATTTTGTTTTGTTAATTAGGAGAGTATTTGTGATTTTGAAGTAATTACGTCAAATATTGATGTAGGCGTCGTTGATCAGCGTCAAAAATACAATGTCCCGATATAAACACATACCACCAAACACCCCAATTAGAATATTATGTTATAATCATAATACATACACTGAATAATTACTATTTTGTATAAAATATACCTAGTTAATTTATTAAATTGGCCATACCTACTGATTGTTGGAGAAAATTTTGGTCACATTACAAATCTACGCACGCACACTGTCCGCACACGTATAATTCAGTTACACATTGTATGGCGTCGAACAGACTGATGAACATTTACGGTCAGAAAATAATATTATTGACATTTCTTTCATGACACTTTTTTTCGTTTTAGAACTAGGGTCCTTTTATGTTCCCATCGAACTGACGTCTGTCTCATAGTCATAACAGAGGACCAAAGTTTGTATTCAAAGGACATAAAATACATCCAAACAAACATTTAATACATCATAAACGTCAATTAATACAATATATGTCCCAATTAAAACTTTATAAGCCGTATTTACATAATCCATTCAATCCACCAGCTATGCCTAATCTGACGTAACAGGAAACTTCACCAAAGATCCTTATTACAACCGCATAAAGCACAAAGTCAAACGATCCTTGATAGTTAAACAAGCAAAGTTATCTTTGCCGGGACATACGGGCACAAAAGTGCTTATGAAGCCCTAACGAGTAGTGCACATGTGAGACGATAAGGGCGCCCTCTATACCGAACAATGCCTTCATTATTCAAACTACTCAAGTACAACAGTAATCCTTATCCATAAAGATATAAGTCTCGAAGTTGAATGAATCTAATCCGGAACAAAGGATGGCGTTTTACAAAGAAAATCAACAGATGGCACTGTGATAAAGATGGGCACATCTCGAGTGAGTGTTCATTATGAAAATAAAGGGTCACGTCAGGGGGATTTGGACCTGTTAATTTTTTTCGGGAAGGGTCTGCGGGTTTCCCTGACACGCTGAGGAAATGTAAGGGTTAAGTGGAAAAACATTTAGAATTAATCTATATTGTTTAATCACTGTGTTAATTAAAATGGTAAATTCTTTGAATTACTTGCAAGCAGACGTGCATTCATTGCAGATAAACAAGAGTTGCAATTAATTTAGTTTCACTGAAATAATTTACATAGTTTATTGCAACACTAGCAGCGCTCCGCGGTTTCACCCGCATAAGTGTCGATCCCGTGGGAATATCGGGACAAAAACTTCAACAAAAAAAAAAAAACTATTCCGATTGATGTCCTTTCCCGGGACTCAAACCACTTCTATAAAAAAATAATCTAAATCGTTTGAGCGGTAACAGACAGACAGACAAACTTTCGCATTTATAATATTAGTAGGTATGGTTAACATAACATCACGCATGTATTCCACTAAGGATTAGGCAGTGGTGTACCTACCTATAGGTACCTCATGCTCAGCATAGCGCTTGCGACCACAATACCTACGAGGCAGTCAGTAATTTATTGTAATTAATCCAAAACCTTATACAACAAATTATTTCTTTGTATTTCCTCTTGTAGTACACCATATAATAATTACAGACTTTACTCCCTAATGGCGAAACAAATGTTCTGAAAGATAGATGATTATTGTATTTAAATGTAACTTTGATTTACCGTGAAATTCATGACAGCTATGAATAAATGAAATTATGCGTGTTCAGAATACTTATTTTAACTGAAATAACCGTTTTCCCCAACTGAAACACTGTACAGCTGAACTAACACTATGATAAGTACTTACTGGTTATTATAAGACTGGTAGTAATTAAATACAGATTTTCTTCCACTCACCAACCAAAATGGGATTGATGCCTACTTTTATTTTTAGAAAATGTTCGTCTATAACAATTAAAGTTCAATTACTTTAATTACAAAAAAAAACAGTTTTACACCCTCTGTTATTTTTATATTATTACTTACTCGCTGTTGCCCGCGACTTCGTCTGCGATCCAGGATGATAAGTAGCCTATGTCCTTCTCTAGGTCATGGTCTACCCATGTGCCAAATTTCATCCAAATCCGTTCAGCCGTTTTTGCGTGAAAGCGTAACAAACAAACTTACTTTCGCATTTATAATATTATAATAGTTAGGATAATTAGGAGGTAATAGCCCCGACTTACGAGTTGTGTGGGTCGTGGGTTCGAACCCAGACAGGCGGTTTACTTTGTGTAATTTATTTTAACACTACTGCTCTGAAAACAGTGAATAAAAACATCTTAAGGAAACCGGCATGTCCTATAACCAAAAATTCGAAGACATGTGACATCTAGGCTACCAATCCGCACTGGGCTTGCATGGTGGATTAGGGCCCAGTTCTTGTCACAGAGAGGAGGCCTGTGTCCCAGCAGTGGGAACACAGTTATTCAAATAGTTAGGTAGTGTAGGTACTGCAGATACCTTTCAAAGATATCCTGCTTATTAAGCATATTTTGGAAACCAGCTTTTTTTGTTTCTAAAGAATAAGAAAGTAATATGTAAACCAAGTAGATTCCATCCAACTTTCTTTCAGCCAGTACATATTTTACACGAACCATTTCAAGAGCTTAGCGCGGAGCCCGTCTAATATGCAACACGTGGTACCAACCTCCCATAAATAAGATCAACCAGGAAAACGTTAGGCAACCGTAAGAAACAAAATAACGGCGAATAATATAAAAAAGGCCTAGGTTTTATGTGAATGCCCACATTAATAATTCATCCGTAATCCCCTAAAGTTGGTGGTGGGTTCTAAAATGTATTTTACGACACAATCGAGTGTGTTTTATACACAAGCCACAGGAGCGGACTGAGGTGCTAACTCGCCAATGACGCTTTCTGTTCCATAATATGTTTACTTCTCTAGTAATGTGTATTCGTTTTTATGGTTAGTATGGTTTTTTTTTGTGGCCAAGAGCCCTAAATCTGGTTATATACTTACCTCATAAAGTCGGCAGAGAATTCTCCAACGTTGAACATTCCTTTGTTTAACATATACCTAACATTTTTGTTACTCGATGATTTAAATCGGTTTCGTTAGAAGGTTTGCTATTTTCCAGAGATTAACACATAATTACTCTTAGGATGATAAAAAAAATAATAAGCTATCATCCATCCTTATTAATATTATAAATGCGAAAGTGTGTTTGTCTGTTACCTCTTCACGCTTAAACCGCTGAACCGATTTAGATGAAATTTGGTATAGAGATAGTTTAAGTCCCGGCAAAGGACATAGGATAGTTTATCTCGATATTCCTACGGGATTGAAACTTATGCGGGTGAAACCGCGGGTCGCTGCTAGTACTTTAATATTATAAATTCGAAAGTAACTCTGTCCGTATGTTACCTTTTAACGCCTAAACTACTGAACGGAATTTCGATAAAATTTTGCAAGGAAATAGATGGCATCCTAACCTTTTCCCAACTATGTTGGGGTCGGCTTCCAGTCTAACCATAAGCAGCTGAATACCAGTATTTTACATGGAACAACTGCCTATCTGAACTCCACAACCCAGTTACTGGGTAATAAGATACCCCTTGGTAAGACTGGTTGTCAGACTTTCGGGCTTCTGACTACACGTAACGAATGTCATCCACGAATGACAACAAGCCGGAAACAACGGCTTAACGTGCTTTCTGAGGCACGTAGGGGTGTATGTAAAGATGGTCATCCATTCAGAGACCAACTGCGGCAAGCGTAGCTTAACCTGATCGATCGATCTGTGCGGCTGTTATTATTTAGCCGGGCCCCTCATATTCCCCGCACATTATCATGGGATAATAACCGATATCCACGCGGGCGAAGCCGCGAGTAGAAGTGGTGAATGAAGTTCATAAAATCATAGCTGATCAAAACTAAAAGAGTAAAAAAATATACCTCATAATAACAGTGTTACCTCGACCCAAGAGTGACAAGAAAATTAAAGACTACGTCGTAGGTAGGAGCACATTGTAGCGCCAGTTATTGACTAAATAAGAACGATGAGGTAAACCCGGCTCGTTGTATGAGCTATTTATTTATATCTAATTTAGTTCAACCCACGATACGTGTGTCGTTTGAAAAACTGCCTTGTTTACGGCTTTATTTGGTGTAAAAGTTTTAGTATCTGATCTGAAATGTCATGTGAATAAAGTCGTATATTTTTATTGTGATTTAGGTGTAAAGGAACGTTATCTTTGGAATGGCAAAGGTGAGACCTGGAATAATAATGTAGACTGTGGTTGGCAACATGAAAGTGTTTTAGGGAATCTAAATGACATATAAACTATCTATACACGTTTACATGTTTAAATTTACTCAAAAAGCAAACATTAAGAGCCTTTACGACGTACGGCATTTCATACAAACTTACAAGCCCTTGTTTTTCGAAATAAATGAACCGATTTTAATTAAACTTCGTACGCATAAGCAGGTACAAAGGTCTAAAAAGTTAGTTAAGGACATTTTCGAAAAATAGTGTTACAGCCAAATGAGACCGATTTTAAAGTTTCCATAGAAACAGAGATTTCCAGCTATCATTTTTTAAATAAGTCATTTCGAAAAATTTTTTTACTAACTTTTTATACCTTTGTATTCTGCTTATGCGTATGAAGATTTATTAAAATCGGTTCATTATATTTCGAAAAACAAGGGCTTGAAAGTTTGTATGAAATGCCGTACGTCGCAGTCGTTAACGCTCTTAACAAAATTACTGAACCTGACGCCGTAGAATGTTAGTCGCTTCAAAATCTATTTCTACCCTTACTAAAATAGCTGAAACACCTACGCGTACTAAAATACCGGCACCAAATTGCCACACTCCATCCCTGTACTTATTCCCACCACACAATACCCTTAAATGAAATTTAAGTTACCCGCCGAAAGTAGAAAAAACTTCAGTTTTTGTTGTAAGCTTTCGGCTAACTTTTTTGGGTTGCGAAACTTCAATGAATTTCGGTGTCGAGTCTCCAAAATGGTTTAATGAAACAACCGAACATCGCCATCGAGAAAAATCCTTAGCAGGTAAGAATGTCTGAGATAAATTCTCAGATGTCGATCCCAATGCTAATTTTACACCAGACCTCGTAAACGATTTTTGTTTTATTTTTTGTGTTATAAAAACCACAGAAAAAGGACCAGATGTAAATTTGGAATAATATGGCGAAATTTGGGGTCTACCATCGCGTTGTTCTAATGCCAACCACCTTAGGCGATGTATAAACCATCCTGCGGTCCCACAAAAAAGTAAAGCCATAAACAAAGACGCTAAAGACAAAGACCAAATTAAAACGTCATGTCCTGAAAAAGATAGTATAGCACAAATATTTACCAAAAAAGGAAAAATAAATAAACCTGACGCATTATTTACAGAAAAGGAGCTGTGTAGCAGGCAAACCGTCAGGACACAAACTAACAGAAAATGCGTAAAAATAACTCATCTAACGTTTTTATGATTTTGGGGAACAGGGATGGCGTTCATTACTGTCTCGGGGCTAAAGTAAACAGCGGCGGTGGAATTTTTTCATCAAAATTTGACTTATACCATCTGCTTCCGCGGTAATCTTGGCTAGGGCAAATATTTGTACCGCGTCTGTTACGCCGCTTCATAATTATAGCTAGGGCCAGGAATTACGAGTAGGTCACTGTGAAATCTCATTATCCTCGCATTGTGTCATTAGCGATACAATTTGCGTGGGCTTGAATCAATTACTGATGATGCGCTTTGGGGATTGTCAAACGCCAATTAGGTTTAGAAGCTGATTTAAATAACTTAAGTGCTTTGTTTGTGGTTCAGGGGATTATAAGATAGGACATTTTGCTGCGTTTCGGTTTGTTGGAACTAAGCAAAGATTATTGTGGTCTGAACTCTCGTTTGAAATATCTCTTGGAACTGCAAATGTTGTACTACAAATCCGTAAACTCTACAAGATATCCCGGAACTGATATTTCCGGAATTGAAGTGTAAGACAAGAGTTCTCGGTAACCATCAGTCCAATAATTTGTTTCGCATGTTAGACAGTTCCTAATGAACGCCTAACTTCATTACGTAAAGATAATTCAGACATTCTTAAACTTTTCTAAACTTTGTCAGCTTTTAATTGTTTTTGACAGACTTAATTCCAGAAGATAATTCCGCTAGAACGGTTATCATAATTACGAAAGCTGAAATTAAATGACATAGCTAATTTACTTGATGAAATACTTATTTGTAAACAATGCCTTAAATCTCAGATAGCAAGGAAAACAAAACACTATCTAAATAAAGAACAAACTAGAATTTACAGAACCCAGTTTATCTTTGTGGTTCATGTGGCGTTGCTCGTAAAGAAAATCAACAATAAGTCAAGATCTGGAGGCCAATTCTCGTAATTTAAAACGTTCAAAATGTAGTCGCAGTCTCATTTCGGCGACAAAGAAACGTCAAAAACTTGTCAAAAAATGTAGAGAAATTAGAGGTATTTTTGACAGATTGAGACTGAGATCAGACTGTGAACGTTCTTAAAATTACGAGAATTGCCCCTCAGTACTTATATTTAAATTTAATTTCGCATTTTGCCGCATACCAAGATAGAGCGCTGTATACACTCACTAGTCACTGCGCCGTTTTCACCTCTGTGCTTGACATTACCTGCAAATAAACAAAATACAAATTAGGTCACGCATTTATTACATTATTAAATGACATTTATTATGACGGGACACGAATGTCTTCGGTAGTTAAGGTGGAATAATTTAATATTAATTTACACACGTAAAAATAAAATATTAAGTACCATTGATCACGCTTCCGGAAACTGTTTACTAATATAAGGTAGAAGAAAATAAATTTAATGAAGTCAATAGGACATGAATTTGCTTTTAGGTTTTCTAGATCAAATGCAGAAAAAACCTAACACTGCTTTTGTTTATGGCGGCATATTTTTTTAATACACCTTTACAGTGAGTACCAACTCAAACTCAAAGCATTTATTTCAATTAAACCATTTACAGGCACTTTTGAATTGTCGAGAAGTCGGTCAGTCAGAAAATATGAACCCAACACCGAAACCATTTTTATGAAAAATTTGCTTCTGCCCGCGACTTCGTTCGCGTGGAATTTTCTGTTCCCCCGTCCCACCGCGTCGCATCGCATCACTTGCCCGCGTTATCACATCGTTTTTGCTTAGCATTGTTTCAGACTTTTTTTGTGTTTGCTCGGGTCCTAAGGGAGGGAGCGTGATGTTAAATAGCCTATAGCTTCAAAATTTTTCAAATCTGACTGGTTGTTCCAGAGACCAGCGCGTTCAAACAAAAGATTTACAACCCAAAATTAAGTTTTCATACACAAATAATTTTTATTAAAAACATCATGACTTGTAAACTCTAAAAGCCAGTACCTAATACCTATTTCAATCTTGTAAAAGATCAAGTCTTAACAGAATAACTTTTATGAATCCATATAGTCAAGTCAGCGGATAATAATATGCATGCGACGTGGAATAAGCTCTGATTTATGTAATCCTAGTATTCTTATATTATCCGCCATCTTTGCGAAGACTTCTATGTTACCATGTCGTATTTTTAAAAAGAAATCCTTTCAAAGGACGGGCTATATTTAGAAAATTTTATGGAACAGGCATTTTTGTTTTACTTTGCATAATTTAGGTATTATGTTCGACTGTTTTAGTGAAATTAGGTAGTCAAGTTGGAAAAAGTAAGATAAGTAATAGGTATTACGTTTTACATTTTGTTTTGTCTGTATCGCTCTGATTATACTGGCTCTTTGTGTAATCGCCAGCGCTACTGCTGAAAATGATGTCCTGGTTTCAATTCCCAGGACGGGCAAAATGTTATTGGGTTTATCGATTAGGAATTTCTCAGTAGCAGCTCGGAGTCTGGATTTGTGCCCGGTTGATTGCACTGGACTCGCCCCTCCTTGAATGTGGGTATCCTATAGGTACACCTCTCTCTGCTTAACCCGGGGAGAACAAGCGTGATGTTGTGTTCTGCTTATTACCCAGCTGTGAAAAAGTTCATCTTAATATAGTAGGTTCGCTTATAGACACTGCATCACAATGGAGATGGCCAGAACTTTGCCGAATTTCTAGAATTGCCTGTAAGTTTACCAATGCTGGTCCTTGCACGAAATCTTGAGGCTTAAAGCTTCCTTAGTAGAAAGCTCCCAAGAGATCCTTAAGAAGATTTACAACGACTATTGTTAAAAAGGGGAAGCGTCAGGGTAGCCTGCCTACATTTCTATTGTCAATCAATAGGATTATTATGAATTTAGAGGGCTGTATTGATGATTTTAATGATTATAATTCTATAAATACATACTTGTTACGGTCGCCAATCGTATTTTGTTCAACATACAACCCGACACTAACGTGCAAATTGCAAAAATCGTAAGAAAATTTTAATTTCGCTTGATAACATGGCGTTTCCTTCCTTAATAAAATGTTGACTGGGCAAGTAAAAATACAATCGTTACAGCAAAAGTACATCACATAAATTTTCCATTTACAACGATAAATTCAAACAATAAAACTGAAAAGACTAACACACGCAGGCGTTAAAATGAAATATTGAAGCGTTCAGCCTTTTATTTAGATTTCTAGTTTATATCGTTTTGACTGGGAATTGACAGGAATCAAATAACATAAAACATTTCCAGTATAAGCTGACTTCTCATTGTACGTAAAGCCTTTGCCATTGCGAGGTCAGCTAAAACTGGAAATGTATAGCTTGCTATGTCGTCGTCTGTAGGTACTACCTGCAAATTCTGACACGTTTGTAATCGTTCAAGCTTTGTCTAACATGGCCGTTCAATGTTATATTTTTGTAACAACAAATGTTTATTAACAGGTCGCTTTTTGTTTGATTTTCAATAACCAAATCACGTTTCTTACAAATACATCAGCGATTTAGGACCACAGACTCAAATAATGTTAGATTAAATTCAACAGTGGTTCTGTCTGTTATCTATAGTAATAATAACGCTGAAGAGTTTGTTTTTATTTTGGTTGAATGTGCTAATCTCTAGTCTGATTTAAAAAACTCTTTTTGTATTTGATTACCTATTTAACATAACAACTTCCCTAAGGAGCTCAGCAAAAAAAAAAAACTAATGTTAGAAAGAACGAAGCGAAAACGAAATAATAGCGCGGGCGGGCGATGTGATACTATCTATATTTATTTTCTGTTAAAACAAGACATTTCAAGCTGACGAAGTCGCGGCCGGTAGATAGTTCTATATAACTAACTATAAAAGGAACGTCTCTTGACACTACTCCTAAATTGACAATTGTGAAAGCAATAACAATCACCATGTTAGAACGAGGTCCTTCGAACCTAGAAGTTAGCCTCTCATTCTAAAGTGGCCCAGGAGATCAACTAGACCTAACTTCAACCACGTCCTTTAGTATATCTAGGAAAGTTTGAGAAATATATTAGTAGTAAGGACCAGAAATTCTTATGAGAGCTGTCTAAGGGGTTACACTATCCTATTCTATCCTATGATTTTATCCCAAGTGAAATGTAAGAAAAATAGATTATTTCGAAGGTCAAAAATTACGTTATTGTCTATAACGTACTTTAACGTACTAATATTATAAACGCGAAAGTTTGCGAGGATGTATGGATGTTTGTTACTCTTTCACGCAAAAACTATTTGGATGAAATGGCACACAGATAGTTTATTAACACATAGAATACTTTTTATCCCGATATTACCACGGGATCGAAACTAATGCCGGTGAAACCGCGGGGCACTGCTAGTAAAGCATATATCACAAAGGTGTGGTTATATCTAAGGGATGAACTTGTTCAATTCTATCTATAACTTATAGTAGATCTCTGATAGATAGATAGATACATAAGCCCACGAACGCACGGATGTAAAAATATCGCGGCGGAATTTTTGCGCGCACTGAATTTTAAATATTTGGTGTTGAGCCGAGCATTGAGAATCCAACAGAACGCATCTCAGCGCGTTAAAAAATATACTGGTAGATTTTGAACTCTCGGCGCTAAGCAGTCCGTCCGTTGACAACCCAGTGCGCGAAAAAAATTGCTGCTGGAAAAACGCGTCCGCGCGTACCTGGGCTGATAGTGTGATAGCCCCGGGTATTAGTAGGGATAAAAGATTACAAAGAGTCGCCATATTTATAAAATCTAAACACAATCACGGCAAGAAGCTACTATCTTGGGTATTATTTCAGTTCTTTTTAGTTGATATTTTTTGAACTAAGAAATAGGTGAGCCCTTAAAACGAACACGACCAATTTATCTTTATCGACGTCTAGAAAAAGGAAAATAAATTGACTTCGCATAGTAGTTCTTTCGAATAGGCTTTAAAAAGCTGTAGTTTTTAAAATGTTTCAGAAATAAAATGTGGACGGTATTCGGTACTTTGAGAGGAGGATATTTATTTAGTGAGAAAATATAAACTATACTATGATCGTATGGATTTATAAGCGCAGACGCACACAATTCAGAAAGAATTACATTTAAGACCTAACGACTGGATCTCACTGGACCGATTTCTATGATCTTTGATTTTTTGTTCTTGTCTCCGCCCCGAATAGCAGAATAACTATTAAGCCATGGGAAAAATTCACAAAAAATATAATGAAGATAATTAATTTTCTCCTACATTTTAGGCGGTACGAAGTCCGCCGGGTCAGCTAGTTGGAAATAAATTACTATATTTTATTTTAGTTTAATAAAATCTAGATCAAAAATACACCAATAAAATTCAAATACTGCAGTCCGTAGTTCAAGCATCCGAATGCGGAAAAAAAAAGAACGCAATTGAAAATCGAACTAACGAAGCCCAAGTTTTTCTTAAAAACTAAGGGCCGAGACATCTCGTTCTCGTTATACAGCCAGCAACGCCACTACATGGCCACACGTGGCGGAACACACGGCCAGCTCCAGAAATACACAGAGTAAACACGGCAATATGTTCACAAGTAATGAAGCGAACACTTGGCCCGTCCTATAAATAGATAAATAAATAACTACGCGGCCCGTTTGTGTTACTATTGGTGTTTTGAAGTGCTTTTTTTGTTTAGGGGATGGGTATGTTTACATCGTTAGAACTCGGCCTTTCGCATGTGGTACTGTGATTATTACATGTGTCTTCCTTTTACAGTAAGATCAATGAATGTTTGTGGTAATTTAATTTTTAATAACGCTTGGTTTAAACTGTTGAAAGTCAGAAAGCGATTCTAAACTCGCCAGTTAAAATCGATTCCGACGAAACACCGACCCGATTTTTCCTTAACCCTTTAATTTGACTAACAGTATTTAAATTTCCTGTATGGGATCCGAATCCTTGGTCTGTTCGTGACATTGACAGCGGTCAAAATGTCGTCTGTCCCTTAGGATATAGAGGGCAGACCCAAATCACTTGATAGCATAGATGTATTGTTTTTAGAGTCGGAGTCTCGGACTGTAGGTGACTTCGAGCGCCAGACGTTTGTAAATATTTTTTGGTCCCAAGAGGAAAGTCTTGCGAGTTGGCCGAACATTTTTTTATTTAATCTGTGATGTTGCTAAGCCGCTTTGATAAGCTGTGTTGTTAGCACTTAGCATTTATAATAATAACCGGCCTTTCAGTAGATCTGTATAACTATTAAGAATATTATAAACTAATACTGTTTAAATAAGGCAATTAATGTAAAAGGGTACGATGGGTCTGACATATTTTTGATAAAAGCCCGGAAACAAAATTAGAAAAAAGAAAGATGTGTGTAGAACACAGATCTACCGAAAGGAGTAGTATAAAGCCCTAAAACCGTACGACTAATGAGTCAAAAAGAATAAAACCCAAGGAATTCTATCTCTAACTTAGATTGACACCCATTAAGCGAAGCTCCCATCTATTTAAGTAAACATTCCGGAGCGAAATTCCAGAAAACGTGACATGTTGAACAACTGAACGCATCTCATAATGTTAAAACGCTTACAGAGGCAGCACAGAACATCTCCGAAGGCATTGCTCCTTAGGGGAAAAAAAAACAAGTCCAGCCCACGGACCTTTGTTGTGGTGGTCAGTGCTTCGTGCAAAACAAAAATAAGACAAAACGAACGGGACAGAACAGGTCGGGGCCGACCGAGACCAGTCCGACGACTTTTGACCACTTTTCTGGTCCCACATCCCGACAAACTTATCTCTACAGATACTTTCCAACTTCTCCGACCTTATTGTGAAAGCAACAAGATCAAATTTTGTCTTATAAACGTTTTTCGATATGTTATCTGGTTTATTGAGCTATGATTTAAGAGCATTTCGATTTCTTTAGGAATTTCTGTGGTTACGATTACGACTATGAGTTTTGGAGTGATGTAAGGTTTTGTACCTTTATTCATAATTTTGGAGCGACCACAAAAGCCATGAGTATTTCGTAAAGCCACAAGTGTCGACAAAGATAATCTTTCACATACATTTATCGTGAAGCAGTGAAATTAATTAGCAGTTGAATTGAAAGCCTGAGTCGGATAAGATAAATTCTGTCCTACTCAAGTAACCTAACTTGGAACTTTAAACAGGATTAAACGCAAAATTGGAGGAACAATCTCATCTGAATTGGACGGCTAAATTATCTTAACTCTGGGTTGTTTAACAATTAACGAGTCTTAACAAGAATTACATTCATATTTATTATTTACAAAAACCCAATAATTATTCTTGTCTATAATTAGATATTGCCTTGAAACTTGTTTCAGATAATTTAGAATTTAATATGTTACGCCGATACAAAATACTAGTGTATGAGCACAAAGTAGCCATTATTGCAAGCCGAGAAAAACTTACAGCTATTAATAAAGAGACATCAACCCGTGGTGCACTAACCAGACATTCTTTCAAGGCCAACAAAACGACCAGAAAACATATGGTTGAAAAAGAAACCAGTAACATTCATGCGCACACAAGACCACTGTAACTTGACCTCGGCGAACCAGCCAACTTCCTTTATTTCACGTTTTAAAATAAAAGCAGAAAGTGAACGTCGGGAAATATAGAATGAACGATGCAATAGAGATAAATATACTTGACATATTCTGAATAACATGTTTCGTTTTAATGTAAATTTTTGCGTAAATGTCACAAATCATTAAGAATACTAAGGACCGAGGGAGGTCGTTGTAGACTGGCTAAGTGATATCCATAACTTGTGTAAGCCGAGCCTCGGTGCCGTTAATTTAA